>CAWUFW010000617.1:0-2400000 GCA_963921515.1 Calotriton arnoldi
GTGGTGGGCATCCTGCCCCCTGGCTAAGGGTGGTAGTAGTGGTGGGCATCCTGCCCCCCTGGGTGAGGGTGGTAGTAGTGGTGGGCATCCTGCCCCCTGGCTAAGGGTGGTAGTAGTGGTAGGCATCCAGCCCCCTGGCTAAGGGTGGTAGTAGTGGTGGGCATCCTGCCCCCCTGGGTGAGGGTGGTAGTAGTGGTGGGCATCCTGCCCCCTGGCTAAGGGTGGTAGTAGTGGTGGGCATCCTGCCCCCCTGGGTGAGGGTGGTAGTAGTGGTGGGCATCCTGCCCCCTGGGTGAGGGTGGTAGTAGTGGTGGGCATCCTGCCCCCTGGCTAAGGGTGGTAGTAGTGGTGGGCATCCTGCCCCCTGGGTGAGGGTGGTAGTAGTGGTGGGCATCCTGCCCCCCTGGGTGAGGGTGGTAGTAGTGGTGGGCATCCTGCCCCCTGGCTAAGGGTGGTAGTAGTGGTAGGCATCCTGCCCCCTGGCTAAGGGTGGTAGTAGTGGTGGGCATCCTGCCCCCTGGGTGAGGGTGGTAGTAGTGGTGGGCATCCTGCCCCCCTGGCTAAGGGTGGTAGTAGTGGTGGGCATCCTGCCCCCCTGGGTGAGGGTGGTAGTAGTGGTGGGCATCCTGCCCCCCTGGGTGAGGGTGGTAGTAGTGGTGGGCATCCTGCCCCCTGGCTAAGGGTGGTAGTAGTGGTGGGCATCCTGCCCCCCTGGGTGAGGGTGGTAGTAGTGGTGGGCATCCTGCCCCCCTGGGTGAGGGTGGTAGTAGTGGTAGGCATCCTGCCCCCTGGCTAAGGGTGGTAGTAGTGGTAGGCATCCAGCCCCCTGGCTAAGGGTGGTAGTAGTGGTGGGCATCCTGCCCCCCTGGGTGAGGGTGGTAGTAGTGGTGGGCATCCTGCCCCCTGGCTAAGGGTGGTAGTGGTGGTGGGCATTTGGCACCCCCCTGGCTAAGGGTGGTTGTGGTGGTTGGCATCCAGCCCCCTGGGTTGGGGTGGTGGCGCGCATTCAGGCCCCTGTGTGCATATGTGGCATTGGTGATGGGCATCCCGCCCCTATGGTGCTGCTGTTGCAAGTATATTCAGATTCCCCGTGTATGTGTGTGATGTGTCGTGTACGTGTTGTATGTGTTTTGTGGTTGGTGTCTGACTTACCTTCTGCGCCGTACGCGTCCGTGCCTGTTCCGGTAGTAGATGTAGAATATTGGTATGATCGGGACGAAGGGATTCATGGTTGGTTCGTGGTCGTTCGTCCTTCTCGTTGCTTCGCGTCGTCCTCGCCGCTTGGCTTCGCCCTCGCCGCTTCGCTTCGTCCTCGCCGCTTCGCGTCGTCCTCGCCTGTGCTGTGTCTCGCCTCGTAGCCGTGGATCGTGTTGTGGCGCGATTCGGAGCTTATGTGCGCCTCTCCCGGATGCTTTGACGTGCCGTGCGTAGCGACGGGTTCGGCGCGTACGGAAAGCGCATCGTACTTGTCCGGCCGGACGGGGCTGCATTTTCCCTTCCGTGCGACTCGATTCGGGCGTTTCCGGATTCGCCCGGTCGGAGAACAGGACCTGGTTTGGGTGAGTACGGCTCGGCCGGAATTTTTGCTGTTGTGCGCATCGTACTTGCTCGCTCGGTGTGCTGTACGGATCGGTCGGGAAACTGGCTTTCGCATGGCTTTTTTCCCGACCGAATAGTATTGGGTGCGCCTCCGACCGAGATCGGAATCGGCCCCTAGGTCTTTGAAAAAACCTGATGGACATTTATCGATAGCCTAGAAGGCATGCAATAGTCCAGGGAGTATCCAAAAAGGCTTAATCATAGGACCCAAAAGAAAAAAAAAAAAAAAAAAGAAAAGAAAAAAAACTACCTCCACCGAATAAGCAAGTCCCAATATGCGAGTTTTTTATTACTGCAGGTTCTAGACATGTCCATCTTGGAGACCTCATATAATGAGGTCAGCCAGTCTGAATGGTTGGGGGAGCTGGATCTACCCAATATTTACAGATTTGTCTCCTAGCCATTAGTATTGAGTAAAATAGCAAAGATCTGGCAGGGCCTACAATATCGCTATTAAGACCGAAGATTATCAAGGACAGGTTTATATGAATTGGTGCTCTTAAAACGCTCTCAAGTGTCTTCCTCACCTCTTCCCAAAAAGAAGCAATAAAAGGGCAGTCCAAAAACATATGTGTATCCGATGCTTCAGCCAACCCACATTTTTTACATACAACTTGGGATCCTTTCAAAAATTTAGATAATCTAAGAGGGGATAGGTATGCCCTGTGGGCGGTGAACAAGTGATTCCGCTTCAACCAAGCAGGTTTAACTAATCTAAAGAGAATTCTAAACGAGTCTTGCCATAGAGACTCACACAGTGTATTCGGGATCTGTTCACCCCATAGCTCGTCTGCAAGCTTAAATTCTCCGTCTGCTGCCTCTTCAATAGCCCAATACCATAATGAAACCTCCCTCTTTCCTGCCGGCCTTTCAACTAGCTGTTGTTCCAGGCTGCTGCCCTTGCCAAAATGTTTTTTCTGATTTAGCTGGGATTGTGCCCAGCTTTTTAACTGGATATACTTGAACTTTGAGAGGCCCGTCCCTACTCTCTTACTTAGGTGTTCCCATGAAACAAACGAATCTTCATTAATCAGATCTCCCCACACTTTTACCCCGGCTTCTCTTAGTGGTATCGCCAAACTATCCTGGAGGCACTCCGGCAAGCCTGGTGAATCCCAGAGAGGTGCAAAGTTTGAAAAGTAGTGAAGCCCTACCACAGTTCTTAATCTGGCCCACGTTTTTGCTATTGTATGAAGGACCTTAAGTTTAACCTTTTTAAAGAATTTTTGGTCCCCAAATTTAAACATAAAGCCTTCTTCCGATATACCAGCACCCCTTAACATAGCCCGAAACATGTCTCCCCCTCCTGTGCTCAGAGGCATTTTTAATAACATTCTAGAATGTGAAAGCTGGAAGGCCCAGGCATAGTATTGCAAGTCAGGTAGCGCCAGTCCTCCTTTCTCTCTCCTTCTCCTTAGTTTTTTCCAGGCTATCCTGGTTGATCTATATTTCCAGATAAAGGAGTTTATGTCCTGTTGAAATTTAACTATCAGGGGTTTGTCAAAAAAAGGGGGATCGTATTAAAAGGAATGTGATCTTAGGTAAAATTGTCATTTTGACCAGATTTACCCTCCCCAAGATGGATAAGGGGAGATGGGCCCATGACTTCATCAATTTCTGACACTCTCTGAAAACTCTCACTAAATTTATTTCTGCGATATTTCCTACTTCCTGCACTATTCTGACCCCCAAGTATCGCATACCTGAACTGATCTGGAAATGGGTTTCTCTAATATTCCACGTCATGATTTCCGTCTTTCCCGCGTTTATTTCATAACCCGATATTTGACCGAATTCTTCTGCCAGTTTTATAACTGTCGGAAAGGCTGAATCCAAGTCTGCTGACAGTATAAGGATATCATCTGCATACAGGGCCACCCTCTTCTCCCACTCCTCATATTTAAAAGGGATGATGTTAGAGTTATCTCTGAGTTTCTGTGCAAAAGGCTCTATATACATATTGAAGAGCAGGGGAGAGAGAGGGCAACCCTGTCTCGTTCCCCTAGTTATCTTAAATGCCTCAGTCAAAATGCCATTAACCAGCAACCTGGCTGACGGTGCCTGGTATAACAACTGAATGGTACGGCGGAATTTGTCTCCCAAATTAAATCTTGCCATGACTTCCGACAGGTATCCCCAATTTACCCTGTCAAAAGCCTTGGTAGCATCCAGAGTTAGGGCTGCCAACGGGAGGGCATAGGTGGAAGCGATATCAATTGCTCCGACCAGATCGTATGTTAAGTCTGCTAATTGTCGCCCTTTTACAAACCCTTTTTGGTCTGGGTGAAAGATGTCATTTGCCACCATCCCCAACCTAGTTGCTAAAATAGAAGAGAAAAATTTGTAGTCTGTATTTAAAAGTGATATCGGTCGATATGAATCACACCTAGCCGGATTCTTGCCAGGTTTTAAAATTAAGACCACCGTAGCATCATCCCAAGAACGAGGGGGCTAACTCCTTCCAATAAAATCTTATTATACAGTTGAGTGAGTACTGAGATTATGACATCCTGCAAGACGCGATATATTTCTGCAGGTAGGCCATCAGGCCCAGCCGCTTTCCCTCTTTTACTCCCTGCAATAACTTTCCTCACCTCCTCTTCTGTGATAGCACATTCCAAATCTATCTGTTGCTTGGGGCTAATAGATGGTAATGTAATCTCATCCAACCAGAGCTTCACTTTTGCTCTGTCTTCTATGCAAGTATCCTTATAGATATCTTGGAAATAACCCAAAAAACCTCGCCGATATCTTTGTCCGAGGAAAGGGAGGGTGCCTCATCATCCACCTTTATTTCTTTTATATGGTTCCGGAGCTGGTCCATTTTGGTTTTCCAAGCAAGTAGTTTTCCTGCTCCTTCCCCATACTCGAAATGGGCAATCTTGCTAGCCTCCCACCTACGCATCAGCCTCTTTTGAAGAATACTCTTCAGCTCTTCTTTTAATTGAACGAGCCTATCCAAATCTTCCTTCTGGCCAATGCCGATCTGGCTATTCATTTTTTCCTCGATTTCCCTCATTTCAATTTCCAGAACTAAGGTCGCTTCCCTATATTTTTTTTCCTATAACTCGATCTATTGGTAATATTACCCCTTAGGAAAGCTTTAAAGGTGTCCCAGACAGTTGTAATGTCGGCTGTTCCTAGGTTATTCTCTAAAAAGTGCTTGGTCTCAGTAGAAAAAAGGCAGTCTCTTCTTCTTCGAGCAGTATTGTTCGATCGAATGACCATGTTCTAGACTGCTGTGACTGTATACACTCAATAGCTAATATAACTCCTGAGTGGTCCGAAAGGTGCGAGGGTAGGTATTTTATATCTTTAACTCTATCTTTTAGATTATAACTAAGCAAAATATAGTCTATTCTCGACTTGTGTTTGTATCTAAAATTTCTAAAAGATACTCCTGGTTGGTCTCCCGATCTTTCCTCCAAATATCGGATAGCCCCAATTGGGCCATCGTTGTCAACAAGGACGCCCTAGATTTAGAAGGAACTTCTGCTCTACTATTAGGGGATTTATCTAGTTTAGGGTCCAGGACAATATTAAAGTCTCCTGCCCATATCACTGGCTCTGGAAAATCCAGGAGATGAGAGCGAATGGAATTTATATAGGAAGGATCGTCCTGGTTTGGACCATAATATCCAACTAAGGTAAAGAGGATACCCATTAAGGTAATCTTCAAAATCAGCCACCTACCACTAAAATCTTCACTATATTGTAGAATCTGAGCTCTAGCCTGGTTTTTAAAAAGGATCAACACCCCTCTAATATTAGCCGTCTGATCGGTGCAAATGAAATTGTCCACCCATTTCTGACTTTTTAACAGTTCTTTTGTCTCTGTCTTAAGAAGGTGAGTCTCCTGTATGACAATGACCTGCGCCGGGGAATCTCTCAGGTATTGTAAAATTCTAGCTCTTCGTGCCCTCATGCGCAGGCCATTGACATTCCAGGACAAAATCTGGAGTATTGTCATGTTATTTTAAAATTAGCATTAACATATTCCGTCCTGACTGGACAAAAACAAGGACATAGGCCGAGAGACCTTCCAGTTTTCCCATTATTACTGCTCATTGAAGTTCCTAGAACTGAACCGGTTGAGGCAAATGAGGTATTTTTATTATTTATCCCCCTGTGCTCCCCTTCCCCCCACCCACTCCTCCTCCCCTTGGGAAACCCTTCCCCCATTTCTCTGGTCTGGTGTTGACCAGCTATTGCGTCCGTGAGCCACCCTGCCCCTCTATTTCTATTGTGTCTATATGTCCCCAAACATATATATATATATGTATATGATAATATTTATATGTATTTATTTATTTATTTATTTTATTTTATATATTTTTTTCCTCTTTTTCCTTACCTTTCCTCCCTACTCACTCTATTCTTCCCCTTTCTTACCCAAAAAAAAAAAAACAAAAAAAAACCAATATATAGCCTATTTCCCACCTTCCCTGAGCTCTTTAGAAAAAGAAAAAAACTTGCCGATACATATCTTAGGGGATGATAGGGAGTAAGATAGGAGAAATAAGGTTATCCATAAAAAAGGGAGCACTTGTGTCTCTCTAATCTGACATTTTTACACCCTAAAGAAAACCAGAGGAAGCTCTAAAGGCTTTTAGAGGCCTGCCTATTGATGAAATCAAGTAATTCATCTGCCTCTTGGGTTGATCTAATGTTATGCATCTTATTATTGTGCATAACTTTCAAGAAGGCCGGGAACTTAAGCTGTACTACTGCACCGGCCTTCCTAAAGTTTTCCATTCTTTGACCCAGTTCCCATTGTCTCTCCAGTGTGGCTTTGGAAAGATCCGAACGAACCTCAAAGGAGAAGTCCCTACTTTTTACTGTTTTAGCCTTCAAAGCCAAATTCAGAATTTTCTCTTTAACAGAATAAGTGAGAAAGTTAATAAGGATCTTCCTGGGCTTTGCCCTCTTAGGGTTGTGGCGAAATGGGTCCCTATGGATTCTTTGAATATCCCTTTCTAAGAACTCTGTTGTTTCTTCGAGTGATAGGGCCTCCTTAAGCAGGGCGATCATAAAAGTCTTAATGTCTGCCCCTTCTTTCCCTTCTGGAATATTCATAACCCGCAGATTATTTCTGCGGGAATTATTCTCCAAGATCTCCATTCTGTCCCGCAAAGCAACTTCTCCTCTCTGTAGGCTTTGTATCTTTTCCTCTGCTGACCCCAAATTCGTCTTGAGTACCTCAACTGAGCTCTCTAACGATTCGGTTCTAGAATTTAAGAGGTCAACCTTTCTCTCCAAAGTCTCACACACATTTCTTATTTCACTTTGGTTATCTGCAGAAACTGCAAAGCCCTGTTTTATATCTTCCTTTAATGAAGTAAACAAGGCTTCGATCGAGGCTCCTAGGGAATGATTGACAACTTCCCCCGGATTCTGGGCTTCTGACTCCGCTACCTCCCCTGACTGTGATTCAGACCGCAACACAGGGGCTACTATAGGTAAACTGATAGGTATATCGCTCTGGCTGGAAGAACCCAGATTATCCATATTAACTCGAGAAACCCCAGCTACAGAGCCAGTGGAGCTGATGGAGTGAATTCCAGAGCCCCCCCCCTGCTTTGTAACAGTCAAGACTTCCGGTTGCACCCTAAAAAATGACCGTAGTGAGGGGGTAACTCTTACTTTGCAGTGCGAGGAGACACTCTTATTCCTCCCTCTTTTTACACTTCTTCCCTTAACTTGGTAGTTCTGGAAGGCTGTATCTTGGTTAGAGGGTATAATACTATCGTCCCTCGTATTCACTAAAGCCTGACACCCCCTAAGTGTGGCTCCAGTAACCCAGTATCTTTTCCTTTAATGTTCGTTTTTCTGCAGCCAACCTCCCTCTGCCTACAATTTCCTCTCTTCTTTCCGCTTTTTTATTTGCAGCTACCACCAAGTTACCTGGGTTGTAGGACCCCCCTTCCCCTTCTCGATGTTCATGCTTCTCCTTTGAAGTGGCTATAACATAATCCGCCTCTTGCACAGGAGTTTCCGCCTTCTTACCGCCAGTGATGTTACTAGGAGCAGCTGAAAAAGAAAAGACGCCTGAAACTGACCGCACCAAGCATTCCTCCGAATCGAGCCCCACACCACCTCCGGCGCAACCAGCAACCGCCGCAGATCTCACTCTCTCGCCAGCCGTCACCCCAAAGAATTGGCTGATGCTGGCGCTACCGCTGCCAACCCGGGAGGAGACCGCGGGCCGCCGCTCTGCGACCACGCCTCAACTCCAGGGCGGCTCCGTACCAGCGTAGGAGGTGAAGCGGACGTGTCAGACGCGGAACTCCTGAAGTCTGGACGAAAGACCCGACACACATTCAGCTGAGGTATGTACACACCGATATTTCCGCAGCGAGACCTCCCTGAGATCCTCATAGAGCTACACCGAGCTCCATAAACTCCCGATAGACAAAAGATCACTTCTTTGCCGGTAACATAACAGTCAGGGGTAGAGAGTACTCTCCGGACGCGCGCTCCGCTCAACTAGCGGACGCCATGATTCCCCTGGACATCCATCAAAAAAATAATCTTTTTATATAAATTATATATTTTTTGTACATTATTATATGTTTCTATGTTTTGTAAAAATTTATAATAGATATGTTTTGTTTTTGGGTGTTGTATTATACGTTATATAGTAGTTGATATTTTGTTTGTTTTTAAATTGGAATTTTCTTAATTGTGAATAGTAATTTTTATCCCTTTGCTATCCAACACTTTCCCTACTGCTGCATTTGCAGGAGTGGGAATAGTAATTTATACCCCTACACTATCCAACACTTTCCCTACTGTTGTACTCGCTGGAGTGGGAATAGTAATTTTTACGCCTGCGCTATCCAACACTTTCCCTACTGTTGCACTCGCTGGAGTGGGAATAGTAATTTTTACCCCTACGCTATCCAACACTTTCCCTACTGTTGCACTCGCTGGAGTGCGAATAGTAATTTTTACCCCTATGCTATCCAACACTTTCCCTACTGTTGCACTCTTCGGAGTGGGAATAGTAATTTTATCCCCTGCGCTATCCAACACTTTCCCTACTGTTGCACTCATTGGAGTGGGAACAGTAAATTATTCCCCTCCGCTATCCAACACTTTCCCTACTGTAGCACTCGCTGGAGTGGGAATAGTAATTGTTAACCCTACACTATCCAACACTTTCCCTACTGTTGCATTTGCTGGAGTGGGAATAGTAAATTATTACCCTCCGCTATCTGACACTTTCCCTACTGTTGCTCTCATTTGAGTGGGAATAGTAAATTATTCCCCTCCGCTATCCAACACTTTACCTACTGTTGCACTCGCTGGAGTGGAAATAGTAAATTATTCCCCTCCGCTATCCAACACTTTCCCTACTGTTGCACTCGGTGCACTGGGGATAGTAATTTTTACCCCTACGCTATCCAACACTTTCCCTACTGTTGCACTCGCTGGAGTGGGAATAGTAAATTATTCCCCTCCGCTATCCGACACTTTCCCTACTGTTGTACTTGCTGGAGTGGGAATAGTAATTTTTACCCCTACGCTATCCAACACTTTCCCTACTGTTGCACTCGCTGGAGTGGGAATAGTAATTATTCCCCTCCGCTATCCGACACTTTCCCTACTGTTGCACTCGCTGGAGTGGGAATAGTAATTTTTACCTCTACACTATCCAACATTTTCCCTACTGTTGCACTTGCTGGAGTGGGAATAGTAATTTTTACCCCTATGCTATCCAACACTTTCCCTACTGTTGCACTCTTCGGAGTGGGAATAGTAATTTTATCCCCTGCGCTATCCAACACTTTCCCTACTGTTGCACTCGCTGGAGTGGGATATAGTAATTGTTACCCCTATGCTATCCAACACTTTCCCTACTGTTGCATTTGCTGGAGTGGGAATAGTAAATTATTACCCTCCGCTATCTGACACTTTCCCTACTGTTGCACTTGCTGGAGTGAGAATAGTAATTTTTACCCCTACGCTATCTAACACTTTCCCTACTGTTGCTCTCATTGGAGTGGGAATAGTAAATTATTCCCCTCCGCTATCCAACACTTTACCTACTGTTGCACTCGCTGGAGTGGGAATAGTAAATTATTCCCCTCGGCTATCCAACAGTTTCCCTACTGTTGCACTCGGTGGACTGGAAATAGTAATTTTTACCCTTACGCTATCCAACACTTTCCCTACTGTTGCACTCGCTGGAGTGGGAATAGGAAATTATTCCCCTCCGCTATCCGACACTTTCCCTACTGTTGTACTTGCTGGAGTGGGAATAGTAATTTTTACCCCTACGCTATCCAACACTTTCCCTACTGTTGCACTCACTGGAGTGGGAATAGTAAATTATTCCCCTCCGCTATCCAACACTTTCCCTACTGTTGTACTTGCTGGAGTGGGAATATTAATTTTTATCCCTACGCTATCCAACCCTTTCCCTACTGTTGCACTCGCTGGAGTGGGAATAGTAAATTATTCCCCTCCGCTATCCAACACTTTCCCCTACTGTTGCAGTTATTGGAGTGGGAATAGTAAATTATTCCCCTCCGCTATCCAACACTTTCCCTACTGTTGCACTCGATGGAGTGGGAATAGTAATTTTTTCTCCTCCGCTATCCAACACTTTCCCTACTGATACAGTCAATGTAGTGTAAAGTGTAGGTTTAAAAAATATTACATATTTTAATATTTTAATTTATAATATAATTTTTTTAATTTTTATGTTACAGGTGTATGTATATATATATATATATATATTTATATATTTTAATATATTTCTAACATTTTATAATTAATTAAAATTATTATTTATTAATAATTTTTAAGTAAATATATATATATTACATTTTAAATATGTATGTTTAATTTATTTTTACATTACATTTATAACTTATAATTGTAAAAATATACAAATAAATCTAAAGGTGAGCTGGTGTACTTCCGCCTGTCAGAGCAGGTCACCGAGCACACGCCATCTTGGTCAGCGTTCTAGTTGGTCTTGCTTAGAACGCTCCCCCCTATTTAAGGAGAGGGTAATGCAAGCGCACGCCAGAGGCAAGCCTGTCTGCGCCCGTCCGTGCACCGACCGCACACAGCGCCAGCCACGCTGCCGGTCAGGATTTCCATCCACCCGGAAATACCAGATTCTGTTATTCAAAGGAGCAACTCCTGCACATAGGTGAGCTGGTTGTTATGGGTCCTAAAGAGGATACTTTGAGTAAGGAAAACATCATCATGGCAGATTCCATATCAGATAGTCTTAAATGTGGCTTAGTTAATGTTAGATCCCTGGTTAAGCATTATCAAGAGGTCTTCATTCTGCTGGAATGCCATGATTTGGATGCTCTGCTTTTAACTGAATCTTGGACACGAGCTGACTCGGCAGTTGAATTAGGGCTAGCCTGCCCCCGGGTTATAAAGCTTTTCACAAACCACGGCTAGTTGGAAGAGGAGGGGGGGGGTAGGAGTGATATTTAAAGAGAAATGGAATTTTGCTCCTTTACACATTGATGATGTAGAGGGTACAGAACTTTTAGGGTTCTCCCTTAAAGAGGCTAGGGGACAATTGTTCTCAGGTATAGTGTGTTATAGGCCTCCCGGAGGACAGAGTCCCCAGTGTCAGGCATTGATTGACATCTTTTATAATATGTCATTGACCCATTCCAGGATGGTTATACTGGGTGACTTTAACCTCTGGGATAACGGGAGTCTTGGCCCGGCCTTGAGAGAACTAGTGCAATCATGTGAGAGTCTTAACATGCAACAACTGGTGTTACAACCAACACACCAAGGAGGCCATGTCCTAGATCTGGTATTTGCTAATTGCGCAGAGACAAAGGTGATCGAAGTACTGCCTTTATGCTGGACCGATCACTCTTTAATTCATTTTTTATTAATACCACCAAGAGTGAGTAATAAAACGACTCAGTCTGGGAACCTTCGACAGGGAAGGGAATGGACTAGGCTGCTGAAAAATAAACATATCCCGTTACTTACGGAAAAAAAATATATTTGATTCCAGTAAGTCGGTGGAAGAAAATTATCAGACCTTTTGTGATCAGTTAAACCAAACTTTGGACCATATGATACCAGTGAAGAGGTTAAAAATAGAGACAAACCATCAGCCCCATGGTATACTGAGGAATTGAGATCCCAGCGGAAAGAATGTAAACAGGCAGAAAGAAAATGGAGGAAACTCTATGATGAAACGGATAAAAGAGCCTTCAAAACACAATTGGTCCTATACAAAGCAGCAATTGCCAGGTCAAAAGCTGAATACTATGCAAAAATTATTTTGCAAGCACCTAACAGTGCTAGAATTATCTTTAATATAGTGAAGGACCTATCCAAACCTGCTTGTGTGAGTAATAAGATCATAGCTACGCAAAAGCTATGTGATGATCTCGCAGTCTACTTTGATGAGAAGATCAACAAAATTATTGGTGGTCTTAAATTAAACAAAGAGACTGGTGTGGATAATGAAAATGAGTCATCCGCACCAACAATGTCAGGGAAAGGGGGGGCGTGGCTTGCTGCCACAGAAGATGGCCGCAGGTTGATCGCGCGGCGTTTGCAATCGGCGATTTAGCCCGCTAAATCCGTCAGAATCCGGCACTCGGCAGGGCTCCTGACGGCGGAATCGTGCACCGGAGTAGTGGAGCGGCAAGCAGAAGTGCTGGGAGCCTACAGAAGCACTGGACAATGGCAGGAGGGCGCGATAACTGCCGGCGGCTGAACGGATCCCAAGATGGCGGCCGGCGCTGCTTAACCCACAGACACACCAGACTCGCTCCGGCGCTGGGGCGGGTGCACGGCGAGAGACGGCGGTAAGCACGGGTGCTGCGAGATCCGGCGATTGAGCGCCGCTGCAGGGGGCCCCTGGAACTCGGAGAGCGGGAAAACAACGGGACCCGCAGAGGTGCGACAGACCGCCGAGGCGACACATAACAAGCCGGATCCAGCACACAACCACCAACGAGTGGATAGCCCAAAGTGAGTGAGCGGAGTGGGGGCCCGAACGCACCAGATCATCCCCAGTGCACTGGCGGGGAACGGAATAAGCAGAGAGAGGCTACAGCAGGTGGGGGCACCGCGGACCCTGGTGGCCGAGGGACGCTGCGGGGGAAGACAGGACGACCGACAGCCGGAGAGTGGAGGGAGGCCGAGCGGATAGCCAGACCCACCGTAAGACCGTCAGCAACGGGCGAGTGAGCGAAGTGCAAGCCCGAGTATACCTAGACCCCCTAGCTGCCGAAAGGGGCTAGGGCCGCCAACATCCCTCGCCTGGGGGGCTACCCTGGGTCCTGGAGGCAAGGGGGCAGCCAGAGAAGCATCTGGTAGGGACCGCTTGGACTCTCCTGTCGCCCCGGCAAAGGCGAGCCTCGGAACTGAAGTGTATGCACGGGTGAAGTGGGCAGCACGTAGCTGGGGACCGGACGCTCTCCAAACTAATATCCGCGTGGTCAGGGGCGCAACAGTGAACAGAGACAGACAGCGGCTCCATCTTCTGGCCGGGCACCAGCAGACGTGAACTGGGTGCCCAGACATGGGCCGCACCAAATCATCGGGCCCAGGCCAGGCGAATCAGATCGATAAATACACGGTCGCCATGGGGCGTGAAGACGGAGCGGTGGGAGGAGGCCCACATGAGATGGAAGACAGTGATCCGGACCCCTCTCTCAAAGATATAATGCGGGCCATCAGGGACTTTAGAGGCACCCTTGAGCCAAAATTGGACTCCGTGACAGAGGAGGTGAACCTCCTGCGAGCCGATTTCAGAAACATGTCGGAGAAGGTTGCAGTGGCAGAAACGGGCATTGGGAGCCTTCAGGCCAAAACTAAGCGCCTGGAAGAACAAGTGGCCTCCCTCACCAAGAACCAGGAAGACATCTATGCCCGCCTTGAAGATCAGGAAGGTAGGGCCCGGCGCAACAACATACGCGTCGTGGGGGTCCCGGAGGGAATGGAAGGACCGTCCGTGGACTGGTTCATCGAAGACCTGGTGCTTAAACACCTAAAGCCCAAACGCCTGTCAAACTTCTTCTCGGTGGAGAGGGCACACCGAGCGCTGGGCGGAAAACCGAGGCCGGGAGCGCCCCCGCGCACCATCATCGCCACCATTCTGAATTTCCGGGATAGAGACGCCATCCTGCAGGCTGCACGCACAACCGGAGACCTGCACATTGAAAATGCCACCATTCGCTTCTTCCCGGACTTCACCCTTCGGGTCCAGCGCCAGCGACGCTCCTTTGATGGAGTGAAGAGGGTCCTCCGAGAGCAGGGAGTGAAGTATATGATGCTGTTCCCTGCCAGGCTCAAGATCCTAGACGACGGGAAAGCGTACTTCTTTGACAAGCCGGAAGAGGCTAGTGACTGGCTCGAGGGCTGGCGCGCAGTGGGTCGGAGAGGCAGGCAGGACCGTCCTGGCCCACACCAGCAGAGCGCCGAGGCTGAGTCCGAGGACTGGAGGCGACCCAACGGTCAGAGACCGGATCAGCAGCCAGATAAGTGACTATGGGAAGGGGCAAACCATAGACTGGGAGCTGGCCCCCGCGGGAGAGGTGCTTAACTGGCCACATGGCGGAATAAGGGGGGGGGAGGCAGCTCCATATTTGCAGAGGAGGGCTGGTGGGTGCTCATTGTAAATAGCTGGATGTACCGTGCCGTATTCATCCTAACTGGGACAGTCCGGGGGCGCAGCCCGGGCAGACAGAGGGGCCTTGGAAGCCGGGGGTCCTGCTGAGCTCTGATCTATGGGCAACTGTTGTAGTTACTAGATAAGTACATCTTCGTGCTGGCTGCAGACGCGCAGCCCCGCACCTTTGTTTGTTCTTGAATATATGGGGCGACAGGCACTCTGCCAGTTTCAAGGGTGGGAGGTTGGGGACTCACCTAGCAGGGCTGCAGGGAGGTGGGGTGGAGGGGGGTTTGTTTCTTTCGTTAGGGATGGGGGGTGTTAGCTCGAGACCGCAATTGCAATCACCAGAGGCAGTTCATGGCGGGTGACATGACAGGGGGGAGGAGGGGGGAAATGCGACGGATACCACTCCAGGAACATGGGTGACCCAGCCAGTTTGCGGGTATGGACCTGGAATGTAAATGGGTTGGGCAACAAAATAAAGCGCACATTGGTTCTACAACACCTGAAGAGACACACCCCAGACGTAGTCCTGATCCAAGAGTCGCACTTGCGGGGGAATAGATGTAAGGCCCTAGATCGCTTTGGTTATAAAATGGTCGCACACGCAGGGTACACGTCCGGGGCTCGAGGAGTGGGTATCCTAGTGCGTAACACCCTGCCCCTGGTGATATCTGGCACATGGGCGGATGACACAGGATGCCTCGTGGCAGCAGTGGGGGCCTGGGAGGGGCGCGCCGTGGTACTATGCTCCTGCTACCTCCCACCAGGCCTACACTCCACCTTTCTTCCGAAGTTGGGAGCCTTTCTAGCCGATCTCCCCTCGGGAATTCTCCTCCTGGGAGGGGATACGAACGCTGCTATGGACCCATCCCTAGACCGATCACATTCTTTGACGGGTGTACGAGACGAGCGTGGCCTGGCGGGCTTCATCACGGCCCTCGGCATGTGCGACATTTGGCGGGCACACCACCCCCAGCTCAAGGAATATACGTTCTATTCGGCTAGACACGGGTCCTTCTCCAGAATCGACCATTTTTTTATCCGGTTCGCCCATATGGGGGATTTCACCGATACCAGGCACATGGCGCGTGGAATTTCAGACCACTCTCCGGTGTGCGTTACCCTCCGAGGCCCGGAGACGACTAGGGCTGCATATCCGAGAATAGACCCCTGGCGCCTCCGAGACCAGGCCATAAGTGATAAGCTTCGCGAGGGGTCCAAACTCTACTTTGAGGAAAATCGGGGCTCTGTGGACTCTCAGGTTACCGTGTGGGAAGCATACAAGGCAGTCCTGCGGGGTCAGGCCCAGGCGTTAATCGGGGGGGCAGAAAAAAGAGGAAACCATACGGATTAGACGACTGGAGAGGGAGATAGAGACACTGGATCGAGATCCCGCATTGACGAAGTCTGGGGATCTGAGACACAATTTGACACTGAAGCAAAAAGACCTTAGAGCACTGGCGGAGGGAGAGGCGCGAGCCTATGCACTGGCCACACAGCATCGGCTATATGATGTCGGGGATAAGAGGCTGAAGCTCTTAGCGTGGCTGGAGCGCCGAGACAGAGAGCGGTCTTGGGTATCCGGGGTGCGGGATGAGTCAGGGACCCTGTGTTCCACCAGTGGGGAGATAGCCGAAGCATTCGCAGCACACTTTGAGCAAGTCTACTCACCGGTCTGTACGAGGACCGAATCGGACTGCGAGGAATTTTTGCGTGACTTCGCGATGCCCGAGCTGTCCTCGGAGGCGCGGGAAAGGCTCGAGGCCGATATCACAGAGGAGGAGTTAGGAATAGCCCTAAGCTCCCTCCAGTCCGGTAAAGCGGCCGGGCCCAATGGGCTCCCGGTCGAGATTTACCAACGACAAGCGGCAGTGATACTAGCTCCCATGCGGCGGATGTTTACCGAGGCACGAGAGGTGGGGCGGCTCCCCCCAGACCAGAGAGAAGCCATGATAGTGACAATCCACAAAGCAGGGAAGCCACCGGACCGGTGCGACTCATACCGTCCGATATCACTAATAAACGCGGAGGCTAAGGTTCTAGCCAAAGTCCTGGTGGAACGGTTGGTGTCAGTTATAACGGACCTAGTGCACGTAGATCAATCCGGGTTCATGCCCCGGAGGAGTACCCGTCACAACTTACGGAGGCTTTATGGGGTGCTCCACTTGACAGAAGGTGCCGGGTCTACCCAGGCGACAGCGGTGGCCTTGGAAGCCTCCATGGCCTTCGACAGTATTGAATGGCCCTATCTATTCATGGTTCTGCAGCGGCTGGGGTGCGGGCCGATTTTTTGCAGCTGGGTGAGGTTGCTATACGTGTTACCAGTGGCCCGAGTACGTGTCAATGGGGCGGTGTCTAGATCCTTTCCCCTGAGGAGGGGCACCAGACAGGGCTGCCCCCTGTCCCCCCTCCTGTTTGCCCTGGCTCTGGAACCCCTAGCACACTGGATAAGGAGAGACCCCATGATTTGGGGCATTGTAACACCGGGGGGCTGGGAGGAGCGCGTGTCACTATACGCAGATGATATTGTACTGTACTTGGCTCGGCCATACCACTCGTTGGCCCGGGTGCTGCATATTTTCGAATTGTTTGGCAGCTACTCCGGCTACACTATAAACTGGTCGAAGTCGGTGGTTTTTCCACTCTCTGGCCCTCCCCCGCGACTCCCGTCTTGCTGTTCTGCTCCGGTAGTCACTGAAGGGTTTAAATACTTGGGGATCCATGTTACTCGAAACAGGAACGAGTTCCTGACCAAGAACCTTGAGCCCCAACTGTCTCGCCTGGACACGGATGTGATCCACTGGCGCTCCCTCCCACTCACGCTTATGGGCAGGGCGGCCTATTCAAAATGCTTACCCTGCCGAGGCTATTGTACATCCTACAAAATACGCCATATCCGGTTCCCCCGCACACTTTTAAACGGATCGCACGGGCAGTCCGCACACTGTTGTGGGACGGAGGGTGCCCACGGATCGCACTACACAAACTCCACAGGGGGGTGTATGAGGGTGGCCTGGCGATCCCAGACGTCAAGTTATACTACTGGGCGGCACAATTGCAGGTTGTAAACGACTGGGTATACGCAGATTGCAACGAGCCGGCATACCGAGTGGACAGGATGGTAATGACCGGCAGCAGTTGTGAGTCCCTGCTCTACGCCAGGAAGCCATTGCTGGGCTGGCCGGAGCATACTAGAGTGGTGGTGCAATGCTGGAAGGAGGCCAATAGATTCCTTGGGTGGGAAAGTAAGCTGACCGGTAGGACCCCGCTGTGGATGGGAGACCAGCTCCGAGAGGTAACCGCTCTGACGGGATTCAAGGGGTGGCGGCTAATAGGCATCGAGTATTTGGGAGACGTATGGAAGGGTGACTCCCCCCGTTCGTTCGAGTACATGCGGAAAGAATACGACATGCACCAGACACAACAATATCATTACACCAGATTAGTACACGCCCTCTGGGTACACGTGCAGAGGGGCACATCCATACCGGAGTACTCCCCACTAGAGGATCGGCTACTGCTTGATCCTATTGCGGGAAAGCCCACATCCACGATTTACCGAAAGCTGCTCAACAACAGTCCGGACTCACTGGTCTCTCTCAGAGAGGCGTGGACTATTGACCTGGGCAGTATTGATGACGAAAGTTGGCAAGATGCACTACAGAGCCCCAGAGAGGTAGCAATACGAGCCAGATTTCGATTGGTACAGCTAAAAATCCTGCATCGCACATACTACCCCCGCACACTCCTCCACAAATGGGGAAGAACTCAGTCGGGGCTCTGCCTGAGGGGGTGCCATCAAGAGGGCTCCTTCTTCCACATCCTGTGGGAATGCCCCGAGATTGTAACATTCTGGGCTGGGGTCACAGACATTATGTCGAGGGTGATGGGACAGGCGGTCCCAATCAACCCGAAGTGGTTGCTTTTAATGATCAAGGGCACAGGAGCCTGGCCCAGGTATGCGGAAATCTGGCTGGTCCTGGCGGCGGGGGTGGCAAAACGCAATATTGCCCGATGTTGGGGGAAGCAGGCACCACCGCAATTAGAAGACTGGGAGACAGACCTGGACTGGTGCCAAAGGGCTGAAGAAGTTGTGTACAAGAGCAGGGGGTGCGCAAAAAAATGGGGAAAGGTCTGGGCGCCCTGGAAGAGGTACAGGAATCCTGGGGCAACCGGAGATGAGTGAGAGGAAGTGTTACTGGTGTTCCCCAGTGTGGATCTCCCATGCTCCTATCCCTGTTGATATATGTATTCGGCGTAATGATGAACTGTTTTTGCAATTATATGTTGTATGGTCTCTAGAGCTGTGTTAATAAAAAGATTTTTTTTTTAAAAACAATGTCAGGGAAACAGGAAGAGGGAACAGATAAAGATCGACAGGCTACTCTGGAGTACTTCCAGATTCCCACTGAGGAAATGTTTAATAAATTAGCCTTGAGTGTCTCCTCTGGGTCGCCGTTGGACCCTCTCCCGCAGAGGATATGGAAAGAACTCAATTTAGAACTCTTCCCTCGGCTGCATCAAATCTGCTGCCAATCATTGAATAATGGAAAGGTCCCAGACTGCTGGAAGCAGGCAATGGTGACCCCGTTACTCAAAAAACCCACACTTGATCCTCTGTGTCTGTCCAACTATAGGCCCATCTCCCTGTTACCCTATCCGGTAAAAATTCTGGAGCGAGCAGTCAGTAAATCTCTTTCTCACTTTTTAGAAGATAACCACCTGCTAGACGAGGTTCAATTCGGGTTCTGCCCTGAGCATGGAACAGAAACGGCCCTAGTGACAGTTCTTGATGATCTGAGAATGCGAGCTGACAATGGCCATTCGGTCATATTAGTGCTACTGGACATGTCAGCCGCATTTGACACCGCATTTGACACGGTGAACCATAGTATTCTGCTAAAAAGACTTATGAACATTGGAGTTAGGGGTCTGGCATTAAAATGGCTTCAGTCTTATTTGTCGGGTAGGCAACAGGCAGTGATCATTCCACCTTTTGCATCCACAAAGAGCTCCGTCCAACATGGGGTTCAGCAGGGATCGGCAATAAGTCCGATTTTATTTAATATATACCTGCGTTCACTCATCCCTATCATTAAATCTTTTGGAATAGAACTAGTCAACTATGCAGATGACACGCAACTTGTGTTTCGATGGAAGGGAATCAAGCAGTTTCCCTGGATAAATTTCATGAGTGCATGCAAAGTACTACAAACTGGCTTAGAAATAACTATTTACAATTCAATGGAGACAAAACAGAAGTTGTATACTGCACCACGAATAAAATATCTCGCCCCCTTCCTATCGATTTCCGGTTTACCCCTACAGATAAACCGCTAATCCCAGCCAAAACAGTGTGTAATCTGGGGGTAATGTTGGATAACAATCTACAGTTGGATTCACAAGTCAACAAAATAGTTGGTACCTGCTTCTCCCTGATCAGAGCTCTACGGAAGATTCTTCCGTTATTGCCAGCCTCCACTAGGACACAAGTGGTGAGGAGCGTTATTCTGAGCAGGTTGGACTACTGTAATTCCCTGTGTCTTGGAGCACCAAACTCATTGATATTGAAACTGCAAAGAATCCAAACATTAGCAGCAAAGTTAGCTTTAAACAGGCACCGCAGGGCCTCTACATTTCTGGCTCTGAGGGATCTCCACTGGTTGCCGATCCGTCAGAGAATACAATTCAAATCTCTCTGTATCGTCTTTAGGGCAGCACATGGATTAGGACCTAAACCACTGCAGAGAAAATTCACTTGATATATCCCCTCGAGAAATCTTCGCTCATCAACAGCAAATTTGGTGAATACTACAAGATTTAAAAGAACCAGGACTGGAGGCAGAGCCTTCAGCTCTGCAGCCTCATGGCTGTGGGAACTCCCAACTGACATCAGACAAACTGAGAATCTGTTGCAATTCAGGAAAAAGCTGAAAACTTGGCTGTTCCCCGAGGGACGAGTAAAAATAAAGATTTTATTGTTACTGTCCCGCTCTGACATCCCTCCTTGTTTTTCCTCCCCCTTTTATATTTGTCTTTCCTGGGGTTGGCCATTTTGCATACAATGACTACATGGTAACTCTCAGCGCCAGGATACCCGTTGGGTGACAGTGCGCTATACAAGTCCAGCTTACATTACATGACATTACATTAAGTTAAATGTATTTAATTTATTTTACATTATTTTTTATACATATAAAAAAAAATATATTTTCTACTTTTTGATAATCAAGTTTTATTGATTTTATAAAAGCAGCAAAGAAAAACAATACCAGCTCTTAGTACATTGATCAGTGCATAACATCGACAAGAAATTAATACCCCAGCATGAACAGTTCACTATATGAGCAGCAAGCAACAATATATTCACCCAAGTCCATAAGTGATCATCTGGAATGTTCAATCTTCTACCACCCCAACCCATTTGCCCCATACCCTTCGAAACTTTTTGGGACAGCCTCGAGCCGCATACATTGGTCGCTCCTGCGCAGCGCTACTTCGATATTTTTAACAATATTTTTTTTCTCGATATGTTTGTACTTACCATTATGAAGATAGGAGGTCGATATTTTTGACAACGATATTTTTGTCACGATATTTCTGTAAGTCGATATTTCTGTTGTCGATATTCTGTCAGTGATCCTTGGGTATGACCTCTTCTGCTTGTGTTAACTATCTCAGGATATTTGGAATGGTCGTCTATGACAACTAACATATGATGCCTATCCGGGAGGTTTCCGAAGTTGGTGCTTGTTCTGTGCGGGGTATTTCGAGGATGTGCTCAGTGATGACAGGGGGAGGGGGATCAGGGCAGCTGATGGCTTGACTTATTTTCTTCTCCACATGTTCGTCAAATCCTGGAAACCACACCTTGGCGCAGAGTCTATCCTTGGTGTTTACCAGCCCTTGGTAGGAGCCATGTGCCAGGTCAACGAGTTGTTGGGTCGAATTCGAGGTGATTACTAGCCGGGGTCCTCATAACAGGCACTGTCTGGCATAACGGTGAGTTTCTTAAGTACGTTGTACAGGGAGATCAGAACTGTCTGCACTGCCTCTGTGTTGCTTTGCAGTCCGGCTTTGATGGCCTCCCAGGTCCCTGCCAACTTTGCCTTGGAGACCAGTTGGAGGAGGTCATTCATCTCTGTGGCTTTGATGATGTCTGCCAAAGAGGAGGGGAGGAGTCGGGACCATTCAACAACTAGCTACACATACTCTTCGATCTCTGCAGCTTCTGCTACCTCCTAGGCAATGGCGGGGTGGGCATGACAAGACAGGAAGTTGGCAGGGTCAGGTATCCCTGGCTTGTTCACAAAGAGAGTTGGTACTCTTGCAGTTGAAGGATCCATTTTTCGATTCTGAGGGGATGGCTTTGAGGCAGATCTTTTGTAGAGCGAGATCAGAGATCAGTGGTCACGGTAAAGGGCTGGCTGTAGAGGTAAAGGTGGAAGAGACGTCACCTCCAGTGGATGACAGTCATCTCCTTTTCTATGTGGGAGTAGTGTCGATCCATGGGTGTAAGCGCTCAGCTTGGGAGCCCATTCGCAAGTCTGTCTTTGGGAAAATACTGCTCCTAGGCCAGTAGTGCTAGCGTCAACAGACAGTTCCGTGTCTTGGTTTAGGTCAAAGTACATCAAGCTATTATACTCTGACAATGCCTGCTTGGTGGCTTGAAATTCCTTCTCTTGCTGTTCACCCCACTGCGAGGGTATGTCCACTCTGGTGAGGGCCTGGAGTGGTGAGATTTTGCCTGAACTGGCCACAGTACGTGACCATCCCTAAGAAACGTCTGACACCGGTTACGGTGGTGGGGGTGGGTGCCAACAGGATATCGCAAGCTTTCGCTGGGTCAGGTGTGATCCCTCTCGCTGTGAATCAATAACCGAAGAAGCATATTTCCTCCCGGAGGAATTTGCATTTCTCCCAGTGAAGGGTGAGCCCACTGTCTTGGAGCTGGGAGAATACTGCCTGTAGTCGTTGGAGGTGTTTTTCTAAGGTGGAGGCGTGGACTAGGATACTGTTGCTGACATTCAGCACACCAAGAAGGCCAGCCAATACCTCTTTAGAACACCGCTATCACGCTGAAGATTCCAAAATGTGGGCGTTTGTTCCTCCTAAGTCCAATGTGGGTGGAGAAGGTGGGAATGTATTGAGACTATGGTGCCAAAAGGATCTGATGGTACCCCGACCTCAAGTCCATCTTTGAGAACCATTGTGATCTAGCCAGTTTACTCTCAATGTCATCAGCTGTTGGTGTCAGGTGTCGTTCGCGATTTATGGCTGTGTTTCGGAGGTGCATTTCCACACATATTATCACCTTGCCTGGTAGTTTTGGTTTCTTGGCTATCACTATCAGCGAGACTCAAGGGGTTGGCCTGCCAAACCTTTCGATGATGTCTGCGACCTCTAGCTTCTTTAGTTCAGCCTCTACTTTGGGCTGCAGATGAAACGCCATGCGTCAATGACGTAGGGTGACTGGTTGCACTGATGGGCCAATGTGCAACTGGACGGTCCGCTCTTTGAGGAACCAAATTCCGTTGAACAGGTGGCTGAATTCTCCAATTAGTTTGTCCACTGTGCTGGCATGCACCCCGAACATGAAGGTGACGAGACGGAGACGTTCAAAGGTGGGGCAGCTCACCAGCATGTCAGTTCTGCTTTTCATGACGTACACCATGGTCCTTGTGACTTGGTTCCGATGTGCAATTGCAGTGATGAAGGCCCCTGCAAGAGGGAGACACTTGGCACATGTGGTCCCAGGCCTGAGCAGTGGGGTGGATGCCAGGCAGGTGGGCCTCATGCAGCCAATCGGGGCTGGGGGCCTGAGGAGAAAGTGTAGGGCCACTGCTGGTGCTGTGCAGGGACCTTGTGGTGGAGGAAAAGCACTCGGGCCTGCACCTGCCTGTTCAGAAGAAAAGCCTTGGCCAAGGAGCGGCATCTTTAGACAAGGAGGGGTGGGGGTCGCTGGGCTCCACAGGGCTTCGCTGGAGGACCAAGAACTGCTGCCCTGGAAACTGGCCCTGGCTCCCTCGTCGCTAAGGTGGTGTCACACCGGGAGCTGCCAGACAGTCGTGGCCGGCCAGCACAGTGGTTTTGGCAAACAGCAGGACACAACACTTGGGACACCTGTTCGCAGCCCATGTAGCCCGGAAATACCCGCGGCTCCACCCTTTATTTATTTTATGCCAATGGGTACATGACCATGGGGAAAACCACTTTCCCTCTGGATTCTTGGGGTGGGAGGGGGGCCTCCCCTCTAGCGGTCCTAACATTACAGGCCTCACCTCAGATGCACAGGGCACCAGAATCCCCTCTACCGCCTGCCGCATACCTTTCTGGGCAGTTCAGGAATCCAGCGCCACCATCTGATATTCTCTGCCTGGTCAGGTCTTGGCCAGGAGCGCAGACTGCCAACCCCGCTTACTTTGGCGCTCCGCCTTCAGACTAGGATGATTGGCACCATTTTATCTGTTGCACACCTCACAGGCCTGCTTGGGCGTCTCAGCCCGATCTGCTACAGGGATGTTTCTTTTGTGCCTTGCAGGTACACCACTGGTGCCAGGCCATTCTTTTACTTCTATATTACAGGGCTGAGTGAATATTTATGGCACGTTTTTGTGCAGTTTGTGTTTGGTGGCCAAAGAGCCTCAGTCACACATCTGCCACCATGCTCCAATTGGCCATGCCCCTAAGAGACTATTACTTAAGCATTAAAGTAGTGCTCAGAATGAAGATTGTTTCAATGCATTTACAATGCCAACACATCAAAGTGCAATAACTCAAAGACAAAAACAAACATCCTCGTAAATGACAGGTAGATAACTTGAAAGCCAGGATAAGCAATGGCCAAGATGAACGAGGTAAAGCCCATTAGAATCCAGAATAACGTGTGTCTGGAAAGCTGGCATTGTCAGAGGGAATTAGAGGACTGGGAGTCCCCTATTGTGCCTGTGTGCGAGTAGACGCCTTTACTTGCCTATGTCCCACCACAAGCAACACCCATCTGGCCAGAAAATGCACAGGTTGGTGAGAGCACTTTTGAGCAGGTGAAACCTCTTGGGCTGCTGAGTCAGCCTAAAGGATACAGAAAAGGCCCTCTAATTGGATCCAAACCAACTAAAATCATATTCTCTGTGGCCTTGAACAAGCCCATTAAAAGATCACCGCTTTGAATGTGTGCACTCCGCTGCCCACTTTGAATGGTTTGTTTAAATTATACAAATTTGTTTGCACTTTCACGAGTGGCCAACTTGTAATGGGTAAAAATTCCATTTTAAGATGGATGCCAGCCGATAGCGTGGTGGCAAAATAAAAGTGCAAGGAGGCTGGGAAGGGGGGGGCGCGCCAAGGGTGTACGAGCAGGAAGCAATGGGAGAGTAGGGGTAGGGAGGGGAAATTTAAAAAAGACTGTGGAGATGCATGAGAAGCAACAGATAGATGAGCTGGTGAAGTGGGAAGTAACATGAGAAGCAAGACCAGGGAAAACTAAAGGGGAAAGCTGCACATCAGAAAGAGAACAAGAAACGAAATGTACTCCCATGCAGTTCTTAAAGAAAAAGAATAAATAGCTCCCTGAATGCAAGCAGTGTCAGCACTAGAAGGACAGAAGTCAACCAATCAGAATACTGTGAAACCAAAATGCTATTGGGCAAGACAAATGCAAGCATAGAGAGGAGTTTTATCAAATCAAGAGAAGACAACAAAGCCATCCGAACATGATCAAGGGGCCTACTGAAAGCCCACTGTAGATATAGTGGAAGGAATAGGTCTCTGAAAGAAGTGTATAACAGTCTGTAGGTGAGACCTAAAAATCCTTGCACAGTGAAAAAATAAAATAATATTGCAGTTCTGTATACAGTGCATCTTTGAGATTAGGGAATTTAATGTATGATGATTCTGTACCCTATTCAGATGTAAAACGGCCCCTTGTGCTGTTTAATGCACACACTCTATAAGTAATTACAAGGGCTGTGAAATAACAGTGATTGTTGGATTTTGAGGAATTTCAGCACTGAAATCTCCCTGTGAAGCACACACAATTCATAGTTCTGATGTGCCCAAAGACTTCTGTTACGAAGTCCATCAGAATTTAGTGGACACTCTTAACGAGGCCCTATGTACATTTTAACAAATTGGCCACAGTAGATAATGCATAAAGCTATACGACCATGCCAAAGCTAAATAGGAACTGAAACATATTCACTTGAATCTTTAATTCTAAACACAGGAATTCTAAACTTTTGGATCAAAGTGATTTGAATTCAGAATCTTTATTGATTCTTCTCAAATTAATCTGGTTTATTACATTGCAGGAGCAGGAAACAGATCTGTCTAGATCTGTTCTCCATATTTAAAAGATATATGGCCCTTCATTTAATGGCAGCTGGTGATCCATGAAAGTGGAGGGGCATGATACTTGCCACCCTCCAATGTGCCACTACCAGCATCTTGTCATGGGTACTCCCTTGTGCTAAGAATTTTATACAATTACTAGCACCAGAATTTTTCGATTGATACAACCCATATACCAAGGGTGATCCATTTATCAAAAACATTCCAGTAAAATGTCACAGCCAGCATTTTCTCATGGTTTGTTTCCCCAACCCAAACTCTCTCTCCCAATATGCCATGGTTGCCAAGAATTATTTATAGTGTGCCAGCACCAACATTTTGCCATAGGTGTCCCCCATATCCCAAAAATTACTTCAAGTATGTTAGGGCCTGTGTTTTGCTATTGGTGCCCTGCTTTATGCCAAGAATTAAATCAATATGCCAGAGACAGTATGTTACCTTCAGTGCCCCACACATGAAATGTTATCTTGAGTATGGCATGGCAGCGGCAAGCTAACAAGCATGAATCCTGCTAACAAACACACTCTTACTCACTTACATGCTCTCAGTCTCACTCATACTCACTTCCTCACTCTACTTCATTTACACTCTCACTTAGTCATTCTGACTCATACTCAAACCCATTGGCACTTGCATACAAATATACCCTCAAACTCACTGGATTTTCATTTCTCACTCACAAACACACTTGCACATACTATTTCACACTCCATTGTCCTTCACTCACAACTGCTGGTGTACAGAGGTTTCTGCTTTCAACTCCTGGTCTAAAGGCGCTCAGCTTTAATAAATAGGATTAAGTATGCTCCTCAGGCCTTTGGGCCCTGGGGTAACTGCACTAGCTGCACCATTAGTAGCTACCCCATGACTCAGTCCCACTCCCTCTCACAAGCAGCACTTCACACACTCATTGTAACTCACACTCCTTCAGATACTCCCTCTCACTCACTTTCACATATTCATACCCATCCCCACACTCACTATCATTGATTCTCACTCACTTTCACTCTCATTGACACTCTCAAACACACTAAACTAACAAACACGCTCATTCAACCTCATTCATTCAATCACTCACAAATACACGGTAAACATCCTTTACAACGCATGCGTTACAACGCATGCCATCACCCCGCATTTTTTACTCCGCAAAATCTTTTACAACGCAGGGCTTTACACCGCAAACCATTACAACGCATTACCCAAAGTAACACCCTGGTGGAGTTAGATTAGTAAATTGCATTGTAATTGAGAATGCGTTGTAATGGATTGCGTTGTAAAGCCCTCCGCTGTAAATGATTTTGGAGTAAAAAATGCAGGGTAATGGCATGCATTGTAAAAGCGTGCGGGGTAGTGTCCTATTCCAAATACACTCATAAACACACATTCACTTGCACATGCATAGAGAAATAACACTGGATTTGTTTTTTTGTATACCTTACTTTCTTTGTTGGCAACTCCGAGGCTCCATGGCAGCAGCATGGCAGGAATCCAGCACTGGATCTCAGGACTGGCGGGCATGATTCACAACAAGGATCCAGACAAAGTAGAAGGGTCAGGATTACAAAGGGAAAGACCCATCTCAAACCCTCTCCCAGCTTTCTGATAGGACTTGAATCACAGGCTGGGGCAGTGCTTGGAATCCTGCCCCTGCTGCCCTGTTTCAATCTCATTGGTCTTAGGAAATGCACTGATGCTCACCCTGACAGCCACATTTTAGCAGATAGTGTGCGCTGCCTGAGTCATGCACAGTATGGCTGCTAAATGGAATGGATTGGGTCTGAGTGAGTGGATCGTAGTGGAATCACGCCCCTCACATGGACAATCCAGAAAACCACCAATATAGTGCTGTATTTTTAAACAGCACTCTGTAGCTGGAATCTGCCTCAGCCCCCTCCTCTTCCTCCTGTCATTAGGAGCCTGGTGGAGAGGCCAAGAGGGCTGCCCCGCGTGCTGGCAGTGTTCATGAAAACACAAAAGTCATCTTTTTCTAGGAAGATAATGTTGAGGAGCTGTGATGTGCATCAAAGGAATCTAAGACATCTAGAAATATCAAAAGTGCCGAAGTAATAGTTGAACTTGTTGCCTTAGGCAAAATATAAAGTGTGGCTGATTGGCAGCTCTCTATTTTGCGTCATGAGATAAAGGATTCGATATAAAGGCCATATATCCCCTGTATGTCTGGAAGAGAATATTCCTTATGTTTTTCTGTGCGTGTGGCTTTCCAATATTTAAAAAAAACATTTTACCGTTTTTGAGAATAGATAAATTCCTGGGGTGTTTTATTAAAACACATATATTTCTATCAAATACCATTTTGCAATAAACATACATTTTAACAAGGACAACATTGCTGGTGGAGCATGAGGCTGGAGGGTCTGTAGGGGTTTGTTCCAGGTAAGGTATGCGTAGGTCATATCATATATTGGCAATGCACATATTTTATGGTCTGTCTAGCTGTTGAAAATGGTGAAACAAATGATCTTTGCTTTTTGAATGCAAAATATAAGTACTTGGCAGCGGACTGCTTGAGGGGAGTAAAAGCATGCAATATTTTCACAGAAATAAATGTATGAGAGTGGATAGTATAGAGAGTAATGGAGAGGTCACTGGGCTTCGGTAATCCATCATCGCGTTGTTTTGCACAAGGTCCATTCATTTCCTTCTGTGTTTGACAATGATGAACTCTGAAGACGCAGCTGAACACGTGACTGACCTTCGACGTACGGTAATATGGCCAGAAGCATCAGCTCTCTTGTTGTCACAGTGGTGTGGGGCGATGAATATAGATCTTTAAAAAATGGCAAACTGAACATGAGCTGCGCTGTTTCTGAATCCACTTGGGGCCCGAGTCAGTCAGCACGAATAGCGCTTGGTGCTGGATATGTGAATATTTTATGAGGAAGTCCAGCTTGTTCTAAACAAACATTAAAAAAAAAAAATCCACATATCCATTTTTACACCCAATTACCGAGCTGGAATTACTTAACCTTTGAGAGGATGGACAGGTGGACTGAGTGAAGCGGCGCCATTTTGCCATTACAAACGAGTCACAATGAGGGCTCCTGCGGGTGGCATACGCAGGATGTCCACCCCCGGGCAGCTTTGGGCGGGTGGGAGCTTCCGGCCAGACAGGTTAGCAGCTATTGATTAGGGTTACTCGGTGGGCGGGACTTAAATACAGTTAGGTGCTATGATTGAAGTGCGTCATTCTGAGCTGTGGTTCTGAGGTAGGGGCTAAATATTTTTGCTTGCCCTCCCTCCCTCCCTGATGTTAATTATGTATTTATTTTTCCTGGGGATTTTCTAAGCTAGAGGACACTAATTGTCGCTTGGACAGGTGGCAGAAATTGATGAGCTCAAGACAGGCAAGAAGGGTTGGGGGCATTGCAGAGTAGGTTCGAGCAGAAGGAACACAGGGGAGCGATGACTGAGGCAGGTGTGAAGGCAGTGGATGAAAGAAAGGGGATGGTGAGGATTGTGTGTGATAAGAATGTTTTGGGAATTTTTTATTGTTGGAAAGGCTTATGGGTGGGGGGTGTTAGGATATGATATTGTATTAGTGAGGCTATGTTTTATATTTGTAAAATGTTGAACTGCATACCTGTCCAAATAAAGCGGCTTTTACTCTCAATGGGCCTGGTTATTTTATATCTCGGCCGATAGAGGCTGCTCGTGAGGAGAGTGCCAGACAGATCTTGTGAAAGGGGCAGTCCCATGCACATTTTAATGATGCACACTCACAGAAAGCGAAATAATGGATTTTGATGAGTCACAGAAACTTTTCTGGTGGGTGTAATGTTGAGGTTATTCAAAGAAAGCATATGGCAAAAATTAGATTGAAATACTTTCCTTATCACCAATGCAGTCTGTCATCTTCAGCTGTGATGGGGCCTCCTCAGCTATTTCCTCAGCAAACTTTGGCCCAGATTTACAAAGGGTTTACGTCGGGTGTGCGTTACGTTTCTAAAACAGACCTGACGCAAAATCTTTTTTAGGATTTACAAACCAACACAAATTGGCATTTGGATTGGTTTGTAAGAAACAGTAACGCAAAACCAGCATGAAGCTTTGCGTTACTTTGCATCAATTGGACGTTCCATGGGTGGTACATAGGCGTTCCCGTGCTACCACCCATGGCTTTTGACTCAAAAGCCTAACAATAGTAGACAGGGTTTTGCACCAAAAATTGACTACACTTCAAAGCAGGTGTCAAAACGAGAAATGGTTTCATTTCTCCTTTCTTTTACGACTTTGTATGTGTGCTGCACTGTACTGCACTCATACAAAGTAGGAAAAGTTCTAAAGTCAGTCTAAGCTTAGTATTTTTGTATTGGAAGGGTACCCTTCGTAGTATTATTGTGCTGGAAGGCACCCTTCCAGTACAAAACCTATGCTAGACTCACATAGACACCTTTGCACTATAGTGTAAAGGTGTGTGTGTGGCGCTTGGCAGCATAATTCTGCACCGGCACTAGGACGAGAGGAGCATAGTGACATATCTCTGTAGAAATGGCGCTGGCCTTCTCTCTCCCTCTCACGCAATGCAGCGCAGCAACTTTGAGTGCTGCGCTGCATTGCATGAGAGTTTTGTAAATCTATGCCTTTTGCGTTTTAGTGCTTGTCTTTCTGTTTCTCATTTTTTAAATTTACAACATTTTACCCTCAGTGGGTGAAATATTCTGATAGCCTTATGGCCATTCTGCCTTCAGTTTTACTGTCTGTTAAAGGCCTTCTCCCTTGTAATAGACTCTCCTGTGACACAAGTTCATGCCCTTCATCAATCAGTACAGCCCTTGGCAGCAGGCAATAAGGCTATATTCATGAAATCACTAATATAACACAAGCATACGGTCCCATAGTTTTGAAGTTTATAAAAATGAATTACGTCACTAAGCACTAAAGGCATACTGATGCATTCCATTTGGTTATCTCTGAATGCCAAGAGACACTGGCAACAATTTATACTAATTGCAGGCGATGTTGTTCATGTTGCTCATTACACCATCTAAAAGGGACTGCCCCTAGAGGATATTGATCGCAGGTGTTGTTGATTAATAGCACTGATCATAGACACTGCCACAGATTCATATTCAGTGACTGTGATTCTGTACAGCTTGTCAGCTGCCCTATTACATAGTTTGTTCTTCTGCAAAAAATAGAGAAATTGCTTTTTAGAGTGTTTTTGTCATTTGTGTATAGGAATTGAAGCAAACAGGGTAAGCCTAGTCCATTTTACAAAAATGTTTTTAACCAGGGTAAAAATGGAAAAAAATTAATTGTGCAACTATTGATGGTTTATACACCTAATAATATAAAATATCTGTTGCTTATAAATCCATTTTTGTGTTATAGCGCTTATCACAAAGTCAAAGCCAAATTAATTAAAATACAGGTATGGCACAAAAGGCAAGTATATTCTTTTTATTGTCGACAATATTTATGTTAAACATTAAGGGCCAGATTTAGATCTTGGTGGACGGGTTCCTCCATCACAACGGTGACCGATATCCCGTCCACCGAAATAAAAATCCCATTCTATCCTATGGGATTTATATTTCGGCGGATGGGATATCCGTCACCATTGTGACTGAGTAACCCATCCGCCAAGATCGTAATCAGACCATTAGTTTAACACAGTATTGTGGTATAATATTGTTGATGTGTACATTGCGGTGCATATTCCGTGTTGTATTTTAAAATTTTGTTAAGTTCTTACTTAGTTATTTTTCAAATATCTTTTTGAAGTTGTTGTTTGCTTTTGTAGTAGTGGGTGGGTAGTATTTGCCAAAGTAATATTTAAATTTAAAAACATTTTATGTATTTTTGTGTTTTTTCTAATAATTACATATTTTTATATCTTACGTTTGATAACTGTGTTTTGATTTCTTTTATTTTTTTATTTTAAGGATTGTGGGGTTAATTGGAGGACTGGGTGTGTGTTATACATTTAAGCTATATTACTAACTTTAAAATTGTTTCATTTGAAATTAGTTTTAATATTTATCTTGATTACTTTTTACTTCATGAACTTCATTTTAAAAATATGCAATTGGGGTTTAAAAATGTGTTTATTTTATGTATTCTATTTAATACTTTGAACACATTATGGGTTTTCAGGGGGCATGTGTAGGCATATATATATATATGGACTCACTTAACATTAATGTGTTTTAAAATATTGGTTGTTGAATTGTTAAGTTATTTGAACACAGAACAACATGAAACAAAATAGTATATTTAAAAGTATAAAATTTGTTCATAAAAGTTAAATAAGGAATATTTTTTATTTTTAACATTGAAATATTTGTAATATTTGAACTTTAAAAGAGTTTTAGATTGAAGTTATCACATTGTATGTGCATTCCATAATATATAAAAATGTCATCTATAGGAAAGGGTTTCTTAGACCCAAGTGTTTAAATATCACTGTTCTTAGGTAATAATGAGGGAGTGTGTAATTATCCACTTGAGGGCATGACCCCAACCCCTCACACTGTGATTCACCCAAAATACGGTAGTTAAATGCTTATAGTTTCATACAGTTCCATTGATACCATGAATATGCAAGAAAATACTAAAGACATCCATCCAATGTATAAAAATAGAAACATTCATTCACTTTATAAGGAATAGATAACAGAGATCTGTTGATAAAATTTATTTATTCTTGGTTCCTAACAACTGAGAGACAACAGCCAACTAGTGTTTCACCCCGTTGTGCCATGCAGGCCTGTGCCCTTTTCAAGGCTAGAAAATACCATTAACACATAAATAAGTATGAAAAAATGTTTACAATTGAGCGTGTGCATGACAATCTGTGTGTATTGTGTCAAATCAAGCAACCAAGTGTCGACATACTTGTAAACTGTTGCAAACATAAGTGAAGGCATGGACTACTTTCCGCTGAGTGTCAAGTGGAGCATTGCATGTAGGTAACAAGTGATGGGGATACATGGGTCTCTCATGGCCAAGGGAAAATACAATAATAAAGAGATACAAAGGTGGGAATATTCCCAAAGAATTACCTCAGATGTTGCAAAATGGTCAATAATCATTCACACCACATGGTACTAGATCAATTAATTCCAAGGCAAATCTAAGCGAGTCAAGGAGAAAGAATGATTGAGTAAGTGCCACCCATTAAAAATCACACATCTGATAGTCCTAGACAGTTAGGCATGCATGCGTCAGCACCTGTGAAACTTCATTAGAATTGGGACAGTCAGGAGGTTGCACGTAAATATTGATGATCTACAAATAGTGGCCATCCACTCTAAACAAATTAGTGGAGTGGGTAAACAGAGGAGAGTCATACCCATTCTGGTTTGTAATATGGAGTCTAATCTCTGGGTCTGTCTCTAGCGCTTCCTCTCTGTATCAATCTATAGCGTGTCTGTGAATATCAGTCTCATGCAGTCTGGGTGGAAGGACGAAGCTTGGGAGCAATCTAGAAATGGAAACCCTGTGGTGCTCGGGGTGTCACAGAGTTCCAACTCGCTACACTACAGTGATTGTCAGAGTGGGGGCCATATTTGAGTGGTGTGCTGAAGTATGATATTGTATAAGCTTGTACTGAAAATCACACTATTTGTATTACTCTGGTTAAAATCCAAGTATGATCCAATATTCTGTATATAAACATGTAATAAATCATGATGCATTAGAGAAACACCCATGTACTAGAGTAGCCCCATTAGTATTATTGTACAATTCATCCTCAATACATCTAAAGAGACTTTTGTTGTACATGGTGCATATATAGTGAGATTGAGTATACGTACATGTTTTTACAACCTGATTCACCCGGATAAGTTCTTTACTTTGTAGGTTCATAATTTATAAAGGAGTAATACAATATTACACCCCTTCATTCGGAGTTCAATGTTGTTAGGGTGTTGAAATCCAGATATGTTAAATGCAACTAGACCAGTGCTTAATTTGTGCCGGTGCTTTCCGGTGCTAAGCACCGGCACTTCTTTCTCAGGGCCGGGTCTATTGAATTTTTCTCCCATGCACATAGTTGGTGCACTGGCCTGCACTGTGCACGGGCCATTAAAACGCTCCTCGGAGCGAGGCTTGTGCAGATGCATCATGGTGCATACTAGTGTGCTTGCTTTGGCGCGCGCTGATGCGTGGTCTTCAGGGTGGGGCAGGGCGGATGTGTTGTGTCATGCGCAGTTTAAACTTGCACGTACGATGAGCTGGGAACTTCATTTATGTGACGCCAGACAGCAGTCTTTGCTTGCCAGTGCCAACGAAGCTGCAAGGTTAGGTGAGTACTGTAGGCACCGGCCGTGGAACAAACACACGGGAGGACAGATTAGCAGCGCTAAGAAAACTGCCCAGCCCCAGCAGAAATATCAGTTTAACTTATGATAGCAAAAATAGGCATCGCTGTTTGAAGGAGGTCTCGGCCTCCGGGGGCCAGGAGCTCCCTCCGTGTTGAATCTAATTCCTGGAAATGGTTTTATGCGATTCTGGGTGGTTTGGGAATAGCTCGCGCCAGCTCACACATCTCGTGCGCGCACTAATAGTTGTGTCCAGCGTTTAAAAATAAGCCCGGACAGCTCGGAGATGCAGCCAAGTGACAAACTGCAGAGGCTGCGAGGTTACCAGCCCGCCGGGCCCCCAGAGGGTGTTTTTATTACATTCTGACAATCCTCTCGCTTGACAGGGGCTCCTGTCCACCCGCGTGGGAGAGTAATCTCAAGGCACAGAGCTCCACCCTTGTGTTACACGAGCACAGTGCACACATGGAGGAGTAGGCGCCGTGAGCCTCTGTCCACCCTGCAGCACGCAATCACGCACCGCACACTGCCCAGCACTGTGCACAGGCGGCAGGCCTCTGGCCTGATATCTCCTGAGTAGACATACATGAATCAAGTGGTATATTCCAAATGTTCAATTACATGATATACAAAATAATTGGTAAATCCAGTGATGACCAAACACAACATGCCTTAATAGTGTAGAACACAGAAAGACAAGATATGTGGTGATGCCTCTGTACCTGGATATATTAGTTCAGGTTGCTCCTCGTGACATTTGTGGTTTGATACATAGTTTACAATAGTGACAATTAACAGGAAGGAGTTCATATATTTTGCATTTACTAATACAATGAATGCAGGATTCATAGTAGGATCAAGTCAAACGGATAACCTGGGAACCCTTTGGTACCTGGGGTGGAGGCAACAGTATGATGGAGTAAAGGGGCAGATTATTTGAGCGAGTAAAGTAATTTTGCATCCTATTCAGGACATTCCCGACTGTATCCAATAGTAGTATGCTCTTGCTCTCTTTTTGTTGCAGCTTAAGTAAATATTGTGTGTAAGGCAAAAGCACAGCATCTCGAGAATAATTTTTCTTGAGTTCATATAATGTACTGATTGGGTGGATAATGCTTTATTTACTGCAGCAATTCCTTGTTCATGTTTTTTAGAGGTATATAGGCTCACCATTTCAATGGTGACCTGGATGTAGACAGTTTGCCAATCTATGTTATCCAATTTGCTCAAGATATCCATAGTGTCCCTATAATATGAAGTTGGGCCTTTCACCTTTCACATAGGGTTGTAACTAGGCCTGGGCAGAGTTTGCGGAGCTCTGCTATGCTGAACCTGATGAAGTGCCGAAAAAACTCCACTGCACTCCGTGGAGTTCTGCCAGCGGCAGAGTGCGGTAAGTCATGCTGCTTGCACTGATTTTTAGTGCCGGGAGTATGTCCCGTGCTGTAAAATTAGCGAGAATGGCACCACACGCAGTGCAAGAGGGCACTGCATCTTTCTGCTGCTTGAGCAGATTGTTCTACTCGAGCAGCAGCTTCCTCAAAGCAAGCAGCAGGTTTATCAACGCGAGCGGCTTAATGTTGGTGAGCCGCGCAAGAGGAAAGCTCCGCTTCGTGGAGTTTTTCAGAAATCCGCGCTCTGGGCCGAGTGGGCAAAACTCTGCGGACTCCGCCAGCGGAGTGGAATTTGTCGCCCACCCCTAGTTGTAACTGGTTGCCAATATACTCCGGAAGGAACAAAAAGAGAGTGAGGAAGACCAAAGGGATGCGTCCTCTTCCCCTAATTGGTAATTATTACAACAACATGGACGGACCCGTAGATATATCCTTAGATTTTTCCGACTCAGTGTTCTGCACTAGAGCACAAGAATCCAATGGATTTGTAAGAAGAACCCTCACCCACCAACCTAGTTGGTGGCATGTTCATCATCGGGTTCCCAGCTGGGCTGCCGAGTGCAACCCTGCTGTGCTTCGACGCCTGGATTACAGCGGAGCGTTTTTTTTTGGGGTTGTCAGTGCGAAAAGTGCTCAAAAAGTGGTGCAGTTTAAAAATGTCTCTAGGATGCCCAACCGGATAATGATTTATTCATAGGGTCCTAGGACACGTTAAAAACAAGGTGAGATATCATGAAGATAAAAATGGATCTTCAATATCTCTTAAATGCTGGTCGACATGTTTCAGCCTCTCTGATATTAATGAGGCTTTCTTCAGGACCAAAGAAACATGAGTGGTGATGTGGCTACAAAAATGGAAATAGCCACGTCAATGTGTGATATTCAGCACACACGCTAAGGTGTGCTGTGCATGTGGTGGTATAGCCGTACTTACGGACCCACCAACTGGTAGAAATCTGCAAGAGAAAAAGACATACAACATAAAGGACATATACAACAGATAAAGAGGCATGCCATAGCGCTTTGTTTTGCTTCACCGTCCTTTCGTACGTCCTGTGCTCTCTGAAATACTCTCGTGTACCTGCGTAGTCAGAAAAATAATACGGGTGTCGTAATGCTCCGTCAATCATACGTAAACATGCTACAGACACACGCAATAGCCAAATGTCATGCATGGTGAGGTGTCAACATGCATGTCACTTGGTGCGTAGGCTCCTTGCGTAGTCACAAGTATGCACGGTCACGGTGGTTATGTGAACTTAAAGAGCCCTGGCTAGTAAGTGGTGATAGCCAGTGTACTTGATAAGACGAAATAGTCTGGATGTGAGTGCATGAAAAAAAAAATTTTCATTGTAATTTTCAAACTTGAGTAAAAGTCGGCACTACAGGGAGGTCGCCGGTGGCGTAATTAAGTACATAAGTGAGCGCAGATACAATTAGTATGCGCTAATATCGCCATGATTAAAAGAAAGCAGAAAGTTCCTCGTGTCACTATAAAAATAATAAACACTAACAGAAATCAAGCATCCGCTGTGCACATATTAGAATAGAAATGTCTTACACCGTTTGTGAAAGGTAAAGATCAAACGGATCCAAGAAGAGGGGTCTCCTGTAGTCAAACACTGTAAAAACAGAAGTGCGGCAAGGGAGTGTGTAGTAAACTGCTTAATGCCGGTAAAAGTGGTCTGCTAGCTACAGAGCGCAGGGGCACTTACTTCGTCAAGGATGACCTCCCGTCCTACAAACCTACTGCGGTCTTCACTGGATCCCGCCGATAACCGCCCAGCGTGGAGGCAAAGTTTTAAGCAATTGCCGGTCTATGAGTGGGGACGTGGCAGCGTAGAATGGCGTGGTCGCGCTGTGCGACGTGATCACATGATCGCGGGAATGCGCTGTTAGAATGCTAACTTCAACGTAAGGAAGCGTAGGGTGCAGTTTGTTCAGGACCTAGTAGAACAATAAAGATGTAGTGGAAAAAAATGCGCGAGCATGTCAAAGTTGCTAAACGTTCAGAGGTATATGGCCAGTCAAGGATATGACCAATACAATTAGAACAGAAATGGGTTGTGGTGCTAGAAGCCCCGGATGATAGCGAATGCAGGGTAATGCCATGGATGGGGCTAGATGCTGATGCCAACTGGGCGAGTAAGACGAAGTTGCTAAACGTTCAGAGGTGTATGGCCAGTAAAGGATGTGGCCAATATAATTAAACATTATAATTAAACATGAGTGGACTGTAGTGCTAGAACCCCCGAATGATGGCAAATACAGTGTATTGACATGGATAGGGCTAAATGTAAGCGCCAACAGGGAGTGCGCACTAGGGGTAATTTTGTGCAGAGAGGATGACCAGTCGCCAAGAGTGATTATGTGGGTGACATATATACAATCATATTAAGCGATTTTGACAACTCCTATTTCGGTAATGACCTGACTAGATAGGAGAATTAAACAGTTGGCAGATAGTTACATGTGCGATGTTATTCATATGGTGCTGTGTACCTAGGGTGACCTATCAAGTTGGTTCCATGGGATATTATCGTTCAATCCTTTACTGTGTGTGTCTAAGGGGTACACTCATATATATATTCTCCACAACGATTATCCAATCCGATAATCCAGCTGCTTCTCACAAAAAAGACGGCCTAGCACTAAGTCCAAGTGCTCAATGAATTTTTATTGTATTTTGAAGTGCCTCCGCAACACCCCACATGTTAAGCCTACGCGTTTCAGCGCACTCCTTCAACTGGGCTATCCCATCTACCCCACACTCAGTGTTTAAAAAGCAACAAAGGACTCATACGTCCACAGCGTGCACTTTCTGCTGGCTACATCTAGAATGTACATTCAATTTTATCGTCATGGGGTGTCGGCCATATTGAAATTCCAAAAAGGGTAATTGCAAAACACAAACATTGCTATAAATTTCAAATGCTCAATCTATCTGGGAGGGAGAAGAAAATATGACACTCAAATGTATTGCTTTGATACTGGAATAAATAATCATACCATAAATATCCAGAGAAAATATCTAAAACCAAATTGGAGATTCAGGGTTGTTACGCATGTTATAAGGGATATTTGTGCAGCTGTCCCAATAAAAGATAACATAATTCTCTTATTGATCGTACATTTTAACAATAAAAATCATTTGATCATGAGACACAAAACACAGAATACTAATGCACAAACTTCATAGTACAAATATACTTATCATAAATATAAAGTGCTAATGCTTCTTATCATGATCATTTTGCACAAACACCATAAAGTGCACTGACTCATTTCTAGTTCATTTCATTATTCAAACTGGCTATGATTAGAATACACAATTAATTATACTGTTGAGCTTAGCACAACAGCGTAATTCATTATAAAGTGCAAATGCTTAGGTAAACAATCTACTCTTGTTATAAATATACAGCAAATGGTATAAATAAAAAAAATCTCTAAAAGTCCAAGTAAGGTCATAAAGCCAGTCAAAATTGCATGCAATGAATATTTAAATCTCATACTCTTATATAAAATGAGTGCATGTACATCCAACCCTCTTTTTGTCCTTACAGGAATTAAAAAAAAAATGTTATCATCAAAAATCATCCATTGTCGCATCTCACTAACCAAATAAATAGTTGAGTTCTTTCCCAAACGGAAAAGTAACTCTGCTGATGTGCCAAGAGTGCTAAGAGATCCCTATTTGCTATCATTCCAATATTCTATAAAGTGCAAGAGCTGTGAAGTAATAAACATAAAACATAAATACATGCGGGTCAGTCTCATGTCTCAGATCTCTTCTATAGTTTAAGCCAGACCAGTGACCACGACCTCTAATAACGAACATGTGGAACAAAATACAGGCTAAACCAAACTCACAAATGGACACGCAGCTCAGCATCAAGGTTATGGCCCCGCGGTTTCTCAGTGCCTAAAAGAATGATCATCCGTGATTCACACTGGCACAATTCCAGTTCCCTATTGCCTCTACGCGGATTCGCTTTAATACATTTCAAGCCATACTATTGAAAAGATGTCATATCTCCTTGATGTTTTTCCCAAAAATGCTTACCCATGCGGTATGTACGATCATGGTGCGTTATGGCACTGATATGCTGCAAAATCCTTAGTTTTAGCCGATTGATTGTGCTACCCACATATCGCAGGCCACAAACACATTCCAAGTACTAATATTTATACACTTTCTACAGTTGTTGTGGAATTTAAGGTAGAATATTGCATATCACTCCACCTAACATATTCACTTCCCCCATGTGTGTGGAATTTAAGTTAGAATATTAAATCTGACCCCCCTCTTTTTTATACACTTTCCCCAATATGTGTGGGATTGTAGTTAGCAGGCAATGTGACCCTTCTTAATATATGCACTTTAACCCCTCCCTAAAACTATACACTTTCCCAAAGGTTAGTGGTATTATGTTTAGCATAGGAAATATGCCCCTCAATACATGCACTTTCTCCAATGTGTGTGGGATTGGAGTTAGAATAGTAAATCTGAACCTATTCACCCACTTGTATACACTTTCTCCAAACTTTGTAGAACTAGAGTTAGAAAAGTAAATCTCACCCCCTTCTTCTGCCCACAAATTATGCATTTCCCAAGTGTTTGTTGGATTGGATTTAGAATAATAAATCTTAACCCGCCAATATACTCACTTTCCCAATGAGTGTAGGATTAGAGATAGAATACTAAGGGGCCGATTCCGATTCGGGCCGGAAAACGTACCGACCGACTCGGTACGGGATTTTAGTCCGACCGACACGTACCGGCGCTGCCCGATCCGCCTAGTACGATGCAATGCACGTGGATCACGACCGACTCGTACGGAACACAAGCCGAGCGACCGAACTGCACGGAAAACAGCTACCCGGCTGGAAAAACACGCAATTCGAACCGACCGACACGCACCAGGAATGAAGCCGACCTAAACGTACCAGCGAACTCCGACCCGCGCAGTACGATGCAATGCGTGTAAAACTAAACCGAGTCGCACGGAGCTCAAGCCGTACGACCGACACGCATACAAAACGGAGCCGAAGCAACCCAATACTCCTCGACCGACGCGTACGCCGCACATAAAACACAGCAGAAACACAGCCTGAAAGACTCGGAAAAGCTCGCACGAGACAACTGCAGTGTCCTACTCAGTCAGGAGAACGTCTCCTACATGCCCCAAAACTACAAAGGAATAAATACAAAAAAAGGGCCAAACAAGCAATGACAAAGTCAATAAATACTGGGGGAAATAGAACAAAGACACACCCACAACTCCACCCATATAAAGGCCACAAATCCCTACCATGATCCTTTGCAAATTCCAATGACCTGCCAGCACAGAACACCATCAGACAGCAACCACAGACACACCCACAACTCATCCATCACACAAGCCACACACCATTAGCAACTCCCCAATAGCACCCTCACATACACCCAGCAAAACTGACACTCACCTACCCTCACTTGCACACTCACACACACATCAATCCCCACCACCACCCATCACCATGCCCCCAAAGAAGAATCCAAAGTTCCTAGACAGTGAATTGGAAGTGTTGGTAGATGAAATCCTCAGGGTAGAGCCACAATTGTTTGGTACACTGGTCCAACAGACCCCCATGTCTCAGAAAACCAAGATGTGGGAGAGGATCGTCGACAGGGTGAACGCACAATCACCATGTTTGCGCACAAAGGAAGACATCCAGAACAGGTGGTATGATGTGCGCAGGAGGGTCAAGGCCCTACTCAAGAAGGATTACACCTTGAGCCATCGCACCGGCAGTGGCCCTCCTGCCAAACCAGTATACCTCAGGCCCTGGGAGGAGAAGGTGCGGGCCATCCTACCACCAGAGAGCGTACATGGACTATCAAACATCCCAGAGCCTGGTGAGTACACAACCAATATACCCAATATCCTGTGACAATACACACACATCACTGTCAAGGGGATAGTCAAACCATGCACCGTCAGCAAAGCCACAGTAACCAAAACAGAATCATCCCAAGATGTGTATGTTAGTTAGACAAACACAATACCTGCCATCCCAAAGTGAAATGTAACTGTGTCATGACATGTACAAACCCAACAACAAATAGAGCAAGGCAGCCGCACAAATCTAACCAACAAACACTGTCAGACATTTTGCCACCACCAGAACACCACCTCACAGGGAAGCTCACTGAAAGGAAGGAATTCTGTGTATGCTGGTGAAGTCAGTGTAGGCAATAGCATGATGGGAGTGGTAGTCACAGCTCAACATCCCATACCCGCATGGCCCAGCAAGCTCACACTGAACCATGCACACCTCACAGGGAGTGAAAAGCCACTTCAAAGATGTCTGACACTGGTGCTCTGTTGTGGGGAGCACAAGGCCCTGCTGGGAACTGGGCACCAACCAACAACAGGACACCACTGTCAGCCATCTTGCCATTGCTGTCACACTCACATACAGTGAAGTCCACTCAAAGGAAGGAGTATGGGCATGCTGGGAAGGGGGTGTAGGCAATAGCATGATGGGAGTGGTAGTCACAGATATTGGTCAGCCTCACAATTGGCCCATCAACACCACTCTGAACCATGCTCACATCACAGGGAGTGGAAAAGAACTGACAAGATGGCTGACACTGGGTACTGCTGTGGGGAGCACAAGGCCCTGCTGGGAACTGTGCACCAACCAACAGCAGGACACCACTGACTGACATCCTGAAGGCAAACTTGCACTCCCTGCAATGGAAGCACGTTCCATGGTGGGATATCTGGCTGGGTGGGAAGGAGGACTGACAGCACTGACCATAGTTACCAGCAGCTCTTCTCACACACACCCTTAACACAAACTCCACACAACTCACCTGGGAGAATGCATTGCCTCACACTCCAATTAAATATCCCACAAAGAACCACCACCCTGGGTTATGCTGTGTGAAGCACAGGGACACTTTTGGGACTTGTAGCCAAACTAACACCAGGACAACACTGTCAGCCATCCTGTCAGCACAGGCACACTACCCCACAGGGAAGCAGAGTCAAAAGGAAGGAAGTATGGGCATGCTGGGAAGGGGGTGTAGGCAATAGCATGATGGGAGTGGTAGTCACAGCTCAACATCCCCCACCCGCATGGCCCAGCAAGCTCACACTGAACCATGCACACCTCACATGGAGTGAAAAGCCACTTCAAAGATGTCTGACACTGGTGCTCTGTTGTGGGGAGCACAAGGCCCTGCTGGGAACTGGGCACCAACCAACAACAGGACACCACTGTCAGCCATCTTGCCATTGCTGTCACACTCACATACAGTGAAGTCCACTCAAAAGGAAGGGAGTATGGGCATGCTGGGAAGGGGGGTGTAGGCAATAGCATGATGGGAGTGGTAGTCACAGATATTGGTCACCCTCACAATTGGCCCATCAACACCACTCTGAACCATGCTCACATCACAGGGAGTGGAAAAGAACTGACAAGATGGCTGACACTGGGTACTGCTGTAGGGAGCAGAAGGCCCTGCTGGGAACTGTGCACCAACCAACAGCAGGACACCACTGACTGACATCCTGAAAGCAAACTTGCACTCCCTGCAATGGAAGCACGTTCCATGGTGGGATATCTGGCTGGGTGGGAAGGAGGACTGACAGCACTGACCATAGTTACCAGCTTCTCTTCTCACACACACCCTTAACACAAACTCCACACAACTCACCTGAGAGAATGCATTGCCTCACACTCCAATTAAATATCCCACAAAGAACCACCACCCTGGGTAATGCTGTGTGAAGCACAGGGACACTTTTGGGACTTGTAGCCAAACTAACGCCAGGACAACACTGTCAGCCATCCTGTCAGCACAGGCACACTACCCCACAGGGAAGCAGAGTCAAAAGGAAGGAAGAATGGGCATGCTGGGAAGGGGGGTGTAGGCAATAGCATGATGGGAGTGGTAGTCACAGCTCAACATCCCACACCCGCATGGCCCAGCAAGCTCACACTGAAGCATGCACACCTCACAGGGAGTGAAAAGCCACCTCAAAGATGTCTGACACTGGCCTCAGCTGTGGGGAGCACAAGGCCCTGCTGGGAACTGGGCACCAACCAACAGCAGGACACCACTGACTGACATCCTGAGAGTCAACCTGCACCCACTGCAACGGTGGCATGCTTCATGGTGGGATAACTGGGCTGGGGGGAGAAGGAGAGCCGGATGTCAACCAAATACCACCAATGCTGGCCATGCACACACCTCAACATTCACATTGAAATGCTTCAGGTTGGCAGGACAATGTGCTACACCAATACCAACCTCTGACTGTGACAACTTAGGACAATGCAATGTATAGGCCCGCATCCAGAGGTACAGTCACAACTGTCAGGTGTTTGAACCATTGATGCCTGTAGAAACATAACATACATTGTGTGTCTCTTCCAAAAACATGTGATGATGGGGACACAGCAGCAGACGATGAGGAGTCCCTGTCCCAGGCTCCGGGGGACCCTGAGCTCTCTGGTGTGGAACAGCCTCTTCCCTCCTCGGATGGTGAAGACCTACCTGGCACCTCCGCTGTGAGTCATCATGCAGCACCAGCAGGACCACCATCTGCACGACCTGCACCCACTCCTCCAACAACTGCCAACACACAGACCACCCCCGCCGACACGGACAGACCAAGGACCACCAATGACAACAGCACAGTGACCCCAGCCCACCGTGAAGCAACGGACAACAACCCCAGTACCAACCCCCAAGGGGGCCTAGGGTCACCTGTGCGTGCCACCGCAGGTCCCGCACCTGTGGCCAGGGGTGGTGGGAGGGAGAGGTCGCTGTTTGCAGAAGGGTCTGGACTGCATGATGACCCACAACTGGTACGCATTGCTGATGCGTACCAGAATAGCACCGGAGAGGTCAGCCAGGTAGTGGGGATCCTCAAAGACATTCAACAGCAGCAGGCTGCCCATCATGCCCGCTTGGACTCACACATGTCCCGTGTGGAGACACACATGGCTGGCATGGAGTCCAAGTGGGACACATTGCAAGAACTGACAGCGGTGCATAGGGACATATTGACATGCCTCCGCCAGATTAGCACCAACATGGCCACACCTCCCTGTGTGCCCACAACATCTGGTGCCGCAACAACTGCAACTGCCACAGGGAGGGAGGATGACTCTGGCGGAGAGTCCTCTGCACCGCAGCAGCCTGCACGTGAGGGTCCCCCCCCCAAAGAAGAGGGGTTGTCCGAGGAAGGAGAACTGAGAGGCTGATGGCCATGAATATCCCCCAGGAACCCAACACCTGTTCTGGAAATCCACCTTTGTGTGCAAACTGTTCACCCTGTCGAATGCAACCCAACTCTCTCACATGACATGGGGAGTTTAAGTTGGACCAATGTATCAGATGACTGTGGACTTTACTCAGGACATTACTGCTACCAACACTTCCAACTCATCTGGGAACTTTGGATTCCAATCCCAATGTACAGCACCTACCATCCTGTGCACTGTCCTCACACATGTATGTAAATAAAATCACTAATACACCATACTTGCCTCTGTTGTGATTCCAACGTTGTTTCTGTCATGGAGATGATGATCTGCTAAATGACACTGTGCATGCTAACTACTACAGCAAGTTCAACCCCGTCATGTGAGTCATGGCGACGTGACACATATGAGGGAGACACACCACTAGGGCTACACAGCACATACACACCAGGGCCATCTGACTCATCGCCTACACTGATGTTGCCAGGAAATACAGTGGAATGCACAGACACCACACCTATTCACAGTCTGTGTTAACTAGCCCACAGGTGAAGTAAGCTAATGTCAGTCAGATGTGTGAACACAGACAACGCACATCCCAAAGTGAAGCACAGGTTTATTACACATTTGCAACATGTTGTTTCCACTACAGATGCAAGGTAATCCCACATGGCTGTGGCCACACAGTCAACAATTGTAGAAGAAATAAAGTCCAGGGGTGTGGGGCACATCACCTGTAGGGAAACGACTGCTTCCACCCTGGAAGTTGAACCATGGTGTCGGGGGATCCGAGTGGACCAAACAACTCTTAAAGCACCCTGTGACGGACAGACATGACACACAGTCAAAAGCACTGAAGAACAGGACAGAACTGCAATACTCATGCCCAATACATGTCACAAGATACCTACACAAAACCAAGTTAGCATGTCAACACTGTTGGGGAGTACAGACTACCTGTAAGGACACACCGCTGCACGCATCCAGTCAAGTAGCACATGGCCACACTCAAACAGCAACAGAGCACCACCAACACATATCATGCAAACTCAAATCATTGACATGACATCTCTGGATACTCACATTCAGCTGAAGAAGTTGGTGATGAGCTGTGTGCGGACATCACCATCATCATCATCATCACTGGCATCGTGGCCCAGGCCAGGATCCTCCACAGGTGGCGGATGTTGGTCATCGTCATCCTGGATGAGAGGCAACTCCCTCCGCACTGCCAGGTTGTGTAGCATGCAGCAGACGATGACAATCTTGCACACCTTTGCTGGGGCATATGGGAGGGCCCCTCCTGTCTTGTCCAGGCAGCGAAAGCGGCTCTTCAAGAGACCAAATGTCCGCTCGATCACTCTCCTGGTCCGACCATGTGCCTCATTGTAGCGCATCTGGGCTGGTGTCACAGGGTTCCTGAGGGGTGTCAGCAACCACGGCATGTTGGGGTATCCGGAGTCACCTACATACAGACAATTGCACATTAGCTGAGTTGGAAAAGAGGGTGGAATACAACATTGCAGAACACACACAATGGTACAAAGTCAGCACCCACCGACAAGCCAGGCACGCTGGTTCTGCATCTGTGACATTATCCTCGGGATGCGACTACTCCTCATCACGTAGGCATCGTGTGCAGAACCGGGGAAACGTGCACACACATGTGAGATGGTCATATCTGCAAGACATACCACCAGAGCATTGATAGAATGGTAATGTTTCCTGTTCCTGTATGCCTGCTCATGTGCCTGTGGTGGTACCAAAGCCACATGTGTCCCATCAATGGAGCCAATGACATGTGGCATCCTTCACAGGGCATAGAAGTCACTCTTGACGTCAGTGAGTTGTTGAGGTTTAGGGAAATAGATGTACTGGTTTAGGTATCTCAACATTGCCTCCAAAACATCGCTTAGCACACGGCTGAACATGGTCTGTGACATCCCACCAGCAGACGCCACAGTGTATTGAAAGGTACCAGTGGCAAAGAAGTGTAGGGCTGCCATCACCTTCACCTTGGGGGTCAGCGCTGTAGGGTATGTCCGGCCAGGTTACAAATGTGGGGCCAACCGCACCGTCAATTCCTCAATCAGCGGCCTGTTGAAGCGGTACCGTCGGATGCAGTCACGTTCAACCATGGTTGCAAGGTCAGGGAATGGTCTATGGACAGCTGGTGCCCTGCAGTGCATAGGTGAACAAAGAAAGATTGTCAGTCACCCCACATATGTGGCATTGACCATACTCAATATCACATGATACATCATTACAAGACACAAGTTCCATGATGTGTGTGCCGTTCTGTATGGACATATTTGGCACCTACATGGCCAACATCTAACATCACAGTTTAACATGTGTTGACAACAAGTTCCGGTCGTGCTATGGGAAATCATTAGGCTGTGTCACAGTACCCATGTACTGCTGTCACGTTCCAAACACACACCACAGTGACAAGTGAGGACAGATGTGCCACAGGCATCACAGCTCATTGACAGGTAGATTCCCAGGGACCCTGTATTGCCACATGGACATTGGCATGACATGGCGTATCATGTACACGTCAGCAATACAACCATGACTCACACAGGTAGTGGCCCCTGTTGCCTCTGCAGGATAGACATGGACGTCTGTGACACACACACGCTCAACATCAAAGTCGAGGCACAAACAACGTGGATGTGGAGACTGTCTCCCATTGTGCACATTGAATCAGAGACATCTGAAACACAACATGCACACAGACTGTGGAGGGCCATCACTATTGTGGCAATGGGTCACCCTGTGACGTACATACCTTCCCACATGGGACTCAGGGTGTATGTGACATGACATACACATACACATACACAACCTGGAAATGTGACCATGCAACATGCCCTGAACTGAACAGTTGCACATCACAGTGGTCATGTGCACAACACACAAAGGATTCTGTCCCCATGAACACGTGCACGGCCTGGGAGTGGCTGCCCACAAGTGCCATAAAAAAAAACACAGGTTGACCCCCATACACACACAGGTAATGCAGCCTTACATGCCTTACGATACAGTGTGGACAGGCTGTGGTGTTGTAGGTGTGCCCCTGAGTCCCTGGCAAGTAATTATGGCTGGCATACGTTCACCGGTGACAACCATGGTGACATATGCGAGTGATTTGTACAGGGACGCGTCGTACAGCAATGGACCGATCGGTGCGCACGCATTGGCTATGGCCTGGCATGGCAACGGACGCGTTTTCGAACCTTTAACGAGTCTGATGCAGTGAATTCAGTTGGCCACCCACAACAATGTTGCAAATTCATGGGTGTCATGAAGTTGAACTTTTTGAAGGATGCTGTGGGCGTGTATGAGTGGTGCAATTCCATGGATTGGCCAGATTCAGAAGATGCAAACGACTTGGACCTATCACTTTGGACACATGGGACAGTATCTGCCTGTGCAGCACACATATAATGCTGGCTGAGAGCTCACTTGCCTGCACTACATGCTCCAGGACGACATCTGCCACCACCACTGCTGCTGTATCTGCATCCTCTGGCTACTGCAATGGCACGTACTGTGGAGAGAGCCCCTGCCTTCAGCACTGAGGAGAACCAGGCCCTGCTGGACAGCCTCCTTCCACAGTACAGCAAGCTGTATGGGAAACCAGGGGAGCAGGTGAGTGTGCTGTCCACTGCCTTACTAAATGTGCATGTTGTCTGACTAGCAAGACTTACAGTGTGCATGCTCACTGAGTAGTTGTCACCCCCCAAAGTGTGTAGTTACATGCACTGAACAGGTATAGTGCAGTAACAGTGCATTCCAACAAGGTTTTACTTCCCAGGCAATGATACCATGTAGTAACTGCTGGCAAACTGTTCATAGCCATTGTTGCACTGCCTGTGTACATCATGTGCCCCAGTGATTGAGACATGTATATCCAAATGTGTGATGCACGGATATGTTGCATGTGTAGTAATGGCCTTTTCACTTTGTCATCCTCACAGGTTGATGCCCACCAGAAGCAGGAAATCTGGCTGACCATCGCCCGGGCAGTAAGATCCGTGAGGGTCTACAAGCGCCGGATCCGCAACTGCCAGAAGAGGTGGCAGGACCTTCGGGGCTGGACCCGGAGGATCGCAAGGGTCCAGCTGAAGCTGTCGCCTCGCAGGAGGGGCGGACACCGGACCCTGACCCCCCACATGCTCAGGATCCTGGCGGTGGTCTTCCCTGACCTGGATGGGCAGCTGAAGACCAGACAGCAGCAAGGAGGGGGTGAGTCCATAACTGCACTGTGAACTTTGTCTGACATGCTATGTGCCCTCCTCTGGCCTGGCTAAACTTCCACAGTACATCAGTCTTGTGGTCCAGGACCCATGTCTCTCAATTGTGACATGCCCACTCCTCATCTGATACCCAGGTGTGGCCCTTACAGTCAGGAAATTGTGTCACCTGGGTACTGTGTCCTTGCATTTTGCTTAGCTCAAGGTGGGGGACAGCATTTGTTCCCGTAACTTTGTGGTGGGCTTCATGGGTGGGTCAATTGCTTACACAATGCCTGAGTTCTGACATGTAATCTGCGTGTAACTTTGATATGTGGTCCAATTGCTGATCTGACTCACCACATGTGCCTGGGGTATTTGGCACACACCCATGCTGCGGGTGGGAACAATGTTTGGGCCTCAGGAGTATGTATATCAAGTGTGTCACACATACTTAGCCATCTGCCTACTGTCCAGGGCTCATTCCTCACGTGGAGCAGGACAGTCATGCCTACTCCAGGCCATACAATACACTCTGTACTCCCACTCCCGTGTATCAGCTGACACGTTGTGCTCAGTGAAATGTTCCCTCAGGTGTCTGCCTCTGTGTCATTGTGCTGTGGCTCCGTTGTCAGGACTACTGGGGTGTTTATCGGTTAGGGCTCAGCATGCCACCTGAGATGTGACCATAGGAGACGATACTTGTGTGACATACAGGTGTTTGATCACTTGACTGTGCAGACTGGGGTATGCGACTGTGAAGTTCAGGCAGCTGTTTCTCATTCACAGCAGACTGTGAGGTGCTCAGGTTCAGAGGGTTGTGTTTCATGTCTCCCATATGTCCAATTTGTATGACGTGGACAAATAAGAGTTCAGATGATGTGGTTTGTGGGGGATGGACATGTGCACTTGTCAGCTACAGAACTTGCATTCCCCATGACCTAGGATTGTGACACAGTGCAGACTGTTGTTGGCTGGCTGCCCTGCCCATGTGATTGGAGACAGTGATGTATGACTTTGCAGGCATGCCTGTGCCATGGCATTAAACTCCCTAAGGGTGATCCTGCAGGTGAGTGACATGTGCTACATGCACCCCATTGTGGCATTGACTATCAGGACATGGGTGCATCATGGTGTCTGGTGCTGGTATGCATCACATGCATTTCAAATTAGACTCTGGCCATCCCTTTATCCGGACACCTGTACTGACTCAGTGGCAAGAGATGTGATGTGTGCATGTTCACATACTTCACCATGTTCTCTGCAATGTCCAACTACTGTGTAGGTGGTGCATGTGTCCACACTGGGGTAATACCATCCGACAGGCACCAGACAGATGGGTGCAAGGCCAGGAGGGATGTGAGTGCCATGGTTGACCATCAGACTGACAATTGGCTTCTCCTAATCTGTTTGAGCACTTTTGGCAATGTTCAACTAAGGATGCCAGGGCTTGCTCTGTAATGTGCTGTACTTACTGTGGTGTGTGCGGTCAGTGCAGGTGACTGATGTTTGTCTGTTTCCCTAATTGTTTGCAGATACATCCACGGCCACAGGAGGGGACAGCTCCACGGACCAGGAGGAGCTGCAGAGCCAGACTGGGTCAGCAGCCGATGAGTGGTCGGAGGGACCCAGTGGCACGGAGGGCGAGGAGAGCCACACCGAGGAGTCCTCAGCACCATCCACCTCAGCTGAGGACCACAGCAGCTCGGAGGATGACTCCCTTGTGGAGGCGGGTGTCAGCAGCCACCACACCCCAGCTAGTATTGCTGTCCCCGCCACCACCACCACCGCCCTCCCATCGGCTCCCATTCCAGAGGTCCGTGGAGGCTCCCGTGTTCAGGAGCGTGTCTCCTTCGTGCCAGGCACCGCACCCCCTGCCCCTGTGTCCCCTGCTGCCCTGAGTGAGGAGTCTGTGTACCTACTTCACCAGCTCCATGTAGGGCAGACAGCAATGCTGAGTGTCCTCCATGCACACACCACTCTGTTGACACAGCTGGTGTCATTCATGGAGGGCATCTCATCGGGCATGTCTGCCCTACAGAGGAGCAATAGGTCCATGGACTCCTCCCTGACGGCAGCAGTGTCCCTCCTCCAACAGTCCCTCACCCCTCCTACCTCTGCCCCATCCACACTTCCTGGCACCCTACCTGTCCCAAGCACATGCACACCTGCACAATTACCCAAACACACAGACACGAGCAGCACAGGAACACCCAAAACAAAAACAAAACGTGCACGCAAGCATCCTCAGGGGACTGATACCACACCCACAGGGGATGGGGAACAGACACACACACAGGCATCCACAGACACTCCACAGTCCTCCGATACCTCTCTCTCCAAGGCCCCTTCCCTTGCCTCACCTGCAACCCCACCTACAAAGCAGCTCTTCCTCTGTGACCTCGGCCTCTTCCCCTCCGATCCAGCTGATCCAGCATACAGGGGGAAGAGGAAGTCCACCCACACAGAGGGGAGTGCCCCTCACCCCCGGACACCCTCCCCCAGGCACAGACAGACTGAGGCCCCCACCCACAAGTCCCCCAGGACCCGGAAGAGCAAGACCCCGCCACCGCCCTGCAGCTCAACACCACAGTCTCCTTCCTCCATCCCTCAGGCCCCCACTCCACAGGTTCCCCCACCACACCCTGCCCCAGGTTCCCCCACCCACAGATACACCATCCCCAAAATGATCCGGCCTTCTCCCCCTACCACTTGCTCTTCCAGCACCACACCCCCCGCTGTGCATGTTTGTGCCACTGGTGTGGAGACCGTGTCCTCCCCCTCTGTCCTGCCCACCTTACCTGAACCCCATTCTACTCCCCTGGAGATAGGCACTGCAGTGGAGTCCACTACCACCCCGTCTGACTTGGGCACTGCAGTGGGGAACCTGTCCACTCCATCTGCCCAGCCCACTGCAGTCGTGCCGGCACCCACACCATCTGACTCATGTCCCCCAGTTGTGCTGGCACACACCATGTCAGACACCTCCACTGCAGTTGTCAGTGACTCTCCAGCAACCACCACCCCTTCCCTGCCTCCTTCTGGTGAGCCCTGATCCTGTCCCTGCGGTGCCTGGCCTGCCCCCCGTATGCCCCTCCGAGGGAATGTCCCTGGTCCATGGCTGTGCAGGCATGCAAAGGGTGACATCTGCCACTGTCACCCTGTTTGGACTTTAATAATGGACTGGCCATTGGCCTTTGTGTTTTTCTGGACTTTCACTTTTAAACACACATATGCTGAATAAAGCTACTTTCTGTTCTCTAGTGGTTTTGCTTCTGATGTACATGATGTTGATGATGCTAACCATGCCCTTGCTGCAGTGATGGTGATTTTTTATATCAGGAAAATGAAGTGTTACTGTGCAGGACCCCATGTGGTCCAGGGGAATGTGTCCTATCCTGGTGTGTATCCATGTCATCCTTTGCAGCAATATGAGGGTGTCATGTTTTCAATATTTGGCAATGGGATTTCCTACTTTTATTTGCAATATCACATCTGTGGCTTACACCCCTGCACATCTGTTGTGCTTGCCATTGTTCAATTTGTCTATTTCCCTGACCGTGTGACCATCTCCACTGGACATGCAAGTTTGGGCATCAGTGGGGAAGGACTCATCTGTGTTATCAGTGCAACTTGCTATACATGTGTGTTGGATCTGTGCAGATGATTTCGGTGACACTCCCATGACCAGGCTGATGTGACGAGAGCCTTCATTTTGTGCTAATTGTTGACTGAGTGACCAAGTGTTCTGCTGACATGATAGAGCCCTGCAGAGACAACGTATGGCACAGCTTTCCTTACACAGGAGTGGAGTGCCCTCATGGCAGTGTGTAATCCCGTGACATTGCCTGGTCCCGTGTTGTGTGTTGTGTAAGCATGTCTGTGTGTGTTCCCTTCCCTTTTCCTACACCGGCTGCGTCCCTACGGATGTTCCTGTTTGTGATGCTTGCTGAGTTGTCCTGTGTTCATCCAGCATCTTGTACCTGGTTTCTCCGTGATGTGGGTGCATGGCAAACTAATGTTCATCAGGTTGTCATCCCTAGTTGTCTTTGTTGTCAGGGCTGGGGATGTGGGCAAAGGCAGATGAGACAGTCAGAATTCCCCTTGGCACTTGTTGGTTACACAAGTCATGTAATTTACAGTTTGTGGTAGCTTTCAGTGATTGTGACACGTTGTGTGTGTGACTGCTGCCACTCCTCAGGGTCAGAGCTGCAATGTTGGAAGTTGTCTATGTGTGTTCTTTGTGGGTGACCTTGGCTTCTTCATTGGTGTGTGACTGTGGCCGGGATCCCATTGGTTGGTGTGGATTTGACGTCATGCCCATGTATGGTGTACTGTGCAGTGTGTCAGACATTCACGAGTCTTGTTGACTGGCCATGTGTGATGTGTTTCTGCACCTTAGTTCCCACCACCACCCCTGGGATTGTCATGGGTGCATGTGCAATGTCACCAGTCCATGTGAGCTTCACTGCTGCACATTGGTGGAGATCAAGGTGTGTGGTGTTGAGTGTGTGCAAATGAGAGTTGTTTCACGGCTAGACCCCTGCCTCCATATTGGCCTTGGCTGACAGGCCGTGCTGATTGATTTGTGCTTGTGTAGGTGTGATGGTAGTTTGTTGCTCAGGACACATGACTGTGGTTCACAGTGTGAACGACATCTAGCTTTGTCATCACAGTGCGATTATCATGCAGGCCAGTGTCACCACAATGTGGGGTCCCTGGGGGTAGTGCTGTGGTGGGTCTGTGTCTTGCTGTGTTAGTTGCTGTTCCTACAAGCTTGTGTGACATGTGTAATTTGTGCTCCCTCTCATCTAACAATGCCTGATTGCCCACATAGGGGAATCCGATCCATGAGTTACTTTTGTGTGGCACTGTATGCACATCTGTGTAATTGGGATTCAGGCCTCCTCATGTGTTGTGTGGTTGCCTGGGGACACTGGCACACCCCCATCACCTGTTGTGTTTGATATGCAGTGTGGGGCTGCCTGTTTGTGTTTGTGCATCTGCACCACTGCATTGGCATATCTTTAGTGTGCCATTGGCTGTATGTTGTTTGGTGTGTTTCCCCTGCTGTCCCTGGGACTCCTAGGTCATCAGTCAGCACAATGATCATGGTTTGTATGTCCCATTGCTGCCATGGTATGGTATTTGTTCACCTCACATCTACAGTCTCCACAGGATATCTACATTTGTGTGCCCATTGGTGCAGATATGTGGGTCTGCATTATGATGGTCACTTCTGTCATTGTGTTATTGATGAATGTTGACAATGTCAGCCCCCATGGGTGATGTTTGTCTGCATATGGCCAAAAGTATGTCTTATTTGCACTGCACTGTTTGCCTCACCCAATCTATGTTGCTATGGGACACAAGCACTACTATGCCACTGATGTGTTTGTTGTTCTGTGACCAGGAATCATCCATGCTGTTTGGCATTTGCAGCTTTTTCCATGTCAACACTTACATTTTGGTCACTGTGATGATGGGGGTTTAGACCCCATTGCCACAATGTTCAAGATGTGCTTCAGCTATGGACCCCACACTTACCTTTTGGTCACTGTGATGATGGGGGTTTAGACCCCATTACCACAATGTTCAAAATGTGCTTCAGCTATGGACCCCACACTTACCTTCTGGTCACTGTGATGATGGGGGTTTAGACCCCATTGCAACAATGTTCAAAATGTGCTTCAGCTATGGACCCCACACTTACCTTCTGGTCACTGTGATGATGGGGGGTTACACCCCATTGCCACAGTGGTCATGGTCTGCTTGCATTGTGGAGGCCACACACATTTATGTGTGACACATGTGATAGGGGGTCACATTGTATGTTCAATTTCATGTTCAGTGTTGTAGGCATTTGACACAGTCTACACACACTTGTCATGGTGTTGGGGGGATGTGTTTTTCTGACATTCCTTATGTTGGAGTATGCTGGTTGTGTCATGCATTACCCGTCCTATGAGTAGGGGTGGTGTTGGTGGTAGGCATCCAGCCCCCCATGGGTAGGGGTGGTGGTAGTGGTAGGCATCCAGCCCCCCATGTGTAGGGGTGGTGGTAGTGGTAGGCATACAGCCCCCCATGAGTAGGGGTGGTGGTAGTGGTAGGCATCCAGCCCCCCATGTGTAGGGGTGGTGGTAGTGGTAGGCATCCAGGCCCCCATGAGTAGGGGTAGTGGTAGGCATCCAGCCCCCCATGAGTAGGGGTGGTGGTAGTGGTAGGCATCCAGCCCCCCCTGAGTAGGGGTGGTGGTAGTGGTAGGCATCCAGCCCCCCCTGAGTAGGGGTGGTGGTAGTGGTAGGCATCCAGCCCCCTATGAGTGGGGATGGTAGTAGTGACAGGAATCCAGCCCCCCATGAGTAGGGTGGTGGTGGTGGTAGTGGTAGGCATCCAGGCCCCTATGAGTATATATGGCATTGGTGATAGCCAACCCGCCCCTATGGTTCTGCTGTTGCTAGTGTAAGTCATTTCTGCATCCCTATGTGTGTGTGTTATATGTCGTGTACGTGTCGTTTGTTTGTGTAGTGGGTGTTTAACTTACCTTCTGCGCCGTACGCGTCCGTACCTGTTCCGGTAATAGATGTGGAGTATTGGTAGGACCTGCGCGATGGCATTCATGGTTGGTTCGTCTCGTTCGGCTTTCTCGTTGCTTCGACTCGTACTCGTGGCTGGCTTGTTCGTCTCGTAGCCGTGGATCGTCTTGTGGCGCGAATCGGAGCTTATGTGCGGCTCTCCCGGATGCTCTGACGTGCCGGACGTAGCGACGGGTTCGGCGCGTACGGAAGGCGCATCGTACTGGTCCGGCCGGAAGGTGCTGTATTTTTGCTTCCGTGTGACTCTATTCTTTGTTTACGGATCCGGCTCGGGCGGGGAACAGGAGCTGGAATGGGTAAGTACGGCTGGGTCGGGATCTGGGCAGTTATGCGCATCGTACTTGCTCGTTCGTACGAATGTTCGAATCGGTCGGGAAACACGCGTTCGGCTTGGTTTTTTTCCGGACGAATGGTGTTAGGTGCGCCTCCGCCCGAGATCGGAATCGACCCCTAAATGTGAACCTTTCACTCCCCATTTTTCTATTTCCCCCAAAGTGTGTGTGACTGGAGTTGGAGTAGTAAATCTAACCTGCACTGTATGCACTTTCCCCAGTGTTTGTGGGAGTGGAGTTAGAATCACAAATATACCACACACCAATATATTCACTTTTGGTCAATGTTTCTGTAATTGGGGTTAAAATATTAGATTTACCCTTCGCCCTGTATTTACATTTTCATCCCTGTATGTGGGATTGGAGTTGCAATAGTAATTATGACCCCTGGCCTCCAATATATACATACTTTCTGCAATGTTTATGGGCTTGGAGGTAGAATACTATGGAGGTTATTTATAGTTTTGCAGACAGGGTATTCTACAATAACTGTGATGGAGTACCCTATCTGAGAAATGAACGGTTTACTCACACTACTTAGTCAGATGTACTATCATGTTTGTTCCTGTGGTGGCTCCACTGGCTCTTCTGGTGGAAAACTTACACGGATGGCCCGATGGACTTGAGGCCATTGTTGTAAGCTCATCAGACTGTCCACCCTAGAGTGGCCAGTCTGATGTATTTTTTCGCTGTTCAGGAGCACCAGAGAAAGCATGACATTTCCAAACAGAAGAAAACAAAAAATGACCCCCCCCACCCTCCAAAGCTGGGAGAAGACTCTCAGGCTGTTAAGCTCATTGATATTTTGGTTTACAAAAACAAACCCCAACTGTGGGAGCTTCTGTTGTAAAACAAAAAAGTTTGCTGAGTGCCAGCATTAAACATGGTCGGCATTCAGAAAACATTTAGTGCCTTCAGAGATGCCATAATGGCGGCAGCACCTGTGAGGGCATAAAGATCTCTGCTTGTCTGGCAGAGATCTCAAAATATGGCAAGCATTAGTAGGCAAGGGTGGCAGAGGTAATGGCCCACCAAACTCTAAATTATGACGTAATTTGACCTTTTAATAGTAATTCAGAACCCCCTCCCAGCCTATAATAGGCACATTTTCCACAAAGTGTGTAAGGTTAGAGTTAGAAGAGCCAATTTGCCCCTCCCCTCCATATATAATCTCTTTCCTCAATATTTGTGGGATTGGAGTCAGAATAGTAAATCGTACACCCCTTCAATATTTGTTTATGTATTTGCCAATAGTTCTGGGATTCGAGTTAGAATAGTATATCAGACCCCTCCTGATAAACACAGTTTCTCTAATGTGTATGGGATTAGACTAACAAGAGTAAATGTGACCCCAATATATCACTTTACCTATTGTTCGTGGATTTGGAGTTAGAATAGTAAATCTGACCCTCTCCCTCAGTATTTACACTTTCATGAATGTGTGTGGATTGGAGTTGGAGTAGTAAATCTAACCCCCGCAGTATAAACATTTTCCCCAATATTTGTGGGATTCGGGTTATAATAGAATATCTAAATTTGTTCTAAATTAACATCTGTTTTGCAATTAAAAATAAAGACATTTGTAAAAATCTACAAATACTTTTTATTAATTGTTAATTTTTTATATATTAATTATTTTACTTGCTTATATTTAACATAGATTATTTGTCCATTAGGACCTTTTTGCAGGGATTTTTTGTAAAATATTTTAGATAAAATATATGAATTAAATGCAGAGGTTATTAAATTAATTTTTTACATTTAAATATGTTTAGATAGTTTTAAATATATTTTAAAAGCAATACTATGATTAACTCTATTTATAGAGTATCTATTTTAGTGTTGTTTTTGATATTTTTAATCTTAACATTTGATGAACAATATGTTTATCATTTATTTTTTAAGTAGAGATTATCGGTATTTGTGCTATCATTATTTAAGCATTGTTTTGTGTCAGAGTATTTTTGTTGCCAATGTACTAAATTTCAAATAAAGTAGAGAACTCTTTGTAGCTTTCACAATGGAAAGCTGAGAAAACTGACTGTGCATCAGTTTTTACCTTTGAATAATGGTTTTCTCCTTGCCTTATTAGGTAAAAACAGCAGTAACTGAGCAGTGGCACCCGCCACAAAACGAAAGTGGGGGGCAGGGGAGGGCACGGGAGGAGGAAGAGGGGTGTAATTAAGGGGAAAATAATAAATAAAAAAAACGTACCTTTTGCTGCCGCTGCCTCCTACTCCAACGGCCGCCTCGGTGCTTCTCTCAAAGCATTCTCTGGGAAAGCACAGGCTCCCCAGCCAATTCAGATGCTTCTCTCATGCTATGGTAGCAGTGCCTGGATTGATATGAGTGGCCTGGCCTGCCAGTCAGACACTGCCTGGGAGAATGCAGCTTTTCGCCAACCCGGCTGTGAACACAGCTGGGTTGGAGAAATAGAAGTATGCATGCCTGTTTGGCCGTCCTAAGATGGCTGGCCAAACTGACATGCGTAGTTCTAAGTGCCCACCACTCCTCTCTGTCAAATCCCCCAGCCCTCCCCGCCCTATGCGCATATCAGAGCCAGTCACAGAAAAATAAAATGATATTCATTTATCATCATTTTATTTTTCTGGGACTGACTTTGACGAGTGGGGCGACACTCCTCCGACACTGCGGAGGAGCCACCCCTGTAACAGAGCAAATTCAAATTTCCCCAGGTCGAAAATATTTAATTGATGTGCTCTCAAGCCACTTCCTATTATGTGCACATCAAAAAATGCAGAAGCTTCATAATTTTAAGAGCAAGATTTATAGTATGGTCCATGTAGTTTTATTAATTTATTTTATTTAGAACCAGGAGTGTCCACGTCAAGATATTTGCAACCACCTTAACCCCAATTCTGAATGAGGGCGAGCCTGATGCTGCATGTGCACTGAGGGGGCTAGCAACAGCATACGTTGGTGCCTCCAATCTGGCCTCCACAGTGCAGCACAGGCTGGTCAGCATAATGAAAATAACCAGTGATGCGCCTATTATGAGTCCATACTGGCCCTTGTTCAACTCACAGCCTCCCAATTCCGCCTGCAGCTGCAACAATAGGCGAGGGGCTGGGACTGGAGCTGCTTTGAGTCACTGCCACTTGAATAAAGTTTCTTTCCAATATAGGGGTAATGATCTAGGGGGTCAACTGCACCTAACCAGGGCTGATTCTTGAATGACTAATCTATAGGTGGTGGACAACATGAATTGACCAAAGGTATAGGTAAGTCATGTGCAGTATATGGATCAAAAAGACCCAAATGGGTTATTCTTGATATATAAATATAATATCTTGATATTTGTGTGTATCGTATTTATTATGTTACAAGCTCTTCGTGCTCTTCAAGCATCATTAGTATAGTACAGAAATATGTGAGATGCAACCAGGCCTTCGGCGTAAACAAGGAGAATGTTTTAATTCTCCTACCTTTTCACAAATTTCAAGTATGCTACACTGTACAGCACACAACCAATGTGTGAAACGTTTTACAGTTTGTGTAGGCATAATATTTTGTACTGGAAAGGTACCCACCCTTCCAGTACAAAGCCTAGACTGGACATCACACAAACACCTTTGCACTATGGTGCAACGGTCTATGTGTGGTGCTAGGAAGCCTGTTTGTGCAACAACGCTGGGGTAGAGAACAGCAGCTCCATATTGTAGTAGATGTGGCTCGGCGAAGCTCTCTCCCCGTAGCACAACGCAGTGCAGCAACTTTACTTGCAGCACTACATTCAGATAATAGTAAATCTGTCCTTCGTACCTAAATATTGCATAGGTCTTATTTAGGTGCAGTACTGTGGCCCAGTGCTTCCTGGGTTCACTTCCCCTTTGTAGGCATTGCGTCGAGTGCACTATTCGGGCATACTCGCTACCTTGCATGAGAGTTGAGCTCACACAAAGTGCATGAAAAAGATAGGCACTGATGGGCAAGAATTGTTGCATCACTGCGGCTAACATTGGGCCCCTTGTTTTGGTGAGAGAGTGAAAAACCCCTGGTGGAGCCGTGACCCCCTGGGAACTCTTCTACGCCCATCCACCACCCACTGGACCGCAGAAGTCACCTTTGGACTTGGACTTGTAAACAGCGCAATAACTAAATTACGGAAGCCAACAAACTCTGATAAAGTTCCTGCTTCCTTTGCAAACAAATAAATAGAAATGCTGTTTACTGCACACAATGGATTTTCATTCAAAGATATTGGTTTCTAAGTGGCAGACTTTATGAGAAGCACAGAGGAGAGTTAATCAACAAATTACTTATCAGGAAAAGTCTGAACCCTGCAGCAATTTGTATGATTACATTACTATGCAGAGTAAAAACATTTCGGGTTTTGAAAACTTGAAGCTGCAATCTTTGTCTGCTGCATTCCGTGACCTGAAAAATGATTGAGTTCAGTACAGATTTCAAGCTTACATTTCATCTGCTTTGAACTTGTAGCTAAAAGTATCCCTGGTATCTGTTTTAATACAAGCCACCATTCAATTAACACAATTCCAGAGTGTCACACACAGTGTTGCCACTCTCCAATGTCCATCGAGGTGGCAAGACGATGTCACACTACGAAGGATGACTACCTCCTTTTATTTTATTTTTTTAATTTTTATTTATGACTTTTCATATAATAGCGAAATACACCACAGCTAGATGACCACCTCCTTCTAAGTCATTACGGACAATGTTTGCAGTCTTAGGGGACGATCACGATGTCGTCAGGAAATATTACGAACGGGATTCGGATTCTGCGAATCCGACTCCCGACCTATGTTTCCGACTGAATAGGTCACCTTTACGGATGACTGATTACGATGCAAGGAAGCCATCCGGGCTGTCCGAATCAGTTCCGAACGGGATTCAGGCGGCCGAGTCATTCAGAGCCTAATTGTACAGCCCAATGGAGATGATTTCCAAACGAGCGAGTAAGATGACTGATTCGGACAGCTGTTCCGAATCGGTTTAGCCGAAACGAAAAGGCTGTGGGAATCGGACTTCAGGGGCCTGTAGCAGGCCCCCCTTCACCCGTAGGCCTCTGGATGGGGCCCGTGGAGGTACCCAAGGGACCCCCCTTCCCAAACATGCGTAGTGTGGCAGGCACCATGGGGTGCCCACCACAGGGTGCAAGGTTTCCCCACCCACCCCTTTTTTCAATGAGTGTGCTCATGTGTGGGAAGTATTCTAAGGTTGGTAGGTTTCCCATCCATTTCAAAGGGCTTTCAGGGTGGATTTTCTCACAATAATTTTATTAAAACGATTAATCCTCCATTTAACAGTAAGTAACTGCAAGGTGAGCTACAGCACGTATGCACTAACATTTCATCACATCACCACATTCTTTTAGGTACACTTGTCCTTCCAAGTGCCAAATCACACATGCAGGCAAAGCGAACCAGCAAGACACAAAACAACCTCACATATAAAATATATTATTTGTAGGGACTTCTACACCTCACAGAGAGTATGTTATTTTGCCTAGAGACCAGGTTTCCTGTTTGGGTGTGTGGCCGTGGAAGTGCTTAAATCCTGCATGCACTTTAAGGGATCCAATAGTTTATGTACTAGTGGAGTGAGTGACATCATGGTCGGAGAGTGCAGGAAGGATCTGTGATGTGTAAGGGCAGTGCTGCCCGGTTACTTACCGTAATATTCATTACTCCGAGTCCATGTCTCCTCACCACAGTCCTTACGTATGAGTTTACCTCTATTCATGAAGACCTGATCACCAAATTTGACTTTTCCTTCCCAATCCAAGATGGCCCCCATGGCAAAGGGTATAAGTACCTCACATCCTGAGAAGGACTTCCTGAAATAACAAAGCACAGAAAGAAATCAGTTGAACAACAGGGAGAGGCAGGGCAAACTCAGAACTGTGACGAGGAAGACATGGACTCGGAGTAATGAATATTACCGGTAGGTAACCGGGCATTACCTCCTCGTCCATCTTCCTCTCACAGTTGTTATGTATGTGTATGTACGCAAGCCAAGAAACTTATTTCGACCAATACCATGAAAAAGCAAAACAAGGGGCATAAAACAAGGACCCCAAGAAGATGATACTGCAGGAGAACCAGTAGGACACAAAATGTAAGAGACCACAAATCCGAGGACACACCACTATCCAGAGGGAAACGCGAAGGACAGTGCCCAAGCGGCAGCTATGCCAATGCCGCAAAAGTAAGCCTTGGCAAACGCCGCCCAGGAGGCTGCAACACCCCATGAGACCACTCAGGGAAAAACCCTTGAACACGAAGGCCAGCCAAGGCAGAGGAATGAGAGAAGGCCAATGCAACCAAAGAAACAAGGGAGAGAAGGCATGGAAACCCCTGTGCCAGACCCAGAGAGACCGACAAGGCTCCCGGCTCATGAAACACTGCAGCGTGTTGCAAAGAAAGAGAAAGAGCACGAAGCACAGCCAGAGAGGAAACTAAGGAGCAGACAACAGGAAGGCAAAACCTCACCGGAGTCGAAACACCGGCAGGAAAAATAGCTGGATGTGGTAAAAGCCCCACAATGGCCGGAAAAACCCGAAGTCAAGGAGGGGAGGACAAACAATGCCCCAACTGACCAGCTGCGGCCGAAAGAAGCCCGAAGGCGACCAACCCCAAAAGGGCCAAATGGAGCATCCTGAAAGACCAACCAGAGGCAAGCCCCAAAGTAGCAGCGGGGAAGAAAACAACCTCGCAGCAAGTGAGATGCTAGAGGGGCACAGACAAACACCAGCTCCATGAAAAGCCGGAATGCCACCCACGCACCGGATCACTGACATAATATCGAATGACATAATATCGACCTACCATAATATCGGGACAAAAATATTGATTACACTAATATCGACATACTATACTTATTTAAAAAAATACACAAATATCAACAAAATATCGTTGAACAGTCAATGATACAAGCCATACTAAAAAACTACCCTCACACAGCAATTCAAGGTTGCTATTATCACTTTAACCAATGCATTTGGAGACACCTCCAAAAATCTACACTTAGGGGCTCATTATGATGGCGGAAGGACCGCCACCGCCAGCCGTGCGATGCCGATCCCTCCGCCATCGAACGCCGATTCACCGCCCGCCAGATTAGGATGGTGGGCGGATCCAGACCGCGACCATGGCGGGTGCAAAGACCGCCCGCCACAGGCAATCATCATGAATCCCTGGCGGAGCGGTCTGCATAAGTAAAATGGTGGCAGTGCCTAGCAGGCACCGCCTGCCAAATTACGATGCTGGCTACAGCCAGCCTTTCCATGGCGGCGAAACCGCCATGGAAAGGCTGGCGGGGATTGGTTTCGGGGGCCCGTTGCCATCACGTCTCAGCGTCATTACCTCTAGGCATCTTGGTCGATGTAGTACATTGTTTTTCGCTCAATACAAAGTGATGGCAGTGTGCTCCTATCCCCTTTGACCGTTATAAAAGGCTCCCTTGAGTCGCTTTTGCTGACGAGCTTGGAAGCGCCTGCTTGCCCTGAGTGGAATTGTGCCTGTGAAAATTAAGTGGCAGCATGTCCAACAACCTACTAACTTTTCCCTACTGATGACTAACCCTGGGTGTAGTTCGCGTAGTAGCGCTACGCGTAGCCACGCGAAGTGCACTTCGCACTACGCGAGCTACGCGTAGCACTACGCGAACTGCGTAGTGCGGTAGGAAATGCTGTTCGCAATGATTGCACAGTGCCGGATGCTTGTCCGCACTGTGCAATCATTGCAAACGGCATCTTGCACAGTGCAATGGGTCGTTTTCTGCCACTCGAGTAGATTTGTACTCGAGCGGCAGTTTTCTCAACGCAGACTGGTAGTTTATCATCGCGAGCCGTCGCGAGCATACGCGACCACTCGCAATGAGAAACCTGACTTCCCCGCGTTGAGAATCTCGCCAGGAGGTTTATTTTCCACGCTCGCGATCGGCAACTTGATGTTGCTGATCGCGAACGAGGAAAAAGTATAGCCGGCATGTCATCTTGCTCGCTCGCGGTCGCCAACTTGACGTTGAGGACCGCGAGCAAGCAAAAAATGCCCGCTACGCTACGCGTTTTTGCACTGTGCTACGTGCAATTCACGTAGCGCGTAGTTGCGCAAACTACGCGAGCGTAGCGTAGTTTTCCGCCCAGGCCTACTGATGACAGAGTAATCCAGAAACACGTGTCTAGGGATACGCTACTCAAAATATGCCATTAGTCAATTATCATTTTGAGCTTTGTATTGAGCGAAAAACAATGTACTACATCGACCAAGATGCCTAGAGGTAATGCCGCTGAGACGTGATGGCAGTGTGCTCCTATCCCCTTTCATACACTATATACTACTAGACTACCTTCAAATTAACCCAAAATTAAACTTTAAATAAAGAAAATTAAACTTACCTTACCCGATGCGACGCAGCTTCCAACCATGAGCTTCTCCCTCAGAAAGGACCTAAAACAAAACCGATAGCTTACAAAATATAAGTTAGCAATAAAAATGGCTGCCTTAAATAAGAAAGTTTTATATTTTTCTTTATTAAACTTATTGTACATTAGAAATGCATTACTATAAATTTTTGTAAAAATACTACAAAATAATACTCATGTATAAAAAATTATTTGACATATTTTTCAAATGTTAAATTATAATAATAAATATTATTAAACAATTAATATTTATTATTATAATTCCAAAAATATACATTTAATTGCCAATGTATATTAAAAATCTGTACTATTTTTAAATAGTGTGAAAAAATGTATAAATGTTATAAAAAATGTTTGTGTTTGCAAAATGACATGTACTAGTTAATATTATTTATATTTAAAATATAAATAATATTACCTAAAATATAACATTATGGGCCCGATTACAATCTCGCTCGGAAAGCCCTACGGCCGACTCGGTCCCATAGAGTTTTTCGACCGACTCGTGCTCCTGGGCTCCGAACGTCCGAGTACAATGCAAGTATGCGCTGATGGACTCGGGTCGCTCGGAGCCCCATTGAAGTCAATGGGAGCCTGATGTACATTGCATACATAGGCTTCCATTGCGAAAAAAGTACGTTGCGGAAAAGGGCACCCCCTTTTGTGGGGACGCGTCGGTGTCCCCGCACCGTACATGCATGTGTAGGGGGGACCCTTGGGACCCCCCTGTGACCGAGCCATAGGGCTACGGGTGAAGGGGGCCCGCTACGGCCCCCCGAAGTCCGATTCCCAACGCTGTTTCGAGTCGGAGGCTCCAACTCGATCCGGCTGCTCGACGCGTGCATCGTACTTGTTCGCTCGGAAATCGGCCCCAGTGCGCTGTGCGCGTCGGCCATGTCGGAGTCGTCCGGAGGGCCTCGCTGACGGGTACGAGTCACTCGGAGCGCGAGGCTATATGCGCATCGTACTTGCTCGCTCGTACTGCAGTACGAGTCATCCGAAAATCGCGCTTACGACTCGGACTCGCTCCTGACGGATGCCGTCAGGAGCCCGTCCGAGCGAGATCGTCATCGGGCCCTAAATGTTAAAAAATAGAAATAATTGTAAAAACCTTTCCAATAAAAAATTGTTAAAACCTATATGTTATTAATAATGTACACTATATGTAATAATGTAATGAATATTTACAATATAAATAAATAATGTATCACTGTTACCAAAAACATAATTTGTTTAAAAAATTGTATAAAACGGAATGTATGACTACATTTTTTTATTAAAAATGTACATGACTATCATATAAAGCACAAAAATGTTTAATCCTGAGTTTACAAAAATATTATATATAAATGTATACATATCTACAAAATATATATGTCAAAAATATATATATAGTTTTCCTGTGTTTAACAATATACATTAAATATAATTAATAAAATAAAATACTTTGGGGCCCATTACGATACCCGGCGTAAAAAAATCCGCCAGGCATGGAAGCGGCAAAAATCCGCCCGCACACACCATCTGAACACCGACCACGCCATTACGATTACACAAACCGAAAACCGCCATCGGCGAAAAATCCACACAAAATACCGCCCGCCATCGTCCGAGTCGGAGTCAAACCGCCCGCCACGGACGGAAACACGCACGACAACACAAAACCGCCCGCCCTCACGGCCGACACACCGCACGTGAGATTACGATCGCACCGCCATGAGCGCGGGAAAACTACAAATATACCGCCCGCCAGCGCAAACAACGCCGATGAGAATCGACACGGCAGAAGCCATGGCGCCCACGTCCCTGCACAGAAACCATCCGCTGACAAAAACAATCGCACACAACATGGCCAACAAGTCCACACAGCAAGGCACGCACAAATACACAAGCACAGTACACATCCCGAAAACACCCCCTGGACAAACAAAAACTACAAAGGCCAGAACCCCAGACACAACACACCTGAAAACAACAAACCATGAGGACACACCCACATAGGTAAGTACAAAAGCAGCACTCCCACAGACCACAACCCCTTGCAACATTGCAAACTAGAGAGGAGAGGAGAGGACACAGTGACACAGCAAGGACAGCAGCACACCACAGAAACGCACACATCACAGCCACCACCACCACCACCACCACCACCACCAAACACCGGCACCACAAACCCCCTGCACATTACACAACACACACCGCACCAGCACCACAAACACCATGGCACCACAAAGAATGCCCAAGTTCACGCCCATTGAGCTGACGGTCATGGTCGACGAGATCATCAAGGTGCACCCACAAATCTATGGGAACATGGTCCAGCACACACCACTAGCCACCAGAAACAGAATGTGGAACCGGATCGTAGACCAGGTCAATGCAGTCGGGACCCTGCCCAGGAACAGAGTCGAAATAAACAAACGGTGGAATGACGTCAAGAGCCTGGTCAAGAAGAAGGAGACCAAGAACAGAGAGCTGGCAGCCGTCACTGGCGGAGGGAATCCCGCGCTCTTCAAGACCTTCAAAGCGTGGGAGGAGAAGGTGCGAGTCATCATACATCCCGAGATCCTCGCCGGATTAGCAGGGGAGTGGAGGCTGGTAAGTACAAACTAATGTATACCAGCACACCGCTATGTACTCACATGCACTACCACCATGCCACAGCTCCCAGGGACAAACACCCCCATGTCCAGCACACAATACACAACACATCACACACACATGCAACAGACACCACCACACACAGCCCAAACAGAACAACTGTAAGATGCGTGGGGACATGTGTACACTCAGCCAGCCACGTAACCACCAACAGGTCCCCAAATATGCCAGAAGCGCCACAACGAGCACCCACCACACCCATGTGTCCGCCACAGCTGCACTAACCGACAAGTAACAGGTAAGTGGCAGGAACACAAAGTGCAGTGGGTGGGAGGGTGGACAGCCCAAGTACAACACACACCAGGCCCCTAGTCCCACAGCACAGCAAGTAGGAGCATCCCCCACACCCCACAGCCACGTGTCAGCCACCGCAGTGCACAACGACAGCCGAAAGGTAGACATCACGGTCCACAGCAATCGGTGTCAGTGGGTGTCCAGCCACCACCACGACCCACAACACCCCCCACCCCCACACACCTGCAACATGGAGCACCCCTCGCTTAGAACCATGTGGCATCCAGTACAGTGCACGCCCGAACAACCTGCAGGTGGGAAACTGGACAGGGCTGGATTACTGGAGGCATGAGGACCGTAACACGACCAACACATGGGACATGTCACGTAGCAGACGAACACGCAGCACCGCCCACCGTCACGAACAAGTGAACAATGTGCACACGGACATGAACCACAGACTCACACCTCACATGACCCATCACAGACACAGCAACACCCAAGGAGCCACGTCTGCATGCACAAGCCACACTGAATATAGTACCACACGGCAGCCACTGTGCAACTCATCACACACAGCCGAAACACCATTGAAGTCCTGTCCATGTAGCCCCTACTGCCTGTCAACCACACACCCCACAACTACGCCTATGTAAGACAAACAACACTAGACGCAACAGAGCGGAACAACATAAATGCACACGAACACCACTGAACCCATCAAACACACAGACACAGACACACCATGCACATACAACATACCATCCATCCCATCCGTCAGCCCCAGTCTCATGAAAGGCATGTCATCCGCACAGCTGCCACACATACAGCAGTCACGCTAAGATACATGCCCATGACCAACCATGTGCCAGAAGTCAATGAAGCGCACGCCACACTGTGAGCAACAACACACAACATGGGCCACACCCCCCACGAGCACTGCAGTGATGCACATGGCACAGGGCAGCACGCACACCAAGGAGATGGGACAACTGCAATACGTTGGCTGGCACACAACCATCACTCACTCATAACGATGCGTCCAATGCCATGTCCAGTAATCACAACAGACAGCAAATATGCAGGCCATGTCAGGCATGCACACACCTCAGACCATGCACTGTCATGCTGCCACAACACATGTCACGTTCGGCACCCATGGCTCACAGCATGTACCCCAAAAGCATATTCCCTCCCAAATGCGAATCTGGGGCATGGCCCCCATGTTGCCATATGCGTTCCTAAGCGTTCCATTTGAACCCCAAAAGCATATTCCCTCCCAAATGCGAATCTGGGGCATGGCCCCCATGTTGCCATATGCGTTCCTAAGCGTTCCATTTGAACCCCAAAAGCATATTCCCTCCCAAATGCGAATCTGGGGCATGGCCCCCATGTTGCCATATGCGTTCCTAAGCGTTCCATTTGAACCCCAAAAGCATATTCCCTCCCACATGCGAATCTGGGGCATGGCCCCCATGTTGCCATATGCGTTCCTAAGCGTCCCATTTGAACACCAAAAGCAAAGTACAAACCAGACCCAGGATGGGCCAGGAGCCCGCATACACCAGAGTCACAATAAGTAGGGGCACAGCAACACACCCATCGGCATGGCCAATCCGTCCCATGCCACATGTGCACAGCACACAGTCCCATTGCCAAGCTCACACAACTACAAATGGTACAGCCACACACACGCCTCCGGGAAACCCATGTACGAGATTGCACGAACTGTTAATGTCAGACGACAAATACATACTTCGCCAGGTGCAACACAATAACAAATCTCATTCTCTCCACAGGTGACGAACTGCTGGATGCTGGGGATGGAGACAGCAGCCAGCACAGCCAGCCTACAAGCCCCCAACGAGGACACACGGATGTGGAGGATCTGTCCTCCTCTTCGGACACGGACCACCAAGCAGGCCCATCTGGTGTGGCAGGGCCCAGCCGCTCCCCAGGACCCCTCCTACCCACCAACCCATCATCCAGGGCTGCTGAACATTCCCAGCCCCCTGCTGCCACTGTCGTTGCGGCCACACCCACGGTCATTGCGGCCACACCCACGGTCATTGCGGCCACACCCACGGTCATTGCGGCCACTACCACTGCCGCAACCGCCACCATCGCCGCACCGACCACCACCGCCGCCACCACCACCACGTCTTCGCTGGCACCAGCCCCAGCGCAGGTGGTGGCCCGGCCGACTGGATCCACCCTGGGAGCCACAGCGAGGACCGTGGTGAGCAATGTGGCTAGTGGGCAGGCCGGTGGCAGCAGGACTGGTAGGAGGAGCAGGGTCATGGAAACGCCAGCCTCCCCTGGGAGCCATGCCCTGCCTCAAATGGCCAGAGTCCTTGGGGCCTATGAAGAGGCCCAAGGACAATGGGCCAGGTCAGCTACAGACACGCGTGAGGTGCTGGGGGTGCTGAGGTCCATGGACGCCCGTATGGGCCAACTCGTGGACCTCATGGGCCAGCTGGTGGTGGCGGTGAGGTCACAGCCAGGGACAGCAGCTCCCCCTCCGCCACCACCTGCCGGGGCGCAGGGTCGAGCAGCAGTGTCCAGTTCCCCTGCGTCCACAGCCAGTGAGCACACCTCAACCACCAGCATGTCGCAAGCAGGCACCCCCTCGCAAACGTGGAAGGGGCCGTCCGAAGTGGAAACAGATCTCCCGGGAGGACTTCGCACGCTCCAGACGCAAGTGAGGCAGCCAGCCAGCCTTCCTTGACCACCCACTGCATTGACTTGGACTACGATCCCACTCCACACAGCCATCTGGATGGCATGTGTGTGTTGGACTATGGACATAGAACCAGTGGGTACACCCTGAGCATCACGCAGCCATGACCGACAGCTCATTGTCACTGCACGCACCACTTTTGTCATCACCTTACACACAATCACATGTCACAGTTTGAAATAAATGCACCTCTTACACAAACTGCTGTTTGTGCCCTGTGTTTTATTTGTACGGAATACAACGGCCACCTTGGGCGGAAAGGCACCTGATGCGTGGCATGGCAATGGAACCGGAGGGCCTGTAGGGACCTAGGGGTGGGAGACAGAACAGGAGCACATTCAATGAGTGTGTCACACACCCATCACACAGTACATGTCAACAACTACAAGCAATGTACACACATCGCACAGAGCAATAGGGCACAATGCCACAGCCACCAACAGTGGCATACTACCCTGGCCATGGAGCGTTGACACACAGCACGCAGTGAACAAACGTCCACCCTGACACAGCACACACACACCTGCACAGATACAGCCACATCAGCCGTCGTACATGGACACTCACCGTCAAGTGAAGTAGTGGGCGATGAGCTGCTGCCGCACATTACCAGCTTCCTCCTCTCCGCTGTCCTCCTCACTCGAGCTGTCCTGGTCTGCGGGCTGGGGCCCTGGTTGATCTCCGTCATCCACGATGAGGGGGATCTGCTTCCGAATGGCCAGATTGTGCAGCATGCAGCACGCCACCACTATCTGGCACACCTTCTGTGGGGAGTACGCCAGCGCACCCCGGTGCGGTCCAGGCACCTGAACCTGGACTTGAGGAGGCCAAAGGTACGCTCGACCACACGTCTGGTCCTCCCATGTGCCTCATTGTAGCGATCGTCTGCTGGGGTGCGAGGATTCCTCAATGGACTGAGCAGCCATGCCCCATTCGGGTACGCAGAGTCACCTGGGTGTGAGGGACACAGAGAACCGTTGCTATTCCAACTGGACAGGGGACAGCATCGCACAACCAGCACGCTACACCACTCCACATACTCACCGACAATACAGCCACGATCCTGTTGCAGATTGGACATCAGTCGTGGCAAGATGCTGTTGCGCATTATGTGTGCGTCATGGGCCGAGCCTGGGAACTTTGCACACACGTGGGTGATCACCATGTCCGCAAGGCACACCACTTGCACATTCAGGGAGTGCGTGTGCTTCCTGTTGTGGTACAGGTGCTCAGTGGCCTGTGGTGGAACAAGGCCAACATGTGTGCAGTCAATGGCTCCAACGACGTGTGGGATTCTGCCAAGGGCATAGAATGCACCCTTCACTGCCGCCAATTCACGAGCCCTGGGGAAGCGGATGTACCTGTTTCGGTACAGCATCATGGCTGCCAGTACATCCCTCAGCACCTTGCTGAACATGGGCTGGGACATCCCTCCTCCACTGCCCACTGTGTGCTGGAATGACCCAGTGGCGAAGAAATGCATGGCGGCCATCACCTTAGCCGTGGGGGTGACAGCTGTCGGATACACCCTGCGGGGACGGAGATGGGGTTCCAACATGGCACACAGTCGATGCAGGGTTGGCCTGTCCAGCCGAAACTTCCTAATGACCTCTGTATCGTCCATGTCCGCCAGCAATTGGTATGGGCGGTCAATGTTCGGTCTCCGCCTAGGGAAAATGGCAGTGGACACATGTCAAAGCAACACAACACATAGCAATTTCGCATACACATCACTGACATGACTGAGCAAGCACATGAGCCACAGCCCAGCTGTCAAGCTGGGGCGGCACGGCCACAATACACTTACACAGGTCTCCCAACAATGGCAATGGCTAGTGATACAAACCACTGCCATGTGCATGCACATGGGGATCTAGGCCCCAATGACTTGCGGGGCGTGCTGATGGGGACTGACTGCATATTCGTCAAGCGGCAACGCCACGGCAACATGAATGTCTGCTGAGCATGGAACTGCTTCCGAGGCTGGATGAGTATGGCACACGACGACGACGATGTGGGCACAGGCTGAGCGGCCAAAACAAGTGGGACCTGTGGCACGAGGGGATATGAGACAGTAGTAGGTGTCAGCACTGCACCCTATGTACAGCACTGTACGGATCACACCTCCCGAAACATTGACAGGTGTCCACATTGACAGCCCCATGCCAAGACGGCTGTGTGCTTGCAGTCACACGTCACAGGTGAGAGGTTACATTGCACGTGCCAGGTGGCAGACGTACATAGTGGGAGCTGGCATGTGTGTGCATGTGTCTCCTGTTCAGGATCCACCAGATGGGCGCTGACTCTGTACTGACCATTGGACACAGCATGTTCCGTGGAAGGCTTGTGTGTGTGGGATGGTGGCACTGGATGTGCCTCCGTTGGGTGGGGGCCATGCACAGGGCGGGTACGTCGATGATTGCGCATTGTTGGTCACGGTGGGTGCACCCACTAAGATGTGTTGCCCTGTGTTCAATTCCTATGTCCGCATGATGATGGACTGTAGATGTGGGCAGACTACACATTGGTCGATGTGCTGTCTATATGCATGTGCCTTCACACCAGGCACAGCTGCCCCTGCACATGTGACCCCTGCTGGACTCGCTGCTGGGTCTGTGGAGCTGATGCACCTTCTGTGCGTGGGGCGGACAGCTCTCCTCACTTCCCTCATTGCGCATGTCATGACTTTGCCGCAGGTGACATGGATCATGGAGGGCCCACATGTACGCGTGGGTAGGCTACACATGATTGTTCACTGGTCGCCACCCCCAGTCAGTGTTTCGAATGGGAAGGTTGTCGTGCTGGTGGTATGTTCGATGTGGCGGATGGGCGGGCCTAGGTGCGGGCTTACATTCCGGACATGGGGGGTAGTTGGATTGGCGACTAGTTGCAGTACACACGGGACACGTCTCTTCCTTTCCACATCTGGGTCATCCCTTGTACTCACTGACAGTGATACAGTCATCTTCGCCCCAGCCCTCATGTCCTCCCCTCGCTCCCCCAATATGCATGTGCACCTGCGAGGCTAGCGCTTGCACAGGCAGCCCCAAGCTCGCACCAGAGAGGGCAAGGAGTGTATGTGTGGGTCCAGTTGCACGAGTGGGCTGTCTCAGGGTATGATGTGTTGCGGGACGCCGTCCACCTGCGTGGTGCCCCAAATGGAGACCCGGCCTGCATGGACTATGCATCACAGTCTTCGCCTTCCGGATCCGCCACCTGCGACACCCAGTGGCTGTGGCTGCCCTTGCGGCCAGGCCGCGTCCGTCTGTGACTGATGGCCCACACATTCACTCTTTGGCCTCTCTGGGGAGGGCTCGGGGGTGGTGGCGCACGCGCTTGCACTTAGTCGCAATGGCATGTGGCGTGGTTGGTATAATGGGCAATGGATGGGATGGTGCGAGCCACCTCCCGTGACGTCAGTGCTGCTCGTGCTGTGGTGCGTCCCCCTACACTTCCATTTGACTTGTGCCATGCTAGACGTTGAGGTTCTATTGCCTGCGTGATATGACCAGGAGGAGCGCGAGGAGACCTCTCACACACCATGCTCCACTGCCATCCCGTGCCCTGTATCGCCTGTGCGGATTGACTATGTTGGGGTTACACCTGGTCGACTGGGGCTGTGTGTGCCTTGTCAAGGGGCATGGCGGGCGCACAACAGGATCCAGCTTGTCCACAGAGGGTGGGCTGAGGTGCGCCTGGTACCGCTTTGTACGTGTGCCCGGCTGCTGTGCACACACGTGTTCACTCCCCCCGACAGGTGTCCTCTCACAATGCCCAGGGAAGCGGTGGTGTACTGTTCATGACCCCTCCCAACACGGCGTGCTCCAACTTGGCATGTGCGCATCTACCCGTCACACCCACCCACCTGAGCACTGCGTCCATACGACTTCACACGACACATGTGTGTCTTCCACAGTTGTGCTACTCATTTGCGTTGACATCCAATACCAGTGGACTACATGGTCATGTCACGACTGCCGTGTACTTCACATACTCTCATCCTCTCTCATTCGTACTTGTGAAATGAGTCAGCGGAGACAGTTTTGGTTTCAAACATTATATTGAGTCTTCTGTCCTCTGTGATGCAGTATAGTGGACACTACTGGCAGCGGAATACATGTTGAGGATATACTGAGCATGATTGCAAATGGGATAGGGTGTGGGGTTACATGTGATTGGCTGTTGCATGTGGGATGTGGGCTTCAGAGTTACATCTGCTTGGCCAAGGCTGTGCTAATGTACATTTACGTATAGCTGCGGAGCTGCGGACTTTGACACAGACGGTATACATGTAGCCTACCAGACCGCTTGGCATCATGGGCACAGTCCATCTCAGTTCCATGTGACAGGTTTGCTGCGGTTGTTCCTCATGCACGCGTGCATGTGAGATGACATCAGGGCATGTGCTTGCGTGCATGCAGCGGCGTGCCACTTGTTGTTGCACTGTGGTGGTTACTGGACATGTCACAGTCACTGGGGTCGTGTTGTTGTTGTATGCACTTGTCGTCCATGCAAAGGTCCTGGTATGGGATTCCCGGGGCGGGGGTGGGAGGGTGCAGCACCCACAGACTCCAGGCGACCTATTCATGTCCACTGAGCGGTGTGTGTGTCCATGGGCGCTGGATCCATGTCGTGTCCTGGTTGTTCGTGCAGTTCCGTCCATGTGGGTGCGATACACAGACCCCATGCCACTGCCTCCCACGATGCATGCGGTGTTCCTGGATGTGATGGGGAACAGTGTGCATGTCCCGGTCATATCCGATGTCATGGCGATGTCGTTGATGGTGTGGTTACAGTTGCCGGTCGTTTGGTATGGCTGTTGTGGTGGTGACTGGCCAGTCCGTGCGGAAGCTAAGCATGGGTGCGGGGTTGGACATCATAGGTCAATCGGGGAACCTGCGTTGTGGTCCGGCGAATTTACAGGTTGTCAGGTATGCGATGCCGTCCAGCAGGGCTTCCATGTCATTGGTGGTGTACATGTTTGCCAGCCAATGTAGCGGATGGTGGCTGTCAAGGTGTTGTTCGTAAGTTGTCCCTTGGAGGACCATGATGGGGCATGCTGGGTGACATTCGATGTAGCTGTTCTCGATGATCCGTCGTGTGGAGGCACAGTGGTCCCATTTCAGTGCGGGTGCGATGTTGGCCACATACGCCATGCCCCCATAGGCAGAGCAGGCCCTGTCGTGTGCGTCCAGAGGGAGGAGTAGTGGTAGCAGGTCCGCCTTCAGACATGCCGGGTTGGAGAGGCATATCTCCACGGGATGCTGGTAGGGACACCTCCGACAGTAGAAGTCGGGCATGACGCAGCTGAACAATGTGATGCGGTAAGTCAGTCGGTAACTTACGTTCAGCAGGAACAGGAGATCGCATCCCAATATATGTATCAGGTTGGTTTTGTACAGCTTGAGCTGTCCGGCGTAGTTGGGTAGGTGTGTTGCGGTTGCCATTTCGCAGCGGTGCGTTGTGGTGGCGTGCTCCGGCTGTGTGTGCAGTCTGCAATGTGCACGCTCCGAGGTTGCTGTGAGCTCTGTGTAGTCGTAGGGAGACAGGACTTGTGTTCTGTTGGCTTGTTTGGAGGACACGGGCCCTCATCCCACATGCTTCTCAGACAGTTCAAGGTCAGTGATGTGTGACTCCTTCCAATTAACTTGCATGTGGCCGACATGGGGGAGTGTTTTCTTTTTCTTCCCCGTCCGTTGTGTGCTTCTGTGATATGCGCTATCTGCCCTGTGGTCGGTCTCCTCGGCATGCCTGTGTTGGTCTATTCTTGGACAATGGCTGTATTCACCGGCTTCTGTCGTAGGGCTGTGGTTTCGGAGTTGGAATGGAAGGTCATTCAGTGCTGTCTGCTCTCCCTTGTGTGGGCGGCAGGCTGCCTTTCCGCTCTGCGTTGGGCCTTGTGTGTGAATGTTATTCTTGGGCCACCTGTTGTCGGTCCCCGGGCTCTTTGGTGTTCCGTTTTATATGTCTTGTTCATATGTGCAGGGTGGTATGGGTGTTTCAGTGTGGTACTGGCGTTCCTCTTCCCGAAGAGGCCCTGCTTCTCCTAGTTGGTGTTGCCGCCGCTGTGTGCTACGCCATGTTTGTTACACTGGGGTGTGTCCTGCTGTTGCGTGACTTCACTGACATGTGTGCGTCGGTTGTGTGGCGTTGGGTGTTGTCCGTGAATTGGGCGTTGGGGACATGTCTGTGGCAGGCCTGTCACGTGTCATGTGCGTTCGGGGTGGGGCTGATGTGTGTGCTGCTTGGTTGTGTCCCTGTGTCTGTGTGCGACGCATGCATGGCGCTGCGGTTGGCCTCTGCGTTGTGCGCATGTGTGGCGGCGTCATCGCCGCTTTGGGGCCGTGACGGGGTCGTTGGTTCCTAGTCCCAGGTGGTGTGTACACATGTGTTACGCGATGTTACGATTTGGCCTGTGTGTCATATGTGGATGCAATGGTGGATGTGTAGTGTACACGTGCTGGTGGGGGGTTGTCCGCTTTTCCGCCCTTGCACTGTGTGCGCTGTTTGCGTGCACTTGTTGTGTGTGTGCCTACCTGCGTCTCCGCGGTACGTTGCGTCCTTGGTGGTGCATCAGCAGGAGCATGGGGAGGGCCTGCAGTGCTGGATTCATGCTCGGGGGAGCCGCTTCTTCGTTGTCCGTGCTCGGCGTCCGTGTTACCGCTTCGGTTTGTCGTACGGTATCTCTTGGCCGTGGAAGCCGTTTGTTTGCGGCATCGTAATTTATACGCCGGGCGGGACGTGTTTCGTCGGACGGTGTGTGTCAATTGGGCTGCGCCGCTACGTGTACGGGCGCACTTTGATGGCGGACGGTGTTGCTGGCTTGCCGGCGGTGTTTGGCCTACTTTTCGCATCGTAATTGGGCGGGCGTGTGGACTGCTGCGTGCCGGCGGTAACTGGTGGTTTTTGCATCCGCCAGCACGGCGGTTGTGCTTCCGTCCGCCATCGTAATGACCCCCTTTGTCTTTTTTTTCTTCAATGTTTGAATCTAAATAAAAACATAAATAAAATATGAATGTTTCTGTATTTATTTTACATTGTTTTAAATCTTGTATATCTAATAAAATATTTATGTTACATCAATGTACTTTAAAAACTATGGTGGTCATTACGATAGCGGAAGGCCCGCCACCGCCAGCAGTGCGGTGGCGGGCCTTCCGCCATCGGAAAGCAATTTTCCCCCCGCCGCATTACGATGGCGGGGGGAATCTGACCGCAACCGTGGCGGGCGCAAAGACCGCCTGCCACAGATCCGCCACAGGCAATCGTTACGATTGCCTGGCGGAGCGGTCAGCATCAGTAAAATGGTGGCGGTGTCTAGCAGGCACCGTCCGCCAGATTAGGATGCTGGCCGCAGCTAGCCTTTCCGTGGCGGGTAAACCGCCATTGAAAGGCTGGCGGGGATTGGTTTTGGGGGCCTGTTATGGGCCCCCCTTGTGTTGGGGGGAGGTGGCTTTGCACTGGGGGTACCCATGGTACCCCCCTGCATTTCCCTGCACTGAGTGGCAGGCACCACGTGGTGCCTGCCACGTAGTGCAGGGAAAGGCACTACATGCATTTTTAACATTGCGGTGGGTGCTGCAGTCAGCAGTGCCCGCCGCAATGTTAAATTGCAAGATGCGACCGCCATAGTGGCGGTCGCATCCTAATTTGGAGTGCGGGACCGCCGCATGCCTGGCGGCCGGTCCCGATCCCCGCAAGGACGGCGGTCGGACGAAAGTCCGACCGCCATCGTAATGCGCCCCTATGTTATTTTAATAAACATTTATAAATATATCATTATGCTTACTCCAAAATATATTTTTATTTTTTAACTATTCCCACTATAGACTACATTAGTTCAGAAAAGGTGCTGGACAGTAAACATATTTTTACTTTCCCTCTTCCAGGACCGTGATGGCTGCGGCGTCCCTTCGTGGGAGAAAGGAAAACACGACTTACAAACTCAACTTGCCTGACTGTAAGATGGCTGCCAAGCTACATACCCTTTCCTATCCTGCCATCCTCGTCATCTCCACTCGCCCGTTTCTCGACTCAAGACCTTCGGTCACTTCCTGATCTTTTTTCTAACCCAGTGGAGCCCGAACCACATGGCCGATTCCCGGTGGAGCTGTACCGACAGCTATAGGGGAGATTGGCTCCGGCACACCGCTATGGCCGTCACCTACCCAGCCGGATTTCGGACATTTGTCTCGTTGTTTTCTCTGCTGCTGTCTCCTCCCAATGGACTTCCAGCTCTCGTTGGTCCTCTTGGGTCTTGATTTTTATGTTCGCTAGTAACTCCTGTCTCGACTATGTAATCATTCTGTAATTTGTGTGAAATTTTGTAACTTGCAACTTGCTGTTTCCTTATGTAAAGCGCTCTGATACCTTCGGGTCTAGCCAGCGCTATATAAAACTCATCAAATAAATAAATATATAAATTACTATTCCCACTCCAATTTATATTAAGTCAGGGAAGGTGCTGGACAGTAAACATAAATAATTTACTATTCCCACTCCAATTTAAAATATGTCAGAGAAGGTGCTGGACAGTAAACATATATAATTTACTATTCCCACTCCAATTTATATTAAGTCAGGGAAGGTGCTGGACACTAAACATATATAATTTACTATTCCCACTCCAAAGTATAATAACTCAGAGAAGGTGCTGGACAGTAAACATTTACTATTCCCACTCCAATTTATATTAAGTCAGGGAAGGTGCTGGACAGTAAACATATATAATTTACTATTCCCACTCCAAACTATATTAACTCTAGGAAGGTGCTGGACACTAAACATATATAATTTACTATTCCCACTCCAATTTATATTAAGTCAGGGAAGCTGCTGGACACTAAACATATTTAATTTACTATTCCCACTAAAAAATACATTAAATAATGAAAAGTGATAGTCAGTATCCATTTAAAAATTAATATTCATAAATAAAAATTAATCATAAAAATAAAATTCAAAAACAACATACACATATAATTATAATACCCACATATTATATGTCATAAACACATATTTTTATATTTTGTTTAAATATATATTAACATATTCATAAATTAACAAATATATAAACACTAATTTATTATCAATATATTTATTGCCAGAAATAAAAGTAATAAATAAAATATCTTTTATTAATAAAAATTAATACATTTTTATAATATTTTAAATTGTAAATGTATACTTGCCCCAAAAAATATAAGATTGTTTTTAAAAACAACGTAAATCACTATTAAAAATATTAATAATAAAAATAATGTACACAAAATGTTTAGTTACTATTTATTAGAACACATTTAAAATTTAAAAAATGGATATATATACTATATCAACACAAAACGCATCTACCTTAAACTCATTTTATACTGTATCATATTTCAATATTCACTACTATATTATAAATTCATAACAAATAAAAATATTTTAATATTTAAATTTTAAAAAAATTCTCATTACAAAATATTTTTGAACATATTTTAAATATAATTTCATACACTATAATAAATATACATAATGTTTTCTCTATAATTAATTAGTTTTTCTCTGAATATATATCAAATATTTAAAAATAAAATATTTTTATTTTTTTTATTTTGAAAATACACCATATGCCCCTTAAATAAAAATATTTACACTCAATAAAACTAAAAATGTAAATACTGTAACAAATTTTAACAAAATAATTAAATATACATAATATTTTGAAAAATTAAAAAGTTTTAAACATATTTAACAATATATTACACACATAAATATTAATTTCTTAAATTGTCGAAAATGTCGAAAATGTCGATATTAAAAATTCGATATTGTGTCTACTTACCCCACGCACCACAGGGGCAGAGGTATCCAAAACCAGCTGAAAATATCCTGAAGGAAGCCACCTGAGGAACCAGGAGGAAGAGGAAAACCCCTTAACCCGACACCAGGCGGAAAGAGACCGCCGAGGCTGGCAACAAGCCACAAGGGTAGAGGACAGCCACAAATGCCAGAGCAGTGCAGCAACAGCCAAAGAACATCCAGGGTCTAAGACGGACTGCCTCACAAACCGCACATCTTAGTCAGCGAAGCAAGTCCAGTGGATGAAGCAGCAGCCACAGAGGCAACAGATGGAATGACAAACCCCAACGGGCCTGACAGAGAGGACAAGGGAACCTGGGGCACCCAGACCCAACTGGGACAAGCAACAGGACCACTGTGTGGTCTTGAACATCCCACAGAACCACCCTAGGGAAAAGAAGGAAGGGTGGAAAACAAGAAAGGGGGCCCCTGCACCAGGGAACAGCCGGAGGAGCCACTGCTGAAGCAGTCGATGAGGACCCAAACAACCAAAAGAGGGTAAGAAGGGCAGCCCCTCTGTGGCGAAACAAGCCAGGCAAGGGAGACCGAAACAAAAAAGGACGGACAGACCACCAAGCCAGACACACCTACACAGGGGAAGGAAAACACTGACACAGGGCAACAGAAGCTCCAGACAGACACCCCAGAAGACCAACGGCCAAGAGCCAGGAGAGGGGAAACAACCCAAGGCAAATCCACCCGGACAGAGAAGCAGGAGGGGCACAACCAACCTGCCAACGGAGCTGACAAGCAGGTCACCAGACAGAGACACCCCATCATGTGCAAGGATCTGCCACCAGCCTCAACCAAGAGGAAAAGAAAGCGCCGCCATCTGACGCTGCCACCCCCAAGCAGCAGACACTTCCATGGTGGCACCCCAAACACATAATATGTGCAAACGAACAGTGTATGGGCACCCGCGCACGTCATGGGTCAGAAACACAGGGATCGACCTCAGGAGGATGAAAGGCTGAGCAAACCTGCTGGGTTAGTAACCTGTGCTCAAGAGGTCAAACACCGGCCCCTACAGTGAGCACATCAGTCCACTGAGCCACCAGACCCAGAATGAACGCAAAAAAAACCCTGACAAAGAAGCAGTGCCCACCCCCACAGGAGAGCCCCGAAGGAACAAAGTGACACGAGACCAGAGGCATGCCTTCCTGAGACAACGGGGGACAAAGTCAGAAAAGACAGGGAAAAAGGAGAGACGGGCGCATCCCCCCCAAGGGAGGAAAGACAACAAAGAGGACAATACCCTAGATAGGGGAGCCACGACCCTGCAGCCATCCAGAGAAGAGAAGATCTGGACCCCACTGAATGGCAAACTCCCCTTAACGGAGCCCAGGTGAGTGATACACCATGGGGGAGGACAGCAGCCCAAAGGGCAGGACCTGGAATAGGAAGAGGATGCCGTGGACATCAAAACATAGGCACTGCAGGCGAGACGGAAGAACCCAGACCTGGAAGCAGACAGCCATGAGACTGACAAAGAGCACAAACCACCAATCCAAAAGAGAGGCAGAACAGGTGGAGACACCAACTGGAATAACACAAGAGGGAGAACAGAATGACCCCCGTGGCCCAGAAGAGGGTGGAGCACACCCACTGTCAACTGGCTATGGAAATCCGAATGGAAACGTCAGAAGCAAGTCCCACCAGCAGTGAGGCAACTATCACCAGAGGGAAAGGTTGCTGCGAAAAGCCCAGCAGAGACAATGGAAGCAGCTCAAATAAGAGACCACAAAGGTCATATGTACGGGCAGAGGCCAGGCACTCACTTCCACAGCCCAAGAACCAAAAAATGGAAAGTAGCAAGTGATTGAAATACAGGCCAGTAGAATATGCACAAACAAGCCCTGAAAGCATCCACCCCAGAACACCACATCCATAGACGGGAAATTAGGAACGGCGGCACAGGAATCCCCAGGAACAATGGGGGCTGTAGTACCAATGCCAGGAACAAAGCAGAAGCCACAGCTCTGGCAAACATTATCCGCAGAAGCACCAGCCCATGTGAGGAGCACCCAAACTACAAGGCACAGCGGGGTAAAAGAACCTCCACAGCCGAGGAGACCAGAGCATGGCGGCCCGGAGAAGCATGTTCCCCACCCTGCCAGGAAAAGGAGAAAGGAAAACACGCACACAAAGAACCTGGCATGCCCGGCCCACCGAGGCACCCAGCACAAGAGGAGGAAACGCCCACCTGTGATGTACAGCGAACCAGGAAGGACAAGAAAGAAATGGAAACATATGGTGCACCTGGGAGAGCCCATGGACCTCCAACAGGAGCAACGCAGCCCAACACCCCAATCCTGAGCCTAGCAGAGGAGTGGGAACAGCAGGACTGGTAGTGCACTAAAAATGAACCACCTTCCAACAGAGCCGGCCCCTAACCGCCCCACATAGGGGCCAGCAGAGGAGGGGATCAGACAAACAGATTAAAGAAAGCAAGAGCATGCAGCGCCAACATATCAAATCCAAATACGTACAAAACTGGGACCTGCACAAACTGCCCAAAGGCCCATAACACCCCCCCACACACGGAAGGAACCATATGAGGAACCAACGCAGGAGGCGCCACTCCCAAGCATGAAATGCAGCCCAAACAGCTGCAGCAACAAGGGCCCGGAGACCTGGGGCCACAGCCACCCCAGGGGATGGCCCAGCCACTGCAGGAGGAAGCATGACACATACAGACCCAGCAAAGAGGGAAGTAGCATCACAATCAAAGAAATCACCTCTGAATGCGGCCTGAAAACCGAAGGCCCCCACAGCTCCAAGCCAGCAGCAAAACAGACCACAGGAGCACCAAGCGTGGAAACGAAGTAACCAGCAACCAGACCGGCACAGAAAAACTTTTCCTGAAAGCCGGCTGGGTGCCAGGGCAGCACCAACCACGAGCGTGGCCCCCAGCTCACAAAGGACAGGCAGAGGCCACAAGGCTCACCACATCGTAAAGTGAAGGCACCAAACAGAGACCAGGCAAGGGCCAAGCGTCAGCCTGCCCCATGCAACATTGCAAACCACAGATGGGACAGGCGTGCACCCCTGGAAGTGCAAACACAACCAGGGGAGAAAAGAGCCTCGAGGTCCAGCAGGCCATCATGACAACGCCGTATGCTCCCCCGCCCACAGAGGACAGGCAGAACCCTGGAGACGCGCTGCAAAGCGGGGGCATCATATTGAGATCAGGCAGACGCCATGCGACTGATGATCTCAACGAAAATCGGGCAGGGCTGGCACGAGGCGCCGCACACCCCTCTCAGAAGTCCACCAGGAGCCCAAAAAAATAAACAGGGGAATAAAGCAAATGGAAAAAAAACCAACACAGAAAAACATATATCCCCAAGGCCGTCACAGGCAGCTGAGCAGGCCACAGATGCCGCATGTGGTCTTGTATGCCCTGCATACAAGCATTACCATTAACAACAAAAACAAACTGCTACAGCAGGTCTACAACAACAAAAGAAAACAACAAAAACATACCTGTAGCCAAGATGGCAATCGGCTGCAGAAAGACAAAAACAAGAAGTTCTACCCAGGAAGTGATGTACTTATACCCTTTGGTATGGGAGCCATCTTGGATCGGGAAGGTAAAGTCAAGTTTGGTGATTAGGTTCTGCATGAATGGAGGTAAACTCATACATAAGGCAGCAACAGCTCCTCCGCTGCCTCAAAATGGCAGGAAAGGAAAAATAAATCGTTTATAAACAGATTTTAATATTGATTTTTTTTTTTTACTTTCCTGTCAAGTCTTTGGGGGCGGGGCCATGGGGGATGACAGGCTGCAGGAGGACTGGTGGGCACTGTTGTCAGCGTGCATGACGGTTTGGCCAGCCGTCTCCGGGCGCCAAATGGTCATGCGTACTGAAGCGGTCTCCAACCCGAGCTGCGTTGCCGGGTTGGAGAAAGCAGGCAGAGACTCCCAGTTTCACTGGGAGCACAAATTCAGAGTGCTCAGGGCAATCCTGACGCTGCTGTCATGACATGAGAGCAGTGTCAGGATTGGCCACCGTGCAGTCAGGGAGCCTGTACCTGCGAGGAGAGGAGCAGAAGAGCGAAACGCGGCCTGCTGCAGGTAAGTTTTTTTTTTGTCCCACGACCCCTTCTACCCCCGCCACACCACTCTTCCACAACACCAGCCGCTACTGACGTAAGGACTGTGAGAGGATGACAGACAAGGAGGTAATGGATATTAGTGACAGTGGCTGCAAGTGACTTATTTGTTGTGTGTCTGCAGGTGAGTGACAGATTATATATCCGAGGAAGAATATGGATAAGATAAGTGTAATGTAAGGATATGAATGGGCTGATGGTCTAACGTTGGAAAATAAATATCACAAATTATTTTTATGCTTTATTGATAACTCCACTGCCTTCAATAAGGTGGTGAGTAGCATTCTCTGGACAAAACTACAGGCTTGGGGAATAGGTCACACTCTATTATATCTACTAATAGAGCGTCATGCAAATACCCGGGTCTAAATAAAATTGACAAATGGAATAGATTAACACCAAAAATCCCCACTAATAGCAAGCTTAAACAAGGATGTATTTTGTCCCGGCTGCTCTTCTCACTTTATATTTCTGATCTTACCAAAACGTGTGAGCAAACAGATGGTGATCCTCCTGAAAATGGCAAACATAGACTCTCCTACCTAGAGTATGGAGATGACCTGATTCTAGTATCAACTACCCAGAATGGATTGCAAAGACAACTAAATCGTTTCCAGCAATATAACAAGCAAAATGGTTTAATAATCAATTTTAACAAAACAAAAACAATGTATTATGGATGTCCTAAACCGAGGTGCTCTTGGAAGCTGGAAAACAAACATATTGAGCATGTGTCTCACTGCACTTACCTCGGAGTGGAAATTGATTCAAAACTAAATTGATCATCATGCAAGGAAAAGGTAACTTATAGATCCACAGCTGTGCAAGCCATCAAATGTTTCTCAAAAAAATATGGAGGGGGAATTGATCCAACCATTACTGTTTTAGTCACCAAAATAGTTCCTGGTTTTTATATGAAGCAATGGTATTATGAAAAAGCTACATTAGCTAGTTTGGCCACACAATTTGTCACATTTCTGCAGCAAGCTTTTAACTTAAGATCATCGAGCCCCCCACTGTCGGATACGTCTTGAATTTGGTCTTCCTCACTTACAAGCCCTGATCAAATTAATTTAATTCATCATCTCTGTGATTGTTTTATGGCAGATACAAAGACCCTGAAATGCAAAATAAAATAAGACCTAATCTTAACATCAGGGAAAGAATTTGTGATGACCTACAACGATTTAAACATCTATTAATACACAGCAACCTCCCATCAATAACGACATTTGTAATAATGACGAAGCAGGCAGGGAAATACTCAATAATACATGTATATAATCAGCGTTTTATCTCACTGACAAAACATCTGTAGCCCAATATTAAAAAACTCACAATACACAGAAAATGCATACAAACGGAAAATACAAAGTTTACCTGGATTCAGCTTTCGACTCACAAATCATAAAAGCATTTCTTAGATTTAGACTGCTCTTTATCCCTGCGATTTGGTCACAAATTACCTGCAGGGAAAGAAAATGCCACTTGTGAAATGTTAATGAGGAAACAATAGAGCAAATTGTATGCCTGTGTCTCCTCCTGCTGAATATGAGGAGAAAGTACCTAAAACCAATATGTTGCTAAAGTGGAGTACAGTTAAAATGCACTCTCTTGTGTTTCAGTGGATTGACAAACAAATATCTCAGTACAGAAGTCATGTATAGTATGATTAATGCAGAGAGCTTGGAATGCGGGTAATACCACAGAAAGAGACAAAGGTAAGCTGCTTACGAATTCTAAAAAAGGCTTTTATCTTTTATGAAGTTTTAATAATAATTGTATTCATTTTTTAAACTTTTTATGAGTATTATTCTATTGTTGTAATTGGTTTTAATTAACTCACACTATAAAGCTTTACCTACCAATTTGTGTCAAGCTGACAAGAAATCCCATGAAATATCTTATAAGGTGGTGCCACTTGCTGGATATTGTATGCTGTCACTGAACTTTGATGCAAACTTATGGAAGGGTCTGTCCCTTAGAGTGGGTATGAGCTGTATCTGAAGTGCCGGATGAGCTTTAAGTCTCCCTGCAGCACCTCTCACTACTACCATAGATCCCGAGGATGTCTTTTCAACTCTCTAACTGCTATTTTAGAGTGAGCCCCATCCGCCCACTGCTGCCTCGGGCTACCACTTCACATATTGTCTGGGAAATTGCTAACGTGCAACTCCTTTTCATTACTGGGGAAGATCAGCAAGCCAACACAATGTCCCCTGCTACGTCTGAAGGCTTGAGCAGGAGCGAGTGCAGCCTCCTGAGCCTCGTGCAAGCTGTGAGGAGGCCAGCATGGCTGGGATAGCCATTGCCTGTCAATACCAGCACCTTTAAATAGGAACTTGCCCTCCTTGGGCACCAGGGCTGGTGATTTAGGCTCACGTCAGGGCCAGATCTGTTTCCAGGATGTAGGAAATACAAGGTCAGTTAACCCTTGGCCTCCTTCCTCTGTGCGTGCGGTGCCCGTGCCTGCCTGCCTGCCACTTCTACACACTTTTCCGACACACCAGCAGTCTCCTGCCTCCTGCTTTTGAGTTTCTCCGTTGTCATTGCCATTGCCCTCCTCAGCTTACCTCCCCTGTGTCTGATATCGGAGGGGAACCATTCAGACGGAGCGGTCCCCTGGTGTTCCTGGTAGGGTGACCACCTGACATTGAGGCAAATTCTGGACAGGAGTGAAAAAATTCAGGAAAAAGGGTCAAAACTCTGGACAAAACTTCAGGACAAAGAGTCAAAATTTAGGACAAAAGGTCAATTTTACAGACACATCCAAGGAGAGGCCATAGCCACTACTTTATCAGTGCTTTTATTTATTATTTTCTACATAGCACTATTTATTCACTATGGTCTTTATGTGATTGCCTGTAGGTGTGCTATATTCAGGTGGCACATTATGTCCTTGTTAAATAGTAAATTAATGCCCTTGAGCATGGTGTCAAAGGCAACACCCCTATCTACCCAAACGTTTTGGAGAGAAAGCAACAGCAACATTTTGATTATGTTTCTAAACATTTTAAAACCTTTGGCAAACAGTTTGGGAAACATTACGGTAAATGACCATGTGCTATTTTAGACAAGTTGAACAAAAACATCTGGCTCACCTCAACCTCCAGTCAACGTTAAACCTAAAAAATATTAATGAGGTTGAGCAGATGGTGTGGGTGACAGTCTAACACCTAATGTCAGGATGTGAGGTACCCACAACTTGTCTGTAGTCTCACAGCACTCGAGTGTGCTTCCGAGACTCTACAATGAACTCAGAACTGGGAGCCTAGAATACCAGACAAATAGAACTGAAGAGCAGGATGAAATCAAGATCAGATGGGAGATTTATAGCAGCTCATTCAAAGGGTTGCTGCTAAGAACTGGACAAATAACGAAGATAAGAACAAGGCGGGACAAAGCTTAAATCAGAAAAGATGGGCCCGCCATGTGTATCATAAAGTATTATGTACCTGGGTATTTGTCTCAGCAGAGTCGAGAGAAACAGAATAGGCACTATAAAGTGGTTGAACAAGCAGCATCCACCCTGGCAAACTCTGAGAGTACATTGGTCCACTGGTCGTGCTTGTGAAGGGTGAGCAGGGGCTAGGCCCCTTGGAGGTTGTTCTGGGAAATTGCCTACTCTTTCCATGTCTTAAAATGGTTCTGCAGTTGAGCCTAGGCCGAAGCAGTGATCTGGCTCATCCCTAAGTGCCAAAGTACATGCAGAATATTCATAATATTTGGGATGTAAATTACACAAGCAAAATGTGAGAATATGATAAAGATTTTGGGGCATATGCATCAACATTGCGTTTTGCGATTACCAAATTGCGAATTTTACTGAATCGCAAAATGCGTATCGCAAAACGGAATGCATTAAAAAAATCGCTAATAAATTGCGATTCGGTAATATTCGCAATCGCTATTTGCGATACTGAAATACCGACTCGCAAATTTTGCGAAAACGCTATTAGCGAATCGCAAATTGCGATTCTCATAATACTATGCAGCATGATGATGTCAGAATCAGTAAGTGACCACGCCCATGCTGTTACCTGTGTGCTGAGAGTGAGGAGGAGGAAGCAGACTGTTGGAGAATTGCAAATTTGAAAAGTTTGGGACTTTTAAACTGGTGCAGTCAGCAGCATGGTTTCAGAAACACCACAGAAGGAGAGAAAAAGGCAAAAGAAATTCAGTGAAAAGGAGTTGGAGATACTAATAGAAGAAGTGGTGAGGAGCCATGATAAACTGTTTGGAAAACTGTCACTGCAGGTCCCAGAGTCCGAAAAAAGAAAATTGTGGCTGAGAATGCAAAGAAAAATAAATGCAGTGGGAGTTGCTCAGCGCAGCATATCAGATTTGGCCAAAAGGTGGTATGACCTGAGTAGTCGTGCCAAAGAAAGGGTTGCAAAAAGGCTTGCTGAAGCCCAAAAAACTGGAGGCGGCCCATCCACCCAAACAACACCCACAGCCATGGAGGACCTTGTGGAGTCCACCCTGCAGCCGGAGGCAGTTGTTGGAGTAACCACAATAGATTCCTCAGCACCACCCAGTACCTCCCAAGGTAAGATGCATGCTAATTAACATCCCCATTTCAGTGTTAGCAAACAAACAGCATAAGTCAGATCTGGCTTAGTGTAGAACATAGTATTCCAGACCATGTTTTACTTGTAACACACAAATGCATTATGGGAATTGCAGTCAGCAAAACCACAAGGGAAGGCTGGTGGGTAGCAAACCAGATCAGTTAAAATCTATTGTGACAGGCAAGTCAGTCTCCACACACAGTGTGTTTCAAAATAACCTTATTGTACAAAACAATATACAAAAGTGAAAACATGTCCAAATATGCTAACTAATCACGCACTGTTCAACATCACAGATGTACGTGAACAAGATTCAGAGGACAGTGATGGACATGCACCACCAGAGAGTGGTCTCAGTCAGGAGAAGACATAGCAGTCTCACCAGCACCCACAACACCAGCTCCAAAAAGACGCAAGATCACAGTGACATCATTGCCTGCAATTGAAACAGGGGATGAGGGACAACCTGAGCCTACAACAGCACAGCCTGTGAATACACCCACAGCAAGACCACGTGTACAGCTGCAACGTAGGAACATGAGATTCAGGAGAAGCCGGGCAAGCTGCAATGATGAGAGACGCCGAAGGCGAGAGCTCCACATCCTACGATGGTCTAGAGAGTGCCATGTTAAGGGTACAGTGCCTGCAAGTGAAACACATGCGGTCAATGCAGGCAAACCTTTCTACTCTTGCATGCAAAATGGGGGACATGAGTGACAGTATCAAGCATCTAACAACAGCTGTGTAGGAAGGTGGCAGGGAAACCAATGAACAATTTGGTGAGATGACTGTAGCACTCAGGGACCTATGCAAAGTCTTGAAAGATGATCAGGTGTCACATCGCAAAAGACACCAGCAATTTCTTGGACGCTTGGATGGGTACACTAGGGCCATCAACCGGCTTAGCACTACAACTGCACAACTATCCCGATGTGCAATAGGCATGCAGTTGGAAATGAGCCATTGCTGCGGAGATGTTGCCAGGGGACTGATCCAAGTCACAAATGCTGCGGAGCAGATGCACACCAATGCTGTTGCTGCCAGTAGTGACATGGGTGGGGGGGAAAGTGAGGATGCCTCCAGCCGCAGTAGCAGCTTGGCACCAGTTCGGAATGCAGGAGGCGCAGCACACGTAATACGCCAGGATCAGAGAGCTCGCAAAGGGATGTGTCTGAGCACCCAGAACGGGCAATGGGAGTGCGAGGACGCAGGATATAGTGTGGCCATGTCCACAGGAATCGTTTTTGGTGGAGCAACCAGAAACTACATTTGTCTGGACTGATGTAAAGTACCATGACAAACCATTATGTCTACACATCATTATTTTTAGGCTTCGCAAGTGTGCAATAACACTACTGTTTATGTTGGGTTAAATAAATCTAGTTGCCAAAGTAACAGTGTTGTGTTTGATTTGATCAATACCCACCTCAAAAATAATTCTGGGTAATTTCTGCACGTCGCTGTCTCCCTTCAGCTGCACTCGCTGCACTTCCTGCTTGTTGTGGGTGTATGTTCTCCTCGTCCTCATCGGGGTCACTATCCTATGTTTCAAGTGGTACACCTCTGGCAGTTGCTATGTTATGCAACATGGCACATGTGGCAACTATTTTACAGCAGGTGTCTGGCCTGTACTGCAATGCGCCGCCTGTTTTATGTAGGCAGCAAAATCGACTTTTCAGCAGTCCAAAGGTCCCCTCAATCACATTGCGTGTTGTCCTGTGTGCTGCATTGAACCGGTGTTCACGTGGTGTGCTTGGATTCAGGTATGATGTCTAGATGAATGGGCGCACAGCATATGCGCTGTCACCTATGGAGAAACAGCCAAGATGTTAGTCACTGCTATGTATCACATGGAAATGAAAATCTGCATAAGAGAGTGACATGTGTTTACCAATCAGGAATCCTTCTCCAAATTCACCCCCAGAAAGACGTGTATGTATGCCGCTGTGCCTAAAGATATAGGAATCATGTGTACTCCCTGGGTATCTTGCCACTATGTCTGTGATGATGTACTTCGCATTGCATATCACTTGTATGCTCAGTGAATGATATGACTTTCTATTCCTGAAGTTATACTCATTCGCTGAGGGGGGACATATGCCTACATGTGTCCCATCTATGCAACCAATTACATGGGGGATGTTGGCTATCTGGTAAAAGTCCATTTTAGTTTCAAGCAATTCCTGTGGGCTAGTTGGGAATCTGATGTGTTGGTGCATACTCAGCAACATAGCGTCCAGGAACGCGTTGAAGAAACGCGATAGTGAACTTTGGGAAACACCGCCAGCTGTAGCTATTACCCCTGGAAGCTACCAGACGCTAGGAGGTGCAGGGAACACAGGACCTGCACATGGGTGGGGATGGCATGTGTCCTGCGAGATTGACGCTGCAGTAGTGGGTCTAATTCTGCAATCAGATCATGTATCATTGCTGCATTTAATCTATACTTCTCATAGATTTTCGCCTCTGTCTGCCCCAAAAGAGTAATGAGCACTCTGAAAATGCGCTCCTGTATCCTCCTTCTCCTCTGTGCTGCTGCTCTTAGCCTCTTCCTCCTCGCCATGACGTAGAGCGCTGCCATTGTGAAACATTCTGAGGCCTTCTGGGCCTGTTTAAATACTTTCCCAAATGTTTCCCACCTGATTTGATTATTTTCACCTGGTTACCACCTAGTTTGATTTGATGGTATTTAGCGAATGCAAAATTGCGATTCCTTATTTATTCGCAATTTGCGACTCTTCATGCATTGCTTTGCGACTCCGCAATTGCGATTCTCAAATAAGGATTCCCAGTTTTGGAAATCGCAAAATAGGTAATCGCAAAAAATTGTGAATACCTTGGAAAATCTGCGATTTTGCTTGATGCATTGCTTATTGCTATTTTGCGATCGCAAATGCCCATTTTTAGCGATTCACACTGTCTGCGATCGCAAAATGGCTTGATGCATCTGGCCCTTTATGATGTACGAAGTGATTCTTTAACATATGGTAGTGTTTTCCCCATTACATACAATTAGAACCCAGATTGAAATGGGAATCAGTTACCTTTAGATAGCAAGGGATTACGATCTACCATTACCCCACTGATTTACAGGATGCAAATCTGGGCAGAGTGACACGGTCCCTCCGAGCCCAGTTTGCTTTTTGGTCTTCTCTTTCACTTTCAATAATGGGCCATGTGGCACTAGTGAAGATGGTGGTGCTACACCAGTTATTGTATTATTTTGCAAACCTTCACCTGCTCATCCCTGGTTCCTTTTTCAGAAACCTCAACATGTCCCATGCCTGATTTGGGGGCCGGATACCTCTTTCCACTCTAAAACTACCCATAACTGGGGGGGAATTAGGCAGTTTGGACTTAGAACGCCATCATTTAGCTGCATAGCTCCAATGGGTGTTTCGCTGACTGTCTGGCCGCCCCCTGCATAAGATGGAGTTTTCTCGCAATGACTTTAAGGAGGGCTTACTAAACTACTTGTTGTTTCCTATTGACCATTCCACCCAGGGTTATTCCACCCGACTCTCTTTTACCTTACTAGAATCCGAAAACTCACTAACACCAAGAAACCCTATGCTCCTGCAATACCTTTACTAGGCCGCCCCAATTGCACAGGACAGCTTTGATCAGGGCAAGTTCATCAGTGGCATGCTGCTGTCCTCTCAAAATTGGAGTATTTGTTTGTTGATGGGGAGCTACTAGATTTCAAAACCCTTATGGCAGACTAGAGTCTTCATCCGGGTCAATTCCTATATTGCAAACACCTTAAACAATAATTAGATGCCCTATTTCATGTCCCCCACCTAGCACCAACCCCACATGAAATGTACCAGATGCTCTACACCATAGGGACTGGAGGCAAACTGATAAGATGGGTACCACTACAGGGCTTCTCCCCATACTAACTGGGAGACTGACATGGCCAAACTTCTGAACAATGCAGACTGGGCTAAAATATTGAAAAAGTCCCACATAGTATCCCACGGCTCCCATTTCAAGTGTATTTCATTTAATATCGAATTTTATATTCAATTTAATATTCTGAACTGAACATATCTTACACGTTCCCGAATTAACTAAATATACCTGGGAGCTGCAGCTGCATGTCCTTGTTGTATGTAATTAGATTCTGATTCGCTAAATATGTTTTGGTTGCCCCACACTCCTTTCATACTGGCAGAGCCTTCTTGAGGTGCTGTCGACCATGATTTTTTTTTTTTTTAACAAACTTTATTGCCTTTTACATATTATTCAGCCATTCCGCTGATTGCGGTACAATTAAATGCAAAACATTCTCATATTCGGTGTATCTCATTATATATGTTATATCTTGCTATCTTTATGAGTCCGAGTTCCATGTGTTTCAGCTTTGCCCGGTGTAGAGTCGTCGATGCGGGCTGTAGGTCCACCACTCCCCAACAAAATAACTAACCCCTCCCCCCCTCCCACCCCGCACTGCTGTCTCCCAATTGCCTCCCTTGAGCTCAGAGAGTCACCTCCAATGCGCCATGCGGTGTATGGTGGCGTTTCGCCAGTGCCTCATTTCCAGCTCCCTCCCTCTCCTGTGCAAAGATGTCATATGTCCCCATCTCCCGGGATCTGCAGTGGTATCCCAACCAGGCCTGGCCCCTGGGGGTGCTCCTGCTGTGGTGGTCTCTCAGAGGTGGAGGTCTCAGACGCCCGACCATCTCTCTTCAGGTCTTCCAGCAGCACCTCCCACGATCTAGCTCTTTCCAGTTTGCCTATCCCCCGTTTCGCATTCCTAAGTAGGACCCTGCTCTTACATCCAGCCCATTTCAGCAGCTCTCGCTTCCATCTATGTACGCTAGGGCCGTCCGGATTCTTCCAGCAGCTAGTGATTTCTCGCTTCACGAGAATAAATGCCAGATCTTGGAACCTGTCCGTGGTCCTAGTTTTGGCAGTGTGTGGGAACAGGCTAAGCAGGACATGTGCCGGTGTGCATGGGATGGCCCTCTCCGTTATTCTAGCTGTCTCCCTAGTTATTTCCTGCCAGTAAGACGTTAAGGCCGTACAGCTCCATATCATGTGTACAAAGGTCGCCCCCTGTGTATTGCATCTCGGGCACCTGGCATCTTCCCTATCAAAGTATCGATTGATACGTTCTGGGGTCATGTATGCACAGTGGAGTATGTAAAAGCCAATCAGGCTGAAGCGGGCGTTTTGGGATACTTTGGTTGTCTGTTCTAATATGTTCTCCCGGTCCTTGTCTTCCAGTGGTCTGTCAATGTCTTTGCCCCATTGGTTTCTCAGCCGGTCAAGTGACTGTATGGAGTCCCATCCTATAGCCCTGTAGAGGCAAGCGACAGCCTTTATAGTTCCCCCAGCCAGACTTATGTATTCACAGGTGGCGTGTCGTGGCGGTTCCGTCGTGCCCGCTCCCCAGTGATATCTAAATGCCCCAGTAACTGCCCCGTAGAGTAGGAAATGCCCTTGTGGTATGCCCCAGTGGGCGCTAAATTCCTCAAAGGAGAGTAGTTCCCCGTCCCGGTACAGGTCTCCCACCCTCGTGGCTCCTTCCTGTACCCAATCATCTATCCCCCGCCATTGTCCCCCGTGGGGAAGGGCCCCGAGCAGCGTCAATGCCATTTCTGGCGAGTATGGGTGCTTTGTTCTAGTTTTCTGCAAGCACCGACCCCAGCAGCGTCGTATCATTCTATGCTCGTTACTGCGGATCTGCTGAGGCTTGGCAGTTCCCAAGAGGGTGCGGAACACATTCAGATTGTCCGGGGCAAAGGGTGGCACCCCCCTGTCCGAGTCAATGCTCCCCGCCACCCACTGCGTGAATCTCTGCAGCTGCCCTGCCAGATAGTATGTCTCCATATCAGGCACGGCGAGTCCTCCTTCCGACCGAGGTCTTTTTAGTGTACCTTCGGCCCGCCCCCCATATGAATGCTGACAGGCAGGAGTCAAGCTCCTGAAACCAGGCCGCTGGTATCCACACCAGAAGCGTGGTGAAGAAGTACAGCAACCTGGGGAGAGCCACCATTTTAAGTAGGGAGATGCGGCCCATCGCTGAGAGGGGAAGCTTTCCCCAGAATGCCATGTTGTCCTTAAGCGAGCGTAATGCCCTCCCTATATTCCCTTCCCTCATATCTTCTATGGCATGGAAGATACGCACTCCCAGATAGCGGAAGCATCGGGGCTCCCATCGCAGATCCCCTAGGTTTTCGGGCGGCGGGATATCTGCTACCAGAGGGAATAATCTGGACTTCTGCCAGTTTACCCGAAGGCCCGACAGATCTCCGAACTTGTCCATCATAGTCTTTGCCCCTGGGAGGTCCTCCCCCGCATGTTGTAAGAATAGCAACAGGTGGGACGGAGCTTGCCTGACTACAAGATGGCCGCTCGGTGAACGAGCTCCGCCATCCACCGACACAATCCGGCATACTTTGCAGTTTCTACACTTCCGATGGTGAGAGATCGGGCTGTAGTAATGATCCTAGCTGCCCGCTGATCACGTAGCAGTGTCCCATTCGAGCCTGGCGCCAGTTGATCGGCAGAAAGGGATCGCCGCTTCTGGCATCGGTGCACGGCCTAGTTACGCGGCCGACGTGCGCGCTGCGGTGTCCCGTCACGGCCGATGGCAGCCGAGAGCGAGGGGTGCGTGGTGGTCCCTTGGAGCGCTCGAGACGGTGCGGCAGCTTCGTGAGGTGCTGCCGGTGCGACCCTGTGCACGGTGGGTTGACAGGTGAGCAGTACGCTTTGGGATCCTGCGGCCGGCGAATCCAAGGAGGGCCTCGCGTTGTGCCGGTGTGCCCCGGTTCCTTGCTTGGCGGCGCTGCCGGTCGGTGGTGAACTGGACCCCCGCCGCTGAGTACATTGCCCAGGGACACTGTCGCATTGGAGGATCTGACCCGTGCTGGTGCTCGGCGCTGGCCCCCGCTGCCCTGTGGTCCATGCTAGTGGCTGTGGCGCGTGGGTCTACTGTCGGCCATTGGAGGCCTGGTTTGCCTGCATGCAGGGGTGTGCCCTGTAGGCTTCCTGCGGCCGACTGTTTGGAAGGTGGTCATACTCTGGGTGACAATTGCAGCGTGGGAGTGCTGAATGTGATCTGCCCCTCCTTCCCGGAGCACACGGATCTCCTGATGGGGCGCACCTCTGGACTGGTGTGTGGAGGTCCGAGGCCATAAGCAAATATTCACCCGAGGTGCCGCGCACACCGCGTGTGCTAGGATGGGCAAACCAGATAAGTCCCAGCCCAAACTGAACTTCGAGCAGCGCAAATCGAAGCGCCATGAGGAGGCGGCGGATTCGGCGACGGCGGACTCGGACGGCCACACTGAGGACCCAGTAAGTGACATCAAACAAATAATCGCCTCCATGCAGCGTGGCCTGACAGCTATAGACGCTAAGATTGACACACTAGCCTACAGGATGGACAGGATGGCTGAAAGAGTCGACAAACACCCGGAACGCCTAGACATGGCGGAGCGACGGATCACCGAAACAGAGGAAGCCCAAGCGGGCTCCAGCACTGCCCAGCGCCAAGTGGAGAAGGCCCTGCTTGCATTGCAGGATAGGGCAGAAGATTTGGAAGCAAGGTCGAGGCGGTGTAACCTCCGTATCACGGGCCTACCTGAGACAACAGCCACCGGCCTCATGGAGCCTTTCATCGAGCAACTTTTAAAAACGCTGCTTGGGTCTGATACTTTTTCAGCCATGTTTGTGGTTGAACGGGCACATCGATCTCTGGGCCCAAGGCCTCAACCCGGCGCTCCCCCGCGGCCCATAATCGCTAAGCTTCTCAACTATCGCGTCAGAGATGCAGCGCTCCGTAGGGCGAGAGAACTGGGCACGCTGCAGTATGAGGTCTCCTCCCTCTCCCTCTTCCCTGACTTTACTATCAAGGTGCAGGAGGCCCGGAGGCAGTTTATTTCCATAAAGCGCAGGCTGCGCGATCACCACATCGAGTACACAATGCTGTACCCAGCGAGGCTGAAGGTCCTCTTTGACGGTAAACCTAGAATTTTCTCCAATCCACAGTCTTTGCAGAAGGCCTTAAAATTCTGGGAAGTGGCTGGCAAACGCAAGAGGGATCCGAGTGGGGCTGCTAGTGGTGAGGCCTCGCCGCATACTCTGGATGAAAATGACTGAGTGCGGGACACTGGGCTGGTGGGGTCTCTCCCAAGGTACGCTGTAGCGCCATTTAATCTACGGACGCTGCCTGGATCTTCCTGGCTGCGGGGGGGGTCTGTTTACTACCGTGGGATGTTGGGTGGTAATGGTTGGTCCTGTTTCACAGGAGGATATCCTTAGATTAGCGATCTCTATAATACTGTAGGTAGACCTGGTCTCCCTTAGCAGTTTATCTTGTGTATTTGAAGCTTACTATAGATTTAGAGGTGGTACGGCGTAGGAGAGTGTAGATTGTGACTGTTGGCTAACATCCGCCCCTTAGCGTTACCCGCTGCTGTTGATAATGTTGGGGTGTTTGATTTTTATGTTTTTTGTTTTTTGTGATATTGATGTGGCGCTTTAGGGTATGGGAGGGTTGTGGGTTGCTACTGCACAGTTGGGGAATGCAAGGCGTGGGAGGGGGGCAGCAAAGTGGGGATTTTTTTGTATGTGTTTGATTTTTTCTTTAGACAGGTCACAGGTCATGGTCACAGTCCTTTGTATTGGGGGATGGCGCAGCTAGGCAGAGGAGGATGTGACATTGATGCTTTTCCACTGTATATATTGATTATGCTTCAACACGGCTCATAGGCACCGACTGAAACTTTTGACATGGAATGTTAGAGGCATGAATGACCATAGAAAGGTGCGCAAAATCCTAGCCTACTTAAAAAGGAAAGAGGTGGATATTGCTTTATTACAGGAGACGCACCTACATCCGGGTTGCAGTTTGCTGACGGGTGGGAGGGGGCTGGGGATTTTTCACGCCGCATGCTTCACCTCTCACTCTAGGGGTGTACTGACCTGGATTAATCCTAGTGCGAAGCTTCGGATAGAATGTTGTGAGGCAGACCCTTCTGGTAGATATGTTATCACACGCTGTTACAACTCTTCGACAGACTTACTGGTAGTGAACTCCTATGGCCCGAACTATGATGACCCGCAGTTCTATCACTCCCTTTCTCGAGCTATTAGGGTGTACTCCCCGTCATCTGCGGTGTGGAGTGGGGATTTTAATTGTGTTTTGAATCCACTTTTGGACCGCTCTAAGGGACCGCCAAGGCCTCCATCAGCCGCCGCTAGGGCGATTGTTGACATATCTGTTCATTTGCAGATGATGGACGTGTGGAGAACTCGTTCACAGGCTGCAGGAGGGTTTACACACTACTCAGCCCCCCATGACATACACACACGCATAGACTACTGGTTCCTCTCGCAATCCTTGATGAACACGGTTCAGGATTGTGAAGTATTAGCACAAATGTTTTCTGACCACTCGCCCATTTTGTTGACACTCTCCATCCCTCCACGGAGACCCCCCCCCCTTCTTATGGTGCTTCCCCCCCTATTCGCTACTCGACGCAGTTTTTAAATCAGAACTGGCTGCTGCTATCTCGGAGTTTTTCACACTTAATATTGGCACGGTAGACTCTTTTGCTACCGTATGGGAATCCTTTAAGGCCTATATTAGGGGTATAGCCATTAGTAAGCATGTGGGAGTACTCCGCTCCATCAGAGGGAGGCTGGCTCTCTTAGAAGCCCGGATCGCTGCAATAGAGGTCGATTTAGCGCGTGAGTCTTCTCCGCAACTCCTTGCACTCCTGAAAACCACGTTAGCCGAGTTTAATACTGAGGCCGATAGCGAGGTAAAACACATGGGTAAATATGCTACTGCCAGAATATATGGAGAGGCGGATCGACCGGGTTCGGTTTTTGCGGCCATGGCAAAACGTAGGCGAGAATTCAGGGGCGTCCCAGTCTTATCAGACTCTGCTGGCTCGACTTGGTCAGATCCGTCAGATGTCACTAATCAGTTCCAGACTTACTAAGAGTGGCTGCTGCTCCCGAGCCATTACCCTGGTTCTTAGTTAAAGCCCCGAGCAGGCGTAGTGGCGTGCTGGACTCGGTGAACTCCGTTGCGCATGCATGGCACTTTCTCCTTGGTTTGTTTGCTGGCGCACAATTGTATGCGCAGCATATGCGAATCGAGTGGTGCCACTGGTACGCTTTTAGCACAGAGAGAGGCATGATTCGATCTTTGCATGAGCTCGGTCTATCAGAGATGGCGGACCTTTTTAAAAACGGCACGATGGTAGATTGGGACGATGTTATAGTTAATAGGGAGCAGCCCTCTGCCCTGGCGCAATTTCAATTCTTTCGTACGAGACAGGCTCTCCGGACGGTATTGGGTGAAGAATTAACAGAACCTATGGAAACCCCTCCTCTGACTATTCTACTCCGATCCCAGTCCCCTATTAAGTTAGTCTCTAAACTGTATGCTTCGGCCTTACAAACCAAGATAGCTCCATATTCTAGAGCCCGGCTTGCCTGGCAGGCTGATATAGGGGAGCAAATGTCAGATGATATATTGCCCTACTGTTGCGAGGTTACCCGCAAAGTCTCCCTACACGGCAGACATAGACTGGTACATTTTAAGTTTCTGAATAGAGTACACTATACGCCAGATCGTCTGTGCAGGTACGGGTTGCGCGACTCGGACTGCTGTGAGCGTTGTGGCAGCCCGGGAGCCGGCTTTTACCATTTGGCATGGCAGTGTCCCCCTGTCGCCAATTTCTGGAGTATGATCTTTGCTATCCTGACTGACATAGTGGGTATCCCCATCGCACCCGATCCACTGTTAGCGCTGCTGGGCTACACGAAACCCCTTAGTAAGAAAATGCGTAAACTGATAGCCATGGGCTTGCTGTTAGCTAAACGTAGACTCTCTATGAGATGGATGCGGGGACCTCTGCCAACAATGGCTGAGTGGAAAAGTGAGATGGTCAATTGTAACACGCAGTCAGATATATACAATGAGCTGCTTCCCCCATCCTCTCGCCCTTTAAGTTTCTGGGGGCTTTTCGCTCAATATCAGGAGTCAAACCGTGATGAGACTGCAGTGCAAGATGACTGACACGTCGGTTGCTTTATTGTTTACTGTCTACTTAGTCATGCCTCTCATGAGTCGTAATTGCCACCGTTTCTTCCTTGACTATGAAAGTTGGATGTCTCTCCTAGCTAGATTACCTCCCTGGAGTGGGAGTTACTGTGCTTCTGCTGGAGTGGATGCTAATCTGTGTTTATTGCCCTTCTCCCTCATTTGCAAACTGATGCTGTATTGAGTATGATATATATGACCTGTGTTATTCTTATTATTTGTGATTTTTATTATGTTTGTATCAGTTTTCTGTAAAAGTTATAAATAAACAATTTAAAAAAAAAAGAATAGCAACAGGTCATCCGCGTATAACGCTATGTGGTGTCTCTGTTCCCCCAGCTGGAGCCCGTGGTAAGCCCTGTCAGACCTCGCCACGCACGCTAGTGGTTCCACAGCCAGGGCGAACAGTAGTGGGGAGAGAGGGCATCCCTGACGCGTACCCTCTCCACTCGGTACTGTTCCGATATCGTGCACCCCATGCGGACCCTCGCCACCGGATCTGCATATAGCAACCGCACCCAATGCAGGAACCCCGGTCCAAGACCCATTTTGGTTAAGACGGCATAGAGGAACCCCCACTCGAGGCTATCAAATGCCTTCTCCATGTCGATGGCAAATACCGCCCCCGCTCGGTCGTCCGTCGCCCCGAGCTCGATAATGGACAACTGGCGGCGTATATTCAGAGTCGTGTTCCTGCGGGGAATAAAACCTGCCTGGTCTCTGTGCACCAGGGATGACATATATGGCAACCGTGTTGCCAGTAGTTTACTCAAAATTTTAAAGTCGAGATTCAGCATCGACATGGGTCTATTTCCGTGCACTCTAGGGGGGACTTGTCGGGCTTCAGCAGCGGGATTACCACCGCCTCTCTGGTGGTGCCCGGCAAGTGACCCCTCTCCCCTGCCTCTGCATACATCTCCGCTAGTTTGGGGGCTAATTCATCTACGTATGCGGCATAGAATTCCTTGGAGAGCCCATCTGTGCCCGGGGTTTTCCCTCTCGCCAGTTCCTTAATGTCCACCCTGATTTCGCTTTCGGATATCTCCGCATCTAATTGGTCCACGTCCTCCTCTGCCACGGTATGTAGAGGAAGGTCCGCCAAGTATTCCTCAATTTCCCCTTCCCCCCGGGGTCCAGAGCTCCTGTAGAGCTGTTCGTAGTAGCAGCAGAACCTATTGTTGATGGCGTCCTGTCTGTATAGGGAGTGCCCCTCTGAGTCCGCAAGCTCTATGATTGTGTTCCCTCTGCGGGTGGGGTTAGCCAGCCACGCCAGCAATTTGCCCGCCCTGTCCCGCTCAGCATGCATCCTGTCCGTGTAGGCTTGATAGTCAAAGCACCGTAATCGTTCCTCTTGCACAGCCACCTCTTCCTTCGCCTCTAGCAACTCCTGGTGGAGTTCGGGATGGTTCGGGCGTCGGAGCTCCACCTCCCTCAGTGCCCGGTCTGCCCGTTCCACATCTGTAAGTAGTGTGCACCGCACCCCGATCGATAGTGCCACACATCGCCCCCTGATTACAGCCTTGAAGGCCTCCCATTCTGTCACCCTAGAGTCTGTGGATTGTGCATTGTCAGCGAAATATGTAGTGATATGGCCCCTGATCTCGTGTAAAAACACTGGGTCCTCTAGGGCCTCGGGCTTAAGGCGCCACATGGGGATGGGTTGCTGTTGGGCTCCCCAATGTAGTCGTGTCAGTATCGGGTTGTGGTCCGACACCGTTCGAGTCAGGTATTCCGTGCCGTGGAGCCGTGCGTGCATGTCCGGGGAGCATAGGAAGGTATCTAGGTGGACATGCAAGTCATGACCGTGGGAGAGGTGGGAGTGTTCCCTGTCTAGTGGGTGCGTGCGTCTCCACGTGTCCACCAGCCCCCAGTGAGACTGCCAATCCCTAAACATCCTAGCTGTTCTGTATACCGGGGCTTCTCGGAGTAATGGGTGGGACCGGTCAAGGGCCGGATCCGCAATACAATTAAAATCGCCCCCATGATAATCGACCCCGTCATGTAAGGCACCAGGGTCCCCAACAGTTGCTCCAAGAATGCTCCTTGTTTGGCATTCGGGCCATAAACATTGATCAATGTGACATCCTGTCCATCCAGCCGCCCTGTGACCACTATGTAACGGCCCTCTGGGTCTACTTCATGTCCGGTATGCTAAAAGGGAACGCCTGCCCTGATCCATACTAGGACCCCCCTCGCAAATGCTGAGAATGAAGTATAGTATGCCTGGCCCCTCCATCTACGGTGTAGTGCCGCCCCTTCGGAGGCCAATGTGTGCGTTTCCTGCAGCATTGCTATATGGATCCCTCGCCTGTTCAGGTGGGAGTAAATTTTGTAGTGTTTGTGCAGAGAGTGCATCTCCCGGACGTTCCAAGAGAGGAGGCTATATACCGTCTGGTTTGGCATTATAAATTAATCTCTCTATCTCCATCTGGCCCCCGTGCCCCCCGCTTGGCTGTCGGCGACATATGCTGGGTAAAGGGAACCCTCTTTCCATAGCCCATGTCCCCGTGTAGGTATAGACAGCAGTGCCCCCAACGTAAAACAATAGAACTTCCCCAACTCCCCCTCCCCAGGACAAGTGAGAAACTCTCCCCCATGCAAACTATGCTCTGGCATAAAAACAAACAAGTGTCCGACATTCGGGTGGTGGCTAGACTAGGTTCGTCTGGAGGAAAGCCATCCCCTCCGCTCCTCGGGTCCCCCCCATCCTGTGGTTAGACCTCCTAGCGCCCGTTCCAAGCCCCTCCTGAACCCATATCAGCCGCAAATTTTGGCACCTCACCCCGCTAGCTCAAGTGTCCAGCAGGTACTTGCGTGTCGAGTGGCGATTAGATCAAATCGTCCGCCGTTCCAGGAGTCACGTCTTGCAGAGTTTGGCTGGCATCCCCCACAGTGCTCAAGCTGGCGTCAGAGTCCGAGTCTCTCTGTTCCTCTCTTGAGAGGGAGGAGGCGCCCAGTGGGCCTGTTGCGCTCAGGGATGCTATCGCTGCGACCGCACTCTCTCTGTCTCGGCGAGCCTCCTCCATCGTTGGGTGGCACGAGGGTTTCCCCCCAGTTCCAGGGGATCTCGTGAGATCCTTCTCCGGCTGGCCTCTGCTTTCATGTCTCCGGTCTCGCGATCCCTGCTCCTCCATCCAGTCCCACACGTCTTGAGGTGTGGTGAAGAACTTGGTCTCTCCATCGTGTGCAATCCGGAGATTAGTTGGGAACACCATGGAGTATGACACCCCCATTTGTCGCAGTTTCCGTTTGGCCATGATGAAGGACGCTCGCTGTCTCTGCACGTCCCGGGAGAAGTCCGGTAAGATCCTGACAGTGGAGTTGTCAATTTTGAGTTGGCCTTTGAGTCGTGCTTGGCTCAGCACGTGGTCCCTGTCTTTGTAAAAAAAGGAGGCGAGCCACCACTGGTCTCGGCGGTCTCCCAGGCGGGAGTGCCCGGGCAGGGACTCTGTGTGCCCGTTCCAGAGCGAAATATGGCGATAGACCCACCTCTGCCACCTCCGTGCGGATCCAGTTCTCGAGGTAGGCCACCATGTTGTTCCCCTCGACTTTTTCTGGAAGCCCAGTAATTCTGATGTTATTGCGCCTTGCCCGATTTTCGGCGTCCTCGGCACGTTGTTCCAGTACATGGACCCTTTTTTCGATGTCTGTGATTTTGTGGGTGGACATGGACACTTGCGGTTTCAGGTCTCTGACATCCCCTTCCACTGTCGTGACTCGGTCCGCCAATTTCCGGTGATCTGCCCTTAGGAGGCCCAGGTCCTCTCGGAGCGTGTCAATTTTGGATTCTACAGCCGTCCGAGACATTTCTATGGCCTGTAGGATGTCATGTAACGATAGGTCATCGTGGGGCGCATTCTTGTCACCTCTGGTCCCCGTGCGTGCTCGCGACTCCCACGTATCCTCTCCTGCTGACTCCTGTTGTTCCACATCTCGCCGTTTAATAACTCTCCCCATGGTGGGTTCGGTCTGGGAGCAGGTTGGTTAGTGAAGGTGTCAATTGGCCCCAATGTCGGTGATGTGAAGGGCCCTCCAGGGGGTAAGGACAGTTGGAGCTGAGCTCTCGGCGTGCAGGTCCCCACCGCCAGCCGCAGCAGCAGCGCAGCGAAGACACCCCGGGATGCGATCCAACATGGTGTCAGATATGGTGGGTACGTATACTCCTCCCCACAATCAGGCAGAATCTTGGCCGGCCCGTGGTTGCGCAGCCGGGCAGAACTTCACTGTTGGGCAAGTGAGCTGCTCTGCCCTGCGGTTCTTTTGGCGCCACCCGCAGCCCCCGGACTGAGGCGCTGCCGGTGACAGTGCAGCGCAGACCACAACAAAGAGGCGAGGCTCCGTCCCGGTGGTGTCTGCAGTGAAGTGCCGAGTATTTTGCTTTGATCAGATTCAGTCGAGGCAGAGCTACGCTACAGGCAGGCTTCAGGGGCAATAACAAAGGAAGCTGGTGCCTAGCCGTCTATTTCCCCAGATGAGGGGCAGTCCCCGCCTGCAGCAATGAGGGTCACCTGTGAGGCGATGGTCCACAGCACACTCAGCTTGAGGTCCCTGATGTAGTCTATGGAGAAGAGGCGGAGCGTTATGTTAGCAGGTGCAGCCCGGTCTCCGGGGACCGCCTCTGCAGTCCCGGGCAACCCCCTCTCACCGGTCAGTCACTCCGCTCTAGCAGCGGGAGGCGGGCTCTCTCGAGAGGCGTCGCGGCCTGCTCCCGCCGGGGCCTCTCAGCAGTGTCGCCAGCCGCGCCGGGCGGGCAGAGTACAGCGCATCCAGGGACCGGGTTCCCGCGCCCAGTCGGGGAGACCTGCAAGGTGCTGTCCTGTAGTCTCCCGCAGCCGCGTCCGGGTCCGCCACCGCCCGGCGCCCGCAGCCGCTTCGTCGCTGCCTGGGCCCCCCTCCGCAACATCTCCTTACTTTCTTCTGTGCGGGGGCCCAGCTCTCCCTCGTCGCGTGGCCGCAATCAGTGATGCCGAGCAGCTGCTCTGCCGGCCGGCACCGGGCTCCTCACAGGGAACAATCCACCGGCGCCATTTGGTTGGACCGCGCTGCCTCTGTGCTATAGCCGGTTCACCGGCAGGGCGTGCTCGTTCACTCCTCCCCGGGTGCAGGTCCCCGCAGGCCGAGCGTCCCACTAGTCCAGCTCTGCACTGGGCTCCTCGAAATATCGCCGTCAGCTTCCAGTCGATCCCCGGGAGCCTGGGCTCAGACCGCGGGCGCCATCTTGGCTAACCTCGCGGGTCCTCCATCCGGCACGATTTAGCTGGGAAGACGTGCCTTTCCCCTCCAATCGTCAGCCCCTGTCAGTGCCCCCGACCTTCATAGGGCGGAGGGTGGGTGGATTCCGCTGAGGGCTCCCCTATAGCGGGCAGGATGGGCTTACATGGGGGATCACCCGCAGGAGCTCCGGTTCAGGCTCCCTGCTCCATCGGCTTCCGGCCACGCCCCCGTGCTGTCGACCATGATGGGTTGTGTACTAACGAATTCCCCAGAAGTGGTCCTATTGGGCACATTCCCCCACCCTAAGTTCGAGAAACTCTCCATCATGTTCCTCGATCTGGCTCCTGGCTCTTCTGACAATGTGCAGTATTACACTGCTCTGGGAGGATTCACTTCCTCTGGTTATCGTAAGTTGGACCAAGGTCTCGTTCTCTTGGTTTTGATCTGAGAGCACCCTGTTACACAGAGAGTAATGAGCCGGTCAGAATTTTTTTTTTATTGCACAGGCGTGGGATATTTTGGTGGAGGGCTTTAAAGACTGCACCAAGGATGATACCCTCTCCTCATAATCTACTCGACACATGTACTCTTGGTTTCTTTATAGTAGTTGTTCTTGCCACATCTAGGTAAATCCTCTAGGCAGTGGTTTAAGGGTGCCTACCTCCGACACAGCCATGATTTCCCCTCTACAACACTTTCTTCTAAGCACCAAAGGGTTCATTGCTCTGCTTCCCTATGCTGATAGTTAAAGCAGTGGCAACTGGGCAGGGGGTGGGGAAGGAGAGTTTATTATGGGTCAGTTTGTTTGTTACACAGCAACATTTAAAAATTGTATGCTAACTCTTCATAAATAACCCAGCACTGTTCTACTGTAATTGAACAATGGAATCTATTGCTACATACCTGGCTACTATCATGCCATGTAACCTCTTTTGGCATACAGCATTATAATCCTTTAAAAAACATATGGCAGTGTTTTAGTTTAGTGCATTGTATCACAACATTGCATTGACATTTATTTGAAGTGAAAGTTTCTAAACATGAATTTTAAAACCTTCCTTAACCTTCCCTCTTGACAACACCAGGAGTTATCTGGTGTCCGTTACATCATGGCTAATATTATTGTTATGGATGGTGGAACATTCCAGGCTAATAACACATATAAGTGATTTGTTTGTATACATTCCATCTTAAACTGAATTACTTCAAAGTGCTCTCAAATGTCACTATCAAGTATATTAAAAACATGAAGTAAATTTATTTGACTCAGATCACACAATTTAGCCATACAGGAAGTCCAGGATTTGAACCCAGGCTTCCCGGTCACACACAGTGCACTTAAGCCAATGACTAGATTAATTTATTTTTCTCAATGCCCTTTAACACCAGATCACAGGTTAATCCGACACAACATCTAAAAGAAAAGGTCCATGGTAAATGTAAGGGAAGGCAGGACACCATATGCTAATATCAATGACTTTTTAGACATTATATAGCTATTCAAGAGGTGGACAAGCCACTGAAAGCTTGTGCCTGAAGCCTGGCTCTGGCTCAACTCGAGGTCCTGTTAGAACCTCAAGCTCATAATGAGCAGAGTTTTCATGTGGCTTCTGCCTGCCTCCTTCCCTGGCCAGCGCTGCTGACTCTGGAACTGGGGAACCAGGTTCGAGTCTCGGCATCAGTTTATCTTCCTGAAATTCTGAGCAAATCACTTAATCTCCTCATGCCTATAAACAATGAATGTGACCTTGTGTAGTGTAAGTGGTGCTCATGTAAAGTGTTCCAATACCTTTGGGTCAAGTTCACGCTATATAAAAACTGCAGAAAAATGCACAAAGAAGAAAGCCTTAACATAAGGAAAAACAAAAAACCATTTCCTGGCTGATTCGTACAAAGTAAATTAGGAATCCGAGATAAATTGTGGCTTCCATGCTTAAATTTTGTGATCTTAGGCAAATATTTTACTTCACCAAAACTCTTTTTCTTCCTTAATGCATATGAAAGAACTTTTAAATATGTGAGTTCTGTATACCAGTTGTACAAAAATCATTTGTTTTTGATTTAATAGATTTTAATGTGACATATTAATGTCAATGCTTCACATGTTAAAGAAATACACTTCTCTTGAATTTTTTCATATTTTATATGGTGCTTGTTATATGATTTACATAACAAACACATGTGGGCTTGGCCCTTGCACAGGTTCTAAGATCCTAGCCAGACCTTTCGCTCGACTCTCCTTAATAATTTGTTTGCTCGCCTACATCAAAGCTATTCAATGCAGTGGTTGAAGTGCATTAAAAAAAGTATGGATATTGCCATTGGGATGGGGTCAGTGAGCGTGGAGGCCAAATTAAAGGTATGGTTAAAAAGAGCAAAATATTCTGTAACTATTTTGTTGATCTCTTACCGTCAGGTAACTACATATAAAATAATGCACACCTTAACTGAAAAGTAAATAAAAGTTAAACTAATCAGTGGGAAATGCACAATTTTATGTTATTAAACTTGTATTGGTTAATGTGCTCACTACAGATGTATATGTGGGCAACCAGAGGCCCATAGAATTGAATACTGTTTGGTGCAGCTGGGAAAAGTGACTTGTGTATTTTTGTTCTAGGAGATCCCTGATAGCACTGTGAATGTTTAAGTAATTATTTTAAACATGCCTTATGCACAGTATAATTTGGGCTACCAGTAAATGCACATATAAATTTAGGTTAAAGATAAAAAGTGCTTCTAAAGTATAGATTTCAGAAATATGCAGATTATACCTAGTGCAAACATTTTTTATAACTGTCCATTAAAAGCATGCTCTCCATAGCTCAGCTGGAAACACCCTGACAGTACTCTCTCAAAAAGAAAATATCTTGTCATCAGGAAGCTTCAAGTGACTCTATCAATTTTTGCCTCCCAAGCAGCCTTTACATTTGCAGATTAACCAATTGCACACATTTGCATTTCTTTGGGGAAGCAGACACCCTGTCAAGAAGGCTTATTTCTTTTTAGCTGTCTGCCCCTCCCTCCTGAATGCAGCACAGGGGACTTCCTCCTTTCCACTTCAGCTGGGGAATCTCAATTGTGGGAATTAACTTTTGTCCGTTAGCTGAGAAGCTAAAATTATGGAAAAATACTGTCCGTTAAGACATCAATTATGAACAGTGAACGTTAGGGCTAATTTACGGAGAGTCCGTGAAAATTACGGATGTGTGGTCACCCTAGTTCCTGGTCCGGCCGGTCCGGACGGTTTGATGGTTAGTTTGGCAGCAGTCTTGTCTTGAAAAAAATTGAAAACTTGTTTCGCCTGTGCTCTTTGTTCAGTCCTTAGGCTCCCCCTCCTGGTGCATTTGGTGCTTTGTGTCGTTCCTTGCAACTGAGGTTGCCCCACTGGGGAGTCAGGAGTACGGGAGTGGGCCAGGGTGTTCTGATGGTATCAAAGCGCTTGCTGTTGTTAGGTGGTTGGAGGGGTTGAATGCTCAGAGGGTGTGAGCTCTGACAGGTGTGTGAAGCCTTTCAGTTTCTGAAATCAATGGAAACTACATGAAATTCATTACAATACAGACTGACAAAATCTTGATTGGAGTCCATTAACTTAAAGTAAGAAGATGTGGAACTGTTATAGCCTTAGATGACGGCAGGACAGTGGCGACAGCATTGATACTATTTCAGAGGGGAGGAGGTAAGTGGAGGACTCTAAAGCTCTTAATATCAGTTTGTTTTTCAAGTGGCATCTGTGATGTCTGGAGAAGCAACTGAGTGGACAACAAGTTGAATATAGAGAGCACAGTCCTCCATCAACAGCTGAGTTAGGTATTCTAGAACCTCCACTCATCTTGGAATTCCACTAGGGTACATTTGTACAACAACAATACATTACCAACCAAACCCTGCTTACACATTACTATCAGGATGTAACATATCTCCTTGTCTAAATAAAAACAAAACAAAATTACAATACAAAATACATTTCTTTTCCTTAGATAAGGATGGTCCACAGTCCACTGAGATCTCAAAATGTGATTACAGTAAAGTTGCAATTATGTGATTACCCTTGTGCCAGACAGGTTTCCTCTTTACCTGGACACCATTAGTATTTAGTATTTATCTCTCTCAAGTTACCTTGAGGAACACTATATTTCACATGCTTGTCTGCCCAAACCTTACACTCTACGTCATTACATAGAGTTAACTTCCATGCATTCTAGTTCTTACCATCACTTACCCACATAGGGGCTGGTTATGATGTTGGTGGGACCGACACTGACGGCACGTCGGTGCCACTGACATCTGCCCGCCGAGTTACGATGCGGCGGGCAGAGGGACTGTCTGCAGCGCCATAATCCCCTAATGACGGCGGAGCCAGGCTGGGCTCCGCCGTCGGGATTATGATGGCACTTTCTGCCTGCCCTTTCATGGCGGTCCACCCGCCATGAAAAGGAAGGTGGAAAGTCACTTTTAGGGTCCCTAGCAGAGCCCTCTTCCCCCCTGTCCCTCCGCTATGGGGCCTGGGGGGCAGCCCTAAACATCCCTGCAGGGATGTTTCAAAACAAGCATTTTACAATGGAAGCTTGTGCTGTGGGCCTTTTCTGCCTGCCGCACAAACTTCCATTGTAAAATGCATGTTTGTGACTGCCTTATGGGCCGGTGCATTGTAATCCTGTGGTCGGAACCGCCGATCTAAGGTCAGGCGGTTCCAGACCGATACGTTGTCAGGCGGACATAAGTCCGCCCGTCATCGTAATTAGGCCCTTATTGTTGCCCTTTACATCTTTTATTTCTTTAGGGTGTTACCCCAAAACTGGTCCCAGGATGCTTGTTTCCGGTCCAGGGAGGACCTGGCCTGGCAATTCAGACTGGACTGTTCCCATGAGGCATAGGGTCAAGACTGATTTGCATATGGCTGGCTCCAAACTGGGGTGGCGAAGTGAGCTAAAGAACGATGATGGATTCAACCCAGATCTGTGACTGGGGGTGAGTGTCTGAAATGTTTCAGTACTCCGTCTATCATCGCCTTGTGATTGCTTTGTTCACTCTAAGTTAGCAGGGTATGCCCAGACGTGGGTCCCTTTCTCACTTTGCCACTGGATTCAAGCTAGCCTGGCTGATGAGGGGTGTTATCCCGAAACCGGTCCCAGGATGCTTGTTTCCGGTCCAGGGAGGACCCTGCCTGGCAGTTCGGGCTGGACTGTTCCCATGAGGCACAGGGTCAAGACTGATTTGCCTATGGCTGGGTCCAAACTGGGGTGGCGAAGTGAGCTAAAGAATGATGATGGATTCAACCCAGATCTGTGACTTGGGGTGAGTGTCTGAAAAGTTTCAGTACTCCGTCCATCATCTCCTTGTGTTTGCTTTGTTCGCCCTAAGTTAGCAGGGTATGCCCAGTCATGGGTCCCTTGCTCACTCTGCCACTGGATTCAAGCTAGCCTGGTTGATTAGGGGTGTTACCCTGAAACTGGTCCCAGGATGCTTGTTTCCGGTTCAGGGAGGACCTGGCTTGGCAGTTCGGGCTGGACTGTTCCCATGAGGCACAGGGTCAAGACTGATTTGCATATGGCTGGTTCCAAATTGGGGTGGCGAAGTGAGCTAAAGAACGATGATGGATTCAACCATGATCTGTGACTGGGGTAATAGGAATACCCCACAATCAGTCAGTGGTGAGACACCATTTTTATTGCTCAACGGCAGAAAAACGTGTACCAAAATAACTCCAGCATGGATGGATAGAATGGTGCGTACAAAGGTTGATGAGGTTAAGTTGCAGAAAAAGGTAATGGCGTATCAAAGAAAAGATGAGCTAAGACATAATGAAGGTATAAGGAAGAAGACACATATTTAGGTGTGACGATTGGGTGAGAGTACATTTGGGTACCAATATGGGAAAAGGTTGTTCTAAATGGTCTGACCCTAAAGAAATAAAAGAGGTAAAGGACAACAATAAGGACCTAATTACGATGATAGCTGCAACTGTTTGAAATAAACTTTTGTGGGGATGGAAAACGTGACATTTAACTGAATATTACATCACAAACCCAGGCCTAAAGATGTTTGCAAGGCAACTGCAACAGCATATTTGAAAATAGATTAATGTTCTTTAGGTCTGCCTGGTATTTACAGTTTTCCGTTTTCTGGCTGAAGAAAGTGAGTGTTCGATTGGAATGTTACTGGTTGGGGACACACTGTAAAACGAGAACACAAATGCCACCTGTAAAAAAACAAGCATTTGCAAAGCAATAGGTCTCGCATTTACACGAGTTTAAGCTATTGGCATTGTAAATAACAATGCCTTTTATTTACGTTTTAAAAACGAAAACAAAAATAAAAGTCATTGTTCTTTGCAATGTCAATAGCTCAAACTCACGTAAATGCGAGACCTAATGCATTGCAAATGCTTGTTTTACTGTTAGTGCCCATTTTGTTAACTATTAAGGTTTTCATAGAACGTTTGTTTTTGGGTGGGCTGGCGGGGGATCAGCCAGGCAGTTCCCAATTTAAAAATAACATTGGCTAAAAGCAAAAGTATTTGTTTCAAATAGCACACATTACCATACTAGTCCCTGGCACTGAAGGGACTACTTTGCATGTAAAAGTAAAAGAGCAAGCAGAAGAGTGCCATGAAATAAAAAGCGAACAACTTCTTCAAATAAAGAGCAGAGGGGTGACCATGAAATAGCACATCGTAATGATACGGAGGCAGCGTTTGTAGTGGCTTAGCGAGAAAGTATGTACACTGAAATTGAGCAGACAAAAAACACTGAGCAAAGGACTGAAGAAAGTGCACCAAAGTGATAATGAGGGAGATCACTGTGGAAATACATGAAAGAGCAGGGAGGGGACATTTGCACCTGAGAAAATGGAGACTGAAAGAGCCGAAAAGTTATGATAAATGAGAGCAAAGTGGCGCCAGGTTTGGAGGAAGAAAATACAAATTAAAAATATTTCTGAATGGACACAATTTTTGTACGACGGTGGATACAAAGGTCAATTATACTGCATCGTCCTAAAAAGGTGACTGGGATTTCAAACAAGTGTATGCCGGTATGTTCTCTCAAATGAGGCAGTCCTGCTGGCATTTCATGATATGGCTCCATATGGTTTCTATTTAGAGCATCGTCGGCAACCAGAGTTTTAATATTAGGGAAGGCGGTTAAGAATCCAAGTAAGGAGCAATTGAGTAAAAGAAAACAGAGGTTTATGTTGATGGACAAGGGAGCTCACATACAGGTGGGGTCGAAAAACGGAGAATGGAAGGAAGGTGCCTAAAAATCCATGATGCGCCGCTGCCTTCACCCCTCGCGTTAGTCCCCCACTTCCGCTGACAATCGCTCGATATTCATTACAGGTCAGCACCCTCATAAAGCGTTCAAGGGCCCGTCGGCCGGCAAGCACCATACATTCAACCTCATTGGAAAAATAGATTTTTCCGCAAGGGTCTGTAAGCTCTTTAGGAGCTAGGGTGTTGAGATAATGAAAAGATTAAAATCAAAAGCCAGGAAGTACCACAAACTTAGAAGTAGGACAGCCATTTCCACTGACCGTGAGGCACACAAGGACTTTATCAGCAGCGCTCAGCATGGCCAAAATGGGAACCGAACCAAAAGCAACCCTGCCAAAAATGCGAAAACTAGCCCAGCACCCTTCGTCTCCTCCCACTGTCTCTCCTTCCCTCCAGCCCTTTTTCTCACCTCTCTATTCTCCCTTTGATCATATCGTCTCAACCGCCCTCTCTCTCCATCGCTTACTCTCTTGAAGCCCTCGTGTTCTGCTATTAATCTCGTAGAGCTGGGAAACGGACAAAGGCCCATCTCGTAGAGCTGGGAAACGGAGAAAGGCACCGGGAAAGGCTCTAGCCTTTCAAAACCGACCGCTAAGGGCTCCAGTCACCGGAGAAAAGCCCAGTGGAATAAAGGACCAGGCCGGCCCTAGCGCTCAGCAACATACAAAACACAAACAACAAGCATTTGCAATGCAATAGTTCAGATTGCATTGCAAATGCTTAAGTTTAAAACTGACTGCGGCGCCGCTTGAAGGACACTGCGCTCGTTTTTTTTTTAACTTTATCACTGAGCGCGGTGTCCTTGAAGCGGGCGCTGCGCTCAGTGTTAAAGTTAAGAAACATATAAATAAACAGAGCATGATGTCCCTGAAGTGGACGCCGCGAAAATGTAAGTAAAGAAGAACACAAACAGCTGTCGCCACGCCATTGTGCAAATGAAAAAAGAAAGTGCTCACCCAGTAATTTGAAGACACTGTATCACGTCGCGGAGTAAAACATCCAGTCCAGGTGGGCGGAGACAAAAGTGGACAGGGTGGTAACCAGGAGGGACTAAAAAGCCTCCTTTACATTCAAAAGGCACCGTTTAGCATAATCAGTGATGCAAAATGACGCACACCAATAGAAATTACGGGCGGAGCCGAAAGTCAGCTTCTAAAAGTAGATTGATTCCAAGAAGCCCTCGTAGAGCGAGCAGCGCATGCGCGCTGCAACGCCAGGCGAGACCTAAAAAATGAAAGCTCTACTCAGCGCACTACTCAACCATGAGAAGCAAAGGGAACTTACTGAAAAGCAATACACTTTTCAAGGCACACACATGCAAGGCTACCGTGGTGCACTTGAAAAATGTAATATGCTAGCGCACAAGTGAATAATGTAATATCCCAGCACACAAGTGAAAAATGTAATATGCCAGCGCACATGTAACGGTGGAATTTGCTACAGATGCTAGTTGTGCTGCTTTGAAAACTTAAATCTATGATAGCAGAAATGCAGAAACACTTCACCTTTCCCCTTAGCTGCCAAATACCTGACCTCGATGGAGAGACAAACGTGTCGACGGAACTGGGATGAGGGCAGAGCTTGAATTACAGAATTCCTGGGCTCTGTGTGTCTTAAATTCACACTCATCTTTTCCCCGCATTCAAAGTGCTTGCTGATGCTGACGTTGCCCATGTGTTGCAATCCTCCTGCCTTCAATCCTGCCCCCTGCTCCCAACTCATCACAGAGAGGGGTGGGATGAGGGAGGCTGGCTGATCCACCCCACTCTGAGTTGGTAAAGGTGAACCATCGCTGACTGACACGCTGTTTTGAAAAGCACAGGCTGCAGCCTGAAGCGCCCCAATGGAGTCAGTCAGCGAGGGTGGTGCACGTCCCAGGGGAGGAGTGGCCCTAAGCTTGGGCAGGCCACAGAAAAAAGGGCTGAAATCATGTAAGCCCTGAAAATCGTGCGACATGGTACATGCGCAGTTTGAGCATGTGCCTGTCACTGATGTGACTGCCTGACCTTCGGGCAGAGCGAGCGTCAGAAAGAAGCCAACGGGAGGAGACCGGCCCCCTCATCCAATGAATCCCCAACCCCAACCCCATAACGATTGGGCCCGTATCCCACCCCACAGGGTGTGGCGGGAGTCCTGGCCCATCACAACTGTGCTCCTAGTACCCTCAGGAAAACAGGACCCACATGGGCCCCACCGGCCCCTCCCTCAGCCCTTCCCCGGCGGCAGCAATACTGTGTCTCCCAGCCGTGATGTGGCCCCACAGGAAAGCGAGCGTCGCTTTGACCGAGACCGCTTGGCTCCCCTACGGCCTGATCGCTGCCTCCTCCGGTTCGTCTCGCTCGCGGAGGAGTCGGACTCCCTCCCGGCCCCCATCCTGGGCGGGGTGTGTGCCCTGACCCTCACGGTTTCGTCTGTCCATTTGAACACGTCCTCCGGAGTATCAAAGAAATGCGTACGTGACCGGAAGACCACCCGCAGTCGAGCAGGATAGAGAAGCGAGTATTGCAGATTAAGTTCTCGCAGGCGGGCTTTTGCAGCCTGAAAGGATTGCCGCTGCTGCTGCACTAGACGCGTGTAGTCCGGGAAAATGAGGATCTTCACGTTTTCGTGTTGAAGGGGTTCCTTGAGACGGGCCTGTTTCAAAATCGTGTCCCTGTCTAAATAGTTCAGTATTTTCGCGATTATGGGACGCGGGCGAGCCCCCACTGGTGGCTTCTGCATGAGCGCGCGATGGGCCCTCTCCACCACAAAGCACCGCGATAGTGCCTCCGGGGGAATCCAGCTCTCCAAACACTGTGTGAGAAATCGCTCCACACTACCCCCTTCGCTGCCCTCAGGAAAGCCAACGAAGCGGAGGTTGTTGCGGCGGGCCCGGCCCTCCGCGTCCTCCGCCCGCAGGGCCAGCCCCCGCTGTGTCATCATCATCGCGGCCACTTTCTTCTTTAGGGTCGTGACATCATCTTCCACCCCGAGATGCGGGTCTCAGCCTCCGTGATACGGGAGACTGCGTTGCGCAGGTCCTGGCGCAGGAGCGTGACCTCTGATCCCACCGCTCCTATCTTCGCGTCCAGCATATCTCGGGACTGGGTGATCGCTTCCATGAGCGCCGCATTGTCCGGCACAGCCCCTTGTTGGCTCCCTGACCCACTCGGGCCCGTGAACTTGTCCTATCGGACCCTGCTTCGCCGGTCCACTGCCACCTTTGTCGCGAGTCATGGTCGCCTGCAGGATCCCGCCCCGATTCACCAGGCCGGCAAGATGGGCCCCTCTTCCGTGATGGGGACCGTGCCCCTGCGAATGCCCCGCGGTCCGACCCAACCGCCGATCAAAGCCTGGGAGAGGAAGTCCCCCCCAGTCGCAGCCGGCCACCAGGGCCTACGCACCACCCGACGACGGGCGCCGCCACTGGCCGGCCAGCCCAGCTCCCCAGCGGGCGCTGGACCCCTCCAATCCTCGGGATGCCCTCGGGGCCCAGCCGACCCCCGATTCTGGCCGCCTATTGATCCAAATGACTGGGTCCCAGGGGCGGCCCCCGTCCACTCAAGTGCCCACGCCACTCGTCTGCGGCCCACACCGCCTCCCCCGCCTGTCCGGCCCTCCCACGCGGGCCGATCGCACCGCCGAGGGGAGGAGAGCAGCAATGGGCGTCACACGGAGGCACTCAGTCCCAAGTGCCCCCCAGTAAGGGTCGATGTACTGCCCACGAACGGGGGCAGGCGGGGAAGGCTCACCCCGTCAGGCCCGCTCGATACCCTCTCCACCGCCGCGGCCCGCAGTAGCCGCCGAGCCACACCACCAGCACCACAGGCACAGCGCCCCAATCACAGGCACCTCCAGGATCGCTTCACTCACCCGGCGCGGGAGCGCTGCCGTGCCGCCCGTCCTCCGGCGCCCGGGTCGGGTCCCGCACAGGCGCCCCCAGCCGCCGCCGGCACTCGATCTCCCGGCTGCCCCTCACTCTCTGGGCCGCAGACTCGTGAAGTCTCTGCACCGCCGCCCGGGGGGCTACAGCCGCCGCAATCACCGCCGAGTCTCCGCCACTAGGGCCCGGTACCCCCGACACTCCGCTTTGCAAGTATCAGGTACTAGGGGCCAGGATAAATTGCGAATTAATGGTGGGCTGGACGGAGCTCGCCTAGCACACGTCCGCCATGTTCGGCTGCTAAGCCACGCCCCCATCACTGCATTGGCCTTTTAACCTTCCCACTGTCATTGACACCTCTAAACTTAAGTGCTGGTTCCTGTACCCCAAGACTCACAGTGATTGGTGAATTTACATAGATCAGCTGAAGTGCCTAAAGTGGGAGGCTGAGGTGAATACATATACTCAAGTCACTCTTAAGTTAAACAGGAACATAAAGGATAAGATAAGAATATATGATGTTACAATGCATGCAATTACAACACATACTTTTACAATGCGGATTTTACGATGCCACTACCATTACAACGCATTTTTTTACAACGCAAGCCATTACAATGCATGTTCATAGGGATACATTGTAACTGCCATTACAATGCATACCATTATTACATATAGTAATACAACCATACCATTACAATGCATATTAATTCTCCTATCTTAAAGTATAAGTAATGGTACTGAAACAAATATACAAAAAATATTTAATAATTGAAAAATTGTTTTATCTCAAAATGATAAAAACAATTATTGGATAAACATCACATTTTACACAAAAACACTCTATACTCGGTGGCAAAAGCAGCATCCACATACAAAGCAGAAGAAACAGGTGTCCTTCCACTATTTCCACTACAGCAGCCGACCCATCATCTCCTCAAAATGGCTGCCATTCTGAAGCAGAACGTATAAACCAACTTTTCACACACAACATAATAAATATACATTCTGTTAGGTTCTGAATCACGCGGAATTTTTTTTTCAAAACTGTTAGAATGTGGTTCTGACACTCTGAGCCGCCCGGATTTTTCGCTTTTTGATCACTTATGTGTTGAGCTTTTACTGTGGGAGAGTCTCATAAGTTGAGACTCACCCACAGTGAACTCATGATGAAGGAGACTGCATGTGGATTTTACTGGTGTCCCCCTAGCTTGACTAGGCCGCGGCGCAGCAGCTGGAGTAAGGGGCACCGGGCTGGTTACATGCAGACACATGTGTACATGCGTGTGCGCACGTGTACGGGCTGCGCAGGGGAGATTCCTGGCGTGCGCAGCCCAGGAGCAGCTACAAAGTGAATGGTGTGGCAGGACTTATGCAGAATTGGGTGGTGACATGGAATGGGCTTTATACAGTGGGAAGAAACATGCCAGGGAAAGTCAGTGTGCTTTACAGTGTTTATCCCATTATTCTCTTATGGGGATAGGGAGCACATGGGCTAGTTTTACCTCCCTAGGGCCTACAAATTCCAGACACGCACCAAAGGCCACTGTAACCTATGTGAGAAGAAGTATTCTGCAGAGTCCAGAGTCATATTTGTACTGCTTTTGGGTCATCCATAAATGTTATAGTTCTCTGAGTCAGCTCATAACCAGGGCCTGGCTGGGGGCTGACCCCAGCAGCCTGGATTGATAACCTTCCCTCCGAGGAGAGAAGCTGGGTGGAGCTGCAGGCTAATCCATCAGCAGCTGTCACTGGGTGCCAGGCACCAAGCTGCATGAGGGGGAAGGCAGCTCTGGGGGGAAGGGGCTTTCAGAGACCATGTGGCAGGAGACCCTGGACGACGCCATCTTGAACCAACCCAGAGGCCTGGGCAGGAAGGAGGGAGTAGGGGCAGTGAAGTGATGTGTCGCTGTTTGATAGGACAAACAGAGACTTCCTGCCAGCCCCCTCCCCATTCTCTTAAAAAGTGTTTGCACAGGAAGAGAAGCTCTCTCTGGGGTGTGGTCTACTGAGGCAGAGGGTGCTGGAGCCTGCCGCAATGGGCAGTTGGAAGGAGGAACCCCCTGACTGTCCCAGGATCCTGAACAGCGCCAGGAGAAGAGTCCAGGACCAGTGCGCAGAAGCAGGGGCCTCTGCGCAGGGAGAAGAGAGGCCCAGGAGGAGAGCCAGGCGAAAGGCTGGCGCAGGAAGCCAGTGAAGACAGCTCCCTGCTGAATCCCCCCTCTGAGAGGCCCAGAGGGCGAAGGAGAGTGCTCCCAGTGGCTGGGGTGCGCCACCAGGAGCAAGAAGAGGCCAGAATCGCGAAGATAGGACCCCTGGGGGCCGAGATACGCCCCCCAGAAGGTAGGCGACCTTTGACCTCTGGAAGGACCGACGACGAAGTGCGTGGGGCTCCGCCGCCGGTCCATGATGTGCCCCCTGGGTGGGTCAGATCCCGGGGGCTGCCCCCAACAAGAAGTAAAAGGAGGGGGCACCGTCGTGCCCGCAGGGAGAAGTATTTGGGGGCCCGGGATCCCAACTCCGGGCCCCGAAGTAAAGTCGGGGTGCGCCGTTGCGCACCCTGTGAAGGTACCCCCGCGGGGTGCCAGGAGCCCACCCTGGCCCCGCCAAACATTAAGCCAGGGAGCGCCATCGCGCTCCCCGTGAAGGTGTGTAGGGGGAGGGGCCCGGGATCCCAACTCCGGGCCCCGTGCGTGTGAGGAGGAGGCGGGGAGCACCGTCGTGCCCCCCTGCAAAGAGGTCTCTAGGGGCCCGGGACCCCATCCCCGGGCCCCGAAGCTAAGCCAGGGAGTGCCGTTGCGCTCCCCGTGAAGAGGTCCCTAGGGGCCCGGGACCCCATCCCCGGGCCCCGAAGCAAAGCCTGGGAGCACCGTCGCGCTCCCCGTGAAGAGGAGGAGGGGCCCGGGACCCCATCTCCGGGCTCCGAAGCAGAGGAAGGCCTGCGCGTCTGCCCGCCGGAGCGGGCAGACCAGAACTGCAGCGCCGGCTCCCGCGGCAGCACGCGAGGGTGCTGGCTGAGAGGGGAGCCGGCGGGGGCAGCCGGGGGTGGGCTCCCCGGGCTGCCCTCCAACGTAAAGGCAGGCGGGGGTCCCGGGTGGGACCGGGGCCCCGAGAGGACACTGCGAGGAGCCCGGGTGGCACCGGGCTCCCGCCAAGGAGCGAGAGAGGTGCAAGGGGCCCAAGTGGGACCGGGCCCCCAAAAATGCGCAGATCGGCCGGGGGTGGGCTCCCCGAGCCGTAGCACTCACCTGGGGGTCCGGGTGGGACCGGACCCTCCAACGGCAGACGGACGCGGCCGTAGGCCCATATCGCGGCTCTCCCTGAAGCAGCGGGAGAGCCGCTGCTATGATATTCAAGAGTGCCCATAATTCCTTGCAGGCCAGGACCGGCCTGCAAGGGCAAACAGCGTTTTTTTCTGCTTGTGGTGGCCCCAGGAGAACGGGGTCACCACCACACGTGTGCAAAGGTGCAGGGGGAGCTGCAGGAGCTACGCAGTCTCCCCCCAGCACGAAGAGAACGTCTCTCCCTAAGTCTGATGGGGACTCAAAGGATAACCCCTCAAGGGCTCAGCCAGCATTTCAACACCTCCTGGGCTGGAACTTTTGTTCTACAGCTGGGGGTGTATTTAGAAGTGCACCAAGGGATGAAGGACTGAGCTGGGGATGTCTGGAGAAGGGCATCCCCTGGAGGTGATGAGGTGTAATTGCACCTGTAGTGCCTTTACTAATGTTATTTTTTCCAGAGGGACTGAAGGTCACATGTGTAATGTGAAGTACCTGTGTAAGGTGATGTCATAAGCAAAGTGGGGTTATGTTGCCAGACCTCCCTTGAGTAAGCCTCAGACTGCTCTGCAACGCTACCCTCTGAGAGTCAGGCGCTACAATTGGGAGTTTGGTTCCCAGTGAAGGACAGATGTAGTCATGTTATTTGTGCAGGCCTCACAGATACTGCCTCGTTTTCCAACAGAAACGTATATTTTCTTTTACATTTTCCTTTACCCCTAACAAACGTATAAATTAAGCCGACCACCATTTTGTGCTCAGTGGTGCACCGACTTCCCTGGTAACCACACGCATCTGGAGTAAGCGGAGAAAAGTGCCAGCTTGGACTTTAAACACTGCCATCTATTGACAGAAGTAAGTGTAAATTGAAAACGAAACACATTTAGATAGAAAACAATTGATTGACAAACCTCAAAATATTTTTACCTTTTTAATATATTCACAGAACTTGAAAAACAGATTCAGCAATACAATACCCATATTCTATCAAAAGTAAGTTAATGTTTAAAATAAATCTGATTTAACTTTAAGTGAAACAAAACCAAATTCATAAATTAAATTTTATTTTTAAATCATTCACAGACTTTGACCATAGACATACAACAATCAAAATTGAAACAAATTTTAGAGGAAATTCTTCTGTAAGTAAACTGTAAAGTGTTTGTATTACAAAGAAAATTATGGGGCCAATTACGATGACCGTGAGACCGCCACTGACAGCCTGTCGGTGCGGTCTCACCGCCATCGTAGACATGTTTTCCGCCCACCATATTACAATGGCGGTGCAGCGGACGGCCTCGCAATCCCTGCAATGGTGGCGGTGCCTACAGTCACCATCATAGGGATTACGATGCCCCTCCCCGCCAGCTGTTGAATGGCGGTTCACCTGCCATGGAAAGGCTGGCAGAAAGGGACATTGGGGGCCTGTAGCGGGCCCCCCTTCCCCTCTGGCTCTTGATTTTGGGTTTATCCCTGCACCATGTGGCGGGCACTGCATGGTGCCTGCCACATAGTGCGGGATATGTTCCCCATCTATTTCTTCTACTGCAGTGTGTGCTGCAGCACGCAGCACCCACCACAATACAATAGATGTAATACGGTTGTCGGGACCTCCGACAGCAAGTCGGGTGGTCCCGTTGTCAAGTAGGGACGTCCGCCCGCCATCCTAATCATCCCTTATATTTCCAGTTTTAAATAAATACATTATCTTGGGGAATGTGCTGGTCAGTACCAAGCCAAAATTACTATTCTAACTCCGCTGGGCGCTTGCCTTTATGAAGGTGCTGGACAGTGGTGGGGGGCAAAATTACTATTCTAACTCTGCCGGGTGCTTGCCTCAGGGAAGGTGCTGGTCACTGCCGTGGGGCAAAATTACTATTCTAACTCTGCAGGACGCTTACCTCAGGGAAAGTGCTGGTCACTGGTGTGGGCAAAATTACTATTCTAACCCCGCAGGGTGCTTGCCTCAGGGAAGGTGCTGGTGGGGGGCAAAATTACTATTCTAACTCCATCGGGAGCTTGTCAAAGGGAAGGTGCTGGTCAGTGGTGGGGGCAAAATTACTATTCTAACTCTGCATGATGCTTACCTCAGGGAAAGTGCTGGTCACTGGTGTGGGGCAAAATTACTATTCTAACCCTGCAGGTTGCTTGCCTCAGGGAAGGTGTTGGTCAGTGGTGGGGGGCAAAATTATTAACATTATTATTCTAACTCCACCGGTTGCTTGCCTCAGGGAAGGTGTTGGTCAGTTCTTGCTTTAATAAATGTAAACAATAAAAAATGAAACATACAGTCATATTACTTTTTTTTGCACAAGTTAAATAAACAGAAAACCATCATCTGGACTGCAAAACATCATCTCCAGCAGTAGTTCGACAACCAGAAGGCCTTTCAGAGGTAAAATAGTTGAAAAACCTAATGTTGCAACAAAAACTAACAAAAACATTTCTTTTTACAAAGCCAAGAGCTAAGCAGACATCAATCATTAAAAATCCACCATTCCTTTTAGACCTTCCCAACATCACCCAGAAGGGAGCAAACTGAAATCCGCAAAAACTGCTGAAGAAACAATTCTATACCAGCAAAAAGACAAACAAGCAATCAAAGGAACCTTACTAAGGTGAGGCAAACAACTTTAACTATATGAAATGCCTCTTTTATTAATACCAGGAATTAACTAAAACCATATTAGAAAATCACAGTTCACAAAATCCGAATCAAACAATATAACAAAGAACATGTTTTTAAAAAACTCAATTGAGAACTAAATAACTATATATTTTTTTTGCATGTTCAAACAATAAACAATATGTGTGCAGTATTACTCATCCCATTGCAGAGGCAGAGCGGTTACTCTTGGGGACAATGTTGAAAGTACCGCAGAGCATAACCACTGTGCCTTTGCAATGGAGATTGAGGTTAGAGCAAACATAAATCAAATCAAAGAACTTGCATCCACCTCCAATGAACCTTGTGGCGCAGTTTTGAGGGTGGTATCCCAAACCATTGCTATGCATGTAGCAAGTTCTATGCCCACAATTCCTAATTTACGCAGAATTATCCAGAGGAAAAAACAGGCAAGTAACCCCCAACGCATAACACCCCAAACATTCTCTGATATGAACATTCCTCCTGAACTAACTGTTACAGTTACTAATTAAAACTTTCTTTTGCATGACAACAAAAACCCTCAAAAAAGGATACTAATCTTTAGCGCACCCCATAACCTTGTAAAATTGGAGGCTAGTGATATATGGATGATGGATGGGACATTTGAATCAACACCCCATCCATTCACCCAAATATACACTAATCATGCCTACGTTAATAACACTGTTGTCCCCTTGGTGTACAGTTTACTCACTGATAAGCAAACCTCAACATACACTGAATTTTTAACAGTGGTAAAATCTAAAACACAGAATAAAAGTCCTAGAAAAGAGATAATTGATTTTGAATTGCCCATGATTAACACCATCACCAAAATGTATCCAGAAACCCAAATTCTATGATGTTTTTTCACTTTTCACAGGCATATTGGAAAAAAAATTCAAAAACATCCTTAGTTGAGGATTACATATCAGACAGTAAACTGCAATTCGAGTTAAAAAAACTAACAGCCCTATGCTTTGTTCCTCCGGTCTGTGTGGATGAATCCTACACCTCAATTACTGAATCAGAATATTTTACTACAAACGAAGACAAACTGAGCGCACTACTAAATTACTTTGAGGACACATGGATTGGCCTTCTAAGCAGGTTGGGTCGCAGGAGAAATCCAAGGCTTCCTGTGAAGTGGTGGAACTGTTACATGACCTGCTTAGAGGGAGGAGCAAAGACTAATAATGCCATAGAGGGGTGGTACAACTCCTTCAACAAATCAATCGGAAAACCTCACCCAAACTTTTATCATTTTTTGGAAAATTTGAAGAAGGAGCAAAGTTTCCAAGAAATGAGAATAGCGCAATCATTGACTGGTAGTCTGAACTCATGAATTTCCAAAAGAACAAAAGAAATGTCTGAGCGACTATTAGGACAAATTCAACAGTTTTCGTTGATGGTGGCTTCAGACTACCTAGACAATATTGCACACATACTACATTTCTAATTAACACTAACACCTATTCTATCTTAATTGCCTGTTTTGCAATTCATTTTTTAAAACTAGATTGGCATTTTTCAAAAACAAATTCAAATTTAAAAAAAATGTTGGGTTTCCTACCTTTAGTTGTCTTCTTTCTCCAACTCTTGGACTTTCATAAAATTCCACAGTTCATCAAGAGTCTGGACCACTCCAAATATCCAAATTATCATAATCATAAACCACAATGGAATCCAACTCCGATGCAAAACTATAAAAAGAGACACAGATTGGCATAGCCATATTTTACAGCAAACACAGTGCTGCAAAATATACTGTGTAAACTAAAAAATAACACATCCCAAAACAAGAATCCCGAAAAATGAAGTATTGTTAGCAAAAAACGCAGCAAGAAATCCATTGTTGCAATCCACCACCCATACATTTTTAATCCATCCATAATCTGGCAACAAATATTCAAAAGCAAAAAAATCCAAACTTTAACATGCAGTAAAAATCCTGCATAAAGTTACAATCCTTTACAAAAACTTCCAAATTGTCCAAAACATCCATTCAGCCATCCATGCCATCTGTGTTCTCTAAACTTCCAGTTGGTCGAGCAGCCACAAATACACTAAACCAGGGGTCTCCAACCTTTTCTGTAGTTAGAGCTACTTATGTTCAATGAAAATCATCCAGAGCTACTAATATGATTAGAGTTTCAATATTGACCACGTTAAGTTTACATTAGTGGCCCTCATATGCAAGATTACCAGCAGTGTGCGTGCATCAGGCACGGTTCCCAGCAGTAATGTAAGAAATGCTTTGTCAATTTGGAATGCCTTTACATGGGCAAAACGTAACAGCCATAGCAGCAATACCCATGGAACCAAGTTACTATTAGTAATAAGTCTCTCCAAACATCAGTGCATTAGTTATGAATATAAGCACATTTTTGGCTTGAATACACACTTTTCGATTTTGATAAACATATATATATTCAATCAAGAAAAAGATTTTAATTTAGTAGCCTGGGGTGCACACAGGAGACCTACTTATGAGTAGCTGGAGAGCTACCAGTAGCTCACGAGCTACTCGTTGGAGATGCCTGCACTAAACTATGTTTAAAAAATGTGACACACCAAAAAGAATAAAAAAATATTGCTTTCTTTAGACTTTGGTTTAAAAAAAATCTTAATCTTTCTCTATAAATATTTTTTTAAACCAAAAGTGTTAAAAAAGCAATCAACCCGACGTGGGCCTACAACCGCTAACTGCATAGGAATGAAAATGGTGGTTAAAACATTCAAAACATACATCTAAACACTAACATATAGCTAACTATTTCCCTCTTCTCTCCTTATAATAAACTATGCCACCCACATTCTCTCTTTAATAAATAAAATTTGACTTACTTGACCGCAGCTCTTCTTCGCTTCTGATCTTGACCGCGATGCTCCACCGACTGTAGAAACAGTCACACAACCGGTAACGTCATCTCTAAAAGGAAAAAGGAAAAAAGACCAATTTCTCCCATTGAGTTCAATGCAAAAGCGTGAGAAAACACAAAAAAGTTTTAAAAAAAGTAAATGAACTACTTTGGAAAGGTTAACATTTTTGAAAATAATATTTATTTAAACTAATGAAAAAATATTTTTTTTTGTTTTTAATTCATTGTTATATCTTTTTTAAATAAATAAATATTTTTATTATTAACTTTCATGTGTCCTATTTACTTATTTCAATAAAAATATACATGCAAACATTTCTAATTTTCAATATATTATTTACAGTATTTTTATATTTTCTATGAGTGTACATATATCCATGTTTACCTATTTTTTTATGTTTTCTAAACACTAACATATAGGTAACTACTTCCCTCCTCTCTCCTTATACTAAACTATGCCACCCACATTCTCTCTTTAATAGATACAATTTGACCTACTTGACTGCAGCTCTTCTTTGCTTCCGATCTTGACCGCAACGCTCCACCGATTGTAGAAACAGACGCACAACCAGGAACGTCATCTCTAAAAGTTAATAGGAAAAAAGGGCAATTTCTCCCATTGAGTTCAATGTAAAAGCGTGGGAAAACACAAAAAAAAGTTTTTAAAAAAAAAGTCAATGAACTTCTTTGGAAAGGTTAGCATTTTTAAAAATAATATTTATTTAAACTAATGAAAATATTTTTTTAATTTTTAATTCATTGTTATATCTTTTTTAAATAAATAAATCTTTTTATTATTAACTTTCATGTGTCCTATCTACTTATTTAAAAAAAAAATATACATGCATACATTTCAAATTTTCATTATATTATTTATGGTATTTTTATATTTTGTATGAGTGTACATATATCCATGTTTACCTATTTTCTAATGTTTAATTTTTTTTATATTTATAATTAAGGTTTAAAAAATAGTACACAACCCCAGCTCAAAATCCCAATTTCTCTATCATCCCATGCCAGATTTTAAGTGGTAAACCCTCCTAGCTATTGTTGTTAAATATTTGAATACCCATATAATAAATATTATTTATAACATTTAATTAATATTCAGGTATTAAAATGAATACCTGGGTATTAAGATACTCCTCCACCCAAAACCCCTATTTCCCTCACACCCCGTGCTAGAGGGTGGGTGTTATACCCTCTTCTATTTTCATTTTTATACTTTAAAAAGTCATTACATATTGTTTAATATTCAAAACCAAATTAATATTCAGATATTAAAATTTATATCTGAGTATTAATGCACTACCCGACCCAAACCCCTAATTCCCTTGCATCCCCTGCCAGAGGGTGGGTGCTACACCCTCATAAGCATTAATTTGATTTATTTTAAAATAACTAAAAATTAATATTAAAATCAATAATGATTAATACCCATATATTAAAATGAATGCCTGGGTATTAATACACTTCCCCACCCGAAACCTCTAATTTTCTTGCATCCAATGCAAGAGGGTGAGTGTTACATCCTCATAAGTATTAATTTTAAATATTTTTACATTTCTTTAAAATAATATTAAAATCAATACTGATTAATACCAAGGTAGTCAAATTAATACTTAAGTATTAATACACTCCCCCACCCAAAACCCCTAATAACCTCGCATCCCATGCTAGAGGGTCGGTGTTACATCCTAATAAGCATTAAGTGTAATTATTTTAAAATAAATAACATTTAATATTGAAATCAATACTGATTAATATCCATATATTACAATTAATACCTATGTATTCATATACTTCCCCACCCAAAACCCCAAATTCCCTTGCTTCCTGTGGCAGAGGATGGGTGTTACATCCTCATAAGTATTAATTTGAAATATTTATACATTTCTAAAAACTAATATTAAAATCACTACTGATTAATGGCCAGTTATTAAAATGAATACCAGAGTATTAATACATTCCCCTGCCCAAAACCCCTAATTCCCTTGCATCCCATGCCAGAGGGAGGGTGTTACATCTCATAAGTATTAATTTTAAATATATTTAAATTACTAAAAACTAATATTAAAATCAATTCTGATCCAAAAAAATAAAAATATACCTCAACAAAAACACTCACCTAAAGCACTTACCTTAATTCTCGTTGTAGCATCATGCTTTGTAATGACATTTGTTGTAATAGCATGCATTGTAATGACATATGCGTTGTAATAGATGCGCTGTAATGGCATTACGTTGTAATGCCTGCGTTGTATTGGTAGTTTCTCATAAGATAACAGATGTTGCATGGTGAAATAATTCGGTAGTGAGTACTTTTCTTCCTATTTATTATCAAGTACAAGAATATACATAACAAGAGGTGGTCATCCAGCAAATGAAATCGATTTAATTGAAATCCCCCTGCCCAGGTTCTCTCGATGACATAACATGATTACATTTGGATTCAGATGATATTGACTACCCCCACAATCCTCCCAGACTTGGTCCCAACTAGTATCTCCCCACCATAGGCTTCCTAGAGGCAGATCAGCTTAGGCTAATGACTCCCTCAGATGTCACACCGTTGATCTCCAACATTGTCTAACTATCACTGCTGCCTCATCATCCTACCAGATGCTGGCTAGTGAGAAATAAGGTGTATATGAGTGGGCAAGTGTTCATCTGTGCCTTGGATATGGGTTTGTTTGCACCACCCAGTCACTCATCTGTATTCTTCCACACAGCACAGGATAGTAGCTACCTGGACTTAGAGTTGTTACCCCTCTGTAAACTGACATTTTTCAAAGTTCAGAGTATATGATTGCGCAGCGACAGGAGCTCATGAGCAGGGGAGACTTTCAGGACCTTTATCTTTAACCACTTCAAATATGTGAGCACTGTCCTTATCTTTCTTTAGGACCTGATTTAGAGCTTGATGAAAGGGTTGCTGTGTCACAAACATGATGGCTATCCCATATCCCTTATTACAAATGCCATAGAATACAATGAAATATTAATAAGGTGGATGGAATGTCCATCATGTTTGTGACGGAGTAACCTATCCGACAAACTCTAAATCAGGCCATTAATCTGTTCCACTTGTTCTTCATCCTCTCTTTCTTCTACTGTGCTTTCTCTGTGTGAAACCTGTCTCTCTGAAACTCTCTCTTTCTCGGACTCCACTAACGTCGCCTTTCTAACTTCCAGTTCTAGATGCTTGATTACCTCTGATGATTCGGAGGTTACAGGATTGTGAAGGGTACTTGTGCTGCCTCTGACTCACATCCTAGCCCCCCTGCACACAGCTTAATACCTTATCTCAACAGGGTGCTTTTTTGATTCTGTCTCAGTTTACACTTTTTTTTCAGTGCCTCGGCACACATGCCTCTCTATAGAACCTCTTCAATTTCCATAACCTGATCCATTTCCACTGTAGGAGATGTTAAGAGATATTTTTATACACTAAAATAATGTATTCCCTAAGTCCTGAATTAAGATTGCGCTGCTAGCCACCCATGTCGGCACTCATTCTCTATAGCACAGTCACAGTGGCCTATGAGCTCTCTTAAGGGAAGAAGGCAGAGGAACCTTGGTAACTAATGTTAAAGAAACAGAATCTGCAACAGAGAGTTGACCCCAACACTATTGCGACAGTTGTAAATTATACTATCGAGCCAAGATTGTGTGTTACTCAATACATTTAGGGTCTTATTACGATGTCGTGCGCGGGACACCGTTGCGGAATCGGGACCGACCGAACTCTGGTTGCCGGTCCCGATCTCAGCATTACAATGCTACCGCACATGGTGCGGTCGCATATTCCCATTTCTCTATGGGAGTTTGTGCTGTGGCCATAAACAGGCCATAGCACAAGCTCCTATAGAGAAATGGGAGAATCTGTTCATCTCTTCACCTCAAGATGCCTGCCACACGGTGCAGGGATTAACCCAACTGGAGGCTGCAGGGAGAAGGGGGCCCTGCTAGGGGCCCCCAAAGTTGCTTTCCAAAAGGATTTCCATGTCAGAAAGCCTGACATGGAAAGCCTGTTGGAAACCGACATCGTAATCCCGATGGTGGAAACGCCATCCATAGGGATTACGGTGAGGCCTCTGACTGGCCGACGGACTCCTTGAGCCCATCAGAATACAGCTGGAATGACCGTCCGGTTTCACTTTTGCAGGCTGCATTCTAATGCGGCGGTCGAAAGTTAAACCCACGATGTGACTTGGAAAGCCTCAGACCTGCGGTTGGAGGCTTTCCGAGTCTCAACGTAATTAGGCCCCTATTATCATTTCATGTGTATGAAATGTATTTCCAGCATAATCAGAAAGTGAAACACATACAAAGCATATTAAAGAAATATAATATGTTAATCACACAATTGAACTGCTAATCTCACATTGAGAATGGTAAAGTGAAGATAAAACTCATTATCACAGATAGCAAATAGTAATCACACTGTACAGCAATGAAACCAGAGGCTTGTGATAAACACTCTACACAATATTAAGGAGCCAGAATGTTCATGAGCCTCTAATTTTTGTGAAGTTTTAATGTTTTTGAAGCTCAGAATACACCTAGAATGGGAAGAACACAGAACAAACATTATGGCGTATGCTAACATCAACATAATAACACAAGGGCCGTATTACATTAAGGGGGTCATTACGATGTCGGGCGGAATAACTTCCGCCCGACATCGCATCGGTCATGGGACTGACCGACACCCGGTCTGTGGTCCCGACCGCCCCATTAAGATGAGGCCGAACACTGTTCGGTTACATTCCTATATTTTACAATGGGAGCATGCATTCCGGCTGTAAACCGGCCGTAAAGCATGCTCCCATAGTAAAATGGGAGGTGCAGATCATCCCTGCACCCTGTGGCAGGCACCTCAAGGTGCCTGCTACAAGGTGCAGGGATCAACAGGCCTCCAACCAGAGGCCATGCACCAAAGAGGGCCCTGCTGGGGGCCCCCGAACACGCTTTCCAACATGGTTTACATGTCGGACAGACCAGCATGGAAACCATGTCGGAAAGTGTGCATCTTAATCTCAAGGGCAGAAAGAGCCGCCCTTGAGATTACAGGCTGCATTCTGACTGGAGGACGGGCTTTCAGAGCCCGTCGGAAGCTAGCCGGAATGACCGGCTAGTTTCTTTTCCGACTGCCTCCATCGTAATGAGGTGGTCGGAAAGGAAACCGAACGGCCCATTACGATGCGGCTGTAAAGGCTCCGACGGGTATGTCGGAGCCTTTACGCGCTGCATTGTAATCGGCCCCAAAGTGCACAGGGGGTGCAACAGGCATGTGAACCTGTTTTCTGCACCCCCCAGGGCACTTTGCTATGATAGAAGGGGCCTCGGGTGCTTGTATGCTCCCTTCTGTAATACAGATAGTGCTGGCACACATGTAATGCTGGCGTGATCCTAAAGAGGCATTCCCTCATAGGAAAACATTTTGTCTCTGTGCCCACACCATATTATAGACACAGACGCAGAAGCAAAGAGGCAGTTAGGAACGCCCTAACTGTGTGCCTCAAGTGGTGGCATACTAGAGAGACCTCTGCAATGGGGTAAAGGGGTTCCCGTGGACCCCCCTAATATTTCCTTGCAGCCAGGTGCATTCACTCACTTTACCCATCTGAAGGGGGATCTCTGTCCCCCTCTACAAAGCAGGCTGTGTGCTGCCTGCACTGTGAAAGATGGAGAAGCTGCTTCAAACAGATGGCACGCCTTTCTTGCCCAGGGTAGTCACAAGTTTGCAGATTTCCTGGGGGCAGCACATTATCTGCAATAAGGTACACTTTCCCTGTTTGCACCTGGCCCACCTAGTTGAAGGTGCGCCGCAGAGCAAACAGCAATAGTGCCCCCACTATATAACACAGCCTAAGGTTTGCAAACAGCTAACATTGACAAAACTTTATAATGAAACTTTAGCTAAACAGAGGATAATCTTTCTGTCAAGTTGCTGTACTTCCGTATATTTTCATTATTGATCAAGGTTTGTAATCATAGAGGTTTATGAACATCTAAACACCACAAGTCCAAGCAAATAGAATAGAATGGGTTGCTTTAGTGTTGATGATACTTGCAAAAAAGAGAAGAATGTCACAAATGTAAAAGTGTGTGCTTACCTGCAGCAAAAGGTATGATGACTTTGAGATTTTGAGATAGACTCAAAGGTGCAATCCCAAGACACAGGTGGCTAATAACAGACTAAAATGTGTCTCTATGTGGCTATCTGCTGAAATGGCAAACTCATCGTGGCCAGGGAGCAAGAAGATAAGATAAACATTGGTATAGTGAGGGATGTGCTCACCAGGAAGAATTACTACCCATTACTAATGCTCTCGAAGCAGTCACTTTCTATGGTAGTTCTTCACCATCTCTGGTGAAGTATTGTGACTCTGGATGCTCATGAGCACCAGCAGTCATTAAGGTCATTTCTCCAGCAGTCCACCTCTGGCCTTTTGGTGAGAGCTCCTGCAGGCTTGAGTTTCATCTCAGCATTTCAGGCCTCACTGGCCTGCATGATGGCTTCTATGCACATCAAGGTCTGCAGTAGAGTAGGCCAGCCACACTTCCGTAAATTCATGCGTAGTCCCAGCTAGGAGGGAATAGGCAATCTGCAACTTTGCACTCTGGACACACCAAGCAGCAATTGTCTCCACAAAAATCCCACTATGATCACAGAGTTGCACTCAGCTCTCACTTATAGTCTCAAAGCTGGTCCGTTTGGCAACTTATGTCCAGTGCATCTTGTACTTTCGAAGGGCCAGCTGAGCAGGCTGGGTCAGTTTCCCACTTCAGCATGAGGACATTCATCCTCCTTCTTACAACTACTGATCTTATTCTATTTTTTTAAAATATTTTTGACCTCGTTTCAGCTCAGTAGAGCCCAGTCTAGCAAGTTTAACTATCCCAAGTGCTCTGCCCCCGGCACAGAAACGGTCAGTAATGCACGTTACGGCTCCATTGTGGTATCTCCCTAGCCGTTACGGACTTAGAAGGTATGATCACTGACCTCATCCTCTACTCTCATCCAGCGCTCAGCAAGTCCCCAATATTGAACATTCACAATTTCCCCTTCACTTTTCTTATCCATTTCATAAAAGAATCTTACAGAGCTCCACCACTCATGCCAGGTGGGAGGCTCTGGCCGACACCACTTCCTGCAAAACTTAGGAGGAGGTTGGACAAAAGGGGGTCTAGCACTACCCGACATTCAGTTGTACTACTAGGCATTCCAGCTGAAAAATTGCAGAATGCTCCTCCTCCACCCGGACGAGTCGTCGGTCGGCGCCTTCACAGAGCTATGCTAGCAGGTCTACCAGACAAGGGATTTTCCAATAGATTTGGTGCACCAAAACTCTTTTAGAAGGTGCGGCTGAAGTGCCTCCGCTCGGCTGCAAGTCACTGGTATGGATCAACACATGAATATGCCTCCTTATTGCGCATGCCTTCACTCCGCATGCAATTACAACGCGGTCGTTACAACGACCGCGTTGTAACAACGCATACCATTACCCCGCAAGTCGTAACAACGACTTGCGGAGGTGGGCGCTGGATGTTGGAATAGTATAATTTACTATTCCAACTCCAGTCTGTGCGGACAGCAGGGAAGGTGTTGGATTTTAAATCCAACACCTTCTCCGCCCTCCGCAAGTCGTTGTTACGACTTGCGGGGTAATGGCATGCGTTGTTACAACGCGGTCGTTGTAACGACCGCGTTGTAATTGCATGCGGGGTGATGGATTCGTTATAAGGGCTGTTTACCTCAACACACTATTGGGAATTCCATATTACAGTAAGTTATCACCGATATGGGACTCCCCGGGGACTCCTGAATGCATGGAAGATCGTTTAACGAGACCCATGAGAGAATATGGTATAAATATGTGGGGCAAGTAGTGGAAGGAGGTAAGGGGCTATCTTGGGACGCTTAGAAGTACATCACTAAGGGGACGTTATCTAGATTTAAATATTACCAGAAGACTGCTTGGTTAGAAATTTAAATTCAATCATTTTTATTAACGGATTGAGCAGGCAATGAACACAGCTTACTGCCTACATCTCAAGGCCGGCAGAGCGAAGCCCAATAAACATTTCAGACTTTAGGTTCACAACCCGGAGGCCGGACATAACTGTGTGCCGTGCGAGGGCATTACTATAATTCCAATTTTCGAAATGTTACTAAAAACCACCTATTTTAACAAAGGAAGAAAACAAATGAAATACAAAACCTCAGCAACAAACCCCCTCCCGCCTCCCTCCACCCTGTTCCCCCACCCACCCACCCTCCTCCGCATCAGCTTCTGCTACCAGCACATACTAAGTCCTGAAAACCCCCACTCCATTGTCGAGTCCATTTACTTTATTCAAGACTGGGTAGAGCCCGGGGGATCCAGGGGGATCAATCGCAGGATCTGTAGGTACTTTGGACATGTCACCTCTCTGAGGTCTTTTGTGAGCAAGCTTAGGAAGGGCCTCCACACTGTTGGGAACTCTTGTCCCGTCCCTTCCACTGTCATGGACATTCGTTCCATAGCTAGCAACTGCCATAGTCTGTATACCCAGGTTCCAACATCCTGCAGCTTAGTCGTACCCCACGAAGCCAAGAGAACTTGTCTAGCTGCTAGGAGCGCCAGCGCTATCTGCCTGCCCTGCATAGAACGCAGCGGGAAACTTTTCGCATGTGGGAGACCCAAAAGCGTATACTCTGGGGAGCGGGGTAGCACAATCTGGAAAACAGCATCTATGTCATTTAGGACCGCCGTCCAAAATCGATGTAGTTTCGGGCAATGCCATAGGAGGTGTGCTAGCGTCCCTGTCATTCCACAGCCCCTCCAGCACCGGTCTGTTTTATTTTTGTTCCAGGCGTGCACTCGAGCTGGAGTATAATACCAGTATGAGGTCACCTTGAATGCTGACTCCGCGCCCGCCGTGCTGCGAGCAGTGTGATGCGCCCTATAGAGGATGTGCTCCCACTCTTTGGAGGTTAGGGGCTTACCCATTTCTGTCTCCCATCTCACCTGGGCTTTCGTTCTTTGTTCCGCGGGACGCGCCTGAAGCAGAGCATATAGCTCCGAGATCAGCCGACGGTCGTCCGTCTTACCCACCACCCATCGCTCAAACGCCGAAAGGGGCCTAGACATGTGTGCATAGTTAGCAGGCTTAGTGACCCAGTGGCAGACCTGCGCGTAGGCAAAGGCGTCCTTCGCCGGGAGGTCATAATCTTCTCGCAACTGTTTAAAGGGAATTTCCCCTTCCAGGTCGAATAGAAACCCTACCCTTTTACATCCTGCTTCCCGCCATCTATGAAACACTGCTGATGCTTTCCCTGGTAAAAAGTCCGGATTATCAACAATGGGGGACATAGGCGAGGGGAAGGTCGTCCAGCCCTTTGGCACCGCCACCCTATCCCAAACCCTGAGGGTGGGTGAGGTCACCGGTGAAGAATACAATCCCCAAGCCCTGTGCTTCCGGGGCAGCCACAGCTCTCTCCAGATAATGATACCTGCCACTGTTTGATCCATAAAGTTCCAGTGCTTACTGGACACCGGCCTGTTCCATTCAATGAGATATCGGAGACAGGACGCTTGATAGTAGCCTTCTATTAGTGGTAGTCCCAGGCCCCCCTTCGATTTGGGGCTCGCCATTTGCCTCAGAGAGAGCCGGGGTTTCCGCCCCTCCCAGACGAACCTATTAATGAGGGATTGTAACTTCTTAAGCGCCCCTTGTGGTGGTGTTAGCGGGAGCATTTGAAATAAATAAAGGATACGTGGTAGGATCGTCATTTTTACCGCTGCTATCCTCCCGAACCATGCAAGCCGAAGACGCGACCAGGCGTCCAGCGCCTTGGCCGTGTGTTCTAGCAGCAGGGCATAGTTCAGCGCCACCGTCCGTGCGATGGTCGGGGCAAGCCGAAATCCCAGGTAAGTGATGTCGGTCTGCGTCCATTGGAAAGGGAAGTCTCTCTGCAATGTGTCCACGTCAGCCGCAGGGAGCGAAAGATTGAGAATCATCGATTTACTCAGATTCACCTTGAATCTGAAGGTCGCCCCAAAGGTCGCAAGCTCTGTCATCAGAGCGGGGAAAGACAGCCGGGCCCGAGTCAGCGAGAGAATGACATCATCGGCATATAGACTGATCTTGTGCTCGTCAGCTCCAAATTTTAGGCCCACGATGTGCTGATTAGCGCGAATGCGCTGCGCGAAAGGCTCCATGTAGAGCGCAAATAACAATGGGGACAGAGGGCATCCTTGCTGTGTCCCCCGAGCTATGGGAAAGAATGCCGACCTATCTCCGTTAACTCGCACAAATGCTTTCGGGGGATGGTAAATGCACCCGATCCATTTCAGGAAGTTGTCCCCGAACCCAAATTTGCGTAATACTCCAAACAGATAGCCCCACCCTACGCGGTCGAAGGCCTTTTCCGCGTCGATTGACAGCAGGAAGGCCAGTTTACCGGAACGCTGCGTACTATCAATGAGGTGTAGTAATCGCTTGGCATTATCCCCTCCTTGCAGTGTGGGGATAAACCCTGACTGGTCTGGGTCAATAATGTCGGCCATAAGGGGGTTCAGACGGGCCGCTAAAATTCCCGCAAAAAGTTTCGCATCGATGTTGAGGAGCCAAATCGGCCGATACGATCCGCACTCTTTCGGCTCCTTTCCGGGTTTCAAAATCACAGAAATCGCTGCCTCCGTCATTGTCGGTGTCACCGCACCGGTCTCGAGAAAAAGAGTTAAATAATTTCGTTAAAAAGGGAGCCAGCTCCACACAGAACGCTTTATAAAATGCGGCCGGAAAGCCATCCGGGCCCGGGGCCTTCGCTACCTTCAATCTCGCTATGGCCGCGATGACCTCTTCTACACGAATTTCAGCATCTAGCTGTTCTGTCGCTACACCAGAGATCGGAGTTACCTCGCTCATATCTAAGTACTCCTTTGGGTCTTGCGGCGGAGGGTCTTGTTCTGTGTATAGATGCTGATAGAAGTTCTGGAATGCTTCCACTATGTGTGCATCTGTGGTTTGTTCCGTCCCCCCGGAGTCTCGCACCGTCTGAATGAGAGACTTGTGTGATTTAGCTCTCAGTCTATGTGCCAGCATTCTCCCGCATTTGTCGCTACTAAGGAAAAATTTGTGTCGCAGCCGCAGCAGGGCATGCTCCGCTCTGTCTATATCTAGGTGCTTCAACAGCCGTCGACGCTTCTCCAGCTCACGCCAAACTCTCTGCGCCCCGGTCCGCTTGTGTATTGATTCTAGTTCCCCCACCTCCTTTTCCAACTCTGCACGCTTTGCCCTGCGCATTGCATTGTACCTGGCTGCTATCGCAATAAATTCCCCGCGCACCACTAACTTCAGGGCTTCCCAAACCGCCGCCAGTGGTGTGGAACCGGTATCATTTTCCTGAAAATAATGCACTATCGCGTCCCTCACTCGCTTACACTGATCTTCTGAGTGCAGCAAACTTTCTCTAAGTCTCCACCCTGGTGCCAACGTACGCCTATGATGCACTGGGAGCAGAACGGTAAGGGGGGCGTGATCGGACAGTGTTCGCGGTTCAATAGTAGCAGAGCGTAGGCTAGACATTAATTCTGTAGAGGCTAGGAAGTGATCTAACCTAGCATAAGTTTTGTGGGCAGCCGAATAATAAGTATAATCCCTCTCTGATGGGTGTTGTGCGCGCCACACATCATGCAACCCGTGTTCCTCAAGCCACCCTTTGCCTGCTGGGGACAGGGCCCCTGACTGGTGACCTCTCAGGCCCGACCTGTCTACCCCCGCATCCATCACTAGATTTAGATCCCCCCCCACCAGGATCGCTGCTTCTTGCGAGGTTAGGACGTCTGACAGTGCTGACAGAAGGAAAGGCTCCTGCTTCTCATTGGGGCCGTATAGTGACCCTATAGTGAGGTGCGTGTCGCCCCATTGTACTCTAAGGACCAGTAGCCTCCCCTTTATCTCAGCTACAGTCGAGATCACTTTGCATGGACACTGGGCCCCAATTAAAACTGCCACCCCGTTTTTTTTGACGGCCCTGTGGACCATACCTGTTGGGGAAATCGTCTGTCGCGCATGCGTGTGGTGTCTCTGCCCAGCAAGTGTGTCTCCTGGAGGAGACAAATGTCACCTCCTATATTCTCAAGAAGGAGAGCACTGCTGCCCTCTTAACCGGATTATTTAGCCCCCGAACATTGAGGCTCACAACCTTAAGCTCCTTACCCATATCTTAGTCTTTGAGCATGTTACTGCTATACCTTTCGTTAGGTCCCTATCCTGTCCCGTACCATCACCATGGTTCATGGTAGCACATCCGTATGGAGTGTCTATGAGCAGGCCGATGCGGAGATACCCCACAAAATTTACAAAAGATCTTTTCCCCTTATAACCAACCCTTAAAAAAACAAAAACACCCAACAATGAAGAAATAACATGACTAGAGTCTGTCACAAATAGAGAAAGTCAGGGGTCGCAGCAGCTTCACACGACCCTGGAGGGCCGAACACACCGCCAACAAGTCGCAGGAAACAGATGAGGAGATGGTTTATCACTCGGGTCCGTCCCCCGGCACCTCTCTATAAGCCCGCCCTGAGAACATCAGCCAGAAAAATATACATGTACCTCAAGGGGTGACTGGCCTCGCTGATGTTTGAGAAAGGGTAGACAACACATCCTCCCTCTCCCTCTCTCTCGTAGCTTGGTCAGGTTTTGTGGCCCACACCCCCTGCCCACCCTCTGCCAGTCCCCAGGTTGCTTCGGACGTTGTGACCTGGGCAAGTCCACTTCTTCCGACGTCGCTGCTTGTTCGAGTCCCAGCACCTCCACTGCTTCTGCAACTGACCGTATCTGTAATAATTTCCCATTATGCTTGAAAATGAGGCGAAAAGGATGACCCCAGGAGTATGGGATCTTGGACTCCCGCAGATGCGCGGTCACCTCACGGAAGGCTCGTCGTTTGCTGAGCGTGGAGGCCGCCAGATCTTGAAAGAGGGACGTCCGGTGACCCCTAAAAAGAATAGGCTGAGAGTCCCTGGCCTGACGTAGGATACGTTCCTTCAGTTGGAAGTTATGGATGCATACCAGAATGTCTGGTGGGGGCGCCTTCAGACCCCGGGGAGACCCACTCGGTGGACACGATCCATCTGGATGTCTGTCTCCTCACCCTCTCCAAGGAGCTGATGGAACAGTGCCCGAACATAGGCACGGAGGTCGTCCCCCTCCTCCTTCCACGGAACGCCTCGAATGCGGACATTGTTCCTCCGGGAGCGGTTCTCCAAATCCTCGGTGTGGGCCTGAAGATCGAGGTTTTGCTCCCGGAGACGCAGCATCTCCTGTTGTAGTTGGTGTACTTCTTCTGCTCTGCCCACGTCGTGCTCCTCCAAAGTCGCAACTCTCTCCCCGACCTCATCCACGTCGCGCCGCTCATCTCTCAGGTCCGCCGCCAGCTGAGACTTGATTTCTTGGATGTCAGCTTTCATGGTCGCGAAAAGCTCAACCATAAAGGCTTTCGTTGCTGGGGTCTCGTCGCCTTCCATCTGGCCCTTTCCTGTCTCTCCCGAGGTCCCAGGTTGACCCAGCTGCTTGGAAAGGGCCTCCTTCAGTGACTTATCCTTACGGCCCCTTGGCACTGCCATATCACTTGTGCTCTGTTCCACTGGCCTAGTCCGCCCTAACGCAGTCGTTGAGGAGGCGGGATAGGCCACCAATCGCACACACCGCCGAACGCAGTCAGTCCTCGTGCTCTCTCCCGTGTAAACCCTGGTACGCGTGGGGGAGCAATCCTAGCCTTGCTGCCGGAGCCCTGCCGCTAGCTTCTCGTCCCCCGCAGACTGCTCCGTGGATATCCCCTCCGCACCTGAGCAGGGACGCAGGGGACCTCGTGTACACCACCGCTGCCCTGTATGCCTCTGTCGCCGCCCACTCCGTCCGCCAGTCAGCAGATATCAGAGGCCTCTCTCAGCCACCCTCACCTTCTTACTGGGCCAGCGGGCGCTCTGGCGCAGGCAGTCTCAATGGGGGGGCACATATCCCATCTCCAGCTCTGATCGTCGCTTCGAAGCAGGGGCTCGCGGGCACCGCCGGCTCCAACAAGGCCCCTCCAGCCGCTAGTGCTCTAGCTGCCACACATTGGGGCACACTCCGCCCGGCTTGCACTAGTCCTGCTCAGTGCGCTGTAAGGCCCAGCCCGCAGTTGGTTTGGTCGAAGCCTCAGGCCTGCTATGCCCAGCTGCAGCTCCCAGGGCTCCAGGCCGTCGGTTCGCCAGGCCTGTTCATCCAGCAAGGAAACTCCACTCTGCCTCATGGAGGTCTCCTGTTATGAGGGGGCAGCCTCCCTGGCACAGGCGCTACCCCACCGGGTGTCGAGATCCGCTGCTCCCGCTCTTGTGCACCGGCTCGTACTGCCACCGTGGCCCTGCTCTAGCCCGACCTCCAGGCACCACCAGGCCTCTCGGGACGCCTCCTCAAAATGGCGGTCACCCGTCCCTCGCCGCACTGTCTCAGGGGTCTCTCCAGCCTCGCAGCCCTCCGCCCACCGCAACCGGAACCGTCCCTCACCTCCGGTGCAGCAGGCAGCGCCTCTCGGGGGCCGGTCAGCGTTCTCCGTTCTCGCTCCCCAATAGGCGTCTCTCCGCTCCAGAGCCTTGCGACGCGCCTTCGCGGCCTCTCAGGCTCCGTCCACCAGGGCTCGCACCGCACCCTGCTCGTGACGGATTCGGCCCCAGAGTCGCACCAGCACAACGCCCGGTCCATAGCGGGAATCATCCACTGCAACAGGCGATCCGCTGAGTCCCGGGACAGGCGCTAGAACAAAGCAGAGTATCGGCGGTGCCGGAGGAACGCAATCCTGCGTCCTACCGCGCCGCCATCTTGGTCACGCCCCCCTTGGTTAGAAATTTAAAGGTGGACACGGCTAGAGACTCACACAATGGAATGGAATTTCAGGACCCGCTTACATAGAAGAATGAATTAGCCCTTTGGTACCATCACCTCCTAAATGTGGCAGAAGGGAGCATGAAACTACCTCACCATGTCTGGGATGGATACTTGCAAGACGCAGAGCTGGAGGAGTTATAGCAAGTATCGATGAACTTACTATATTCAGTGGTGAAGTCTGCTGCATTAAAGAGGAACCACTTCTTTACTCTCTAAGCAGTCTTCTGGTCCCCCCCTGAAGCTTGCAAAATTCAGGAAGTCTGATAATGCCAGATGTAAGAGATGTGGAGTTCAGGGTGCAGACAAAGTCTATCTATTTGCCAGCTGCTCTGCTCTGCCAGGATTCTGGCTAGAAGTGGGTAAGACGATATCAGACCTTTCTGGAGTAATTGTGGAGGTAAGCCCTACTACAATCTTATCTGGTTTACTATGAAAAGATGGAGAAGTTGATAAAATGGCACTGAACCAAACTAAAAAAAATAATTCTGTTACTCCTGGCAAGGAGAGAAATATGCAAGAAGTGTTGTTCTTATTCTAGAGTAAATGTTTGTAGACGTTTATGGAAAACCTAAGGAAAGGTGCACTAGCAATGTTTGCAAAGCCCTTCTCCTAGTCCAGTCATTCTAATGTTTGCAAATGGTTTACCCCAGTGATGATTGCATGTATTGTTTGCAACATTCCATTAATTACTAAGAAAACTGTACATGAATGGACCTTTCCTGCCCCAGGTCTCTGGACTTTGTTTAACATGTTAAGACCAGTAAGCAAGTTCCCTGGTTCCCCAAAAAATAATCATCTGCCTTCAACGAGGGTTTGTACAGATAGGGGCAAAGGACCTCCCTCTTGACACTTTACAGTGAGGAGGCCAATTAAAGGTCTTCCAAGGGTCACAAAGAATTACCCCAAGGAGCACCATTCTGCAGTTTGAGGAATCCCTGGGGATTAAGTACGTTACATACTCTGCTGGGGCGGCTCCTCCACTTGAGCGGAGGAGCGTCGCCCCACAAGCCCCAGAGTTGAAAAATAAAACAGTAATAAAGGTTATTTTTTACAGTTTTATTTTTTAGCAAACCGTCCTGAACTAAGTGTCAGGACGGGGCGTGGCCAGAGTTGCCGAGTGGCAGCAGCAGAGAGCTATGCACTTTAAAATATGCATGTCTCTTTGGCCGTTCATCTTGGGACGGCCAGTCAGACATGCACATTTTAAAGTTCTCTAACCTAGCTGTCTTAGAAAGCCGGATAAGAGAAAGCTCAGGCCTCCAGTGCTCTTAGGAGCGCGGAGAGAGGCCGCTCTATCTAATCCTGGTGCTGCTTTCATGCTGTTAAAGGGGCGCCAGGATTGGATAGTGCAGTTCCCTGCTTCCGGGGCTTCCAGAAGACGCCAGAGGGAGGAGGACGTCGCGTGGTGAAGAAAGGAAGGTAAGTTTTTTTTTGTGACCCCTGCCCCCCCACCCTCGGTACATGCCAGCCACCACTGATACTCTGAAAACTGAGGAGAAAATTAGATACAATGGGAAAATAAAGGTGATCGCACAGCCCTTGATCTATTTCTGGACTCTTGACACTATAATTGGGTTTCCCCATTAAATCAGATTTTTTTTAATGTTTTGAATTTGCTGTAATTTGCATCTAATGTTTTCCTTTCAAGATAATATAAACTTGCTACTAGACACTACTGTTGCAAAAATAAGCAATGATGTCCGAAGCCGGATCAAACATAAACAACTGGCCAATGGGACTTAAGAATTAAGGGCCTGATTGCGAGTCTGGCGGTGTTCCGACCACAAGACTCACTGTGGCGCAGGAGTGGCAGTCCACCATATTGCCGATTATGACTTACAAAGTCGTATCGGCGGTGGACCGCCTACTATGCCAGAGAACAGTTGTTCCCTGGCGGTGGTGCAGGAGTGCCACAGCGCAATATGCTGAGCAGGGACTGGGGCAGTCCCGCTCAGCATAGTTTGAGTTCTTGCACCACCAGCCATTTCATGGTGGAGCCCCGCCATGAAAAGGTTGGTGGTGCAAGATCATAGGGGGCCCTATAGGGCCCCCATGTCCCCCACGCCATGGGGATACATTCAGGGGGCACAACATGTGTATTCCCCTAAGTTCCAGCACGGCATGGACGTCACCGTTCACGTTGTCCTGGAACTTTTTAGCCGGTCCCATTGTGGTGCTTGTTTTCAAGGCACCGCCATGGGAAAGGCCAAAGAACCGCCGACGGTATTACGAGCTGCACATTTGCAACTCGTAATACGGTTGGCTGTGCTTGCGCAGCTTTGGCGCAGTGGAGGCAGCATTGCGCCATCCCCACTGTCCCAAAGCCGTAATCAGGCCCTACATTTTTTACATATGATTTTAATTTTGGCAGCCTTAAGGACAATGGGAAGTGGAGGCTTTCTTTCAAATCCTATGGAGCACATAGATGCCTTATTTATTGTACTTGCACTATTACTTGTATTCATGTATCTGATGATCTGGAAGAGGAAGTGGTGAAATGTCTTAAACATTGTTGTATTTTCATGGAAGTGTTAACGGGCTACTAATCTACGACCTCGAATAAACGGTCATAGTCTACAACTGTCACCAGGGTAAAAGTTATTTTATAGGTGACAGATGTTTTCAACTGTGGGAAGGGGTAAGGACACCAGATGAAGGTGTAGTGACCTTTGATTTGCTCATTGGGGGACTACTGGTTACTTCCCCTGAGAATGTTAACATTTGTTTCATGCTGAAGTTGGGGCAAAGGATATCAGATGAAGCGATATTAGGAGTCATTCAATGTTTGGCAGATTGCGGCCAGCTGCCAAAAACTGGCAGAGCAACCATCCGCCAAACCTGTGGTTTTCCCACCTCATTTGTAGGTCGGGGACCTATCCTTTTTCAGATGGTTAAGCCTCTGTTTACACAGGGAGAAAACTTACTGTGGATCAGGGCCAAGGCAGTCATTGTATTTCAGAAACAATCTCCTGCTTTGGGTTTTCTTTCTGAAAATTGAAAAGAAATGCAGAATAGCAGGCTAGACAGAGGGGCTGGTCGGCATTGCAATTTCACTGAATGTGGTTTCACCATTTTTACAGGTGCACTTTTGGTGAAAGAAATTCCTGCTGAGCCAGCTGGTGGAGGTGAGATCTCCAGCATACCGACTAGCTAGTGAATCAGCCACCTCACTCTGAATGAGCTGCTACGTTCATGGATATCTTTCTGGTTGCTTTTGGCCAGTTTAGGTTTTACAACTGCGGTGAGGAATTCTCACCCTTCTATGCAGTGCTGTTCTGTCATTTCATGTCATTTCAGTGTGGATTAATTTTGTGGAGCACTCAGCGCTCAACAGTTTTCTTCGATTAGTTGGGCCTTTACTCCCATTAGACACCAGAGCAGCAGTGAGATCACTCAATATGGACCTCAAAGCAGTGCTCACCTGACTGGTGGTAGTCAGACTCTGATGACAATGAAAAGATCCTTATCTTAAGCAGGTCAGGATCAAATATTGGTTGACACAAGGGATACCCTGAGTGGATTTCTCTGTGGCACTTTTTTCCGGATGATTTAATGACTTTTGGTTGACATAGATCTCTAGGGTCTGGGCTAGGGCAGTTTTCTTCCCACAAAACAATCAGCAGCAGGAGTGATAACCAATTCTCCCTGAATCTTAGCTCTTGATGATGCAGCAAAGAGACTGGACACATGACCGCGCTGGGACCGGTTTGAAAAAGTCTAGTCATCTTGGCATAGAATCGGGCTTGTAATTTGGAAATTTGAAGCTTCGGAGATATCTGCTGTCTCAGGCCTTCCTGAGATTTCCATATGATTACTGCAGAAAATAATAATATGGTGGATTTACAATTGTTGGACTTGGCCCTTTTTGCAGGGTCATCCCTAAACTTTTTGCCTTCCTCCTATATTTTTTCTGACCTGTTGTTGGCTGTTTTATGACTCTGGGCACTTTACCACTGCTGATCAGTGCTAAAGTGCATATGCTCTCCTATGATAAATTGTGATGTATTAGTGACTCCATGATTGGATGATTGGTTTACTTGTCAGTCCCTAGTACAGTGCACTGAGTGTGCCCAGGGCTTGTAAATCCAATGCCGCTGGTGGGCTTGCAGCAATGGTTGTGCCACCCACAGAAGCGGCTTGTAAAATGTGCCTCAGGCCTGCCATCGCAGAGCCTATGTGCAGCCTAGAGCTGCCATGTCGACTTGGTGAGTGCACCCACTTACCAGTCCCTAAACCTTCCCTTTACTGCATGTTGGTCACCCCTAAAGTAGGCCCTAGGGCAGGGTGCATTGTAAGTATAAGGTAGGACATGCCCTGGTGTGTGTGGCATGTCCTAATAGTGAATTACAGCCATTTTCGTTTTCACTATTGCAAGGCTACCTGCTCCCCATAGGCCAGAATGGGCAGACTGACTATTACACCTTATAGTCAGAACTGACCCAGGGAACATGGTAGAAAAACGAATTTAGTATGCCTGAACTCAGAATGATAAAATACATCTTTTAGTGAAGTTGGTTTTAACATTCTGTGTTTGAAAATACCACTTTTAGAAAGTGGGTATTTTCTTGCCTAAACTTCAAGCCTGCCTCTGCTAGGTTGTGTATTCCTTGTCTGGAGATTGAGTGACAGGGGCTGGGGGTGGCTACAGGAGACAGGGTGAGTCAGCACAGGGCTGAATAGAAAGATCTGCATCCAGAGTGGAGGGAGGAGTTGCACCTGGGTCTGAATAGGGCTGTGCCTGCCTTCCACAATGCTGGCTCCACCTCCTGCCGGGCGTCTGATGGCTCTGCCCCTCACTCACAAAGGAAAGAAGGAGTCAGAAAAACAAAGTGCTCCAGGACTGACCAGAACTGGTTTTGGGCTAGGCAGAGGCCTCTCTGCCTTCAGAGAAAAGGAAAACTGTGTATAAAAAGGGGACCCAGACCCCTAGGAAATTAGATCACTTTGGGAAAACAAGAAGAAACCTTTGCTGAGGAGCGGAACCAAGAAGGAACTGAGGAGAAGACTATCCCTAAGCTAGAGGGATCTGCCTGCAGTGGTTGCCTGACTGCCAAAGGAAGGAGAAAGGACTTTGTGTGCACTTTTATTCAACTTGTAAAGTATCTCCAAGGGCTTGAGAAAAGAGCTTGCCTCCTGCTGAAGTCTCAGGGACAACAGACTTCAACCACCAGCTCCCCAAGAATCCTTTGGAAGTGCCTGCTGCTGTTTTGGGCCTTCTGAAGGGACTGCGTGTCGCAAGGAGCTGGAAGCGCGACTCAAGAGGAAGAAGCGTGTCGCCGTCGCTGCTGCTGCCGTCGCAACTCCGAAGGAGGGTGTCGCCGCTGTGGCTGTCGTATTGCACCGCATCGAGAGAAGCGTCCCGCAACGAAGAGGAAGCGTGTCGCCGTCGCTGCTGCTGCCGTCGCAACTCCGAAGGAGGGTGTCGCCGCTGTGGCTGTCGTATTGCACCGCATCGAGAGAAGAGTCTCGCATCGAGGAAGAAGCGTGTCGCCGTCGCAGCCGCTGCCGTCGCAACTCCGAAGGAGGGTGCCGCCGCTGTAGCTGTCGCATTGCACCGCATCAAGAGAAGCGCCTCGCATCCACGGAGAAGCGTGCTGCCGTCGGAGCTGCTGCCGTCGCATCACGAAACAAGGGTGTCGCCGCTGCAGTTGTCGCATCGAGCGGAAGCGTCTCGCAACGTCGGAGAGGAGGGTCGCCGCCAAAGCTGTTGCCGTCGCATCGCTGAACAGGGGTGTCGCCACTGCAGTTGACGCATCGAATCGAGACTTCTCGCAACCTCGGAGAAGCGTGCCGCATCAGGAAGAACTTGACGTCTTTATTTCTTTGCACCAGAACTTTGTCGCATTTCCATCGCTGCAACATTGCTTGTTGTGGAAGCGTCCCGCATCGTAAGGTACATTGACTTAAAGTGTCGCATCTTAAGAACTGAACTGAACTAAGCTAAAACTACCATTTTAAGTACAGTATTGTGGATTTTTGTCGTTTATGGTCTTGTGTTAAAACTATATAAAGAATACTTATTTTTGATATAAACCTTGTGTGGTGTCCATCTGTAGTGTGTAACTAGATTACTGTATGTGTTCACAAATGCTTTACACACTGCCTCTGAGATAAGCCTGTCTGCTCGTGCCAAGCTACCAAGGGGGTGAGCAGGGGTTATTTTAGGAGTGTACCCCTTTACCCTGACTAGAGGCGAGGGTCCCTATTTGTCACAAGTACCTACCTGTGCCAACTAGAGACCCCCAATTCTAACATTGGTGGTCAGCGGTGAGGATTCTGGACTTGCATTTGTGACTCATGTACAGTGATTGGTGAACACTACTAGTGAGTGCAGACCAAACGCAACCACATACTGTTTTTCTGTTTTATGGTGTCCTCCTGGAGGTATTTTTGATACTAGGACTCTGGTTAGTTGTTGCAAAATGGAACTCGACTTCTGGCACATGTTTGTCTACACAATGAAGGAACTACGTGTGTTTTGCAAGGAAAGGGGCTGCCTGTGAAAAGAAGGTCCAGGGAGGATCTAGAGGCATCCCTATTTCAGTATGAGTTACCCAGCTGGAAGGCAACACTACCAGTTGAGTCTGAGAAGGAGGAATTCCCTAGAAGTGGGGGAGAAACAGAAAAAGATAGCTGGCTTCTGGCTCATGAGCAGAAGCTGAAAGAGATTGATGAAGAGCTGAGAGAGATTGATGAGGCTCAGAGGGCCTTAGCCCAAGAAGAGGAAATTTGGGCAGCTCAGGAAGTGAGCTTTGCTGAGTTGGAGGTGGAGTCCAGCTCAGATGGTGGCAGCAAAATTAAGTTATTCAGTGCTGAGAGAGTAGTGCACACACCCAGAGAGGTGGCACCTGACTTGGAGGGGTTAACATACACCAGGAGGTTCAAGGACATGAGGTAGCTCCAGTAGTGCGCAGTGTCCCTGAGAGGAATAGGGAAACTGACGCAGGGATTCATGGTCCTAGTGGTGGGAGGGACACTCTACTGACTCTAGATGAGAAGTGCAGGGAGAGGGTTCCCCCATGGTTGAAGTCCTGGTATGTGAGTGTGAAGACCGCCCAGAAGAGTGTGGGTTGAATGACAGAGACAGTCAGTTACTGTCTTGCCAATCTCAGGAGAGTGGTGTGGAGTACGTGTGCGAGGCACTGGATGGTGAGGTGAAGGATAGTTTGGTTAACCCCTGTAGGGGGCTGTGTGATCCAATTGTGGGAGAGCATATTGTAAGTCCCTGTTTTCCAGAGCTATGCCAACACCTGTTGGAGAGTGAGTTCTCTGACCCCAGGGAGCTCACATTGGAGGCAGACCTTTTGGTGGATTCCAGAGGGTCTGAAGAGGCATTGGGGAGTGACCCTAACAGGAGTGGCTCAGGTGTCTTCCAACCCAGAGTGGTGGGAGAGGTTCAGTGTAGCCCAGCTAGGTCCCGTGGTAATGGGAGGGGTGCAGGGACTCACGTCCTGTCTCAGTGGAGAAGGAGTGAGTGTGGGGCTGCGTGTCCCAAGGTGCCCGAAACCCAGTCTCAGAGCCTGGATGGTTCTTTAAGGGAACACCAGGTAGGGAGCCTAGGCTGTCCTGATGGGCCGCCTGTTGAGGAGGATCTCCTAGCGTCTAGAGAACCTGGAGCGTCTGTAAATGGAGCTCCAGTGTTTCTGGTGTCTGGCAGTGCCGCTCCAGTTGAGAGGGGAGAGAGTCCCCAGTGGAAGAACCAGTGGGTCAGGGACCAGCCAGAAGGGCTGAGTCACCAGTGAATGACCATGGTAACACCACTTCTGTCCTGGGGGATCTCCCCGCGCTGTCAGATGGACAGGCGTCGGGAGATCTGCGCCAGGCGGACTGTCACACAACACATGAGAGATGTGTTACCCTCTGGGGGGCATGCGTGCTCCCCAGGAAGTCCTGGTGCGCCAGGCAGATTATTACACAACTCTAAAGGAGTGTGTTTCCCTTGGGGGGTTGGTGTACCCTCCCGGAAGTCCTGGGTTGCCAGGCACAGGTCCAGCCTAAGGGTACAGACCCTGTGCTGGAATCCCAGTTGCAGGATAGAACCCCTGAACTGGTGGGCGGGTGTGCAGGACACCTGCCACAGGGGCCCTGACAATTCTGGTAGGGGGTACCGCTCCTGATGGGAGGGGGCAGTACTCTGGAAGGGGTTGCAGAGGGAGGAGTCCTCGCCTCTGACCCCGGTTCAACTGGAGGGTTTAGACCCTAGATTGGAGGACCAGGTTCAGGGTGTCCCCCTGACCTGGACGCCCAGTTGCAGGATAGAACCCCTGAACTGGTGGGCGGAGTGTGCAGGACACCTGCCGCAGGTGCCCTGACAATTCTGGAAGGGGGTACCGCTCCAGGTGGGAGGGTACAGAGCCCCAAGGAGGAGGACCGGGTGTGGGAAAGCCCACCCCAGTCTCCAGTCCAGCCGCCGGGTATAGGCCCGGGGCTGGTGGGTCAACGCCAGGATGTCATACCTGACCTGACAGGAGGGAGAGTGGACAAAGGGTGCCAAGCACCTGGGGCTACTGCCCCCCGCCCTCTGACGCCACAGAGGTTTGAGAGCCCTGAGAGGCATAAGGCCTGGGTCTCATCCCTGACCACTGTCAGTGGCCACTGTGGCGTGCTGTCTGTCTGTTGGGACACACCAGTGAGCAAGTTAAGGTTAGGTGCTGCACAGGTGGTGTCCACAGGTGAGGAGAAGGGTTCCCCATGGATTAGCTTGGTGGGCCCTGAGAGTATGGACAGAGGGATCCAAATAGGTTCAGATTGGCGTAGAACTAGAGTATGCCCCTGCTGTTGCGGGCCAGGGTCCAGGTTCTATCGCCCAAAGCAGGGAAGCCCATCAGGGTAGTGATTGGTCTCCCCTGCGTTTTGGCTGGAAGGGGTTGTGTTGGACTTGGCCCTTTTTGCAGGGTCATCCCTAAACTTTTTGCCTTCCTCCTATATTTTTTCTGACCTGTTGTTGGCTGTTTTATGACTCTGGGCACTTTACCACTGCTGATCAGTGCTAAAGTGCATATGCTCTCCCTATGATAAATTGTGATGTATTAGTGACTCCATGATTGGATGATTGGTTTACTTGTCAGTCCCTAGTACAGTGCACTGAGTGTGCCCAGGGCTTGTAAATCCAATGCCGCTGGTGGGCTTGCAGCACTGGTTGTGCCACCCACAGAAGCGGCTTGTAAAATGTGCCTCAGGCCAGCCATCGCAGAGCCTATGTGCAGCCTAGAGCTGCCATGTCGACTTGGTGAGTGCACCCACTTACCAGTCCCTAAACCTTCCCTTTACTGCATGTTGGTCACCCCTAAAGTAGGCCCTAGGGCAGGGTGCATTGTAAGTATAAGGTAGGACATGCCCTGGTGTGTGTGGCATGTCCTAATAGTGAATTACAGCCATTTTCGTTTTTCACTATTGCAAGGCTACCTGCTCCCCATAGGCCAGAATGGGCAGACTGACTATTACACCTTATAGTCAGAACTGACCCAGGGAACATGGTAGAAAAACGAATTTAGTATGCCTGAACTCAGAATGATAAAATACATCTTTTAGTGAAGTTGGTTTTAACATTCTGTGTTTGAAAATACCACTTTTAGAAAGTGGGTATTTTCTTGCCTAAACTTCCAAGCCTGCCTCTGCTAGGTTGTGTATTCCTTGTCTGGAGATTGAGTGACAGGGGCTGGGGGTAGCTACAGGAGACAGGGTGAGTCAGCACAGGGCTGAATAGAAAGATCTGCATCCAGAGTGGAGGGAGGAGTTGCACCTGGGTCTGAATAGGGCTGTGCCTGCCTTCCACAATGCTGGCTCCACCTCCTGCCGGGCGTCTGATGCGCTCTGCCCCTCACTCACAAAGGAAAGAAGGAGTCAGAAAAACAAAGTGCTCCAGGACTGACCAGAACTGGTTTTGGGCTAGGCAGAGGCCTCTCTGCCTTCAGAGAACAAGGAAAACTGTGTATAAAAAGGGGACCCAGACCCCTAGGAAATTAGATCACTTTGGGAAAACAAGAAGAAACCTTTGCTGAGGAGCGGAACCAAGAAGGAACTGAGGAGAAGACTATCCCTAAGCTAGAGGGATCTGCCTGCAGTGGTTGCCTGACTGCCAAAGGAAGGAGAAAGGACTTTGTGTGCACTTTTATTCAACTTGTAAAGTATCTCCAAGGGCTTGAGAAAAGAGCTTGCCTCCTGCTGAAGTCTCAGGGACAACAGACTTCAACCACCAGCTCCCCAAGAATCCTTTGGAAGTGCCTGCTGCTGTTTTGGGCCTTCTGAAGGGACTGCGTGTCGCAAGGAGCTGGAAGCGCGACTCAAGAGGAAGAAGCGTGTCGCCGTCGCTGCTGCTGCCGTCGCAACTCCGAAGGAGGGTGTCGCCGCTGTGGCTGTCGTATTGCACCGCATCGAGAGAAGCGTCCCGCAACGAAGAGGAAGCGTGTCGCCGTCGCTGCTGCTGCCGTCGCAACTCCGAAGGAGGGTGTCGCCGCTGTGGCTGTCGTATTGCACCGCATCGAGAGAAGAGTCTCGCATCGAGGAAGAAGCGTGTCGCCGTCGCAGCCGCTGCCGTCGCAACTCCGAAGGAGGGTGCCGCCGCTGTAGCTGTCGCATTGCACCGCATCAAGAGAAGCGCCTCGCATCCACGGAGAAGCGTGCTGCCGTCGGAGCTGCTGCCGTCGCATCACGAAACAAGGGTGTCGCCGCTGCAGTTGTCGCATCGAGCGGAAGCGTCTCGCAACGTCGGAGAGGAGGGTCGCCGCCAAAGCTGTTGCCGTCGCATCGCTGAACAGGAGTGTCGCCGCTGCAGTTGACGCATCGAATCGAGACTTCTCGCAACCTCGGAGAAGCGTGCCGCATCAGGAAGAACTTGACGACTTTATTTCTTTGCACCAGAACTTTGTCGCATTTCCATCGCTGCAACATTGCTTGTTGTGGAAGCGTCCGCATCGTAAGGTACATTGACTTAAAGTGTCGCATCTTAAGAACTGAACTGAACTAAGCTAAAACTACCATTTTTAAGTACAGTATTGTGGATTTTTGTCGTTTATGGTCTTGTGTTAAAACTATATAAAGAATACTTATTTTTGATATAAACCTTGTGTGGTGTCCATCTGTAGTGTGTAACTAGATTACTGTATGTGTTCACAAATGCTTTACACACTGCCTCTGAGATAAGCCTGTCTGCTCGTGCCAAGCTACCAAGGGGGTGAGCAGGGGTTATTTTAGGAGTGTACCCCTTTACCCTGACTAGAGGCGAGGGTCCCTATTTGTCACAAGTACCTACCTGTGCCAACTAGAGACCCCCAATTCTAACAACAATGTATTGCTGTCCCTCTGGGTTCGTGATAAATCCTACATATAGCAAATCCCCATGGACACATGGGATGAATGCACAAATAAATGAAGGAACAGTGTGCAAGTGTAGAGACTGTGAGTACAAGAGGAAGTACAATGCCTGTGAAGATGATCATATGCTGCCCTTCAAATACTGTGCATACACATCAGCAATGACATTCTGTGGGAGGGTACAGCAAGCTTCACATGGCTCCATTCTTTTGACTACTGGAAGCACAGAGCTGTGCCAGCTACCCATTCATTTGCTTTTTCACAGCAAGAAAAGATTGCCCTTCAGAATGCATGGCAGGAAAGAAGTACACAATAAGTTTCATAGAGTTATAGCGTGAAATACAGGCCAATGCCATTATCAGTGAGTACAACCAAATGTTTAGGCAGCTGGTTGACAGCATCTCTTGAAGTACAGCAACACAATCTGGGTTTCACTCAGGGACAATACAAAATGTGTGTACTCCAAGGTCAAAGGACATTAATGTCTACAATAAAAATGGTATGACCTAAGAAGACATGAGTGAGGACTTGATGCAACAAAGTACTGGGCTGTCTGGCCACTGGGTTCGGTCCTGTACCTGTGCTGTCACTGAACTTGTGATAAAGATCATCTATTTCTTTGGGAGTTAGAGTTGTCACTGAAGTTCTAAAAACGGTTGTACTATTGAATATCGACCCCCCCCCCGAATAATGTCTTACAAGAATATAGAGAACAGACTAGCGAGGAAAGTATAGATAGACTGTTCCTAACTCTGCATCTATGTACCTTGAAGATATATGTACCACGCCGGTACACATATCTGGAGTTAGGTATAGAAAATATATACTTCCTAATTGTTGATGTATGTTTTTTTTATATTGACCCCCAGAATATCGTGGTACAAGAATATTGAGAACAGAATAGCAAGGGACAGAATGTCGGAAGGTAAGTGAATATAGGGAAGCATAGATTTACTATTCCTTACTCCACATCTACGTACCTTGAAGATATTTGTTCCTCAAAGGTACTTATGTGTAGAGTTAGGTATAGAAAATCTATAATTACTATTGATATTTTTTTTAAATATTTAGTCTTCGATATTGTGTCCCATAGATATTCTGGGGTCGAGGTTCAGGGTGCATACCTTAGAAACAGGTAAGGTTTTGTGTACTGTTTTAAAAATATAACTTGTATTACCATCCCAATTTGAATTCATTCAACCCCTTTCCAGGGTAGTCAGGATTGTATCTGGGGGTGAAACGATGCCCTATACCTCTCTCTATAGATATCATAACAAATCTATTAATATAGAAAGAATGAAACGTAACTCATAGCCATCTCATGAAACAGGACTTGCACTAAATATAGGTTTATGAATCAGTCAGTTCTAGAGATGTTTGATTGATAGGATTGGTCTGTAATAGCTTTTGAAATCACACTCCTTCATTATGCCAATGAAGGATGCAGGGATGCTTTTATACTTTGAGGAAAATTCTTGATTGGTTAAAGCAGACAATCCTAGAACAGCAGTGGCGTAGCTAGAACTTTTGCTGCCCGTGGCGGTCCCTGCCTTTGCCGCCCCGTGATGGCTGCAGGTAAGAGTGGGAGGGAACGGTGGCGATCCCTGCGTTTGCAGCCACGCAACAGCCACAGGTAAGAAGGGGGGGGGGGGAGGCTGCAGCCACCAAAACTCGTGCCGCTCGGGGCAGACCGCCTCCCCTTGATACGCCACTGTAGAACAGACAATGAGCCTCAAGCGCAAAGAGACCATTAGCAGCTGAATTTTGGGAATTGCACTTTGACGTCAGCCTCACCGTTACTGACCTGAGGGATTCTCGGATTCTTACAGAGTAAACAGCCACCAACTAGCCACCAACTGGCCTCCTCATGATAATTAATGGGGCGGGAATTTATCTTCTCAGCCAATGTAAAAAGAAACAAATGCTGGGATGGAGGCCTGCATGGGACAGAAGACCTCCAACCTAGCACTCCCATTCTGGATATGCCTGCACTGCTACCCCTATCAGCAGTTGCAATATCAGAAAAGAGTGGGAAACTCTTTATGTGATCTTGGGGAGCACGTACAGTAGCCACTGTGGCTGTTGCCTGCTTCTCAAAATGTGCCGAGCAAGCACAGGCTAAGTGTCACCTGTCAAATACTGACAGCTTCCATTTGCGGTGGGCTAGGCCTGCCTTTGGCGATCACAAAAGCGACTGCAAAAGCGGGTGACAAGCATTTATGCATGCTGTTAGGGTTGCCCCTTTGTCGCCCCTTTTCCCTTGCAATTGGGAAGGGTTTTCACTGTGTTAATCATGATTCACAGCGGTAAATATGAATCATAATGCACTTTAGTGCCCTTCATTTCCAAAGTCAGCTTCATTGGCTTTAGGAACGTAAAGTCATCTGTGCCTCAGGCCACATGCGTAGTAGGTATGGAAAACTGAATTGATCCGTAAGTGACTTAAAATAGAAATAAATCTTGAACATTAATGAATTAATCTTTAGAAAGTAAAGATCAATTTCCCCAGCGCGCGCAGTCTGCCCTCAGCATAATGTGAGTGTTTACAGTAATTTACCATTAACAAGACAGATGCTACACATTAGCAAAAGTGCATCTGTAAGCGAACTAGTAAACGTTAGCCTGCCTGCCTACTCACATTAATTAATCTCCACAGTTCAATTTTATTGCATGCTCTGAAGCATCAATCTTCCAATAGCGCGTGCAAATGAAAGGGTCTTCTGGGGTTCTATTCATCATGCTTTATTAATATTCCACTGATCATTTCCACTCACATGCTCTAAAGGAAAATGTGTAGGGATCAGCCCAGAAGCAGACCAGCCTGCCATGAACAGCCCCGCCTCATTTCACACAGGCTGGCCCCTTAATGAGGATGAGTCCTGTGATTAAAAAACTTGGCGGGAATGACACTGCACTCCTACTCCTTGAGGGATAAGAAGCGAGGAAAAGGCCCTCACAAACTCGTGTGATTCAATCTCAAATCTACTTCAGCCATGTTCAATTATTTCCTCAGCGTTCGGATTTTAAATGGTCAATTTATAAATATATATTTGCATTTTTTGTTTCCACTAGGCCTCCAAGGTACTTGACAGATTACAGAATACATTATTATACAATATTACAGTACTTTTATCTTTCTTCTGCCTAAAGTTAGATACACTGAAAGAAAAAAAGAATATCTGCTATAATTTAACTACAATGTATTGCTTTCCGTATATAGCGCTTCCTACTGTGGTTTGTGACTTCTCTCAGGCCCTCGTTAGGAGTCATGGGGATTGGCCTCTATGTGGTAAATACCACCCTGCACAATTCCAAAACCTGGCACCAAACTTATGGGCGATCTCTCCATGTTTGATCTACTGGATGTTTTGAGCACTGTTTGCCATTAGAAATCTACCTTATAAAGGGGAGCGAATGAGGAATGACAGATCTATGATCATTTGCATTAAATGCTGGACCTTAACACTCTTCTAGTTGTCATTCTATTTATTCTGTATGGTTACCTCCTAGCGCTCTGGAGTGACCAAGACCATTTGTGGCACTAGACAAAACTCCTACCAAAAATAAACATATCATTATTTAAATAAAAACGTGTTGGCCCTGCCAGGTATCAAACGTGTGACCTGCAGGTACTTGAATTTTATAGTGAAATTGACTCTCACAGCACCGACCACCACTCCAAATTAGTTCACCCCCACCACCACTACTAAAATAGGTGGATAAGGGTGAAACCCTACAGAGGAGAGGGGCAGACTGGAACCATGTCTGCTTCAGGGTAATCTTCAAAAGCACAATGGAGACATCTGTATAAGAAAAGAAGGAAGAAGAATTTACTGATCTTCCGAAATTGTGGTATGTATTACTCAAAAAGAATCAAAAGATATGTACCGAGCTGGAATGTGACATGGGCCTAATGTGAACTGCCAAAGACTGTGTCGCCCATACCCGTTTCTATCACATGCAGGAAATACTCTGCACATCCAGAGAATATATTCATAGAAGAAAACATAATGCAGAGCCATAGCCGTGGGTGAGACTGGCATGCCGGGCACCCCATAATAATTCTTATCCCCCAAATGCAACGGAGTGGAGAAAACACAGATTAGCAGAAAGATTATGGAGACGAGAACCATCAACTGACCATCTAAAACAGCTACAAGCACTTAAAAACACCTACAAAATAAACATCATATGGGATGCAAAAGCATCCTTTTTCAGGTCTCAACTAGATAGAGCCAAAAATAGGTCACAAAAACACTTCAACATTTCCAAGCAACAAGCAAGGTCCTGCAATCCCACAGGGAGCAAAAATACCTCGCAGCAAAACTGTGAAGCCTTCCTTAACTTCTCTGAGGAAAAAATATTGAAAATTTAAAAAGCGATTGCAGCAGACATGAAAGTTTACGAGACCAGACCATCAACACATTCCACGTTCAACCAGAAACCACAAATATGGGCCAACTCAAGATTCACATCCAGTCCAATCAGACAAGAATTGGGGTCACATTTTGCGAGCTCAAAATGTTCACTGAAGAGGAGATCAGCAAAATCGTAGCATAAATGAATCCAATATTGCATTTCAATGATCTGATCCCCTCAACAATCATAAAATACATCATTCATTTGGTCTCCACTCTCTGGAGAAAAATAGTAAACTCATCTCTCATCACTAACTCAAGGAACCATAGCCAAATGTTTGAAGACAGGACAAGTGACACTTCTCCTGTAAAAAAAAAAGGAGCTGTTACAACATATCTAAATAACTTCCGTCTGGTGTCAAACATCCCCTTCCTTGCAAAACTGTTGGAGAAATGTGTACACAAATAATTATGTCAGCACATTTAGCAGTTCAACCTATCAGACAAGTTCCAGTCAGGTATCAGACTAGGTCACAGCACTGAATCAGCAGCCATCCTTCACATCATGGATGATACTGTTAAAGTAGTAGACCAGAAAGACTCCTGCCTCCTCATCCTACTCGACCCTTCATTGGTGTTCAATACTGACAACCACGACTTCCTCTTAGAGTTACTGGAACACAGAATGTTGCTATCAGTAAAAATACTAAAATGGTTCACATCTTTTTTTTTTTAAACTGCCAACGAGTCAAACTAGGAGGATCCCTATCAAAAGCATCCCCAGTCAGTAGGAGAGTTCCTCAAGGATCCATCATCTCCCCTACACTTTTCAATGTTGATATGGAACCGTTGACATAGATCTTCAAATAAGCAAACCTGGCATACCCATGTACGCAGATGACACTCAACTGTATTTGAAGATTTACTCCATGGAAGATATCACCGACTTAATGATACTCTTATGAAAATTCAGACCTGGCTGTCTCAAAACCGCTCAATCTAAATGCCACGAAAACTGAATTCCTACTTTCCTCCCCACCCCATAGCTTCCACCAGATACAAGAATGAGTGAAGCAATCGAGTGCCTTTAAATGCACACCTGTAAAATCTTAACATGCAAGCAAACATCAGGGCATCTACACGCAATGCTTTTCTACAACTTAACATACTCAAGAAGGTGAAACCCTTCATCCTGTCACCAGACTTCAAGATCGCTGTCCAATCCCTAGTTGTATCTAGACTGGGATATGAGAGTGCAACCCTAACAGGTTTACCGAAATCAAGCACAGCACCACTCAAGGCGACCCTGAATGCAAAGGCAAGATTAATAACAGGAACTAGATGCTTCAACCACATCAGTCCAACTCTAAAGTATCTCAACTGGCTACCAGTAGAAACAAGGATCCAGATGAAGATAGCATGCTTTATGCAGAAAGTCCTGCACCATGAAACACCAAAGTACCTCAAAGATAAACTCAATTTATCAGGGGGCAGCCGCTCCCTACAAAGTACCAACTACTTCTTGCTGGAACCACTGAGATTCCATAAAACGAAGGTCTATACCTCCACATTCTCTGAAGCTTTGCTGAGAATATGGAACTCTCTCCTGCTGGATGATCTGCATAAACTATTGATGATCAATTTCAAGAAAGAGGTTAAGAGCATTTCACTGGACAGATTCTTAACATAAAACAAGTTTTAAACCTGGGCTCTAACCACAAAATCTTGGTCCACAAACTCTCTCACGATTATTTTGCTTTATATTCAGGGTATACTATATGTTATGTAACAGGTTTTGGGGGTTGCTCTGTACAGTGCTGTGATACCTTTGAGTCATGTTCGTGCTTTGCAAAACTCTTCTAAATAAAATAAATAACGAACAGTAAGCCAGAAAATGCTTTTATGATAAAAGCTTAGCTGAAGTTAACACTTCGTTGACAAGTTAATACATTCATTATACAAGCTAAAATGAAAGACATGGCTGTGCATTGGTAAGAAAACTTCCAACAATTTCTTCAATATTTAAATGAAAAGTGACACTGCTCCTACAAGGTCATCTACAAACATTAGCACGATGTCCCGGATAATCAAACTTCTACATGAGTAACTTTAATATCTCCATTAGTAAAAATGCATATTTTATGTGTCATGTCTGCTGTTTTTAAAATAGGCCTCCTGCTCACAAACATTTTATTTCATAATTTTTCGCCAAATGTCCTTCCTAAAATACCCATCACCACTTATACATTTATAGGTGCATCACAATTATTCCGATCACTAGGGGGTGTATTGCAGTAAGGCCAATGGGCGTTCGTGCTGTTTCTTGGGTTCCTGGGTCACTATTGTATAACAGAAGAGGTTGCAGATGCTTACATGCCCATTTTATAACACAAATTGTGCTAGTGCACATTTCCACCACCATCCTGGGGCGGCCCGTGCACAAGAAAGGAGGTGGGCTGTGCGTCCCCCCTCCTGGAGCCATACATGGCCCAGGGGATCGCCATGCCCTAGGGCCGGCCCACCCCCAGGACATGGCTGTTTGCTTTTGCTTGGTGGGAGCTGACAGCTCCCGCCAAGCAAACGTAAACACTCCGGCTGCAGCGGGCGGGAGCTGTCAAAGTGCTCCCACCCGCTGGAAGCAGAGGCTTCATCTCTTTCCCTGCCATCAGACATGCGCACAGGGGAAAAGATGAAACTACTGCTCCTGCACACAGGGAGTGGCATTTCCAGATGCTCCCTGCGTGCAGCAGCAATGCTGGCTCCCGCAGGAGGCAGGAAGCCGGCGTCAACCGTGAGGGACTTGAGGCTCCCCCAGGACTTGAGGCTCCCCCCACGGTCCCCAACCTGCACACTGGGTGTCCTGGCTGGGTCCAGGGCACCCACAGACACTTGACTGGGCCCTGGTGAATGGGATCCCGGGGCTGAAATTGGCCCGGGGAGGGGGGCCATGCACCCCCCATTACATTTCAGTTGGGCCCTGGGGGATGAGGTCCACGGGGTGAAATCAGCCCAAGGAGGGGGTCTGCGTGGCCCCCCTCCCCCTTGTAATTTGGCTGGACCCACTCAGATACTAGCGCACCCACTCCCACACCATCCATCAACACAGGAGGTGGTTTGACTGGACATTGGGTACCATCAACCACAGGTTTTACCAACAAGACATGAAAAACAGGGTGCATTTTCGAGGCGGAAGGTAATTCCAATTTCATGGCGACAGGGTTGATTCCTTTGCAGATCTTGTAAGGACCAATAAAGTGAAGCTTGAATTTACCTGTGCCTTTTACTGCAATGTTATGGGTCGATAACCACACCAGATCATCAATGGCATAATCAGGATTGGCACGGTGATAGAGATCTGCAGACTTTTTTGTACCCAGCATTGGCTTTATCCAAATTTTCCTGTGCTGTTTTCTGTATGTCATGTATGTGATCAACTAGCTCTTGAGCTGCTGGAATAGAAGTAGTAGTAGGAAGGTGCAAAAGCAAAAGACGAGGATGAAACCCAAAGTTACAATAAAAAGGAAAGAAAGCAGTGGAAGAGTGCATGCCATTGTTAAAAGCGAATTCAGCCGCCCAGAAGAATACATCCCATTCTAAGGAAGTGTGTAACAACTGACACCGCAAATATTGCTCAAGGCATTAGTTCACTCTCTCCGTTTGGCCATCTGTGGGCGGTGATGGCCAGACGAGAGGTGCATATCCATGTGTAACAATGTGCCCAACCCTTTCCAAAACTTAGAAACAAAACTGGGACTCTCGATCAGAAACAACAACATAAGGGAGACTATGTAACCACACAATATGCTGCAGAAATACCATGGACAATTCCTTTGAAGTGGGTAACTCTTTCATAGGAATAAAATGGAACATTTTTGTCAACATATCAACCACTACTAGTATAACAGTGAACCCTTGTTCTGTTTTTGGAAGTTCTACAATGAAGTCCAGGGAAATAGAATGGCAATGAGCAGGGGGAGTGGACATAGATGTCAGTAACCCTGCAGGGGCCTGATGTGAAATTTTGCTTTGGGCACAGATATGACATTTCTGGACATACTGTTTTGCATCAGAAACCATTGTAGGCCACCAGAAATACCTTCTTAATAGGTCTATAGTTTTCTTGTCCCCAGGATGCCTCATCAGTAAATATGCATGACACATTTCTAAAGCTTGTTGCTGCAGAGACGGTGGGACTAACTAACCCCCCCTTGTATGTAAAGGAGGTTAAGCACTCTTAAGCCTTTGTGTGTTTGTTCCGGGACCTCTATATCTTTGCATTGTTGAGCCTTTAGCACCTCATTAGTAAACCTCTCTTCAGAGTGTAATTCCACTAAAATGCCTTCTTTAGCTATAATGGGAGGAGGATTGCTGGGTGTCTCAATGGCATCATAACCTAATCGTGACAGAGCGTCTGCTTTCCCAGGTTTCTTTCCTGCCTGAAATTAAATTACAAAGTCAAATTTATTAAAATACTGTGTCCAGCACATTTTGTCTCATAGACAAAGCTCATGCTGATTTTAAGAACTGCAAATTCCTGTGATAGGTAAGAACAGTGACAGTGTGTAATGCTCCTAACAAATATTGAGGCCATTCTTCAAATGCCCTTTTGATGGCTAGTAGCTCTCTATCACCCACTGAGTAGTTTTGTTCCGTGGTACTGAGTTTCTGTGTATAAAAAGCAACAGGAAGTAAACAGCCTGATAGTCTGTCTCGTTGGGACAACCACCCCCTGATTGCTAGCTACGAAGCATCAGCCTCAACAATAAAGGGCTGGGAAGGGTCTGGGGTTTTCAAAATGGGGGCACTGGTAAATCATTCTTTTAATTTCTGAAACGCTTCGTCCACTGCAGAAGTTCATTGGAATTTAACTCCTTTACGTAGAAGCCTAGTGCTTATAGATGCTAGGTCTGAGAAATTATCAATAAAGTGCCTATAGAAATTGGCAACATTTAAAAAGCTTTGACCTGCTTTTATGGATTGAGGTGACTTCCACTATGCTTTGGCGGATACTTTTTGTGGGTCCATTCTCACTCCTTTGTGTGACAACAAGAATCCCAAAAGAGTAACCTCTGTTGTATTGAATTTTCATTTGTCAAGTTTTACATACAGTTTGTTGGCTGGTAGTTTTTCTAACACTGCTCTGACATGTTGTGTGTGCTCTCCCGCAGCTGACGAATAGATTAAAAAATCATCTACGTAGGCAATGGCGCATACATCTAACAAGTCTCTCAGGACTTCATTAATGAAGAAATGAAATGCCGCCGGCACATCACAAAGACCAACGGGCATAACTAAGTATTCGTATAACCCAACCTTAGTGCGAATTGCAGTTTTCCATTCATTGCCATCTTATACCCTCACCAAATGGTACGCCACTCCTAAATCCCGCTTTCTGAAGGTTTTTGCGTCCTTAACTTGGTCAAGCAGTGATTGGATTAACGGTAAGGGGTATTTGTTTTTTATAATGATGTTGTTAAGAGATCTGAAGTCTATACAACATCTAAGAACACCCTCTCGTTTTGGAATAAAGAAAAGAGGCTAGGAAGCAGGGAGTGAGAAGGTCTAATTAACCCAATTTGCAACATTTCATCCAAGTAGTCTCGAAGGTATAGGTTTTCTTTCTTGGTCAATGCATATATTTAGCTGCAGGGAATCTGTGCTCCAGCTACCAAATCGATGTGACAATCATACGATCTGTGAGGAGGAAGAATAGAAGCTTTCTTTTGCCAAAAACTTCCACCAGATCCTGATAACACAGTGGCAACTCAGGAGATACTGTTTCATTTATGACAGCTATTTCTTTCCAGCTGTCTATCACCTGTGTACAATGCTTATCACAATAATCAGAAAGGAAGGTTAGAGAGCGATTGCTCCAGTCAATATCAGGATTGTGCTTAGCCAGCCATGGTATACCCAATATGACATGAAATTGAGGTGTTAGTATCTCGTCAAAAGCATACATATTCTTTATGTTCTTCTTGCATAATGAGACATAGGTCATCTGTGGTATGAGTTATGGGCCCGGATTTTATGATGCTGCCATCAAGGGTTTTAACCTCATCTGGAAACTCCTTTAATAAAGAAGGGATCTTCAAATGCTTGGCCCACTAAATAGCCATAAAGATACCTGTTGCTCCTGGGTCAATCATGACCTGAACATCTGTTGAGTGTTCACCCAATACTAGATGAGTGCTATCAAAGAAATGATGATGTACCAACAAGGGATTCTCTTGTGCTGCAATATGTGAGACAATTAAACCAGAAGTACCTCAAGCACTTGTCTCCACAGCCTTCAGGCTCTTTAGTTTCCTAATTCATTAAGTTTTTTAGGTTTTGCAGGACAATCTCGTAAAAAGTGACCTTGTTTTCCACGGTATAAACACAGTTTTTTATCTCTATGTCTCTGAAGTTCTTCCTCACTTAAAAGTCCTCTAATGCCACTGATTTGCATTGGTTCAGGTTCTTCCGTGTTTTTTTCAGGTGCTGTTCTTTCTCCTTGTAGAACAGAACTCTAGTATCAGAGCTCCCTTTCCCTCTACGTCTCATATTTAATCGGTGATCCAGTTTAACCACCAAATCAATGAGAGTGCTGCAAGAATCAGGAGAGTCTACCACTTGGGCTAAAAAGTCTTTAAGATCATCTGTGAGTCCTCTGTAGAACAGAGCACTACATTTGGCCTCCGGCCACCCTGCGTCTGCCACCAATCTATTAAAAATGGATATGCATGTCATCAGGTCTTTGGTGCCTTGTTTTAGACTTAACGACTCTGTGTCCACAGACTGCAAAAACGTATGTCTGTCGAAGAGTCTTTTTAACTCGTTTTTAAAAGAAGTATAATTGTATAGCATTGGGTCATTCTGTTCTACTAAAGGGATAGACCAAGTGGCTGCCATGCCTTCTAGGTAGGATAAAACAAATGCAACCGTAGCTTGTTCTGTAGGAAAGCAAGAAGCTTTGCACATAAAATGCAACTGGCACTGATTAATAAACATAGCGAATTTAGTGGGATCACCCAAAAACTGTTCAAGAGGTGTCAAGAGTATAGCAGGAGGGGTAGTAACGTGAATAACAGAAGCACCTGTGCCCGAGAAGGAGGCCTGAGAAAACAGGTTTCCAACAGCCCCCTGTAACGGTATTAGGTACACTACTCTGCTGCATAATGTCCACTCTGAGGGTGAAGGCTTGTGTTTCTTTATGTAAGTTCTCTATCATATGGGCTAAATCTGTGAGGGCAATCTGCTGTTTTTCCACATCGCTCAGGCGGAAATGTAACGTGGACTTCTCGTTCTGTCAATTCTCACCTGTGTCTCAGCAGGATTGATAGGAAAGACGACGGAGTGAAGTCCCAACTTCCTCCCTACACCGGGACTGCCTAAACAATGTCAAAGCCAGTTGAGGTGATATGAGGGGGGAAGGGAAGCGAAAAGACATGTGTCCCACGTAGTCAACCCAGGGAGGTATGAAGTGCCCAGGTATCTCTGTAGTTTTCCTGCATATAAGGAAGAGGAAAGGGATGTAAACGTGGGTTGCACCTTTCTAAAGAGGTACAAGCTACCAATACTAAATGGAATTCACTCTTCTACTTAGCGACTACCTGTGTGATTCCCCTCTTCTAAAATTAAGGTAAATGACTGCATACACAGGAATGGTATACACTCTATAGAAATGGAAAGAACATGGAACATAAGTTTACTCTACACCTAATATGTAAGAATGTGATATGTAAAGAAATGTTAAAGCTAAACATACCTGAAAGGTATTTTGCAAAATGCGTTACTTGAAAGCCCCATAAAAATGTACAGCAATATCAAAATACTGGGGGGAAAAATGAGAACACGACAGCGACTTGTAATCTTCTATTAAGTCAAAAAGAAAAATAGCACAAAAATAGTGTTGGGCTTATATGTTTTCACAGCTGCTATATTAATACTGCAGAAACTGATAACCAATCTATAGTCTTTCTTTCTCCATAGCTACTGCCAGTTTTACTGTAGGAAAAGAACGGAATCTCCAATAACCATCAGGCACATAGTCAGATAAGTATACACTTGAAACTTCTTAGAATGCTAGCGCTAAGCATGTTACCGCCTTTGTTAGTAGAAGAAGGTATTTTAAATGTTCTTGTCCTTGTTTATCTCCACAGGTATTTGAGAAATTGCGTCTATCAGAAATCCGAAGCAAACTCCCACCGCAAACGAGGAAAAAGAGACGATGAACAGCAGCCCACCAAGAATGACAAAGCCGGCGGCAGAAAGGAGAGTGACTCAAAAGCGGAAGAATGCACAGGCGTCAACTAGAACGCGAAACGGTCTTCTGCCCGGATAGCTCGGCTATATACTGGTGATGCTCCGCCCCCCCGCAGACTCAGCCAGGAGCAGAGCAGGCCCAACAGTGGCTGGCTCTGCTGAGGGTACCCATCACCTCCCCAAGCCCTGCTGAAGCTCATTCTTACCACCACTGATGAAACTCATTGACAGGTATTCCTGTCCAGCCAACAGGCAGTGTGTGCTCTGTCTAATATGCATTGAAAAAAGCTTGTGGCACTGGCCCACCTCTCTTCTGCTCTATGGAAGCAGGGGAAGGAGACAGGGTCATAATCCTAGGGCAGATGAGAAGAGGTAACGACCGCAATACTTCTACAGTGGTCTTCACCAGGCTCTCCTTGTATAGTTCTCAATCCATGAGGACTATAGTGCTGTATGTGCCAGTTGAAAGTCATGCATCCATTAGACAAATTAAAATGCTTTTCTGATACACAGAAATAGCAGTGTTATGCTGTGATAGTATGAAAGGAGAGCTGTCAACTGAATGGTTTCCTCTTTGCACAATTGTAAAAAATAAGAAACACCAAATAAAGCAGTAACAAGAGTGAGAGTCATTGGAAAAGCAAAATAAAAGGAGTTTGTCTCATACCAAAGAAAGAAGTTTCAAATAGCGGTGGGCAAGCCAAGCAAGGTTCACGACTAATGTCTGTCTCGGCCTCAGCCCTTGACCAATGAAAACGAAGCCTATTGAACCCTTTGACCCCTACACTCTTTGATCTGTCCGTCCGCCCTCTATCAGACATCATTTGCTCCCTAGGTTTCACAATGGTGTCATATGATGACGATACTCAGATTATTGTCTCCTTGTCACCTAATATTGGCTCCACATCTGAAAGACTCACCCTTTGGAGCAGGTTATTAGCTGGATGGCGACCACCTGTCTTAAGCTGAATGGTGACAAAATGGAGGTCATGGTAATCGGAAATAATCCATCAGAATGGGATCAACTTTACTGGCCCCCGTGTTCGGGTGAGCGCCCCCCCAAACCAGAAGTAAAAAGCCTTGGGGTCACTATGGACAAAGATCTCACCATGAATTCCCAGGCAAAGAAAGTTGCAGCTACGTGCTTCTGCCTCCTCAGAGCACTGAGGAAGACGCTCAAGTGGCTCTCCATGGAAACACGTAGAATAGTGGTGCAGGGCATCATACTATCTCGTTTAGACTATGGCAACTCTCTCCTTTTAGGCAGCCCTCTATCTGTCACAAAGAAGCTGCAAGTTATCCAAAATGCCGAGTCTCGAGTACTGCTGGGTATACCCAAAACGCAGTCAGCGAGCCTGGCTCTTGCCAAACTTCAGTGGCTGCCAATAAACAAAAGAATTCAATTTAAAGCATTATTTATTGCTCACACAGTAAAACACACATCTCATTACCCCCTATAGCGTGTCACAGGGCAAACAAGGGAAGAGTCAGGTAAGCGGGTCCAAACGCTTTTTATTGCCTTTTATATTACACAGCTGCTTATTGTATAGTCACAGGAACACCAAATCAATCCGCTCTGCGCGTCCATTGGGGAATTAGCTGTCTTCTTTAAGGCTCAGTATGCTGCTCCTCTGAGCTTTGATCAGTCCAGGTCCGGGCAGGCTCCACAAGGAGGGAGAGGAAATGGGAAAAGAAAAAAACAAAATCAGGCATCAGCCGTCTGGTTGCCTTATTTCTTAGCGTCAGGGAAGGTAATGAGGGGGAGTCATGCACCCGTCATGCGATGTGGTGTGAAAGAAACCCGTCACCAGGCAAGCGGGCGTTACAATAATCAATCAATCAATCAATCACGGCATTTATAGAGCGCGCTACTCACCCGGGAGGGTCTCAAGGCGCTGGGGGAGGGGGTAAGTTACTGCTCGAACAGCCAGGTCTTGAGCTGCTTCCTGAAGGAGAGATGGTCCTGGGTTCGCCGAAGGTGAGTGGGGAGGGAGTTCCAGGTCTTGGCTGCCAGGTAGGAGAAGGATCTTCCTCCGGCGGTGGCTCTGCGGATGCGTGGTACGGTGGCGAGGGCGTGGCTGGTTGATCGTAGCTGGCGGGTGGGCGTGTAGAAGGTCATGCGGTCGTTGAGGTACTTGGGGCCCAGGTCGTGGAGGGCCTTGTGTGCGTGGGTGAGGAGTCTGAACGTGATTCTCTTGCTGACGGGAGCCAGTGCAGGTCTTTCAGGTGTCCGGTGATGTGGCTGTGCCGGGGGATGTCCAGGATGAGTCGTGCGGAGGCGTTCTGGATGCGCTGGAGTCTTTTTTGAAGTTTGGCTGTGGTTCCGGCGTAGAGGGTGTTCCCATAGTCCAGTCGGCTGGTGACGAGTGCCTGGGTGACGGTCTTCCTGGTTTCAGTGGGGATCCATCTGAAGATCTTGCGGAGCATGCGCAGGGTGTTGAAGCACGAAGATGAGACGGCGTTGACTTGTCTGGTCATCGACAGGGAGGAGTCCAGGATGAAGCCCAGGTTGCGTGCGTGGTCCGTTGGCTTGGGCGCGGTGCCCAGGGCCGGGGGCCACCAAGAGTCGTCCCAGGCGGAGGGTGATGAGCCCAGGATGAGGACTTCCGTCTTGTCTGAGTTCAGTTTAAGGCGGCTGTTCCTCATCCAGTCGGCGACATCTCTCATCCCGTCGTGTAGGTTGGCTCTGGCGGTGGTGGGGTCGTTGGTGAGGGAGAGGATCAGCTGGGTGTCGTCGGCGTAGGAGATGATGTTGAGGTTGTGTTGGCGTGCGATGGCTGCGAGGGGGCTCATGTAGACGTTGAAGAGGGTTGGACTGAGTGAAGATCCTTGTGGAACGCCGCAGATGACTTCGGTGGCCTCGGATCTGAACGGGGGAGGCGGACTCTCTGGGTTCTTCCGGCGAGGAACGAGATGATCCATTCCAGTGCTTTCTCTCGGATTCCGATGTTGCTGAGGCGCTTCACTAGGGTGCGGTGGCAGACGGTGTCGAACGCCGCGGAGAGGTCCAAGAGGATGAGGGCTGCTGTTTCCCGTTGTCGGTTAGGGTTCTGATGTCGTCGGTGGCTGCGATAAGGGCGGTCTCGGTGCTGTGGTTGGCCCGAAACCCGGACTGCGAGGGGTCGAGGATCCATTCGTCTCGAGGAAGGCGGCAAGCTGTCTGTTGACGGTCTTCTCGATGACTTTGGCCGGAAACGGAAGGAGCGAGATGGGACGGTAGTTCTTGAGGTCGGTGGGGTCCGCCGTTGGTTTCTTCAGGAGGGCGGTAAGCTCGGCGTGCTTCCAGCTCTCCGGGAAGGTGGCGGTGTGGAAGGAGGAGTTGATGATGTCCCGGAGATGGGGTGCGATGGTGGCGTCGGCTTTGTTGAAGACGTGGTGTGGGCAGGGGTCGGTTGGTGATCCGGAGTGGATGGAGTTCATCGTGCGGGTGGTGTCTTCGGTGCTGATCGGGGTCCAGTTGCAGAGGGTGGTGGTGGCGGGCGTTGGTTCGGCGGTAGGGTGCGTGGTCTGTGCGTCGAAGCTGTTATGTATGTCGGTGATCTTGCGGTGGAAGAACGTGGCGAGTGAGTTGCAGAGGTCTTGCGAGGGGGTGATGTCGTTGTTTCCGGCGCTGGGGTTGGAGAACTCTTTGACGATGCTGAAAAGTTCCTTGCTGTCGTGGGCGTTGTTGTCCAGTCGTTCTTTGAGTGCCGACTTCTTGGTGGCACGGATCATCTGGTGGTGTTTGCGGGTGGCGTGCTTGAGGGCGGTCCTGTTGTCTGTGGTCTGGTCGAGTCGCCAGGCTTTCTCGAGAGTGCGGCAGTTCTTCTTGGATTCCTTGAGTTCGTTGGTGAACCAAGGGGTTTTCTTGCTTCCGGGTCTGCTGGGAGGGTTTTTAGTGGTGCGAGGTCGTCGGCGCAGGCGGTCAGCCACTTGGCGAGGTTGCTGGCTGCTTCGTTTGGGTCCGTTGTGTTGGTGGGTGTGTTCTGGCTGAGGGAGGCGGTGAGCTGCTCGGCGGTGATCTTGCTCCAGCTCCGGCGGGGAGCCTGTTGCGGGTGGTGGTGGGTCGCAGTCTTTCTGAAGCTGAAGTGGACGCAGCTGTGGTCGGTCCAGTGGAGTCCGGTGGCGTGGCTGAAGGAGATGTGCTTGCTGGAAGAGAAGACGGGGTCAAGCGTGTGGCCGGCGTAGTGGGTGGGTGTGTTCACCAGTTGCTTGAGTCCGAGGTTGGCGAGGTTGTCCAGCAGGGCGGTGGTGTTTCTGTCGTTGTTGTTCTCCAGGTGGAAGTTGAGGTCCCCTAGGAGGATGTAGTCGGCGGAGGGCATGGCGTGCGGGCTGATGAAGTCTGCGATGTCTTCGCTGAATAGTGTGCGTGGTCCCGGGGGTCTGTAGATGAGGGTGCCTCGGAGGGTGGTCTTGGGGTCAGTGTGTATCTGGAAGTGTAGGTGTTCGGCGGCGGTGAAGGTCTTGTCGGAGTTAGTCGAGATGCGGATGGTGTTCTTGTGTACGATGGCGATGCCTCCTCCCGTCTGGTTGACGCGGTCCTTCCGGGTGATCTTGTATCCGTCCGGGATGGCTATGGCGATGTCGGGCGCTGAGGAGGCGTTCATCCAGGTTTCGGTGAGGAAGGCGACGTCCGGTGCTGTTGCGGTCGAGCAGGTCCCAGAGTTCCACGGCGTGCCTGTGGACGGAGCGGGTGTTCAACAGGATGCATTTCAGGTGGTTGCTGCTGGTGCTCGACTTGGCGGAGGTGGTGCACGTCCGGGAGGCAGGTGAATCGGCAGGCTTGGCAGGTGAAGGGTCCGTGGGTGCGTCTCGGTGAGGCTCGGTAGCAGGCAGGGTTCCGGCCGGCATTGAGTGCGGTGAGGGTGGCGGCGTCGTAGGTCCGTCGAGTAGTGTTGCATCGGTGGGATCCAGGGGTCCTGGCGCTGGGCGCGGGCCAGGCGCGGACGGGCGCAGACGGGCTTACCTTTGGCGCACCTTCGGCGCTCCGTCGGTGCTCCCACTGCGCGCGGCCGCTGCGCGGTCGCTCAGGGGCGTCATAAGTAAGGAGCCTGGAGGGAGGAGCAGCTGGGTGGCGGGAGCGGGGCGGCGAATGGAATCACGGGGGCGGGGCCGCAGGGAGGCAGTGGCGGGAAGTCCCAGGAGCAGCGGGCAGCGGGAAAGTCCCAGGAGCAGCGGGAAAGTCCCAGGAGCAGCGGGCAGCGGGAAAGTCCCAGGAGCAGCGGGAAAGTCCCAGGAGCAGCGGGCAGCGAGTGAAGGAATCTCCAGGCAGGAGGCGGCAAGGCAGGCAGGAGCGGCAGCAGTGAGTGGGGCGACCAAGCCCTGTGGAGGGCTGAGCGGTCACACTCTGTGGTCCCCTACGGTCCCCTTAAGTAAGGAGCCGGGAGGGAGGAGCAGCTGGGTGGCGGGAGCGGGGCGGCGAATGGAATCACGGGGGGCGGGGCCGCAGGGAGGCAGTGGCGGGAAGTCCCAGGAGCAGCGGGCAAGTCCCAGGAGCAGCGGGAAAGTCCCAGGAGCAGCGGGAAAGTCCCAGGAGCAGCGGGCAGCGAGCGAAGGAATCTCCAGGCAGGAGGCGGCAAGGCAGGCAGGAGCGGCAGCAGTGAGTGGGGCGACCAAGCCCTGTGGAGGGCTGAGCGGTCACCGTTGGTCTAGTTGGGTGGTATTTTACGGCCTCCTCGTCTGGGAAGGACCGTGTTCTCTCCCCTACCCACCGCCTTCGCCCCCGGAACAGAGCATGCACCTGGGTAAGCCACGCTCCTCCAGGAACGCGGCTGGGCGGCTCGTGGGGTCGTTGGCCTCCAGGCTCCTTCGTCGGGCCCTCTAGGTGAGTCTTCTCCTCCTGGCTCACGTCTCGGTCGTCGTCTCGAGGTTGGGGATCCTCCGCTGCTTCTCTGGTCGTCTGTCCACCTCCTTCGAATCTCCACACTAACGCCGACACCCTCTCTGTTTCTTCCGGGTCGACTTTACTTCCTGGACTCGCCGGCACCTCCCACCAGGGGGTGGGTCTTTCTCTTTCCAGCTCACTTGACCACCAACTCTTAAAGGGCTCGCAGGCGTATTCCTGCGGGTTGTCATCTGCGTACAAGGCGGTGGCAGAAGACGCCAGGGGCTGTAAGACAAGTAAAGGCAAGGGAAGGTAAGGCATCCCAGCTTCGTCCTCGTGGTCGCCAGGGTTAGCGGGCTCCGTACCCTGACACACCTCACCCCTAGAGTCTTCCTGATCAGGGAGGTATGGAACTCGGGACAGAAAATCTGCATTGGCATTCAGGGTGCCTTTCCTATGCCTTACTTCAAAAGAAAAAGGTTGGAGGGACAGAAACCACCGAACACCCTAGGGTTGTTGCCCTTGTTGCGGCTCAGCCATGTAAGAGGGGAATGGTCGGTATAGAGGACAAATGGTTTCCCCTCTAGATAGTAAAGAAGCTTTTCCACTGCCCACTTAATCGCCAAGCACTCTTTTTCTATTACGGGATATCGGGTCTCCCTGGGAAACAGCTTTTGGCTGATGAACAAGACTGTGCGCTCTAGGCCGTCCGTGGTTTCCTGTGATAGAACCGCACCGATCCTGCTGTCAGAGGCGTCGGTCTGTACCAGAAAGGGCTTACTGAAATCAGGAGACGTCAGAACGGGGCTATTGGTGATGGCCTGTTTGAGGTGTAGGAAAGCCTTTTGGACTTCGTCAGAAGGGTGTTTGAGTTGGTTTTTGGAGGCGTCTTTCTTCAGGAGGTCCGTAAGAGGAGCGGCTATCTCCGAATATCGGGAGATGAACCTCCAATAATATCCTGAGAGACCTAAGAAGGCCCTCACCTCTTTCTTTGTTTGGGGAAAAGGGGTATTCATGATTGCTTTAATCTTTTCTTCTTGGGGTTCGACAGCCCCATTTCCCAGAAGATATCCCAGGTATCGTACCTTTCGAAACCCCATCCTTGACTTCCGTGCATTGACATGGAGACCTGCATTCTGCAATTCCCGGGATATCTGGCGACAGTGTTCAAGCTGTGATACCCAGGAAGGGCTGAATATAACAATGTCGTCCAAATAGGCCGAGGAATATGTTTGATGGGTGCGGAGCACGGTGTTCATTAGCCGCTGGAACGTCGCGGGGGCCCCATGCAGGCCAAAGGGTAGAACGGTGAATTCAAACAGCCCGTCTGGAGTAGAGAAGGCTGTCTTCTCCTGGTCTCTTTTCCTTATGGGGACCTGCCAGTAACCCTTAGTTAGGTCAAGAGTGGAGATATAGACCGCATCCCCGAGCCTTTCTATGAGTTCGTCTATTCTGGGTAATGGGTAGGCGTCGAACTTCGAGATGGCATTTACAGCCCTGAAGTCAATACAAAAACGTACCGACCCATCCGGTTTTGGAACCAAGACGATGGGTGATGACCAGTTGCTCTGGGACGGTTTTATCACTCCCATTTGCAGCATCTTATCGATTTCGGAGGAGATGGCTTCCCTCCGGGCAGCTGGTATTCGATACGGTTTTTGCTTTACCACATGTCCGGGAGGGGTCTCTATTGCATGCTCAACCAGGGGGGTTTTACCAGGTAGGTCATAAAACAGGTCGGAGAAGGAACTAAGAGTGCCGAACAACCCGTCTCGTTGTTCAGGAGTCAGGTTCTCATTTATCACTAAGTGGTTTAACGTGCATGGATCCTCTGGGGTTGATAGGGCCAGGTGGTTGGCCTTTGGAACAGGGCCCAGCCATTTCTTCAACAGATTGATATGATAGCTCTGCTGCCTACGGGGAGAGAGCTGAATCCTATAAGTGGTTCGTCCTAGTTTGGCCACTACCTTATAGGGTCCTTTCCATTCGGACTTCACTTTTTTCAGGGAAGAGGGCTGAAGAACGAGGACCCAATCGTTTATTTGTAGGGTTCTCCACTTCTATCCCCTATCATAAAAGAACTTTTGTCGCTTTTGGCTCTTCTTTAGGTTTGAATGAGCCAGGTCCCTCAACTTTCCGATTCTGGACTTCAGTCTTTTGGTGTACTCTAGGAGGTCGCTGGCGTCATCCTCCCCCTTTTCCCACACCTCCTTTGTCATCTCTAGCAAAGTGCGGGATTGCCTTCCATACAACTACTCAAAAGAGGAGCAGCCTAGGCTACTCTGTACCTGTCCGCGGATGACAAACAAGACGAAGGGAAGGAGCTGATACCAGCTCTTTCCTTCTCCCGCCAGCATTTTCCTCAACGTCAGTTTAAGGGTCCCGTTATAGCGTTCGACCAACCCATTGGTTTGAGGGTGGTATACCGAGGTTCTTATGTGGGTTAGGTCCAGCGTCTTGCAAACCTGAGACATGAGTTTGGAGACAAAGGGAGTGCCTTGGTCTTTAAGGATCTGTCGGGGAAACCTCACCCGGGAGAAGTATTCCACTAACTTGTCGGCTATACTGGTCGTGTTAGGGGTTCTTAAAGGAAAAGCTTCAGGGAATCTGGTGCTGTAGTCGACCAGCATTAGCACATATTGGTACCCTTTTGCTGTTTTGGGGAGAGGTCCTATCAGGTCCATCCCGATTCTTTCGAAGGGTTGCACTATAACCGGCAAGGGTTGTAGTGGCACCGGGGTGGTCGGTAAGGTTTTTTTCGTTGGCAGACCGGGCATTCCTGGCAGTACTTCTTTATGTGGGCGTAGATGCCTGGCCAGTAAAAATGACGAAGGATGTTTTGCGTGGTTTTCAGGGCCCCCGAATGACCCGCCAACAGGTGAGAGTGAGCAAAAAACATGATTTGGTCTTGGAAGACCCTTGGTACAAGGAGCTGGGGGGACTCGTTCACGCCTCCCACCCTATATAAGAGTCCATTTTTCTCATAAAAACGTGGGTACAGGGGGGGGTGGTCGTGGAGCTGGTCTTCTTGGCTTCTTGCCAAGCATGCTGCAAGGAAGGATCATTGACTTGTGCTAGACAAAAGTTCCTATCGCTCTGCCAGGGTTCTTGGGAGATAAGCGCCCTAGTGACGGTAGTGGTGAGGGGGACCCAATCTTGTCGAGGTTACCCCGGACTAGGGCTAAGAAACTAGGGTTATCGATCCCTATGATGAGGTCCTCAGGAAGTGATGGGAGTACTCCTACAGTCACTGTGGTTTGGGGCCCATCGGGTGTTTGTATGGGTATCCGGGCTACAGGGTATGTCCTCCCATCCCCGTGCACACAGCGGATTTGTACCTGCCTCCCTTGAAGAACCTGTTTTGTCCCCATGAGGCTTGTCTGGACTACCGACTGACGGCAGCCCGAATCCAGGAGAGCGGTTACCGGGGTACCGTTAACGAAAGCACTCACATAAAAGCAGGCCCCCATTTCTTCCGTGTAGAGAAGGGGCCGGGGAACGTAGCTCACATCCATGGGTTCCTCCCCGGTCTTTTCGTGGGGACAGGTTCGGGCGATATGGCCCCACTCGCCACAATCGAAACATTGCGGTCCCCGATAGGAGGGAGTCTCTAGTTTAGGGAAACGGGGTTTTGGTGGCTCAATAGAGGGAGGAGATCGCAGGCTCTTCTTGGGGTTTGGATTGTTTTTCACCATCTTTTCTGTCTCCCATGGGGACGGTCGGGGTTGGGCCTGTGCAAAGGATGTAGCCATTACCACCGCTTGCTCAACGGTGAGACGGGAATGCTGGCGTAGCCACCTCTGGGTGGAGTAGGGCAATGCCTCGAGGTACTGTTCAAGGTAGATCATGTCCATAATCTCCTCCTTTGTTTTCTCAGCCGGTCTCAGCCACTTGTCCGCTGCTAGTTTTAATTTAAAGAACAAGGTCTTGGGGTTGTCACCCGGTGCTCCCTTATTTCTTCTAAACTTGACCCTATAGGACTCTCCATCCATGCAAAGGTGGTCCAATATGATGGTTTTTATCTCATCGTATGGTGTAATACCTCCGGCGTTGGCGACCTGGTAGTCCGCCTGGGCTTCTCCGGTTAGGGGGGGGGCTAGGAAGAAGGGCCATTTTGCTACCGGCCATCTGGAGGCCTTGGCTGCACGCTCAAAGTTTAACAAAAAGGCGTCCGGGTCTTCTCCGGGGATATATTTCTGGAGCGAAATGTTCAGATGCACCGTTGTTCCAGATCTGTTACCCTTTCGTTGGGGCTGGCTCTGGGCCTGGTCCTCAGCCATTTTGTACATGGCGTCTACTTGGGACCTTATAACATCCTTAAAGGTTTCACGGTCAGCTTGGGCTTGGGATATCTGTCGCTCAATAGCCCACTCCAGCTTTTTCTGTCCATCCACAAGGTGGTGTATGAGCGTATCCATTTCTGTTTCACCAATGGATGTGTGCCCGCATTCTCCACCATATGTCGCAGGGCATACAAGGGAAGAGTCAGGTAAGCGGGTACAAACGCTTTTTATTGCCTTTTATATTACACAGCTACTTATTGTATAGTCACAGGAACACCAAATCAATCCGCTCTGCGCGTCCATAGGGGAATTAGCGGTCTTCTTTAAGGCTCAGTATGCTCCTCCTCTGAGCTTTGATCAGTCCGGGTAGGCTCCACAAGGAAGGAGAGGAAATAGGAAAAGAAAAAAACAAAAAACAGGCATCAGTCGTCTGGTCGCCTAATTTCTTAGCATCAGGGAAGGGAGTGAGGGGGAGTCATGCACCCGTCATGCGATGTGGTGTGAAAGAAACCTGTCACCAGGCAAGCGAGCGTTACAAGGAGACCTAGGTTGGTCTAGTTGGGTGGTATTTTACGGCCTCCTCATCTGGGAAGGACCGTGTTCTCTCCCCTACCCACCGCCCTCGCCCCCAGAACAGAGCACGCACCTGGGTAAGCCACGCTCCTCCAGGAACGCGGCTGGGCGGCTCGTGGGGTCGTTGGCCTCCAGGCTCCTTCATCGGGCCCTCTGGGTGAGTTTTCTCCTCCTGGCTCACGTCTCGGTCGTCGACTCGAGGTTGGGGATCCTCCGCGGCTTCTCTGGTCGTCTGTCCGCCTCCTTCGAATCTCCACGCTAACGCCGACACCCTCTCTGTTTCTTCCGGGTCGACTTTACTTCCTGGTCTCGCCGGCACCTCCCACCAGGGGGTGGGTCTTTCTCTCTCCGGATCGCTTGACCACCAACTCTTAAATCTTAAAGGGCTCGCAGGCGTATTCCTGCGGGTCATCATCTGCATACAAGGCGGTGGCAGAAGGCGCCGGGGGCTGTAAGACAAGCAAAGGCAAGGGCAGGTAAGGCATCCCGGCTTCGTCCTCGTGGTCGCCATGGGTTAGCGGGCTCCGTACCCTGACATAGCGTTATTAGAGAATTGAGATCAAACAACCTATGTCTCATTGCTGTCCCCAGAATCAAGAGAGTAAGAGGTGGGGGTCATTCATTTGCATATCTTGTTCCAAAACTGTGGAACTCTCTACCGATTCACCGTAGAACAAACAAAAACTTGTTAAGTTTCAGAAAGCAACTCAAAACTCATCTTTTTTTTATAAACAATCTATCTTCTTATGAGTCCTGGCAGCACTTGGAAGTCCGTTTTTTGGATAGCCATGTGCTGTACAAAAACTGATTAACAATAATAATAAAAATAATATTGCATAAATACATCAAAAGCATCTAAAATGCAGTGTGCAATAGAATGGAAAAACAAGACCAATCAAAATTGGGATGAGATATTACAGTAGTGGACAACCTCCTAATTCCGGATTAAGGTGGCCCATACCTTATAAAGCCCCCCCCATACTTGCAACCAAACTTGGCAATCGAATCTGCAAGAGCAATAGATTCCAGTGGCAACTATTGAACTGTCAAAGCTGTCAGTGCATCTTAACCACAGGACCAGTGGGTGTTTGGCCATACCAAAAATCACTCCTCTGCTTGTATCCGTTGCCAATAGTCAAAAAGCCTCCATGTACTTTCTGGTGCCCAAATTTCTGCAGAGTGGCACAATCCCCTTTTTCCAGAGGCAGTGAAAAGAAGGACAAAACAATAGTACATGGGTTAGTGATTCCGAACCACCTCGACATTCAGGACATAGATCATCGGCAACGCCCTTCTCTTGCCATTTACTGCTGAAAGCGTTGATGGGTAAAGATCCATACCTAAATTGCAAGTACAACTTTTTTGTCAATGGGGGAATTATTTCATCAATTGTGTGCTCGTACTGCGCACAGAGTTTAAAATCAATGAAAGCTAGTGATAATGTTCCTTTACAGTTCAACACATTTTCAACAGAGACACACTCCCAATAGTTCGCTTTGATACTGGCTCTGGAAATCGTAGATAATTTCTTAGGAGAGGACCAGTATAGTTCTAGGTCCAATTTCTGAATCAGATCCTTGACAGTTCGAAACCAAGGGATTTTTCGACACCCTGGGAAGCCATAAGGTCTCTAAGGCGCACTCAATAGGATTTTAAAGCTGGTGTACACCAAAATCAATGCCAAAAAGTAAGGAGTCTGCTCTTTTTTGAGAGATCCTTCTTTGGGCCAGGTCGAGATAAAGAGGGGTCAATGGGGTAACTCACAGGAAGAGTTAATAGAGATCTTAGAAACTTGTGCTCCACTAAAGTAAGACTCTGTGGGCCTTTTTATGAGCTCTTTACGCAGCCGTTGCATCACTTTTTGTGACGCTGCGGTGATGTAAAATATGCGCCACACTGCACCATATTTACAAAGTGACGCATCTAGGCAGATGCTTCACTTTGTAAACCCTTGCGCTGCATTATACCTGCGTCAGGTATAATGTATGTAGGATCGACGTTCCCCCGCAAAAAAGGCTTGTAGTAGTGACGCAGTGAAATCTATGAGATTTCACTACGCCATTGCGTCAAATCCTTACGCCTGCTTCACAGCAGGCGTAAGGAGTGATGCAAGCCCTTTCAGATGGGGGACACACCCCAGCAATGCGCCACTTTAGCACCTACAGAAACGTCAGAAATATTGACGTATCTGTAAATCCTCCTTACGGCATGGAGCACCGTACAGTAAATACGGCGCATCCATGGGGTCGCAAGGATGGCAGACTGAAAAGAGTTGCATCGCTGTTTTCATGCAGTGATACAACACTTTTCATAAATGAAGCCCTGTGTATTTGTGCAACTTCATAATTCTGTCTCATACATGACTGACCCCATAGCCTTAATGTTGTAGATCTTGAGGGCTGGGGCCACCCTTCTAGATGTGGTTTTCCTAATGAATTTTTGCTATGCTTGCAGTGTACTGACTTAGGGACAACTGTACCTTTTCCAAATGCGGAGCACTACACAAATTTGGTGTAAGTCTTATGCCTAGAGAGTCAAATTCAGCCACCGCGCCTATTGGGGTGTCACCCAACAGCAGATGTCTTTTGCATCGCATCACCTTCTGTTTGGAAAAAAAACCCATACATTTGGTCTTGGAACTATTAAGCTCCAAGCCTCGCTCTTTACAAAACAGCTGGAAGGTCTTCAATAGCTGTTGCAACCCCTGCGGTGTCTCGGAAATCAGCAGGCTATCGTCTGCAAATAGAAGGGCAGGAACCCTCCTGCCCCCTAATTTAGGCGCATCACAACTGTCCCTGTTCGCAAACTCAATCACTCCATTGATATAGAAGGTGAACAGGGTAGGGCACAAAACACACCCCTGCCTGACCTCAGGATCTACGCGGATGGGATCTGTCAATGCCCCTTCCTCCCCCAATCTGATTTGGGCAAGGTTGTTTGCATACAGCCTTACTAAGATTTTCAGTAGGTGGACGGGTGTACCCATTTCTTCCAGCACCCTCTACAACTTGCCCCTTGACCAGATCAAAAGTGGAGTTAAGATCCACAAAGGTAACATAGAGTCTAACCTTGTTAATTATCACCTCTTTCCAGAAAATACAGATGAAGCGAAAAACCTGGTCTGTAGAGCTCACATTGGCTCTAAAGCCCGTCTGCCAGTCTGCCAAGACACTCTCTTCGCTAATCCAGTCTTGTAAATAGGCCAAAACCTGCTTTCAAAATATTTTTGGTAGTTCCCCTGGTTGGATCGACCCACCTTCTTGACTATTGTTATAATTTCTGCAAATTTATGTATTGCCCCCAGATTTCCTCTACATTAATCATTTAAAATCCTGTCCAGAACCGGGGCACGAGCAGGGATACAAGAAGTAATTGCATCTACTGATTCATTTAACGAAAAGGAAAGGGAGCTGGAGTTACACGAAGCACTGTTTCCTAAAGGCACCCTCTCTTCCTTATCTGTGTCACACATATTAGTGCACAATTTACTGAAATGGGCCACCCATTGCTAAGGTTGCCCACAAAAATCTAGTGCAGTTTTGTGGCCATTCAAACAAACAGTGGCAGTCCTCCAGAAGTTCTTATTATTTTTGATAGACACAGCTTCATGTAGGGACCTCCACATCAAACTCTCCCAATCCCTTTTGGTTTGGGCCAGTACCTGTCGATATCATGACCAAACCATGCTATCTCTAATTGAGAGTTTGATTTAATTGCTACTAGGAGCACACTTTTGGCTAACCTGCAAGCTCCATTTTACAAAGCGTCAGGTTTAGGATCTCTTTATTATTTTTAATAAATGCCGGGGGCGGCGTGGTTAGCTAGCCAAGATGGCGGATGCACTCTGAAGTTTCTCCTCATCATGGCCATGTTATCCGCCTAAATAATCCAGCCACTGGCATCATCCCGTTCTCTGGCCGAGCTCGCTGCACAGTCAACACCAGCTAGCAGGGAAGGGACGAGTGGGAAAACATAAGAAGATAGCCTGGACCCTGCAAGCGCCTCTATCCAGTGCCGCGCACACAATGGGTCATAGCCATCTTGGATGAGCAGTGCGCATCGGCCCAGCGGACGTAGCCCTACCCCGCGGTACGAGCGTAAGCGAGCCGCCGGTTGTTTAGCTGCTGCATCGCTACAGAGTGGGAAAAGGCATAGCTACAGGGGTACAGCCCGACTGTATAAATCCTATGAGAGCGGCTGGCGGCGAGAGCAGTGGGAGGCTCAGTCCACGATCCAGACAAGCGGTAAGAGGTGTGAGTGAGGGGAGGAGGCGCACGCAGCGGCAGGCTACACCGTAAAGACCAAACTTCCCTTATAATAAGAGTCTAGGTGGCAAGAAGAAACCTCAAGCTGTAGCCACAGGATAGAACATCGCATCCCGAAGCGGCCCGGAGCCAGAAACGAAAGCCGCTCCTGCACTGAGCATCCGGAAAGGCCAGGGGGCTGTGCCAAGCCTAGGCCCGCCCGCAGGTGATCTGTGAGAGCAGCTGGTGGTGAGAGCAGTGGGAGGCTACACCCGCGATCCAGACAATCGGTGAGAGGCACGATTGTGGGGAGGAAGCGCAAGCAGCAGCATGCTACACTGCAAAGGCCAAACTTCCCTAATAATGAGAGCCTAGGTGGTGAGAAATCTCAAGCTGCAGCCACAGGACAGAGCGTCACATCCCGTAGCGGCCCAGAACCAGAAACGCGTGCTGCTCCTGCATTGAGTGGCCGATAAGGCCTGGGGGCTGTGTCGAGCCTAGGCCCGCCCGCAGGCGATGCACCCTGGTGCGAGAGGGCAGGCACGTGATGTACCCTGTGAGCCGACAGAACACTGCAGCGCCCAGAGAACACAGGAGTCACAACGCGGAGCCACCCGACTTCCCACACATAGAGTCCGAGTGGCGAAAGCAGAGAGAGGCCTGGTTCATGGCCCCGGGGGGCAATCAGTGCAGCGAGCGTGAAATACAGATACGCACAGCAGTAGACCACACCACAAGGGCCAATCCCCAAACTGTGGGAACTCAGGAGACGAGACACCCCAAGCCGCCGCAGCAAAGTGAAGCGCCGCATTCCAACCCAGCCTGAAAATGGAGACGTACATCACCCCCGCACCGAATATCTGACATGGCCCGGAGACTACACCCATCTGCGAGCGGTGCTCCCTGAGGCATAAAGTGCAGACACACTGCATACTGGGTGGATCAACAGAGCGCAGTTGCACCCAACGAAGGCAAGGCACATAGAGCGAAAACACCCAACTTCCCATTCATAATGCCCATGGAGTATTCCTGAAGCACGGGAGGGCACGAGAGATGTACCTGCGACCTCAGGGAGCCCTACGTGGCACCGGGTGGCCCCCAGGCTGCTGGAGAGAAGCAGAGGAGCCTGTGGACAAGGGTAAGAGAGCCGAACGTGTCCTGAACCCCTAGCCACGCAGCCTGCGTCTGCAGGGGTGACCGGAGCTCGCCCCGTGAGGCTACATCCCGACGCTAAGTAGGACTGAACAGCTGATTGCCCCGAAGCCCCCTGCTTAAAGGAACTGAGCAGCAGTGGTTTGCTGATATACCACTGGAGACAACTGCCCATACAGTGTCAAGTGATCACAAAAACACGGGCCACAAGCCCTCGCACCGAACTTCTAATCTGGCAACTTGTTAATGGAATGACATAGTGTGGATCACGGTTCAGGAAGCGCCCATTCTCTATAAAAACAAAGACTTGGCATAAGTGTATATGGCCTGACCCGAGCTGACCATACAACAAACAAGAAACGAATAGACGATGCCCCCCTATAGGGCCATAAGATGGGCAGGCAACGCACGGAAACTGGCATGGCAGCCACACAGCCAACTGCAACCACCAAGCAACCTGGGCAAGATCATGAGGCATCAGAGTCTCCTGGGGCCCTCACGATGGAATCCAAGATAGACTCAGTACTCCAGGCAGTGGAACAGATTGGAGTTTCTCTGGCGCAAACTCGCTTGTCTTTGGAGGGATGTATAGATAAAATCACGTCTGACTTCACACTGCTACATGCGGACCATCGCAAATTAGCAGAGAGGGTCAACGATGTGGAGGTGGAGATGGAGGAGATCCTCCCTGTCACCAAGGCCACGTCCACCGAAGTGTGAGAACTCATAGCACGGATGCACACACTAGAGCGCAGAATGGATGACGCCGAGGGTCGCTCCCGGTGCAACAACGTCCGGGTGGTGGGCCTACCCGAGGGGGCGGAGGGCCGCGATGCTGGGACATACACAAAGCAGTGGCTAAAGTCCCTGATGCCAGCAGACACACTTTCCACCTTGTTTGCTGTAGAGAGAGCCCATAGGGTGCCCTCGGGTCACCCACCACCAGGCACCAGACCCCGCCCCTTTCTTGTTCCACCTTCTCAATTTGACAGACTGCAACGCAGTCCTTCGTGAAGTACGTAAGATGGAGGAGGTCAAAGTAGATAACTCATCAGTCCTCTTCTTCCCAGACTACGCCTTGGGGGTACAGAAACAAAGAAGCACATCCCTGGCGGTCAAGAAACGAATGCGAGAACTGGACATTCGATACTCTCTCCTTTTCCCAGCCTGCCCAGCTAGCCATAGATGGTTCTACTCACTTTTTCAACAGAGCGGAGGAGGCTTGGGACTGGCTAGAAGCCACAGGACATCACACATCACTGAGCAGACGTGACAATATTCAAAGAACTGCTCCAGGCGCCTGTGGAAGTCAGAGAAGAAGCTGCAAATGGCCCAGGAGATCACCCGCGCAGCTCCATGCCATCCCAAACCTGGAACAAGTGTTGCAGGAAAGACGGGAAGCCCTGCAAACGGCAGCGACAATGCGGAGCCACCAAACCAACAGCGACACGGATGCCACTTCGAAGCGGTCCCTCAGCGAAGACAGCTCATCCACAGTATGGCCACTTGGTGAAGACTTGCAGAGGCCCCCAACAGTGACGCCCCAAACAGCAGATGACTTAATGTGACAGCCAACTGAGACTCTAAATCTTTTTACATGACCAGCAGCATAAGCAAATGCACCGTATGCCAATACAACATAAGCAAACATGACACGCTATAATGCGCGCCCCTACACTCCAGCCATAACCATGAGCTTCGGCCGTGACCAGCGAAGTTATACCACAACACACAAAGGAGACTGCGCAGCGCGTCCACTTAAGCGCTGAACCAGGGCCCAAGCACATGCCAACCCTCAGCAGGCTCAACCCACCCCCCAACGGGAAGCACGGCATGAACAGCCAGAAGTTACCACATGGCACAGTTAACAGTTTGGGCAGACACACATTGTCCCTCTGCTCTACCCCAATTTAGTAACAAACTGTTTACCTCCTTGTTTGTCGCTTCATACATTGCAACTATGCAACCAAAGATATCGCAGGCGTGGTTCTCGCCTGACACGCAAAAACACTATCACTGACTCGCCCCAGTGAACTACGCTTCCCGCACGCACCACAGTCCTGCACGAATGACATATGCCACCCACCAACATAATCTCCTGGAATGTCAGAGGCGTGCACACACCAGCGCGCAGATACGAATCCCATGCGTACCTTAAGCATCACATAGCCCATATAGCGCTACTGCAGGAGACACACCTAGCGCAACTTGAGATCCGTAGACTGTAACACAGATGGAAGGGGCAAATATTTGCCACAGGTTACTCTTCCTATGCTAGAGGAGCCCTTATATGGATCCACCCAGGAACCCCATACACATCTGAAGAGTTAGAAATAGACACGCATGGTCGCTTTGAGTTGACGAAAGGCCGAATGAATGGGAGGCAAATAGTGCTAGGATCCAAATTTGCTCGAAACACAGAATAGACAGCATTCTGGCACGCGTTATCCGGAATACTATCCCGCTGGTGTGATATCCCCTGGTTGCTGGGGGGAGACTTAAACACAGTACTGGACACAAACCTAGACAGGTCCTTTACACCACTACAACAAACCCCTGCCACGTCCAACGCTAGGGCCTTAGGGGAGTGGATGCACCACTGGGGTCTAGTTGACGTATGGAGGACACTAAACCCGCAGACACGTCTTTACTCCTGTTATTCCCACCCGCACAGGCTGCATGTCCGTATAGACTGTTTCGTAGGGAATGCAACATTTCTCGCTGACTGCACCCGAACGGAATACCTAGGCCACATTCACTCGGACCATAATCCTCACATAATACAACTACAAGGGGACCGTATAGAACAAACCACCCGACTGTGGAGACTGCAACCCACAGCGTTAGAAGAACCCCCCTTCAGGGCATCATTAGGTACAACTATAGATACCTATTTCAAAATAAACGCAGACTCAGTCCCTGAAGCAGGCGTAGTATGGGATGCATGTAGAACAGTAGTCAGAGGGCAGCTCTTGGGGCTCAGCTGGAGCCTACGCTGCCAGTTAGACCAAGAAGCAAAACACATCGAAGACACGCTCATTAACCGAGAATCAGATGTAGCATACAACGCTGGCACCCAACAAGCCTTGGACAAGCTGAGACAAGAACACACTGAAGTCTTGGAAAGACTGAGATGCCTAAATTATGCTGCACACTCAGCACGCACCCATGCAGCGGCTGATAGGGCGGGTAGATTGCTAGCGAAACTGATCAGACAACAACACGCACAGGAGCCAGTTCTTTCATTGCGAGCCACGACAGGGCAATTACTGACTCGCCAGCACGACATTTACCAAGAATTCACCACCCATTACACCAGGGTTTATAAATCAGCCGTCCATGTAGAACCTACAGCGCTAGAGTCCTACTTGTCCCCATTATACATGCCATCGGTGTCCACAGCACAGAGGGCAGAACTCGATGAGCTAATCACACTCCTAGAGGTCCAGGCAGCAATACAAGCACTGGCAACAGGTAAGGCACCCGGCCCAGACCGACTACCAGCCAAATATTATAAAACATATCAAACAGCCCGAGCCCCACACCTGCTCTCACTATACCATAGCTCGCAGGAGACATATATACTCCCGGAGATGCTTCGCGAATCCTTATTAGTCTCACTGCCTAAGCCAGATAGAAATACGGAGTCTCTAAGTTCTTATCGTCCGTTAGCATTATTAAATACGGATTACAAGATACTAGCCAAAATATTAGCAAACAGACTGGCCACAATAGTACCTCACCTAGTACACGCAGATCAAAATGGTCTTGTACCTGCTCGCAGCACATCGCTGAACCTACAACGCTTTTTCCGAGTAGCTCACCATTCGAGGGAGCGCTGGGTATACTCAGGTTTCCTGGCGCTTGATCTGGAGAAAGGGTTTGACACGCTAGAGTGGGTCTTCTTATTCGCCGCTCTCAACAAGTACGGACTAGGCACAAATTTCCTAGGCCTCGTTAAACCGATATACACTCAACCCACTGCTAAAATTAAGACAGGCCCTTATGTATCCAACTCGATCCCAATTGAGCGTGGTACCTGGCAGGGTTGCCCGCACTCCCCGCTATTGTTTTCCCTCGCCATTGAACCGCTAGCCAAATCCCTGCGCAGAACACAGGATCATTGGGGTATCCCTCTGGGGGATGGCACAAATGCAGTTTCCCTATATGCGGACGACCTGTTAATATATCTCCGAGATATCCGCGAGCCGTGCGAAGCAATGGAAAGGGCATTATCGGAGTTTGCCTCTTTATCTGGGCTTCAAGTAAATTGGGAGAAATTATGCCTGTACCCATTCACCGAGTCGACCCCTGACCCAGCGTTAGTGGTCAGCGGTACATTGGTACGCTGTCAACAGTCGGCATTCCGCTACCTAGGAATCCGAATTTATCGAGAGCAGGGGGACCTCCTAGAGGGAAACCTCACACGCACCATAACAGCTGTCAGGTCGCAGATGACATTCTGGCGCACCTTTCCATTGGCCACCATGGGTCTAATTGCGCTCCTAAAGATGGTGGTGCTTCCAAGGCTACTTTACCATTTCACAAACGTACCTCTATACATTAAGCCTTCGCTCTTTCGCATGATTGAGCACAATATGCAGCAGTTCATATGGCACGGCACGCATAGCAGAGTGACACTGACAAAACTCTACTTGCCAACCGACCGAGGAGGGTTAGCCATGTCCAACATGGAGCACTACTACTTAGCTGCGCAGTTGCAATGTGTGGCTCGCTGGGTTAGCTGCCTACACTGAGCAGACACCGCTCCACAACAACCAGGCTACACCCACCCCCAAATAACAACTTTGTTCCATCCCGGCAGGAAAGGAGTAGCACCTATCCAGCTAATGGCGAAAGTCGCTTACAACTGCTTCCACTGTAGTCTAAGGCTCACGAAAGCTGTTGTCCCATACGCACCCTCCCTGCCCATACTTGGCACACCTAGGCAGCATCGAGCAATCACCACAGAGCTCGCTTCTTGGGAAGATGCAGGAATACAAACTCTGGGGGATCTGTACCATGACAAACAACTGATGCCCTTTGATACACTAGCTGAAGAATGTGACTTACCACAGGCCAATTCTTACTGCACGCCGCACTGGTGCGAACACTGCGAACATTATGGGGAGATGTGACTCAGGAGCCCACAACACACCTCACAATTCAGTATCTACACGTACTGGGTACTGGAAGACACCTCACCAGATGGTTCATGGAATCACTACGGCCAAACGCGGCACACCCACTGCCATCACTTAGGCATCACTGGGACACAGACCTACAGTGACAAAGCACTGAGTGTGAATGGACGGCCATCCTAGAAGGACCCACACATACCCCACGGAATGCTAGGTTCCATCTCATACAGTACTTTATAATGCAAAGGGCTTACATGACACCAGCACAGATTAATCAATATTTTGGTCGTAATGATGCCCAATGCCCCAGATGCGGACTAGTAGACGGAGACCTCTTACTTATGTTGTGGGCCTGGACTGCAATTGCCTGTTATTGGGAAACAGTCACAACGCATTCATCATGATGTACTGGTCGAATGGTTAAGTGTACCTGGGAGGTCTGCCTCCTGGGCCTATACCAGAGGTCCAAAAAACAACCTGATTCATAGATCTCGGGCTCTTCATACACAAACGCCAAATCACCAGGCGGTGAGCAAATGTCGTTACCCCACCAAGTTGATTACCAAGACCTTACCCCTATTCTTAATTCCCTTCTACTAATAACCTACCACACTCGGCATCCTATGAGTAATACACAAGCAGTTTGTCAAGCATGTTACTATTGTGTAGTAAAATTCTATTAATGTTTTTCTCCTGAAATGTATACATGCATATGACCATCTATGATGCCTGTTAAATTAAATTAAAGCTCAATAAACAAATTTAAACAAAAAAAAAAAACAACAAAAAATTATTTCCAATACATGCCACTGACTCAATACAATGATATAATTTAACCCTTTTGGATTGACAGACTTACACATGTTGAATAATCACCTTTTTTGAAGGTTAAAGAGTTGTTAGCATGTTTTCACATCATTTGTGGCATAATTTGCATGGCAGAACCGTGACTTAGCTCCGTGAATATGCTGTCTTGCACACCTCTAATTTCATATGAAGAAAACACAGCCTACAAAGAGTTCCCTATACTCTGGCAAGTATTTCTCAGTCCACGTGCAAATCTTTTGTTCCATAGGATCAGCAGCAGAGTCAGGTGTAAGTGAAAATCACCCCATGAGTCGTTAGCTGTCAAATATAGATTATCAGAATGCTTCTCTGTTACTAGCCACCTGAAATCACCAAACGGCAATATTTCTAGCAAATTTCCCATTGTTATTATCCCACTGTGATCAACTGGGGGTAATCAATTAACTAGATTGCTTTCTAATGAAAGCACACACCATGGCTCTGGCAGGTATCATCTGTCCTGTCTCAATGGCTGGAGTAAAGCACAGGGGCTATCAAAAGCATCTGCCCGAAAAAGAATGCACTGCTACCATAAGCTGCGCTGTCCATTTGAGGACTTCATTCTGACCATGTTTGTAAAGCGCTGTAGGTCCAAGCCTAGTGACAATGCACATCTGGCATCTGGCACAGGATACTACTATCAGTCACGTGACAAACACATAGTCCTCTTAACCGCCTGCGCAGTTTCTCTGCTCTAAACCCCACCCATCCGGGAACAGCGCCTAGGACAATGGGGTGCATTTGGCTTCTCTTCGGCAAGATGGAATCAACTTAAAAAGGAAAGAGGATGACTTAAGTAAAACGCTTGAAAAAATCCCATCCATATCAAGGTCCGTGTATCGCCACACATATATATATATATATAAATATGTGTGTGTGTGTGTATATATATATATACACACCAACTCATGGATTCAGATTGTGCCACACCTCTTGGCTACATGTGGCCTTTTAGAAGTCAAGGTATAGATTAAAGCCCAGTTTCTTTATGAGAGTTTTATTCTGATTGAGTTTGGTCTCTGAGTGATTTTGTTTCCGGTGTACGATAAGCGTCCTATGTGACATCCAAAAACAAGCTTTGGATGTCACAAATGTTTGCATTGTTCAGCATTCCGTCCATCATTTGTTCCTTTTGCATTTGTCGCCCTAAGTGGAAAGGGTATGCCCAGACGTGGGCCCTGTGCTCACTGCACCACTGGATTCAAGCTAGCCTGGCTGATGAGAGGTGTTGCCCTGAAACCGGTCCCAGGATACTCGTTTCCGGTCCAGGGAGGACTTGGTTTGGAAGTTGTGGCTGGACTGTTCCCATAAGGAGCAGGGTCATGACTGATTTGCATATGGCTGGGTCCAAACTGGGGTGGTGAGCAAAAGAACAATGGATTAAACCCAGATCTTTGTGACTGGGGGTGAACGTTTGTATTGTTTAGCATTCCGTCCATCATTTGTTCCTTTTACATTTGTCGCCCGAAGTGGGAAGGGTATGACCAGACGTGGGACCCGTGCTCACTGCACCCCTGGATTCAAGCTAGCCTGGCTGATGAGGGGTGTTGCCCCAAAACCGGTCCCAGGATGCTTGTTTCTGGTCCAGAGAGGACTTGGCTTGGCAGCTCGGGCTGGACTATTCCAATAAGGAACAGGGTCAAGACTGATTTGCATATGGCTGGGTCCAAAGTGGGGTGGTGTGGTGAGCAAAAGAACGATGGATTAAACCCAGATCTTTGTGACTGGGGGTGAATGTTTGAATTGTTCAGCATTCCGACCATCATTTGTTCCTTTTGCATTTGTCGCCCTAAGTAGGAAGAGTATACCCAGAGGTGGGTCCCGTGCTCACTGCACCACTGGATGCAAGCTAACCTGGCTGATGAGGGGTGTTGCCCCGAAACCGGTCCCAGGATGCTTGTTTCCGGTCCAGGGAGGACTTGGCATGGCAGTTCGGGCTGGACTGTTCCCATAAGGAAGAGGGTCAAGACTGATTTGCATATGGCTGGGTCCAAACTGGGGTGGTGTGGTGAGCAAAAGAACGATGGATTAAACCCAAATCTTTGTGACTGGGGGTGAATGTTTGCATTGTTCAGCATTCCATCCATCATTTGTTCCTTTTGCATCCAAAAACAAGCAGCAAATGAGGAAGGGATTGGGGGATGGAGCAGGTGCCCCTGGAAAACAGCGTCTGACATTTGATCTAGGTCTTTAAATGCACACCAAATGTGTTGAGATAAGAATAAGATTTACAGGCCTGTTTACAGAAACAACGCTCGGAGCGAGTGAAAACACAAGTGCTACTGTGAAGTGCTCAAACTTAAATTAAAAAGAAGTTCCTAAAATGTTTGCTAAATGGGAGCAGTGGATAAATAGTAGTAATTGGTCCATACTCTCGGGGAGGACTAAACACAGGAAGAGGCAGGACACATACATGTCAAGGACAAATGTAGGGATAGAATATGAGAGCAATGATGGAGCCAGCAAATGGGAAGCCTATGGGTGTGCTAAAGCCCACAAAGTATATACAACATGTCTCTCCGATACAGCACATGTGCTGTCTAGAGCCGAAACATAAAAAAGTTCAGCCCTGCTTTTACCGACCACAGCAGACGTCAAACCTGACTGTGAAGTTATTCAGGGAGCGTGCCACTACATACACCGCTCCTGAAGCTCCGTCCCTGTTAATTCGTCTACAGGTCATTTAATAAGGCGCTTCATACCAGTGATGGAGCAAGGACTCACAAATGAGACTTGCTCGGATGCAATCTTCTCAAAAGTATTAATGTATTAAACTTGTATTGTTTGTACTAAAAAAATACACACACCAACATAAGTAGTAAGGAAGCTTGCTTATGTGTTTAAACTAACAAGTAACGCTTGTCTATTCTAAAATGGCCGCTAAAACGCGGGAACTTTACTGCGCATGTCTCAACCATATCACGTGGTGTGACGTCTTTCTTTGCTTGGTGGGAAACTCTTGCTTCTGCGCAGTGTGCATTAAAATGGCTGCTTCATGTTTTCACGTGTTACAGCTTGCTCTTGTGTTGCAATTAAACTGTGGTATTTTAACGCTACTAATGCGGGATAGAATTTATAATAAATGGGAATAAAGTAGAAAGAGTGGGTATACCGTGAAACATTTTATTTGTGATTTTAATATTTTCTTCTTTGACTTTTATTAGTTCGTAAATTGGGCCTGGGGTTGGTGAACTGAAAACTCGTGTGACAATGGTTCTGCGCATGCTCCCTGAAGGCTGCCCAGAGAGAGAAAAGGAGGAAGTCAACCTGGACGTCGTCCAAGGCCATGACCTGATGGCCAATATTGCTGTACATATAAATGTTCTCACAAAAATGCAACAATGTACCTGAAGAATGTATAAAACTTTGTCATGAGACGGGTGGGAAATAAAGCAAATGTATTAAAATTGATGGGCGGTATTTTAAAACAAAGGGCTTTCAGAAAATGAATTAAATCAATATGGTGTGAGGATCAACCCCCTGTCCCTGTCCAATCAGAAGTAGTGGCCCCATAATTCTGCAACATTAGGGGAGGTACATGGGCGTAGAAGGGTATAATAGATATAGTACTAGCTAATTAGTAGAAGTTAGAGGTTCGAGATCCATGACGAGCAGATCGATTGCAGACTGAACTGCTGTCCAGAGAGGTCCTGAAGTAGGGGCGGCGGAGCACATTAGAAAGGAAAATTCGGGAGAATTCGAGGAGAAGCGAAGTACCAGAGAGGGGAACGACGCAGGCGTCGTTGATAGAGAGGTCACCGGTCCTGTCCTGATCCGGGAGGAGGTCTTTGCTCTTCATCCTTCCAGGGTCCTATCTTTTCCAACTCCTTGGCCAAGGGGCTTGGTTCTCGCACTTTAGGTAAATATAAATGCAAATCTTAGTTGCACTGCTGTCTCTATCTTCTCCTTTCTTAGGGACCGTCATTAATCGATAATTGATCATTATGCTTCATCCTTGATATGCGATTTAAGTATCATGTGGTTCTGTATTTTACTCTGCTAAATCTTTAGATAAATGTTTAAAACTTCTTGACTCAGTGATTATTTCAGGATTATGAATAGTAATGAACGTCACTCATTTTAAACTTCCCAATTAGCAAAGGATTCATTGGTAAGTCATTACTCTTCAATCGGAAAGTAAGTGGTAGCAGGGATTTTGATAAAGAGTACAACTGACCCACCAGCGGAAATTACTAGTGTAGTATGAATGAATGGGCCCAAGTGAGTATTTTGTGTATGAATGCTTGTTGCTAGTAACCCGCTGGATCAGTTTTCTGGTTATCAGAGGATGGTTGTGCTTTGTTAAGTGGGTAATGAGAATTTTATATTTTATGAACTAACATCCGTTATTTGTTTAAAGTCGTTTTATGTTGTCCAGAAATCCCCGGGGAAAATTGAATAGCGGATGGTAAGTGGAAGCCATACTGCAGTGAGGTTATCGGTCAGGCAGAAATAGTACTGAAAAGTTAAGTAGGGCTATCAGTACTTGTTAGGGACTCTATGCGTGTGAGTGACAGCCAAGGAATATGCTAGTGAAAATTTGATGTTATATCACCTAGAAAGGGTAACATTGAAGAAGTAGCAGGTATTTCTGAAGCTTGTGTGAAGAGTAAACGGAAGGGTTTTACTCGTAGTATATGTATAGTAAACAGAAAGGTTTACTAAGTGTGAGAGAAACTATCTTTTTCAATTTAGAGAAACTGGCACGATAGCGAATGTTTTATGTTGTTACTGAATTTTAATAAAAAGCGTAGAGAAAATAAAGTTTTGCGTACGAGTTTGTAAAGGGAGGGTCAGCTACCGGAGAGGAAGCTGACGTCACAAAACGCCGCGCTGGGATTGGTTGAAACCACGGGCGTAGAAAGACTCTTGTAAAGGAGGGGTCAGTAGTCAGGAGTAGTACTGACGTCACAGGTACCGCGCTGGGATTGGTTGAAACAGCGAGGGACAAAGAAACGCAGATTGTAAAGGAGGGGTAGACAGAAAATACGTCACTAAAAGGCTGCGCTAGGATTGGTTTAGAGACAAAAGGTAGCTGGAATCTGATTGGTTGTTACCATAGAAGCTGAAATCCTACTGGGTAGTGGAGATTGTATGTTAAAACGTGATCCGACTTTAATAGGAGTTCGTCCGGATAGGAGATTCCTAGGTTTTGCCGAATATAAATTTATACATCGAGATTTACCCAAAATGTACAGAGAAAAGAGGAAAATGTCAGTTCTACAAAAGATTAAGAATTATTTTAAAAAGGACAAACCAATCAAAACTAGGGAAGGAATTATCATTCCACCGGCTAAAACACCCGCTTCATTCATGATGATGGAGAGAGGTTATCACACTTGTGTGTGGATAGAAAATTGGATGGAATATACCAAAAATGATGGAATACTAGTTTTTCCCGAGAATGGTACTTTCAATGGGAGAATTCTTCAAAATTTGAGAATAAGAATGAATGACCTAGAACCCAGACCTAGATTAACTCAATACGAAGCCCTAGAGGAATGGGAAACCGAGGCATTTGAACGTGACAGATCCAGAAGTAATAGGGGTTATCGGGGATTTTTTCCCAGATACCAAAATGAGTCGAGGGACGGTCAGATGAAACAGTGGAGACGAGCAATGCTTACAGAGGGTCTGTATCCGATATTAATGGCAGAAGAATCATTAGGGAGTAAATGTACAGAAAAGACAAAGCACTTAACTAGATTTGGAGATTCCGAAGATGAATTTATGGAAGATATATTAAAGAATCCACCACCATACCAGGAAGGGACAAGTGGATGCACCCCAAGTGCTCCCTTGTTAAGGACACCCTTGGTACCACAAGTATTGCATGATTCACCAGTTAGTAGAGTACTTCACGATAAAGAAAAGGAAGCAATAGATAAAAACAGAGCAGAATTAATTCAGAAAGTAACACAATTGAGTATTCATCCTAATTCATTGACCATACCTGTAACAATTGGTCCAGTGGTTCCATTGTACGGTGACAAAGTAACTTATCCCAAACCTTTAGTTATGCCTACACCTGTGAATGTTCCTAAACCTGAAGCAGTAGTAATGGTTGAGGATCACTTTAGTGATTGTGAGTCTATGATTTCATTAATGGACTTACCCATTCGAGATTCTGTAAATAGTACCCCTAGAAGAGTAACACCTGGTTGCTCCAAAGATGTAAACATAATAACCTCATCAGGAACGAAAAGTGCCACAGTAGTTACCCCAGAAGACTTAGAAAGATGGGCACAAGGATCAGAAAAACAGAGTTCACCACCAAAGATCATAGACATTTATAAATTAAAAGTTGAATTAGAAGAAATGATAGCAGGAAATGTAGGAGTAGATCGCCTAAATACCTACGATGAAGAAGAATTATTGTTCGTATGCAGAAGCATCACAAGAAATGCAAAAATATTTCATGAAAAATTATCAGACTTAGCTCAACAGATGGGAATTGAAATAGGGAAGTCAAAGGTATTACAAAAACCCTATAGAGCAGAATTTTCAGATAAGGATTTGGAAAACATGAATGCCTCTGGAAGAAAATTACAAGTAAAGGAATTAATGACAGTCTTGCAGAAATGGGGAGAACTAGATAAATGGAAGGTTAGATGGACAAAGAAAAAGGAAGAGGCCCGATACAATAGAACAACTTCTGAATATTTAATGAAGGAAACAGGGAAAGGAGATCAAATGTACCCGATGCGAGAAGTTCCAGGAGGGGGATATGTACATGTCCCATGGAGCAGAAAGGATATTTTGTCATTTACAAATGATTTTCCAAAGTTGAGGGAAAAGCCAATTGAATGGTACAAGCAGGTTGAGAGGTTAGTGAAGGTGTGAAAGGTATTGTTGAAAGACTTGGATGGATTGTTTGACATAGTGGTACCTGCCGATTTATGGACAGATTGCAAAATCACAGTTGATTGGCCCAGTGAAGAATATCCTAGAGATCCAAAGACAGGTGCTCCGTCAAATGATGTCATGAAAAAGTATCAGCAGGTAATAACTTACCTGAAAGGGAAAATACCACCAAAAGAAACAGACTGGGTGAAAATAGACAGAACTACCCAAGAAGCCAGTGAATCGGTACACGCCTACTATGAACGTTTATTGCAGGTATTTAAGCAGTATAGTGGATTTGAGGACATTGGAGATAAAAACATGAGTCAGTTTGTCTACCAATTTGTTTACGGTTTGAAGCCAGAGATTTGTCAGATGATTAAACAGCATATGTTATGTTGGCAAGGGAAGCCCATAGACGAGATTCTGAAATATGCAAAATATTGTGGAGATGACATCGAGGATAGGCACAAGAAATTACAGGAGAAAGTAATGTGGGCTCAGGTGAAAATGGCTGAGAAACAGGGAATTAATTTGGATAATCCAAGTGATAATCAGGGAAAAGATTCTGGAACGAATGGTGACTCTGGGAATAGAGGAAAATTGAGAGGACGAATGAGCAGAGAAGAGGCTAAAAAGAAGTTTCCTTGTCACGGGTGCGGAAAATTGGGGCATTGGAAGGATGAATGTAAAAAGATTCGGAATAATAATGGCCCAAATCAAAATTTAAATCCACAGACGCAGAATGACTCACAGCAGGGTGTAAATCCTCAGAGTCAGTTGCCACCTGCACCTATACAGGGTAATGTAAGCAGAGCAAAGCACGGTACAGACGTCGGATATCAAGGAGGAAGTGGTAAGAATGATTATGTAACATCACAATTTCTTTTACAGGACGACTTTTGTACCTATAGCAATTGACGGTGCCTAGGAGAGGGGGAGAAGGAGTGCATACTTGGTGCATCGTTACCGGTAGATCAGTCAGGTCCATATGTTGAAGGAAATGTGAAAGGTAAGGATATTACTTTCCTTTTGGACACTGGTGCTACCAGGTCTACTGTGAGAACAGCAGACATCCCAGACCTTCCTCTCTCTGGAGAAGCTATCCAAGTTGTGGGGGTGGCTAATCAAAAGATTAGAACACCTCTTACCGAACCAATGGAAGTAAAAATCGGAAACTTTAGAGAAATGCATCAATTTGTAGTATGTGATTCCAGTCCAGTAAATTTATTGGGCCGGGATTTGTTATGCAAAATGAATTGTACCATTTTCTGCACGCCGGATGGTGTGGCAGTTCAGACCCCAGATGAAGACCATGTATATAAATTTATGATTGCAAAGCAAGGTACAGAAGTAGATGAGATGTTTTCTTTGATAACAAAAGAAGAGTTACCAGAAGAACTGAAAACTACAGTGAATTCCATGGTATGGGATTTCACGGGAAAGGAAGTAGGACTTATGGCCAAAATAGACCCAGTTAAGATTACTGTAAAAGAAGGTGCAATTTTCCCAAACACCCGACAGTACAAAATGAGTGCAGAAGTAAAAGCAGGAGTCATTGAGGAAATAAACAGAATGGTAAATCAGGGAATACTAAAAGAAGTAATGAGTAGCCCTTGTAACTCACCAATCATGGGTTTGAAGAAACCTAGTGGAAAATATAGGATTGTTCAGGACCTGCGCAAAATAAATAAGATCGTGGAACCTTGTTGTCCTATAGTGCCCAATCCTGCCATAATCTTATACCAGATACCTTGGAGTGCAGGATGGTTTACCGTGATTGATTTATGCCAAGCATTCTTTTCGATACCCTTGCATCCAGACAGTCAGTATCTATTTTCATTTAAATTTGAGAACAAAGTCTATGTATGGAATCGTGTTCCTCAGGGGTACACGGAAAGTCCTTCCATCTTCAATAAGATATTAAAAAAGTGCCTAGAGAAACTAGTGATGCCAGGAAGCTCAGTTTTAGTACAGTATATAGACGATTTACTGGTGGCATCTAACACCAGAGAGGACTGTGTTGTCGACACCATTGCATTATTAAATCATTTAACTGAAGAAGGGCATAAAGTTTCACCTGAAAAATTGCAGTTCTGAACAACAGCTGTTAAGTATCTAGGACACCAGATTGAGAGGGGCAAAAGGAGAATAACAGCTGAAAGAATAAAATTAATAAAGAAAATGCAAATGCCTGTTTCTCAACGAGAAGTGAGAATGTTTCTTGGAATAGTAGGTTATTGTCGGCAATGGATACTAGGATTTTCACTATTAGCAAAGCCCTTAATACAAATGGAGAAAAAGAAGGCAAAAGACCCAGTTGAGTGGGATGATGAGAGTGTAGGAGCTTTTGTAAAATTAAGAAATGCTTTGTGTGCAGCACCTGCCCTAGGCATGCCTGATTATAAAAGAAAATTCGCATTATTTTGCCATGAAAGAGAAAATTGTGCACTTTCAGTCTTAACCCAGAGACATGGTTTAGACAGACGTCCTATAGCATATTTTTCTGCTACATTGGACCCAGTGGCAGCCGCGTTGCCAGGCTGCTTAAAAGCAGTAGCGGCTACCTGTTTGAGTATTGAACAAAGTGAGTAAATTGTAATGGGACACCCTGTAAAAGTGTTTGTTCCACATGCGGTTGTGATATTGTTGACAAGAACCCGAACTCAGCATCTTACTCCTAGTCGGCTGACTAAATATGAAAGAATAATACTGGGTGCTGAAAATGTGACCATTGTAAGGTGCACGATAGTAAATCCTGCTACCTTACTACCAGACCCATATCATGAGGAAGTTAAAGATGATGAAGAAGAACATGATTGTTTACAAGTCACAGAGTTGTGCACGAAACTACGTCCTGATATTCAGGAACTGCCCCTCAGGAAGCCAGACAGGGAACTGTTTGTTGATGGTTCATGCCAAAGACATGAAGATGGAAAACTAACTGCAGCGTATGCAGTGTGTGAACTAACTGGAATAGTCGAAGCATCCTATTTACCGGGAGTCAAATCTGCACAAATAGCTGAATTGATCGCATTGATAAAGGCTTGCAAAATTGGGAGGAGTCAGAGAGTAACTATATTTACAGATAGCCAATCTGGTTACGGGGTTGTGCATGATTTTGGCCAACTATGGATGCAGAGGGATTTCATGACTTCTTCAGGATCCCCCATTAAAAATGGACAGTTCGTAAAAGAACTACTGGAGGCAATACAATCACCAAAAGATTTGGCTGTGGTGAAATGTGCCACACACCAGTCAGGAGATGACTGGGTGGTAGTCGGCAACAGATACGCAGATCTTGTGGCTCAACATTGTGCCAAAAACAGACTGTCAGTTAATAAAAGGGTTGAAAGGATGGGAATTAGCTGCCAACTTATGCTGTATGCGCCTCCTGAAACATGGAATGATGTGAAACAATTGCAAGATGATGCCGATGAGAGTGAAAGAAGTACATGGATTAAGTGGGATGTTCTCAGAGGGCAGACGATGATGTATGGATTTGTGCCGATGGCAGACCAGTCATGCCTGACTGTTTACTGTCACAAATGGCCAGGATGTATCATGGAGACACACACGTAGGGAGAGATGCAATGATTAGGCTCTTCCGACAAAATTGGTACAATCCAAGGTTTAGGGCGGTAGCAGAGAGTCTTTGCCAGAGATGTTTAACTTGCCAAATGCATAATCCAGGAAGGAAAACAATAATTGGGTTTGGAAAAATTGGAAAGGCAGAGGGTCCATTTATGAGATTACAACTTGATTTCATCCAGTTACCACCATGTAGAGGGCTGAAATATGTACTTGTCATAGTGTGTCTGTTTTCAAAGTGGGTGGAGGCTTACCCTACCAGGAGGAATGACAGCATTACAGTCGCAAAGTTGTTGCTAAGTGAACTCATTCCTAGATTTGGTTTTCCAGTAACTTTGGAATCAGATAGAGGAAAGCACTTTAACAGTGAAGTGATTAAGATAATCTGTGAAGCATTCCAAATTGAGCAAAAATTGCACTGTGCATATCGTCCAGAGGCTTCTGGAGTGGTTGAACAAATGAATGGCACAATAAAATAAAAAATGGGTGCATCAACATCATTAGATTGGCCAGATGCATTGCCTCTTGTTTTAATGGGACTCAGAAGCATTCCTGATAGAAACACTGGATTGAGTTTGCACGAGATAATGATGGGAAGAGCAATGAGACAAGCACATGTTCCCACAAATAAACTGCTGAATATATCTGATGATATGGTTCTGGATTATTGCAAAGGATTGGCTGACCTAGTGTGTTCTGTCTCTCACCAGGTTGGAGAAGACGCAGTTTCCAGGCAGCCGGAACAAGAACATGATCTGAGTCCCGGAGACTGGGTGGTAGTGAAGAATCACACCAGAGAAACGTGTCTATCACCTAGGTGGGGCGAACCTTGTCAGGTCCTACTGGTCACAAACACAGCAGTAAAGTGTGCAGGATTTCCTAATTGGATTCATGTAAGCCACACCAAAAGAGTACCAGATCCTGAAGAAGAAAATCCTCAGACAGTATCGATCACTGAGGAAGCTGAAGGTTGCCCAGCTGAAGAATCTCAGGAACAAGATTCGAGGGAAGCTGAAGAAGAACAACCGAGCACAAGTCAGGACTGGATACCAGTGGTGGAAATTCCTGAAATTTACCACAGAACAAGAAGTCAAGCAAATTTGGAAGAAATTGAAGAAGATCAGATAGGTGAAGAAGAGACAGCTCAGGAAGAAGAAGACACAATAAGAGAACCTGAGCAGGACCAGATAGGGAGAGGAAAGTGGGCTCAAATCAAAGAAGAACCAACAGATTTTGAGCAGGGACAGACAGGTCTAGAAGAACGCGGTCAGGCTGCAGAAGTACAAAGTGCAATAAGCCCTGATCAGAACAAGTTAGATCAAGAAAAGTACACAGAAAAAGAAGGTAGTGAAAATCTCGAGCATGAAAATGTAAATCAAGAACAAGATCAGTTACTAGAAACTCACAGTGGAACAGCTGAAGAGAAACAAATAAGACCTGAAGAAGAACAAATAGAAGAAGAAACTGAAATTGAAGAAAAAGAAACTGTAACAACACCTGAAAATAAAAGAATTTCTGAAGAAGAAAATAAAGAGAAAGCGCCAACAGAGAAATCAAGAAAAGGTGATCATTGGCCAAGTGTCATTAAAAGAGTAAAATACCACATAACAACCAGAAGTGAAGATCCAGAGCAAGTAAACGAAGTAACAAGCCAAACGGGACAGAAAAGTAAAACCGAAAAACGAAGAAGCAAAAGACTGAAACTTGTGAACAACAAATTTAAAGGTCCTGATTGGACTTATATTATTCTCGAAGATTACGAAAGCTCAGAATCAAGTGAAAGTGGTGACGAAGGAACAAGTACAGAGCTGATTTATGAAAAAGAAATAGAACCACCTTGAGAACATAAAGAAAACTTGAAGAAAACGATAAGAAGAGCAATCTTCCTTGTCAAAAATGCCTGACGATAGAGTTACTGGAAGACCAAAGCAGAAAGGTTGTAAAAGATGCTGTGCTATATGCATATGCAATGTGGTAGTGATGCTTATAGTATGGTTAGTTGTGATCATAGCAATTCCTTACCTTATGATAATAGATAAAAAGATTAACAACGAAACAAAGGTAAGGACAGATAACTTGAAAAGTAATAGAGTAGAACTAAAGGCAGAAGATGAACCAGAATTGCATCATGAAGTAACAGATAACGACACTAGTCTGAATGTTTTCACAAAATTATTATTTCAGATTGTAGATACCATGAAAGTTAGTAATTGTTATGTCTGTATGAAACTACCTGAATCAGTAGCAGAAGGGTTAACGTATCATCACTTGCCATTAACCTATGGCATATCATATAGTGTACTGACTAGTTTATTTTATAGAACAGGGCGACTTCAGTATTATTATTCAAATATAGATGTGATATTTTCTGAGGTTCCGATTCGAAAGAATATGAATCCAGTGCTTAGTAGTAAAAATGCACAGTTTATGGGAGAATTTTTCTTAACCATGAAATCAATAGATATAACACATGCACATAGAAACAATCTAACATGTTCATTACATGAAGAAGAAAAGATATTTTTGAATTTAGTGGAGAGTAGAAGACAAGATTTTCAAAGGAAAGCTTCTGAGCATAAGGCTCATTTGCCACCTTGGGCTGAGAAGGAAGGTAGTTACACATCTGGCAAGGCTCAAGCTGCTATGGCTCTAGATTTTGTAAAGACAGGGAAAATTTGTCTACATAGGTTAAAGACTGAGTATAACAATATTTTCATCGGTACCAGTGAATGTGAAAACAATTTTTTAATTCTTGGATGTTGGGGACTCAAAGGAGGAACAGATTCAGTTTTTCCTGGAATCTATTAAGTGTGTGGGAATAAGGCTTACTTTAGGCTCCCAGCACGGTGGTATGGAAGTTGTTATTTTGGAATAGTATTTTCAAAGATATAACACGTAAAAAGAAACACTGGCAGCAATGAAAATACTAGTGAATTAACACGTAGAAAAAGAGCTAGTTTTTCAGAAATTGTAGGTGATATATTTGGTGCATTGATACCTTCAGTGGGAATAATTCTGAACTCAAGGAAAATATGTAAATTATCTACAGTGGTTGATCGTTTATCAACTGACACTGCTGGAGGATTTCTAATGATTAATGCAGAAATGGTTGCGATTAGATCTATGGTAATGCAAAATCGACTTGCTCTTGATATTATATTGGCAAAAGAGGGTGGAGTCTGTAAATGATTGAAGTCGAAACACTGTTGCACTTACATACCTGATAAAAGTGCAGAAATTGGAACGTATATACAGAATATAACTAAACTTGAGAAGGAACTGAAACCACTGGAAGTTGATAGTGTATGGGAAAGATTGACCAATAGTATTAGGTCAATTGGTACCTGGTTTGCTAATGTAGGGAAAGGACTTATAGGTCAAATATTAGTACCCTTAGCAGGAATAGCAATAATAGTACTGTCAATAACAATATGGTGCAAATGTTGTAGAAAGAATGAATCATATAATGTCACAGGAAAAGGAAAGAAGAGAAAGTTTGATGAAATCGAACTTGAAGATTTAAGAAGTGAATTATACAAGAAACTGAAAGGAGATGTGAAAAATAGACAGTGTAAAAATGAAAGTGAAACTATATTATGCTAAAAGTTGGCAACTGGTTGTGGGTAGTAATTGATGGCTCAGAAACGCCATCAGAGAGGGGATTGATGGAGCAAGGACTCACAAATGAGACTTGCTCGGATGCAATCTTCTCAAAAGTATTAATGTATTAAACTTGTATTGTTTGTACTAAAAAATACACACACCAACATAAGTAGTAAGGAAGCTTGCTTATGTGTTTAAACTAACAAGTAACGCTTGTCTATTCTAAAATGGCCGCTAAAACGCGGGAACTTTACTGCGCATGTCTCAACCATATCACGTGGTGTGACGTCTTTCTTTGCTTGGTGGGAAACTCTTGCTTCTGCGCAGTGTGCATTAAAATGGCTGCTTCATGTTTTCACGTGCTACAGCTTGCTCTTGTGTTGCAATTAAACTGTGGTATTTTAACGCTAATAATGCGGGATAGAATTTATAATAAATGGGAATAGAGTAGAAAGAGTGGGTATACCGTGAAACATTGTGATTTTAATATTTTCTTCTTTGACTTTTATTAGTTCGTAAATTGGGCCTGGGGTTGGTGAACTGAAAACTCGTGTGACAATGGTTCTGCGCATGCTCCCTGAAGGCTGCCCAGAGAGAGAAAAGGATGAAGTCAACCTGGACGTCGTCCAAGGCCATGACCTGATGGCCAATATTGCTGTACATATAAATGTTCTCACAAAAATGCAACAATGTACCTGAAGAATGTATAAAACTTTGTCATGAGACGGGTGGGAAATAAAGCAAATGTATTAAAATTGATGGGCGGTATTTTAAAACAAAGGGCTTTCAGAAAATGAATTAAATCAATATGGTGTGAGGATCAACCCCCTGTCCCTGTCCAATCAGAAGTAGTGGCCCCATAATTCTGCAACATTAGGGGAGGTACATGGGCGTAGAAGGGTATAATAGATATAGTACTAGCTAATTAGTAGAAGTTAGAGGTTCGAGATCCATGACGAGCAGATCGATTGCAGACTGAACCGCTGTCCAGAGAGGTCCTGAAGTAGGGGCGGCGGAGCACATTAGAAAGGAAAATTCGGGAGAATTCGAGGAGAAGCGAAGTACCAGAGAGGGGAACGACGCAGGCGTCGTTGATAGAGAGGTCACCGGTCCTGTCCTGATCCGGGAGGAGGTCTTTGCTCTTCATCCTTCCAGGGTCCTATCTTTTCCAACTCCTTGGCCAAGGGGCTTGGTTCTCGCACTTTAGGTAAATATAAATGCAAATCTTAGTTGCACTGCTGTCTCTATCTTCTCCTTTCTTAGGGACCGTCATTAATCGATAATTGATCATTATGCTTCATCCTTGATATGCGATTTAAGTATCATGTGGTTCTGTATTTTACTCTGCTAAATCTTTAGATAAACGTTTAAAACTTCTTGACTCAGTGATTATTTCAGGATTATGAATAGTAATGAACGTCACTCATTTTAAACTTCCCAATTAGCAAAGGATTCATTGGTAAGTCATTACTCTTCAATCGGAAAGTAAGTGGTAGCAGGGATTTTGATAAAGAGTACAACTGACCCACCAGCGGAAATTACTATCGTAGTATGAATGAATGGGCGCAAGTGAGTATTTTGTGTATGAATGCTCCTTGCTAGTAACCCGCTGGATCACCAGTGTAGTGGTAGTATTTCATGTTTTTTTTTAAAGTGCCAAAAATGAGGATTAACCTTGGAATTCATTGTTTATGCAATGATTTATGTTGACCTCATTTTCGAAACTTTTCAGGGGACAAATTTCCCCAAGTGTTCAACGCCAAAATATTATTCAAAGAATGGGCACCGCTTTGTTGTTCCACATTGCCATGTGTTCATGACACTGATGTTTTCAAAGGATGCCTCTTGCGTTTGAAGTTCAGTAGCTGGCTGTTTGTCTCTGTATTTTCCTCTCGAGTTTTCAGTGAATATTATGTGCATGTTTTGCATAAATAAACAGCTTAAATCACATTAAGCTATATATATTATTGAAAACTTTGGGTGTGCAAGCCAACCTCCTTTAAATTGTGTGCTTTCAAAATGTAGAGTACGTGACATTATCCGAATCATTGGAAAACATGCATTTTCCATTTGAACTGCTACGATTTAAGCTGTGGCTGTTTAAGAAAAAGCTCTCTTGTACATGCAATAAAATTTCTATCGTTCCTGATTCTCTGAATAGAGCACCAATTTCGACTTATTTTTCTAGGTCTTTGCCTTGATCCGTGCTCTAATCTGAAACAAAGCATTTGATGGGTACCACTTCTTATAAACCTTCATTACACAGCCACACAGTGTCCTACATCTTTGGCTTGCATTGACATAAGGTTTTAAAAGGATTTCACCCCTGTAGCTTTGTCAGAGCAGCAAAATCAAAGACAAATGAAAGATGAGAATGTGTTAGCACGAGGCCATCTGTGCAAGGCTGGCGAAGGGTTTGATGAGAGCAGAGTTTCATCATATTTCGCCTTTTTGCTGATCTTTTCTGTTTCATTTCCCGGCGAGGACTTGATCACATGAAATACTCTAAAAGCCACACACCGCTTTGACATACTGTTGTTCAAAAGGCAAACACGAGGAAAAAGAAAGCATGCCATGCACCCTGCAAATCACAAAAAGTGATGGAACGCTTGAAGGTATAAAGCCTCGTTGACTACTGGCTGTTTGTCCCTTCTCTCGCTTTCCCTCCTGAGAAAAACAGCCTAGCCGCCTGGCGCACTTTAGGAAGTGAAGGTGAATTAGGAAGTTTAGAAAAACAACGTTTGATCAAAACTCTTCCTTCGACTTCCACCTGCTGCTGTGACAGTAAAATGGACTGTGACTACTTCCCATGCTGTTAAAGTGATTGGAGTTTGCGGGACTCCTGAAGTGTTTCGAAATAAAACTCAAGTCGGCCGTGTGTAAAAGAGAAAGGAATACAATTCTGAGAGGCAGCATTTCAATCAAGGAGAGGAAAGGGAATTTCCTTGTATATCATTTGTATTTTTTATTATCCCACTCGCACTCGTAATCCAAGGTTTAAAAATATAAACTATTTTATGCGCTACATAAGGGTACTACAAAAGAGATGGGGGTGAAAAAAGAGCTAGAGAGAGAGGAAAAGAAACAAGCATTGGCATAGCCAATAGGTCTCGCTTTTGGGACCTTATAAGTATTTAGTTATGCAGCACAATATCTTTGGTGCAACAACATTAACTGTTGCATGGTTAAACACGTATAAGGTCCCAAAAGCGAGACCTATTGGCTATGCCAATGCTTGTTGAAACTTGGGAGCAGCAACATCGTCATGGTGTAACCAGGGCTTTAAGTGGAAGCGTTTTCAATATTATATTTAACAAGCCATAGTTGCTGCTTATCTGATGTAACTCACAACCATTCACAAAGCCAATAATCCTGACTTGTTGTAGGCATGATATTAATTGTTGTTTCATATATCTGGATGCAATGACAGAAAGCAAAATACATGTCGGGCGGCCCACTATGCTAAGCACAGATTTTTAGCTTACGTGATTTTAAGCCACGCCCTTAATTACATTGGCCACGCCCCTTAAGAGACCCCCAGTTTTTTCATCCCACTTAAAGCCCTGCCAGGAGGTCACCTGTTATGGAAGCAACACATTTTACAAGGCCTGGAGTTTTAGCCGCGAGCACTTTGCATTCTGGGATTCTAGGGACAAGGTGAGGCTAACTTTAGTTGAAGACCTCTTCGGGTGGCTGCGTGGAAGGGTTTGTGGTTTGTTGCCTACTGCCTTGAGGCTGTTTCGCAGGATGTGATCACATTCCTCGTTATTAGGAGTATAAAGTGTTTATGGTTAACTGTGGCACAAAAAACATTTCCAAGAGGATGATTAGAAACAGGAAGTAGGGCTGTGGTTTTGCATCAGCATTCTGAGAAAAAATGACGGTGGTTTTGAGCCATTTCTAGTCCATTCCATTGCACACAAGGGGCAGTTACCGGTGTGAGATGCCAGCTTTGTCCTACTCGAGATAAAGTATCACTCTAAATGGCACACTTAACACATTGTACTGTCCCATATAAGTACCCGAAAACCATGGAAATGTCACACATGATTGCACATGCAGAAAATTCAGCAGCTATGTGAATGTGTTGCAAGGAACCGAGCTGGTTGAACCGGTTTCTCAAACAACGAAAAAACACGGAAGGGCCGTCCACACCCCAGGACTGGTGGAACCGAACCGTCCCCGTGGCCTCCACTTGCCGTGGGCCATCGGGTGGGCGATCACCCCCCAGAATAGGGCCTCGAGGAGCAGGGTTTGTGAGGGTGTGGGAAGTGGGGAGGCAAGCGAAAGAGGGGGTGAAGTGGGGGGAGGACGAGAAGCGGCTGAAAGGAGAAGTGAGAGAGACAGTAGCGTAGCAAGGTGACAATGGGCTCTTCTCTGTGCGAGGAGAGGGCCCCTTTCACTGCGGCTGGGGTAGAAAATACAGCAATGGTCAGTCAGAGTTGAAAGGGCCGCTCAGGGCACCTGCTGCACCAATGACAACAACGCTCCTGGAGAGAGAGAGGAAGAAAGTGGAGCTAAGGACTGCGGGTACAGAGCTGGGTACAGAGATGGGCTGAGAGGGGGGAATAGGGCGGGGGAGGGGGCAAAGGGCTGAGAAAAAAGGAGAGAGGTGTCGGAGAAGGAAGGGAAACAAGCATTGGCCGCGCGGCCGTAAAAGTAACGGCCGCACGGCCGTGAAAGCGAAAGTGATCGCGAGCGGGAAGTGATCGCAGGGACGCGCTCGCTCTGTGGTGGGGGAGGGGCAGAGCGAGGCGCTTGGGAGAGCGCTGTGCTTTATGAGCCATGCCGGCCAGACGGAGGAAAGACAGATGGCGGTTGCGCGCGTGCACGCTCACGTGCACGCAAGCTGGAGGCCAGCAAAAGCCACTGGGTTAGCACTTTCAAAACCCACTTACTAAAAGTCTCGCCAGTGCAACGCATGCGCTGGCTCAGGCGAGACCTAAAAATGGGAGCATGAAAAAGAGAAGGCACTAGCAAGCGAATAGAAAAGCATTGGGAAATAATTCTATTGAAAGAGCGAAAAAGGTTGTGAAATAAAAGTTCGCATAAACTAATAAGGAAAGAAAGTACAAGAGTCACAAGGATGATACAAGGGATTCGATATGATTTAGTTTAGTGCATGCAAAAATATACAGTAAAAAGATAAAACCAAAACACGGTAATTAAAAAAAAATCAGATAACATCAAATAAAATATTAAAACATAAAATACACTTCAAATTTGGACTCAGATTATTTGCTCTCTTCTTTATACCCTCTTTCATTTATTGCTATAGCAACGAAAACTCGTTTAAAACACATTCACATTCGAAAGAGGCAATTACTTCACCGAATCGCAGGATAAAGCCTATGAGAATGTGTACAGGCGCATGATGGCACAAAGAAAGGGGCAGTTCCTGCCGCAAAGCATTGCCAAGATGGCCACCTGCGGTGCTGCAGAATGTAATAGAAACCAGAGACCCTATTACAGATAGGGTGCACTTTTCCTGTTTGCGCCACAGCCCAGCTTTAAGCAGATGCGCCGGGTGCAAACAGGAAAAGTGTGCCCTATCATGTAGAATGCGCTGCCTTCAGGGCTGCCGCAAACTCGCACTGCCCCCAGGGCAGCATATTCAAGGGATATACGGAGCAGCTGTTTAAAAGCTGCTCCATGTTTCTCTGAGCAGGCGGCAACCCGCCTGCACTTTAACAAGGGATTTCAGATACCCTTGCAGGCGGGTGCAATGAGTGTCTGCTCTTGCCTGCAAGGGGATGTCTGGGGGGTCCATAGGACCCCCCTTTTCCCCTTCCAGAGGGCTGCCATGAGGGGGCGCACTGACAATGCGCTACCTTTTAAGTAGTGCACTGTCAGTGCACCGCCTGACAACTTCTTTGCCTCTCCGCCCCGTCTATCATACGGCGTGGCCCAGAGGCAAAGAGATTCCCTCATTTGCATGGGGCCACGTCCCCATGAAAATGAGGGAATGCCCTCTTGAGAAACTGCTGGCGCCAAATGTGTGCCAGCACTTTCAGTATTACAAAAGGGGCCGCACAAGCATCTGCGGCCCTTTCTGTAATACCAACGTACCCAGGGGCGTGGAAAGCGGGCGCACATGCCTGTTGGGCCTTGGGCATGCTCGTAATATGGCCCCTGACATCATAATCCGTGAATAGGTTGGAAAAGGCGTGTGAGTGCCAATTAATTTTTGAACTGGATGGCTAAAGAAGAATTCTCAGATGTATATATGTTCACTGAAAAAAGCAAAGGTTAAAGTAACGTTATAGTTAGGTGAATTTGTCAGTGACAACATTAACGTTTTGAACTAAAAAAACACAGAAATTCATCAGTTATAGTTAGCAGTGCTAACTATAACTTCTGTCCCCTGCCATGCACTGCTTATGACCTCGCATATGACATCACTCATGACATCTTCTATGACATCAGTTATGACATAAGGGGTGTGGCTATGGGAGCCTGCTTCTCCCCCAGCTACGCGTGCTTGCACGTGGGGTGGTGGGAGGAGCAGGTTCTCCAGGTGACCCACAAAGTCGAATGGGAGTCTCATGCTATTAGCTGGATGCGATACAGCAACGATGAATTTGTAGTTTGGAAAGGTTCTAGTACAGCGCAACTGCATTTGTTAACAGTATTAATGTCAATGATTTGAATTTGGAATATAATGCACAGATAGATCGATATGCTATAGATTTTCTAGATGTGCACATTCATGTTGTTGACAATAAACTGGAATCGACCTTGCACCGCAAGAGCACTGCAGGAAACTCGACATTGCATGCATTGAGTTTCTATCCTAAACATCTTATAAAGAGCATTCCGTATGGAGAGTTCTTAAGATTACACAAGATTTGCAGTACTGATCAGGAACTATTGCGTTGCCAAAAAGAAGCCAAGAAAAGATTTTATTAAAGGGGCTATGATATTCAAACCATTGAACAAGTTTTAGTTAAAGCCAATACAATCACTAGGGACAGCATGCTGTCACATAAATCCCTAATTAATAACGATACAGGAGATTCGAGTATGGCCCAAGATGATGATGAGGTAGAGACCAGACTTATAACTACGTATAGCCGACAAGAGAGGCAAATAAGATCTATCATTAACAAGCAGTGGCCAATAGTTATGACTGATGCAATCTTGGGAGAGTGTCTGCCATCTAAACCCACATTAACATTTAGACGGGCTCCATCGATGAAAAGTGAATTAGTCAAAAGTAGTCCAGAGGTAGCACCCAGGAACTCTAAAACTAATTGGCGCGCGCTAAAAAATGGCTTCTATAAGTGTAGCTCTTGCAGAGCTTGTAAGTTTGGGGGTCAATACATTTGAGTATGTCACTGCTTTCAGTCCTAGACCCAAAACACTGAATGGTTTGTTCAATTGCAGAACGGAGTTCGCGATATATGTTCTGGTATGCACCTGTGGACTCTGTTACGTTGGGAGCACTAAGTTACAGGTTCATCTTAGAGTACTGCAGCACTTGAGGGCAATAGTCAACTCAGAACCTACCTCTCCAGTGGCTAGGCATTTCAAATTAGAACACAACAATGATCTCAGTTGCCTCAAATATTTTGTTATAGGAGTTGTGCCACCCATGAGAAGAGGCGGTAACAGGGAAAAGATGCTTCGACGTTTGGAGTCCAAGTTCATTTTGGAATTGGATTCCAAATTGCCGAATGGCCTTAACATTGGGGAAGATTTACATAACTTCCTCTGAGGCTTCATTATTGTTGGCCCACGTTGGTTACTATCTGTCTATTTGAGGATCATTACCAGAGCCGCTATGTTTATTGGATATTTGGATGGTAAATTGTTATATGAACTAGGTTTACAATAATAAGTTATAGTTTAGAGAACAGCTGTTGTATTGACACTAACAAGAAGTATTTTTCCCTCTAATGGTTTATATATGAATTTACACTTTTTAAGCACATAGCACCTTGTCATATTTTAACACTTTATTCCAATCAGCACTTTATTCACTGTTTTTTAATATTTGTTATTAGAAGTTTTGACGGCTTTATTCATGTATTTATACAGCTATTTGTACAACTGCTTTTAATCCTCTGTAATATGCATAGTTTATTAAGTGATTCTACTAGCTCTGAGCTTTTTTACTGGTCATTAATGTCAAATGGATTATATTTTAGTATTGTATCCTTTAGTAATTGTTCAGAGGCTGTTATATATTTTACACATTTTCTATTCTAATTTCAATATTCTGCCCATAGCAGTACATAGTCAACACAATGCATTTATGCTTTCAACATTGTGCTACATGTGTCTTTTTTAGCCTTTGAGTGTAATTGGAATGATTTCTAAATAATTTATATAATTTGCATTTGACCAGTTTAGTTATTTATTTATCCATACTATCAACCGATACTTGCATGCATTAGATGATCCCTGTGGGGCAGTCTGTTTTTCATGGCCATACGTAATCTCTATCATGTGGTGTTTCTGTTACTTTAAGTATTCAAATGCAAATCGCAGCATGTACTTATTGTGATCAAGGCCAAATGCGATGGCCGAAACGTGTCATAACAACATGTTTGTTTGAATACAAATCTTCTAAATCAGCACATAACTTTGGACTCTGTGCCCTTTTCAGTGTAACAAGTATACATTTGAGATGGTTAATTATTATATATATATATATATATATATATTCACTGAAAAAACCACAGGTTTCAGGGTCGTTATAGTTAATTGGACATTTCACTCGTACAAAACCAGAGAAATTCGGCCGTTATAGTTAGTTGAGCTAACTATAACTTGCCCCCCCCGCAATGCACTGCTGATGACATCAGATATTACATCATTCATGACATGGTCAGTGAAATCACTGATGACATCTCAAATGACATCACTGATGACATCATCCAGTGACTGTGTGTATCTGTAAAGTTTAAATATATTTTATATATATATATGCCAAGGTGTATTGAAGAATGAGTGGGTGTATAAGTGTCTGAATGGATGATTTAGTAGGTGCGTGACTGACTGCATAAGTGAGTGATTAAACGTGTCTCACTGAATGCATGCGTTATTGACTAATCTGTGTGAATGTCTGTATAAGTCTGTCAGTTGGTGTGTAAGCGGCTGCCTGGGTTGGTGAGTAGCTACATGAGTGTCTATATGAGTTATTGATTGGTTGTCTGAGTATCTGTATGGGTGCCTGAGTGTCTGTGTGGGGGGGTGGGTGACTGTGCATAGATGTGTGAGTAGGTGATTCACTGGGTGTATGGGTTCAAGAGTGCATCTGTGAAGGGTTGTATGGGTGGGTGAGTGTGTGTATGGGTGTGTTGGTGAGTGAATGGATGTCTCAGTGGTACATGTGTGAGTAACTACATATGTGAAAGGCAGTATATATGTGAGTGTTGGAGTATATAAATGACTATATGTGAGAGTGAGTGATTGTGAGAGTAGTAGTATGGATGAGTGTGTGCTTGTATCAGTGATTGTATAAGAGAGTAAGTATGTAATAGTATCTGTATGAATAAGTGAGGTGGTGTGTGTATAACTGTATAGGTGAGTAAATGGGAGTGTGATTGATTCTTTGCATGACTGACTGGGTGTGTGAGTAACTATATGGATGAGTGGCGGTGTGTGAGTGTCTCTATAGGTGTATGAGTGCATATGATAGTGCTGTATTGATGAGTGACTGCATGTATGAGTGACTGTATGGGTGAATGAGTGGATGTGTGTATAGACCTAGGAATCAGTGAGTGGGTATGTAGTAACTGGTATTGGTGTGTCTATGGTTTCGAAAATGGTAGTCTGTATTTTAGAGTGGGTGTATCAAAGGTTATATTAGGGTATGAAGAGGTGCATCAGATTATCACGTGGATGATGTCATCAGTGATGTCATTTGAGATGTCATCAGTGATGTCACTGACCATGTCATGAATGATATAATATCTGACGTCATCAGCAGTGCATTGCGGGGGCGCGAGTTATAGTTAGCTCAACTAACTATAACGGCCGAATTTCTCTGGTTTTGTACAAGTGAAATGTCCAACTAACTATAGCGTCCCTGAAACCTGTGGTTTTTTCAGTGAATTTCTAAGGTTTTTTAAATGCTAATTTCTAACTATAACGTCCCTGAAACCTATGGTTTTTTCAGTGAATTTCAAAGGTTTTTTAAATGCTAATTTCTAACTATAACATCCCTGAAACCTATGGTTTTTTCAGTGAATTTCCAAGGTTTTTTAAATGCTACTTTCTAACTATGCCTACAGAGGTAGGACATGTGCAGAAAGAGGAAGAAAAGCACAGAAAGAGGCAAGGGAAATGCATAAAGAGGCAACATAAGTCCAGAAAGACGAAGAAAGGTGCTGAAAGAAGCAAGAGATATGCAGAAAGAACCAACAGAGGTGCAGAAAGAGGCCTTGTTGCAAAGTCATCCTCTGCCCCCAACTTTTTGCTGACTGGTACTGGTGGTAATTGACTCTGACTAACCAGGCCCGGAGCCAGTGCTATGCTGAAAGACACTTAGAATACAGTGAAAACACCTACATGCACTAGGGTACACTATGGGTTGGGGTACCCCTGTGATTGGCATGACCTCCCCTGTAAGGCCTTAGTACATAATAGGGCAGAGGTATTAAAACTACCTCTAAGTCAGAGGTGCAGAAAGAGGCAAGAGAAGTGCAGAAAGAAGCAACAGAGGTGCCGAAACAGGCAAGAGAGGTGCAGAAAGAAGCAAATGAAGTGCAGAAAGAGGCAAGAGAGGTGCACAAAGAGGCAACAGAGGTGCAGAAAGAAGGAAGAGAAGTGCAGAAAGAGGCAAGTGAGGTGCAGAAAGAAGCAAAAGCAGTGCAGAAAAGGTAGGAGAGGTGCACAAAGAGAGAAGAGAGGTACAGAAAGAGGCAGGAGGGGTGCAGAAAGAAGGAAGAGAAGTGCAGAAAGAAGCAACAGAGGTGCTGAAAGAGGCGCTAAGGGTGCAGAAAGAGCAAGAGAAGTGCAAAAAGAACCAACAGAGGTACAGAAAGAGGCAAGAGAGGTGCAGAAACAGGCAGGAAAGGTGCAGAAAGAGGGAACAGGGGTGCAGAAAGAGGTAAGAGAAGTACAGGAACAAGCAAGAGAAGTGCAGAAAGAGGCAAGAGAATTGCTGAAAGAAGCAACAGAGGTGTAGAAAGAAGCAAGAGAAGTGCAGAAAGAGGCAAGTGAGGTGCAGAAAGAAGCAAGAGCAGTGCAGAAAGAACCAACAGAGGTGCAAAAAGAGGCACGAGGGGTGCAGAAAGAGGTAGGAGAGGTGCAGAAAGAGGCAAGAAAGGTACAGAAAGAGGCAGGAGGGGTACAGAAAGAAGGAAGAGAAGTGCAGAAAGAGGCAAGAGAATTGCTGAAAGAAGCAACAGAAGTGTATAAAGAAGCAAGAGAAGTGCAGAAAGAGGCAAGTGAGGTGCAGAAAAAGGTAGGAGAGGTGCACAAAGAGAGAAGAGAGGTACAGAAAGAGGCAGGAGGGGTGCAGAAAGAAGGAAGAGAAGTGCAGAAAGAAGCAACAGAGATGCTGAAAGAGGCGCGAAGGGTGCAGAAAGAGCAAGAGAAGTGCATAAAGAACCAACAGAGGTACAGAAAGAGGCAAGAGAGGTGCAGAAACAGGCAGGAAAGGTGCAGAAAGAGGGAACAGGGGTGCAGAAAGAGGCAAGAGAAGTGCAGGAACAAGCAAGAGAAGTGCAGAAAGAGGCAAGAGAATTGCTGAAAGAGGCAGGAGGGGTGCAGAAAGAAGGAAGAGAAGTGCAGAAAGAAGCAACAGAGGTGCTGAAAGAGGCACAAAGGGTGCAGAAAGAGCAAGAGAAGTGCAGAAAAAAGCAACAGAGGTACAGAAAGAGGCAAGAGAGGTGCAGAAACAGGCAGGAAAGGTGCAGAAAGAGGGAACAGGGTGCAGAAAGAGGCAAGAGGGGTGCAGAACGAAGCAAGAGCAGTGCAGAATGAACCAACAGATGTGCAAAAAGAGGCAAGAGGAATGCAGAAAAAGGTAGGAGAGGTGCACAAAGAGGCAAGAGAGGTACAGAAAGAGGCAGGAGGAGTACAGAAAGAAGGAAGAGAAGTGCAGAAAGAGGCAAGAGAATTGCTGAAAGAAGCAACAGAGGTGTAGAAAGAAGCAAGAGAAGCGCAGAAAGAGGCAAGTGAGTTGCAGAAAGAAGCAAGAGCAGTGCAGAAAGAACCAACAGAGGTGCAAAAAGAGGCAAGAGGGGTGCAGAAAAAGGTAGGAGAGGTGCACAAAGAGGCAAGAGAGGTACAGAAAGAGGCAGGGGGGTGCAGAAAGAAGGAAGAGAAGTGCAGAAAAAAACAACAGAGGTGCTGAAAGAGGCGCGAAGGGTGCAGAAAGAGCAAGAGAAGTACAGAAAGAACCAACAGAGGCACAGAAAGAGGCAAGAGAGGTGCAGAAACAGGCAGGAAAGGTGCAGAAAGAGGGAACAGGGGTGCAGAAAGAGGGAAGAGAGGTGCAGAAAGAGAAAAGAGGGGTGCAGAAAGAGGCAAGAGTGGTGCAGAAAGAAGCAAGTGAGGTGTAGAAAGAGGCAACAGAGGTGCATAAAGACGCAAGAGAGGTGCAGAACCAAGCAAAAGAAGTGCAGAAAGAGGCAAGAGAATTGCTGAAAGAAGCAACAGAGGTGTAGAAAGAAGCAAGAGAAGTGCAGAAAGAGGCAAGTGAGGTGCAGAAAGAGGAAAGAGAGGTGCAGAATATGGCAAGAGAACAGCAGAAAGAGGCAAGAGGGATGCAAAAAAGGGAAGAAGGGTGCAGAACGAAGCAAGAGAGGTGCAGAAAGAAGCAAGAGAAGTGCAGAAAGGGGAAAGAGAGGTACAGAAAGGGGAAAGAGAGGTACAGAAAGGGGAAAGAGAGGTACAGAAAGAGGCAAGGGAAGTGCAGAAACAGGCAAGAGAAATGCACAAAGACGCAAGAGAGGAGCAGAAAGATGCAAGAGAGGTGTAGAAAGAAGCAAGAAAAGTGCAGAAAGAGGCAGGAGGGGTGCAGAAAGACACAAGAGAGGTGTAGAAACAGGCAAGAGAAGTCTAGAAAGAGGCAAGAGAGTTGCTGAAAGAAGCAACAGAGGTGTAGAAAGAAGCAAGAGAAGTGCAGAAAGAGGCAAGTGAGGTGCAGAAAGAAGGAAGAGCAGTGCAGAAAGAGCCAACAGAGGCGTAAAAAGAGGCAAGAGGGGTGCAAAAGAGGTAGGAGAGGTGCACAAAGAAGGAAGAGAAGTGCAGAAAGAGGCAGGAGGGGTGCAGAAAGAAGGAAGAGAAGTGCAGAAAGAAGCAACAGAGCTGCTGAAAGAAGCGCGAAGGGTGCAGAAAGAGCAAGAGAAGTGCATAAAAAAGCAACAGAGGTATAGAAAGAGGCTAGAGAGGTGCAGAAACAGGCAGGAAAGGTGCAGAAAGAGGCAAGAGAGGTGCGGGGAGAGGGGTGCAGAAAGAGGGGAGAGGGGTGCAGAAAGAGGGGAGAGGGGTGCAGAAAGAGGCAAGAAGGGTGCAGAAAGAAGCAAGTGAGGTGCAGAAAGAGGAAAGAGAAGTGCAGAAAGAGGCAAGTGAGGTGCAGAAAGAGGCAAGAGAGGTGCAGAAAGAGGCAAGAGAGGTGCAGAAAGAGGCAAGAGATCTGCAGAAAAAAGCAACAGAGGTGCTGAAAGAGGCAAGTGAGGTGCAGAAAGGGGCAAGAGAAGTGCAGAAAGAGGCAAGTGAAGTGCAGAAAGAAGACAGTGAGGTGCAGAAAGAGGAAGAAAGGTGCAGAAAGAAGCAAGAGAAATGCAGAAAGAGGCAAGAGAGGCACAGAAAGAAGAGAGGTTTGTGCACCATTAGTAGCAGTTTAACACCCACATTTTGCAATAAGTAACACGTGACCATTCCAGCTTTGCAAAGGGCCTTCCACCACGCTGTAACACATGACGCTGCATTTTTGGGAACATTTGAGCCGTTTGACCTAGAAACAAGGCTTTCTTTGTTCAAATCTGCAGATTAGGCAGCAGATGATGGAATATTTGGCAAATGCGGAAAATGTTTAATTATGTGAAAATTGGTGCAGCCGAACAGTCACATAATTCCAGTGGCCCTGCTCATACCTCCGACTGGGTCCAGAAGTGCTCCTCAGTGGTTCCTTCTTTTATTGTGTCTCATTGAGTTAAGTTTAGCTTCTATGGAAATGAGGAAGACTAAACCTGAGGTTACCACTCCACAACACAGACTACAATACCACATGATTACTCTCCAAAACACTTAATCCCACTCCACATAATTCCTATACACTAAATACCACATACTTTCTATTCACATAATTTCACTGCACAACATACCACATAATTCCACTACACAGAACGTACATCCACTGTACACCAAAAAACATTAGTAAAAAACTTTTACATTTACAACGCCAATAGCTTTAACTCGCAAATGCGAAGCCTATTACATTGCAAATGCTTCTTTAACTAGTAGTCGCGTTTACAGAGTAGTGGAGAAAGGGTGCTGGGCCTCTGACCAGTGCCACAGAATTCCGCTGCGTAGGACTTACAGGAGGTACCAGGAGGGCTTCTTACCCCCAAAGTCCCTCAGGAGTAAAGTGGACTTCATCCCCCATCCCGTAGTCTGCCAGTAGGCACGTTTGCAGAGTGGTGGAGAAAGGGGGCGTGGTCTCCAAAGACGTCTTAGCAATCCCACTGTGTGGGACTTACTGGAGGTAACAAGAGGGGTAGTTGGCCCCCAAGGACATTCTTGGGGGCCAACTACCCCTCCTATTACCTCCAGTAAGTCCCACACAGCAGGATTGCTAAGTTCTCATAGCAGGCCACGCCCCCTTTGCCCACCACTCTGCAAACACACTCCCTGGTGTGCTCTTGGATAGGGATTGAAGTCCCCTTCGCTGCTGGGGGTCCTTTGGGGCCAACTTGCCTACCTCTTACCTCCAGTAAGCCCCACACAGTGGGATTGCTGAGAGGTGGACACAGGCCATGCCCCCTTTCTCCACCACTCTGCAAACGTGCCTCCTGGCGCTCTTGGTTGGGGGATGAAGTCCCCTTTCCTCCTGAGGGTCCCTGGGGGCCAACTATCCCTCCTGTTACCTCCAGTAAGCCCCATACAGCTGGATTGCTGAGAGTGCTCAAAGGCCACGCCCCCTTTTTACACCACTCTGCAAACGCTGCTCCTGGTGCACTGCTGCTCGGGGGATAAAGTCCACTTGTGTCCTGAGGTCCTCAGGACACAAGAGGACCTCATCGCCTCACCAGCAGTGCGCCAAGAGGTGCATTTGCAGAGTGGTGTAAAAAGGGGCGTGGCCTCGGACCACCTCTCAGCAATCCCACTGTGTGGGGCTTACTGGAGGTACCTGGTGGGCTAGTTGGCTTCAGGAATGAAGGGGACTAAATACCCCAACCCAAAACGTGCCAGGAGGCGCGTTTGCACAATGGTGCAGGGAGGGGGCGGGGCCTCCCGCAATGCCGGCTTTTCTTTATCTTTTGTTTTTGGAAGGGGGGCTGTGTGGCCCCCCTTCCCTTAATTATTTTTGGGCCCTGGGGACCCCATCCCCAGGGACTCAGCATTTTATCTGTTTTAAAAAAAATAAAAACAGGAAAGGGGTCATGTGGCCCCCCTTCCCTGGGCCACTTCTGGCCCGGGACCCCATCCCCCGGGGCCTGGCCAGAATGGAGCTTTTTGGGGGAGGAGGGCCGCGTGGCCCCCTCCTGAGGCCCGGCCTTATTTCCTTATTTTAAAAAAAACCAAACAAAACAAACAGAAAGGTGGCCGCGTGGCCCCCCTTCCCTGGGCCACTATTGGCCCCGGGGACCCAATCCCCCGGGGCCTGGCCTTGTTTTTTAAAATTTTATTTACGGGAGGGGTGCCGCGTGGCCCCCTTCCTTGGGCCCCTATTGGCCCCGGGGACCCCATCCCCGGGACCTGGCCTCTTTTTTAAATTTTTTTAATTAGGGGAGGGGGGCCGCCTGGCCCCCCTCCCCTGGGCCACTTCTAGCCCCAGGTACCCCATCCCCCTGGGCCAGCCCTCAAGTTGGGGACCATGGGGGGAGCCCCAATGCCCCCATGGTCCCTGCCGGCTCCCCGCCTCCTGCGGGAGCCGGCATTGCTTTGCTTCATGGAAGTGAGAGCAGGTTTCCTGGAAACAGCAATGTCCCGGGGGTGGGCACCCTGGGACATTGCAGGAGCCGGCCCTGGGGGGTGGTGGTCCCCATGGCCATCTAGGGCTCCAGGAGGTGGGCCGTGCGGCCCCCTCCCATCATGTTTGAAGTCCCAGGGAGGTGGTGGTCTCCGAGGCTTGGGGGGGCCCGCAAGGCCCCCTCCTCATAAAATCAAAAAAGCCCCAGGGAGGTGGTGGTCTGCGGGGCTTGAGGGGGCCTGCGAGGACCCCCGCAAATAATTAACAAAAGCCCCGGGAGGTGGCATTCCCCGGGGCTTGGGGGGGTCCGTGAGGCCCCCATCCACAAAATAACAAAGCCCCGGGGAGGTGGCGGTCCCCGGGGCTGCGGGGGGGCCCTGTGCCCCCAGCGCATAATTAAATAAAGCCCCGGGGAGGTGGCGGTCCCTGGGGCTTGGGGGGGCCTGGGAGGCCCCCACCCCTAATTAAACAAGCCCTGGGGAGATGGTGGTCCCCGCATATATTTACATATTGCCCCCGGGACCTGGCCCAACCGGAGGCTCATTAAAACGAAGCATGGGAGTCCTCGCTTCATTTTTTTAAATTTTCTCAGCCGAATTCGCGCACCCAGCACGGATTCAGCCGATTTTCATTTTTAAAAAAAAATGCTTTTTTTGGCCCTGGGGGTCCTTGTGGGACCCCCTGAGCAGGCCTAGGGGTCAGGGTGTTTCTACCTTGCCCCCTCTTCTTGTTTTTTAACTTTTATTTTACTGTTTTCTTGTGACTCGGTTACCGAGTCACAAGATGGCTGCCAACACATTCTGGTTTGGAGTGTTGGCAGCCAATCAGAATTAAGCTCGTACTCGGGAGGATTCGCGAATCCTCCTCGGTGCTCAGATATATACATTTTTATTTTTTGAATTTCTCAGGAACTACTGAACGGATTTACACCATTTGAAAAAAAGGGCACCTTCTGAACCAAGAGCCACCTTTTTGCCAAATTTGGTGTAATTCCTTCAGCAGTTCGGGCTGTAGCCTGTTCCAAAATTTCCTATGAAAATTAACATGGGGAAACCGCGTTTTGGGACCCCCCTTTTTCCTCGGCCCCCGCTTGACGAATCACCCCGAAACTTTCAAGACAGGAGCTGACCGGAGCTGGTCATTAGTTTAGAAACTTTAGCGAAGATTCGTCAAATGGCGCCAAAGATATTGGCAAAAGACAAAACACTTTTTTAATAGAAACAAGGTCCTAACTATAACTACCTACTGGCGACCGCCAGTAGGTAATATATATATATATATATATATGATATATATATATATGTTTACTGAAAAAAACCAAAGGTCAAAATAAAGTTATAGTTAGGTGAATTTGCCAGTGACAACATTAACGTTTTGAACTAAAAAAACACAGAAATTCACCAGTTGTAGTTAGCAGTGCTAACTATAACTTGTGCCCCCTGCCATGTACTGCTTATGACCTCGCATACGACATCACTCATGACATCTTCTATGACATCAGTTATGACATCATTGATGACTTCGTCCAAACTTCTTTTATACACATTGCTCTGTAAACGGGTATACATTAGAGCTATGAACACAAATGCAAACTAGCTTAGAATAACATGAAGCGTCTTTACTGCTATTATACATACAACCCCGATAGGTAAAGCAAGCTTGAGCTATTTGCAACATTGACCCTATACCATACACTTCATGGGTAGCCGAATTCATGTTGACTATGAACCACAGATGAAAGGGTAACCTATCCTGCACACAGTGTTCAATCTGTATACAAATGTTGAAGGAAAACAAAGTTCCTCCAGATACCCAAGCCCTGTTACATAACTAATGCCCTACTACAGACACTCTTTACATGTATTGAACCCCTGACAGCCACTGAACCTACATTAAGAAATGAAGTGCATACAAGTAGAAAAGTGGGCAGTGTTAGCACTGTTTACTCTGTGGAGAGCGTTTAGTCTGTATCCAACTGTTTGCAGACAGTGAAACTCTCTTGAGAAATAAACCACAGGGTATTAAATAGTATCTACTAAGCACAGTGTACACTCTATGCTGAATTTGTCCAAAGAGACTATTCACTTAAAATAACCAAGGTCTGAAGGTCATAGAACCTACAACCTTCATACTGAGGTGAAAACTTTACAGGTGCCCATCTTATGAATCAAAACAAGCACATTCACATAGCTTAATACTTGGTGCACACAGCCTTCTACATTACCTAGAAATTGTCATGCCAACACAATTCTGTCTGATAACTAAAGGGTGCTTACAATACTTAGAGCCCGATTATGGCCACAGAGGTCCTATGGACCGCTGTAGCCGTGGTGGCGGGGCGGGCACTACCACCCTGGCAGTCTGACTGCCCTATTACAACTTGGGCTGTTGGGCTGCCATTGCACCGTCACAACCGCCAGGGATATGAGATCCCTGGCGGTGGCACGACGGTCTTGAGGCCACAATATGCTTGGCAGGACAGCCATGGTCCCACCAAGCATATTACGAGTTTCCTCTCCGCCATCGTTTTTATGGCGGTTCCTACTCCATGAAAACCATAGCAGAGAGCAAACAAATGGGGCCCTACAGGGCCCCCTGCTGCCTCAGGGCTATTGGGTGCATGCAGGGGGGCACATGTTGTGCCCCCCTGTGTGCATGCACCCTAGTACCTGCATGGCATGGACTGCACCAGCCCATGCCGTGCAGGTACTGCCTTTGACGTTACCATTGCGGTGCCTATTTCATAGACACCACTGTGGGACCGGCAAAGAACTGCCCGCCAGTGACTGTAAAAGTTGTTTTCTGGGAGGTAGTGTGCCCACAGGTTTAGTGATGTGTGGGAGTAGGGCAGCGGCTTGGCAGTCCCACTCCCACAACGCCAAACTCGTAATCGGGCCCTTAGTATGTTGTATGTAAAATCTTTGCCCTGTTGCAAATCTACAGATCCTAAATACCTATGTGGAACATAATAGACACAAGTTGCCATCTGTCACCAGTACACAGGGTCACTCTTCAATACAAACATTTATAACATGTTCAATACCTCTACACACCTGTGATGCATTAGTAGCACAAATTCATTTTGTAAACAATTACACTCATTAGCTGGACCCTGGCTGTACAAAACTAGGTAGAAAAGCAATATGGTAGTTGCTCACCACTATGTAAACTATATAACAAACTAGCTCACTCACTGGATGATGTCATCGATTATATTATTTGAGATATCATCAGTCATTTCATAAATGATGTCATAGGACATGTCATGAGTTGTACCATATGTGAGGTAATAAGCAGTGCATTGCGGGGTGCAAGTTATAGTTAGCGCTGCTAACTCTAACAGATGAATTTCTGTGTTTTCTTTTGGTTCAAAACATCATTGTTATCACTGACATATTCACCTAACTATAATGCTACTTTAACCTTTGTTTTTTTCAGTGAATCTCTGAGGTTTTAATAAAAAACAATAGATCCTTTTATCACACCTAACTATAACTTTACTTTAACCTTTGTTTTTGTCAGTGAATATAAATAAATATATATATATATATATATATATATATATATATGCAAAAAAAGAAGTAGAGAACTCTGGGTAGTTCTCAAGTTTAGGTGGAAAGCAGCTCCTGTATAGAGCACTCTCAACACCAGAGACACTCTAGATCTGCTCACCTCAAATGTCTGCTTTTCTATCAAAGTCTTTAAGCATAGGATTAACACAGTGCCATCCACGCCGAGATAGAAAGGGACAAAGTCTTTTGCCATTTCGACATATATATTCACTGAAAAAAACAAAGGCTATATTCACTGGAAAAAAACAAAGGTTAAAGGGGCTTTATAGTTAGGCTCAGATTTCACTTGTACAAAACCATGGAAATTCAGCAGTTACAGTTACCTGGGATAACTATAACTTATGCCTCCGCAATGCACTGCTTATGACCTCGCATATTGCATCACTCATGACATGGTCAGTGACATCAATCATGACCACTCATGACATCTCAAATGATATCTGTGGGTCTTTGAATGAGTGCATGAGTGTTCGTGTGGGTCTGTGAGTAGGTGTGTGAGTGTCTAAGTGGGTATGTGAGTGGGTGCATGAGTGTCTGAGTGGGTGCATGAGTCTCTGAGTGGGTTTGTGAGTGGGTATATGAGTGTCTCAGTGGGTCTAGGAGTAGGTACTTGAGCCTCTGAATGGGTTTCTGAGTGGGTGTGTAAGTGTCTGAGTGCTCTCTGTTTGCACTCTTCTGTTTTCTTTCACCTTTTCTGCTTGTTTTTCTGCCCTCTATTTTGCCTTTCCTGCTTGTTTTTCTGCCTCTGTTTGAGTGGGTGTGCGAGTGTCTGAGTGGCTGTCTGAATGGGTGTATGAGAGTCTGAGTGGATCTGTGAGTAGGTCTCAGAGTGTCTGAGTGAGTTTGCGAGTGCCTCCATAAGTTTGTGAGTCAGTCTGTGAATGAATGCATGAGTGTCTGAGTGGGTCTGTAAGTGGGTGCATGAGTCTCTGAGTGGGTGTGTGAGTCTGTGAGTGGGTCTGGAGTGACTGCAAGAGTCTGTGAGTGGGTGCATGAGTCTCTGAGTGGGTCTGTGAGTGAGTGCATGAGTGTCTGTGTGGGTCTGTGAGTGGGTGTGTGAATGTCTAAGTGGGTATGTGTGTGGGTGTGTGAATGTCTAAGTGGGTATGTGTGTGGGTGCGTGAGTGTCTGAGTGGGTCTGTGAGTGGGTGCATGAGTCTCTGAGTGGGTTTGGGAGTGGGTATATGAGTGTCTCAGTGGGTATAGGAGTGGGTATGTGAGCCTCTGAATGGGTTTGTGAGTGGGTGTGTGAGTGTCTGAGTGCTCTCTGTTTGCCCTCTTCTGTTTTCTTTCACCTTTTCTGCTTCTTTTTCTGCCCTCTGTTTTGCCTTTCCTGCTTGTTTTTCTGCCTCTGTTTTTCTCTCTTCTGCTCTGTTTTGCTGTTCCTGCTCATTTTTCTGCCCTCTGTTTGCCTCTTCTGCTCGTTTTTCTGCCCTCTGTTTTGCCTTTTCTGCTTGTTTTACTACCCTCCGTTTTGCCATTCTTGCTCTTTTTTCTGCCTTCTGTTTTGCCCTTTCTGCCCTTCGTTTTGCCTTTTCTGCTTGTTTTTCCACCCTCTGTTTTGCCCTTTTCTGCACTGGGGAGGGGGGACACACTGTTTTTTGCCCCCAGGGACCCCATCCTCTGGGGCCCAGCCTTAATTGAATGGGGGACGGTGGTCACGCAGTCCCCTCCCTGGGCTGATTTGGCCCCCGGGACCCCATCCCCCCATGGCCAAGCCTTAACTGAATGGGGAAAGGGGGTTAAGCAGCTGCCTCCCCGAGCCAATTTCGGCCCTGAAGATCCCATCCCCCAGGGCCCGGCCTTAACATATATTTATATATTGAATGGGGGAGGGGGGTCATGCAACCCTCCTCCCGGGGCCAATTTTGGCACCTGGGACCTCATTCCCTAGGGCCCTGCCTTAACATATATTTATAAATTGAATGGGGGAGGGAGATGCACAGCCCCCCCCCCCCCAAGGCTGATTTGGGCCCTGGGGACCCCATCCCATGGGGCCCAGCCTTCAAATGCTGGGTGCTAAATTCAATTCAAGTTATTTAAGATTCGGAACTACAATGAGTTCCACATAAAAATATACAAAAAGAATACAATTTCAAATGTAACAAATCATACTGATCTTAATAACTGAATAAAATACATTTTGGAAGATAGCAATTATAATTTCAATATACAATTGAAAGCTAAGAAACATTATTTAAGAAAAGGCAAAAATGACTCCATATAATCACACTACCTAATGTATAAAGTGTAAGTGTGCATATATAGAAACCATTACACAACTGATTATGAAATTGTGCAAAACTGCATGATACTTTGTCCCAGTTAATATTCTTACATCCTCCTGTATACGATTCAAGTACCCTAAGTATCGATTGACAATGCAAAAAAATATGCTACACAGCAGGGACCGTGTTTGGCCTATCAGAACTAAACATGTAGTGGGGGGCGGACACATAACTATTGATTTTACGTCTTACCCTAAGTTCCAGTTTATGATGAGCAAAATATGCTACCCATCAGGGACCGTGTTTGGCATACCGGGACTAAGCACAGTGTTATACATCTCTCTAAAAAATGTTTAAAAAATGTTTTAAAAAGCTAAAAACTTTAAAACGTACTAATTCAGAAGGGGGGGGGGGCTAAAAGACAATTCCGAGTCTCCTCTGCAGTGATGAAGTTATACTTAAAAAATACAGGTCTTAATAAACGACGTCATAGTGGTTGTAATGAGGGACAAACAAATAATACATGATTTAAATCTTGCACCCAGTTTCCGCATAGATCACATAGTCTATTCTTCCTAGGTAATCCCTCCCAGGCCCATGTTATAATTCGCAAAGGGAGCAGATTCATCTTTAACAGCAAAATGGTTCTACGCACTCCATGGGGAGATTCCATACAACGTACGATTGTTTTTTTTTATACATACAACTCCCCACTATTATGCAGTTTCTAGAGTGCCCTGAACACAAAGATATATATCTCTCTTGCGACTGACTTCGTAAATTCTTTTTTTGATTAGAGTTTTCAATACAGATTTTAGGTGAGAGCCTGTACCACTACGCCCAATTTCAAATAAGTCTAGGGCTTTCTCATAATTTCTAAAAACAACGCTTTTCCCCTTTCAAGCTGAAAATAATTTTGTGTCTGAGCGCAGCCCGAATAGAACTCACATCATTTGCCAATAAAGTATTACCCCACCATAAACATGCTGCCAGTGAAGGAAGTGACCCGATTAGGGTCACCCGGGTCACTCACGACCACCTCTCAGCCTTCCATACAAATGAAGAGTCGGTCAGACAGTAAAAAATACAAACCAAAGGTATTTATTAGAGGTACACTCGAGTGGAGTCCGGTCTGACCAGCCTCCTTAGATTGCTGCAGAGGGACTGACTTCTGCCAACATGGTAACACATAATGTACATCTCCAGAACCACTAAAGACACGCCCAAACTGGAAATTTCCAGTTTGGAGCTAGTTAACAAAGGAGATACAGAAGGATGAGCTACCATCCCGGGACCGAGTACATGCTATCTCAGCGTCAAGGTTACACTGCCTGTGCCCGCCGCTCTAAGGGTGGGAGCAGGCCTATCTAGTGAGAAAGGTGTGATGACAAAAGCAGCCTATTCATTAGTACAGCGAAGCTCAACCTTGGAGAAATACAAACAATTTCGCAGCTGCTTTCTGCTGAGGCGGACAGAGTGAGACAGAAGTTAGTTTCGATCATGGCTCAAAATGGCGGCTCAACTTAAAATGGTGCCGCGAATGCTAACTTTACATAGTGCAATATGTAAGCAAAATGAGTGCATAACATTTACATTTCAACACCATGGTGAACACATAAGTTGAGAGAAGCCCAAATTCAAGCCGAAGGACAGCTACGCTGGCTGCACAGTTCAAATTCCAGATTTTGTGTCAAATGCGCCATTTCACCTTCTCAAATAAATCCCACTGCTGTGCATCCACCCATTCGCATGCATAACTCCATGATGGCGGGATTTTGATTTTATAGACAGATAAAACATGTGCAAAATGTCTTTGCTGACAACATTTATATAGCCTACCAAGAGCAGAGGCCTGGGATATAGCTTTACTTCTGCACTGGTCAATGTGATCACTGCTGGAGCACTTGCTCGAGAAAATTCTTCCCAGCTACGGGTACTACTTCACAACCTCAAGTTTGTTTTTCCCTAAAAACCAATCAATGTTTTTTCTAACCCTACATCCCGAGACCTAAAAAACATCATTTTACTTTTTAAAAAATATTTATTTTTAAAAAGTGGTCATCAGAGTAATGACCTAGCTCATTAAGTCGCCTTTGCAAACCTATTGGAGTTAGATCCAATAGGACAGCGTCATCCGCATAAAGTAGACAACACAATTCCATAGGACCTAATTTCGGCGAATCTCCTTTACAATGCCCTACCCGGCTCAGCAGATCATTGATGTACAAAGAAAAGAGGAGAGGGGCTAATAGGCACCCTTGCTTCAGCCCATTGTGAGTTACCACTTTACTTGACAGGCCCTTGTTGCTTCCCATCAGCACCTCTATCCATGTAGAGGAATGCAATGCAATGATCAATCTTAACAGATGCCCCGGGATCCCCATTGCAGCCAGTATCCTACACAGCATCCCCGGGTCAACCCAGTTGAAGGCCTTGGAGAAATCTATAAAGTCAGCATATAAAGCCATTCCTTTACCTATTGGATATTTTTCAATCAAGGTTTGTAAGACAGAGATGTTATCCAAAGTGCCACTATGCTTACGGAATCCCGCTTATTCTACAGGTACAAGGTCATTAGCAAAAGCCTAGTCTTGGAGTTGAAAAAGTATGCTCTTGGCAAACAGTTTTCTGGTTGCATCCATTAAGGAGAAGTCTTGGGGCCCTTTTTAGATCGTGGAAAAACTATGCTGCCTTTGCTAGTGGGCGGAATAATCCTGTAGGCATAGCAGTAGAAAAACACAGGGTAAAGGAAATGAGCCCATGCAAGGCTATCTTGTTTAATGATGGTTATCAGGAGATCGTCCGGACCCATCGCACCAGATTGCCTTTCTCTTTAATAAAACTCTCTATTTACTTACAGGTTGGAGGACCATAGGTATTCACCAGGGAGAGCTCAGGAATTGACTCCAAATAGAAACTGTTCCTAGTGTTCGGTGCATATAGCTGTGAAATACATTGGGTCGGTTGTGCATCAGATATTAAAATAGCTTCTGCCTTAGTTCTGCTAGCACAGAATTCAGCAATTAGGGCCAAATATTTATGTGAGTCACTAGAATGTGCGACCTCTCTCAGTTTGATCCATTTGGAATACTCCACCCTCCTATGTTCGGAAGCCTCAAGTCTGGTTCTTACCCGCTTTAATCTATTAATTTCCCTTTGCCTAGACAATGATGCCTGCTTAAATTGGTCCGTTACTAAAGCACTGAATTCCCGATTTAACCTTTTTATCTCCCACGAAGTAACCACCAGGTGGTCAATTCCATTAACTAGTTTTTTTTACTTCCACATAATCTAAATAGAGGCAAATACTTCTCAAACCAACTAATGGGATTTTCCTGACCAGGACCAGAGCTCGCATTTTTAACATATCTCCCTAAGCATATCAGATTTTTATTAGACTAAAAGGTATGCCCATTTGTTCTATTGTACATAATAGTTTAATTTCTCGGATTCCAAGGATCAAGCATCGTGAATTCCAAATTAACATCCACTGATAAAATACTGTGGGCACTCAGATCCGTCCTCAGTATCTTAAACTGAGTGCATGCTTCAAAAAGTTGAAATGATACCACCATATAGTCAATTAATGACTGCCCCCAGGCAGCATGGAAAGTAAGGGAGGCAGTGGAGTCCTCTGGAAATCTCCATTTAATATAACTAAGTTATTAGGTCTCAAACAATCCAAGAGACTCAACCCTCTCCTATCCAATCGGGTATGAGCTGGCAACATTATCTTAGGGATAGACCATACATCTTCCAATTCTCAATTGTTGAAGGCCAGCGCAGAACAATTCGAGATTTTAGCATTAAAATCACTTACCACAATTATCAATGTGCAATCTTCAGAGGTACTGATTCTATGCACAAAAGAAAAGATGGAGTCAACAGGAAAATTGGATGCCCTACCTGGAGGAATGTATATGTTTACCAATAAAAGGGTTGAGTACTGACCTCGTGATACATTACCCAAGGTCAGTTTTAAACACATACAGAGTTTTGACGGGTGAATAAAAACCAAAGGGTTCCGATTTATACTGGTACTAAGTAGGATTGCGTGACCTTTTGCTGAAGGTTTTCCTGCACAACAAAAGACAAAACAAATCCCAAAACTAAAATCTGCACAACTCCATCTTTCCTGAAGGCAGATTATCTTTGGATCATAAATCATTAGGGAACTTAATTTAAAACTTGGGTTCCCTACACCTGCCACATTCCAGGAGAGGATCTTTCCCAGATTGCTACCGCTGCAACATGGGAAGTTTTTTATTTCGTTTAGGAGCATTCAATGAGCCCGCTACCCAACTCCACTGTGCCAATTCAACCTCCGCACTAGATTTGGTAGCCCTTTGATCCTCATGTCCCGCAATATTAATCACTCTTTCCCTGTGTTACTACCAACCGAGATTGTGATAATATCTTTCAGGTTTACGGACCCCCTGCTATTCATTGTCGCTCTGCATAAGGCCTGGTGATCTCTTCTAAGAATTCGATCTTTACAGCTACTGGCTCCTCATGTGAAAGTACATCAATTCCATTTTTCCTAAAATGATCGATATTCGCTAAGACTAACATTGCAATTATCCCAGAGCTAAAAGTAACTTTGGAATTCGGGAGCCCATTTCGATGGACCAATGAAACCAGCTAAATATTTCCAATTGGTATCAATCTCAGGTCCTCAATTTCAGACAGTAACTGCAGAAGGCAACTTCTATTAAGTGGGCCCAGTTCTCTGTTGATGAGGGAAGCAAAGATCAGGGTATTAGATACTTGTCCTGACTTACACCTTACTAAAGCCTTATCACTATACTTTTGTTCTGCCCCCAGTTTCCCTATCTTTGCAGAGGGTGAAGGAAAAGAGGAAAAAGAGGAAGAACCCGCCCCCCCTTCGTGTAACCTTCCTTTATTAAGGACTATCAGTCCATGGAGGGTACCTGTACGGGAAGAGTTTGAGGAAGAACTGTCCACCATCCGCCCTACTTCTGATGAGGTATTTTTTGTTTTTACTCCCCTGTTCTCCTTAACATCCAGGTCTAACCCTGGTGTTTGGTTCTCAGATCCCAATCCTCCCCCTTCATTATAGCCTGCTAACCTCAAATCCTTAAACCCCTCCTCTTGTCTTAACCCCCCCAATATAGGCACTTCTATCATAATTGAGGGGGAAGGGAGGGGATTTTCATCCGGACAGTCTAATTCCTGACCACCATGGGGCCCAACAGCCTAATTATTTTCCTTTTTGGGGTAAAATAGCATTATCAAGTTTTTCCGGGGCCTCAGAAAATCTAAAGTTTTTTGGTTTCGTTTTTGTGATACGTCGGCACTTTTTCTTCTCTCCCTTCCGTGCTTTTACCCATTTACACTCAAATTGAGAGGCATCCTCCCCAGGGGGATCAAAAACAGTTTCAACCTTAGACAGTTTAATAAAAGAGGGAGCAGTTGTAAAGGCTGGGTCACCAGATGTACTGGAGTTTCCTTTTTTAAAAATTGGATAAATAGATGAGATTCCTAAGTGCTGAACCCTTTGTATTTTCCCTTGCAACAACGAAGGGGTAATTATCCACAGACAATTGATTTTGGAGGGGCAGTACAACACATATTGTTTAGTGCTGTGATATCCCCAATCCACCAGGTTCAGGGAACTCCAGAATCACCATAGGTTCCTACTTGAACTCCCATTTCCCTTACCACAATGTTAGTCTGGGTAGCCTGAGTATTCAAATCAATGCCCATTTCCGCCTTTCCTAGGCAGGTGCCGGCAGAAGTGAGATCCTGCACACCCACCAAGATTGGGGATAATGCATCCAACACATGATCAGAGTTAACAGTACATTTTTCTAACAAAGTTAAAATTGATGAGAGAATCCTCTCTAAGACACTTAATATATCAGAGCTGTCCCTCCCTCCCCTATTCTCATTTACACCCTCATTCCTATTTACACCCTAGGTCATTAGTTTCCATATGTCGTGTGCCCCTTTACTCAGGGTTGCCTCAGAATTCGATGGCCCCAATGAACGAAAGAGAAAAACACTTGAGGGAGTACTGCTATACAAAGCTGGCATTCATGAGCAACTAGCAGGACAATCCGTTGACAGTCTCAAAGCTAATTCTTGAGCAGTCGGTGATTTTAAGTTGGCCTCCATTACTTGGTTTTTCCCAATGGGTAGAGCAATATACGGTAGTGTAAGGTCCTCTAAATCCCAAGGGTTAAAGCTACATTCAACCCCACAGTGTGCGTTTTGGGGCATCTGAGACAACTCTCTAAGTGAAGACAATCCTGATTTTGACTCTGCCACATTTGCGGTGCCAGGTATAACCACCGAGCTCATTGACTTCAGTGAAACCGCAGACTCAGGCAACAGCTTTTTACCAGCGTCTTTTATTTCAGGAATTACCTTAGCATCTTCCATGTCCATTTCCATATCTTCAACCAATATGTTTGACGGATGTTGTTCAATAGGCTGAATAGGTTGAGTTAAAATGGAGAGTTCCAACAAGTTCTGCACAGTAAACTTACTCTGGTGGGGAACTAACAAAGTTTGAGATGACCATATCAGTGACCAACTCATCCTCATTAACCACACCAGGGGATACCCCCTCTTCGTTAGTCCGCAATGTTTTGCTCCTCAAACCCTTGGTGAACATAGCAAATACCGTAGGATGAGATTTCAAAAGGGACAGATGATCTTGGGGCTTCTTTCGCTTGATGGTTTTTAGGGGAACTAGAGCGATCAGATATGTTTCCAACCAATCCAGAGGTAGGCTCTAATCCTGGCCCTGCAGATGTAATTGACCGACCAGATCGCAAGCATCTAGAGGGCTTCTTCTGTCTATACAGACTATTCTAAATCTTAATCTCGCCCCAGTCCAGGGAAAGTGAACACTTGGCTTGAGCTTCCGATGTGTAAAAAGACCAATGGGAGCAAGTAACGTGATAACACCGGAGCTCAGTAGACCAAGGACCTGGACCAGGTCAACTCACACCTCTCTACCACCTCTGAACATGCATTAATTGCAGAGGCTCACAAAAAATCTCTTTAAATGCATCCACTGATTAGCCCTTGTAAGCCCATGTAAGATGCATAAGAGATGGTTGCCTGACGTTATGTGTCCTTAAGGAGCAGAACCACACAGGACAGACCAAAACTCCAGTGGTAGGCATGGGCCCGGGCGGGGCCAACTGACATATTCCGCAAGCTGCACACAGTACTTACTGAGCCACTTCTGCGGGGGTCACAGGTCACAGGCTACACTCCCTGCAACCTACTGTAGTTGCAATGCTCGTGCCAATCTGCAGGTGATCTCATTGGGTCAGGGATTAAGTTTGAAATCAAGGCCAAGAATGGGGCGACTTATGCACTTTGCACCTCTTTTGCCTGGTTTGGCCAGTTTTTCAGGCTAATGTAGTGGTGGAAGAGTTGCTATGCTAATCAGCAGCAAAGAGTCATGGGCTTTGGCTGAGGCTGATGCTTGCTGTAAACTGCGACTGTGGCTGTAGACTGAGGCTGTAGAGAGCTGTAAAAATAGCTAGGCCCAGGCTTAGGCTGAGGCACTGAGGTTCTGAGGTGGTAGGAGGCAGTGGGACAGTGGACCAAGTGGGAGTGCACCAGGCCACCCACAAGCTGCACCCAGACCTAGCTGAGCCACCTCTGTGGGAGTCCGGGCATGCAATCTGCGTGCGGTGTCTACCACCGCCGCGCTCAGCCCCCACTCCTTACCTCTCCTCCTCCTCCTGCTAGAGCTGGAACTCGCCTCGGCCAGACCGGTCTGAAACGGCACGAAACAAGGCACTGGTGGAGTCACAACTACAGTTAATCCACTAACGGATACTCCTGTACAGCCACGTCCTCTGCCCTGCTCCCAACACCCACGACCTCATCCGCGTTCGCGCTGCATACTGCAGGTTCGTTTATGTCCTCCTTCCGCTTCTGTCTCTAAGCCTATGCCTGAGTCACTCCCGTCACCTGACCTGTATTCCACCCAGGGCACCCAGTCAGCACCGTTAGGGACTGCAGGGAAGCCCAAATGCCCCTGTGGTCTCTGCCAGCTCTCTGCCTCCTGCGGGAGCCACCATTGCTCTTAAACACGCAGAGCTGCTAAACATCCAGCTCCCTGTGTGTGAGAGTAATCCTTTCGTCTGTTTCCCTGCCCACTTGACAGCAGGCAGGAAAACAGACAAAACTCCGCTCCCAGCATGTGGGCGCAGTGTCAGAGCTTCCTCTTGCTATGTCCCAGAGGTGGGCACCCCGGGGCTATATATAGCTCCATGGGCTCTAGAGCTGAGTACTTTGCAAATTAAAGAAAATAGCCTTACCATACCTGTACTCGCAGTAGACTTCACCAATGCATCTAATGACCACTACGATAAGCTGACAAAACACTTTATTGGCAAAATAGAAGCCATTTATTTTAAATTTGTCTCTAATACTACTGATTTCAATCCTGGCAATCACTCTTTTACTACCCTGCCCTTGCTCCACCTTCTACCCCAGGTACATCTCAATGAGCTACATATTTTGTGCAACAAAGCCAAATCGGGCTCACCCGCCAATCATTTTAAACCAGGCATGTTTTTAAAACTTCAAGATTGACTCCTCCCACCTTGTTTAGAACTGATTAATCTCTCCTTGTCATCAGCATCTGTTCTGGGTCCCTGGAAGCATAACAAGGTTATCCCATTTCTGAAAAAACCTGCCCTGGATGCGTCTAAACCTGAGAATTTTCGCCTTGTCTCTCTTTTGCCTTTCCTTGCCAAGATCACCGAGACACGTCAGTGCTATTTTAACAAAGTTTTTAGAAGAAAATCAGGTTCTGGTCATCTCTCAGAATAGTTTCAGGCAATTACACAGTACGAAGTCGCTTCTCCTTGCGGTTACTGAGCAACTCTGTAGCATTTGAGGTGAAGGTAGGTCTTCGGCATTGGTCTTACTTGATTTAAGTGCAGCTTTTGACAATGTGTCCCACAAAAGTTTGCTCCTTTAGGAGTTTGGCATAGGCAGTCCTGCCTTAGCCTAGTTCTCCTCCTATCTCCTCTGATCACTCTTTTCAGATTGTTTCCCCACTTATAGCTCTCATTTGCACACTCTGAACCACAGTGTTCCCCAGGGTTTCTCTCTGAGCCCCACTTTGTTTAGCATCTATAGTCATCCTCTGGCTCAGGTTGTGAAATCCTTAATTTCCAACAGGGTATGTTAGCTGCTTTGGAGTGGATGGAAGCTAATTGTTTGCAATTAAATACTAGCAAACCTGAGATTCTCCTTCTAGGGAAAGACACCTACTCCTGGGGCGACCACTAGTGACCTCCCTCTCTTGGTCTAAGTCTGTGGTCAAAAACCTAGGTGTCTGAGTGGACAAAGCTTTAACTTTTGAAGCACAAGCAAAGTCAGTGGTAGGCCCATGCTTTGGACTTATGCGTGAACTCAGGCCCATTCTCGGATTCTTTGACTCTCCCACCCGTCAAGTAATTATTCAGGCAGCTATCCTTTCCCGGCTAGATAACAGCAACATCCTCTACCTGGAAACCAGCAAGCCCATGATTCACAGACTCCAGCTGGCTCAAAACGCTGTGGCCAGGCTGCTGTTCTCACTTCCAAAGTGTTGTCCTGTCTCTGGTCTTATTCGCAAATTCCATTGGCTCCCTGTTGAGAAGCACATGCATTTTAAAACCTTGTGCACCACCCATAAGATCTTTTTTTCCCAGGGGCCTTGCATCCTGTCCAATCTAGTGTCCCTCTTGGACACTGCGTTCAGCCGATCGCAATCTGTCCTCTGTTCCTCATGTCAGGAGAGTCAGAGCAGAAGGCCGTTCTTTTGGTGCTAAGGCCCAGCGCTTTGGAATGTACTTCCTCTGTCAATTAGGAGTGTCCAGAACCACTGGACATTCAGGAAAATCCTGAAGACATTGTTATTCTCTTCTTAGCTGCTCCATACAGCACTTTGTGATAGGTCACTTTAGGGCAGTGTGCTCTTTTAGGACTAGTGCTGGGATGCCCCGTTGCTGGGGCAGCTATGAGCTGTACAAATCCTTTAACATAACATAACATGAGGGGGTCGCGGACCCCCCCTCCTCTGTATTGACGTACTGGGCCTGGGCAGGTGGAGGTCCCCAGGACCGTATATGGCCATGGGGTGCTTTGTGGCCCCCCTCCCACTTCAAAAAGTTATTTTGGCCCACGCATTATTGTTGAATTAGCCCCGGGGAGGTGATGGTCCCCGGGGCTCCTTTGAGCCCATGGAGGGAGGTCCACCTGGCCCCCTCCTAAATTGTTAAGTCCTGGGGAGGTGATGTTCCCCAGGCTCATAGAGGGGCCCAGTGCGCCTTCTGCTTTTTTTACAAAATGGCCCCAGAATCTGGCCCACCCAGGGGGCTCTTTTCAAAACAAACAAAGGAGTTCACGCTTGTTTTTTTAATTTTTGCCACAAATTTTGCGAATTTCTGGCAACAGAGCTAGAGGAGCAGGGTATTCCTACCCTGCCCCCTTTTAATTTTTTCTGCGTTTGATTTTGGTACTCGGCTGATCAGAGCTCTGCACATCTCCACACGAGCTCGTTATTATTCACAAATTAGTCGTGGCCACAGATATACAAATTTGGATTTCCTTTACTATCTCGCAAACTACTGAATGGATCTACACCAAATGACAAAAAGCACAACAGCTTTCTGCCAAATTTGGTGTAATTCCGTCCAGCGGTTTGGGCTGCAGCCATGTCCAAAGAGTCTATGGGAATTACCGTGGGAAACGCACTTTTTTTGACACCCCCCCCCGCTTTTTCTCGGCTCTCGCTTGACAGATCACCCTGAAACGTTCCATGCACAACAAGAATAACCTGCGCTCTTTTTTTGAGAAATCTTTGTGAAGATTCGTCAAACGATGCCAAAGATATAGGTAAGTCAAAAAACGCTTTTCCTTTGGAAACATGGTCCTAACTATAACTACCTACTGTGGACCACCAGAAGTTAAGATATATATATATACACACACACACACAGACACACGCACACTTCATGAAGTATGGTTTTCATTTCATAAAATTCTCATTTTGACGCTGGCACCATTGATTAATGTGTTTTCATCATGTTTCCCAAAAATTGTGGCAATAAATAACTAAAATGAGATAATGTAACCAAATTTCAGGTGATTGCGATCATTACCATATATAAAAAGTGATTTTGGGGGAATCATGTTGTGTTCAGAAAATTGGGAAGTATGCACCTCCAGAATGAATTGGGACATGAGTCTTATTTCCTTTTCTATGATTTATGAAATGTAAAAGTAGTGTCAATATGCGTGCAAGTCATGTGAACAAGGCCGGTTTTTCCGGCCGAAACGCGCTATGACTACTTTGTGAGCAATAAGTAAATCAACTTACGCCAAGAGAAGTGGAGTTTGCGCTTTCTTCATCGCCGTAAGGAGGTTGAGGAGGGGAATCTCTTTGAATATATATATATATATACACACACACACACACGCACACACGCAAACACACACACACTTCATGAAGTATGGTTTTCATTTCATAAAATTCTCATTTTGATGCTGGCACCATTGATTAACGTGTTTTCATCATGTTTCCCAAAAATTGTGGCAATAAATAACTAAAATGAGATAATGTAACCAAATTTCAGGTGATTGCGATCATTACCATATATAAAAAGTGATTTTGGGGGAATCATGTTGTGTTCAGAGAATTGGGAAGTATGCACCTCCAGAATGAATTGGGACATGAGTCTTATTTCCTTTTCTATGATTTATGAACTGTAAAAGTAGTGTCAATATGCGTGCAAGTCATGTGAACAAGGCCACTGTGGTCGGCCAAAACACGTAATGGCGGAAGATCAATAAAACACTTTTTTAACTGCAGGAGGGGTCTGCTTCGATCTTTTGGAGGAGAAATATTGTGTGCGGATATATGCGGGAAAGCTGTTTCCGCAAGCAGACCACGCATGGTTGGACAAGCCGCGTACATCAAATAGGCACACCGCAGCCGTGGTGTACCACAACAGAAGGAAGCGTGCAGCAGCCGCGGGAGATTCCTTGCTGGCCACAGAGACATCAGGGTGAGTTGGAGGACTCCCGTGGACATCCCAAGTTAAAAGGTGAGATGGTGTACAGGTGTTGGTGCAGTAGCAGCCAGGAAGTCACATGCTTGCATGAATGTGTCTCTTTTTCTATGATTCAGGGGGTGCCCACCCCTGGGACGTAGCTGTTTGCTTTTCCTTGGCGGAATCTGGAAATGCAGGAGGTGGGGAGCTGGCTGGGACCATAGGTGAAAAGAGCAGCAAGAGGCAAAATAAAGGTGAGACAAGAAAGAGGCAGAATAAGTGTCAGCATTGAGCAGAAAGAGGCAAGATAAAGGTGAGAAACAAGCAGAAAGAGGCAGAAATACGGTGAGAAACTAGCAGAAAGAGGCAGAATAAAGGTCAGAAATTAGCAGAAAGAGGCAGAATAAAGGTCTGCAACAAGCAGAAAGAGGGAGAATAAAGGTCAGCATTGAGCACAAAGAGGCAAGATAAAGATGAGAAAGAGGGCAGAAAGGGTCAAAATAAAGGTCAGAAACAAGCATAAAGAAGCAAAATAGAGATCAGAAACCAGCAGAAAGAGGCAAAATAAAGGTGAGAAACGATCAGAAAGAGGCAAAATATAAGTCAGCAATGAGCAGAAAGAGACAAAATAAAGGTAAGAAACGAGCAGAAAGAGGCAGAATAAAGGTGAGAAATGAGCAGAAAGAGGCAGAATAAAAGACAGAAACGAGCAGAAAGAGGCAGAATAATGGTCAGAAATGAGCAGGAAGAGGCAAAATAGAGGTCAGAAACAAGCAGCAAGAGGCAGAATAAAGGTCAGAAATGAGCGGAAAGAGGCAAGATAAAGGTTAAGAGCGAGCAGAAAGAGGAAAAATAATGGGCAGAATGAGCAGAAAGAGGCAAAATAGAGGTCAGAAACCAGCAGCAAGAGGCAGAATAGTGGGGAGAAACAAGTTGCAAGAGTCAGAATTAAGGTCAGGAGCAAGCAGAAAGAGGCAAAATAAAGGTGAGAAACTAACAGAAAGAGGCAAAATAAAAGTTAGCAGTGAGCAGAAAGAGGCAAAATAAAGGTGAGAAACGAGCAGAAAGAGGCAAAATAAAGGTCAGCAATGAGCAGAAAGAGGCAGAATAAAGGTCAGAAACAAGCAGAAAGAGGCAGAGTAAAGGTGTGAAACAAGCAGAAAGTGGCAAACTAAAAAGGTGAGGAATGAGTAGAACGAGGCAAAATAAAAGTCTGCAACAAGCAGGCAGAGGCAAAATAAAGGTGAGAAACAAACAGAAAGAGGCAGAATAAAGATCAGCATTGAGCAGAAAAGGCAAAATAGAGGTGAGCAGCGAGCAGAAAGAGGCAAAATAAAGTTTAGCAATTTGCAGAATGAGTCAGAATAAAGGTCAGAAATGAGCAGAAAGTGGCAAACTAGAGGTAAAAAAACAAGCAACAAGACGCAGAATAAAGATCAGAAATGAGCAGAAAGACGCAGAATAAAGGTCAGAAGGGAGCTGAAAGAGGCAGAATAAAGGTCAGGTACGAGCAGAAAGAGGCAAAATAATGGACAGAATGAACAGAAAGAGACAAAATATAGGTGAGAAATGTGCAGGAAGAGGCAGGATAAAGTTCAGAAATGAGCAGAAAGAGGCAGAATAAAAGTCAGAAACAAGCAGAAAGAGGCAGAATAATGGTCAGACATGAGCAGGAAGAGGCAAAATAGAGGTCAGAAACAAGCAGCAAGAGGCAGAATGAAGGTCAGAAATGAGCGGAAAGAGGCAAAATAAAGGTCAGGAGCGAGCAGAAAGAGGAACAATAATGGGCAGAATGAGCAGAAAGAGGCAAAATAGAGGACAGAAACCAGCAGTAAGAGGCAGAATAGAGGCGAGAAATGAGTTGCAAGATGCAGAATAAAGGTCAGGAGCAAGCAGAAAGAGGCAAAATAACAGTCAGAAAGAGGCAACATAGAGGGCAGGAGCGAGCAGAGAAGAAGCAGAAAAACAAACTGAAACGAGCAGAGGAGGCACAAAACCGAAGACAGCAGAGGGTAGCGAACTGCAGGCAAGGCGGACAGGAGGACTGTCACAGGGGGAACTGGCATGAGGACCTGCTCCATGTGCCCCCCTATTTTTTTACCGGACACCCACTGACAAACCCACTCATATACTCATGCACCCACTCACAGATCCATTCAAACAGTCATTCACCCACTCACAGACCCACTCAAGCACTCATGTTTCCATTCACAAACCTATTCAGACTCATGCACCCAGTCACAGATCCACTCAGAGAGTCATGCACCCACTGACTGACCCACTGAGACACTCACTCACCCACTCACAGCCCTAATCAGAGACTCACATAACCACTCACAGACCCACTCAGACAGTCACACAACTACTCACTCAGAGACTTATCCATCCACTCACAGACCTTCAAAGACACTTACACACCCACTCACAGACCAAGTCAGAGACTCATGTACCCACTCACAAACTCATGCATCTAGTCACAGACCCACTCAGACACTCATGCACCCACACAGACTCACTCAGACACTAACACACCCACTCACAGATCCACACAGGCACTCCTACACCAACTTGCACAGCCATGTACATACCCATACAGTCACTCACACATCCACTCACAGACCCATACAGCCACTCACACACCCACTCTCAAAGGTTACAGTTAGGAAATGAAATGTTAAAAAACATTGAAATTCACAGAAAAAAACCCAAAGGTAGCAGGGACAGTGTAGGTAGGAAATAGACTTAAAAAAACCTTAGAAATTCACTGAAAAAACAAACACTACAAGGATGTTATAGTTAGGCTCAGATTTCAGTCATAATTACCTGAGCTAACTGTAACTTACGCCCCGCAATGCACTGCTTATGAACATACATGTTACATTACTCATGACATGGTCGGTGATATCACTGATGACATCATTGATGATATCTCAAAGGACATATTACATTACTCATGACATGGTCGGTGATATCACTGATGACATCATTGATGACATCTCAAAGGACATCACCGATGACATCACTGATGACATCATCCCAAGAACCACTCACACACCCACTAACACCCCCATACAACCTCTCATACACCCACTCACATACCCACACATTCACTCACATACCCTTTCACAGACCCATACAACTACTGAAACACACACTCACTCACTCACTCAATAAGCCACTCACATGACCACTCACTCACCAATACAGCCACTCATACAGCCACTCACAGACCCATACAGCTACTCACACACCCACAAAACTACTCACACACCCACTCACAGACCCATACAGCCGCTCACACACTGACTCACACAACCATACAACCACTCACATACCCATTCACACACTCACATGGCCACTCACACAACCACTCACTTACTCATTCAGCCACTCACACAGCCACGTTCTTACCCATATAGCTACTAACAGAGCTACTCACTCACCCATACTGCCACTCACATATTCATTGATTCATCCACAAAACCACTTACATACCCATTTACACATCAATACAATCATTCCCTTGCCCACTCACTCATCTATACAGACACTCACACAAATACATTACTGCGCAAAACAGCCACTCACACACCCACTCACTTATCCTTACACCCAGTCAAACAGCCACTCACTTACCCAAACATCCACTTACACACCCAGTCACTCACTCATAGAGCTATTCACACAGTCACTCAGTCACCCATACAGCCACTCACACATATACTCATCTACCCATAGAGCCACTCACATAGCCACCACAATCACTGATATAGCCACTCACAAACACACACTCACCCACCCATACAGCCACTCACACAGTCACTCACTCACCTGCACAGCTACTCACACACCCACTTATTAACCCATACAGCCTTTCACACACCCACTCACACACCCATACAGCCACTTAGACATCCACTGCCACACTGATACAGACAGTCACAGTACCACTCAGATGACATATATGAGAAACAGTATCACTCAGTAGTACAAAAAGAATAGTAATTTAGCTTATGCAGTAGCTTAGTGTGTATTTTTAACTGTCAAAAACATTTGTGAAAAACACTCACAAGATGATGTCATCAGGGATATCATCAGTGATGTCATCAATGATCTGATCAGTGATTTCACTGACCATGTCATGAGTGATGTAATATGTGAGGTCATAAGCAGTGCGTTGCTCAGCTAACTATAACTGCTGAATTTCTCTGGTTTTGTATGAGTGAAATGTCAGCCTAACTATAACATCACTGTAACCTTTGACTTTTTCAGTGAATTTCTAAGGTATTTTTAATTCTATTTTTAACTTTAAAGTCCCTATAACCTTTGTTTTTTCTGAATTTCTAAGGTTTTTTAATGTATTTCCCAACTATAAGGCCCCTGTAACCTCAGAATTTTGTCTGTGAATTTCTATGGTTTTAATTTGTTTTATTTTATTAGTATAACATTCTTTTAACCTTTGTTTTTTTTTAACTAAATTACTATAGTTTTTTAAACTATGTTTACTAACTATAACGTCTCTCAAATGTTTTGTTGAAAGTCAATGTTTTTTTTTTAATGCTGTGGTAGATTGTTCACAGGAGGTCTGCTAGAACCACAGTCAGTGGCCAATCTCCTGGATTAATATTAGTTTACACAGTATTGAAAAAAAAAAATATGTAGATGCAAAATATGGCAAAAAAAGGTGGAAGGATTACATTTTTAGAAAAATACAATCACAAAGTACTGTAAATAATACAAAAACAGTAAGGTGAAAGCAGTGACAATGATGGAAAAGGTAGGAAGCAATTTAGAACATAGAGCTCAAAAATAGATGACAGAGAAGTGACAACCTTAGTACAATGTAAATAATTATAAAATATTTTGGGGAAAAAACAATTGTACACCATTAATATTTTATATATAAGTATTTTTAAAATAAAATTTATGATCCGAGGGCTTCTCCGGTTTTAACTCTATGGTTTTTGTTCCGATCACGTGGTAGAACCGAACTTGCGGATCCGATCCAGGGATTCGCTGAAATGCAAAAAAAATATTTTAGAGTTATAGGAAGTTTGTAATTACATAATAGTATTAGCCTAAACCTATTTGTTTCTTTTCAATTTCTTGGTAAAATGAGTTGTTTTATTATTATGCAAATCCGAGGATATGCAGTGGAATCAGCGGAGTCATTCAATAAGAAATACCAAAGCTTAATTTCTATTGGTACCTCTTCAACCACACCCAAATTGTGGGAAAACCACACCCAAAACAGTCTCTTTGATCCTGGCTGTTGGTGAAGAAAGGAGCAAAGCTGATTGGTGCCTTACATAATGGCAGACGCAAATGTACCAGCTCCTTCTGTTCCACAAGAGTAAGAATGAGCACTAGAAGATGAAGAAGTTAGTTCCACCCAAAAGCAGAGTGATGCTTGGAACTGGTTTGTTGTACCTTCTGGAGACAAGAAAGCCACTGCCAGATACGTTGAATGTAAGCTGTATGGGAAACAGCTTTCCAGAGGTACTATGAAGAAGTACAGTTATGGCACATCATCAATGTGGAAGCACATCAAGAGCAATCATGAGTGTATTTAAGAATGCTGAAGGAGAAAGCAACATCTTCTACTGACGCAGGAGGATCATCATCTATACTCAGCCAACCATCTGCAAAAATCAACATTCCACCAACTTGTGCAGAGTTTAAAGAAATGGTTGTTCCTTGTTCAGAATGCCAACAACTTGTTTTGAAACAGAAGGATGACATTATTACCATATTGGAGAAGGTCAAGGGACACCGTTGTTAATTTATTTTTGTTTGTTTTGCCACATCATCATTCTAAAAGCATAGCAACATATTCTAATGTTATACTTGTAAAGGAGACTTGAAGTTCCTCAAGTGACAGAGAAGCAGGAAAACATACCCTCAGTCAACCATCTGTGAAGATTTAAAACTTCATCATCCAGCACTGAAGTTTAAATAGTGGCTGTCACAAGACATTGTCATTTGCAAATATGAGGACATTATCATTTTGTTGAAGAAACAGAAATATCTCCTTCGTTAATATTTCTCTTTTTTTCTTACTGTTTTAAAACAGTAGATTTTTAATATGCAACAGGTTTGGAAAGAGTTTCATTATTTTCACTTTTACTATGCTAAACAGTGCATTTTGTTTGCAAAATAAAAATAATTAAAACAAAGATTATAAAACAAACAACCACATTTTCCGTATAGAGCTGGGTCAATATTCTAATTATTGTATGGCAGTTTCAGTGTTTTAATAAGTGTATGTGTGGGTGTCTTAGTGTATGCGTTAGTGTGTGTCTGGGTGTGTTGGTGTATGAATAAATGTCTGCATGAGTGTGTCAGTGTATGTGTTACTGGGTGCCTGCGTGTGTAAGTATATACATCAGTGTGTGCTTCGGTGTGTCACTGTATGAATAAGTGTATGCCTGGGTGTCTCAGTTTATGCTTGTGTGTGTGACTGGGTATGTCAATGTTTAAATAAGTATGTGTCTTCATGTGTCGGTGTATGTCTTATTTTGTGTCTGGATGTGTCACTGCAGAAGAGAGTGTGTAGATATGGGTGTGTCAGTATATCTGTCAGTGTATGCCTTGGTGTGTCAGTTTATGCATCAGTGTGTTTATGGGTGTGAAAGTTTATGTCATAGTGTGTGTCTGGGTGTGTTGGTGTATGCATCAATGTATGCTTCACTCTGTTAATGTATGTGTTTGTGTGGGTGTGTTAGTGTATAGTTAAGTGTGTGTCTAGATGTGTAAGTCCATGAATAAGTATGTGTGTGTATATGTGTCAGTGAATATATCAGTGTGTGCCCGGGTGTGTCAGTGTATGTATAGGTATATGCCTGGGTGTATCAGTGTATCCATGAGTGTGTTTGTGGGTGTGTCAGTCTATGTATCACTGTGTACCAGTGTATGCATAGGTGGGTGCCTGGGTGTGTCAGTGCATGTGTGAGTGTATGTTTGGATCTGGCACTAAATAAATGAGTGTATGCCTGGGTGTGTCAGTGTAAGTCTTAGTGTGTGTCTGGATGCATCAGTGCATGGGTGTGTCACTGTATGTGGAAGTGTATCCCTGGGTGTGTCAGTGTATGCATCAGTTTGTGCCCGGGTGTGTCAGTGTATATGTTAGTGTGGGCCTGAGTATGTCAATGTTTAAATAAGTATGTGGGTGTGTTAGTGTATGCATCCGTGTGTGCATGTTTGTATCAGTTTATATGATATAGTGTGTCTTGATGTGTCAGCGTTGAAATAAGTGTGTGTCCAGGTGTTCCAGGGAACGGTCGACGGGGTTGAAAATTTGAGTGAATATTGAGTGAAGGTGTGAGGTGAGAGGTTTCCTGACCCCTTGTGTATGCTTTGAATGAGGGGTAAGGATATATTATGGCCTGGAAAATGCTCCCCAATTTTGTTTTTGACCGCTCACGAACTCCGCGGATCCCTCAAGAGGCTCAGCACAGCCCCTTGTGTATCTTCACGGGGGATGCGCTGAGATAGCGCGGCTGAAAAAAAGACACATTTTTATACTCTCTCTTCCTCTCACACCCATTCATAAACCGTAGAGACACTGATACACCCATTGACAACCCATACAGACCCTGTAACATCCATTCACATACCCATAGAGACGCTGGCACACACATTCACGTACCCATAGACACTCTGTGACACCCATTACCAAACCCATACAGTCACTGTCACACCCATTGACAAACTTATACAGACACTGTAACACCCATTCACAACCCCAATACAGATTCTGTCACACCCATTCACACACAGTTTTTTAATGCTGTGGTAGATTGTTCAGAGGAGCTCTGCTAGAACCACAGTCAGTGGCCAATCCCCTGCATTAATACTAGTTCACGCAGTATTGAAAAAAGAATGAATATGTAGATGCAAAATGTGGGAAAAAGAAAGGAGAAAGTATTTCATTTTTGGAAAAATACAATCACAAAGTACTGTAAATACTACAAAAACGTAAGGTGAAAGCAGAGATAATGATGGAAAAGGTAGGAAACAATGCAGTACATAGAGCTGAAAAATAGAGGACAAAGGAGTGACAATGACAGCAAAATATAAGGAATGATAATACATTTATTTGGGTAAAGCAATTGAACACCATTATTTTATACATATAACTATTATAACTCTATTATTTTCCGGTTCCAACTCTATGGTTTTTGTTCTGATCACGTGGTAGAAACGTACCTGCGGACCCAACCCGTGGATTCGCCAAAATCCCCAAAAATTATTTTAGGAGTATAGCAAGTTTGTAATTACATTATACTATTAAGCTGCACATATTTAAAACTTTTTTACTGTTTCTTTTCAATTCCATGCTGAAATGAGCTATTTTTTCATTGTGCGAATCCGATGATACCCCACGGAATTTGTAAAGTTGCTTGATAATAAAACTGAAAGTTTAATTTGTATTGTTTCCTGTTCAAACACACCCAAATTTTTGGAAAACACACACAAAACAGTCACATTGATCCTGGCTGTTGGTGCAGAAAGGTGGAAAGTTCATTGGTGCCTTACACAATGGGAGAAGCAAATGTGCCAGCTCTTTCTGTTGCATGCTAGGAAGGAGTAATAGAATAAGTTATATCCACCCGAAAGGAGAGTGATGTGTGGAACTGGTTTGTTGCACCTTCTGGAGAGAAGAAAGTCACTGTCAGATATGGTGAATGTAAGCTGTGTGGGAAACAGCTTTCCAGAGGTACAATGAAGAAATACAGTTATGGCACGTCATCCATGTGGAAGCACATCAAGAGCAACCATGAGCATGCGTATTTAAGAATGGTGAGGGAGAGAGCAACATCCTCTACTGACGCAGGAGCATCATCACCTACGCTCGGCCAACCTTCTGCAAATAATAACATTCCATTAATCGCACTGAGCTTAAACAAATGGTCGTTCATTGTTCCAGGTGCCAAGAGCTTGTATTGAAAGAAAATAAAGACATCACAACGTTGGAGACGGTGAAGAGCACCATTGTTAATTTTTTTGTTTGATTTGCCACATCATCATTCTCAAAGCACATGAACAGGAACCATAAGTGTGCTTATGTTACAGTTCTAAAAAAGACTGGAAGTTCCTCAAGTGACGGAGGAGCAGGAACACGTACCCTCAGCCAACCATCTGTGAACATTAAAACTGCATCAACCTGCATTGAAGTTAAAATAGTAGTTGTTAATTTTATGAAGTCTCAAGGCGTTGTCATTTAAAAATACAAGGACATTATCATCATGTTCAAGAAACAGAAGAGTCTCCATTGTTAATTTTGTTTTCTTTTTTCTTACTGTTTTAAAACAGTAGATTTTTTTAATATGCCACTCTTTTGCATACCATTTCATTGTTTGCACTTTTACTATGCTATATACTGAATTTTCTTGCAAAATAATTTTTTTAAAGTTATTAAAAAAAAACACATTTTCCATAAAGAGCTGTGTCTATGCTCTTATTATTGTCTTGCTGTATCAGTGTTTTAATAAGTGTGTGTGTCCATGACTAAGTGTATGTGTTAATGTGTGTCTGGGTGTGTTAGTGTATGAATGAATGTCTGCATGGTTGTCAGTGTATATGTTAGTGTGTGCCTGCGTGTGTAAGTGCATAAGTCAGTGTGTGCCTCGGTGTGTCAGTGTATGGAGAAGTGTGTCCCTGGGTGTGTCCGAGTGTGTGTGTGTGTGTCACAGTGTATGCATTTGTGTGTGCCTGGGTATGTCAGTGTTTAAATAAGTGTGTGCCTGGATGTGTCAGTGTATGTCTTAGTGTGTGTCTGGATCTGTCACTACATGAAAGAGTGTGTACATGGGTGTGTCAGTAAATATTTCAGTGTATTCCTGGGTGTGTGAGTTTATGCATCAGTGTGTCCCTGTGTGTGTCAGTGTATGTATCAGTGTGTGCCTGGGTGTGTCAGTGTATGTGTTAGTGTCAGCCCGAGTTTGTCAGTGTTTAAATAAGTCTGTCTGTATGTGTGCTTCTGTGTGTATATGGCTATATCAGTTTAGGTGATAGTGTGTGTCTTTGTGTGTCAGCGTTTAAATAAGTGTGTGCCTAGGTGTATCAGTGTATAGGTCAGTGTGTGCCTGGGTGTGTCAGTGTATGTTTTAGTGTGGGCCTGAGATTGTCAGTGTTTAAATAAAGTGTGAGGGTGTGTGTGGCGTTGGTGAATGAACGGGACGGAAACCAAGTCGAGGTAAAGATGGCTTTATTGAACTTAGAACACGCTTCCTCCTAAACGCCAGTCTTCCGGGTGGATATGGGGTTGAGACTGTTTGGTGGGCTGACGTCCGTTCACTCCCGGGCTCACTCCGGTCCTTCTCCCACCGTGTCTGTCGTCGGGTTCCCGTAGGCTCTGTGATGTAGGCAGCGGGGAAGACAAAGAAAAGAAACTGACGTGAGGGTTCGGTTGGACTCAAACCCGAAGGGATGGGAAGTGAGGGGACACCGTAACAACTATGACACACTTCTAGCGAACAGAGAATACGTGAAGGTGCTCAAGGTGAGGTGAAGAGAGGGAAAGAAAGGGGGGGGAATACTCGGCTTCTACTCTGTCCGCCCGTCCCTCCTCCCAATCCAACCCGTGAACCGCTCGCGTACCTGTGACAGCCACGCTCCTCCTGGGGCGTGGCTGGGCGAGTCGCGGGGTCGTTGGCCTCCTGGCTCTCCCGGGGCTCCTGATGACACTGCCGCACGGTCTGCTCTCTCTTCTGACGCTCCACTTCCTCCGTAATACACAACGCTCTGCTCACACGCCTCGTCCTCCTCTCCGGTGTAATCACCCACACCCTTCCTGGAATCCCTTCTCCTTATCACTCCGAATGTGGTGACGTCGTTCGTGGGCGGAGTCTCGCGGAGTGGGAATCCCCAATCACAGACACCTTCCTCCTGGAAGTCGACAATGCCGGAGGGGATTCTGGTTGTTGTAGACCACTCGTCCTGTCGGTGAGAAACAAGAGGGGAAGGGAGGGGTGTAGCGGTCCACCAGTCCCCATTGTCCTTGCATTTCCCCTTTGTCGGCCCCGCCATGTCACAGTGTGTTAGCGTATGCATCAGTATGTGCATGAGGGTATCAGTTCATGTGATAGTGTGCGTGTCAGTGTGTCAGTGTTTAAATAAGTGTGTGCCTAGTTGTGTTAGTTTATGGTTCAGTGTTGTGAGAAGTTGGCCTGGTATATGCTCTCCACTAATTAAAGTGGGCACCTTGCACCAGTCCAAACAACCCTTATGGTGATTTAAGAGATCAAAGATAACCTTAGAAAGCTATCCAAGTGGTAGCTGTGGAGAGCAGCCTTCAGGCTTAGTCTGGAAGGAATGTTAAGCAGCTTGTTTTACCAGAATGCAACCTTATAGTATTGGTTAAATGAAAGGAGAACCACACAGTAGTTATAAAAATGTGTATTTATTAATATAACACTCTCTAGTACGACAAAGTATCTTCTACACAAAGATAATCACAAAGCACACAATACTGTAGCACAGAAACAATAGTAAATAGCACTAATATAGAGTGGTCTCCAGGGGGAGACCATATCATATACTAGAATAGTGGTAAAAGAACCACTACTCGAGTCAAGACAGTGTCTAGAGGATGTAGAATCGCTGGGACCCCAAGGAACCACCCAAGGTAAGTAAGTAGGGACCCCACGGAGGACGAGTGCAGTGTGGGAACACGACCGCATGCTCCATACAATTCTATGGGAGAGTCACGGTTGGAGTTTTGAAGTTTAAGGACCCTTCCCAGTGGACTTCGAAGAAACCCCGTTGGAGTTAGGAGGTTGAGAGCCACCCCACCCGTGGATACCGAAGTACCAGACTTACCTATCCCAGGGAAGCCAAGTGCATAGGTCTGAAGTGGCGTCATAAACCACCGTCAAACCCAATGGAGGACTTCGAAGAAGAGCCGCTGCTGGAAGGAAGAAAAGTGTCTGATGGAATCCAAAGGTGGATTTTTGTTGAAGAGTACCTGAAAGCAGAGGGGACAGAGTCTGGGTCACTCAGGAGTGACCAGGGGCTCGGTAGTCGAATTCCCACCAATGTCAGGTGCGTTGAGGGGGTTCTTGACTCTGCAGCCACCAGGACCAGGAGACATCAAGGACGACCAGGAGCCGGATATGAGCTATCCCACGAAGTATGTCGAGTGCTGCGGGGTCGGTGTCTGGCGGGAGCACCAACAAGCCTTGGCAACGGCAACCCACGCAGAAGGTCAAGGAAGGTTACGGTTCGGACCACTGGCCGGAGGCACAGGAGTCGCAAGAGGACCGCGAGCGATTTCACCAAACAGCTGCCCACGGAGCACTCGGTGCAAGGAGGCCGGAGTTCTTGGTAGGAAATGGTGCCAGAGGTTGGGGCTACTGAGAGCCCAATGCACTTGCTCGGGAAACGCCAACAGCATATGCACTTGCAAATGATCGCGGTGCACAGAGGTACGGGTATTGCAGCCCCCACGAGGGATTCTGGCCTCAAACTTGGTAAGAGCGCAGCTCGGACCTCGAGGGACGTAGGAACCCACCTCCTGTGTTGCTGGAGCCTTCGGAGTCCATAGGAGCTCAGTATCAGCAGACCGGTCAGTCGTGATGTGGTGCCTGCGGTTGCAGGGGAGTGACTCCTTCACTCCAAGGGAAATATCTTCAGTTGTCCTTGATGCTCCACAGGTCCTGCACGGAGCCTGTATGGTGCACGGCCACAGACGATGCTTCAGACTGAGAGGGAGATGAAGTCGGGCCCAAACGAAGTCCAGCGAAGTCCAGGGTGTCCGGATGGTCGAAGTTCAGTGGTTTCTGGTTCAGAATATTGTCCACGCCGAATCTAGGGTCCTACAGCCAGGTAAGCCCTTTTGTATCCACGGGAGAGGGTAGGACAGATTCAGGGGACCCTCCCAGGGGAGGGTCTGGACAGTGGGGAGGTTACTCCCATGTCATTTGTCCAGTTTCACGCCAGAGCAGGAGCCAACGGCTCCCAGGACTGGTTTGAACAGGGCCAGGCACAGGGACACCAAATGTGCCCCTCATGCAGACTTTCGGTCGCTGGCAAGCGCACCCACCCAGCCCTAATACACTAAATCCTGTCTGGGAGGTGGTCACAGGATGCCTATTGTTCTGCCTTCCCCTGCTCAAGCTTGGCTCAGCAGCAGGAGGGCAGAAATGTGTCTCTGGTCGGCAGCAACCATTTTGTGCTGCCCGGGACTGGAAGGCTGGTACCGGGAACACCAGAGACCCAACAAAGCTCATTTCTGAGGGGTGGAATCATACCTCCCACACCGGTTACCGGTGTGGGAGGTATGATTCCACAATGTTTGATAACAAACACGATAGGGTTACTTTCAACCGTTTTAGAGTTGGTCATCACGCGTTCGCATAATGCCACTCGTCGTAATTGGCTGATGCACTGACAACCCGGGAGAATGGACTCCGTAGGCTGCAGGGGTGTCCTGCTCATGCAGTGACACACTCTCACTTAGAACCAAGCACACTGCCTTCAGGATTGCTAAGGCCTGCTATAGGGGTGACTTATAGGTTTTAAGTGCAGTGACCCTTAGATATAGTAAACCTATATCTTAAGTAAGTGGTGCATGCACCATCTTACACAGGCTGCAATGGCAGGCCTGTAGGTTCCATTTTGCATGGCATCTCATGGGTGGCATAATACATGCTTCAGCCCATGGGAGGCCTCTGGGGTACCTATGCCCTGGGTACATGGGTACCATATTCTAGGGACTGACAAGGGTACCACAGTATCCAATCTGGAGTGTACCAAAGTACATAACATTACAGTTTAGGGAGAAAGCAGATAGACTGGGGTCCTGATTAGCAGGATCCCAGTCAGACTAGTCAAAAACAGTATCACATTTAGCAAAAAGTGGGGGTAACCATAAGAAGCAGATCCTACTTTCCTCCAAGTGTGTATGCAGGTGTGTTAGCTCATGAATGACTGTTTGCTTGGGTGTGTCAATGTATTCATCAACATGTACCTCGGTGTGTCAGTGTATGAATAGGTGAGCGCGTGGATGTGTCAGTGTATCAATGAGTGTGTCCTTGGGTGTGTCAGTCTATGTAACACTTAGTGTCTGGGTATCTCAGTGTGTGCTTGTTGGTGTACCTCAGTGTGTGAGTGTATATCTTAGTGTGTGCTTGGGTTGTTTTAATGTATGTGTCAGTGTCCATCTGGCTGTGTTTGTGTATGCTTAAGTGTGTGTCTGGGTGTATCAGTGCATGCATCAGTGTGTGCTTGAGTGTGTCAGTGTATCAATGAGTGTGTGTCTGGGTGTATTAGTATCTGTATCAGTGTGCGTGTATGGGTTTCTCAGTGTATGCATCAATGTGTGCTTTTTTGTGTTTTTGGCTGTATTATAAATATGAAGATATAATTAGGTACTTACATTACTGCAATAAATCATTCCTTGGATCTGTGATCAAAGAGAGAAAACATAAAGATAAGTTAATGTTATACGGTATATATTACCACAGTAAAGTTTAACTTTCTGCAATATAAATTGTCTTATTAATAAAGAAATATTACAGAGCTGCAACTCTCTAAAGCAATTAAACATTTATCTTAAACATTTCATTTTTGCTTTTATTGCTGTTCTCAGCTTTCATACCGGCACATCTTAAACAATGTACTGTATGAAGTTTCATCGTTGAACAGCAGGGAAAAAACAATTGAATAGATTGTAAATAAAAAAAAAAACAGACTTGCCCAGTATAACAATGTAAATATGTGACACTATGCATGTACTCACTACAAAGTGTTAAAAATTAATTTAACTTGTAGCTACTCACCTACTATAAATAAACATATTAAAAAAACATAGTATGATATTCAAGTAGTCCATTTTCATGTTGGCATGCCATCAAATTCATTAAGTTATATTGCAAATTATCTTCTTTTTCTTGAACTTTATCAACAAATTCTCTTGCAGACACATTTTGAAGATTTGCTCCTGTCTTCAGTATATTAAATGATTCACAGCATGAGAAAGTCCAGTAAAGTCACTCTCAAACAGCAGATGGAATATGTATGGGATGCACTGACGAAACCTTGGATACTCTGAGTATAATCGTGTTGAACGGTAGTCAGCTGCTGGTATCTGTACAGGGTGGTCATCATAGCATCCACCTACTCTAGTGGGAAACAGTTGCAGAAAACAACGAGTCTCTAAGCTTTTTTCCCCAGACACTCAAGGGAGTTTCTTTTGCTTGGTTCATTTGAAACAATTCAATAGCATCACTAACAAACGACTTCTTTATAATGCAGAGGGTGGAGCTATAGTGTTCATAATTTTTTCTGCTATATATTGATCCACTTTTTTAATCTGTCCACATGATGGTAAGGTATCATCCTCTATGCATATTTCATTTTCAGTAACATCAACATTTTTATAGGAAATAGTATTTTCAACAAGGTATAATGTTGCTTTTTTAACTTTATTAACATCTACTAACTCTTGCCAGATATTTTTATTCTTCGTTGGAACTCCATTTACTAAAATGATGAGCGGTTCTTCTATCTTTGTATCTACCCATATAGTTTCAATATTCTTTTTAAAATCTAAAGGTAAATACACAACTCTTCCTTTTAGTCCTCTTTGGAGATCAGTTGAAGGTAATTTCCCTGTCATTGGCTCCATACGAACTATTACTTGAAAAGGATATATGTGTTGAATAAGAATTGATTCAGAAACATCTAATTCTTTAAGTCCTTGTGGAATAGATACCAATTCTAACTTGTTATGTATTTATTATTCTCTAACTTATCACAGCAGTACTTACAGATAATCTGCTGTGTGGACAAATCAAATCTTTCCTCAACATACAAATATCATCCAAATTCTTGCCACTTATCATTGTTCTCTTTTTCACTTTTAGAGTACACAACAACATTCAGGAGTTTACATTTTGTAGAGAGTGCATCGACAACAAATACAAACTAGGCCTGGGTTCTGAACTCCGCTCCGTTCGCGGAGTTTTCTGCACTCCATGCAGCTTGCCGAGTGCAGAAAACTCCGCTCCATGTAGTGTAGTGGAGTTTTTTCCCCGCTCGCGCTGGCGAACGGTAAGTTGGCAAGAACGAGCTGCCGCTTGGGTAGAATTCCTACCCGAGCGACAGGAAGATCAGCGCGAATGGCAGTTCGCACTACACTCCACCACTTGCGGTACTCCGCAGAGTTTTTTTGTTACTTTGCGGAGTTCCGCATAGCAAAACTTTGCGAACTACACCGAGGCCTGATACAAATACAGTTTGGTTTTTCTGAGGAAACTGTGGTAAACCTTACAATGTCTTGAGCAAAGTTTTCAGTTGTAATTTCTGTATCTTCTTCTACTCCTCCAACAACCAACTCTTCATTTTCCCTAGACTCTTTTTCTAGACCAAACAACCGAAACTGAATATCTTTGCAAACTTTCTCTACCTTTGCTAATGTTCCATCCAGTAAAGTTCTATTCATTATTCCTAAACATAAAGCATGAGTTTTTACATAGTAAAGTCTTCTAACCAAAGTTCATATTTTGGAGTGGTGAACAGCTAACATCCTGAAATGATGAAGGGTGCTTCTGGTAACTTTCCTTGAAAGACATGCCAGTGAGTGTCCCTGTAAATTACAATATGTACTCACTTTGCATGGATGTAATCCTTGCAAAATTTTAATTTTCTTTTTTAGACTTCTGCATGGAAACTCACTTTTGAAATTTTATAAGAAATCAATTGATTCCTGATGAATACTACTGCAAATATTACTACAATTCCATTTGTATACTGGGACCTGTCTATGCCTTCCTTACACCTCTTCAACTATCACTTCCTCTACATTCCTAGGAACCATCCCCTCTTTTGCAACTGGAGTACCATAATTTACTTCATAACAATGACCAGTTAAATCAACTGCATGCATTAGTGTGTTCTCTTGGAAATAGCTTTCCTCATTGAAATAAGGTTTTGTACTAGACGTGTGCTTCCATTCACCTTTCAAATTTTTGCAAAAATTAGTTATATTAATAAGCCTTTTTCAAACACTTCTTTTCTTCATACACAACACTGTTTTGTACAACAATATAGAGAGTAGTGGTGCACCACATCAATGACCCAAAGAAGAAAAGGGGAGAAAACACCCCAATCAAACAAGTAAACTTTGTGCGGTTCTTGTCTTTATTTTCTTTCCTTTAAAAGCATCACACATATGCAGCAAAGACAGCCAACATGTTTTGTCCATAACAATGGACTTCTTCAGGGCAATTATGGTCTTAGAAGGTTACTCAACCAAGTAGATGCGTCACAATGTGGTATACAAAAAGCCACCATAATAATGCACGATTGGGGCATTTTCTCCCCTTATTTTCTTTGAGTCATTGATGTGGCGCACCTCTAGGCTCTATATTGTTGTTTGAAACCTATGTGGGTTTATGCATCTTGGCAGCAGGTGCTTGTAGTGTGTGCACACACTTTTAATTGAGTTGTACTTTGGAACATGGGTCAGGTGTGGTCTTCATGGTCCGCTGCCTTTGTCATATGGTATACAACACTGTTTTGTCTAGTGTCCTCATTCTATTCAATATTTATATAAATACTTTCCTCTTCAAAGCAAAAGCAAATAATATTAAATTGAAAATAATATTGAGGTTCTATATATAACAGTATCTCTATACAAATATAGCATCAGTCTTTGCATGGTTATGCCACTGGGAATGACAATTTCCCTATGGGTATGTCATTCGTTGTCAGAGTTTTGCTGTCTGTATGGGTATGTGAGGGGGTGTCAGACTCTATGTAAGAGTATGTGAGAGGGTGTCAGAGTCTCTATATGGATCTGTGAATGCGTGTGACACTGTATGGGTATGTGAGACGGTGTGAGAGTCTATGCATGGGTATGGGAGAGGGTATGAGAGTCTCTGTATGGGCATGTGAATGGGTATAAGGGTGTCTGTATAGATATAAGGGAGGGTGTGAGAGTATCCGTATAGGTATGTGAATAGTTGTGACACTGTCTGTATAGGTATGTGAGAGGGCCCGACAGCCTATGTATGGGTATGTGAGTAGGTGTGAGTCTGTGTTTAGATATGTAACTGGATATGAGGGTCTCTACATGGGTATGTGGAAAAAATGCTCTCTCAACAACATTCTCAATATGTTGCTTTTGCCTAAATGCATCACTTCTCTTCTTATATTTCTTGATTCTTTTGAGCAAATTTTGTATTACCCTTGTGCGAAATGTTTTAGCTCTTAACTCCTTAAACTGTTTTTGTCTCTATGACAAACTCCCGAATTTTTCAGAACATTTCCTACTTTCTGAAACACGTACTCCTTGCTTTTTTCCACTTGAAGTGAAAATTCCATTTTTTGATAAGACAGTACTCTCATTCTTCATTTTACGACATATTTTTTTGAGAAACTGCTTAGGACTCTTACCAGCTTCTCTTTTTTTCCTCAGGACATTCTCCACCTTATCTTGTTTTTCTATCTCACTTTAAAGTTAATAATACTGCTTCTTCTGTTTCTTTCTTTTTTGTGTGTTGTCAGGTATTGTAGTTCTTTTTTTTCAAAACTGTATACGTGGAAAAGTAACAAACAATGCATTAAGGTTAAGATTAAGGGCCATATGTAGGTAATTTCTATTTACCGATTCCTAAATACCGAATTTTACCGATTCGGTATTTAAGAATCGGTAAATAGAATGTAGGTAAACATTCGGTAAATTTTACCGATTCGGTAATATTCGTTATTACCTATTCGGTATTTACCGAATCGGTAATAAGGAATACCTTCCCATTCATTCCTATGGGCCTGGAGGCCCATAGGAATGAATGGGAAGCCATTCACTATTACCGATGCGGTAAATACCGAATAGGTAATAGGGGGAGCATATTCAAGGGTGGCAGGGTGTCAAATTGACACCCTGTTGCACCCCTGAATCGTGCATGTGTGCACATGTGGCGCACATACATGCCCTAAGGGCATGTATGTCTGCCACATGGCACTTTTAAGAAAGCACAAAATTGCTTGTTAAAAGGTATTCGGTATTTACCACCAACTTGTAGTTGGTGGTAAATAACGAATCCTTAAACCAAAAATGCACTCACTTGAGTGCTCCTACATAGGATTTAAGGAATCGGTAATTCACCGATTCCTTAAAATAACGAATCGGTAAATTACCGACTCCTTAAATCCGGCCTCCTACATCGCAAAGGGCTAAATACCAGTCGGTAACGGGAAATTTACCGATTTTCGGCCGTTACCGACCGGTATTAGCCCACCTACATATGGCCCTAAATCATCTAATTCACTAAGTAACTAGTGTATTCACGAAACAATACAACATATTAGATTGAAAATAATATTGACGTTCTATATGTAACTGTATCTCTATACAAATATAACATCAGTCTTTTCATGGTTATGCCACTTGGTACGACAATTTCTCAATGGATATTTCAATCATTGTCACAGTTTTGCGGACTATATGGGTATGTGAGGGGTGTCAGAGTCTATGTATGGGTATGTGAGAGGGTGTCAGAGTCTCTGTCTTGATATGTGAATGCGTGTGACACTGTATGGGTATGTGAGACAGTGTGAGAGTCTATGCATGGGTATGGGAGAGGGTGTGAGAGTCTCTGTATGGGAATGTGAATGGATATAAGGGTGTCTGTATAGATATAAGGGATGGTGTGAGAGTATCCTTATAGGTATGTGAATAGTTGTGACACTGTATAGGTACGTGAGAGGGTCTGACAGTCTATGTATGGGTATGTGAGAGAGTGTGAGAGTCTGTATTTGGGTATGTAAATGGATATAAGGGTCTCTACATGGGTATGTGAGAGTGTGTGAGAGTCTCTGTATGGTTATGTGCATGGTTGTGACACTGTCTATATGGGTATGTCAGAGCTTGTGACAGTCTATGTATGGGTATGTGAGAGGGTGTGTGAATCCCTGTATGGGTATGTGAATGGGCATAAGGGTGTCTACATGGGTATCTAAGAGGATGTGACAGTCTCTGTATAGGTATGTGAATGGGTGTCACACTGTTTGTATGGGGATGTGGATGGGAATAAAGGAGGCCTGAATGGGTATGTGACAGGGTGTGACAGTCTATGTATGGGTATGTGAGAGGATGTGAGAGTCTCTTTATGGGTATGTGAGAGGCTGTCAGTCTCTGTATCAGAATGTGAATGGGTATAATGGTGTCTGTATGGGTATGTGAATGGGTGTCACACTGTCTGTATAAGTATATGAATTTGAATAAAGGAGGTCTCAAAGAGTATGTGAAAGGGTGTCAGAGTCTGTATATAGTGAATGAGTATAAGGGTGTCTGTATGGATATTTGAGAGGGTGTGAGAGTCTATGTATGGGTATATGAGAGTGTGTGAGAGTCTGTGTATGGGTATATGAATGGGTATTAGGGTGTCTACATGGGTACGTGAGAGGGTAACAGAGTCTCTGTAAGGGTATGTGAATGAATGTCACACTATCTGTACATGTATGTGAATGGGAATAAAGGAGGTGTGAAAGGGTGTGAGGGACTCTATGAGTATGTGAATGAGTATAAGGGTATCTGTATTGGTATTTCAGAGGATATGAGGGTAACCGTACAGGCAAGTGAATGGTTGTGATACTGTCTGTATGGGTATGTGAGAAGGTGTGACAGTCTATGTATGGGTATGTGAGAGGGTATGAGAGTCTCTGTATGGGTATGTAAATGGATCTAAGGATGCATGTATGGGAATGTGACAGGGTGTGACATTCTGCATATGGGTATGTGAGATGGTGTCAGAGTCTCTGTATGGGTATGTGAATGGGTATAAGGGTGTTTACATGGGAATATGAGACTGTGTAAGTGTATTTGTATGGGTATAAATCTTTCTACATGGGTATGTGAGAGGGTGTGAGAGTCTCTGTATGGGTATCTAAGAGGGTGTAGGAGTCTCTGTATGAGTATGTAAAAGGTATAAGGGTGTCTGTATAGATGTGTGAGAGTATCTGTATAGGTATGCAAATTGTTTGTGATACTGTTTGTATAGGTATGTGAGAGGGTGTGACAATCTATGTATGAATGAGTGAGAAAATGTGAGAGTCTGTGCATGGGTATGTGAATGTGTAAAAGGATGTCTGTATGAGTATGTCAGAGGGTGTGAGAGTCTCTGTATAGGTATACAAATGGTTGTGACACTGTATGGATATGTGAGTGGGTGTGAGAGTCTCTATGGGTATGTAAGAGGGTGTGAGAGTCCCTGATTGGGTATAAAAGTGTCTACATGGGTATGTCAGAGGGTGTGAGAGTCTCTGTATGGGTATGTGAATGTGTAAAAGGATGTCTGTATGAGTATGTCAGAGGGTGTGAGAGTCTCTGTATAGGTATATAAATGGTTGTGACACTGTATGGGTATGTGAGTGGGTATGAGAGTCTCTCTATGGGTATGTAAGAGGGTGTGAGAGTCTCTGAATGGGTATAAGAGTGTCTACATTGGTATGTCAGAGGATGTGAGAGTCTCTGTATGGGTATGTGAATGGGTATGAGGGTGTCTACATGGGTATGTGAGTGGGTGTCAGAGTCTCTGTATTGGTATGTGGATGGATGTTACAGTGTCTATATAAGTATGTGAATGAGAATAAAGGGGATCTGAATGGGTATGTAAGAGACTCTCTATGGGTATGTGAATGGGTATAATGGTGTATGTATGCCACAGAGTGTGAGAGTAACTATACAGGTATGTGAATGGTTGTGACACCGTTTGTATGGGTATGTGAGATGGTCTGACAGTCTGGGTATGTGAGATGGTTTGACAGTCTATGTATGGGTGTGTGAGATTGTGTGAGAGTCTCTGTGTGGGTATGTGAATGGGTATAAGGGTGTCTACATGGGTATCTGAGAGGATGTGATAGTCTCTGTATGGGTATGTGAGAGGGTGTGAGAGTCTCTATATGGGTATGTGAATGGGTGTCATACTGTTTGTATGGGTATGTGGATGGGAATAAAGGAGGTCTGAATAGGTATGTGACAGGGTGTCAGAGACTCTCTATAGGTATGTATTTGGATATAAGGGTGTCTATATGGATATGTCAGAGGATGTGAGAGTATCTGTGCAGGTATGTGAACGATTGTGACACTGTATTGGTATGTGAGATGGAGTGAGGCTATATGTATGGGTATGTGAGAGGGTGTGAGGACCTCTGTATGGGTATGTAAATAGGTATAAGGGTGCCAGTATGGGGATGTGACAGGGTGTGACATTCTATGTATGGGTATCTGAAAGGGTGTAAGAGTCTCTGTATGGGTATGTGAATGGGTATAAGGGTGTCTGTATAGATATATGAGAGGGTGTGAGAGTATCTGTATAGGTATTTGAGTGGTTCTAACACTGTATGGGTATAGGAGATGGTGTAACAATCTATGTATGAGTGTATGACACTGTGTGAGAGTCTGTGTATGGGTATGTGAATGGATATAGGAATGTCTGTATGAGTATGTCAGAGGGTCGAGAGTCTCTGTATAGGTATATAAATGGTTATCACACTGTCTATATGGGTATGTGAGAGGGTGTGACAGTCTATGTAGGTCAATATATGAGAGGCTGTGAATGGGAATAAAAGAGGTCTGCATATGTATGTGAAAGGATGCAACAGTCTCTGGGTATCTGAATATGTAGACACTGTCTGTATAGGTATGTGAAGGGTGTAAGAGCCTATGTATAGGTATGTGAGAGGGTGTGAAAGTCTCTCTATGGGTATGTGAGAGGGTGTGAGAGTCTCTATATGCATATGAAAGGGCATGACACTGTATGTGTATGTGAATGGAAATAAAGGATGTCTGTATGGGTATGTGAGAGGGTGTAAGAGTTTCTGTATCAGTATGTGAATGGGAATACAGGAAGACTGTATAGGTATGTGAAAGGGTGTGAGAGTATGTATATGGGTATCTGAATGGATGTGACACTGTATGGGTATGTGAGGGAATATAAAAGTCTTTGTATGGGTATGTTAGAGAGGGTGAGAGTTTCTGTATGGGTATGTGACAGGATGTGAGAGTCTGTATGGGTATGTGAATGGGTGTCACACTGTCTGTATGGGTAGGTGAATAGGAATAAAAGAGTTCTGACTGCAGAAACCAATCAAAGTTTCTGTGATGATATAGCCACCACGTTCAGGAATAAAGTTAACATTTATGAATCCTTTGAGGATACGGTTACACAGGAGCTTACAGAGAATAATCTGATCACTGGCCCCAGTAAAAATACGTTTCACATCTTCTCACCGGTCACCAGTGAGCAAGTGGAAACTCTTATCAAGGAAATTAAATCTGGATCTCCTTTGGACCCTTGCCCCCCTGCAGTATTAAGAGGTATAGCTAAGGAGGTTAGTCCTATTCTTTCAGGAATTTTCAACATCATATTCACCTCAGGAATTTTTCCCGTTAAAAGGAAGAATGCATCGATCCACCCATTGATAAAAAAAACAAGCCTGGATGAATCTGACCCTCGAAATTATCGACCTATTACTAGGCTGCCCTTTCCAGCTAAGATAGTGGAGAAAGTTATGAATAAACAACTAGCTCAGTTTGTTCAAGAAAATGACCTGCTTGACTCCTCGCAATTTGGTTTTCCTCCAGAACACAGTACTGAAACAGCCTTGATAAAAGCTACTGAAGAAATCAGGACAGTTATGGACAGGGGAGGCACCGCCGCTCTGATCCTTTTGGATCTCTCGGCGGCGTTTTACACCGTCAATCACCACCTGTTGCGATCCCGCCTGAGAAAGCTTGGGGTAAAGGGTCTAGCTCTGTCCTTGTTAACATCTTTTCTGACCGAAAGAACACAAACAGTGACTCTGTGTGGCTTCAAATCAACACCCTATGTCCTGCCATGTGGGGTTCCACAGGGCTCATTGCTTAGTCCATCCCTTTTTAATATCTACGTGTCGGAGTTGGCTCCACTTATCCAGCATTTCGGCTTTAGCCTAACATCCTATGCCGATGACGCACAGATTGTCGTAGTGGTGTATAAAGAGCAAGCCTCTCCTGTATTGCATTTTAAAACCGAAATAGTGATTTTAGGCAACCTCCAACCAAGGTGGGATTGCATCTGGTGGCCTACAGAGATGGGAGAGTTGCCTAAACCAGTGGATAAAGCAAGAAATCTTGGGATTTTAATTGACAAGAAACTAACATTCGCACAGCAAACAAATGCAACGGTTTCCACCACATTTTACCTGCTCAAGAAACTGAGGAAGGTTCTTCCTTATATCCCTATGGATTCTAGGAAGACGGTGGTAACTGCATTAGTATTATCAAAATTAGATTACTGCAATGGGTTGTACCTGAATATGCAAAAAAAACATAAAAAAGAACTGCAAATGGTACAGAATGCAGCTGCGAGACTCCTCCTAAATCTGCCCAAGTATGAATCAGTCTCGACCCAAATCCGTAAACTCCACTGGCTTCCTGTAACAAGTCGTGTGAAGTTTAAGACGCTATGCCTAGCCTTTAAGGCCTTGAATAATATGGGACCAATGTTCCTAAGAAACATTTTCTCTTGGTACTGCCCGGGTAGACAGCTTCGATCTACTGGCATCAAACTTATGATGGTTCCCAGGTTTCGCACCTCTAGATGGGGGGGACGAAGCATTGGCTATGGCACGGCAAAGTTATGGAATACGGTTCCTATGCATATCAGGTCTATAAGCTCCTTAGCCTTATTTAGATAGAGTCTGAAGACATGGCTTTTCTTGAACTAATGCAAGAACCTCTAGGGCTTACTGTAGTTTCCATAGCGCCAAGACACCTCCAGGTATTTGTTGCGCTTAATAAGTTATATTAACATAACATAACATAACATAACATAACATAACTGGGTATGTGAGGTGTGAGAGTCTCTGTATGGATATGAGAAAGGGTATGAGGGTGCCTGTATGGATATGAGAGAGAGTGGGACAGTGTCCCTATGGGTATCTGAATGGGTATAAGGGTGTCTGTATGGGTATGTGAGAGGTTATAAGAGTATCTGCATGGGTATGTGAATGGGTGTGACACTGTGTGTATGAGTATGTGAATGGTAATAAAAGAGATCTGTATGGGTATGTGAATGGGTATAAAATTGACTGTATGTGTAACTGTCCCTGTAATATTTCACTCACTGTAATTATTGAGTCCCTCACTCTATATTTGAGCCCCTAAATCCACATACTATAACTTGTATGCGAATGTTTATCAATAATTTACTACCTACTTTCATATGTTTCTCCCTTCATTAGTATATGTACTTTAATTATATCTCTACTTACCTATACATACATAGGTGTACTAGTACGCCATTACTGTGTACCTCTGTCCATTACTGCATTACTGTATCAATAATATATACTTTGATATCTCAATCCATAGTTTACTTTCCTCACTGTATTGATATAAGCATGAGGATAAGGCAATTGTTTTAATTATTTATAGAACAATCTAGTTTTAACCAGTACATCATTTACACCATCCAATCAAATGTAATTTGTTAAACTTGACTTCCTAGGATCATTTTCAACTGACTTCATTTTGAAAACTACCTCATTCAGCTACAGGCTTCTCCTGTGTGCTACTGCTCCACCCTTCAAAATGGCTAGAGTGTGGATTTTGGTTTATAGGTTTGTGTTCTGGGCTAGAAAGTTTGCTAGAAACAGAGGGATTGACAGGGACCTAGGTTTGCCTAATGTGAATATTAGTTGGCTGGGCCAGAGAGGGTTAAAGTGGCATCAATTGCTTCTATTGGTTGAAAGCATTATGGAGAACCAATATCCAGACCTCATGATTGTGCACTGTGGCGGCATGACCTGGGCACATTGGCTTGGGTAGGACTAGAAATCCTAATGAAGGATACCTTTGTACAATTATTGAAAGTTTTTCCTCAGACTGCCTTCGTATTCTCTAACATATGTCAGAGGCAGAAATGGGAATGGTCATCTCAATTTTATCAACAGACTGAGAAAACCAGGAAACATGTTAATAAAACTGTTTCAATATGGCAACAATGGGGCGACCCTGTGTCCCTCAGAACCTGGGTATGTATTTAATGGGCTACAATGGTTCTGTTGGGGAGAACCCAATTGCTTTGAGGAAAATAAAATTGAAAAGAAAACGGAAGAGTTGCTTGATACCTATTAAATAAGTATGACAAGTATAGCATTTACATTGGTTAACGCATATCAAATAACGTTGGAACTCATATCAAATGACATTGGAACACAGATTAAAGCAGAACACCTACTAGTATATTCTTGCAAAAGACTCTTCTTTTATATATCAATTAGAGTTTAAATCAATATTTACAAGCAATTAGAGGGCCGTCAATACAAGAAATACTGACAAAAGTGACACGTGGTACGGTGACATTAAGTGCTCAGTGATAGTGGTGCAGTCCATATATACAAGGTGATATTATGTACAATTTATTTACATAGGGAACTAGGATGCGGTCAGATTGAAGGTAGGCAAAAACTCTGGTAAGCAGCAGGTTTGCTTATTGATTTGACACCCAGAGATTTGATTAATCTGAACCATATATATTCGTCGACGTTTCGACCCTGACAGAGCATTATTGGAATGTCATGGCGGGTCTTCTTCAGGACAAGTGGGAGTGTTGACAGCCCAAAAAGTGGGATGACTCGCTGAGGCGTCCCTTGCTGGGCGGGGGCCGTCAGGAGATCTGCACGTGTCAGATAAGCTCAGGGAGTGACGATTGCTTCATAAAGTGAAAACCCTAACACGATGCAGTATTTAATTCCAGAACGTGGAGGACACAGAGTAAATGAGGTCCATCAGAGGGGCCAGGCAACAGTCCTGAATTGAAGCGCTCGATTTGACCGTGCTCGGCTGCAGCACTTCAGTTCAGAACTGTTGCCTGGCCCCTCTGATGGACCTCATTTACTCTGTGTCCTCCACGTTCTGAAATGGCCCTTAAAGAACTGACCACTGACAACGACATAATCATTAGGGAGGCAGACAAAGGAGGCAACGTGGTAGTGATGAACAAGGCAGACTACAACCATGAGATCCTCACACAACTTCAGGATGAAACCTGCTATGAACGCCTTGCTCACAATCCCATTGGACCTTTAACCATCAAAATTAACAAAGGTCTTGCTGAGTGGCACAATGCGGGCCTCATCAATAACGATGAATACACATACATGAAAGTTTTCAGACCTCACTATCCATGTATCTACATGCTCCCCAAAGTACACAATCAATCAATCAATCAATCATGTCACTTATAAAGCGCACTACATACCCGCGAGGGTCTCAAGGCGCTGGGGGAAGAGGGGGGTGGTGCTGCTACTGATCGAAGAGCCAGGTCTTGAGGAGTCTTCTGAAGGCCAGTAGGTCTTGGGTCTGTCGGAGGTTGGTGGGGAGGGTGTTCCAGGTCTTGGCGGCGAGGTGGGAGAAGGATCTGCCGCCGGCGGTCGTTTTCCAGATGCGGGGGACTGTGGCGAGGGCGAGGCTGGTCGAGCGGAGCTGGCGGGTGGGGGTGTAGAAGCTGAGTCGTCTGTTGAGGTAGGCTGGTCTGGAGTTGTGGAGTGCTTTGTGTGCGTGGGTGAGGAGCTTGAAGGTTATCCTCTTGTTGACAGGGAGCCAGTGCAGGTCTCTCAGGTGGGGTGTGATGTGGCTGCGTCGGGGGATGTCGAGGATAAGACGTGCAGAGGCGTTGCAGCCGTCTCAGGAGCTTAGCCGTCGTTCCTGCGTAGAGGGCGTTTCCGTAGTCCAGCCTGCTGGTGACGAGGGCCTGGGTGACTGTTTTTCTTGTTTCGGTGGGGATCCACTTGAAGATCCTGCGGAGCATTCGGAGGATGTTGAAGCAGGATGAGGAAACGGCGTTGACCTGCTTAGTCATGGAGAGGGTGGGGTCGAGGATGACCCCTAGGTTGCGAACGTGGTCGGTGGGTGGCGGGGCTGTTCCCAGTGATGTTGGCCACCAGGAGTCGTCCCAGGCGGAAGGGTTGGAACCAAGGATGAGGACCTCCGTCTTGTCCGAGTTCAGCTTCAGGCGGCTGGTCCTCATCCATTCGGCGACGGCCTTCATTCCTTCGTGGAGGTGGGCTTTGGCGGTGTGAGGGTCTTTGGTGAGGGAGAGGATCAGCTGGGTGTCGTCGCCGTAGGAGATGACACAAACATTTACCTTTCCCCCCAGGAAGACCTATTGTGGCGGGAATAGGGGGTCCCACCGAGCGATTAGCCGAATATGTTGATCTTTTTCTTGGACCTTTAGTCCAGAATCTCCCATCATACATTAGAGATACTAAGCACATACTTAGTATTCTGGCTGATTTCACATGGGAAGAGGGCATGACCCTCGTAGCCTTAGATGTGGTGTCGCTTTACACAAGCATCAAACCAGATTTGGGTTTAAAGGCGGTCCAACACTTTCTGCACAAAAGATCAGCTTCACAGTGGCAACACACCAACATGTTGCTGGCCATGATGAACTTGATCCTTGACAACAACGTATTCCTATTTGACACACAGTGGTTCAGACAAAAAAAGAGGGGTTGCCATGGGTTCAAAATTTTCACCCAGCTTCGTGAACCTCTTTATGGGCCGTTTGGAAGAGGATTGGATATGGGGTCCAAAAGGCAGCCAGTTCAATGATTCAATTATTTTCTGGGGTCGCTACATTGACGACTGCCTTTTCATATGGACAGGAACACAAGACAAACTGGATGACTTCTGTACCTATTTGAATACCAATATATATGACATGCATTTCACACATCAAATGAGCAAGTTGAGCATCACTTTCTTAGACATCGAAATCTACATTAGCCAAAACGCCTTACAGACCCGCCTTTTCCGTAAAGATACTGCGTGCAATTCGATTCTGCATGCTAATAGCGCTCATCCCCCTCACCAGATCCACGCCATCCCCTTCGGGGAGTTTACTAGAGCCAGAAGAAACTGCAGTAATGACCAGGAGTTTGAAAGCTGTTTTTCAGCAATAAAACTAAGATTCAAACACAGGGGTTACACACACCTGAATCTCACCAAAGCTGAAACAAGAATCAGGCATATACGACGGGAGGAGACTATCCGTGACAAAACACACAAGACAGAGAAAACGACACTAAGACTTGTAACAGATTTCAATGACTTTAGCGGGGCTCTATCCAAAAGTCTCAATAAACACTGGAAATTGCTCACCAACGATACCTCGTTATCAGAACACATCAATAAAAGACCACAAATCACCTACAGGAGGGGCAGAACACTTAGAACTAGGCTGAGTCCCAGTTACCCGAGATCACAAAACATAGACACATGGCTAACACCACGAACTTTGGGCTTCTACAAATGTGGCTCCTGTGGCATCTGTAGATGGGCATCCGACCGTAAAAAATATTTCTCTGGTCCCGACAGGACTTATGACATCAGACACAATATAAACTGTAACACAAAATGTGTTGTTTATGTACTTGAATGTGTTTGTGGCGGCAAATATGTGGGCAGTACAATCAGGACCCTTAGAGAGAGAATAAGTGAGCACGTCCAAGCTCTCAAACAACAGGACCCCAGATACCCAATGGCATCACATCTGTGGGAATGTCCCTCTCAGGGCACACACAAACAATTCCTCTTTTATGGAATCGACCTGACTGGACATGGTCCCAGGGGAGGGAACAGGGAATTATGTTTGAGACGTTCGGAGGCCTTTTGGATAATGCGTTTGAAAACTTACGAGCAGGGTCTCAATAGTGATCAGGAGATGCACTATTTTCTTGGAGATTGAGAGCAATTTACAACACAAACTTTCCTGTGTGGTGTGTTATATGGATTAGATTACTATGTGATTCCATGCATCCTGTACCTAATGTCCCTTCTACGATCTCCTTGTCATGCGGTACTAATCCCAGAAAATGTATGAATAATATTCACTTGTAGTATGCTTGGTCCTGTTACATGTACGCTTTAATACTGTATTATGGATGCCTTTTGGAAGAATTGCTGCACTAATCCCAGAAAATGTAGGAATAATATTCACCTGTAGTATGCTTCGTCCTGTTACATGTACGCTTTAATATTGTATTATGGATGCCTTTTGAGAAATTACCTGTAAACCTATTGTTATTCTTGATTTCGCTGCCTTCACGGAATGTGTCGCAATGAGTCCCAAGAATACTTCATTGTATGTTTCACCACTGACATGTCTTTCATAACATCTGTGTGCTCAGCTACTTTCATATTCTCGTATGTTTTAAAAGTTAATTTCGAGATTGCCCTGTTATCCCTTGTTGTTTGCTGTATTTACAGTGAATAATCAGTGTTTTCCAGAATTATACTTCATGCCATTTTCTTTTCATGGCATTCAATCCCCACCAAACTTTATACAGCTCTATGAATGATTGGCCCCATCTCCACGTGAAACGCATGCGTAATGAGATAACACACCGCATGCCACATCACGATTTTACGTAGATACGCTAGCCATCCAATAGCGGTTTGAGCGTTCTAGTTGTTTTCGGCACTGGAACCCTTTTAACTTCACTTCCGGGTCGCGTCTCCCACAGTATCCGGTCAGTCGCGGTCCCGGACACACGATAGAAACAGGGCGTACTCGCACAAGGTAAGAGAGGGATAGTTTCCCCTGAATTAGAAAGAATCTGTTGGGTTACTTTTAGTTTCTTGCGAGGGTGTTATTTAATGCGGTCAAAATATTCTCGTTCTGGCTTATTTTCAGCATCGGCTTACGGCGGATGGTGCCGTATCAACTAAGTCTTGCCTACACGAGGCGTATTGAAATTTAAAAGGAGATAGAAACGTGGGAGAGAGACTCACCATTGAGATTTATATTGCATCACCTTACTCATAAGGTAAGATGATGTTGTGGCTATCCGTGGTCATTACCTTAGAATAGAAATTGGCTGCTACCTCTTGTTTTAGAATAACTGTTGGATCACCAATTAGTTTTACTTATGGAAGTTATTACGCAGATACACAGAGCATCCAATAGAAGAAATTTCCTCATCGCAGAGATATCTTAGGACCCACTGGGTCGGAATTATCACCAGTTATAAGGTGAGCCATGTACATTAGCACGTTTGCTATTTAGTGATGTGTCACTCATAGTGTCTTTGTCTCATACCTGCATTAGGCACTGCTTTACCTGAGTGCCCAATTCTCGTTCTAGGTCCACGATTCATTCCACTCCGTTACAGGTAGGCTTGTTGTTATCTCTCATGGTTTTAAGAGATAATTCTGGTCAGCATAGGCATTTGCTTTTGCTTTGGGATTGTAATTTGGACAAAACCAACACCCCGCCACTAAAATTTCGTCTTGGGCCTGCACTCACTGTAGGTGTTCGCTCATTTTTAAACACACTTCTCTCGCACTCACACTGCAGGTATTCGCTCAATGTAAACACACTTCACCTTCACTCTACTCAAGATCTCGTACTTACGGTCTAAACCTAGCGGGTAATAGACTGTGTAATGAAACAGTGATTCACCACCACTCCACACCAACACCACGCCATACTATGGCAGATAGTGTTTAATGTTCACACACAATGTTGTAACCGTGCATGGACTTCATCACAATGGGCTTCAAGACTTACCTTATCAATACTGCATCCTATCATTCTGGTGCTTCCCCTTAAAAATCAAATTTTCTCAATCCACTGCACACCGCCTAATGAAACATCTTTGATGGCGCTGACTTGTAACTCTTTTGTAAACACACTGTGACACACACTATTTCCATGTTTTTTCCAGCCCTGAAGAAGTCAAGGGTTTCACACCCCATTGACGAAACACGTGTTGGCTGGCTCGTGAATCAATACACCATTAAAAATCAACACTTCAAGAATAAACACTCTTGTCCTTCATGCTTGCTAAACAATAACGTTCTGTATTGTTTCTTTTTCCACTCATATGCGTGTGCACGGGAATTGTTGTTGTTCATAGATGGACCTTGGTCCAAAATTGAGGGTTTAGGGGTTTTTCCCTCACCTGCAGCACCGCATTCATTTTCCTCATTTGTGCTAACAACACGCTACTTGGCGAGCGCCACTCCATACCCTGTGATAAATTAACACCCCCCTTTTGTTTTCTGTCAAACCTCAAAGGCCCTCCAAGGCTCTATGGCCCAGTTGGAACTCAACCCCCCTCCTGAACCAGACACAGAGACCCAAAAGAACAAGAGCTGCAATGTCCACGAGCGAAGCGTTGGATCTTGCCTCCTCGTATGACTCTTCCTCCACTGTCACCCCAAAATCCAAGATCCAGGTCATCACAGGATTTAGAAGAGATCGCTCCCCACCCAGATCTTTAAGACCCCCAGCCTTCCTCACTAATATTCCCAGGGCCCCCCTATTGAAGAAACACAAAAACGGAGGGACCTCCACCAATTGCATGCTCATAAATTGCAGATCAGCCACCAAACATGCAACAGAGCTGGCAGAAACCATCCTTACCCACGACATCAACATCACGTTCATCACCGAAACATGGCTAAATTAGTTCTCTTCCCCAATCATGGACATGCTTGTGCCCCCAGGCTTTATAATCATCAACAAAGACAGAAAAAACCAGCGAGGAGCGGGTATAGCAATCATACACAAGAACAACATCTCCGTGACGGAAATTGACGCCTTCAGCTACAACACTTTTGAATGTCTAACCGCCAACATTAAGACGAGTGACAACAAAACACTACTCTGCCATCTCCTCTACCATCCGCCAGGCAACACTACCGCAGTTGGAGAACACCTGTCTGACCTGATAACTCACTGCTCACTCCGGGACTCCAACAACTTAATTCTAGGTGACCTTAACCTACACTGGAATGAGGAAAACAACTCGCTGATCCAAACCCTGAACGAACCTCTACACAACAACAACCTTACCCAACACTGCTCAGAGGAAACCCACAACAGAGGATCAATCCTGGATGCCATTATTGCCCAACCCGACACAGTCATGATCGACCACATCCTGCCCATTGACTGGTCCGACCACCATATCATCCTATTCCACATCAACCAAACGACCCTAGGCCAGCCCCCTACGCAGGACCCCCCCCACTGGGCGAGAAATCTAACGCAGATTCCCCTGGCTGACCTGGAGGAAAGGGTAAGCTCTCTCCTTCCCATCTCTACAGAAGATCTCTCATAACAGAACTCACTTCTCACTACAACACAACGATGACTTCCATTCTGGACGAAATAGCCCCCTTGAAACAAAAAAGAGTCAGGAACACTCCATCTAGATCCTGGTTTAACACCGACATAAACTCCAAAAGAAGACAACTAAGAGCTGCAGAAAGACGCTGGCGGAACAACCCGTCCACAATCCTCCGCGATCAACTCAATTCAATACGCAGGAAGTACAAAAAACACATCAAGAACGAAAAAACCTCCTTCTTTTGCAATGCTCTAGACAACGCAAAAAACAGGCCCAAAGAACTCTTCGACCTCATTAGGCAACAAACTTCCAAGCCCCCTTCATCCTCAGTTCAAGCCTCCAAAGACCTGTGTGATAACTTCGCCAACTTCTTCAATGACAAAATCACCAAGATTGAGCTCTACCTGGACAACAACCGCAGACCCCCCTTCAGGAGCGCGTCCCCAGGGACTGAAGATACCACACCGAAGCTCCCCCCAAAACACTGGAAATCCTTCAACCCCATCTCCGAAGCAGAGATAGTCAAAATGATCTCCACCTCCAAACCCTCATCACACGCCTTGGACCCTATACCGGCCCAAATGGCCAAAAAGCTCAAACTCTCCCTAGCCCCGCTCTGGACCAAGATCATTAACAGCTCCCTGAGAACCGGAGTCATACCAGACTGCCTCAAAGTCGGCCAAGCCACACCATTACTGGAAAAAACGGGCTTGGACACGAATGATCTGAATAACTTCAGACCCGTCTCCAATCTCCCTCTCCTAGCTAAAATCCTGGAAAGGTGTGTTCTCCTCCAACTGACTCAACACATGGACAGCACCAACTTTTTAGACCCCCACCAATCGGGTTTCAGAAAAGGCTGCAGCACAGAGACAGTGATCCTTAATGCCATAGATGATATACACAAGTCACTCGATACGGACCAATGCTGCCTACTCATTCTCCTGGACTTATCGTCAGCCTTCGACACAGTTGACCATAAGCTACTCATTAAGGTACTTCAAGAAAGGGTAGGTGTTGAAGAGGTGGTCTTACAATGGTTTTCCTCCTTTCACCAGAACCGCACCCAAAGAATAAAAATCAGAAACTTCTCGTCTGACCTACACCCTGTCAGCAGGGGTGTCCCCCAAGGATCAGTTCTTTCCCCGCAACTGTTCAACATTTACATGGAACCCCTCACCACCATACTCAAAAAAACCAACATCCCCTTCCACCTCTATGCAGACGACACCCAGATCTATCTTGAAACCTCCTCCATTGATGACATCCAGAGACTCAACGGTACTCTAAGAGAAGTCCAACACTGGCTATCACTAAATCACCTGAAACTCAACCAAGACAAAATGGAAATCCTCCTAATTTCCAACAAAGAGGAGAACCCCCAAACCGTAGAATGGCTAAAAGCGATCAATGCTCTCAATGGCAATCTCACCCTGGCGGACTCCGTAAAATCGCTGGGAATCACCCTGGACCCAAAACTAGACATGGCCAAACACATCAAGAACACTGCAAAGAGCGCCTTCCTCAACCTGAAGCTACTCAACAAAATAAAACCCTTCATCCCGCCCAAATACCTCAAACAAGCTACTCAATCCCTGGTGCTGTCTAGACTAGACTACGGGAATGCAGCCCTCTCAGGTACAGCAAAATCCCACTTAGCTCCCCTCAGATCAACTCTCAATGCAGCATCCAGAATGGTCACCGGAGTTAAGAAATATGAACACATCTCGCCCGCCCTCAGAGAGCTAAAATGGCTCCCAGTCTAAATGCGTGCCAACTTCAGAACGGCCTGCCTCATGCACAAAGCTCTGCACACAGGGAAACCCGCCTACCTGGCCTCCAAACTCAAGAAGGCCGGTCAGACAAGGAGCCTCAGGAGTTCCAACACCCTACTCCTCATCCCTCGGAAAACCCGCAAACAAAAAACCGCTTCCCGATCCTTCTCTTGGATGCGCCCAAAATCTGGAACTCCATCCCAGTCCATATCAGGACTACCCCCTCCTTTATAAAATTCAAAAGGCAGCTCAAATACCTCTTCCTCAATCGCTCTCTCCCGAATGGATAGCTTTTGGGAGAAGCGCACAAGCTTGCACATCGCAGCACACAGTCACTTTTGTCACTAAGACTTCTACCTCATCCCCATCCCGACTCCTCCCTCTATCCCCCCTCCCTGAAGGAGGCTGGGCTCGAGTCGATGTACACAATACTGCGATATTCTATGTCTTCCCTGCTTTTAATGTTGTACAGACTTCCGATGCGTCACGAATCGATATGTATACTACTGTTAGATTGTGTGTTTTCCCCGCTACGAATGTTGTAAAGCGATCCGATACCTTCGGGTATGGCCAGTGCTATATAAAACTCCTTAATAAATAATAAATAAATAAACATGCTTGGCTCACCTTTTCCTTTCCTTTCCTCTCCTCTTCCTTTCCTTCATCTCCTTTCACCCCTCCTTTTTTGAGCTATTCTTTGCACATAGAGTGCATGGAGTGCAATTTAGGATTTATGTCGGCACTGGTAGATGCTCACCAGATGAGATAATGAAATTCGGGAATGTCTCTGAAAATGGTACTAATTGGGCAAAGGTGGATACTTGGGAATGTCCCAAGAATTATTTGCTAATATGCTAATCAAATGATTTACCAAGTGCTGGTATAATCCTTGCTTTTTCTATTGGTTCTTAATATGAATAGTTGGAATGCATGTAGGACTCATATCCCGACATAAAAGGGGAGATGAAGGTTCATAGAAGTATGTTGTTTATGCCTATGATAGATGGTTATATGTTTGTATAGAGGTGGTTGAGCACGTACACTTTGCAAAAGGCTAGTGAAAGCTGAAACGAGTCAGTGTTTGGATCCACTGCAAATAAAGAAATTAAGTGAATACACACTACCTGGTGTGCCCGCTTCCTTCGGCTTGCCCAGTGTTGCTGCAAATATATATTTATATACTTTGAGAAAGGCTGAAGGCAGCTGAAACTAGTCAGTGTTTGGACAAGTTGCTGTAAATAAAAGAATCGTATATATATATATATATATATATATATATATATATATATATATATATATATATATATATATATAAACGCTCACAATTCTTTCCTCTTCGGATCGAAAATAAGCACTCACGGGGTCCAAATCTTGAATTATCCATTTTAATTCATATAGCCAACATGACGCGTTTCGGCTTACGCCTTAGTCTGATGTTTAAAATCTCGCGCCATAACGCAGTCATTTTATATACACGTTAAAAAAACACACATTATCAATCAAGTCACATGATAAGTTGCATCATCACTGTCCACAACGAAGGACTACAAGTTTATATGCAAACAAAGGCGCCATCTTTAAACATGTCCTTTGTTAATATCTATGCATGAGCAGAACTCATTCATTACGTTACCTCGTCGTTTATTCAAAACACGGATACTTCGACATATTATCACGCCGTATATCGGCAAAAAACATCCACTTCATCAGGTCGTGAATCGGCCAAAAGTGTGCATTAGTTTGCTCTCTCGTTACCATTTCACAATTGTGCCGTGAATCGGCTAAAAGGTAGACAGAACATTCCTCATAAAGCCGTATATCGGCTTTTATCTACATATCCGTAAATTAAACAGAAAAAATATCTTAATTGCAACAGTGACTTTCTTAATTTCTCACAAATACACAGCTATAACATTTACTTCATATCATTTCTTCCCACAACAGCGGTTTCATAGAAGTACATTTGCTACATTATCATTTAGTCACCGAGATGTACAGCTAATTCCTCCCCTAAATTCATTCCTTTTGGGGCCTTAGTTTCTAAATCAATTATATATCTCGATTCCAATCTGCGTAACCTTTTAATCCTATCTCCTCCCGTACAGTGATGAAAGCCTGATCTAATCCAAAGTACCGTAACAGCTCCCTGTTACTCTGATGTTTTTCCAAAAAATGCCTCGCGACAGGGTACGTTGGATCATTCTTTGCAATTGCCCTCATATGTTCCAGGACTCTCACTTTTATGGGATGAATCGTACTTCCTACGTACCTCAATCCGCAAGGACATTCCAAGCAATACACCACATATGTGGTACTGCATGTTATGAACTTACTAATAGATCTTAACTTTTTGAGGCCTGGTACTTTAAGTTAAGATCTATTAGTAAGTTCACGGCACAATTGTGAAATGGTAACGAGAGAGCAAACTAATGCACACTTTTGGCCGATTCACGACCTGATGAAGTGGATGTTTTTGCCGATATACGGCGTGATAATATGTCGAAGTATCCGTGTTTTGAATAAACGATGAGGTAACGTAATGAATGAGTTCTGCTCATGCATAGATATTAACAAAGGACATGTTTAAAGATGGCGCCTTTGTTTGCATATAAACTTGTAGTCCTTCGTTGTGGACAGTAATGATGCAACTTATCATGTGACTTGATTGATAATGTGTGTTTTTTTAACGTGTATATAAAATGACTGCGTTATGGCGCGAGATTTTAAACATCAGACTAAGGCGTAAGCCGAAACGCGTCATGTTGGCTATATGAATTAAAATGGATAATTCAAGATTTGGACCCCCGTGAGTGCTTATTTTCGATCCGAAGAGGAAAGAATTGTGAGCGTTTATAATTACGCGGCAGCACCTCCGCGTTCAAAGCACCCGTCCGTGAGTGCACGGGTCTTGGTGCAGTGGAGCGAGTATATATATATATATATATATATATATATATATATATATATATATATATATATATATACATCCAATCGAAAACGCCCAGAGCTTGAAGACTCCACACACGACGTGTAAATAAACCACTTTAATCTTTGGCAGACAGCAGCTAAACCACGGATGTCATCACAGCGCATTCTTTGCCATTAAGCGCCATACGCGTTTCAGGAGTCATTCCCTTATTCACTGGCTTCGGCAATGGTGGAGAACAGCCTTTCACTTTGCGCACTCGCGGTTTTATTGTAACTTGGTCCCGCCCCCTTGGGCGTGTGCATAAGTGCATTGTGGTCATGTTAGTTCAGTTCAGAAAAATCCGTAATGGAAAAGGCTGTACTTCTCCTTCCAATAGTAAAAATCCATCGGGTCGCTGTTACAGACAAAGCGGTCCGCTGCTTTTCTTGTGCCTGACAAAGGGGCTGCGTCGTTCCTGATGTGCACCCGATAGTGCGAGTGCACAGACCTGCATCAGTCGGCAGTGGGGAGTCTTCGTGACCAGAGCAGGCCACTGTATATATCCAATCGAAAACGCCCAGAGCTTGAAGACTCCACACACGACGTGTAAATAAACCACTTTAATCTTTGGCAGACAGCAGCTAAACCACGGATGTCATCACAGCGCATTCTTTGCCATTAAGCGCCATACGCGTTTCAGGAGTCATTCCCTTATTCACTGGCTTCGGCAATGGTGGAGAACAGCCTTTCACTTTGCGCACTCGCGGTTTTATTGTAACTTGGTCCCGCCCCCTTGGGCGTGTGCATAAGTGCATTGTGGTCATGTTAGTTCAGTTCAGAAAAATCCGTAATGGAAAAGGCTGTACTTCTCCTTCCAATAGTAAAAATCCATCGGGTCGCTGTTACAGACAAAAGCGGTCCGCTGCTTTTCTTGTGCCTGACAAAGGGGGCTGCGTCGTTCCTGATGTGCACCCGATAGTGCGAGTGCACAGACCTGCATCAGTCGGCAGTGGGGAGTCTTCGTGACCAGAGCAGGCCACTGTATATATCCAATCGAAAACGCCCAGAGCTTGAAGACTCCACACACGACGTGTAAATAAACCACTTTAATCTTTGGCAGACAGCAGCTAAACCACGGATGTCATCACAGCGCATTCTTTGCCATTAAGCGCCATACGCGTTTCAGGAGTCATTCCCTTATTCACTGGCTTCGGCAATGGTGGAGAACAGCCTTTCACTTTGCGCACTCGCGGTTTTATTGTAACTTGGTCCCGCCCCCTTGGGCGTGTGCATAAGTGCATTGTGGTCATGTTAGTTCAGTTCAGAAAAATCCGTAATGGAAAAGGCTGTACTTCTCCTTCCAATAGTAAAATTCATCGGGTCGCTGTTACAGACAAAAGCGGTCCGCTGCTTTTCTTGTGCCTGACAAAGGGGGCTGCGTCGTTCCTGATGTGCACCCGATAGTGCGAGTGCACAGACCTGCATCAGTCGGCAGTGGGGAGTCTTCGTGACCAGAGCAGGCCACTGTATATATCCAATCGAAAACGCCCAGAGCTTGAAGACTCCACACACGACGTGTAAATAAACCACTTTAATCTTTGGCAGACAGCAGCTAAACCACGGATGTCATCACAGCGCATTCTTTGCCATTAAGCGCCATACGCGTTTCAGGAGTCATTCCCTTATTCACTGGCTTCGGCAATGGTGGAGAACAGCCTTTCACTTTGCGCACTCGCGGTTTTATTGTAACTTGGTCCCGCCCCCTTGGGCGTGTGCATAAGTGCCGATATACGGCGTGATAATATGTCGAAGTATCCGTGTTTTGAATAAACGATGAGGTAACGTAATGAATGAGTTCTGCTCATGCATAGATATTAACAAAGGACATGTTTAAAGATGGCGCCTTTGTTTGCATATAAACTTGTAGTCCTTCGTTGTGGACAGTGATGATGCAACTTATCATGTGACTTGATTGATAATGTGTGTTTTTTTAACGTGTATATAAAATGACTGCGTTATGGCGCGAGATTTTAAACATCAGACTAAGGCGTAAGCCGAAACGCGTCATGTTGGCTATATGAATTAAAATGGATAATTCAAGATTTGGACCCCCGTGAGTGCTTATTTTCGATCCGAAGAGGAAAGAATTGTGAGCGTTTATAATTACGCGGCAGCACCTCCGCGTTCAAAGCACCCGTCCGTGAGTGCACGGGTCTTGGTGCAGTGGAGCGAGTATATATATATATATATATATATATATATATATATATATATATATATATATATACATATATATACATATTCACACCAAAGATTCTCTTCAAAGAGATTGCGGAGCACTCAGCGGGTCTCAGATATTAATTTATTAACCATGCAGACGCGTTTCGGCGTAAGCCTTTTTCAATGCTGGTTGTTGTTGGAAATGTCATTGTAAACTGTGTTTAAATAGATCGCAATTGCCTGTTATTGGTGAACAAAGCCGTAGATAACAAAAGAGGACTAATGTTTCTCCTTGGAAACACTTGGAAGCATCCGCCATTACTGCACATGTTCATTGTCATTTAAGGCACTTGTACAGTTTTTTATACATATATATAAGTTCATTTACTGAGAACGACATGTAGCAATGAAGAAGCCCATATACAGTCTTTATTTCAAAGTTTCTTCATTTCAAACATTATTCAAAGTTCTCCATTGAAGAACATGACTTTCACAGCCAAGCCAATGCGAGACGAAATAGAAGGTGGCTATAGCCCGGAATAGATAACAGATGTCATTTCAGAGATTAGATCGTGGTTAGAAGAAAGAATGGAAACTGGAAAATTTGAATGATTTATTTAATTCATAGCATTAGAGGACCCGAAGAAGCGAGAAACTCATGAAACATGTGTTGGCTTGGCTGTGGAAGTCATGTTCTTAAATGGAGAACTTTGAATAATGTTTGAAATGAAGAAACTTTGAAATAAAGCCTTTATATGGAGTTCTTCATTGCTACGTATGTCCTTCTCAGTACATGAACTAAAGTGGACCATATGGATTATTCCCTGTGAGGGAACTGGGGATTTGAGAAACAGCGCCGGGCTAAAATTATATTTTGTGTTTGTATGTACACACAAAAGGGCCAGAGGAGATTTTAAGACCAGCGAGGGTGAACTCCCCGATTCTAATAACAAAACACACAAGAACCGTCTGGTCTATCAAAAGTGGATGGATGTCCAGCCTGTACCACAGAGGTTGGATACACTTTTGTACCTTAAGCCTTTATGCTAAGGACAGGTGTGAATCCACCACCTTGTTTTCCATGGATCACTGGTTTTGTATCACATTTTTTACACTTGAAACAATATCACTTTCACAGCAGTAGCCAACTCGAGATCCTGAAGAAAGCCATGATACTCTAAAGATCACTGGCTGAAACATGTCGATCTGAGCATACTACAACAGGATCTAATGTCTTCTGTCGTATTTCCTGTTTTTAATCCTAGCACAAGGTAGCCAGAATAAAATGATGTGGTAAACCTTGTAGCTAGTTTTATATCACTTCACTTTCAGCACTGCACCCCTCATAACACTCTGTTAGCTCACATTGGGTTTCAGTAATAACTCCTCACACAAAAACCATCTCTAAGCTCCTCCCTCGCAGCGAGGGGGTTGTAGCCCGCATCATGATGTGAGGAGGATTCCCAATGATGAAGCATCATTGATGCAAGGAGGATTCTCAATGATGAAGCATGCCACCTCTGGTGGGTGAGTGAAACCATCCTTTAAAGGGACGCCTTCTTCATAGCCAGCCCTTTTCATCCCCCTGAAACGTTTGATAGACCCGAGGGTTCTTATGTGTTTTGTTTTTTTAATTATATTTTCCCTGTGTATATATATATATATATATATATATATATATATATATTATCTACTGGCGGTCGCCAGTAGATAGTTATAGTTAGGACCTATTTTCCATAGGAAATCCGCAACATTCTATTTGAAATAACGCTTGCGTCGGTTGACGAATCTTCGCGAAATTTTCAAACTTTATGGCCCGCTCCGGTCCTCTCCTACCCTGAAAGTTTCGGGGTGATTCGTCAAGCGGGGGCCGAGAAAAAAGGGGGGTCCCAAAACGTGTTTTCCCCATTCATTTTCCCATAGGAAACTTTAGCCACGGCTACAGCCCGAACTGCTGAACGGAATTACACCAAATTTGGCAAAGAGGTAGTTCTTGGTTCAGAAAGAACCCTTTTTGTTAAATGGTGTAAATCCGTTCAGTAGTTCCTGAGAAAATCAAAAGGAAAATCACATATATATCTATGGCCGCGTCGGATTCGCGCACCCTGAGCGCACCCTGCGCGCACCGTCCCGATCACGAGCTGCATGCTAATTGGCTTTCAACACTCCAAATCAGGAAGTGTTGGCAGCCATTTTATGCCTCAGTAGAACCGAGGCACAGAAACAAGTGCGCAAAACGCACAAAGGGGGCAGGGTAGAAACACCCTGACCCCCTAGGTCTGCTCAGGGGGTCCCACAAGGACCCCCTGGGCAGAAAAAAGCATTTTTTTTTTTTTAAACGGCGGGATGCGCTTAGGGTGCGCGGATCCCGCCGATTAAAAAAAAAAAACACAAGAAACAAGTGTGCAAAACGCACAAAGGGGGCAGGGTAGAAACACCCTGACCCCCTAGGTCTGCTCAGGGGTTCCCACAAGGACACCCTGGGCAGAAAAAAGCATTAAAAAAAAAAAAAAAACATTTTTTTTAAAATGATTGTGCAGCAGGCCCCGCCCCCTTCCTTTACTACTCTGCAAACGCACCCCCTGGTGCGTTTGCAGAGGGGGAACAAATTCCCCTTGAATACTGGGGGTCCCTGGGGGCCAACTAGCCCACCAGGAACCTCCAGTATGCGCCAGGGGGCTGGGTTGCAGAGAGGTGTACAGAGGCCACGCCCCTTTTTACACCTCTCTGCAACGCAGCTCTGTGGCGCTTTTTGGAGGTACATGGTGGGCTAGTTGGACTCCAGGGACCCTCAGGATTCAAGGGGACTTAATTCCCCAACTTAAAACGCGCCACGGGGCGCGTTTGCACAGTGGTGAAGGGAGGGGGCGGGGCTTCAGGTGACATGTGTGCAAACAGGCCCTGTTGCGCGTTTTAAGATGGGGAATTAAATCCCCTTCAATCCTGAGGGTCCCTGGGGGCCAACTAGCCCACCAGGTACGTCCAGAAAGCGCCACAGAGCTGCGTTGCAGAGAGGAGCAAAAAGGGGCGTGGCCTCTGAACACCTCTCTGCAACGCAGCTCTCTGGCGCATACTGGAGGTATCTGGTGGGCTACTTGGCCCCTCGGGATTGAGGAGGATTTAATTCCCCATCTTAAAACGCGCCATGGGGCCTGTTTGCAGACATGTCACCTGAAGCCCCGCCCCCTCCCTTCACCACTGTGCAAATATTCCTCTAAAATCAGCCGAACTACGAATTCCGATTTACTCACCTGTTATCAGGAGAGACCTCAGTGCTGCATCTTTGAGCCCAGTACTGATCCTGAAAAGTAATTTTAACCGTACTTACCAGTAACTTGAATTTCCTTCCATAGGATATCATTGCCTGCTTTTTGCTGAAAACGTTTCTAAGTGTCGATTTTTGAAACATACAAATATTCCTCTACAATCAGCAGAACTACGAATTCCGATTTACTCACCTGTTATCAGGAGAGACCTCAGTGCTGCATCTTTGAGCCCAGTACTGATCCTGAAAAGTAATTCTAACCGTACTTACCAGTAACTTGAATTACCTTCCATAGGCTAACATTGACTGGTTTCACTTGGAAATTCTTCTAAGTGTGGAGTTTTGGAACTTTATAATATTCCTCTAAAATCAGCCGAACTACGAATTCCGATTTACTCTTCTGTTATCAGGAGAGACCACAGTGCTGCATCTTTGAGCCCAGTACTGACACTGAAAAGTAATTCTAACTGTATTTACCAGTAACTTGTATTTCCTTCCATAGGAATCCATTGTCTGGTTTTCAGCAGAAAAGTTTCAGTGTCGATTTTCACAAACTACAAATATTCCTTAAAAATCGCCTGTATGACTTAAACGCATTATTTCAACTGTTTACAGGAGATGCACCAGTGCTGGATCCAGGATCCACCACTGAGTAAGAAAAAGTAACGATAACACTACTTACCTGCTAAGTGAATTTCCTCCCATAGGATAACATTGGTGAATCTATGTGAAAAAGTTTCTGTGTCAACTTTTAAAATACAATAATATTCCTTAAAAATCACTACTGTAACCAAAACGCTTTTACTCAACTGTTTACAGGAGATGTCCCAGGACTGAATCTAGGATCCAGTCCTGTGGTTAGAAAAGTAATCCATAAAGTAACTAATTGCATTTAACTATAAATTCACATTGAGCTCAATGTTGCATTGTGTTTGAAATTGTGTTGCCCATTGCAACAACTGTAACTACTGTACTTAAAAGTCTATTGCCTATTTGCAAAGTATTTAAACTAAAGTAATTCATTCTGAGAAAGTATATTTTGTAATGTAATGTATAATGTAATTATAATGTAATTTAAAAAATAAAATATCTAAAAATAAATAGTTTAAAAAAATGTAGTAAATCAGTATCAAAAAAATAAATATAACAATTAATACATTTAAAAATTGTCATTTACAAAACCTTTGAAATTCACTGAAAAAAACCATAGGTTTCAGACATGTTATAGTTAGGAATTAGCATTTAAAAAACCTTTGAAATTCACTGAAAAAACCATAGGTTTCAGGCACGTTATAGTTAGAAATTAGCATTTAAAAAACCTTACAAATTCACTGAAAAAACCATAGGTTTTAGGGACAGTTATAGTTAGTTGGACATTGCACTCGTATAAAACCCGTGAAATTCCCCCGTTATAGTTAGTTCAGGTAACTATAACTCGCGCCCCCGCAATGCACTGCTGATGACGTCACATATTACATCACTCATGACATGGTCAGTGACATCACTGATGACATCACTGATGACATCTCAAATGACATCACTGATGACATCACTGATGACATCATCCATGTGATAATTTGATGCATCTTCTCACACCCTAATATAACTTTTGATACACCCACTGTAAATTACAGACTGCCATTGTCAAAACCATAGACACTCCAACACCAATTACTATATACACACTCACTGATTCTTAGGTCTACACACACACATCTACTCACTCACCCGTACAGTCACTCATACTTATAGTCACTCAGTACAGGACTATTATATGCACTCATACACCTATATAAACACTCACACACCGCCACTCATCCATAGAGGTACTCACACACCTAGTCAGTCATGCAAAAAATTAAGCACACACCCATTTACTCACCTATACAGTTATACACACACCAGCTCACTTACTCATACAAATACTAGCACATTCTTACGCTCTTATACAATCTCTGATACAAGCACACACTCATCCATACAGTCACTCTCACAATCACACACTCTCGCTTATAGCTATTTATATACTCCAACACACATATATACTGCCTTTCACATATGTAGTTACTCACACATGTACCACTGGGACATACATTCACTCACTAACACACTCTTACACACACTTACCCACCCATACAGTCTATCACAGATGCACTCTTGAAACCATCCACCCAGTGAATCACCCACTCACACATCTATGCACAGAGTCACACACACCCCACCCACACAAACACTCAGGCACCCATACAGATACTCAGACAACCAATCAATAACTCATATAGACACTCATGTAGCTATTCACAAACCCATGCAGCCACTTACACAGCAACAGACAGACGGATGCAGACATTCACCCAGTTTAGTCACTAACCCATGCATTCAGTAAGATACGTTTAATCACTCACTTATAGAGTTAGTCACGCACCTACTAAATCATCCTTTCAGACACTTATACACCCACTCATTCTTCAATACGCCTTTCCCTATATATATTAAACATATTTAAACTTTACAGAAACACACAGTCACTGGATGATGTCATCAGTGATGTCATTTGAGATGTCATGAGTGATGTCATCAGTGATGTCACTGACCATGTCATGAGTGATGTAATATGTGACGTCATCAGCAGTGCATTGCGGGGGCGCGAGTTATAGTTACCTGAACTAACTATAACGGGGGAATTTCACGGGTTTTATACGAGTGCAATGTCCAACTAACTATAACTGTCCCTAAAACCTATGGTTTTTTCAGTGAATATATATATATAAGGATTTAAATGCACTCACCTGTGACCAAGGCAATTTCGCCGAAACGCGTAAGGATTAAAAGAGTGTCTTTTGGCTGCCACATTTGATGAATAAAGGTCAACATGTTTGTAAGTCGGAATTGGGCTTCTGCAATTTCTTTTCGTATGGACATGCAGCAACAGGATTCTCCGTTCCTGATAGCAGAGGCCGCCCTGCAGGGTTGGGGGCCCCGGTAAAATGGAGATCTGTGTGTGGATATTACGGAGGGGGCATGACCTGCTTGCTAGTGTACCAGCCAGTGGAATTCCGTGGTATTCTGGTTACATTTGCGAGAAAGGGAGAAGAGGGAGGCACTCCTCTCTCTGGAGATTCCGCAATTCATGTAAAGAAAGTTTATGTGGCAGCAGAATTATGCACTTTGCTTTTTAAATTGTACAGTGTGCACCACGAACTATGGCAGTATTTCGGACTTTGGTGTGATTAAAATGCTACTAAACAAAATTAAATCAAAGAATGCACCACAGCACGAACTTGGAATATCAATTTTGGTGCACCCTGGGGCCTGTAGGAAGTTGTATCAGGCCATGTGACCACAAGGATTTAAATGCACTCACCTATGACCAAGGCAATTTCGCCGAAACGCGTAAGGATTAAAAGAGTGTCTTTTGGCTGCCACATTTGATGAATAAAGGTCAACATGTTTGTAAGTCGGAATTGGGCTTCTGCAATTTCTTTTCGTATGGACATGCAGCAACAGGATTCTCCGTTCCTGATAGCAGAGGCCGCCCTGCAGGGTTGGGGGCCCCCGGTAAAATGGAGATCTGTGTGTGGATATTACGGAGGGGGCATGACCTGCTTGCTAGTGTACCAGCCAGTGGAATTCCGTGGTATTCTGGTTACATTTGCGAGAAAGGGAGAAGAGGGAGGCACTCCTCTCTCTGGAGATTCCGCAATTCATGTAAAGTATATATATATATGTGTGTGTGTGTGTGTGTATATATATATTCACTGAAAAAACCATAGGTTTCAGGGACGTTATAGTTAGAAATGAGCATTTAAAAAAGCTTTGACATTCACTGAAAAAACCATAGGTTTCAGGGACGTTATAGTTAGAAATAAGCATTTAAAAAACCTTAGAAATTCACTGAAAAAACCACAGGTTTCAGGGCCGGTATAGTTGGTTGGACATTTCACTCGTAGAAATCCAGAGAAATTCAGACGTTATAGTTAGTTGAGCTAACTATAACTCGCGTCCCCGCAATGCACTGCTCATGATGTCACATATTACATCATTCATGACATGGTCAGTGACATCACTGATGACATCACTGATGACATCTCAAATTACATCACTGATGACATCATCCACGTGATAATCTGATGCACCTCCTCACACCCTAATATAACCTGGAGGAGTGTATGGGTAGTGCCTGAGTGATTGCCAACTTAGGGCGAACATAGCAAAACCAAAGGGGATGATGGACGGAGTGTTGAATATTGCAAGCACTCACCCACAGTCAACTGATCTGGGTTTAATCCATCATCATTCATGAGGCACAGGGTCAGACTGATTTGCATATGGATATGTCTGAACTGGGGTGGCGGAGTGAGCTAAAGAATGATGATGATGATGGATTAAACCCAGATCAGTTGACTGGGGGTGAGTGCTTGCATTGTTCAACACTCCGTCCATCATCCCCTTTGGTTTTGCTATGTTCGCCCTAAGTTGGCAGGGAATGCCCAGACGTGGGTCCCTTGCTCACTTTGCCACTGGATTCAAGATAGCCTGGCTGATGACGGCTGTAAGCCAGAAATCGGTCCCAGGATGCTTGTTTCCGGTCCAGGGAAGACATGGCTTGGCAGTTCGGGCTGGACTGTTCCCATGAGGCACAGGGTCAGACTGATTTGCATATGGCTATGTCTGAACTGGGGTGGCGGAGTGAGCTAAAGAATGATGATGGATTAAACCCAGATCAGTTGACTGGGGGTGAGTGCTTGCAATGTTCAACACTCCGTCCATCATCCCCTTTGGTTTTGCTATGTTCGCCCTAAGTTGGCAGGGTATGCCCAGACGTGGGTCCCTTGCTCACTTTGCCACTGGATTCAAGATAGCCTGGCTGATGACGGCTGTAAGCCAGAAACCGGTCCCAGGATGCTTGTTTCCGGTCCAGGGAAGACATGGCTTGGCAATTCGGGCTGGACTGTTCCCATGAGGCACAGGGTCAGACTGATTTGCATATGGCTATGTCTGAACTGGGGTGGCGGAGTGAGCTAAAGAATGATGATGGATTAAACCCAGATCAGTTGACTGGGGGTGAGTGCTTGCAATGTTCAACACTCCGTCCATCATCCCCTTTGGTTTTGCTATGTTCGCCCTAAGTTGGCAGGGTATGCCCAGACGTGGGTCCCTTGCTCACTTTGCCACTGGATTCAAGATAGCCTGGCTGATAACGGCTGTAAGCCAGAAACCGGTCCCAGGATGCTTGTTTCCGGTCCAGGGAAGACATGGCTTGGCAGTTCGGGCTGGACTGTTCCCATGAGGCACAGGGTCAGACTGATTTGCATATGGCTATGTCTGAACTGGGGTGGCGGAGTGAGCTAAAGAATGATGATGGATTAAACCCAGATCAGTTGACTGGGGGTGAGTGCTTGCAATGTTCAACACTCCGTCCATCATCCCCTTTGGTTTTGCTATGTTTGCCCTAAGTTGGCAGGGTATGCCCAGACGTGGGTCCCTTGCTCACTTTGCCACTGGATTCAAGATAGCCTGGCTGATGACGGCTGTAAGCCAGAAACCGGTCCCAGGATGCTTGTTTCCGGTCCAGGGAAGACAGGGCTTGGCAGTTCGGGCTGGACTGTTCCCATGAGGCACAGGGTCAGACTGATTTGCATATGGCTATGTCTGAACTGGGGTGGCGGAGTGAGCTAAAGAATGATGATGGATTAAACCCAGATCAGTTGACTGGGGGTGAGTGCTTGCAATGTTCAACACTCCGTCCATCATCCCCTTTGGTTTTGCTATGTTCGCCCTAAGTTGGCAGGGTATGCCCAGACGTGGGTCCCTTGCTCACTTTGCCACTGGATTCAAGCTAGCCTGGCTGATGACGGCTGTAAGCCAGAAACCGGTCCCAGGATGCTTGTTTCCGGTCCAGGGAAGACATGGCTTGGCAGTTCGGGCTGGACTGTTCCCATGAGGCACAGGGTCAGACTGATTTGCATATGGCTATGTCTGAACTGGGGTGGCGGAGTGAGCTAAAGAATGATGATGGATTAAACCCAGATCAGTTGACTGGGGGTGAGTGCTTGCAATGTTCAACACTCCGTCCATCATCCCCTTTGGTTTTCCTATGTTCGCATTAAGTTGGCAGGGTATGCCCAGACGTGGGTCCCTTGCTCACTTTGCCACTGGATTCAAGATAGCCTGGCTGATGACGGCTGTAAGCCAGAAACCGGTCCCAGGATGCTCGTTTCCGGTCCAGGGAAGACATGGCTTGGCAGTTCGGGCTGGACCGTTCCCATGAGGCACAGGGTCAGACTGATTTGCATATGGCTATGTCTGAACTGGGGTGGCGGAGTGAGCTAAAGAATGATGATGGATTAAACCCAGATCAGTTGACTGGGGTGAGTGCTTGCAATGTTCAACACTCCGTCCATCATCCCCTTTGGTTTTGCGATCTTCTAGATAAAACACAACATTCACAATTACATTAGCATAGCAGTTGATACCTGAACTATTTTCTAACTGGTATCCTACAATATCATCAACAGTGTCCATTTTTATTTTCTTTGCAGCCTCATCATTCTCTTGAATTGTTTTCTTTTTTCCAACCTCATTAAAATGTTTGTCATATTTTCATTTTGGACATACTACACGTTTTTCATATATGGGATATTCACCTAAGTTAGGAGCATACAGTCTTCTTAACCGATTATACTCTCTTAGACAATTTGCATCAGCACTAACCTTTTTCTCATCAAAATCAATCAAATACAATCCAGATAATGTTCTTACTCGAGACAATGCAACATATGCCATACCCTCTTTAAACACTGTACTTCCAATATTTACCAAAGCACTGTCTACACTTAAACCTCGAGATTTATGAATGGTCACCGCATATGCTAAAGAAAGAGGAAACTGTTTTCTACGAACATACAAGTCTTTTACAAGCAAAAAATGAACAGCACAACGTCCAATCCGTTTTACCTCTTCAATCTGATCAAATTTAATCTTCAAAAATTCAATTCCATCTCTGTTCTGAAAATTTACATAATCAACAACTTTTCCCATTGCTCCATTTACTAAACCTTTTTCAACATCTAAATTACGCCGTAATATTACCCGACAGTTTACACATACATATAAAGTCTTTTCTAAACAAGCAGTCTTAGATACAGACTTTTCCAAAGAATTCCATTTTGACTGTAATTTCTCCGAGAGAAGAATAGTAACCCCTTCATGTTCCATTTTATCAATGGCTTCCATTTTCACTATTGGTTGTTTCTCCAGTTTCAAAGGTTCTTGATTGAATGTAGAACACTCTTGCAGTGTTGGCATTAGACAAACTATAGACGTATTTTCTCCAATTTTTTTGTACATTATTTCAGGTGCAATATTTTCATTTGGAAACAAGTTTGTTAGTAGTCGAATTTGTAAAGCTTCTTTACCATGTTTTGTCAAAACACCAATTCTAATATCTTGAAGAATGTTCCCATAATGTTCATCACTTGCTTGTCGCATAGTTTTAATAAGTTCTTTATATTCAAAAAGAGACCAAATGTTCACATTTCCAATACTTTCCAAAGATTTCTTAGTGTCTTCATGGACAAGTGTTTTAAAAACTGGTTGTCCTTTCAGGAGTAAGTTGTAATAGATCGCGGAATACAATTACATGTTTTACTCCAAATAAAACATCATAATCTGTTTTTAAAATCTGTTGCATTCTTAAATGTACAAAGGCAAGCATTAAGTTTGAGACCATGTTCACCTCATCAATGATCAGAAGTTTCATTTTCTTTAGTACTCTTGAAACTTCATAACAAGCTTCTCCAGATAGCTTGTGATATTCCAACTTATTTTTAACCCCGGGCGTAGTGTGTGTAGCGGGGCTACGCGGAGGTCCACAGAGTTTAAAACAAACTCCGTGGAACTCCGCTCCGCACACCCGCCTCCACCCCCATTATAAAAAGTAGTTAAACATTATTAAAAAATAAATTTAAAACCACTTACCTGGCAAGCGGCGTCCCCGGGCTGCCCATCTCCTCTTCTTCGCTGTCTCGCTAATCCTTGTGAGAACTGCGCATGCACACGCGTCCGCGCAGTTCTCACAAGGATTAGCGAGACGGCGAAGAAGAGGAGGGCAGCCCGGGGACGCCGCATGCCAGGTAAGTGGTTTTAAATGTATTTTTTAATAATGTTTAATTACTTTTTATAATGGGGGGATGTAGGCGGGGGCTGGCCAACTCCGCTCCGCTGTGGAGTGTGCGGAGATTTGCGTTCTCCGCGGAACGCGGAGAAGGCAAATCTCCGCACACTCCGTGGGCGGAGCGGAGGTCTCCGCCCGGGGCTACTTATTTTCATGTTCAACTGGTAGCATGAGTAATCGATGTAATGTAATCCCTTTAATGTTATGTGCTGCTAACCCAGTTGGAGCGGTTACAACACAAGATAAATGTGATTGAGTGGTTTTGTGTAGAGTGGTTTTGTGTAGATAACTGGTCAAAACCTTAATTAAGAAACTTTTTCCTGTTCCAGCTTGTCCACTGATATACATTCGAATAGGTTTAAATGATGTGCATTGGCATTCTTTTTTTCATGCAGTAAACCATGCTGTATCTGTTGTGTAACTTGCTGATATATTTATTTTTGTTCAATATTTAGTTGTTCTTCCAAGTTTCCCAAATCAATATTATACTGTTGTGCTTGTTGCATTGCCGTTTCTACTTCATTCATAGCGATTGCTGCTTCATTTTCAAGAATAGGTTGTCCTAGTGGATCTTGACTTAGTGGAGCAGAACTTTGACTATCTTGAGAACTATCTCTAGTGATTTCAGCTGCAATACTAGTTTCTTGTTCAATCTCTTCATTCAACATTTGTAAATAATTTGGAAAAACTGTGCATTCAATGCTATCTTTACATGCATTAAAAGAATCTTCATAGCAGTCAAACTCTCCAAGTAATTCCATTTCACTACGCCAAGGCTTGAACAGTTGCAGAAGTACTAAATAGGAAAATGCCCTTTTATCTGGAGTATCACAACTGAGTTTCCTGTGATTAGTAAGATTTCCTTTGGCATGTTTTACCAAACATCCATCACATCCAATTACTGCATATTTTTCTTCATTTATATTTTCTGTAACATTTCTCTTAAAGCTGTAATGTTGCCGTACTTCATAGAGACATATGTTTTCCAGATATGGACTCCTTTTGGGATAGTACGTATCCAACATATTTGTTTTAACAATATCTGTACTTTCCGGCTCATTTAAAGCGAAGTATTCAATTTCTTGTACAGATTTCAATATTCGATTTCGTGTTGCACTAAGACCTAGACTTACCCAAATGATTCCTCTTGACTTTGAATATAAACTTGCATAGGTCAACCAATCCGAACATTTGTAGAATCCAATCTCTCGATGGGAAAGCATCTTCAAACTAAAGCTGTACAATTTGTTACTAAGAGTCTTCTCTTGCGAAATTTCTTCCGACATTTCTTTCAACTCCGTCTTTTCAGATTTGGTTATATATGATGTAACATAGCGAGCAACAGCAATCGAATTATCTGCAACATATTGTATATCCATATTTGCATTCCACATCGTCAAAATCACTAGATTGTAGTCATTAATACTTCTTTTTATATTGTAAGTATTCTTCGGAGATTTCCGAGTTATAGTATGCCTTACTGCTGACATTAAACTGTTGACTCTTCCTTTCGAAATTACTGGACGTGGGAATCCAAAACATTTCGTATAAAATGTTCCCTTTGACTTGTATTTCCGTCAACAATATTTCCCACATCGATGACTTTGAAACCATAAAACTTGTTGTCCTAAGCTATTTTCTCCTCCTGTTTTTGGAATAGCACAGGTAACATAGTCTTCAATAAAAGACAAAACAGTTTCATCGGAATCGGTTCCAAATTTAGGTGCATCCTTGATCCATATTAGCATGTGTATATGAGGAGCACCTCTGGCTTGGTACTCCTTTCTCCAAAAGAAATCAATAACTTCTCCAAGAGGTGGATTATTTTTATTGCAGATAAAAGACATCATAGCTTGAAACCTATGATTAAAATATCTGCACACATTTACAGGATCCAAGGAACACAGTTCTCCAGCTGTCTTCAATTCCATGTTTTTAATATTTGAATTTGCTTCTCGTAGAAATTCAAGTAAATCGTCCCATGCGTATTCAGCACAGCTAAGCGTAACAAACCATGTAGGGGTTCCTAAGTTCCTTAACATACATTTAAGTTCTCCATGATGACGATACCAATACTCATTGGTACCACGTTGACATGCCATCAAATTAATTAATTGAGATTCTAAATGATCGTCTCTTTGTTGAACTTTGTCCAAAAATTCCTTTGCAGAAAGATGTGTAAGATGAACTCCTGTTTTTAATATGTGGTTCACTGCATATGAAAGTCCAGACAAGTCACTTTCAAACAGAAGATGAAATAAATATGGAACACACTGTCGAAATCTTGGATCTTCTGAATACAATCTTGTTGAACGGTATTCTGAAGCTGGAATCTGTACTGGTCGTTCATCATATCGTCCACCTTTTCCAGTGGGGAAGAGCTGTGAAAAACAACGAGCTTCTAAACTTCTTTCCCAAACACTCATGGGAGTTCCCTTCGCTTTCTTCATTTGGAATAATTCAATAGTATGTCCAATCACTTCTTTTGAATGTAAAGGATGTATACTATAATGTTCATAAATTTCTTCACTCCTGGACTTGTCCACCTTTTCGATTTGGCCAGTTGAAATTGCTCTATCATCTCCGAAAGATATTTCTTGTTTTTCCAGATATACATTTTTATAATAAATATTGTTTTCTATGAGATATAACGTAGCCTTTTGAACTTTGGTGACATCTACTAACTCTTGCCATATTTTCCGACTCTTTGTTGGTACACCATTAACTAGAATAACTACAGGTTCAGTTTCCTCTCTCTCTACACCAACAGTTTCAATATTTTTCTTAAAATCTAAAGGTAAATACACAACTCTTCCTTTTAAACCTCTTTGTAAATCTGTGGGAGGTAGCTTACCTCTTTTAGGCTCCATACAAACTAAATCCTGAAACGGGTGCACAGATTGAATTAGAATGGACTCATATGTATTTAAATCCGCCAGTTCTGGAGGAATAGCTACCAACTCTAGGTTATTATGTACAGCTCTAGCTGGCATTTTGTTCTCTTCTAGTTTGCTGTAACAATATTTACAAATACGTTGATCACTACCCAACTCAAAACGTCCTTCCACCAACAAATAGGCACCAAATTGCTCCCACTTATCATTGTTTTCCTTTTCACTTTTTAAATACACATCAACATTCCTAGTTTGACTTCTATAGTGAGTACGTCAACAACAAATACAAACATAGTTTGGTTTTTCACAACAAACTACCTTAAACTTTGTAATTTCTTCTACAAACTTCTCAGTAGTACTATCTTCCACCTCTTCTTCAACACCTACACTTATCAAACTCTCACTTTCTCTACACTCTTCTTCAGTACCAAAGAAACGAAACTGTATATCATCACAAACTTTTTTTACATCCAACACTGAACCATGCAAAAGGGCAGTGTTTATTTCACTTAAAGATGATGCAGGACTTTTTACATAGTACAATCTTCTTACTAACTTACTTTCTGAGTCATGTACTGCTAACATTCTCAAATGATGAAAAGTACTTTGACACACTTTTCTAGAAAGACAAGCCAGAGAATGACCCTGCAAGCCAGTATTTTCTCTCACTTTACAAGGATCTAGTCCTTGCAACATCTTAATTTTCTGTTTAACACTTTTTTTTAGTATGCTCTCGTAAGAAATTTCGTAAAATATCAATAGTTTCCTGTTGTATACTACAAATACTACTACAATTCCACCTATACACTGGAGCTTGTGAACGTCTCCCTTGAACTTCTTCAGCTATTACTTCTTCCACATTTCTAACAATCATCTTTTCTTTTTCAATTGGACAACAGTTTTTAACTTCATAAGAACGACCACTGGTATCAACTGCGTGAACTAATGTATTTTGTTGAAAATAGCTTTCTTCATTAAAAAAACGTTCTGAACTAGAAGTGTGCTTCCATTTACCCAAAATGTTTTTGCAAAAGTTAGTTCTATTAACAAGCCTTTTTCTTTTACTTTTCTCCTTCATAAAATGCATTGTTTTATTCAATGTTTTCATTCTCTTCAATACTAATATAAACAATCTTCTTTTCAATTTAAAAGCATTTTCAACTACACTTTCAATGTGTTGTTTTTTCTTGTAAAATGCGGATCTTTTTTTATATTTTTTGCAATCTTTCAATAAATTTTGTAGTACTCTACTTTTATACATTGTCTTTCTAATGTCTTTATATTCTTTCATCCTTCTTTCAACATAGATTGTTTTCCCATAACATGATTTTCTATTAATATGTCCTTTTTTCGTTTCCTTCTGAATGGTTGTACTACTTTTCTTTTCTCGATTTTGAAAATTCATTATCTTCTTTAAAACTCTTTTAACAAATTCTTTAGTTCTCTTACCATAAGTCTTTTTCTTCAATGTCACATGTTGTACTTTATCTAATTTCTCCTTTTCTCTTTCCTTTAAATAGTACTTTTTTTTCTTTTCTTTTCTTTTGATCTTTTCTTGCCATACTCAATCTTTATTACTAATAATGATGAATATCTGAAAAGAAAGAAAAGTTTAAATACTTTCGTTAAATCATTTAATATTAATAAAATAATTATATACAAATATTCTCAAATATAAATAAAAAAATATTTTTAATTGCATTGCAAAGGTATGTCAGACACTGCAGAATTCCTACAATTAGAAGACATTCAACCTATACAACAGAACCACAGAGCACAACTAAAAGATTTCTCTTCTGCTATCCAAATCAAATTTGAAGTGCACTCTGTAGTGCCGGGGTGATTGCATGAGAACAAAGGTACTGCCTGGATGATTGGAGGAGTACTAGGGTACTGCCTGGGTGATTGCATAAGTGTATAGGTAGTGGTTTAGTGATTTTATAACTGCATGAGTACTGGAAAGTGATTGGAGGAATGCATAGATCCCGACACAGTCATTGCAGGAGTGCAAGAGTAGTGCTTGGGTGATTGAACTACTGTATAGCTAATGCATTGGTGATTGCATGAGTGCAGAGACAATATCAAGATGCTTAGAGAACTACATAGGAACTGCCTGGGTGATTTTATAAGTGCATGAGTACTACCTAAGTCAGACCCTCCAGGATTTCGCGATTTCGCGATTTGCAAAAAAATCGCGAAATCGGCAGTTTTGTAAAAATTCAGCGATTTTTACAAAACTGCCCGCGAAATTTGGACGGTTGGTGGAAGGAGGCCCCTTTTAGGTCTGTGTTGACAGTACAGCTGTCTGCAATGTCAGTATGTGTGGCTTATTGGTTAGGCCTTTGCAGGCATCAGCAGATAAACGTTACAACAATTTGAATGCTGCAGCAGGTGAGATGGTACATGCTCTAGTGGCTGAGAAGTACATGCTTCGGTATCAGACATACGTCTTTCTAATGTTTCAGGAGCTGGGGGAGATCTCTTTCTAGCAGATCTCGCCCGACCTGCTGGAATGTCGTCCCCCACGTGTCTATTCCTGCACGTCGCCCTCGTGGGGAACAGGGGCGGCTTTACTCCTAGAAGTAACCCCCGCCCCCCCGGAATCTCTGGTAGATGCCGGAAAAGCGATGATTTCGGACAGCCTGAGCATCCTGTGGGGAGCAGGCGAAGGAGGTGGGGGGTGATGTGACAGACAGCTGACAAAACCCACAGCGAAGAGGGACCAGGGGCAACTGCGGGCATTTAAATGAAGAACAAACTGCGAGGGACGGAAAGATGTGCAGCTTGGAGAGGGGGGATGAAAAGGAAGAGTTGAAGGAGCTGCGAATGAGATGTGAGGACGAGGATTGGAAGAGGAAGAGAGGGAGAGGGAGAGGGAGAGGGAGAAAGAGTGAGGGGACGCGAACAGGGGAGGGCTGGAGGATGTAGAGGCGAGGGGAAGAGAGATTGGAGGAGGGGGAAAGGTGAAGAGAGAAGAAGGGGAGAGAAGGGTGAGATGTGAAGGAAGAGTGAAGGAGCTAGAAAGGGGAAGGTTGGAAAGAAATGGAAGGTGTGAGTTGGAGAGGGTGGGAAGGAAGATAGAGATGGCAAAGGAGAGATGGGATAGAAGAATTAGGTGTGCGAAAGGAGGCCAAGGCTAAAGAGGGGAGGGAAGGGAGAGGCCTTGAGAGGGGCAGAACGAGGTTGAGATGGGGAAAAGAGGAGCGGAAGAGATGGGAGAAGAAGGGAGAAAGAGTACAAGATGTAGAGAGCGGTGGAACAGGAGAATAGAGATGCAAGGAGAATGAGTAAAAGGTTCCCCGAGTGGAAATAGAGGGGGGGCGGTGAGAGCTTGAGAGCTGAAGTGGGGGAGGGGGGCAAAGAGGAGGGAAGAGAAGAGGAGGAGAGGTGGGGAGATGGAATATAAACGAGAGACAAAGATAGAAGAGATGGGAAGACAAAGGAGAAGTGCGGGAAGTGAATGCGCGAGAGAGGCGGGAAGGAATAAGTGAAATGTGGGGAGGGAGGCAGCGAAAGATGCGGAGGGAATGGGAGCCAGAAGGTAAAGAGGAGAGGGAAGAGAACTAAGAGGACTCGAGAAAGAGTAAACGGTGTATAGAAGGATGAAAGAGAGAGGAAGAGGAGGGACGCCTGGGAGGAGGAATAAAAGGGGTAGAGGGAAAGCTAGAGAGGCGGAGACGTGGGGAGAAGAAGAGAAGTAACCCAAGGAGACAAGAAGAGGGAATAAGAAAGGGCAGGGATAAGAGGGGTGAGTTAAAGAGAGAGAAGGAGAGGAAGAGAGATCCAGGGGGGAGAGAAGAGAAAATGGCTAGTAGTTCGGAGGTGGAGGTTGGACAAACTGAAAGCAGAAGGGAAAGGCATGAAAGGAAGAGCCGTGCACTGAAAAGAACCGAGGCAGAAAATTGGAGTGAAAAAGAGAGAAAAAACAACGAAGAAGAGAACAGAGCGAGTAAGGAGGAAAGAGAATTTGAAAGAGAACGATAAGAAGCACTGGAGTGGGAATTATAGGGATGAGAAGTGATGGAAGCAAGAACAAAACTGAAAACGAGAAAAGAGAAAGGGGAGGAAGGAAATAAAGAGAAGAGAAAGGGAAGGGGCAATGAAAACAGAGTAAAGGAAGAGGAGCGACAAGGATTGAGAAAAATAACAGAAAAGCAAGAAAACGAAGAGAGAGAAGGAATGAGTCAACGATTGAAATGGAAATAACAGAATTATTGAAAGAAAGAGAAGGAGAGAAAACGGAGAGAATGAACAAGGGGACTGACCGGAGAATGACATTGTGAGTGGCAAAAGGTAGGTGCCTGAGGAAGAGGTGTCCCGCCTCATGGATCCGTAGGCAGCGGTGCCTCAACAGGGGTGCATACATCGCACTAGAACATCCCAGGGATAAATACAGCTCCCTCCCACGAGGTTAGGACTGGAGCTGTGCTTCTGTAGAGCTGCAGACACTTTAAACATGCCTATTTCAAAGTGGAATACTCTGCTAAAACAGCTTCCATTGATTTCAGGCTGAAAATGAATGATTATGAGTAAAATAAAGTGCCGCAAAAATGCCGCTAAATTTCCATATTTGTGCCGCTAAATTTCCATATTTGTGCCGCTAAATTTGCTAATCCATGCCGCAATATCCTGGGGGGTCTGCTAAGTGATTGGAGGAGTGTATAGATTCTGACAGGGTGATTGGAGGAGTGCAAGGATAGTGCCTGGGTGATTCAATCAGTGTATAGCTAAAGCATAAGTGATTGCATGAATGCAAGGGTAATGTCTGCGGGATTACAAAAGTACATAGGAAGTGCCTGGGTGATTTTATAACTGTGTGGGTACTGCCTAGGTGATTGGAGTAGTACTATGGCAGTGTCTGAGTGATAGATCCTGACATATGGTGAGACTTACACCTGAGACATGTTATAGGCTTTTTTTTATATTTGCCTAGGCCCAACACTCTCAGCATTACTAGAATGGTAAAGCAGCAGGACAAAAGTGACATTTAAGGCATGTAAGGAAATGGACTGCAACAGAGGTGCAGAAAGAAGCAAGAACAGTGCAGTAAGAAACAACAGAGATACAGAAGAAGGAAAGAGATGTGCACAAAGAGGGAAGAGCAGTTTAGAAAGAACCAATACACGTGCAGGAAAACGGAAAAAGGGTGCAGAAAGAGGCATGAGGGGTGCAGAAATAAGAAAAAGAAGTGCAGAAAGAAGCAACAGAGGCACTGAAAGAGGCAAGGGAGGTGCAGAAAGAGGCAAGAGAGTTACAGAAAGAGGCAAGTGAACTGCAGAAGGAGGCAAGAGAACTGCAGAAAGAGGCAACAGAAGTGCAGAAAGAGGCAAGTGAGGTGCAGAAAGAAGCAAGATAAGTGCAGAAAGAAGTAACAGAAGTGCAGAAAGAGGGAAGAGGGGTGGATAGAGAGGGAAGAGGGGTGCAAAAAGAAGCAAGAGAGGTGCAGAAAGAAGCAAGAGAAGTGCATAAAGAAACAACAGAGATGAAAAAAGGGGGAAGTGGGGTGGAGAAAGACGCAAAAGGGATACAGAAACAAACAAGAAGGTGCAGAAAGAAACAAAAGAAGTGCAGAAAAAAGGAACAAAGGTGCAGAAAGAGGCAAGAGGGGTGCAGAAACAGCGAAGAGGGGTGTGAAAGACACATGAGGGGTGCAGAAAGAAGCAACGGAGGTGTACAAAGAAGCAAGAGGAGTGCAGAAAGAAGCAACAGAGGTGCAGAAAGAGGCAAGAGGAGTGCAAAAAGAGAGAAGAGGGGTGCAGAAAGAGGCATGAAGGGTGCAGAAATAAGCAAGAGATGTACAGTAAAAAACAAAAGAAGTGCAGAAAGAATGAACAGAGGTGTAGAAAGAGGCAACAGGGATGCAGAAAGAGGAAACAGGGATGCAGAAAGACCTAAAAGGGGTGCAGAAAGAAGCGACAGGTGCAGAAAGACACAAAAGAAGTGCAGAAAGAAGGAACAGAGGTACAGAGTCCATGGATACTGCCTAAGTAATTGAAAGAGTGCATGGGTAATGCCTTGGTGATTGCATAAGTGCAGGGGTAATGTCTAGGAGATTGGCGGAGTGCATGAGTAAAGTGTGGGTGATTGCATGAGTGCAGGGGTAATGTGTGGGAGGTTGTATGAGTGTAGTGGTAGTGCCTGGGTGATTGTAGGAGTGCATAGATAGTGCCTGGGTGATTTTATAAGTGCATAGATACTGGTTGGGTGATTCAAAGAGCACAGGCCTAGTGCCTGGGTGATTTGAAGAATGCAAGGGTAGTGCCTGGGTCATTACATAAATGCATGTGTACTAGCTAGATGATTTAAGAAGTGCATTGGTAATGCCTGTCTAATTGTATACTGCAGCGATAATGCTTAGGTGATTCCATGACTACAGGGATAATGCTTGGGTAATTGCATGAGTGGAGGGGTAGTGCATGGGTGAATATATAAGTGCATGAGTAGTGGCTACATCATTGAAATAGTGCATGAGTAATACCTTGGTGATTGCATGACTGCAGGGGTAGTACATAACTAGTGCCTGGGTGATTGCATGACTGCAGGGGTAATATCTGGGAGATTACTGGAATACATAGGAAGTGAGTGGGTGATTTTGTAAGTCCATGAGTACTGCCTGGGTGATTACAGAAGTACTAAGGTACTACCAGAGTGATTACAAGAGTGCAAAGGTAGTGCCTGGGTGATTTTATAAGTGCATGAGTACTGGCTGAGTGATTACATAAGTACAAGAGTAGGTCCTGCGTGATTGAAAGGGTGCAAAGATAGTTGCTGGCTGAATGAAGCACTGTATACCTATTGTATTGGTGATTGCATGACTACTGAGGTAGTGCCTGATTGAATAAAGGTGTGCAAAGGTAGTGCCCGGGTGATTTCTTAACAGCATGACTACTGGCTGAGTGATTACATAAGTACAAGGGCAGTGCCTCCGTGATTGAAGTAGTGCAACGGTAGTGGCTGGGTGATTATATAAGTGCATGAGTAGTGGCTACATGATTGAAAGAGTGCATGGGTAATACCTTGGTGATTGCATGAGTGAATAGGGAGTGCCTGGGTGATTGCATGAGTGCAGCAGTAATGCCTGAGTGATTACAGCAGTGCATATGTAGTGCCTGGATCATTTGAAGACTGCATGGGTAGTACTTGGGTATTTTTATAACTGCATAAGTGTTGGGCCTAGCAAAATATAAAGCAGCAGACTATTACATGACTCAACTACAAGCCTCTCCATATTGTCAGAAGCATGCATACATATGTCTCTACGTTTTCAAATCATCATCATATCTAAAAGAAATATATATACAATATTTCTGGAATATAGTGAAACTAGAAACTGAGACATGTAATAGATCTGCCTGAGTGATTACATAACTCCATGGGTAGTAATGGGGTGAGTGTATGAGTGCAATGGTAGTCACTGGGTAATTGCAGAAGAAAATGGATAGTGACTGGCTAATTGCATGAGTGCACACATAAACATTGAGTGCAAGGATAAGTATAAAAATAGCACCTGAAGGCATAGATGAGTCACGGAGTAGTACCTACGTGAATAGATGAGTGCAACAGTAGGGCCTGGGTGATTCTATAACTGCAACGGTAGTGTGTGGGTTATTACTTGACTGTATAGGTACAGCCTGCATGACTGCAGGGGTAGTACATAACTAGTGCCTGGGTGATTGCATGACTGCAGGGGTAATATCTAGGGGATTACTGGAATACATAGGAAGTGAGTGGGTGATTTTAAAAGTCCATGAGTACTGCCTGGGTGATTACAGAAGTACTAAGGTACTACCTGAATGATTACAGGAGTGCAAAGGTAGTGCCTGGGTGATTTTATAAGTGCATGAGTGATTACATAAGTACAAGAGTAGTGCCTGTGTGATTGAAAGTGTGGAAAGATAGTGGCTGGCTAAATGAAGCACTGTATACCTAATGCATTGGTGATTGCATGAGTACAGGGGTAACGTCTGGGGGATTAAAGGAATACATAGGTAACTCCTGGTTGATTGCATGACTACAGGGGTAATATCTGGGGATTTACATGACTACATAGGAAGTGACTGGGTAATTTTATAACTGCATGGGTACTTCTTTGGTGATTGCAGGACTACTGAGGTAGTGCCTGAGTGAATAAAGGAGTGCAAAGGTAGTGCCTGGGTGATTTCCTAACAGCATGACTACTGGCTGAGTCGTTATATAAGTACAGGGTAGCGCCTCCGTGATTGAAGTAGTGCAACGGTAGTGCCTGGGTGATTATATAAGTGCATGAGTAGTGGCTACATGATTGAAAGAGTGCATGGGTAATACCTTGGTGATTGTATGAGTGCATAGGTAGTGCCTGGGTGATTGCATGAGTGTAGCAGTAATGCCTGAGTGATTACAGCAGTGCATATGTAGTGCCTGGATCATTGGAAGACTGCATGGGTAGTACTTGGGTATTTTTATAACTGCATGAGTGTTGGACCTAGTGAAATATAAAGCAGCAGACTATTACATGACTCAACTACAAGTCTCTCCATATTGTTGGAAGCATGCATACATATGTCTGTACGTTTTCAAACCAACATCATATCTAAAAGAAATATGTATACAATATTTCTGCAATATAGTGAAACCTACAAACTGAGACATGTAGTACATCTGGGTGATTGCATGACAACAGGGGTCATATCTGGGGATTTACATGACTACATAAGAAGTGACTGGGTGATTTTAAAAGTGCATGGGTACTTCTTGGGTGATTGCAGGACAACTGAGGTAGTGCCTGAGTGAATAAAGGAGTGCAAAGGCAGTGCCTGGGTGATTTCTTAACAGAATAGGTACACCCTGCATGATTGCATGACTGCAGGGGTAGTACATAACTAGTGCCTGGGTGATTACATGACTGCAGGGGTAATATCTGGGGGATTACTGGAATACATAGGAAGTGAGTGGGTGATTTTGTAAGTACATGATTACTGCCTGGGGGATTACAGAAGTACTAAGGTACTACCTGAGTGATTACAGAAGTGCAAAGGTAGTGCCTGGGTGAATGTATTAGTGCATGTGTACTGACTGAGTGATTACATAAGTAGAAAAGTAGTGCCTGCGTGATTTAAAGAGTGCAAAGATAGTGCCTGGGTGATTGAAGCACTGTATACCTAATGCATTGGTGACTGCATGAGTACAGGGGTAATGTCTGGGGGATTAAAGGAGTACATAGGTAACGCCTGGGTGATTGCATGACTACAGGAGTAATATCTGGGGATTTACATGACTCCATAGGAAGTGACTGGGTGATTTTTATAAGTGCATGGGTACTTCTTGGGTGATTGCAGGACTACTGAGGTAGTGCCTGAGTGAATAAAGGAGTGCAAAGGTAGTGCCTGGATGATTTCATAACAGCATGACTACTGGCTGAGTGATTACATAAGTAGACTCTTATAAAGTACCTTAAAAAATAATTCCTCTCCCAACATATCTTAAACATCACTTTTCCAATACTACTGCTTCACTATTCTATCAGTAAACAGGTATAGAGCTTAGATAACAGCAAAGCAACACTTCACTTATCTTTCATAAAAGTCTCCCCGTATTTCTAAATCCTTGTAGGCATACGTCTATACCTTTTCCTACCAGCATCATATATAAAAGTAAAAAATAGATGAATATATACATGTGTTTTATACATCTATCATCTTCAGACACATAACACATACCATAATATATGCGCAAGTAGACACATATCTCAGTCACAACAACTAGCACAGCGCAAAACTTCACAGAGTACACTTCAATTTTCAAACAGACACTGAAAATTATGCGGTATATATGAAATATAACTTTCCTCACATCATACAAATTACTCTAGTAAATAACATCTCAACCCTCACTTTCAGGTGGCTGCTGAACCATTTTACAACTACTTATAATATTACACCTACCCAAATACAAAGTAGGAACACTTCACATATCTTTAGTAAAAGTCTCACCATATTACTAAAAGCATACATGAATATGTCTGTACCATAACACTATCCAAACCTTAAAGATTCACATAACAAACTTTCAATTTCAAGCAAACATCAGAAATTATGCGGCATATTTCAACTGTCCTCTCTAGAAACTTAAAAAAAGAAGCCTAATCAATAACACCTTATTTCAGCATCTTTTAAACCACACTTTTGTGCTGCATCTTCACCATTCTACTAGTACTCAGTCTTGAACCTACCACATAAAAAGCAACATCTCTTTGTTATACCTCATGCACCTTCAAATGTATAAGACATATGAAAATACATATACAAGTAGAAACATACTTGAGACAGAAGTCCATGCACACCTTAAAACTTGACAGACTCCACCTCCAAATTTAAAGCAACAGCTAAAATTATGCGGTATTCTACAAATGTACATATCCACACACTAAAACAAACTACCATAATCACTAATCCATCTTCCAATATACACATATTACTATACAGAATCTATTTAAAACAACATGTAACTACAATAAAACAAACTACAATACACATCTCTACATTTAATAATATATTTCAAACAACACAGTTTTTGAATTATTTTTAAAGTTCAAAATAAACCTAGTACATAATACACCTCGCAAATTTATAACTCAACTTCCAAATAGATTTGTAGAATTTAAAATATCACAAACTCATAAATGATTTTCTTATGCACACAATCAATGTAATGCACCACTCTCAGCAAGGTAAAACCAGTAATGGCAAAGTTTCCCTCTCTTTCTCCACACAAATACATGTAAGTAACAAATCACAAACCTTCCTAAATTATTTCAAATTATAAAACACATTTCTATTGGTTAGACATATTAACCCTTACCAACTGACTTCTAAAAGTGCCCAAACTGATTCTGGAATTTTTTGGAGTCGCGAATCCAACGTGCACCGACGCGATGGAGCCGCAAATCCATACAGGAGTTCGAAAATATATTACAAATAAAAATACCACTATTTTTTAAGAACACACCACTTCTAAAGATACCTCTGACTTGGGAAATCTTACTTTAATAAGATTTCACTTATATATAAATTGCAATTTCACATTTTAAGTCCACAGTTAAGTTTCAACCCTTCCCCCATTCTGCTTAATGCCAGTTTCCATAGTAACAGTTCATGGAACATTCAACTGAACTGACAGGTCACAAGTTCACCATATTTTCAAGTTCACCACACAATGTTACAAATGCAAACAGCAGGTGTGGTTGACATTCCCAAAATATGACCTTATCCTATCTACTGTACCTTTCAAACATTTTTTACTAACCAATAAGAAGCATGCTTTTTAAAGAAAGTAAAATGCACCCTATTTTTGAATGTACAATGTTCTTAAACAGCCAATCAATTCTCTACTTTTTAAAAAACAGCATCTTGTCCACCATTTTATGTACCTCTCATTCTACCAACTGACTACCTCAGCTACAAACATCTTTTCATTACTTCTAGACATCCCTTCAAGATTCTTACAGTGTGGATTGTTGGACACAGCTATGTTTTCTGGTGCAAAAGGTATGCTGAACGCAGGGGTATTGACAAAGACCTAGGTTTGCAAAATGTGGATATTAAATGGTTTGCACAGAGAGGATTAAAGTAGCACCAATTGATGCCTTTGGTTAAAACCTTTTTGCATCTCCAACTCCCTGACCTCATGATTTTGCACTGTGGTGGCAATGACCTAGGCACATTGACTGTGGTAGGTCTGGAAATGCTAATGAAGGATACCTTTGCACAATTGATGTTGCTTTTACCTCAAACTGTCTTTGTATACTCTAACATATGCCAAAGACAGAAATGGAAGTGGTCAAATCAATTCTGTCCACAGATTGAGAAAGCTAGAAAGAATGTCAATAAAGGTGTTTCTGCTTACCTCAGAGACCATAGGATGGGCTCCATATATAACAACAATCTATGTTTTGATATGGATGACATCTACAGAACTGATGGAGTACACTCCACAGATCAAGGAAACAGAGTCTTTTTCAACAACCTAAAGCTCTGTATCCGCACTTACATGTAGCTACAACAAACTCACAATGAAAACAAGGGCTCTTTTTAGAGCCACCCTATAACATAATACTGATTATAAATTTTTTATACACATACAATTTTTTTAAATTTTTGGGGGAGATTCGCGAACCCGTCGCGAATTCACAAAACAAAAGCACAAATTCAATGTACTACAACACAACACACTTTTCAAGTTTAACTATTAATTTTTAATTTTATATATTTTTAACAACTCTATCAATTGTAATCTTGTCATTAACTTCAATCACAGTACCTCTTTAAAACAACTTCACAAATACAACACTACCTTCTACATTATATACTACTTAATTATTTATTTAAGGTGAATTCGCGAATTCAACGCAACGTTACACGGGGGCCACGCTGAGAGCCGCATTGGAGTCGCGACTCCAAACTCGAAAAAAAACAAAAACGATCCACTGCCATTATTTGGTATTCGCCCCGGGGACCCCATCCCCCGGGGCCTGCCACCATTTAAAAAAAATAAAAAATAAGGAGGGGGACCGCGTGACCCCCTCCTCAGGGCAAGAATGGCCCCGGGGACCCCATCCCCCGGGGCATGGCCAGCCTGGATTTTTTTTAAGCAGGGGGCCGCATGGCCCCCCTCACGGGCCACTCCTAGCCCCGGGGACCCCATCCCCCAGGGCCTGGCCTCTTTGATGGGGACCGTAGGGGGAGCCCCAATGCCCCCACGGTCCCTGCCGGCTCCCTGCCTCCTGCGGGAGCCGGCATTGCTTTTGGACAAGGGGAGCTGCTAACATGCAGCTCCCCTTGCCCAAAAGCTATACTGCTTTGCTTCTTGAAAACAGCAATGTCCCGGGGGTGGGCACCCCGGGACATTGCAGGAGCCGGCCCTGGGGGGTGGCAGTCCCCAGGGCCATCGAGGGCTCCAGGAGGGGGGCTGCGCGGCCCACCTCCCAACATTTAACATAGCCCCGAGGAGGTGGTGGTCCCCGGGGTTTGGGGGGCCCGCATGGCCCCCCCTCATTAATCAAGGAAGTCCCGGGGAGGTGGTGGTCCCCGGGGGGCCTGCGAGGCCCCCACCTCCATTATAATAAAGCCCCGGGGAGGTGGTGGTCCCTGGGGCAGTGTGGGGGGGTTGGGACCCCCCCCTCGCATTTATTTTTCAAGCCCCGGGGAAGTGGCGGTCCCCAGGGCTGCGGGGGCCCCCGCGGGCCCCCTCAAATTAATTAGGCATTGCCCCCCGGACCTGGCCCACCCGTAAGTACAACGAAGCGCGGGAGCCCGCGCTTTGTTTTTTAAAAATTTTCTCTGCCTGATTCGCGCACCCAGCGTGAATTCGGCCGTTTTAAACAAAAAAATGCTTGTTTTGGGCCTGGGGGTCCTTGTGGGAGCCCCTGAGCAGGCCTAGGGGGTCAGGGTGTTTCTACCCTGCCCCCTTTTCTTGTTTTTTACCTTTGTTTTACCTTTTTATTGTGACTCGGTTACCGAGTCACAAGATGGCTGCCAACACATTCTGGTTTAGAGTGTTGGCAGCCAATCAGAGTGAAGCTGCCAACACTGCTCAGATATCGATATTTTTATTTTTTTAATTTCTCAGCAACTACTGAACGGATTTACACCATTAAAAATAAGCACGCTTTCTAGACCAAGACCTACCTTTCTGCCAAATTTGGTGTAATTCCGTTCAGTAGTTCGGGCTGTAGCTTTGTCTAAAGTTTCCTATGGAAATTAACATGGAGAAAACGAGTTTTGGGACCCCCCTTTTATCACTGCCTCCGCTTGATGAATCACCCCGAAACTTTCAAGACAGGAGCTGACCAGAGCGCCTCATTAGTTTTGAAAATTTCGCGAAGATTCGTCAACCGGCGCCAAAGATATTGGCAAATCAAAAAACGATTTTCCTATGGATCTTAGGTCCTAACTATAACTACCTACTGGCGACCGCCAGAGGGAAGTGTGTATGTATGTGTGTATATATATATATATATATATATATATATATATATATATATATATATATATTCACTGAAAAAACCATAGGTTTTAGGGACAGTTATAGTTACTTGGACATTGCACTCGTACAAAACCCGTGAAATTCCCCCGTTATAGTTAGTTCAGCTAACTATAACTCGCGCCCCGCAATGCACTGCTGATGACGTCACATATTACATCACTCATGACATGGGCAGTGACATCACTGATGACATCACTGATGACATCATCCAGTGACTGTGTGTTTCTGTAAAGTTTAAATATTTTTAATATATATAGGAAAAGACGTATTGAAGAATGAGTGGGTGTGTAAGTGTCTGTATGGATGATTTAGTAGGTGCGTGACTGACTCTATAAGTGAGTGATTTAACGTATCTTACTGAATGCATGGGTTAGTGACTAATCTGGGTGAATGTCTGTATCCGTCTGTCTGTTGCTGTGTAAGTGGCTGCATGTGTTTGTGAATAGCTAAATGAGTGTCTATATGAGTTATTGAATGCTTGTCTGAGTATCTGTATGGGTGCCTGAGTGTTTGTGTGGGAGGGGTGTGTGCAACTCTGTGCATAGATGTGTGAGTGGGTAATTCACTGGGTGGATGGTTTCAAGAGTGCATCTGTGATAGACTGTATGGGTGGGTAAGTGTGTGTAAGAGTGTGTTAGTGAGTGAATGTATGTCCCAGTGGTACATGTGTCAGTAACTACATATGTGAAAGGCAGTATATATGTGTGTTGGAGTATATAAATAGCTATAAGCAAGAGTGAGTGATTGTGATAGTGGCTGTATGGATGAGTGTGTGCTTGTATCAGTGATTGTATAAGAGCGTAACAATGTGCTACTATTTGTATGAGTAAGTGAGCTGGTGTGTGTATAACTGTATAGGTGAGTAAATGGCAGTGTGTTTAATTATTTGCATGACTGACTAGGTGTCTGAGTATCTCTATGGATGAGTGGCGTTGTTTGAGTGTCTATATAGGAGTAAGAGTGCATATGATAGTCCTGTACTGAGTGACCGTAAGTATGAGTTACTGTACGGGTGAGTGAGTGGATGTGTGTGTGTAGACCTAAGAATCAGTGAGTCGGTATGTAGTTATTGGTGTTGGAGTGTCTATGGTTTTGCGAATGGCAGTCTGTAATTTAGAGTGGGTGTATCAAAGATTATATTAGGGTGTGAGGAGGTGCATCAGATTATCACGTGGATGATGTCATCAGTGATGTCATTTGAGATGTCATCAGTGATGTCATCAGTGATGTCACTGACCATGTCATGAGTGATGTAATATGTGACGTCATCAGCAGTGCATTGCGGGGCGCGAGTTATAGTTAGCTGAACTAACTATAACGGGGAATTTCACGGGTTTTGTACGAGTGCAATGTCCAAGTAACTATAACTGTCCCTAAAACCTATGGTTTTTTCAGTGAATTTCAAAGGTTTTTTAAATGCTAATTTGTAACTATAACGAGTCTGAAACCTATGGTTTTTTCAGTGAATTTCAAAGGTTTTTAAATGCTAATTTGTAACTATAACGTGTCTGAAACCTATGGTTTTTTCAGTGAATTTCAAAGGTTTTTTAAATGCTAATTTCTAACTATAACGTGCCTGATACCTACAGTTTTTTCAGTGAATTTCAAAGGTTTTGTAAATGACAATTTTTAAATGTATTAATTGTTATATTAATTTTTTTCATACTGATTTACTACATTTTTAGAAACAATTTTTTTTTACATATTTTATTTTTTAAATTACATTGTAATTACATTATACATTACATTACAAAAAATACTTTCTCAGAATGAATTACTTTAGTTTAAATACTTTGCACATAGGCAATAGACTTTTAAGTACAGTAGTTACAGTTGTTGCAATGGGCAACACATTTTCAAACACAATGCAACATTCAGCTCAATGTGAATTTCTAGTTAAATGCAATTAGTTACTTTATGGATTACTTTTCTAACCACAGGACTGGATCCTAGATTCAGTCCTGGTACATCTCCTGTAAACAGTTGAGTAAAAGCGTTTTGGTTACAGTCGTGATTTTTAAGGAATATTATTGTATTTTAAAAGTTGACACTTAGAAACTTTTTCTCATAGAATCACCAATGTTATCCTATGGAAGGAAATTCACTTAGCAGGTAAAAACTGTTATCGTTACTTTTTCTTACTCAGTGTTGGATCCTGGATCCAGCACTGGTGCATCTCCTGTAAACAGTTGAAAGAATGCGTTTAAGTCATACAGGTGATTTTTAAGGAATATTTGTAGTTTGTAAAAATCAACACTTTGAAACTTTTTGCTGAAAACCAGACAATGGATTCCTATGGAAGAAAATATAAGTTACTGGTAAGTACAGTTAAAATTACTTTTCAGGGTCAGTGCTGGGCTAAAAGATGCAGCACTGGGTTCTCTCCTGATAACAGGTGAGTAAATTGTTATTCGTACTTTGGTTGATTTTAGAGGACTATTATAAAGTTCAAAAACTCCACACTTAGAAGAATTTCCAAGTGAAACCAGTCAATGTTAGCCTATGAAGGTAATTCAAGTTACCGGTAAGTACGGTTAAAATTACTTTTCAGGACCAGTACTGGGCTGAAAGATGCAGCACTGAGGTCTCTCCTGATAACAGGTGAGTAAATCAGAATTCGTATTTCGGCTGATTTTAGAGGAATATTTGTATGTTTCAAAAATCAACACTTAGAAGAATTTCCAAGTGAAACCAGTCAATGTTAGCCTATGAAGGAAATTCAAGTTACTGGTAAGTACGGTTAAAATTACTTTTCCGGATTAGTACTGGGCTGAAAGATGCAGCACTGAGGTCTCTCCTGATAACAGGTGAGTAAATCGGAATTCGTATTTCGGCTGATTTTAGAGGAATATTTTAAAGTTCCAAAACTCCACACTTAGAAGAATTTCCAAGTGAAACCAGTCAATGTTAGCCTATGGAAGGAAATTCAAGTTACTGGTAAGTACGATTAAAATTACTTTTCAGGACCAGTACTGGGCTGAAAGATACAGCACTGAGGTCTCTCCTTATAACAGGTGAGTAAATCTGAATTCGTATTTTGGCTGATTTTAGAGGAATATTTGTATGTTTCAAAAATCAACACTTAGAAACTTTTCAGCAAAAAGCAGGCAATGATATCCTATGGAAGGAAATTCAAGTTACTGGTAAGTACGGTTAAAATTACTTTTGAGGATCAGTACTGAGGTCTCTCCTGATAACAGGTGAGTAAATCGGAATTTGTATTTCGGCTGATTTTAGAGGAATATTTTAAAGTTCCAAAACTCCACACTTAGAAGAATTTCCAAGTGAAACCAGTCAATGTTAGCCTATGGAAGGAAATTCAAGTTACTGGTAAGTACGGTTAAAATTACTTTTCAGGACCAGTACTGGGCTGAAAGATACAGCACTGAGGTCTCTCCTGATAACAGGTGAGTAAATCGGAATTCGTATTTCGGATGATTTTAGAAGAATATTTGCACAATGGTGAAGGGAGGGGGCGGGGCCTGAGGTGACATCTGTGCAAACGCGCCCCGTGGTGCGTTTTAAGTTGGGGATTAAGTCCCCTTGAATCCTGAGGGTCCCTAGGGGCCAACTAGCCCACCAGGAACCTCCAATATGCGCCAGGGGGCTGCGTTGCAGAGACGTGTAGAGAGGCCACACCCTTTTACACCTCTCTGCAAGCGCAGCTCTGTGGCGCTTTCTGGATGTACCTGTTGGGCAAGTTGGCCCCCAGGGACCCTCAGGATTGAAGGGATTTAATTCCCCATCTTAAAACGCGCCACGGGGCCTGTTTGCACACATGTCACCTGAAGCCCCGCCCTCCCTTCACCACTGTGCAAACGCGCCCGTGGCGCGTTTTAAGTTGGGGATTAAGTCCCTTGAATCCTGAGGGTCCCCAGAGTCCAACTAGCCCACCATATACCTCCAAAAGCGCCACAGAGCTGCGTTGCAGAGAGGTGTAAAAAGGGGTGTGGCCTCTCTACACGTCTCTGCAACGCAGCCCCTGGCGCATATTGGAGGTTCCTGGTGGGCTAGTTGGCCCCCAGGGACCCCCAGTATTCAAGGGGAATTGTTCCCCCTCTGCAAACGCGCCAGGGCGCGTTTGCAGAGTGGTGAAGGAAGGGGCGGGGCCTGCGGGCCCGATCGTTTAAAAAAAAAAAAAAATGTTGTCCCCTGAAGGGGGCTGTGTGGCCCCCCTTCCTTTTTCCTGTTTTTGGGCCTGGGGACCCCATCCCCCAGGGCCTTACCCCTTTTTTTAAATTTTATTTTATTTAAAAAAAACGGGAAGGGGGCCGCGTGGCCCCCCTTCCCTGGGCCTGTATTGGCCCCGGGGACCCCATCCCCCGGGGCATGGCCTTTTTTCTATTTTCTTGGGAGGGGGCTGCGTGGCCCCCTCCTCAGGCCATTTAAGGCCCCGGGGACCCCATCCCCGGGGCCGGCCTTTCCATTTTTTTTTTTCTTTTTTGGGGAGGGGGGCCGCGTGGCCCCCCTCCTGGGCCACTACTTGCCCCGGGGACCCCATCCCCCGGGGCTGGCCCTCTCCGTTGGGGACTGTGGGGGGGTCCCCAATCCCCCCACAGTCCCGCCGGCTCCCCACGTCCCTTTTTCCTGTTTTTGGGCCTGGGGACCCCATCCCCCAGGGCCTTACCCCTTTTTTTAAATTTTATTTTATTTAAAAAACGGGAAGGGGGCCGCGTGGCCCCCTTCCCTGGGCCTGTATTGGCCCCGGGACCCCATCCCCGGGGCATGGCCTTTTTTATTTTTCTTGGGAGGGGGCTGCGTGGCCCCCTCCTCAGGCCATTTAAGGCCCCGGGGACCCCATCCCCGGGGCCGGCCTTTCCATTTTTTTTTTCTTTTTTGGGGAGGGGGGCCGCGTGGCCCCCCTCCTAGGCCACTACTTGCCCCGGGGACCCCATCCCCCGGGGCTGGCCCTCTCCGTTGGGGACTGTGGGGGTCCCCAATCCCCCACAGTCCCGCCGGCTCCCACGTCCCTTGGGAGCCGGCATTGCTATTCCACATGGGGAGCAGCTGACATGCTGCTCCCCATGTGGAAAAGCAATCTGCTTTGGATATTGGAAGAGAGAGCAGGTTTCCTGCTCTCTTCCAATATCCAAAGCAAGTTTGCAATGACAGGACGGGAGCCGCGAGGCTCCCGTCCTGTCATTGCAAGCAGCAGTGTCCCGGGGGGTAGGCACCCCGGGACACTGCAGGAGCCGGCCCTGGGGGTGGCGGTCCCCAGGGCCATCAAGGGCTCCAGGAGGGGGGCCGCGCGGCCCCCCTCCCTACATCAGCACAGCCCCGGGGAGGTGGTGGTCCCCGGGCTTCGGGGGTCCAAAACGGACCCCCATTTTAATTTATTAGTGCCCCGGGGAGGTGGCGGTCCCCGGGGCGTGTGGGGGCTGGAGCCCCCACACAGGTTGTTTAATTTTTTTTAAAAAGCCCCGGGGAGGTGGTGGTCCCCGGGGCTGCGGGAGGGCTCAGAGCCCTCCCGCACCATTTTTAAAAAAGCCCCGGGGGGTGGCGGTCCCCGGGGCTTGGGGGCCCTTTGAGGCCCCCACACATAAAATTAAACCCCCACCATGCCCCCGGGACTTGGGCCACCCGGGGGCAAATACATCGAGCGCGGGAGACCGCGCTCGATTCTTCGGCAGGATTCGCGCACCCTGAGCGCATCCTGCCGATTTTTAAAAAATTTTTTTTTTTTTTTTTTGCCCAGGGGGTTCTTGTGGGACCCCCTGAGCAAACCTAGGGGGTCAGGGTGTTTCTACCCTGCCCCCTTTGTGCGCTTTGCGCACTTGTTTCTGTCCCTCGGTTCTACCGAGGGACAAAATGGCTGCCAACATTTCCTGAATCGGAATGTTGACAGCCAGCTGACAGCCAATTAACATGCAGCTCGTGATCGGGACGGTGCGCGCAGGGTGCGCTGAGGGTACGCGGACCCTACTCGGCCATAGATATCACTAACTTTTTACTTTTCATTTTCTCAGCAACTACTGAACGGATTTACACCATTTAACAAAAAGGGTTCTTTCTGAACCAAGAACTACCTCTTTGCCAATTTGGTGTAATTCCGTTCAGCAGTTCAGGCTGTAGCCGTGTCTAAAGTTTCCTATGGAAAAGTGCATGGGGAAAACACGTTTTGGGACCCCCTTTTTCTCGGCCCCCGCTTGACGAATCCCCCGAGACTTTCAGGGTAGGAGCGGACCGGAGCGGGCCACAAAGTTTGAAAATTTCGCGAAGATACGTCAACCGGCAAGAGAGTTATTTCAAATAGAATGTCGCGGATTTCCTATGGATAATAGGTTGTAACTATAACTATCTACTGGCGACCGCCAGTAGATAATATATATATATATATATATATATATATATATATATACAGACACGTATGGGGTTAGGGGTGGGTATGGATATAGGGTGAGTAATGTGTGATAAGGGTTGTTTTAGGGTTAAGGGTTGGTAGAGGTTTAGGGTCCTAAGGGTATTTTAGGGTTTAAGGGCAGGTAAGTGTATAGAGTAGTAAGGGAATTTTCAGGGTTATGGGGCGGGTAGGGGCATAGGGTGGTAAAGGTATTTTTAGAGTGTAGAGGTGAGGAAGGGCATTGGGTTGTAAGGGTGTTTTTAGGATTTAGGGGTTTGTAGGGGTATAGGGTGGTAAGGGTGTTTTATAGGTAATAGGTAGGTATGGGCATAGGGTAATATGGATTTTTTTAGGGTTTAGGGGTGGGTAGGGGTATAGAGTAGTTAGTGTATTTTTAGGATTTAGTGGTGGGTAGGTTGGTATAGGTAAATAATAATGTGAGGTTTTGGGTGGACCTTCAAGGAGACTTATGGTCAATGTTCATTGGGCAGTGTCCTAGTCATATATGTACAGTATCCTTCATGATGCGCTGCTCTTGGAATCTTAATGTAACTGGTTCCTAGACTCTATAGCAGTTGTTGAGCTATTCTTACTTTGGCACCCCTATTGTTAGTAATACATTATTTAGGCTGCAAGCTCACTTGTTCTGTCTATCACCACATCTTTATTGGTGACCAGTACAGGATGCGATTATCCCTCCTGGTGCCATGTTCATGCCTTGCTTCATCTGTTTTGTTTCTTCTGTTTTCAGCAAGCTATTGTGAGGTGATAGGAGGTCCCACACATTCATAATACTTGGTTCATTGCACAAACCAACTCCCTCAAATCTACCACAAAACTATCACCAATTCACCATAAACGCACTTCTTCTGCAGCGATCATTCTCAAACCTGTCAATTTCTGTCATCTGTATTGCACAGTGGTGCACTTTCTTATGAGTTATGCACCACCTGCAAGCTATGAGAGGAACCTGTGCAAGATGAAAGTCGCTGTTTTATTTCTGTTCTATTCCTGTGTAACAGCGTAGATACTGATTATTCTTTACACAACATACATACCAAATTTTACACTGAAATCATAATGTGCACTTTACAGATGTTAATGAAAAATCACAGACAGAGAAAGAAAAATTTGAAATATCAGCACTGTAAAAGCATGCTTGATCAGCTAGAAACAGTAAAATGAATCAAATAATAAAAATAAGATGTTTAGTGACGATTTACCTTACATTAATAACAAAGGTGTCATGGAAAGTTTAGCATTTCTTTTGATTGCAATTGCAGAGTGTTATAATAAACTCAACATTAGAGCAAATCAATGTTAAGAATTACGTGTTTGAAATTTTCAGTATAAGTACTAAACATCATAAAGAAAGTATATTAATGAAAACGATTTTGTTTTAATGATTTTTAGAAATAATTTACATGAAGCTACTTTTTGAAAATCATGCGAGTAGGCCATATTCCATTATTTCTTAATATGAAATGCTTGATTGACTTCATTATGGTTTGTATCTTAATAATGAGTTGATTTACTAAAAGAAAAGATGATGTAAATGCATTGAAATTCTTTTGCTTAGGCTGCATTATTTCAAGGCTTTGTAAAATGAACTTTGACATGTTCTCTCCAAATGTTACTTTAACTGTCCCTGCCTATTGTAACAATCCAACTATGAATGAAGCCCTATTCTTCCTTGTGTGTGAATTGGTGGGAACTGGTTCTTGGTCTGTACCCATGATGGAGCAACCAAATAATTTTCCTTTATTAACTAACCTGTGAGGATGGCAAAGACTGTTGTTTCTCATGACTAGTTTGGGAAACAATCCTGGCATAGCAAAATGTACCTGTCAAACGGAAGTTGACCGCACAATGAACAGAACACTGTTGATGTCACAACTGCTTCATCTATATTATAAAGACGAACACCCTGAAGGGGGCGGTCCACTTTTTCTCGGAGCTTTTCTTTTTGGGCTTCTTCTACTGCAGTTGCTGATCGATTTGGACTATTTCTATTTCGACAATATGGTTATTCATCCATGCTCCTGATTTTCCCTTGCAATTAACTTATTTGCGGAACTCTTTTGGACTGTCTGGTGAGAAACCAGATCGGAACATTTCTGATTTTGCTCAATTTCCCTCTTTGCCCATGCCCGTGGTCATTTTCCCTAGTGGACTTTAACTTGACCCCTTGTCCTTTTAATGAATGAGTCTTTCTTGGAACCATCTTCCTGCCTTCATTGGTAGCGTGAATATGTAATGCTAAAACCATCCTCTTCGAAATTCTTTGATTAAATGTGTGGTTTTATACTATGTGCTATTGGCATTTTAACTGAGGTACTTAAAATGTTGCTTGTATGCATTTGTTTTGGATCTTTAATACAATAACTATACTTTCTAAGTTGCCCGAGTCTGTTATTGTGTCCTGATGTTATTTCTTTAGACTGTGCTATTAGATTTGATTCTAAATGCGTAACAGAGATAGTTACAGATTATTTTCAAAACATCAAGTTCTGCTGCTTTTATTTTGTGTTGCGTCGGCAGAGCTTTTAGTTTGTATTATTCTGGTTAGACTAAACTTCTTAAGGAGGTTGGGTCTTCCAATTAAAATACTTCATTTCTACAGTATGGTTCTGAGAATAATGTATTTGAACTTCATTTTGAACTTGTGAGTTGGCCACCAATTAATGGTTCTCATTGGTTAGCTAATGATTTAGACATCCTGAAGTCTCACTCCTCACTACAACAATAAAAGATTTAACAGAGAACCAATGCCTCTGTGGGTACTGTGCAAAATCTGTTTTAGATGGAAATTCATAAAGAGATTGTTTTATTGGGGTCCAGTGCAGCTTCAGTAGAAAAAGCTTTACCTGGATTCAATCTTTGGCAGCAGAGCTATGGTTCTAGTCTAGTAAAGTGAGGTTTTAGGGTGCCAAAATAGATATCCCTGTCCACGTCCAAAAAGTCCAAGAGTTCATGGTTCGGTAAGAGGAGGGATGGAGTACTGACGGAATCTGGATGATGAGTAGCAGCAAAGGAGTGTGAGTATTAATAGGGATGCGCATTGCAATTGCTTTGGCTTAAAGAGTGTGGTTTTTGAAATGGCTGTGTGTTGTTGAGTGGAGTGAGAAATGGTTAAAGTCCTTATGGTTAAAGTCCATGTATGATTGTGGTGCTTTATGCAAAGAAGTTGACGTTGTAAATGGGTCCATCATGGCCTAAGATCTCAAGATAATTACATACGTGGCAGTCTAAGTGTAAAAGACACTGAGTAAGTTGTCTGCTGTTTGTGGTGTTTGTCGTGCGATGTTGTCAACAACATCTTATGGTAAAGGGTTGTCTAATGTGTGTTAGTGGTAAAATAGTTGGCACAGTTGATCTCAAGTGCACAGGGAATAACTATCAATTAGGTTGAAATCCCGCTGGATGAGATTTCATTGGAAGTGAATGAATATAGAAAAGATTAATTTCCTTGTGAGAGTGGATTTCCTTTAGTGGAGCAAACAGTTTTAATTGTTGCTTGCATTGTATTGTTTATTTGTTAGAGAAGGAGCATGGAAGAAAATTGTAGAGGAGGGTGAGCTGCTGCAAGGAGTGAGATTGATGTCACAGTGTGTGACAATGGGGTTGGTTGGTTAGTGTAAAGCCGAGCTGAGTTTGGTTGACAACGTCATAAAAGGTCACACAGTCATTGGTTGAGACTGCAGAACTAGAGAATTGTGGGAGAAATGTATTTCCTGGATTTTACGGAAGTTTATTTGTGAGATACGAAATTGAATAAAAATGAAATTTTTCAAAGCTTAATGAAAATTCATCAAGGGAGATGAGTAAATACCTGCCAGAGTAGGAGTAGAGGTGCCACCTGAGGGCACGCCGGGAGGCATTGTATTGATGGACAAAGGATAACATCCATGTCTTTGGCTTGAATACTGGCACAAACTTACAGAGGGAGATGAGGCACTAGAGTTTCCTCGTTATGGGGCATTTAATTTGAGAATCATTGAGAAATTAAGGAGGAAATCATACAAAATTAGACCACCTTGTAGAGCTACCCAATTTGAGTCAGCCTGGACTGCGCACATTTGTTTGAGAATCCTGAGACTATTACGAAAAAAGATCAACTTTGGGCACAGGACAGCTTTATTAAGCACAGGCAGGCTTCTAGGGAGGCTGTAGAGGTGGCAAAAACAGTTGTGAGAGACTATTGCATAATCACAGATTTCACCCGAGATCGATTCCTATTTACTTTATGTGATGAATATGCACGAGTGAACATTACTGACTCAGTTTAGTCTGGGCTTGATTCGCTGGTTGCTATGCTTTCCACTAGGGCAATATTCCACTGCAGACATTTGTCAATGCGATGAGCAATAAACCCAGTCCCTATTGCACTTTGTTTTCTTCTGTAATTATTACCTACCTTTTACAAGGAGATTTTTATTGCCATTGCTACGTAGATACAAGTTTTCTAACTGTAAAGTTGCCTTACTCTTTCCCCAGCAACTTAATGATAATGACACTTGCCATTCTGTTGATTGCTTTTTGAAGTGTATTTTAGCCCTGAGGAGGAGGAGAATACTGTTTTAACTGATGTCATATCGAGCATAACTGCACTTTATGCTTCCGGTTTTCTAATATAGAGTTGTAAATTGATCAATGCACGATTGATTCTTTTAAGATGCAGCTTTCCAAATGTACTACATCGCGGATGGTTTTTGTATGTTTTTTAATATATTTGTAAATGTTGAATGTTTTTTAACATAGTATATTTAATTATGTTTTTATTGCGTGCTCTTGTTATATGCTTATCTTTTATGATCTACTTGTGTAGATCGGATAAAAATGATGGATTTGAGTCATTAAATACCTGGGAACACATTGCACATCAGAAAGAGAAACAGAAATACCTTGGGAAATATAGAAGTACACTAGATCATTACGGAGAAGCTAGATGGGAGGTACAACAGAAAGCATGAAGAGCAGATGTTGTAAAGGGAACAAGATTGTATCCTTTGTTAGCAGTTGAGGGAGATGTTAAGGGAAAAAGAAAAGAGGAAACATATAGAGACAGAAAAGAAAAGAGGAAACATATAAAGACAAAAGAGACAGAAAAGGGTGCTCCTGAAAAAGAAGGAGAAGAGAGTGACATAGATGTTGAACCTTTAAATGACTTATTAATGAATTGTCCACCACCATACAATGAATCTCAGAATGAGGATGTGTCAAGTATTAGTACAGCTGAAATTCCGAATGCTCCTGTAATGCCTGAAATATCAAAAGAGCCATCACTTCTAACTCCTGTGAGAGGGAGGAAAGAAATACCGGCTCCATTGAATCTGATTTAATCAAATACTCCAGATACTTTGACTGTTCCAGTCACTATTGACCTGTTGTACCTCATTATAAATCTGGGTTACAGGTAAACACTGTACAAACTATGGCTGTACCTGCTGGAGTAAATACTGCACATAGTAATCCACTAGAACTGACAACGAGATCTGTGTTCAGATGCCTATGGTCCGTCTCGAAGTGCTACTACAGGTACTAAGAGTACAGGTTCCATTCCAAATCAGACACAATTTGACCCACACATGGAATGGTTCAGAGGTTTCCATCTTTTTATTCCCATGGAATGAGTGGACCTCCTGAAATGAGTTATTATGTTCCTGAAATGATTTTACCAATGGGAAGTACAGCTTCTGATACATCTGCATTAAATGTACAACCTGGAACTAGTAGGAATTTGACCAATGGAGATATGAATTCAAATTCTTCTAGAGCACAATCAGGATTTACTCCTGAAGAATTTGAGGATATAGTACCCCAGAAATTAATCAGAGTGCAGAAACTTTCAGTTTCAGCTCCAGTTCCAAATTCGACTCAAGTTCCTGCTTTAGTTTCAGTGGCAATTTTAGCTCCAGTTATTGTTTCAAGAAGGGAAAATCTATTAGATGTGAGTAAGCTAAAAGTAGAATTAGAAGAAATGATTCAGGGAAATCTTAGTCCATCATGATTAGATACCTACCAGGAGGAGGAAGTATTGCTTCTCTGCAAAGATATTACCTGACAAAGCTAGATTGACATATGAGAAATTGCCTGAATTGGCTCAAAAATATGAAATTGACATTCAGAAATCAAACTTCTCACAAAGAAATGACAGATTAGACTTTAATGACTGGGACTCTGCAAATATGAGTCCAGCTAGAAAGAAATTGCAGATTAAAGAATTAATGACATTGATTAAGAAATGGAGTGAAAGAGAGAAGTGGGAATGAAGATGGTAAAAAAAGAAGAAAGTAAAAAGAGTTAGAGCGCAGACACCTTCAATGGTTCTTGATGGAGGGAATGGAGAAATACAGATGCTTCCTATGAGAGAAGTACCAGGTGGAGGTTCCGTTCATGTACGTGGACAAGAGCTGATATTTTGTCATTTGCAAACAGATTTCTCAAATTGAGAGAAAATCCAGTGGAGTGGTATAGACAGATGGAAAGATTTGTGAAAATTTCAAGTTTTGTGGTTAGATTTGAATACCCTGTTTGACATTGTGGTTCCTGGAGATTTATGGATAGAATGTAAAGTTTGTATGGATTGTCCAGAAGCAGAACCAGAAAAATATCCTAGAACAGGCGCACCATCACCAATGGTATTAAATAAATACCAACAGGTGAAAAATCACTTGAAAACAACATTTTCTCCTAAAGAGATTGATTGGCAGCACATAGACAGAACAACCCAAGAGGTTAAAGAATCAGTTCATGCTTATTACTAGAGTTCGGTATAGGCTTTTAAACAGTACAGCAAAATGGAAAATGTGGCTGACAAAGATATGGGACATTTTGTTTTCAGATTCGTGAATAGTTTGAGGCCTGAGATTTCATCTATGATTCTTCAGCAATTAATCTGTTGGCAAAACAAGTCTAATGATGAGATTTTGTGTTATGCTAAGTGCTGTGGAGATGAGATTGATATGAAACATTAAAAGTTAAAGGAGAAATTAATGGTGAGCCAGGATTTGAAACTGCAGTTCCGGTACAGGGAGGATATAATCCAGTCCCAATGATGCAGGGTGTTCAACAGCAGAATTTCCAGTCTCAAGGTAGAGGTTGTGGTGTTCCAGTAGATCTTAGAGCGGGTATTGATGTATCAGCTTTGAAGAAAACAAACCCATGTCATGTGTGCAGGCGTTGAAAACGTGAGTGTAAATTCATTGTGAATAATGCAGGAAATCTGTTACAGAATGGAGGGTATGCACAGTCTCAGGGAAATGACATGGTCCGGACTCAACAGTCACAAAGACAGAGAACTCAGAATAATAATACATCCCAATCAATGCAGATGCCACAAGATCCGATGCGTCAGCAGAATGTCCAGGTACAAAGATTCAATGTGAATCAGAACCAGCCAATGAATAGATATTCTTGCCAAAATTAGAATGCATCACAATAGCACTTAATTCCGACAGATGATTTTGATCCAGACCCATTAGCCTGATGGTGCCTGAAGAGGGAGGACTGCGTGCTTGGCACAGCCTTGCAGTTAGACCAGAGTGGTCCCTATGTGGATGGAGAAGTGAATGGAAATCATGTCTCATTCCTTGTTGACACTGGTGCTACCCGCTCTACTGTAAGAACAGCAGAGGTTCCCAACCTACCCCTCTTAGGAGAAAGTATCCAAGTTGTAAGAGTTACAAATAATAAATTGTCCAACCCAACTTCTGAAGCAGCTCCTGTTAAAATAGGATTCTTTGAGGATCGACATTGATTTGTGGTATGTGATTCAAGTTCAGTGAATTTGCTAAGACGTGATCTATTGTGTAAATTAAATTGTTCCATCTATTGCACAACAAGAGGTATTGAATTTCATACAAATGATGAGTATGTTGTTTTTAAATTGTCGAAGCAAAAATTTAAAATGGGAATGTATCCTCTCCTGATGAGAGAAGATTTTTCTCATTGAAATAAGAGACACTGTGTTACCTGAAGACTAGGACTTTACAGGTGATGATATTGGAATAATTAAAGGTGTTGAATCAGTCTAAATCACCATAAAGCCAAATGCTGAATATCTGAGAATCCCACAATACAATTTGACTCCAGATACCATTGCTGGAATTACTCCTGTGATCGGCTCAATAATTGAGCATGTGATCTTAAAGAAGATAATGGGAACTCTATGTAACTCACCCATTATGGGCTTGCAGAAGCCGAATGGCAAGTATTGTATTGTGCAGGATTTGTGGAGGAAAAATGCCATTGTTGTCCTTCGTTGTCCTGTGGTACAGAATCCAGCAGTGATAATATTTCAAATTCCATGTGAAGCTGAATGTTTTTCAGCCAATGACTTGTGCCAAGCCTTCTTTTCTATCCTTCTTCACGAGGATAGTCAGTTTCTCTTTGCTTTCCGTTTCGGCAACTGCGTTTTGGCATGGTGCCGAGCCTCACAAGGGTATACAGAGAGTCCCTTGATTTTTAATCGGATCCTCAAAAAGAATCTTGAGTCTTTGGTAATACCATATCATTCAATGCTAGTGCAGTATATTGACGACTTATTGGTGGCATCAAATACTAAGGAGGCTTGCAGAATTTACACTAGTGCCCTTTTGAATCATCTCGCAGAGAACGGACATAAAGTATCCCCGACTAAGATACAGTTTTGCCAAACTGAAGTCCTGTACTTACAACATTGAGAAAGGAGTAAAGAAAGTGTCACAGGAAACAATCGCAGCGGTTCTAAACATGAGTCCGTCAACTACCCAAAAGTAAGACTGCATTTTCTTAGGAATGGTGTGCTATTGTCGGCAGTGTATTCCAAATTTTTCCCTAACAACAAAACGTCTCCAGAGGTTGACACACAAAGACGTGTCTGATCTGGTAAGTTGGGATGACAGTTGTATACTGCCTTCATGGAGCTGCGAGAATGCCTTTGCAGTGCACCAGCTCTGGGAATGCCAGATCACATAAGTGCTTTGTGTTATTTTGCAGTGAAAGAGAAGGCTGTGGTCTTTAAGTGTTAACACAAATGCATGGAAGTAGTTGCAGTCCCATAGCCTATTTTTCAGCAACTCTCGATCCTGTAGCCGCAGCATTATCAGGATGTTTAAAATCGGACATCCATTGACTGTATTTGTACCGCATTCAGTGGAGATACTGTTAACCCGTACTCTGACAATATCTGATGAACACCTGTCTTACTAAATACGAACAGATTCTTTCGGGCACAGAGAACATGACTCTTAAAAGATGCACGGTTTTGAATCTGTCCACTCTGTTGCCACTGCCTGGAAACGAAACTGTGACTGATGAAGTTGAACATGATTGTTTGGATGTGACTGAATTGTGTACAAAGCCCCGTCCTGACATCCAAGATGAACCAGTGCCTGAATCTGATCATGTGTTTGTTGATAGTTCTTGTTTGAAAGACAGTGAAGGAAATTTGAGAGCTGCTTATGCTGTCTGCACAGTTACTGGTGCTGTGGAAGCATCATGGTTGCAAGGAGTGTACTCTGCACAAGTAGCAGAGCTGGTTGCACTGATGCGAGCTTGTAGCATTTCTGAACAACTTAGAGTTACAGTATTTACAGACAGTCAGTACAGCTTTGGAGTTGTGCATACCTTCGGGCAATTGTGGTCACTGCATGGGTTCATGACTTTCTCCAGATCGCCAATCCGAAACAGGGAAAGTGTAAGGAACCTGTTGAGGTCCCTACAATTGCCTTCCCAAATTGCAGTGGTCAAGTGTATAGCACATAGACAACGCACTAACTACGTGACCGTTGGCAAATAATATGCTGATGAGATCGCAAAATATTGTGCATTAAATGTGCATACTTTTAATGAGGAGATACTGAGCGAAACATCAGACATCACAAATCACAATAGGTTGTTAACTGCAGCAAATACCTGGGAGGAGGTCAGGAGATTGCTGGAAGAAGTGACAGAAGCAGAATAGCAAGGTTGGGTGCGAGCAGGATGTACAAAAAGGCCGGATGAAGTCTGGGTTTACACTGATGGCATATCTGTATTACCGGATAGCTTGTTGTCACCTATGTTTAGACATTACCATGGTCCTGTGCATGAAGGAAGAGATGCAATGATGCACCTCTTTCGATAAGTGTGGTTTAATCCCAGATTCAGAGTGACTGTTGAAACATTGTGCCACCGCTGTGTGGTATGCCAACATCTGAAGGCAGGAAGAAAAACGCAAGGTGTTATAAGTCATATAGGAAAATCCTCACGTCCTTTCAACCGAATGGAAATGGATTTCATTGAAATTCCCCTTTGCAACAGTTTAAAATATGTACTGGTCATTGTATGCATTTTCTAAAAAATGGGTTGAAGCTTATCCAACAGGACGAATTGACAGCTTAACTGTGACTAAGTTATTGATAAGAGAGTTGATTCTGAGTTTTGGATTCCTGACTTCTCTTGAGTCAGAACGAGGAACTCATTTTAACAATGAGGTCCTGAAAATGTTATGTGCAGCACTACAGGTTGAGCAGAAGCTCCATTACTGTTACCCTCCAGAGGCTTCTGGACCTGTCGAACAGGTCAATGGTACATTGAAAAACAGATTGCCGAAGGTGTGCATTTCAACATCTTTGACGTGGCATGATGCATTGCCTCATGTGTTGATGAGTTTGAGAAGTACACCCGATAGGAGGACAGGATTGTCACCCCATGAAGTGATAATGGGACAAGTGATGAGACAGCCAGCTGATGTGGTATGTTCTGTGTCTCACCAGGTTGGAGAAGCTGCCCTTGCGACTCAACTGGAGTAGTGCCACGACCTCAGTCCTTGTGTCTGGGAAATGGTGACATAGCACGTGCAAAAATCGTGCTTGGAACACTGTTGGAGAGGTCCATACCAGGTGATCCTGGTTACCAACACTGCTGTGAAGTGCGGAGGTCTCCAGGTTTGGGTACACGCTGCCCATACTCGCAGTCTCATGTCCACTAGATGATACAACAGCACCTGTTCCCAATGTGCTGGTTGTTTCAGTGAGACAGATGGATGATATTAGTCAAGCTGTTGAGGACCAGCAAGCTGCTGGGCCAGCACTCATTTGGCCTGAGGGGGTTCCAGAGAGTCAACATTAGTCGGTGCCGAAGGGTCTCAGCAAATAGAGTTGATTACCAGAGAGACGGATCCTATCAAAGAGACTCGTGCATCAAGAAAGCGAGTTGTACCCAGAGACCTTTGGCCTCGAAGAGGTGAGCTCTTAAGAAGTTGTTTGACAGAAGGACGACTATTCCTGAAATCTCTGAACAGAGCGACATGATGAGCGAACAGGTGTAAAGAGATCAAAAAGAGTGAGAGTACCTAGTTGAAAGTACTCCACTCCTAAATGGACTTATTTGTCTGCAAATAAATGGGAGCAGGAGTATATAGACTTTTGCTTTAACGAAACGAGTCCATCTGAACCTCCTTGAAACAAACTTTGTTGTGAATTTGAATTTGAATCTTGGTGTACCGCTTGAAGGACTGACACAATTTACCTTGAATATACTCATCAACAAAGCTTTTCAACATATTTTCCGTATTGAACAGGGCTATCAAAGAGTACCTTGATATTTTTTTGCTGAACATTGCCAAGTTGTTAAAACCACTTGTTGCTATATTGTTTAGTTACTAGTTAGTGAACGGTCTTAAACTTGAGAAGCCATGAGCCCTAACACTGAAATCTCTCCTAGATGCAAACGCGTATATACTTGAATCTTCTCTGTCATTGCTATGATATTATTTGCATTGCTTATTGTTTTGAATTTGCCACATTGTGTACCCAAAGAAGATTCTAAGCTTACAATTTCTTCTGAAACTGCAAAAATTAACAGCACTGATTTTACTGCTTTGGATGACAACTCTTTACATCATGATTTTCCAAACACTGATTACTTACTGAATACTTACGCTGGTCTGCTGAATGAATATATAAATACAATGGATATTGGTGATTGCTACGCATGTATGCAAATTCCTATATCTGTTGCTGAGGAATAACTAACCATAGCTTACCATTAATATATAGGATTTCTTGTAGTGTGCTAACTAGCTTGTTTTTTGGTACTGATCAATTGTTGTATTATTATTATTCCAATCAAGATCAGATCTTTTCTGGGTTTCCTGAGCTAAAAAGCTTAAATCTAAATCCTGAAGCTTTGCAAGCTGAAACTATGGGCTATCTGTTTAGACCAACTCAATCTTTAGACATGGCTTATTCACATAGAAATAACGTAACATGAAAAATATGTAGAGCTGAAAACAATTTCATAGATTTAGTAGAGAGTAGATGAAATAATGCAACAATTAATAATAATGCTAAATCGAAACTAATTCCTTGGAAATTAGCGCAAGAAGAAAATAACCTAATAGAGGGAATGGCTGCATTAGCTTTAGACTGGCAACATAAGGGAAAACTTTGTATATATATATAGAAAAAGGTCAAATACTAACACAAGATTCGTAGGACTTAGTGAATGTAAACATACCTTTGAGATTTATAAAAACTGGGTAAGATATTTAAGTGAGTTGATCCTATCTTTCCTGGAGTGTATTATATTTGTGGAAAGAATGCTTATTACAAGATACCAAACGGATGGTATTGAAGCTGTCACCTGGGAATTGTTTATGCAAAACTTATCATGTGAAGGATTTCGAAGAAGAATTAAAGGAAGAGAATGGGGAAATGAAGGGAAGTGTGAGTGCAAGTGAAATAGTGGGGAATATTTTCTGGGTTATAATGCCTTCTGCTGGAGTAGTACTAAATTCTCAGAAAATTAGAAAGCTGTCTACCATAGTTGTTAAATAACTTACCAGCAACTGGAGGATTTTCTTTTGTAGATGTAGAAATGATTTCAATAAGATCGATGTTAATACAAAATCGACTTGCCTTTTGATATCCTACTCATGAAGGAGGGCAGAGTTTGTTGGCTGTTAAAGGTCCAATATAATTGCACTTACATATCGGACAAAAGCAAACACTTAGAAGGCCATATTAAAAACATTACTGACTTAAATATGGAATTAAAATACTTAAAAGCTGACTGTTCCTGTGAAGTGATAGGCAAAGGATTTTCAACTGTTAGTAATTGGTTAGTTAACTTAGGTAATGGATTTGTGATTTCTATCATAAGACCATTAGTGACAATCTCTCATAATGCATATTAGCAATCAAATTCTGCAGGTTTAAAAAGGACAAACAAGGAGTGAAAAGAACAAGAACTGATCTTGAACTGGAAGACGAACAATGTAAATACTATGATGAAATGAACATTTTACAGGAGTCTAGAAGAAAAAGGTTAAAGACAACAAAATAGTGCTTTGTGACATTTGATGTGGTAGTTTGTGATGGCATAAATTGCTATCAGAAGGGGGCCTCTTACACGTGTAGATACTGGTTATTTTTTACATGACAAACAAAAAATTTTCATTGAAATCATAACGTGCACTTTACACACTTTGACAAAAAAATCACAAAAATAAAAAGAAAAAGTTGAGAGCTGCTTATGCTGTCTGTGAGTTGGCCACCAATTAATGGTCCTCATTGGATGGCTAACGATTTGGACATCCTGAAGTCTCACCCCTCACTACAACAATAAAAGATTCATCAGAGGACTAATGCCTCTCTGGGTATTGTGCAAAATATGTGTTAGATAGAAATTCATAAAGAGATTGTTTTATTGGGGCCTAGTACAGCTGAAGTAGAAAAGGTTTCCGCTGGATCACTTGAAACGTTGCCTAATCTTGGGAGGAGCCAAGAGTGGCCATAGGCATCAATTCCCAAAAATGCTAGGTTTAGAAGAAGTCACATTACACATGCTTTAAACTTATGACATTACAGGAAGTGACCTCATATGAAATTTGACCCTGAATTTTCCCAGGAAGTGATGTCACATGACCTTAACCCTGATGACATCATAATTGACATTGATGACGTTCCATTATAACTACATGATTAACATAACACAACATAAACAAATGGGTACTTTAGATGCCACCTATACTCACATTACTCATTTCTCTTTATATTACATGAAAAATGATGTATCTGTCTGCAGAGGATATTGAGCCAGAAAACACAGAACAGAAGTGGGAACCTGAATTATTTATACCACAAACTGTCATGATTTAATAGTCGCCATTGTGCATAGCCATAAGGAGAACATATTGAAAAATAATAGATAGCCTTGCTTCATGGTATAGATAGCAGCAAAACATGCCGCTGCTGAAATAAGTACCTTACATTTAGTAACAAAGGACAGTAACTCAATTGAAAGAATTCCTGGGAACCTTCTGAGAGCCGAACACCCAGACAGCATTTTGCAGTTTAACATATTTTGTAGCTGCTCCAGTAAAGCACTGATCAACAAAACCTCAATTTTCTTTCCATTGACTCACAGAAGCCTAGCTTAATGAATCACCATAAGTCTTTAAAGGCAGAGAATATTGAACCCAGGCCAGTCTTAAGTAACAAAGGCACATCATCTGGATATAATTTAATGAATGGAATTTTTACTACACAATGACGTTGACTCTCAAGAATTCCATATCTGGCTACGGTTTCATAAAAGAGAGTGAATAAAATGGTGCCCATCAAACATCCATGCTTTGTTCCACGGTGACAAAGACTAATATTGTATTCTATATATTTAAAACAAAGTTAGTTTGGAATTGGTAAATAAGAGAGATAATCATCCCGTGAGTTGGGAAAGAAAATTAATACAATGCAATACAGAAAAAAGAAATTCCAAGCTTATTGGACACCTTTGCTGCCTCAGTAATACAACAGATGGCGTTCTGATGCCAGAAAAGCAGAAACACAATCTGCTGCCTCTGCTACTAAATGTTCTTGTTACTAAAAGGCAACGAGATACAAAGCTATTATGAAATGGATAGATTCACCCACTGACCACCTTCAATAAATGACCATTGATTACTTTAGGACATTTTTTGTCATCTATACTTAACAGGATATTAGAACGGTAGGACGCTAATTCCATCAAGAATTCAACAAGATTCAAAAAGCTTATTGCAACACCCATACAGAATGATGTAGGAACTCAGCCACCCTGCAATATATTGTTAAACAATCTCGCCAACTGAGGGCTTGCTTGTGAAAAAGTATTGTTAACTCAGAAGATCATCTTATCCAGGGATGTCTCAGTTGGTAAGCAGATGTGGGGCATCTGATGTGTGGCTAAAAACAATGGGAAAACTGACTTGATATCTCTAGTTCTTCCTGTAATAATTTGTAGTGACTCTAGAAATTACTCAAAATTTTGATCCACCATCAAGTGGTCTGAGTGGTAAACATCTCGGTAATGATGAATGTTCTCAAACCTTATTAAACAAGTTTGTTAAAAAAGTCTTTAATAGAAGTAACTCAATTTTAGTTATTTTTTTTACCAGCTATCCACACCAGAAATTTACTCACTCACTCTCCTTCCTCATATACCCATTGGCCACAGGTTTGAACATTGGCCACTTCCCATTAGAAGTAAAAGTTTGGCAAGTCCTGTTTCTCCCCTGCTTTCATGCATCACCAAGCCAAGGGTCAGGAAAAGTGCCTTTTCATTATAGTCCTTAGTTTTTGAGTTCAATGTGTGGATAATGACTGATGATGGGCAGTAAATGCAATTCATTGACCACAAACCGTGACTTTAAATGCTTCCAATACTATAAATAGGTGAACTGTGATAATATTTTTTTGAAAGAATGTCTAAATGGTGGTTTGTGTAGTTTTGGATAAGTCATTTGAGATAAAAATTCTAATTTCTCCACTGCCATCTAGATTGTGTCTTTAGCCGTTTTATTTCTAACTTGACCTCAAGCACAACAACAGCATGATCCAAAAAGCAGGATGTAGTAACATAGGCATTTGGTAATCCAGATGATGCTAAGTAATACTTTAATCTGGATTAGGCCCGGGCATAATTTTCATTACGCCAGCATACTCTTGGGCATTTTGCAAAACAAATATTACATATAATGTCCAAGATTACGCCACTACACAATGCTGCATAACAAGAGAAGTGCATTTGGATAAAAATCCTAATTCAAGAGCACATGAACAACACGATTGACACTTCCTTCAAATGTGAGTACTGAAAATCAACCTCAAAAATACATACTTTTTAGAGTGAAAGGCATTTTTTAAAGCTGGGAGTGCCATATAGACTGGGAGGCTACTGTACATACAGCATCGACTTCTTCCTATCCTGTGCATTCCTCCCTCCACTTTCTTCAGCCTGTGGTCTTTTTGGATTTGGGTTCTGGAGGGAAAGAATAAATCTCTTTTAGTCTAGAATCTCTGCTGCATCCACACCACACCATTGGAATCTTTACTTTTTTGGAAAAATAAAGTACGCTCGATGCAGTATTTTGTCAAATGTTTCTTCGTTGAGGGAGGGCAGACACCACCATTTTGTATAAAAATTTTTCCCTTTTGTTTATTTGTTGTTGCTGGATGGTCAGCAGTTTGGATTAGAGGCCCATGTGGGATGAAGGGATATTGCACATTTTCTGTATAGTAGAGGCCTGGGGTTATTTATATTTTCTCCTCTTCCTTTTTTGTCCGATGTGTAATTTTACAGTGTGGTTGTTTTACTGTTTGGAGTCTAGTATACAGGAGCCTAGGGTGTATTTTGTAATGTAGTTTTCATATTCTCACTGCTGCTGTGCTAGAGGTTTTGTGTTACTTTAGGGATTGCTGATGGCCTTGAATTAATGCAAAATGTAGGTTATCTTTTGCCTGCATGTACTTTTTGGTGGCTAGGGTTGGAATTATTCCAGGAGTCCAGGCCCAAGTAGCCAAACATTTTCCTTTGTTCTCAGTTACCTTCTTTCCCATGTGCTTGTCCGCCATTTAGCATCTGAGTTTGTGTATGTGTATGATGGTTGATTATTGTGTGTTTCTCTGAAAACTGTAAAAGTATATTGCATTGGTAATTGCTAGTGTGGGCTGTTTGTGTTTGGGACATTTTTATATTTATTCTCTTTTCTGACTCTTTTCTATATTTTTGTGCAATCCTTTCCCTATAGCGAGGGTAAGGTAGCCATTTTGTCTTTGTTCTCCATGCATCCTCATTTGCTGGCTTTGTGATGAGTGACTACCATTTTGTGGAGGTTGTGCGTGTGTGTGTGTGTCACAGGCAACCATTTTGGCTTTGTTCTACATGCATCCTTATTTGCTGGGCATGTGGCAACCATGACCACTATTTTGTGAAGCCTATGTGTGTGTATCATATGCAGCCATTTTGTCTTTCTTCTCCATGCCTCTTTTTAGCTGGCCATTTGGCAAGTGACCACAATTTTGTGGAGTCTATGTGTGTGTTTGTCATAGGCAGCTATTTTGTCTTCCTCTTTGCTGACCATGTGTGCTGACCATCATATGAATGCATGTATTTCTGAATATTAATTATTGTATTTCACATTTGAAAAATGTTTGCTAGGGGGATTGATTGATTGTAATGGTAGTTTAAGAGCACATTTTTTGTTTGTTTTCTAATATATTTTCTCTGTTATATTATTAATTTGTGCTTTTGGCTGATTGTAGCAGCCTGGAGTGCATAGTTGTTCTTTTTAATTCCATTATTGGATTTTTGCCTGCATCCTCTTGACTCTCATAGGGGTCCCATGGGCCCAGGGGGGACATCAGCTATTTTTATATTAAGATATTTTTGTTCTGCCCCTGTCACCCAGAGAGTGACCCATGGGCCCTTTACATACACCACCTATTGTTTTGATTAATTTATTAGATTTTTATATTATTGGTACAATGTGATTATGACATTTATTTCCTTCCTATGTCTGACTCTGTTCATGTTTGCAGGTGCATGAGCGGATACTGACTGAGATGGAGATGTCTCTGAATTAGCTGGCATCTGAGTCCAGAGAGCACTCTACTAAGTGCTTCTGCTTGTGCTGCTGAGCCATAGAATCAGTAAAGAAGATGACCCCAAAGAAGGAGGTTCCTACCAAGAAACTGGTCATTGAGGAGTAAGGAGAAGCATGTAGCCACCACTGGCATCCCTCATTCATTTTCTGGCAATGCTACAAGCCTGCTGCACCCTCCTCTAGGCAGAAAGAGGCTGGGAGGATGATCATCACTGGATAGACAACAGCACTACCACCATCACCCAAACTGAAGCAAATGTTTCTCATAGCTGCAGAGACTGCAGTCATGGCCGAGAGCAGTGAGTCTGAAATTGATGTGTCCCATCAGCAAACTGAATCCTCTTTCCAGGAAACTCAACAGCAACCACAGTCTGCTAAACACCTGATCTTCCAGAGGTAGGGGCAGAGCAAGAAGTTGAGCATGGTAAAAAGCAAGATGTTGTTGTGACTGCTCTTCCATTAGACACATCATCCTCACAATCTCCTGTAAGGAAAAGAAAGACAATTTCCCCCATCTTCTTCAAGCCCCGTCTGATGAACTTGACAGAGATTGCACCCGACTGAGAGCCACAAGAGACAAGGGAATAAGAACCTTCCCAAAACCCTCACGGAAGAGGATGAACCACTGATTGTTCGTGTGGAGAGTGGCACAGAGGAAGTGCAGATCACCTCTATTCAACCTGCACTGAGTCATGTAGTACCACCATCACCTGTGTCCATATTTTAAAAAGCCTGCAGCAACCTTCACCACTTCTACTGTGGTCACAGCCCGCCCTGGAGAAAGGATAATACAATGGCCCAGCTCCACCTCAACAGGTCTTCAGGCATTGGTTTGATAAGAAAGCTCTCCTACTCAGTTTGAAACATCTTCACACTTAAGCCTCATGAGGATCACACCACAGAATTCTTACTTTGCTGCAAACCAGTACATTGTGGTAAGCATGGTGAACATTATGGTACAGGGAGCCATGTAGCCCATCTAAAAAATCAGCACCCAATTGTTTGAGAAGAACACCTTGGTAAGATAGCTGCTAGGGAGAGAGAGGAAGTTGAGCAGATAGAGGGAGGCGGTGGTGAGGAAGAAGAAGATGTCATGGGAAGCAGCACTGTGGCTGTCGCTCAGAGTGTGCAGTCATCACCTACAGCAATCGGGCATGGCACAAGGAAAAGAGGGATATAGTCACCCCAAAGCATCCAAGTAACTTACATGTGCAGGTCACTTGTGGAGCCAACCTCACAAAAAATAGTCACAACAACCAACTATCAAGTTCATGTTCAGCAAGGAGTCACTGTACCACTGAACTCAAGAAAATGCTGATTTACACAACAGGGTAGCAGGTCAAAATGATAGTGATTGACCTCCTACCTTTTTCTTTGGTGAAAGAAGAGAGGTTCTTGGAATTTGTGGAGAACCTTCATCCAAAATGGAAGTTTCCAAAATGGGCCTTTTTTTCCACTGTTCCTGTGCCAGCGCTGCACCATCAAGTACTGCAATTGGTTGGCAATGCAATGAAAGAGAGCACTGATTAGTCCATCCGCCTCACAGCAAACATGTGCACCAGTTAAGGAACAAACTACATGCGCATCACTGCACACACTTTCTCCTTAAAGGGGGTTAAGCAAAGGTTAGCCACTGGTCTGACCATTGATGATGCTTTGAGGCAACAGTTGCAATGTTCTCTTTGGAGAAATCACAAACAGCTGCCAACTTCTTGTATAGTTTTAATACCAAAGCCTTCAAATGGTTATAATTGGAGGGTGTGTGAAATTCCAATTATGTAAACTTTTGAAAATATTATGGGAAGTTACACCTAATTTTGTGACGTACATCTCTGCTACCTTGCTTGAAAAAGCCATTTTGTTTTACTCCAGGTTGGTCTTCCCTAGCTATCCCTTGTATTTCCAGCTCCCTAGGCAACGTCCACCTCCATCCAACCTATTATGGTCCGCCTTTCCCCTTTTTTTAAATTTTATTTCCACTTTTTGTTTGTTTCTGGTTGTCAATGTGTGTTTATTTTCATTTTCTGCTCCCTTTTTAGGTTGCAAAAGACACACAATTGATGGACGGAATGCAGAACAAATCAAAACATTCACCCCCAGTCAAGAGATCTGGGCTAAATCCATCATTCTTTTGCTCACCATGCCACCCCAGTTTAGACCTGGCCATATGCAAATCAGTCTTGACCCTGTGCCTCATGGGAACAGTCCAGCCCGAACTGCCAAGCCAGGTCCTCCCTGGACCGGAAACAAGCATCCTAGGACCGGTTTCGGGGTTTCACCCCTCTTCAGCCAGGATAGCTTGATTCCAGTGGCACAGTGAGCCCGGGACCCACGTCTGGGCATACCCGGTGCACTTAGGGCGAGGAAGCAAAGACACACAATTGATGGACGGAATGCAGAACAAATCAAAACATTCACCCCCAGTCAAGAGATCTGGGCTAAATCCATCATTCTTTTGCTCACCATGCCACCCCAGTTTAGACCTGGTCATATGCAAATCAGTCTTGACCCTGTGCCTCATGGGAACAGTCCAGCCCGAACTGCCAAGCCAGGTCCTCCCTGGACCGGAAACAAGCATCCTAGGACCGGTTTCGGGGTTTCACCCCTCTTCAGCCAGGATAGCTTGATTCCAGTGGCACAGTGAGCCCGGGACCCACGTCTGGGCATACCCGGTGCACTTAGGGCGAGGAAGCAAAAGACACACAATTGATGGACGGAATGCAGAACAAATCAAAACATTCACCCCCAGTCAAGAGATCTGGGCTAAATCCATCATTCTTTTGCTCACTATGCCACCCCAGTTTAGACCTGGCCATATGCAAATCAGTCTTGACCCTGTGCCTCAGGGGAACAGTCCAGCCCGAACTGCCAAGCCAGGTCCTCCCTGGACCGGAAACAAGCATCCTAGGACCGGTTTCGGGGTTTCACCCCTCTTCAGCCAGGATAGCTTGATTCCAGTGGCACAGTGAGCCCGGGACCCACGTCTGGGCATACCCGGTGCACTTAGGGCGAGGAAGCAAAAGACACACAATTGATGGACGGAATGCAGAACAAATCAAAACATTCACCCCCAGTCAAGAGATCTGGGCTAAATCCATCATTCTTTTGCTCACCATGCCACCCCAGTTTAGACCTGGCCATATGCAAATCAGTCTTGACCCTGTGCCTCATGGGAACAGTCCAGCCCGAACTGCCAAGCCAGGTCCTCCCTGGACCGGAAACAAGCATCCTAGGACCGGTTTCGGGGTTTCACCCCTCTTCAGCCAGGATAGCTGGATTCCAGTGGCACAGTGAGCCCGGGACCCACGTCTGGGCATACCCGGTGCACTTAGGGCGAGGAAGCAAAAGACACACAATTGATGGACGGAATGCAGAACAAATCAAAACATTCACCCCCAGTCAAGAGATCTGGGCTAAATCCATCATTCTTTTGCTCACCATGCCACCCCAGTTTAGACCTGGCCATATGCAAATCAGTCTTGACCCTGTGCCTCATGGGAACAGTCCAGCCCGAACTGCCAAGCCAGGTCCTCCCTGGACCGGAAACAAGCATCCTAGGACCGGTTTCGGGGTTTCACCCCTCTTCAGCCAGGATAGCTTGATTCCAGTGGCACAGTGAGCCCAGGACCCACGTCTGGGCATACCCGGTGCACTTAGGGCGAGGAAGCAAAAGACACACAATTGATGGACGGAATGCAGAACAAATCAAAACATTCACCCCCAGTCAAGAGATCTGGGCTAAATCCATCATTCTTTTGCTCACCATGCCACCCCAGTTTAGACCTGGCCATATGCAAATCAGTCTTGACCCTGTGCCTCATGGGAACAGTCCAGCCCGAACTGCCAAGCCAGGTCCTCCCTGGACCGGAAACAAGCATCCTAGGACCGGTTTCGGGTTTCACCCTCTTCAGCCAGGATAGCTTGATTCCAGTGACACAGTGAGCCCGGGACCCACGTCTGGGCATACCCGGTGCACTTAGGGCGAGGAAGCAAAAGACACACAATTGATGGACGGAATGCAGAACAAATCAAAACATTCACCCCCAGTCAAGAGATCTGGGCTAAATCCATCATTCTTTTGCTCACCATGCCACCCCAGTTTAGACCTGGCCATATGCAAATCAGTCTTGACCCTGTGCCTCATGGGAACAGTCCAGCCCGAACTGCCAAGCCAGGTCCTCCCTGGACCGGAAACAAGCATCCTAGGACCGGTTTCGGGGTTTCACCCTCTTCAGCCAGGATAGCTTGATTCCAGTGGCACAGTGAGCCCGGGACCCACGTCTGGGCATACCCGGTGCACTTAGGGTGAGGAAGCAAAAGACACACAATTGATGGACGGAATGCAGAACAAATCAAAACATTCACCCCCAGTCAAGAGATCTGGGCTAAATCCATCATTCTTTTGCTCACCATGCCACCCCAGTTTAGACCTGGCCATATGCAAATCAGTCTTGACCCTGTGCCTCATGGGAACAGTCCAGCCCGAACTGCCAAGCCAGGTCCTCCCTGGACCGGAAACAAGCATCCTAGGACCGGTTTCGGGGTTTCACCCCTCTTCAGCCAGGATAGCTTGATTCCAGTGGCACAGTGAGCCCGGGACCCACGTCTGGGCATACCCGGTGCACTTAGGGCGAGGAAGCAAAAGACACACAATTGATGGACGGAATGCAGAACAAATCAAAACATTCACCCCCAGTCAAGAGATCTGGGCTAAATCCATCATTCTTTTGCTCACCATGCCACCCCAGTTTAGACCTGGCCATATGCAAATCAGTCTTGACCCTGTGCCTCATGGGAACAGTCCAGCCCGAACTGCCAAGCCAGGTCCTCCCTGGACCGGAAACAAGCATCCTAGGACCGGTTTCGGGTTTCACCCCTCTTCAGCCAGGATAGCTTGATTCCAGTGGCACAGTGAGCCCGGACCCACGCCTGGGCATACCCGGTGCACTTAGGGCGAGGAAGCAAAAGACACACAATTGATGGACGGAATGCAGAACAAATCAAAACATTCACCCCCAGTCAAGAGATCTGGGCTAAATCCATCATTCTTTTGCTCACCATGCCACCCCAGTTTAGACCTGGCCATATGCAAATCAGTCTTGACCCTGTGCCTCATGGGAACAGTCCAGCCCGAACTGCCAAGCCAGGTCCTCCCTGGACCGGAAACAAGCATCCTAGGACCGGTTTCGGGGTTTCACCTCTTCAGCCAGGATAGCTTGATTCCAGTGGCACAGTGAGCCCGGGACCCACGTCTGGGCATACCCGGTGCACTTAGGGCGAGGAAGCAAAAGACACACAATTGATGGACGGAATGCAGAACAAATCAAAACATTCACCCCCAGTCAAGAGATCTGGGCTAAATCCATCATTCTTTTGCTCACCATGCCACCCCAGTTTAGACCTGGCCATATGCAAATCAGTCTTGACCCTGTGCCTCATGGGAACAGTCCAGCCCGAACTGCCAAGCCAGGTCCTCCTGGACCGGAAACAAGCATCCTAGGACCGGTTTCGGGGTTTCACCCCTCTTCAGCCAGGATAGCTTGATTCCAGTGGCACAGTGAGCCCGGGACCCACGTCTGGGCATACCCGGTGCACTTAGGGCGAGGAAGCAAAAGACACACAATTGATGGACGGAATGCAGAACAAATCAAAACATTCACCCCCAGTCAAGAGATCTGGGCTAAATCCATCATTCTTTTGCTCACCATGCCACCCCAGTTTAGACCTGGCCATATGCAAATCAGTCTTGACCCTGTGCCTCATGGGAACAGTCCAGCCCGAACTGCCAAGCCAGGTCCTCCCTGGACCGGAAACAAGCATCCTAGGACCGGTTTCGGGGTTTCACCCCTCTTCAGCCAGGATAGCTTGATTCCAGTGGCACAGTGAGCCCGGGAGGACCTGGCTTGGCAGTTCGGGCTGGACTGTTCCCATGAGGCACAGGGTCAAGACTGATTTGCATATGGCTGGGTTCAAACTGGAATGGCATGGTGAGCAAAAAACGATGGATTTAGGCCCAGATCTCTGTACTGGGGTGAATGTATGACATTGTTCTGCATTCTGTCCATCAACTGTTGTTTTTGCATTTGTCACCCCGAGTGGGACGGGTATGCCCAGACGTGGGTCCCGTGCTCTCCATGCCACTGGAATCAAGCTATCCTGGCTGAAGAGGGGTGAAACTCCGAAACCGGTCCTAGGATGCTTGTTTCCAGTCCAGGGAGGACCTGGCTTGGCAGTTCGGGCTGGACTGTTCCCATGAGGCACAGGGTCAAGACTGATTTGCATATGGCTGGGTTCAAACTGGAATGGCATGGTGAGCAAAAACGATGGATTTAGGCCCAGATCTCTGTACTGGGGTGAATGTATGACATTGTTCTGCATTCTGTCCATCAACTGTTGTTTTTGCATTTGTCACCCCGAGTGGGACGGGTATGCCCAGACGTGGGTCCCGTGCTCTCCATGCCACTGGAATCAAGCTATCCTGGCTGAAGAGGGGTGAAACCCCGAAACCGGTCCTAGGATGCTTGTTTCCAGTCCAGGGAGGACCTGGCTTGGCAGTTCGGGCTGGACTGTTCCCATGAGGCACAGGGTCAAGACTGATTTGCATATGGCTGGGTTCAAACTGGAATGGCATGGTGAGCAAAAAACGATGGATTTAGGCCCAGATCTCTGTACTGGGGAATGTATGACATTGTTCTGCATTCTGTCCATCAACTGTTGTTTTTGCATTTGTCACCCCGAGTGGGACGGGTATGCCCAGACGTGGGTCCCGTGTTCTCCATGCCACTGGAATCAAGCTATCCTGGCTGAAGAGGGGTGAAACCCCGAAACCGGTCCTAGGATGCTTGTTTCCAGTCCAGGGAGGACCTGGCTTGGCAGTTCGGGCTGGACTGTTCCCATGAGGCACAGGGTCAAGACTGATTTGCATATGGCTGGGTTCAAACTGGAATGGCATGGTGAGCAAAAAACGATGGATTTAGGCCCAGATCTCTGTACTGGGGTGAATGTATGACATTGTTCTGCATTCTGTCCATCAACTGTTGTTTTTGCATTTGTCACCCCGAGTGGGACGGGTATGCCCAGACGTGGGTCCCGTGCTCTCCATGCCACTGGAATCAAGCTATCCTGGCTGAAGAGGGTGAAACCCCGAAACCGGTCCTAGGATGCTTGTTTCCAGTCCAGGGAGGACCTGGCTTGGCAGTTCGGGCTGGACTGTTCCCATGAGGCACAGGGTCAAGACTGATTTGCATATGGCTGGGTTCAAACTGGAATGGCATGGTGAGCAAAAAACGATGGATTTAGGCCCAGATCTCTGTACTGGGGTGAATGTATGACATTGTTCTGCATTCTGTCCATCAACTGTTGTTTTTGCATTTGTCACCCCGAGTGGGACGGGTATGCCCAGACGTGGGTCCCGTGTTCTCCATGCCACTGGAATCAAGCTATCCTGGCTGAAGAGGGGTGAAACCCGAGACCGGTCCTAGGATGCTTGTTTCCAGTCCAGGGAGGACCTGGCTTGGCAGTTCGGGCTGGACTGTTCCCATGAGGCACAGGGTCAAGACTGATTTGCATATGGCTGGGTTCAAACTGGAATGGCATGGTGAGCAAAAACGATGGATTTAGGCCCAGATCTCTGTACTGGGGTGAATGTATGACATTGTTCTGCATTCTGTCCATCAACTGTTGTTTTTGCATTTCCCTTTTAGGTTGAGCATTCAAGACCTCTTGTATATACTTTAGTATATACTTATTATATACTTATATGTCTATGTACTTTGTGGGCTCTGGAGATCAGCCCTAGGACTTGTCTGCTTCCGCTTAGGGACTTTTTCTGTTCAACTGCCTCTATTTAACTGTCTTGATAGAAAACGACAAGCAGAAGTCAGTAAAATACCAGAATTGCTTTCTGCTGAGGGACTTTCTTTTTTTATTTTCTGGCAACTGCCTCTATTTAACTTTCTTGATAGAAAACGACCAGCAGAGGTCAGTAAAATACCAGAATCACTTTAGCATTCTCTAGATTCCAGTCCAAAGAAATTGTCTTCCACGAGCACCCGTAGACCATAATAATTTTTTTTAATCTTGTATTTTCAATGATATGACCACCGAAGGCCCTGATTTTATATTAAAAACAGAGCTTTGGACTATACCATTTCCCGCTGAAAGGCAATATTTCTCTCCATGTGTTTCCATACCTGGCATGTCACGCAGTTTGGTGCTTACTTTCCCTCCATGTTAAAGAACAGTAGAAGTTTCAGCACCCAGGCTAATGTGCTGCATAGCTAAATACATATAAGGTCCCAAAGGCGAGACCAATTGCATTGCAAATGCTTGTTGTTTATGTATACCCATTCCCACACAGCTCTGACAAAAGCAGACAGTGACTCCATCTGCGAGCCCCACACACTGTTAGTTGTCGGCAGCACAATATTGTAATACCGTACCACGTTTTCAATTAAGCAGACTTCGAAGTGCTCATTTGTATTGTGCAGCACCACCTCCACCTCTTATTGGCAGCAAGCTGCATGCATGTAAATAATATATACTTGCATGTATTTTTGCATAGATTGTGTGTGTGTGTGTATATATGTGTGTGTATCAGAAAATTGTAATTTATATGTATTAATAAATGCACAGTCTATATTTTAGCTATAAAAATGAATATGTACATGTATAGTATATATAAAATCAATTGTGGATATATGCATACATGAGTATATTTATAATATAATATATATGTAGCCACTGTGTAGTTATAGTTTGGCAAGAGTTTCCATAGGAAGAACAATATTTTTTTGCAAATAACTTTGGCGTCTTTTGACAAATCTTCCCAAAACTTTTTAAAAATAGTTCAACCACCTCCGCGCCTTCCTGGAAAGTTTCAGAGTGAACCGTCAAGTAGGGGCCAAGAAAAAAGGAGGTCATAATAAGATGATGAGAAAGTTGCAACAAGCTTGGAATCAATGCCAAAGAAAATCAGGTAAAAGCTTACCTTAATCGTCAGTCCAAAGACATGCAATAACTAACCGCTTACATCTTTCCAATAATTGGCAAGCGCTGGGCAGAACATAAACATATGTAGATCATTGGCTCCAGTCTCCCCACATCTTGTGCAACATGGCGCTGGACCCTTGACAAATTTTGCCATCTTGGTCGGAGACATGCAGATTCTGTGGTTCATATAAAATTCTTTAAAGTAGCAGGTTTGATGGTGGAGTAAAGAAGATTTAAAGATACTTGCCATAAATTTGACTGTTGTGGCGTTGGCAAGAATCCTTCCAAACTAGGGACAGGGTCTTCAACTTCTTAGCGTCTGCTTTTATTAGCTTCCAGTACCATATTGATACCTCTTTCTTTAGCAGAGAGGGCCACAAACTTCTAATGAACAATTAGTGAGCTAACATATTGTATTCAAGACAAACGTAAACCACTCTTAAGTGCCATTTTGTTGGAATGGGAGCTGTTGAATTTAAAGCCTTTCCTGAAGAGCAAGCTGAAGTATGTGAGAATTGAGATGTTAATACAGATATCTCCCTCCAGAGTCTGAGATGGTCCAGGACCCCCATGCGAAAGAGGAATCTGCATGTGGAGAGACTCTGTAGATGGTTGAGTCGGACCGCATACATTGTTCATAGGGCTACCTGACCTACCCAACAAATTGCTGCCACTGCGCACGGTTGATCAAGAGTATGGGCCCGAGTATTTATTTCTAACTTTTATTATTTGCACACAATCTTATAGCAGAGTGACTGAACATCATGGTCCTGAAAAATGCCTTGAACATTTGATGTCATTAGGGCAGAAACATGTTGACCACCACACAGGGTATACATCCATAACCCTGTCTCACACTGCTTTTAACCCCTATCCTTTAGGACATAATAATAAAGTTGGTTGTTCCTATTGAGGTAGTTTTAATACACTTTTTTGTTGCACTCTGCCCCTCACTTCCACCCAAGAGGTATTGAAACACTGTTGTGCTCCTTAAAACACTCCTGCTCCTTTCATGCGGGGAAGTTGTAGCCCACACTGGGTACCTTGCGGTCCCAGTGTGTGGAGCAACCCAATGATGAAGCATGTCACCCTCGGGTGAGTGACGGTTCTCGTCCAAACACCTGTTGTGCCCCCACTTGTCACAGCCCTTTCTTCTTTTTTCTCTTTTGAGCACTTTGCTACCCTATACTCTGTGTGAGCTGTATAATACAGATATGAAACCAGAGGGTTAAAAATGTGAAGGGAGGTATGTGTTTGCAATAATTTGAAGCATAATATATTTTCTAAGGAGCTAAAAAGGGTTAAAGAGAGAGACATCTGACAAGTACAGCATCCCCTTTCCACATCCGTTTGATCAGCCTTTCCATCTTGCATCTTCTCAGTTGCCCATTTTAAAATAGTAACATTTTGCTATACATCTATATACACACGTTAAGCCCTGACCAGCCCCTAAGCCCAACTGGAAATGGTGGGTCCCTTAAATAATCCATAAAGAACCTCTTTCTGATGCAAAGACTATTTAATTTATTTATTTCAGCATCAAAGTGAAGGGCATCAGACTCACTAGACACATTTTGGCAACAAGCCTTGATCAGGGGCAATAGACACACATAGTGCTGACATGTTTTAAATGTGTGCTATATATTAAACATACAACTCTAAGGAACAGCACCACTCCCTCAAAATTGGCCGCCAAATTGGAATGGAAAAAAATCATGTACTTCTGATATACCTTTAATGGAGCGGCATCTTCTTTCAGCATTGTTGGCATGCTTGCTTTATGTTTGAGAACAAAACAATTATATTCATAAACAGGTAAAAAGCATAGAGTGGCCCCTCATAAGGGAAGTCACAGTAAGTACTTATTTGAAGGGTTTATGGAAACATGGCACCATATTGAAAAATCCCTCTATGCTGTGTACCAATCCTGTCGTCCTCTAAGGTGTAATACAAATACCACATAATGCATCCAATCCCGGTTGGTTCTGAAAACTATAATGCTATGTGATACAATATTGTCACATCAAGAGGATGCAGTTCATGTAGGTGGCAAGCAACTTTTACCTGTACTTAGTTTAATGTAATAACAAACAACCTCATAAAACCACTTTGCTAGTAATGGAATACTTTTCCTCATGTAGTTCACCAACTTCTCAATGTACTGGGTCCGTTGAACAAAACAGTAATTCTTGTTTAAGTGTATGCACATAGACCTCATGATATGGCAACATGCCACCTATTCAGATAGTAAATAGTCACAAAACTAAATAATTGCAAAATGACTAAAAATAGATCTGATGCAGGCACACCATGAAATGTGGACATGCAAGAAATAACAACTTATAAAGCACAAGTGGGCGAAAAATATGAGCAAAAACAAGAAAAGTCAAATTTTCTTGGCTGAGTAGATCTCCACCAGAACTGCATCAGCATGCTCCAAGAAGCCTTGTGTAACAATAAAGAAAAGATAAAAACAGTTGAAATACAGTACTACACTGCGATGCTTCTCCTAGACAGGCAAAGTTAAAGCAAGACAAGCTATATCGCAACTGCTTAGCCTAAGTACACTGTACGTTCTTCATCCCTATTGAGGACTGCTGGAATCTTGTTGATAAGTTCGCCAATAGAGCTAGACTCTAATCGTCTTAGTGATAAAGTTCTGTAACTCCCTGTTATATGCTAAGGCACCCTGTTAATGGCAAAGAACATCTACAATTTATTGTTCCCAATATGGCTCTCAGCAAAGTGTTGTGAAACCAGGTAATGCTGTTCTTTGTGGTATACTGCTCCTAGAGTCTCCAATACCAGTTTTTTGATAGGATGGATGGTGTTACCTACATACCATTTCTCACAAGGGCAAATCAGAACATAGCAAAATCAGAATTACAGGTCAAATGTTTAGTGATGATATCTTTGAATTTACTACCTGGAGATTGGTAGTTTGCAACATTGTGACAATTTTTGCAGGTTTTACAGTGATTGCACATATAAAAGCATTTCATTTTCCTTCATTTATCAGCCTTAGAATTGCTCTAAATTGTATTTCTGCTCATATTTTCCTTCGGTGACCACTCTCTTCTAAATGTAATCTGTAAGCAATCAATCTAGGCATCACTTAAACTGTGCTCAGTCGTCAATATTTGCCAGGGTTTCCTAAAGATTCTCTTAATTTCCTTGGTGTTTTGGTTAAAGGTGATCTTTTTGTCTTAAGTGGGACTGGGTTTCAACTTGGGAATTAGCAGGTCTTTTCTCTCAATTGTCCCCACTCTACCCAGGGCAGCAGCATCTAAGGTTTGTTTGAAGTATCCTCTTTCCCTAGAACTTCAATCATGATATTGCATTGTGTCTCAAATGCCTTGTTAGAGCTTCAATTATGTCTCACTCTAAGGAGTTCTCTATAGTGTATAAGGTGAATGAGGTTGCTGTGATGGCTGCTGTTTGCATGCAGTAAGGTGTTCCCGCTTTCTCTCTTCTAAATAAACTTGTAGTGAGTCTATTGCCAGCCTCTCTGACTTTGAGATCAAGAAAATGTGCTTTAATCTTATTCATGTTCCCATTGAATTTCTCTTTCAGCTCATTGTCATGAAGAACGGCCATTAATTATTTGGCTTGGTCAGTATTTCCCTTCCAAATAACAAATATATAATCAATATATCTTTTCAACATGATGACATGTTCATTGTACAGATCCAGGGCACTGCAACCTGCTCCTCCCACCAACCTAAAAATAGGTTGGCATATTTGGGTGCAAAGCAGTTTCCCATAGCTGTGCCTTAGATCTATCTATAGTAACCACAGTCACAACATAAATAAGTTGTGTGTCAAACCACCAAACTCTTTCAAGGATCATTTCAATATACAGAAGATATAACAGAGATCTAACTCTCAAAAAGTGTCTGAATGCTGCAACTCCTGAATCATGTTGCATGCTGTTGCACAAACTGCCAATGTCCAAGGTTAACATCACATAATCTTGGCTAAAATGACATTCCAGTTAGGTGCTGGAATCAGGTAAAAACTAACATTTCTATAAAAGAAATCTCTGAAATTCACTAGTTATTGTTTAATGAGCTAACTATAACTTATGCCCCTGCCATGCAGTGCTTAAGACCTTGTGGCCAAACCTATGCTACGATGGGTGTTGGCTACCTGCAGGGGATTGGGCACAGGGCTTAGCCACAGGCCAGGTCCAGGTGCCAACCCCAAACCACATATGGCCAAAGGCCATGCATGATCTGGGGTTGGCTACCTGCATGGGGTTGGGTGCATGGCCTGGTGGTCAGCCAGGCCCTGAAGCCAACCCCATGCCACACACAGCCAAAGGTCATGTGTGACAGGGGTTGGCTGTCCATGGAGGATATGGTGCAGGGCCTGGGCGTAAACCAGGCACTGCTGCCAAGGCCGTGTGTGATGCGGGGTTGGCTGCCCATGGTATGGGTTTGGGTGCAGGGCGTGGCCACAGGCATCCTGCTGCCAAAGGCCATACACGGGTGTGGGGTTGACCGCAGATGTATTTTATAAGATCTTACTTTACATAAAAAATATGGAAATTCATTGAAAAAATCAATGGTTAAAGTGAAGTTATACCTAAATAAGAGAGATTTTAACTTACTTTAAAAAACATAGAAATTATAGAAATTCACTGAAAAAACTTGCACCACTATGATGCACTGCATACGATTTCATGTTACATCACTGATGACATCTAAAATACATTGACAATGCAAGTAATACTTAGGTCAGTGATGTATAACTGGCAAATTTCTGTGTTTTTTTGGTATTTAAATACTGTAACTATCCACAAGGTTTAAGTGTAGATGCAGCTTTTGTTAATATTGGTAGTACTGTCTTTAAAGAAGGAATGTCATATGTAGCATTGTCGTGAGTTAGAACATTGACCGTTTTGTTTTTGGTTGATTTTGATGATAAGAAAGTTAGTGCCGGTGCAAGTTGTGTGAAGGAGTTCAATCGGTTAAGAAGTCCATACACTCCTCATTTAGAACAGTATCCTATATATGAGAAACGGATAATCTGTCCTAAGTGGAAGCTTACAAAAGAGTCAATAGATATTCCAGAAACAAAAGGAAACAGAAAAAGCTAGAAGACGTTAAAAAGAAAAAAGTGGAATATACGTAGGATACAAATTAGAAAACAGTTCAGGTGTCAACTGCTATGCATATGTTGTTCTGAATGTACTGTTTCATTTACCACATTTTGTAAACCAAATTCAACATAAAACAGAGAAGACTGTGTTCAGTATTGTATCATTCGCTCCAACGTTTAGTCACTGACAGAACTGTAATACATTCTGCTTCAGGCATTCAAGACCTTTTAGATATATGTAGTGGATCTCTAATATTTACTCTCAACAGTCAACAAGACGCACAAGAATTTATTGTGGTCCTGCTTGGAGGTTTAGAACAAGAAGAAGTAAATATTGATGATTTATATGGAACGAGTTACAGATGGAACCATGACTGTGAAGATTGTTATTATTTATCTACCACTCAAAGAAATTCTGAGCGTTTTCTGTATTACATTGCTGGATTGCTAAACTGTGCCTTCTGACAGATTGATGAAAAAGGCTAACCAAATTATGACCTATCCAAATTTCAGATCATATATTACGTCTACGTTAATTCTAGGAACAACTGGAAAATATCTTATAATAATGCTACAACGATGCAGAGCAGAAGGATCTAAATTAGAAACTCAAATTGCAAACTTCAAAGCTGGAGAAGTATCAATTTCTGGAAGAACTTATACTGCTTTGGCTATTATCTTTCACGAAGGACTCAATATAACATCTGGACACTAGACTGTCTATTTAAAGAGTGAAACTGGATTAACAGAATGCATTGACAGCAATATTAAATTAAAATCAAAACTTCCTTTCAAGCTACTAAACTCTTATCTTTTGTTTCTTCAACCAAAGTTCTAAGGAGGATTTCTTTAAAAAAATATAGTGTACGGTGTTGCTTCTACGTGGATCCTTAGTGTTTTAGCTATCATTCGGCCTATCGGGGGAGATGTCTTTAAATAGTTATACAAAATTGAAAAGTCCTTTTATCTTCCAGAAAGGTTTTACTTTAACATCTAAATAGTACACTCTCCAATTAAAGTGTGAAACTGGATGGACACAATTTAATCACAGGAACCTTAAATACAAAATAAAACTGCCTTTCTAACTACAAAATTGTCACCTTTTGTTTCTTCAACCAATCCTCTACGTACTTTTTGTGGAAAAAAGTAATGTATGGAATTTTGTCCACATGGATCATCGGCATTTTAGACATCATTTGGCCTATGAAGGATGATGTTTTTAAAGGGATCTCCAAAAGTTAAGTGTGGTTTTTATTTATTAGTAGTATTGTACAAGGTGAAGCACCACCTCCCCGGGGCATTGAATAATAAAGATACGGGGTCCGTTGTGGGTCTCGGGGACCACCACCTCCCCGGGGCTTTAAACGCTAAGGTAGGGGGTGCGCGCGGCCCCCCTCCAGGAGCCTTCGATGGCCCTGGGGACCGCCACCCCCCAGGGCCCACCCCAGGACATTGCAGTTCGCAATGGCAGGGCTGGAGCACTGCTCCCGCCCTGTCATTGCAAACTTCTGCTTTGCTTCATGGAAGCGCAAGCAGAAAAACTGCTCTCGCTTCCATAAAGCGAAGCAGAATTGCTTTTGGACAAAGGGAGCTGCATGTTTGCAGCTCCCTTTGCCCAAAAGCAATGCCGGCTCCCGCAGGAGGCGGGGAGCTGGCTGGGACCGCGAGGGCATTGGGGCTCCCCCGCGGTCCCCAATGTGAGGCCATGCCCGGGGGATGGGGTCCCCGGGGCCAAAAATGACCCAGGGAAGGGGGCCACGCAGCCCCCCTCCCGTAATGAAATATTTTTAAAAAAAATTTAAGAGGCAAAGCCCCGGGGGATGGGGTCCCCGGGGCCGAAATCGGCCTCGGGAGGGGCGCCGCGTGGCACCCTTCGCGTTAATTTTTTTTTTTTTTAAATGGCTCAGACCCTGGGGGATGGGGTCCCCTGGGCCCCAAAAATATTAAGAGAAGGGGGGCCACACAGCCCCCTTCTAAAAAATGATAAAGAAAAGAGAAGCCGGCATCTCGCTGGAGGCCCCGCCCCCTCCCTGCACCACTCTGCAAAAGCGCTTCCTGGCGCGTTCTGGGTTGGGGGATTAAGTCCCCTTGAATCCCAAGGGTCCTTAGGGGCCAACTAGCCCACTAGGTACCTCCAGTAAGCCCCACACAGTGGGATTGCTGAGAGGTGGTCCGAGGCCATGCCCCTTTTTACACCACTCTGCAAACACTCCTCTTGGCGCACTGCTGGTGGGGCGATGAGGTCCACTTGTGTCCTGAGGACCTCAGGACTAAAGTGGACTTCATCCCCCGAGCAGCAGTGCGCCAGGAGGCGCGTTTGCAGAGTGTAGTAAAAAGGGGGCGTGGCTTCGGACCACTCAGCAATCCAGCTGTGTGGGGCTTACTAGAGATAACAGGAGGGCTAGTTGGCCCCCTGGGACCCTCAGGCAGCAAGGAGACTTCATCTCCCAACCAAGAGCGTGCCAGGAGGCGTGTTTGCAGATTGGTGGAGAAAGGGGGCGTGGCCTGTGTCCACCTCTCAGCAATCCCACTATCTGGGGCTAACTGGAGGTATCAGGTGGGCTGGTTGGCCCCTAAGGAACCTCAGGCAGCAAGGGGACTTCAATCCCCATTCAAGAGTACACCAGGGAGAGCGTTTCCAGACTGGTGGCCAAAGGGGGCGTGGCCTTCTATGAGAACTTACCAATGCTGCTGTGTGGGACTTACTGGAGGTAATAGGAGGGGTGGTTGGCTCCCAAGGTTGTCCTTGGGGGCCAACTACCCCTCCTGTTACCTCCAGTAAGCCCCACACAGTGGGATTGCTAAGAGGCCTTCGGAGGCCACGCCCCCCTTTCTCCACCACTCTGCAAACACGCTTCCTGGCACACTACGGGTTGGGGGATGAAGTCTACTTTACTCCTGAGGGAGTTTGTGGTCCACGAAGCCCTCCTGGTACCTCCTGTAAGCCCTACGCAGCGGAATTCCTGAGCGCTGGTTGGGGGCCCAGTCCCCTTTCTCCACCACTCTGCAAACATGATTGCTAGTTAAAAACCATAGAAATTCACTGAAAAAAACACAGGTTTCAAGGACGTTATAGTTAGAAATTAGCATTTCAAAAACCTTCGAAATTCACTGAAAAAACCACAGGTTTCAGGGACGTTATAGTTAGTAATTAGCATTTGCAAAACCTTAGAAATTCACTGAAAAAACCACAGGTTTCAGGGACGTTATAATTAGGAAATAGCATTTTAAAAATCTTAGAACTTCGCTGAAAAAAACACAGGTTTCAGGGATGTTATAGTTAGGCTGACATTTCACTCATACAAAAGCAGAGAAATTCAGCCGTTATAGTTAGCTGGACTAACTATAACTCGCGCCCCTGCAATGCACTGCTGATGACGTCACATATTACATCACTCATGACATGGTCAGTGACATCACTGATGATATCTCAAATGACATCACTGATTTTTTTTTTAAACAGATTTTTATTGGTTTTTCAAGGTGTCATCATAGGAAAAACAGCCCAGAGGGCACAACAGATGATGAAACGGTGCAATTAAAATCCAGTGCAGTTATCCCCCCCGCTCATTGTCATAAGGTCCTTCTTCCCCTCCCAGTATCAATCCTCCCATCGGGTAGGCAACAGGTACGCCCCCCGCCATTCCACATCCCCTCCCCATGCCTAGTCTTATGTAAATATCATAGAGCACTTCCTCATAGTGGACATCCCAGCAGGATTCCTCATGTGAATGCCACCCTCCGCCACGCCTCCCCTCCCCCAACTCCCTAAGAAACTCCCACCACCCACCCCGCCCCCTCAGGCATGCTGCTGCCTCATTAAAATGTCCGTTCATAGCCACCTAGCGCATCCACCGTGTTCCATGTCCCCTACATCCCGAACCCCAGGGGTCAATATCATGGTGAGAGTGGAAGGAAGCCCTCAACTAGTCCTTCCCAGGCCCCACGTCTCAAATGACATCACTGATGACATCCTCCACTTAATATTTCATGCACATCCTCACACTCTAATATAACCTTTCTTACACCCAGTCTAAAATACAGGCTAGCATTTTTGAAACCATAGACACACCAATACCACTTAGTACATACCCACTCACTGATTCATAGGTCTACACACACAGCCACTCATTCACCTATACAGTCACTCATACACGCAGTCACTCATCAATACAGCCACTGATATATGCACTCATACAACCATACAGACACTCACACACCACCACTCACCCATAGAATTTCTCACACACCTAGTCAGTCACCCAAACAATCAATCACACTGCCATTTACTCACCTATACAGTTATACACTCACCAGCTCACTTATTCATACAGATAGTAACACATACTTACTCTCTTCTACAATCACTGACACAAGCACACACTTATCCATACAGCCACTCACACATATAGTCACTTATATACTCCAAAACTCACATATACTGCCTTCCACATAAGCAGTTACTCACCCATATACCACTGAGACATCCATACACTCACCGACACAGCCATACATACACTCACTCAACCATACCATCCCTCACAAATGTGCTCATGAACCCATACACCCAGGGATTCACTCTCTCTCTCTCATACATCCATGCATGGAGTCACACAGCCTCTCACCTACCCACACAGACACTCAGGTACCTTTACAGGTAGTCAAACAAGCAATGAATAACCCATATAAACACTCATGTACCTACTAACCAACCCATGCAACCACTTATACACCAACTGACAGACTGATACACACATTCACACCGAGTAGTTACTCACTCATACATTCACTAAGACATATTTAATCACTCAGTCATACAGTCAGTCAGGCACCCAACAAATCATCCATCCAAACACTCATACACCCACTTATTCTTCAAATACAGCTTAGCATATATATATATATTTATATATATATATATTCACTGAAAAAACCATAGGTTTCAGGCACGTTATAGTTAGAAATTTGCATTTAAAAGACCTTAGAAATTCACTGAAAAAACCATAAGGTTTTAGGGACAGTTATAGTTAGTTGGACATTGCACTCGTACAAAACCCGTGAAATTCCCCGTTATAGTTAGTTCAGGTAACTATAACTCGCGCCCCGCAATGCACTGCTGATGACATCACATATTACATCACTCATGACATGGTCAGTGACATCACTGATGACATCACTGATGACATCTCAAATGACATCACTGATGACATCACTGATGACATCATCCAGTGACTGTGTGTTTCTGTAAAGTTTAAATATGTTTAATATATATAGGGAAAGGCATATTGAAGAATGAGTGGGTGTATAAGTGTCTGAATGGATGATTTAGTAGGTGCGTGACTGAGTCTATAAGTGAGTGATTAAACGTATCTTACTGGATGCATGGGTGAGTGACTAAACTGTGTGAATGTCTGTATCCGTCTGTCTGTTGTTGTGTAAGCAGCTGCATGGGTTTCTGACTAGCTAAATGAGTGTCTATATGGGTTATGGATTGGTTCTCTGAGTATCTGTATGGGTGCCTCAGTGTTTGTGTGGGTGGGGTGAGTGTGACTCTGTGCATAGATGTGTGAGTGGGTGATTCACTGGGTGCATGGTTTCAAGAGTGCGTCTGTGATGGACTGTATGGGTGGGTGAGTGTGTGTATGGGTGTGTTAGTGATTGAATGTATATCTCAGTGGTACATGTGTGAGTAACTACATATGTGAAAGGCAGTATATATGTGTGTTGGAGTATATAAATGGCTATAAGTGAGAGTGTGTGATTGTGAGAGTGGCTATATGGATGAGTGTGTGCTTGCATCTGTGATTGCATAGGAGCGTAAGAATGTGCTAGTATTTTTATGAGTAAGTGAGCTGGTGTGTATAACTGTATAGGTGAGTAAATTGGAGTGTGATTCATTATTTGCATGACTGACTAGGTGTGTGAGTACCTCTATGGATGAGTTGCGTTGTGTGAGTGTTTATATAGGTGTATGAGTGCATATGATAGTCCTGTACTGAGTGACTGTAAGTATGAGTGACTGTACGGGTGAGTGAGTAGATGTGTGTGTGTAGACCTAAGAATCAGTGAGTGGGTATGTACTTATTGGTATTGGAGTGTGTATGGTTTTGAGAATGGCAGTCTGTAATTTAGAGTGGGTGTTTCAAAACTTATATTAGGGTGTGAGAAGATGCATTAAATTCTCACATGGATGATGTCATCAGTGATGTCATTTGAGATGTCATCAGTGATGTCATCAGTGATGTCATCAGTGATGTCACTGACCATGTCATGAGTGATGTAATATGTGACGTCATCAGCAGTGCATTGCGGGGGCGCGAGTTATAGTTACCTGAACTAACTATAACGGGGGAATTTCACGGGTTTTGTACGAGTGCAATGTCCAACTAACTATAACTGTCCCTAAAACCTTATGGTTTTTTCAGTGAATTTCTAAGGTTTTTTAAATGCAAATTTCTAACTATAACGTGCCTGAAACCTATGGTTTTTTCAGTGAATTTCAAAGGTTTTTTAAATGCTAATTTCTAAATATAATGTGTCTGAAACCTATGGTTTTTTCAGTGAATTTCAAAGGTTTTTTAAATGCTAATTCCTAACTATAACATGTCTGAAACCTCCGGTTTTTCAGTAAATTTCAAAGGTTTTGTAAATGACAATTTTTAAATGTATTAATTGTTATATTTATTTTTTTCTTACTGATTTACTACATTTTTAGAAACATTTTTTTTACATATTTTATTTTTTAAATTACATTGTAATTACATTATACATTACAAAAATACTTTCTCAGAATGAATTAATTTAGTTTAAATACTTTGCACATAGGCAATAGACTTTTAAGTACAGTAGTTACAGTTGTTGCAATGGGCAACACATTTTCAAACACAATGCAACATTCAGCTCAATGTGAATTTCTAGTTAAATGCAATTAGTTACTTTATGGATTACTTTTCTAACCACAGGACTGGATCCTAGATTCAGTCCTGGGACATCTCCTGTAAACAGTTGAGTAAAAGCGTTTTGGTTACAGTAGTGATTTTTAAGGAATATTATTGTATTTTAAAAGTTGACACTTAGAAACTTTTTCTCATAGAATCACCAATGTTATCCTATGGAAGGAAATTCACTTAGCAGGTAAAAACTGTTATCGTTACTTTTTCTTACTCAGTGTTGGATCCTGGATCCAGCACTGGTGCATCTCCTGTAAACAGTTGAAAGAATGCGTTTAAGTCATACAGGCGATTTTTAAGGAATATTTGTAGTTTGTGAAAATCGACACTTTGAAACTTTTCAGCTGAAAACCAGACAATGGATTCCTATGGAATAAAATATAAGTTACTGGTAAGTACGGTTAAAATTACTTTTCAGGGTCACTGCTGGGCTAAAAGATGCAGCACTGAGGTCTCTCCTGATAACAGGTGAATAAATCGGAATTCGTATTTCGGCTGATTTTAGAGGAATATTTTAAAGTTCCAAAACTCCACACTTAGAAGAATTTCCAAGTGAAACCAGTCAATGTTAGCCTATGGAATGAAATTCAAGTTACTGGTAAGTACTGTTAAAATTACTTTTCAGGACCAGTACTGGGCTGAAAGATACAGCACTGAGGTCTCTCCTGATAACAGGTGAGTAAATCGGAATTCGTATTTCTGCTGATTGTAGAGGAATATTTGTATGTTTCAAAAATCGACACTTAGAAACGTTTTCAGCAAATAGCAGGCAATGATATCCTATGGAAGGAAATTCAAGTTACTGGTAAGTACGGTTAAAATTACTTTTCAGGATTAGTACTGGGCTGGAAGATGCAGCACTGAGGTCTCTCCTGATAACAGGTGAGTAAATCCGAATTCGTAGTTCGGCAGATTTTAGAGGAATATTTGCACAATGGTGAAGGTAGGGGCGGGGCCTGAGGTGACATCTGTGCAAACGCGCCCCGTGGCGCATTTTAAGTTGGGGGATTAAGTCCCCTTGAATCATGAGGGTCCCTAGGGGCCAACTAGCCCACCAGGAACCTCCAGTATGCGCCAGGGGCTGCGTTGCAGAGACGTGTAGAGAGGCCACACCCCTTTTACACCTCTCTGCAACGCAGCTCTGTGGCGCTTTCTGGATGTACCTGTTGGGCTAGTTGGCCCCAGGGACCCTCAGGATTGAAGGGGATTTAATACCCCATCTTAAAACGCGCCACGGGGCCTGTTTGCACACATGTCACCTGAAGCCCCGCCCCTCCCTTCACCACTGTGCAAACGCGCCCCGTGGCGCGTTTTAAGTTGGGGGATTAAGTCCCCTTGAATCCTGAGGGTTCCTGGGGGCCAACTAGCCCACCATGTACCTCCAAAGCGCCACAGAGCTGCGTTGCAGAGAGGTGTATAAAGGGCGTGGCCTCTGTACACCTCTCTGCAACGCAGCCCCCTGGCGCATACTGGAGGTTCCTGGTGGGCTAGTTGGCCCCAGGACCCCCAGAATTCAAGGGGAATTACTTCCCATCTGCAAACGCGCCAGGGGCGCGTTTGCAGAGTGGTGAAGGAAGGGGGCAAGGCCTGCGGCCCGATCGTTTTTTTTTTTTTTCGTTTTTTTTTCCCTGAAGGGGGGCTGTGTGGAAAAGCAATTGTCTTTGGATATTGGAAGCGAGAGCAGGTTTCCCTGCTCTCTCTTCCAATATCCAAAGCAGTTTGCAATGACGCGAGGCTCCCGTCCTGTCATTGCAAACAGCAGTGTCCCGGGGGTAGGCACCCCGGGACACTGCAGGAGCCGGCCCTGGGGGTGGCGATCCCCAGGGCCACCACAGGCTCCAGGAGGGGGCCACGCGGCCCCCTCCCCACATCAGCAAAGCCCCGGGGAGGTGGTGGTCCCCGGGGCTTCGGGGGTCCAAAACGGACCCCCATTTTAATTTGTTAATGTGCCCCGGGAGGTGGCGGTCCCGGGCGTGTGGGGAGCTCGAGCCCCCCACACAGCAAAAAGTACAAAAAAAGAAGCCCCGGGAGGTGGTGGTCCCCGGGGCTGCGGGAGGGCTCAGAGCCCTCCCGCACCATTTTAAAGAAAGCCCTGGGGGTGGCGGTCCCCGGGGCTTGGGGGCCCTTGAGGCCCCCCATACATAAATTTAACCCCCCCACCATGCCCCCGGGACTTGGGCCACCCGGGGGCAAAATACAATCGAGCGCGGGAGACCGCCCTTCGATTTTTTTTTCCGGCAGGATTCGCGCTTCCTGAGTGCATCCTGCCGATTTAAAAAAAAATGCTTTTTCTGCCCAGGGGGTCCTTGTGGGACCCCCTGAGCAGACCTAGAGGGTCAGGGTGTTTCTACCCTGCCCCCTTTGTGCGTTTGCGCACTTTTTTTACTGCTTTCTTGTTCCTCGGTTCTACCGAGGAACAAGATGGCTGCCAACACTTCCTGGTTTGGAGTGTTGACAGCCAATTAGCAGAACAGCTCGTGATCGGGAGGGTGCGCGAATCCGACGCGGCCATAGATATATATGTACATTTACTTTTGATTTTCTCAGCAACTACTGAACGGATTTACACCATTTAACAAAAGGGTTCTTTCTGAACCAAGAACTACCTCTTTGCCAAATTTGGTGTAATTCCGTTCAGCAGTTCGAGCTGTAGCCGTGTCTAAAGTTTCCTATGGGAAAATGAATGGGGAAAACACGTTTTGGGACCCCCTTTTTCTCGGCCCCCGCTTGACGAATCACCCTGAGACTTTCAGGGTAGGAGCGGACCGGAGCGGGCCATAAAGTTTGAAAATTTCGCAAAGATTCGTCAACCGACGCAAGAGTTATTTCAAATAGAATGTCGCGGATTTCCTATGGAAAATAGGTCCTAACTATAACTATCTACTGGCGACCGCCAGTAGATAATATATATATATATATATATGCAACATTCCTACATTTTTCAGACACACTCACAGTCACTGGATGATGTCATCAGTGATGTCATCAGTGATGTCATTTGAGATGTCATGAGTGATGTCATCAGTGATGTCACTGATCATGTCATGAGTGATGTAATATGTGACGTCATCAGCAGTGCATTGCGGGGGCGCAAGTTATAGTTAGCCCAGCTAACTATAACAGCTGAATTTCTCTGCTTTTGCATGAGTGAAATGTCAGCCTAACTATAACGTCCCTGAAACCTGTGGTTTTTTCAGTGGAAAAAAAAATATATATATATATATTCCAACTATCCTTATTGCATAAGGAAATGACGACGCTGTGTTCTGGCCAAAATATATCCTTTATTGTCGGCTAAATTGGACGCGTTTCGCCTGTCCCGCAAGTGAGCAAGCCTGCGGGACAGGCGAAACGCGTCGTCATTTCCTTATGCAGTAAGGATAGTTGGAATTTAATCGGACTGGGCTTGGTGGGTCCGTAGCGACGACGCGCCCTCTGTTCAGGCGAGCGACGGACTGCAGCAAGCAACGAGTGGGCAATATATATATATATATATATCTCACAGTCCTGGCACTCCCACTGCTCCAAGGAGTATGTAGCCAGGTACGGACTTCACAAGAAGAACGCCATCACTCAATTCGGTAAGTATGCAGTGCTTTATTAAGCCAATATCCTCATTACTGGTCACAGACAAGTGTCCGCGTATATATATATATAGTCATTCAAATTGTGCAGCATAATTTCATGCACTATATTTTTAAAGGCCAGTATAAATTTATATTTTGTGGTTCAGTTATTTTTAAAAGCTTATTAAGGGCCTGATTTATATCTTGGCAAAGAGTTGTGATGGAGTGCACTCCCTGCCAAAAATATGGACTGCCCACCCGATTTAAATTTGAGCAGACCATAGTTTGACTACGGTGGAGACTACTACGGCGGAGACTACTCCATCTCCGGTCCATCAGAGGTTTGGCCTCATGTCCCCCGCCTAATTTAGACAGGCTGACATATAGCTGTTTTTCAATGGCCATCACTGCCAAGACAAATCTGGCGGTATGGGGCACTTAAAGTGCTCAATACCCTCCTCTGCATGAGATGAAACAACCACCGCGAGGGGTGCATTGTTTTTTTTCTATTTTCAGAAAGAAAATCCAGATTTGGGATTTTCTTTTAGCCAGCTCTGACTAGGGAAAATCAGTGGAGCATTTTAAGATGGCTGAAGGCCTTGGAGGTTCATTTTTGTAGGGTGGGAAGGACAGTTAGAGTTGGGTATTTTTTAAGTCTTAGGGAGAGGGGGTGGGCCTGTTGCAGAAGGTGAGGGTGGGGCTTAATACTTTTTTCTTAATAAAGGGGTGTTTTTTCCCCTCAATATGTGTCTTTTTAGTGATGAGTCTGAGCCCGCATGTGGCCCATCACAAGAAATTATCCAACTGTGTTCGTTCCCCTGGTCCTGTCTTTTGTATCTCCCTACCTGAGCTCCCTTGCCATATTAGTTAGGTTACCTACCTGGCCTCCTCTAGTCCGCTTCCTTGTAATCAGTGTTGGAAAACTGACCATGACCATACCCAAGCTCCCACTTTAATGGCTTGAACAGGCTGAGCAGCATTTATCGTCCTATCAGTCATAGTTGTATACTTATTGCTGTTGCCCTATCCTCTGTAACTATTGACCACTAGTAGTGTCTGCCAACACAGAACCGAAAAAACAACCTATCCTTCCTGTCCTTAGAACTTCTTTTCTTACCGGTGTAGAAAAAGTGGTGTCTACTACCTCCCCCAATTGGTCAAGATCTTAATGCAAGATTTTCAAAAGAGCACTCTTAATGCTGGTTGTTGATGGCCTAGCAACAAATTGTAGATGTATTTAATGAAGTAAACCCTAAAATCTCGGGACCCAGGAGAAGTTTACTTCAGAAAAAGCATGGGACATTGATAGTGGTAAAAATAACTAAGTGCATACTACCTATCCTTGCCCAACCATTGTCAGAATGTGTTCTATGCACTACAAAGTCCTTTTTTGGCACGGTAATAGGGGTGTTGGGGGGCAAGTTTTGTCATTTATGGTAACCTCCTCCTCCAGTAACAATCAAGTGTGAGATGTGTTGATCGGAGAGATAAACAGCACAGCAGATCCTAGTAGAAGATGGTTTGGGGTTTCCTAAATGGATGAGTAGGGGGAAGATAGACAAACACAACACTCTTTAACTCCATAAGCAGCATGCAACCTCACATCTGTCAGTTCAGTTACAAAATTCAAATAGTCTTTTTCTTTAGCAGTTCTCGGACAACCAAATTAGCTATTTGTTACCTAGGCTGGAGAAATGCAAAATACGGGGGACCCACAGAGTTCACAAAATATTTATAATAAAAGAAAAAAGATACTGTATAGAAATGCATGGCTTATCTGCATTCTTCCGGCATTGTCTGTCTTAGGCGCAGCGCTCTTAGGCGCAGCGCTGAAGTGCTGAGTAGGAGCACCACAGAGGTTGCTTGCATAAGAAAAAGGGCTGTGGAATGCAGAAAGAAAATGGCATTATTGGAGAGTCAAGGTAAGCATGGTTCATGAGGAGTTATTGTCACATGCCAGAGCATGGGCTGGCGTAGTTGTGTACAATTAACTAAGAGGCAATCTTGTATCGATCTCAGAGCCCAGACAACCAGAGAGACAACTAGCTGCATGTAGCCAACTGATTTCCCAAACAAGGAAAAGATTTAGCTGTGTGTATCGTGTGACAAGTCCAGACTGTAACCAGTTAATTTGAGTTTGGCACTTAAGCCACTACTCTGCATTTTCATAATCAATGCACATTTCATATCAACAGGTCTAGGCCTCCTTGAGTCCTCATCTTGTTTCCCATAGATATAGATAGGCACTGGTCCTCCTTCTGGCTGTTGTCAATGGTACTTTAAGACTGCATCCAAAAAGAGCTTGACCTGCTCAACAAGAAAATAAAACGAAATTGAATATTAGTGTTCTAGAAGTACCTAGAGATGCTGGTCTTAAGTTACTGAAAGGACAATGAAGTAAAGTAGCTATCCCAAGTACACATGGAAGGCAAGCATTGATCCAGAATGATCACTCAAAGATTAAAAATCAAGTTTAATTTACCTGTAAAGACCCTCCTAGCCATCACATGAATCATCATAATTTGGTATTCATTGGTGCAAGTTACCCGTTCCAAGTGTGGTGCCCATTTACCTGTGTGTGTCTCTTTCCCATGGAAAAGATACACAATCCAGTGCAGTCTTCTAAATCTTCACTGATAGCCCAGCATAGGAATGAAGAGGATAGGGATGGGAGGCATCTTTTTGTTCAGTTTACGGAATTGAGGCTTCCATTACAGACTGGTGTCATTGCTCATTTCAAAGCCTACAGTTGAACTGAAAGCTGAATTAGGCTTTCTCAACTCTCACAGCTCAGTCAGTCCAGGCAAAAGGTTTCTGTGTCCTCCTTGAATGACTATCTGTAGCATGCACACTGGTCCATTTAAGATTTTCTTTAAATTTAAAGCAGTCATATCTATTGTTGTGTTAAGAATTTAATCAGAATAGGAGAGTACATCCTCAAACTCAGGGTAATCATCTGGAGGATGATCACTTCCTACACAAGTGTTGTCAGACCAATTGCCCTCATCTACGCTTGTGTCTTTAGGAGTATTATAATTTTTTGGTATGATGGGTTTGTTTTAATAATAATTGATAACTGCTGCACATTACAAGGAGAGAGACTGGTCCCTCTGACTGTGACAACTTTCCCAGCTGCTCTGAACACATGTTCTGAAGACCGTGTCGGCGGCCTTCGACACGGTCCATCATGGTATTTTGATGGACCGTCTAAAGGAGTGCGGGATCCAATCTAAAGCATGGGCGCTGCTAAGTTCCTTCCTGTCCAACAGAAGACACACGGTGGCACTGGGTGGCTGTCAATCCAAACCCTTTTCGCTTCCTTGTGGGGTCCCACAGAGGTCCTCCCTTAGCCCCACCCTTTTCAATGTTTATGTCTCCTCCTTGGCCCCCATTGTCAGATCATTTGGGTTCGGTCTCACGTCCTATGCGGATGATACCCAAATTGTCGTGTCATTACTCCCGGGCCAGGATGTAGGCATAGACAAACGTTTCCAAGCATGCATGAAATCTGTTGGGAAATGGATGGCAGAGAACTGCCTAAAGCTTAATTCGGGCAAGACTGAGGTCCTTCTGTTTGGAAAGGACACTAGTTTCTGGACCCCAGGCTGGTGGCCAGACTCGATGGGCTCTCTCCCCACGCCTTCAAAAAGGCAAAAAACCTGGGGGTAGTTGTGGACGGAGAGACTAACCTTCGGGGATCAGGTCAATGCAGTGACATCTTCAACCACTTACGTGCTTAGAACAGTGAGGAAGGTAATGCCATTCCTACCCCTGAGTAGTCGACAAACAGTGGTCACAGCCTTGGTGTTATCCAGGCTGGACTACTGTAACAGCTTGTATTTGAATATCCAACAGAAAAGTCTGAACAAATTACAGCTGCTGCAAAAATGCAGCAGCAAGACTTCTGACGGGTACACCCAAATTCTCCTCCATCTCCAATGGATTAAGGAATCTTCACTGGCTCCCAATACGGAGTCGAGTGCGTTTCAAATCCCTTTGCATGGTCTTCAAAGCCCTTCACGGCAAAGGCCAAGACTACCTGAACCAGCTGTTCCATTGGTACACTCCGAACAGAGCACTCCGCTCGACAGGTGCCAAGCTGGTTTCGGTTCCACTCAGAAGGACTGCTTTGTGGGGGGGCAGAAGCTTTGCTGTCAGCGCGGCGAAGGCCTGGAACGCCCTGCCATTTTGCCTCAGAGATGCCACGGATCTCCTAAATTTTAGGAAGGGCCTAAAGACCTGGCTCTTTTCTGAATAATTTCTTCCTCCTTGTCTTCTGCCCTCAGGATTCATTTGCTAGCGCCAGGACACCCTTGGGTAACCGCTGCGCTTTATAAAAGTTATTAACATAACATAACATAACACACTGGCTACTAGACATGCTAGATACTTTATTGCCAGCCTGCTGAGTTTTGGCCATTGTTCCTTCTTCCCATGCTAAAAGGTGAATGGATCTTGGTTGCAGGCAATGCAGACACAGCAAGTGTCAACAACAATGAAAATTGAGAAGATGGTCCAAGACTATCTGGATGATCCAACAGATGTCTGCCTCAATCAAGACCACTTGTCTTATTGGCGTGGGAAGAACAATGGAGCCAAAACCATACTACCCCATTCTCCAACCCCCATACTGAAGCTTCTTAACAGTAAGGCTCCTAGGAGAACTTTCATATTCTAAGGACCTGTCCTACTATACATTGAGGCACCATCACTGGGGGTATGTGTATGTAGTGTGACAGAAGGAACACTGTCAAACACCAGGGAACATAAATGTTGACCAGTGCACCAGTGTGCATTGCAGATAGACAATCAAGGAAGACAACGCCTTCTTGGCAGATAGAAAATCAAGATGGACAAAGCCATTTTGCCCTGATGACTGAGTGATGAAAAAGAAAGAAAACTAATTTAACCTTAAAAACCAAACACACAAGTGTGTTGACCTCCTTCTCAGAAAGAATGTTGATTGGAGTTACTTTCTCACGCTGTTGTGGGACGTGGCACTGAGAGTGAGTGTCCCAAGGCTCACTGTCTGGCTGTGCTATTACTGAGGGGGGGGGGGGGGGGGGGCACGGGATGACAAAAAATGCAGGCAGGGGAAAATTATTTTTTATAAAAGCACAGGGGCAGGGAAAGGAGACAAAAAGTGAGAACCAAGTAAAAAAAAAAAGAGAGATGGACAGGAACGCGGTAGATGGAGTAGGATTCCTCAGCAAGGTAATAGAACATGAATAATGAAGGATCAGGCTGAAGTCACACCTTAATCAAAATGGCCATTGGCGTGTCATGAAGCATGCATCTTCACATCATTTTTGTGCACGAGACGCATATTGCGTAATTACACTCATTTTCATGCCATTTTTGGGAAATGTTACATAATTATGCAACCGTAACTTGCGCAGATTTCACACACCCATAATCTGAATGCAGATGAATGCCAGCTTGAGTAGCATGAATATGCCCTGCCCTAACTCTGTACTGTCCCTGCGCCATACATTAATATACCCCAGCTCAGCACAGCCACTGTCGAAACCATGCAATGCTCTCAGTTTATTCTGCATTTTGTTTAGTGTTAGATGCATCATGGTTTACCAAGGGAAGGAAATTAAAAGTCCCCCATATATAATCTGACTGGTGAGCTGCAAAATGTTCCAAGCCCAGGTTGTAGAATAGACAAGGTAGTCCTGATCAGGACATTGTAACTCACTATGTTTAAAACAGTGCCCCTATTGCTCAAGTAAAAGACACACAGTTGGCACGATTATCGATCTTCCTTCTTTATCCATAATAAGGATGGGGTCTGATTGTGACCTGGAGAATTTTACAAAACAGCAACACCTCTGTGAGAATCCAAAGTGGACAAAAGAACATTGTTTCCAACCATGCATACTCAAGTTTGATTAATTGACCCTCTCACAAATTGATTTCATTAATTAATATAGGCTGCTGGTCATTAAGTCGCATCATTAAGGAATTGCCATTTCTTCAGAGTTTGCATTCAAACTCAGGCTACTTATTATATCCACCTAAGCAGTCTTCCAATGTTCCAGACCTACTTTCTGTCACCCACTTTCAAATGCATTTTGAACACTGTTATGCATCCAGCATCCAGCTTTTAGCCTTTTCCAACCACATCCTTGCAGAGAATCCCCCTATCTCCCGAACACTTTCTCTCCTTGACCCCCCATGGTTAGATCCTCGGTCCATCTGCATCACCTCATGAGCCCCCTCTGCCTGCAGATAGTGCCATGTAAGGGCACCTCACTCCTTCAGCTGGTAGCCACTATTGTTTATCTACCACCTGCAAACCTAACCAATTCCACACCCCCCAAGTGTGCCCAGTTCCTCTAGTGTGCGAATTCCACCACACAAAACCACTATAAGTGAGAGAAAAAACTTTACCCCATAAGAAAATACCACAGTTCACATTCTTCATACGGTTGCCATACAACCACTAATCATTTTCGATACTAATAACTGATGATATTAGATCATACTGTGACCATAATCATGGATTATGGTGGGAAACAGGTATGTCTACTTAATTTCTTCCACTTTACAAATTTAAATGACCTCCGTTGGTTCTAACAAACCTCTGAATATCAGACAAAAAGACTGGACTGAGGGGGGTACAGCCAAATGCATGAAATCTTTTCGCCCTCAGCATGTTCCATCATTGTTTCTGATGCCTCTGCTTGCCTAAAGTGGGGTATTAGCTGTTCCACCTCTCAACATTATTTCAGAATTTCTGATTACTCATGAAAATTTCTGAATACACATGAACAGTGTGCTGGCTGATAACCTTTAGAGACTTCATATCTATTGCTTTGGACCAAACTTTCTCCTTATTTCTATAGTATTCAAAGCTAATCAAGATCTTGCAAGGGTGCGCCCACTCATAAGGAGTCAAAAAGGCACTCTAGGGACCCTAGATATGATCAAATCATCTGGCAGTATGCAATGAGCTATCCAGTTGTTAATTAATTTAATAATGCCTTCTGCTTTCTTCTTCCTCTCTGGAATGCTCGTTAAGATGCCAATGTGTGAGTGAATTTCTGTCTGCGAGCCTTTAATTCCAAAGTCATTGATCTATTTCATCCTGTCAATTTGGAAAAGACTCCAATTTGGCATCAATCTTATATTTATAAGTAACATAACGGCGGTGGTTGGACGCATTTATTTTCCTGCCCTTCTGTCATTAGCTGCTGAAGTAATCACAGATTTTATGTATGCATGTCTACTCCTGCTAGAATACCACACATTTCTATAAGTTACAGAATGCCACTAAGAGTGACACAGTGAGACAAAGGCAGTTGTGGGCCATGAGGCAATGTCACTGCCAAGCTCACTGAGATTCGTGATTAAGGGTTTATATGAGTTGCCAAGGTGATGTAAGGGTTAAACATGCCTCCTTTTGCACTGTACACCTCGTCCTGGGTAGAAAGTGGCACCAGAATTTGTGCTACGCGCTGTGTGATTCCTAAGCATCCCTGATGCGGTTGGTTATATTTGATCTAATGATCAGGTTTCTGGGCAGCCCTATGCCATATGCTGCCCCTGCTCTCAATATTATTGCCCGGTTTGTTGCCCAGTCTATGCTAAGGTGCGTATTCTGTCTGTAGTGGTGGAGAACTGTGCACCACTATGTTTGTCATGGACTGTGCACCATATAGAAAGGCCTGTCTTTGGCCACTAAACAGTAGATAATCCTCAGCTTTGTTGAACTGCTCCCCTCTAGCTTCTATCGTGACATTCCCTGACCCAAGCTCCAGCCTCTGCTCCATTTTACAGTCTCAGAATTTTTACTTTGTAGCTACTTCTTTCAGTTCCTTTCCTCCGGATATTGGGGGAGTTGTAACAGTGGCTTTAGAGGGGATACCATAGACCAGGCTTCCCCAACCAGTAGCTCATGAGTTACTGCTAGCTCTCTAGCTACCTGTCAGTAGCTCTCAGCGGCGGCTCCTCTGCTATGCCCCCTACCAGCACTCTCAAAAACGTGCAATATAAAACGATAATAAAACGGGTTTAAAACCTGTTTTGTTTTATCTTTCTTGTCCCGAGTTTTGAGGGCGGAGCCAGGGTGATGACAGGATGAGGGGGGAATGGTAGGCACTGCCTTCACTGCACATGTTGGTTTGACTGGCCGTCTCAGACCGGCCAAACCGACACGCACAGTGCAGCTCTCTCCAACCCCAGCTGCATTGCCGGGTTGGAGAGAGCAGGCACAGGCTCCCAGTCTGTCTGGAAGCGCAAATCATCGGCGCTCAGGACAATCCTAAAGCTGCTCTCATACATGAGAGCAGCTTCAGGATTGGCTGCAGGGCAGTCTGGGAGTCTGTGCCTTTCTGCAGTGGAGAGGAGCAGAAAAGCGCGATCCTGGATGGCAGCAGGTAAGTTCTTTTTATTTGGTTTTATTTGTCTCCTTCGTCCATAAAGACCCCCTCCCCGCCCTGCCTCTTTTCCCTTACACTAGCCGCTCCTGGTAGCTCTCCTGTGTGCAGCCCAGCACACTAAATTAGAAGCTTTTGTTCAGTTCAATTAATATACGCATTTCAAAATTGAAAAGCATGTATTCGAGATGAAAATATGTGTATTTTCAGAATATTTTCAGGAGCTGATGTTTGGGGAAAAATGGTTGAATTTGCAAACTATATTTAAAGCTGCTGTTTGAGTGGTAAATCATGTGGTGTTGGGGAGACATTACTCATATTATTACCTTAGTGCCAGAGGCTTTGCAGCTATGGCTGTTATGTATTACTCATGTATAAGCATGCCAGACTGATAAAGCCTTTTTACGTTACTAATAAAAACCCTGCCTGATGCACTGAGGTGATTACTGCTACCAATTTTGCATGCAGAGGCATTCATGTAAGCTTGTGTTGAATGTTTACTTTTACAACATTATTAATATTAGTGGCTGAGGATGATTTTAAGTGTACATAAGTAGTTCTTATGACAGAAAGGGTTGGAATCCCCTGTTGTAGACAGAATCTGATAACGTGTTGCTGGCCTGAGAGTAATATCTGTGCCCCTCTCGGAAATGCTACCTGTGGAGGAGTCTGTTAATATATTTAACATGTCTAGAGGGCAATTCATAAAGTGATAGCCTCCAAAGCTTCCCTTGCTGCACCAGCCATGACTTCCGAGGCAGACAATGATTTAATAAGTGGTTTTCTTGGGAGCAGGCACACTCATATTAAAAAGCATTTCATTTCTTGTCATTGTAATGGGCGTTTCTGGCACCACCACTAGTGAGGAGACCACAGTCCTGAATTTAACTGGAAGCTTTGCTTCCAGCACTCTGTTTGTGGCACTTCTTTGCTGCACCAATCTCTCATATAAATCAGATTCTAGCATTTAGAAGCTGAGACAGTGGAAGAGAGAGGCTGAGGAACCAGCATGTGGCCGCATTCAATGGGAAAACAAGGGGCCCAGGGGATGGAATGGGAAGCAATAAGAGACAATAAGACCAATCTCTATAGCTGCCCAAAATTAGTGAGCGTAGTCAGCTAGCGCAGCGCTTCTTATTTGCAGGAGCTTTCCGCATCTAGTCTAACCAACTTCCCTTGACCCCAGAGGCTGTAGTCAAAAACTCTCCACTCCTACAAGCCACATCCCCATGTCACCTTCTCTCTTATCTTCCCACCCCCACATCACAACACACTCAGTGCAGCCTTACTCTTGTCCCTGAGTGGTGCACAGATGTAGCTACATTTCAATGGGGGTGATTAATGGAGCCATGACACTGATTATGGGGGACACGTGCATTAGGCTACTTCCACAGAGGGAGTTGCTGCAGTTGTGGGCTGATGTTGTCAGTGGGCAAACCATAGATCACCTCCTAAATGACTATTTCTAGTTATTCAGTCCTAGTTGATCCACTGAGCTGAAGTTGTAACTCCACCAACCTATTTGTGACAGCCTGCTGTCAGCATTGGCCTGTACGGTCTCTGCTGAATATGATATGTGTGGAGAGACTGAGTGGCCCCCAAAATTACTTTCAGATGAGGATATCCTACAATTAGATGCTTAATGCTGAGAAGCTAGATTCAAGAAGTAGTGATTTATTTACATTTTTTTAAATTCTGGGCAAAGACCTTGATGGATTATATGGGTCAGATAAAATTAAGTCACCCTGACTACATACTGGGCTAGTGGTAACTAAAATTAAGAAATAAATAAATTTTCAGAGAATTCCAGTCCCATTTGTGGAAATACCTTTTCAGTCTTTTGATGTGTCCCCTTTGGGCTCAGTTTCCAAGAAGGTGTCTGGTCATTTCAGGATGGTCCAACAGCTCTCACATTCATAGCGTAAATCGATCACTCGTCTCCTGGAGAGACAAGATGATACAGTGGATTATACAGTCTTTGAAGAAGCAGAGTGGTTGGTCATACCGGCCTGGTACCTCAAGGTATGAAGACAGCATTCAGACTGCTTCTGAATCATCCAGACAGCTACAATTTTCAAGGTGTTGCTGTAGATGGCCAATATTATTGTGACAATTTTCTTATAATGGGTCCTGCAGTGTCATGAAAGGTCGTTGAGCAGCTCAGTAAGATTATGGAGCCGCATTGTAGAAAAAAAATTGGGGTTCAAGGGATAACACATTTTATACAATACTTGTTTATGGGAAACAGAAGGATAGTTAAAGGTAACATGTTTAGGAGCATATTTCTGGAAATGTCACAGTGAATTAATCTGCAGCTTCACCAGAAACATTTGAGGAACCTACAAGCAACTATTATTCCTAAGGACTAACATTCATATGATCATGGCTCCCAATCTATAAAGCAGTAGTTTTCAGGGCTGCAGTGAAAGGTTGCATGTTGTCCAAAATGTCACTCCTAAGAAGGTACAGTTAAAGGGTAACCCAGCGTTACTACTAAAATAATAGGCTTGAGGATTATTCAGATAATGCCTAGCAAGAGCCGCAGTGGGCCTGGATCATAGTTCAAACTTTACCTGGCTCTCAGATTGTGTTAAACAGGATCTGGAAATGTAGAATTAATTCCTAAGGGATTTCAGGGGGGTCTTACTGTAAAGGATGAAAATGGATCCATGGGCATTTGGAATTGTATACAGATGCAAACATTGACTTTGGTGCTATACTGGAAAGCAAATGGTGTACAAGAAAATGGTCAGAATGGTGGAACGAAACCCATGGAGAGCATCAAGAGCATCACTACTTTGATGCTGGAAGATATGGTGAATTCCCTGCCACTGGTATGTGCTATGCTGTTTTCACTTATAAGCCCTCATTACCAGTCGGGTGGAGAGGAATTACCATGTAGAATTCTACTCTGCCTGATTATAAATGAACGGTGTTCCTACACCTGTTTTTCACAGGTGCGAAACCCGTGGACCCATTTTTACCAGCCACAAATACTGGCCAAAAATACAGTCAGCAACTACCGTCACACCTCTATCTCGCTTCCCAGCAGAGTTTTTTGGGGGCAAGGAGGAAACTACATGATGCTCCCTGCCAGGGCCCCTGTACCACTTATCCCTACCCACTCAAGCCCCTCCCTTCCCTTCACCCAGCAGTTGCCTCAGAGCAATCAGTAAATGAGGGTAGTACTTCAGCAATTGTTTTTTCTTCACTCTGTGTGTGTTTGAGTTAACTATATCCAAGAGGAATGGTCAAGACATTGGAATGATAAACTTGGAGGGCCACTGGCGGAGGATAACATGATGGTTTCCAGGATCTTAGGACTTAGGAGGCTAAGATGACTCAGGTGGGTAAGGGTCAGGGCCGTCTTTAGCAATGGTGGTGCCCAGTGTGACAATCTATGTTGACGCCCCCCAAAACAAAACCTCCCTCTCAATGAATTCCCTCACTACCACGCTTCACCATTGCCCCTCGTCGCTCCATAGGCCTTCTCTCACAATCATTAAATTTGTTTTATAGCACTGCTCAAACCAGTGTAGAGTGTCAGAGCACTCTAAATCACATACACATAATACAGAGCCAATGATTCATACGTTGGCAAATCATGTCCACAGGAAATATTTTATAATATAATGAGGATGAAAAGGTGTAGGAGTCACGTGCCACTGATACTGATAGGCAGTATATTTTAAGAGTGTTTGGTCTGGAGAAGCACAAACTCAGAATTTGAAATGTACCGCAGTAGTTAGCTTTACCCAAATGAACCATTTTCAGCACAATTAGGATAATGAAATTCTGGGGAAAACATAACATTCTAACCTATACCAGGCAGTTTGCATGCAACTCTCTGATGACAGTTCATAGGTCAATCTGCTATGTTAGGGTTGCTACTATGAACTGCAAGTAACATAAGGATCTGTGACAAAAACAGTAACCTACCGAGCGACCAGCTTAAAATACAGTTCAGTGATTTGTGAGGTACATGTTCTTTGCAGCAGGCATCTTAACCCCTTGCACTACTTTTGCATGAGTGGAAACTGCCACTAGATTAAACTCCGATCTCTCTCCAGCAGGAACATTAATCACCAGAGTTATCCTGACATTTTTATTGCTGCCTGAAAATTTCTGGACACACAAGGAACTCTGCAGCAGGTGCTTTTTAAATCCCTGTCATTTCTATACCACCCCCCTCTGCCCCCCATAAGGTCAGCGCCAGATGTGGCTGCACCATTTGCACCGCCTAGAGCTTGCCCTGGAAAGGGTATAGGGAAGTGCAGAAGGTCAACACTGGGAACGAGTTAATTTGCAATGTGTGGCTGTTGGTGAATGAAAATGTCATCGCATCAGCTTCTGCATGTGAAAGTTGACCTATTGCTGCATTTGTGATCCGTTAGTAAATCTATCTGAGCCCCTCTCTGAAAAGTGCTCTGCTGCTCCTTGTAGCTGGCTCACTGCCAGTGCTTTAAATGGGCCGGTACTGCCCGGTACTGAGTACCGGCACTTTTTTATTTTGAGAGCGAGAGTACCGACACTTCTCAGAAACAAGCAGGTTCTCTGGTTCTGAGTACATGCACTTCGATTTTTCCACTTCAAGCACTGCTCACTGCTATATCAAACCCCTAAAACATCTCAAATATGTTTGTATAGCACTACAGCCTATACCCTTTATGATTACGAATATCACTCTGCGTCTTGTAAGGACGTAGGGTCTCTCTTAAAGTGAGGAAAAGGAAGAACTAAACTCCGTGGATTTCACAACTCTGGGAACAACTCTAAAAGATATATTTACAACTCGAGATTGCCACAAACAGAGCACAACCTTCTCTTCAGCTCTGGAACCATCATTGCTCATCATCTCATCATTCTGCAGTATCTCTGTCAGGTAAATGAATGCACTTTAAATAAGTCCACAGCACCCAGATTCCCAATTAAATAAAGTCTAAAATGAATAGCTGAAAGAGCCTTGTCCCGACATTTATGAAATGTGGGCTAGTATCCACGATACAGATGTAAAAGACATGTCAAAGATTGCCTACTAAAAAATGTTTTCGTCCAGAGGTGAGTTTCTGAAATAATCACAATTGTTTAGGTCTGACGTTTGCGACAGCTTTAATTCTCTCGCCAAACTATTGTTTTGGGAAAAAAAAACATACATGATAAACATACAGAGATGGGCTTTTAGCCGACTGGCTTCATCTTTTGCTCTTTTAAACTGCCATTCACATTTTACCTCCACCTACCATAGCAAATAGGATGGGGCAGTGGGTCAGCCCACTTTAGCTAATGCCTTTCTTTAATTTGAGGGACTGAACAAAGCCTTTCTTCGTCATTCAAATTGACGAAAAAGAGTTTGACTCTTTTCTCTGACAAAGCTGATTTATTGTGCACTTTGTATTTGTTTTTTATCCTTATAAAACACTATTTATTTGTCTGCATTTAGGGTGCCTGCACTTTTGGCGATTTGTTTTAAATCTCCTTTCTAAAGATGCTGTTAAAAGGTTACGTGACATTGTAGAATTGTAACTGTTTGCAATTTGAGTGCCTAGTTAGGTTTTCATTTATTCTTGCATCTTTCACAGATAATAATAATAATAATAATACATGGCACATCTGAAAAACGTCTTATCAAAAAATCACTAGAAAAATGACCACCCCACTGAAAGCTTTTTCACTTTCAATTTGTATCGCAAATATACAATGGCCACATTTAGGTGGTAGCATTTTATTCTTCTTGCGGCATATGCTTGCAAAACAAAAAATGTAAAAATGGCACCGGCTTGCCAAGGCCAGACCTTTTGGCTTTGTCAAAGCTTGTCTGCAATTTCAGATGAAGGGTTTAGAGAAAATTCAAAGTCTGCGTGAATTTTTCAGATGTGGCTAAGATGGGCTTCTTTCCAGAGATGTAAACATATCGTCTCCAGGAAAAAGAATCAACAATGCTTACTCACTGATAACAGAGTTACTGATGGAATAGATATCTATTTAACCTTCAGCCATGGCTGATTCATTTAAATTACCAAAGCTTTAAGGTCAGAAAGTTCCAGTGACGAAGAACACTTGCAGAGCAATCCAAAATGCTGATTTAGTAACAGCATTTGCACAGAGTAGGAAGAGATGCCTAGCCAAATCCATACTGGAGCAATGCTGCCCCTTAACCTATGCATTGCAGCAATCCGCGACAGGGAAGCATACATTAGTCTGAGCATCTCCTTCAGATTCGTGGCCAGAAATTGCACAAGATTCTTCTCAGGTTACTAGTGTCGAGGGCTGACAGCTTGGTGCCCCCTTGATTATTTGTGTTTCTTTATGTGGGTACTCCCCCCATGCTCCCACTTCCTTTTTTATGGGAATACTCCTTCTTCTTCCATTTTTAAGGAGGTGCCCTCATACGCCTGCTCTCTGTTGCCAACCTGCTGTGATATTTAGCCATCTGCATCTGTTGCCTGTTAATGCGATACCTTGCAGATGGCGAAACAACTGTCTGCTGTAAGTACAAAGATTTACTTTTTTTAACTCCACATCTGCATACCTTGATAATATATATTAACAGCATTTATGGGATTTTGGAATTTCCCAACACTACCTCAGGGAAATCTTCTGACATAAATAAGAGGAAACGCTTGGTGGATTTTCTCTTCACTTCCCCAGAGGGTGCTGTTGTGTCTTGTGTTTGTGGGTATGAGGCCTCGAGCGGTCCTCGGCAGCCTCCTTTCAAGTATTACGTAAGCTGGCGGTGTGACTGGGTGTGGTAAATAAAGTTTGTGATGCAGTGCATTCAGTTAATGGTTAAATGCTGAAGAATAAAGACGTGCAAGCTGGAGCTCTGTGTGTGGCATGGTCTGTTACATGCTTCTGGGCTGGGGAGGAGACTAGAACTGGAGACGAGATACAGGATACGTGCCCCAATGATACAAGACTGCTCTCCCTGAGAGTTTGTTGTGGTGCAGCAACCTGCTTGTGCATGCCACATGCACCCCAAGAAGTAGTCCACAGTTGAAAGATTTTGAGTCAAAGCGCAACTCCAGCTTTTGAGAGGCCCTCGGAGAAAGGGAAGGCCCTACGGAGGAGCACAGTCAATAAGCCTGCTAAAGATCTACTGGTAAGGACAAATTAAGCGATACCAGCACCAAAGCATAACACAGAGCCAGCACCAATACAAAGCAGGAATGCCAAAGACAGTGACAACCAGGTACGAAGAAGCCCTAAAGGCAGTAACAGCCAGATGCAGGAAAGGGCTAAAGGCAAATGACATCCAGGCACAGAGAAACGCTAAAGACAGCGACAGCCAGGTGCAAGAAACCGCTAAAGGCAGAGACAACTAGGTACAAAATGTACAACTGTACTCACCGGAATGAATGGGAAAAGTACCACCCGACCACCGATCGAGACTTGCCTGGTGTGCTCAAAGTAGCATGTGGCATCCACAACACCTCAAGCATAACCATGGGGGTTTTGCTTACGAAGCCGTTGGTCCCAGCAGAAACGAGCACAGAGTCAGCAAGTGGCACTCAGTGCAACTCAAAAGTTCTTCAACATTTGAAGCTCTCCAATGACTGTTGAAAAGAGCACCAAATATGGCACCACCACGTTCCTGAAACCACCACCTCCATTCGATACACCAAAAAGCAGAATATTAGTACCAAATGGACTGCCTGGATCAAAACGTTCAATGACTTCATAGATGCTATAGAAGAAGCAGATGACAAGAAGATCATCAAATACTTATAGAACCTTGCAGGTGATGGAGTATAAGATCTGATAAAGAAGCTATCATAAGCGGATGAAGTATCATACTATCAAATCAAAAAAACGTTGGAAGCCAAGTTCAATCCAATGCCGAATGTCAACTACGAAAGGCACATTTTCAACCAAGTAAGACAGCAACCTGGTGGGATGATGGATGAGTTAGTTGAGAGACTTGATACGCTCCTAAAGCACTGCAAATTCAGTGAATTCAACGATGAAGAAGCCATGCATCTTAGAGTTATCGATGGTTGCCTCTCCAATTTATTCCGACAACGCATGCTGTGAGAACCGCTCAGTTTGGAGAAAGTGTTCATGGCAAATTGTGACCTGTGCTAGCTGGAGGCTATCTCAACCTGAGAAAGAAAGCTTAGCTCTAGTATGGGCATGTGAACACTTCCATGTGTTTCTGTACAGAAAGCATTTATCTCTTGTTACGGCTCATCAGGTGTTGCTCACCATTTTCGGAAATCTGAAAGCCAAGAACACCCCTTGCATCGAGAGGTGGGGGTTGCATCTCCAGGTGTATGATTACACTATTGTGCACAAACCGGGCAAGGATAAAAACCCCGTAGACTATTTTTTGCAAATGCCGCTACAGTGTTATAGTACAACGTCCAAAGCGGCTGAGGCCTACACCAATTTGATAGTAAAGTCATGTGTGCCTGCAGCTCTTTCTATTGAACAGATTCTGACAGCTACTAGTACTGACAGAGTTCAAGAAGAACCTTCAGTTACACAAGATGATGTCATACTAAGAGGGGCAAGAATAGTTATCACTGAAAGTCTGAGGTAACAAGGTATTAAACTGGCGCATGAAGGAGATTGTGGCATTGCTGCAACTAAAAGAGTCCTCAGAGATCGAATGTGGTTCCCGCACCTTGATGAACTAGTTGAAAGGGAGCTGAAAGCTTGTCATCTGTGCAACTGTCTGTCTCCCAAAATTACTCAGCATCCGCTGAACATGTTTGATCTTCCTAAGCAAGCCTGGGAGATGATTGCGGTTGACTTCTTCAGACCCCTCAATAATGACCATCACCTCCTGCTGGTTGTCAGTGAGTACCCACTTTTTCCTCTAGTGGAAAACTTAATATCAAACACACATGACAAAGTCATTCAGAGGCTGGATGACATTTTCACAACATGGTGGGGGGGGGGCCATTCCTTCTTGCTCAAATCTGACAACGGTCCATCATTCAATAACAGAGAGTTCAAAGACTTTCTAAATAGTTTGAACATCAAACATCAGAAAAGTACACCTCTCTGGCCATAGGCAAATGGTGTTGTTGAACAATTCATGAGTACTTTGAAGAAGGTGGTTCAGCGTGCTGCGCTGGAAGAAATCAACCTCAAGTCAGCTTTATGCCGAGCCCTCCGTGGTGCCTACTGTTGCACTCCTCATTTCACTACCAGAGAAAGTCCTGCCACCTTGCTGTTTGGGAGTGCTCTTGGAACGAAGATACCACAATGGACCACCAGTCGATCAATAGACCCTGATGAGATTCATGTCACCGACACCTCTTGCAAATGCAAAATGAAAGCTTATGCCGATAAGTGCCAATGCACTCGAGACATGGTCTTTGAGAAAGGAGACTGAGTTCTTGTCAAGCAAAAGCAGACACGCAAGTCTGATGCTTCGTTTGATGCTGAACTGCTAAGAGTTGTTGCGAGCAAAGAACATATGGTAACTGCCCAATGACCTGGAAAATCCATAACCAGAGACTCTTCACACTTTAAGCATTTGATTCAATGTTCATCGGCTCCAGACCTCATGAGTGAGGCAAGTCTACCCGAGTGCCCAAGTCAAGCATCCAAATCTTGTCCACTGATGCCAGATGAAGGTGCCCCTCCTCTATCTCATACAACTAGATCTGGAAGACTGGTGGAAGCACCTCAATGACTCATCGAGGAGTTATAATGGGCATAAGTGTATATGTATTCATACTTTTTCTTTAACAAAGAGGGAGATGTTGGGTCTTCTGTTTGTGTGTATGAGGCCTCTAGTGGTCCTCGGCAGACTCCTTACAAGTATTACGCAATCTCGTGGGTGTGACTCGGTGTGGTTAATAAAGTTTGTGACGCAGTCTGTTCAGTTAATGGTTGCATGCTGAAGAATAAAGACGTGCAAACCAGAGTTTCATGTGTGGCATGGTCTGTTACATGCTCCTCGGCTGGGGAGGATGCTACAGCAGCCACCCTTGCTTATGGAATAACATAATCCACCAAGTCTGTCCTTGTGATGGAGTCTTGTTTGTTCTGGTGGTGTGTCTTATCCATCGTAATCTTTTTCTCCTAATGATGGTGTCCATGCTCTCTTGCTTGCATCTGGTTTAGGAGTTCCTGGATGGGGATGGCAACCATCTTTGCTTAAAGAATAACATGATCCACTGTGTCACAATTGTCTATATAGTTGGAGTTGGGATACAAAAAACAATTCTTATATTATTCAGTATGCTCCACCATTCACTATCTGCAAAGTGCAATTATGGATAGTTGGATCACATTTTCATTTGAGTACTACATCGTATGGAATAAAGCAGATCATGAAGATTGAAGTCCCCCTGAACCTTTATGGTAACCTTTGTTGTAATACATTTGAAAACATAAACTACCAGTAGTTGAAGGTGGCAGGCTCTGGCACTCTTTTCGGGGACCAGAACATATTTTTTATCAACAGACTTTGACTCAAAGCAAGAGAGAGAAAGACAGCGAAAGAAAGAAGGAAGAAGAAAAAGATAGAAAAAGATGTCAAAGACAGAAAGACGGGATGAAAAAGAATCTAAGAACCTACAAAACAGATTTGGAGACGAGAAATTTAGGGTGCTAGGAAAAAGAAACTAGTTGGTAGCCTTCGTGTTCTGCATTCCTCAGCACCTGCATTGTTTTCATTTTTTTTAAAACACAGCACAAAGGGTTGTCAAGGTGGGTCTGACAACAACAGAGAATCTCCACTGGACCCCAGAGGGTAAACAGAAGAGAGGCAGGCCAAAGAACATCTGGAGGCAAACTATGAAAACAGAAATGAACACCCTGAGCCACAGCTGAGGCACCATAAAGAAACTTGTCTAAGACAGACAGAAGTGGGGTCCTTCATTGGTGCCCTACATGCCAGTCAGAATAACAAGCAGTAAGTAGGTAAGCAATATTTTGGAGGGCGTGACCAAGACAGTGGCAGGAGCAGTCGCATATCTGTGAGCTCCATCTGGCTCCGGGTGAATACTGCAGCAATCGTTGTCTTCCCCCCACCCTGCCAGTGGGAGGGGCCTGCAGAACCCGCCCATGGCCCGTCACGACATTCAAGGACCACGGCAGGTGGTGCATGCTCCCCAAATGCCCAGGGAGCTGCTGCAGTGAGCATTGGACTGCTGGAGATGGAAGCAGGAGCGGCTGAATCCTGGCCCTAGTGGCAGATCGGACCTGAAGTGGACCTTGGAGGCATTGTTGGTACGCTGCAGAGCTGGATGGGAGCCCGTCCTGGTCATGGTGGTCCTGTGTAGGCCTCCCCTACAATGCTGCTGACGCTGAGAGGCCTTGACCTATGCAAGGCACAGGTCGGAATCTGAGATGGCTGAGACAACCTGCTGGCCCTTGGGGATAACGTCGCAGCATCAACGGTCTGGCAGAAGCTCCAGGCCGCTTAGAGACCGCAGCAAGTCCTACCCTGGCTGCAGTGAACACGTGGAGACCTCTCCCATAACTGGTTACTGACTATTGGGATGCTTGGGTCTGCATGAGACCCGGACACGGCACCCAGAAGGCTGTGACTGCTTGGCAGCCTCAGGTGACAACATTGAGCATCGGCAGTCCGGGCAAGCGCTCTGGACCATGAGGAGACGTGGTGGGGCCCGTTCTGGACACAGGGGTGACATGTGGCCCTTCCTCCATCTCTTCAACTACAAGAGGTTGAGGACCACACGAGGCCTGGGTGGACCGCTGGGCAGACCCCAACCTCAAATCAGTGGCACAGCTGGACAGGCCATTTTGGCATGGGCAGTTTGTATGGCCCGGTGACGCGACATGTCTCTTGAGGCCTCTTACTCATTATGACAGAATACTCTGGGGCCTAGTACTGGACTGCATACTTGACTGAAGGGGCCCACACCGCCTTGTGCTGGTGGGTTTTCTGAATCTTTGGCTGCCCCCAACTGGCTCTTAGCACACCCTTATTAGAGGCACTGCAAGAGGTGACTGTGACTCACTGTGTGTGGGGTGGGTTCCCCTTCCCCGCCCTGGTCGAGTTGGAGCCTTAGAGACACCCCTGGATTGAGGAGCATGCTGGGGAGCTGCCACAGGGGGTACACACATTGAAGAAGTGAGGGGAGAGGAGTTGGCCTAACAGCTCGGGCGGTCGACCTCCAATCTGGGGAACTGGGTTCGAGTCTCGGCAATGACGCTGAACATCCTGTGATTCTGGGCAAATCACTTAATCTCCCCGTGCCTAACAAAAATGAATGTGACCTCCTGTAACGCAACTGGTGCTATGTAAAGGGCTCTGATACCCGATTCGGGTCAAGTTTGCGCTATATAAAACTCCGTAAAAAAAAGAGGAAGTGGGGTGCGACCAAGAAGCGTAGTCTGGTCGCATGCTGGACAATCCTTGTGGCGCTATGATGGGTAAGCAGAAGGGATCCAGGGCAGGGGAGGGCCTGCGGTCTCCCTGCTTGGTGAGTGCAAGCTCTGCCCAGCCGGGTTGCCTCTCAATACAGAACATAATTTACAGGACACTAATGTTACATTCACGGAGCTCCTTGCTGCCATAAAAAAATGTAAACCGTCTCTGGAGCCAAGATTGGATACGCTAATCATCAACATGGGTATCATGCGTAAGGTACAAAATAAACTGAAGGTAACCATACATGAGACCACTATAGCTGCAACAACAAAGGCATAGATCGTGGCCCTGCAATGGGAGGTCGATTTGCAGCAATGCAAAGTGGATGATGTGGATGGCCGATCACACTGCTATAATATCAAAATGGTGGGGCCCAACCATGAACCAATAAATGCAACAATGGTTGGCACACACTGTATTGGGAGGTAAGATGTCCACTTTCTTTTCTGTAGAGCAGGCACACCGAGTACAGGCCAGGCCCACCTTCACCTGGAGCACCCCCATGTCTTGTTGTGTCGCTGTTGTTCAGCTACCGTGACAGGGATAACATTCTCCAAATGGCCCGCACCAAAGGCCCCTGGCAGGTGGAAAATCACACACTAATGATTTTTCCGGACTTTATGATGAATGTCCAGAAACAGAGAGCTTCATAAAAGTCGGCAAAACAAAGACTTAGACAACTGGGGCTTAAGTATGCTTTGATCTTTCCTGCTAAACTCAGGGTCCTCGAGGGAGATATGGCATTTCTCTTTTAATCAGCACAGGAGTGCCTGGAGGCCAACGGAGAGCGCCCACCATTGGACTGGAATAAGACAGAAAGGGGCTGGACCGCGGTGAAGAACCAATGCCGATCGTCCTGTAAGCTTCGAACCCAGCTGTCCAAGGAACTAGAAAGAGTGGGTTTCCCTGCTTCTGGTCTTGGTAACTCAGATGCCACTGAGGCGCCCTCACCATGTGGCTCCTTTCTGGATGAGATCCTGGACGTTCTACTGGGGGGCCCCATGTCACCCCGATGATGGCAGATCTCCCATGATGACCCTTATACTGCTGTGTTCTTTTCGTTTCTAGAAGTAGGGTTTGACACCACCTACACCAATGCCGACGACCATGGTGATGGAGACCTGGTATGTTGAGCTAGTGGGGTGGAGAGGATACATTCTGGAGGAGGCACTAGGAGAGACCTGGGATACCTCAATGTACTTAGTGGTTGCCATGCGACACTAAACCACAAAAAGTACTCCTCTAGTACATAAATCGTATTCACGACTCTTGTATAGATGGATCCTGATCCAACAGTGATGGGACGTCCCTATGTGAAGCTAAGGATTATAAGCCACTAGGAAGTGGGGAAGGAAACAAGTCTTTTTGTTTTATATACCCTCACACACCCTAGTGGTGTCATGCTTCATCATCGGGTCACCCTGACGCCTAAAAGTCAGGGTGGGCTCAACCGTATTTCAGGAAGCTCATAGAGAAGTTTTTGGCCAGGGGGAATAAAGATTAAAAGTCCGCAGACAGATCCCAGTTTCCCTTTATTCTTGGATCTGTCAGGGATATTAAAACAGAAATGAATGGGTCGGTTAGGTTATTATGGTCCTAAAACCCTAGTGCCAACATGTTTCAGTCCGATTAAGCCCCTAAAGGGTGCTGGACTTTCTTCAGGGCGATGACGCAGTACCCCCTGGAATAGACAATAGTGAGGGAATTTCCCTATACTATTTACAATAAGGGCAGGTAGCTGCTCCTTTTCCTATCAGCAGAGTGTTATTTTTTCTGGTTACTCCATCTGTGGAAAAATAAAAACAACGGAACCAAACTCTGGGCCTGATTCACAGAACTAACTTACGTCAAAAACGTAAAGTTAGTACTTTTTGGTATTCACAGAATACACTTACTCATTTTGGTATTCACAGAATGAACTTACTCATTTCGGTATTCACAGAAGTTAGTAGTCCTAACTTTAGGACTCCTAAATGCCTTCTGTGAATACCGAAAGTCTTAAAATTAGTATTTTTCTCAGTTTAGGAGTAGTAAAGTTAGGACTCCTAACTTTAGGACTCCTAAATGCCTTCTGTGAATACCGAAAGTCTTAAAGTTAGGATTTTTCTCAGTTTAGGAGTAGTAAAGTTAGGACTCCTAACTTTAGGACTCCTAAATGCCTTCTGTGAATACCGAAAGTCTTAAAGTTAGGATTTTTCTCAGTTTAGGAGTAGTAAAGTTAGGAGTCCTAACTTTACTACTCCTAAACTGAGAAAATCCTAACTTTAAGACTTTCGGTATTCACAGAAGGCATTTAGGAGTCCTAAAGTTAAGAGTCCTAACTTTACTACTCCTAAACTGAGAAAAATCCTAACTTTAAGACTTTCGGTATTCACAGAAGGCATTTAGGAGTCCTAAAGTTAGGACTACTAACTTCTGTGAATACCGAAATGAGTAAGTTCATTCTGTGAATACCAAAATGAGTAAGTGTATTCTGTGAATACCAAAAAGTACTAACTTTACGTTTTTGACGTAAGTTAGTTCTGTGAATCAGGCCCTCTGTGTATCATTCTTTGTGAGAACTGTTACTTCCCATTGTGAGATGTGCTGCTTGCTGCCCCTGTGTCTTTATAACAAGTAGGTGACAAAACACAACGTCCAACATACCTATCGGGTGTGTATAAGATATTATTGTTTAACTTTACCACTTTCAACTATGTGGTCAAAGATCGTGTAGTGGCGGCAATTTGTCGCATCCTGTCAGTACCTGCATTCTTGTGCGTGTAAATCACTGTGCAACAACCGTGTCATCCACTCCAATACAGCCAACGCTGCTATCAGTCGCCGTGAAACTCATACACCCAAAGCATACATCCTGCAATCCTTACCCCGATGTGGGAGAGGTTGTGTTCCACGAGGGACCTCACGTTGTTAATGGGGTAGCCCTGTAGTCACACTCTATTGCATGGTAGCTATAAAAGGACCAGCATGTTGAAAAAATGCATATATGAAACAAGAATAAAACAAGAGATATAGGCAAGAAACCAAGTTACCATTAGTGGTAAATGTCCTCCGATATAAAGTTAATTGCGCTCGTACCTACACTCAGCAAACAAGCCCACAGCTACTTACGCCTCCAAGGGTCCTGCCCCTTTGTGAATCCTACTCGGCGTGGGTCCCAAGGCTTTTCGCAACAAGTGACCGGAGCGAAGAGCATAAAACGATCCGTGCCAGCGCGGGAGAAACTGAGTTAGACACGCCCACTTCCGGGGTCACGTTCTGACTGCATGACGTGGCCGCCGGGTACGCTGGGAAGAGTAGTTCCCAGTGTTGTGTATTCTGCGGTTGGGAATACCGTAGCCAGATCAAAGTACGGAGATATCACTTAATAATTCCATTTGTCATAACGGAATAGAAACAGAATGCAACATGGAAAGTATACCAAAGGTGCTAGCGTCTCGATGGGTTAGTAGTAATATAGATGCGGAACACGTAATTATGGTCTAAGCCTGCTGGGACACGTAGTTCCCAGAAGTGTATGACGTATGGTTAGCAGTACCGTGTGAAAACCGAGCGTGTGCAGGAAAATATACACCGGACACCCAAAGCTCATGTAAATGTAATTCACTATTAGGTCTAATTACTATGTTGCTGACGTGATATCGTAGTGGCCAGTAAAGAATACACTATCATTATGATGGACAGTAGATATACTTTTATCGAGAAAGGCGGAAGGCATTATAATATCATATAGTCCTCTATCTCTGTTGCCTGAGACCAAATAAAATCATGAATTGCTGTTTTAGTGCATATGTCTCGTCGTCTTAAGTTAATTCTAGAACTAGGATATTGCTGTCCCACTTGGTCATTTATTTCCAGATATAGCAACAAGTACAGAGCCCTAAATATCACAGGTCCCATAATACAGAAAGGGTTCGTATTGTCCTGTTTTTTGTGGCATTGATCATCTTCTTCTATTAAGTTGGTTCCATGGTATGGAATCATTCAATCCAGTAATATGGGTCTTTAATCGGTATACCCATCGTTGTTCTCATTCCAAAAGTATTTTGGTAAGGTCACCGTCTCCCTTGACTTTTTCAATGATGGTCCACCACATGTCCTTGTCAGTATGTTTCTTCTCGAGATAGTGAGACGTCAATTTGGTGGCCGAGATAGCTCTGCTGACGGTGCTCCTATGTTCACTTATGCGCACCTTCACTTTCCTCCCTGTCATGCCAATGTACATGAGTTAGCAAAACCAAAGGGGATGATGGACGGAGTATTGAACATTGCAAGCACTCACCCCCAGTCAACTGATCTGGGTTTAATCCATCATCATTCTTTAGCTCACTCCGCCACCCCAGTTCAGACATGGCCATATGCAAATCAGTCTGACCCTGTGCCTCATGGGAACAGTCCAGCCCGAACTGCCAAGCCATGTCTTCCCTGGACTGGAAACAAGCATCCTGGGACCGGTTTCGGGGTTCATAACCCTCACCAGCCAGGCTATCTTGAATCCAGTGGCAAAGTGAGCAAGGGACCCACGTCTGGGCATACCCTGCCAACTTAGGGCGAACATAGCAAAACCAAAGGGGATGATGGACGGAGTGTTGAACATTGCAAGCACTCACCCCCAGTCAACTGATCTGGGTTTAATCCATCATCATTCTTTAGCTCACTCCGCCACCCCAGTTCAGACATGGCCATATGCAAATCAGTCTGACCCTGTGCCTCATGGGAACAGTCCAGCCCGAACTGCCAAGCCATGTCTTCCCTGGACTGGAAACAAGCATCCTGGGACCGGTTTAGGATTCATAATCCTCATCAGCCAGGCTATCTTGAATCCAGTGGCAAAGTGAGCAAGGGACCCACGTCTGGGCATACCCTGCCAACTTAGGGCGAACCTAGCAAAACCAAAGGGAATGATGGACGGAGTGTTGAACATTGCAAGCACTCACCCCCAGTCAACTGATCTGGGTTTAATCCATCATCATTCTTTAGCTCACTCCGCCACCCCAGTTCAGACATGGCCATATGCAAATCAGTCTGACCCTGTGCCTCATGGGAGCAGTCCAGCCCGAACTGCCAAGCCATGTCTTCCCTGGACTGGAAACAAGCATCCTGGGACCGGTTTCGGGTTCATAACCCTCATCAGCCAGGCTATCTTGAATCCAGTGGCAAAGTGAGCAAGGGACCCACGTCTGGTTTTGCTATGTACACGAGTTGGCATGGGCATTTAATCAGGTATATTACGTTGTCGCTGTTACAATTGGTATGCGACCGTTGTTCCCATGCATGATGCATCCCCAGGTCAATCTCCTTTGTATGCTCAGTGAAGGGGCATGCCACACAGGATCCACACGGGTAATGACCCGTGACCGGTGGATTGTTCCAGAGTGTCAGTTGGTGAGTGATTTTGGATCTCTGTGAGTTAGTGTGTATTAGTGTGTCTCTGAGGCTCCTATTTCTCCGAAATTAAAACATAGGTTTTTCGAAAGTTAGTTTATTCGATGTCAGGACAGACCACTTTTTATTAATGATTTTTTGGATTTCATTTGACGAGGAATTATATGTTGTGACACATATAAGTGTATCATTCTCTTCTTTTTGGTGGGATTCTAGAAGAGCCTCTCTTGGTGTATTCCGGGTCCTTTTTCTGGCTTTCTCAATAATCTTTTTTGGATAGGCCCTTTGTTCCAATTTTCTGGACAGCGTTTCTGCTTCCTCCTTATAATCTTTTAGATCAGCGCAATTCCTGCGTATACGCAGGAACTGCCCAATCGGTAAATTCTCTCGTAGGGCGCGCGAATGCGCGCTATCAAAGTGTAACAAACTATTCTTGTCAGTAGGTTTGGTATAAAGTGAACTGACCAACCTGCCATCCTTAGCACTGAGTTTTACATCTAGGAACGAGACTTGTTCACTGCTAAAACTCATAGTGAATCGTAGGTGTGGGTTCAGCTGGTTCAACCACCCGCGGAAGTTCTCCAAAGTAGTCTCGTCGCCTTCCCAGATAAGAAGGATATCATCGATGTATCTCAACCACTTACCGATGTTATTGGAGTAAGGGTTGGTGGGCCAAATGTGTTGTTCTTCCAATTGACCCACGTACAGACACGCTATGCTAGGCGCAAAGGTGCTTCCCATCGAAGTTCCATGGACCTGAAGATATAACTGGTCTTCAAAACTAAAGAAGTTTTCAGTGAGTGCTAGGCGCATCAGTGTGATCACCCAGCTCACCGGGGCGTCCCAGTTTTCCTATTTCAAAAGATCTTCTATCGCGCGGATGCTTTCTTCTTGTGGAATGCTAGTATATAGCGCTTCTACGTCTAGGCATACCATGATGTTGTGTGCCGGATCATATGTGACATCTGTCAATAAATTGAGCAAGTGTTTGGTATCCTGTACATATGACCTAATCCGCGTGACTAGAGGGCGAAGGAACCAATCGGTGTACTTGGAAAGGGGTTCTAAAAGTGACCCTATCCCGGACACGATGGGTCTGCCGGGTGGTGGCACTTTGCCTTTGTGTATTTTAGGTATTGTATAAAACAATGGTGTTCTGGGGTCATCAGGATTGAGGAACTCGTTCCTTTTTTGTGATCCAATTTCGGTCTAGTGTATCAGTGGTCAATGTGCTTATGGTCTTTTTGAGCCGGGCCGTTGGGTCTCTGTTAATTTTTTTGTAGTATTTGGTGTCTGCCAGAAGGTTCATGCAAGCTGTTCTGTATGCCGTAGTGCTCTGGATGACTGTTGCACCCCCTTTGTCCGCTGGCTTGATAATGATGTCTGTTCTTGCGCTCAGGGTTTTCAGGGCCTCTCTCTCATTTTTGCTGAGATTATTATAAGTGCCTCTTCTGGGTTGCAGTTCTTCAATCTCTTTAGAGACACCCTCCTCAAAGGCGATTACCTCTGGGGGCATCAAGGACGCTGGTGGGAAGAAATTGGATCTGAGGCGTAAGGTGGTATGGGTATTGTCTTCGACTGGTTTCTCTTTGTCCATGAAGAAGGTTTTTATGCGAATTTTACGGAAAAATTCACTTAGTTCACAGCGTATCTGGAATTTATCCAGATATGCAGTGGGTACAAATCCCAATCCCTTGTCAAGGATGGAAATTTCTTCCGTACTCAGAATGCAATCTGTAAGGTTCACCACTAGTCCCGTGTTGCACTGGTGCTGGGATGTGGGCCTTTGGCCATGCTCCGGGTACTCACTGGTGTACTTTCGTCTTCCCATTGGACTTGTTTGTTTGTGTTGTTCCTTCTTCCCCGTCTTCCTCTTCTCCCACCCTGTCCTAAAAAACGATTCTGATTGTAATTGGGTTGGAAGAAGGGCCCTGCTTGGTACTGGGGAGGTCCATGGAACTGGGGAGGTCCTTGGAACGGAACTGGACCAAAAGGACTAGGCCATGGGTACATTTGGGGTGGTGGATTGAAGTTTCCTCTTCTTGACCTTCTTGGTCTGCCTCTCCAGCTTTTATTCGAACCATCACTGGACCACCCGTCCTGTTCTGATTCCGAATTACTTGAATCTCCTTGGTATGAGGATCCTGAATCTGAATTGTCTTGGCTTTTATAGTCATCTTTTATGTAGGGGTACACTTTCTCGTGAGCAAATTTTTTTAGGTCTTTCTGTAATTTGTTTACTTTGCTCTGCATTAGGAACTCTTTGTGTTCCCCAATCTCTTTATTGACCTCCTCCAATTTTTTCTTAAAGAGGGTGATCTTTATTTCTGTCATAAGTGCGTCCTCGCTGGTTTTGATCTTAACCAGGATAGCCTCAGAGAGACGTTTTGCGGTGTTTATAATGAGGATCAACCAATCGCGTGTACATCGCCACGCGATTAGTGACCACTCTTTTTTAAAAAGCGGATCATCTAAGAAAATCTGGGGGCGTTGGTAACTAGAAGACCTTTAGGTGCCGCATTCCCTCGTAAATACTCTGTCAAAATGGCTCCGTGGAGTAAGATCTTCATCTGGGCACGTTTGAGCTCTTTCAGCTCATCCCAGTTCTGTGCCTGACTGAGACTCTGATTTATGTTTGTATCCGGAAATAATGACGGGGCGGCCAGAATAGCAGATGCAATTTCATCTGAATATCCTATGGCAAGAGTCTCAGACATGGTGAGTGATCCTGGTGTTGTACTCATAGTGAAGGTCCAGTGGGTGCAGGGTTGGTAGGCGATGATAGTGCAGAGTGCAGTGGGTGAGTAACTGCGGATTATCACAAGTGATCTGGCAATTTTTATATAGATCCTGAATTTCGCGTAAAAAATATTAATTATATTATGGGACGCCCCACAGCTGTGCGCTGCTCAAAACGTGATACACAAAGGTAAAACGAGAAAGAGAACTTTCTCGATACCAAAAGGGCCGAGAGGAACTCTCAAGAGGGAGTACACCCTCCCGTGTGTTAACACTAAACCACAAAAAGTACTTCTCTACTACATAAATCGTATTCACGACTCTTGTATAGATGGATCCTGATCCAACAGTGATGGGAAGTCCCTATGTGAAGCTAAGGATTATAAGCCACTAGGAAGTGGGGAAGGAAACAAGTCCTTTTGTTTTATATACCCTCACACACCCTAGTGGTGTCATGCTTCATCATCGGGTCACCCTGACGCCTAAAAGTCAGGGTGAGCTCAACCGTATTTTAGGGAGCTCTTAGAGAAGCTTTTGGCCAGGGGGAATAAAGATTAAAAGTCCGCAGACAGATCCCAGTTTCCCTTTATTCTTGGATCTGTCAGGGATATTAAAACAGAAATGAATGGGTCGGTTAGGTTATTATGGTCCTAAGACCCTAGTGCCAACATGTTTCAGTCCGCTTAAGCCCCTAAAGGGTGCAGGACTTTCTTCAGGGCGATGACGCAGTACCCCCTGGAATAGACAATAGTGAGGGAATTTCCCTATACTATTTACAATAAGGGCAGGTAGCTGCTCCTTTTCCTATCAGCAGAGTGTTATTGTTTCTGGTTACTCCATCTGTGGAAAAATAAAAACAACGGAACCAAACATAGTGTATCATTCTTTGTAAGAACTGTTACTTCCCATTGTGAGATGTGCTGCTTGCTGCCCCTGTGTCTTTGTAACACGTAGGTGACAAAACACAACGTCCAACATACCTCTTCCCAGCGTACCCGGCGGCCACGTCACGCAGTAAGAACGTGACCCCGGAAGTGGGCGTGTCTAACTCAGTTTTTCCCGCGCTGACGCAGATCGTTTTAAGCTCTTCGCTCCGGTCACTTGGTGCGAAAAGCCTTGGGACCCACGCCGAGTAGGATTCACAAACCGGGCAGGACCCTTGGAGGCGTAAGTAGTTGTGGGCTTGTTTGCTGAGTGTAGGTACGAGCGCAATTAACTTTATATCGGAGGACATTTACCACTAATAGTAACTTGGTTTCTTGCCTATATCTCTTGTTTTATTCTCGTTTCATATATGCATTTTTTCAACATGCTGGTCCTTTTATAACTACCATGCAATAGAGTGTGACTACAGGGCTACCCCATTAACAACGTGAGGTCCCTCGTGGAACACAACCTCTCCCACATCGGGGTAAGGATTGCAGGATGTATGCTTTGGGTGTATGAGTTTCACGGCGACAGATAGCAGCGTTGGCTGTATTGGAGTGGATGACATGGTTGTTGCACAGTGATTTACACGCACAAGAATGCAGGTACTGACAGGATGCGACAAATTGCAGCCACTACACGATCTTTGACCACATAGTTGAAAGTGGTAAAGTTAAACAATAATATCTTATACACACCGAATAGGTATGTTGGACGTTGTGTTTTGTCACCTACTTGTTATAAAGACACAGGGGCAGCAAGCAGCACATCTCACAATGGGAAGTAACAGTTCTTACAAAGAATGATACACTATGTTTGGTTCCGTTGTTTTTATTTTTCCACAGATGGAGTAACCAGAAACAATAACACTCTGCTGATAGGAAAAGGAGCAGCTACCTGCCCTTATTGTAAATAGTATAGGGAAATTCCCTCACTATTGTCTATTCCAGGGGGTACTGCGTCATCGCCCTGAAGAAAGTCCAGCACCCTTTAGGGGCTTAAGCGGACTGAAACATGTTGGCACTAGGGTCTTAGGACCATAATAACCTAACCGACCCATTCATTTCTGTTTTAATATCCCTGACAGATCCAAGAATAAAGGGAAACTGGGATCTGTCTGCGGACTTTTAATCTTTATTCCCCTGGCCAAAAACTTCTCTAAGAGCTCCCTGAAATACGGTTGAGCCCACCCTGACGTTTAGGCGTCAGGGTGACCCGATGATGAAGCATGACACCACTAGGGTGTGTGAGGGTATATAAAACAAAAGGACTTGTTTCCTTCCCCACTTCCTAGTGGCTTATAATCCTTAGCTTCACATAGGGACTTCCCATCACTGTTGGATCAGGATCCATCTATACAAGAGTCGTGAATACGATTTATGTACTAGAGGAGTACTTTTTGTGGTTTAGTGTTAACACACGGGAGGGTGTACTCCCTCTTGAGAGTTCCTCTCGGCCCTTTTGGTATCCAGAAAGTTCTCTTTCTCGTTTTACCTTTGTGTATCATGCCATGCGACACCCCACATCATCCACAGAAACCTTATTTTGGTTAATAGTGTTCTGTACGGTTTGTGGCCGGATACAGCAGCGTTGTGCGACAGCCTTGAGAAGGGAGTTCAGCGGGAAAGTGTTTTTTGGTTCCATGTGTGTGCTGTTCTGTGTGACAGTTCCCCCCTCATGTTCCGCTATACCAGATGCCCTTGGGAGCTTGGACACTCAGACTTGGTATGGTGTCACAAGACTACAGGCTGCTCACGTGGAACATGAGAGGCATGGGTACATATTTTAAGCGACACAGGATCTACGCTTTCTTGAGGAGGCAGCAGGTACACTTTGCATGTTTGCAGAAGACACACCTCAAAGAGGCGGAACTCACCAAGCTGGGCTTTTGGCACAACTTACTCGGACTATGCCAGAGGAGTTTTGGTGTGGGTGTCCCCTGGGACCCTTTCACGGCCTCCCATACCAGGACAGATCCTGAAGGCTGCTTTGTGGTGGGGATGTTGGCCGGGATACCATTATCGATAGTAGAAGTCTATGATCTGAACGCAGGTCATGTTTGTTATAAGCTACAATGGTTCTGTCGGGTAACACAATTCTTAGCCCAAAGAATTGTGAGATGTTGAACTATTCAATTTCTATGTTAGGGGGGTCACAATATGATCCCCTTACTTGCTTGCTTCAAAAAGGGGTGTTACTCTTAGTTTTCCCCTACCATCGAATGAGAAAACCTCCACATCACCTAATGAAAAACCACAACCCAACACACAAAAACACAAACATAGTTAGGTATATGCGAAGTCATATAGCAAATTTTTATATCAGATAAATCATTCTTTTCTAATTTTATATATGTCTGTTTTTATTGCTGTCCAAACACATACAAAACATATATTAAATTAAATAACATGACACAATGACCTTGTGATACATAGTGAAAAATGCAGACCAAACACTAATACAACCATGGCACATATAAGACATTGAAACATAATAATAAGTACATAAATGTCTGTTCCCCCATATACTCGCAGTTCAATCTATCCTTTCCCTTTAACTTTCTTAGGAAGGTTGAGGGAAGATAAAAAGCAAAATGCAATATTGTTAACGTTTTGACCCTACGTGTGTGTGTTAATGACTAAGTATCACAGCGGGTCTTCCTCAGGACTATAAAGACAGAAGGACAGCCTTCAAAATTAACAATTTCCGGGAACCTCAGAACTCCTCCAGGCCAGGTTAGAGCATGAGCCAAAGGATCTAATCGTATCCTACATTCATTATTTTATTTAACAGTCCTTTCAGGGACCAAACAAGGACCCCAACCAGGGTACACTCTAGCAACTTGGGGAAAGAGTAACCTTCCACAATGTTTATTATAGTAAATATTCGATCAGTGGAATCCCACAGCAGCTTGCCTATATCACTCATCCCGCAGACAGGTGTCCTTTTTGCATACCTGACCCCCACCTTTTTGGCTGATCCTGCGGTGTCTGCACTCTGGTGTGAAGACTTTGATGGGGTCTTGGATCTCATGGTGGACAGGCCAACACCCCCACTGCCAAGGGCATCCTGTGCAGTTTCTCAACAGTGACGCACATGGGCGCACACTATGCAGGTGGGGAGATAAGGAGGCTGTTATACCCTGAGGTTAGAGAATACTCCCACTATTCGGCAGTACATGCACTGCAATCCAGACTGGACATGGTATTTAGCTCCCCTGACTTAGTCTCGTTGTTCACAAGCACAGAATACTTAGGGTGCACTATCTCAGACCACAAGCCAATACTGGTATCATTCGGGTGGGGGATAGGTGAAGACACACAGCGGTACTTCTGGGAGAACAAAGGATCCGCCTCAGATGCCATGATTGATTGGCATGTGTTCAAAGACATCCTGAGAGGTCAGTGCCTAAAAACAGTGTACGGTGTGAGGAAAGTCCTGTCGGCGGAGATACTTGCCATATAGGACTGCATAGGGGCCCCCGGAGAGAGCATGTGCGACGTCCCCAGACCACAGAGCAGCACTGGCAAAGCTACATAAAGAGTATGAGGCACTCTTATGCAGGTTATCTAACTTTGACTATAAAACCTACATCAAGGGACAACATGGATTGGGTGACAAGGCTGGCTGCCTGCTGGCTTGGCTGTTGCGATCGGAATATCCCAGTTGTCTCATAGTGACTTTCCGCTTACAGTCAGGTGAGTGGAGAACTTGCAGCTGGAGGGGGTTTTATGGGGACGTCTCAGGGTTTGCGACAGACACGGTCTCAGCATGTCTAGCTAGGGTGAGAACCCCCACACTTACCCCTTTACACAGCAGAAGCTGGATAACCCATTAACCTTGGAGGAAATAAAGGGAGCGATAGTGCAGATTGTATGAGGGAAGGTGCAGGACACAGACGGCTTCCTGAATTAGTTCTACGCTATCTATCAGACCCATCTGGCACCCAGGTTGTTGAAGGCTTACAAGGGGGTAGCATCTCATGAATCGTTCCCAAGTTCCATGAAGGAGACAGTGATAGTGGTGCTCCCAAAACCTGATCGTGACCCATTGAATGTGATGTCCTACCTCCCCTTTCCCCTTTTAAATTTGGACGATAAAATGCTCAGCAAGGTTTTGCCTAATTGAGTGGTGGAGGTGGTTGGTACATTGATTCATTCGGGACAGAATGGTTTTATACCAGGGTGTAACACATTCCTTAAATTACGACGGTTGTTTCACACCATGGACTGGCAAAGCGCACAGGGAAGGCTGGCTGGGTCACATCCTTGGATATCGAAAAGGCGTTTGACACCCGGAGGTGGCCATACTTCATGGTGGTCATGCAACAAATGGGTGACGGACTGTCCTTTCTCAGGTGGGTGGCACTCTTGTATAGGATGCCAGTCGCCCAGGTGCGCACTGGGGAAGTGATTTTGGATCCCCTTCCGACCGCCAGTGGGACAAGGCAGGGATGCCTCCTATCCCCTTTATTGTTTGCCCTGGCAATGGCGCCACTGGCATGACTGCTGCGGGATCGGGCACCACAGTGGGCCTCCAGGTTCTGGGGGAGCCGCAGGCCATATCATTATATGCGGACGATGTGCAGGTGTAACTGCGGGCAGACCCCCAATAAGCTTCCGGAAGGAATGTCAGCACTGGATGACTTTGGGCGTGTGTCGGGACTCCGCATCAACTGGGACAAGTCCTGCCTGTTTCCCTTGACACCAATGATGGACGGTCAGAGGGAGGCTCTACTGCAGACTGCACTGTTCTGGTCTGGCAATTCGATACCATAAAGTACTTATGGGTTCAGGTGTATCATGGGGAAGATGCCCTAATGGAGGGGAACATGGGCAAGGCAATGATCTCCATTCATTGCACACTCCGTTTCTGGACCAGTTTGTCACTGTTATGTTTGTATTATTCAGGCTGTTCCCAATGATCATACGGAAGTCTTATTTTAGGGATCTAAAGGACTTGTTGATGACCCTCATATGGGGTGACTGTAGGCCGCAGGTAGCTGTTAGTAAGCTCTACGCCCCTTTGGAAGAGGGTGAACTGGGTGCTCCCCATTAGGAGTTCTATTATGGGGCGGCCCAACTGCAATGGCCGATGTGATGGCTGGCTCGAGCCCCACAACTGGAATACAGAGGAGTGGTAGGCGACTCAGAAGGACGACCCTATATTCACGTGTGTGTGAAGTACACACCTTATGCCCCTAGCCTTCCCATATGTGCGATGTTGGAGTGTGCGACTTTGCAAGGTACGTACCGGACAAAAGGCTGGGAAGATGTAGGGATCCGGACTTGGGCAGATGTGATGTCCGAAGGGGGGTTACACTTCTTCAATGAACCGACGTGTGACTTCGGGCTGGGATCGGAGCAGTTTCTGCTCTACTTGGCCCTCAGAGGGATGATGCGTAGGATGTGGGGCATAGACCATTAGACACCACCCGCCTCACCGTTAGAGGTGGTGTTGACTGGTGGGGATTGCACCAAGGCTATTACTTGCTTGTACACAGCCTTGCGGCGGCACTCTGCGGGGAGGACTGAAGTGCTCCGGGACTGGTGGAAGACAACACTGACCACTGACATACCGAACAAGATGTGGGACCACTGCCTTCAGTCGGTCTGACAGGTGTCGTGAAGTGCTAGGTTTCAAGTTATTCAATTTCACTACCTTCACCACACATATCTGACCCACACAGGATTGGGAGGATTTTCCCTAGGGGCGAGTAGTAAGTGCCTCAGGTGTGGGACGACTGAAGCAGATATTGTACACATGGTGTGGTCATGTGTGGTAATATCCCCCTTCTGGCTGCAAATGACCGAGTGTGTCAGAGACGACGGGTGTGCGTTGTTTATTAGACACAAGACGTGTTGGAAAATGGCCCTCTCTGAAGGGTCACCCCAAACCTTTTGCCTTCCTCCTTCCCTTTTTCTGACCTTCTTTTTGTTGGCTTTAGGACTCAGAGCACTTTACCAATGCTAACCACTGCTAACATGCATGTGCTTTTTGCCCTAAACATGGAAACATTGGTGTACACACAATTGGCATACTTAGGTTACTTGTAAGTCCCTTGTAAAGTGGTGTATCATGTAACAGGGGCCTGTTATCTAAATGCTACTAGTGGGCCTGCAGCGCTGGTAGTGCCACCCGCATAAGTAGCCTTTCAAATCTGTTTCTGGCCTGCCATTGAAAGGCCTGTGTGTGCAGTTTACTGTCACTTTGACTTACCATTTAAAACCACTTGCCAAGCCTTAAACTACCCTTTTATTACACATAAGTCACACCTAAGGTTGGACCTAGGTAGCCAATAGGGCAGGGTGCTGTATAAGTAAAAGGTAGGACATGTACTTTTAAGTGATACATCTCCCGGTAGTGACAAACAGCTAAATTAGTTTTTCACTACTGCGAGGCCTACTCCTCTCATCGGCTAACATTGGGAGTTCCTTGATTCACTTTTAAGCTGTAAGTCCTGATCAGAAAGGAGTAGCTGCATGATGATTCATTTCTTTGAAATGGTAATGATAAATCCTCTTTAACGGTAAAGTTGGGTTTAACATTACTATTTTAGAAATGTCACTTTTAGAAAGTGGGTATTTCTCTGCTCTTACTGTTCTCTGTGCCTTGCAGCCCGTCTCCAATATACGTCTGAGGTGGGTGACCACTACACTTTGTTTGTTCCCTCTAGACAGCCACAAACACAGGAAGGGTGGGTGTGACAGAGAACTCATCCGCATTCATCTGCATTCTCATAGCTCTTCCTGGGCAGGAAGGGGATTGGGAGCTGACACACCTGAATAGGCAGTGTTCTGTTTCCCACAACAAGGGCTGATTACCCCCCACTGATAGTCTGGAGCCAGGGCTGGAAAGAAGGGGAGATCTGTGTACTTCAAGGGCCTGCTTTGAAGTCACACCCCCACTTCAAAGACACAACTGGGTATAAGTACTGGGCCTCTGACCCTACCAAGACAGTACATTAATGGACCTGTGAAGAACTCTGCCAGGAAAGAACTGCTATTCTGCTTTACTGCCCTATCCTGCTGCCTGCTGATCTCTGCCCTGCTGAGGACAAGGACTGGACCCACCCCACTTGAACCCAGAGTGACTCCAAGGGCTTGCTGTCTTGCTCACTGTTCTGAAGTCTCAGGGCCATCAAAGACGTGATTCAATCCTGCAACGGCACCTGGACTCTGCCATTTCAGAGTCCTGCCCTGCTAAGTGATATCAATCCAGTCCTAGGATGATGTCTAGACAACTTTTAAGCATTTTCCTACTTTGTATGTGTTCTGTACAGTGCAGCACACATGCAGAGTCGGAAAAGAAAGGAGAAATGAAAACATTTTTACTTTGAACTCCTGCTTTCAAGTGGCATTAATTTTCGATGCAAAACCCTATCTCAAAGTTTTGGTAGATAGGGTTTTACATCAAAAAGCAAGTGTGGTTGCATGAGAACACCCATGTACCACTCATGTAACGCCTCCTTGACACTAAGTAACGTAAAGCTGCTTTGCTTTACTTTTAGCGAGAAAGCAAAAGACACACAATTGATGGACGGAATGGAGAACAAACCAAAACATTCACCCCCAGTCAAGAGATCTGAGTTAAATCAATCATTCTTTTGCTCACCATGCCACCCCAGTTTAGACCTGGCCATATGCAAATCAGTCTTGACCCTGTGCCTCATGGGAACAGTCCAACCCAAACTGCCAAGCCAGATCCTCCCAGGACCGGAAACAAGCATCCTAGGACCAGTTTCGGGGTTTCACACCTCATCAGCCAGGATAGCTTGAATCCAGTGGCACAGTGAGCCCGGCACCCATGTCTGGGCATACCCGGCGCACTTAGGGCGAGAAAGCAAAAGACACACAATTGATGGACGGAATGGAGAACAATTCAAAACATTCACCCTCAGTCAAGAGATCTGGGTTAAATCCCTCATTCTTTTGCTCACCATGCCACCCCAGTTTAGACCTGGCCATATGCAAATCAGTCTTGACCCTGTGCCACATGGGACCAGTCCAGCCCAAACTGCCAAGCAAGTTCCTCCCTGGACCGGAAACAAGCATCTTAGGACCGGTTTCGGGATTTCACCCCTCATCAGCCAGGATAGCTTGAATCCAGTGGCACAGTGAGCCCGGGACCCACGTCTGGGCATACCCGGCGCACTTAGGGCGAGAAAGCAAAAGAAACACAAGTGATGGACGGAATGGAGAACAAATCAAAACATTCACCCTCAGTCAAGAGATCTGGGTTAAATCCATCATTCTTTTGTTCACCATGCCACGCCAGTTTAGACCTGGCCATATGCAAATCAGTCTTGACCCTGTGCCTCATGGGAACAGTCCAGCCCAAACTGCCAAGCCAGTTTCTCCCTGGACCGGAAACCAGCATCCTAGGACCGGTTTTGGGGTTTCACCCCTCATCAACCAGGATAGCTTGAATCCAGTGGCACAGTGAGCCCGGGACCCACGTCTGGGCATACACGGCGCACTTAGGGCGAGAAAGCAAAAGACACACAATTGGTGGACGGAATGGAGAACAAATCAAAACATTCACCCCAGTCAAGAGATCTGGGTTAAATCCATCATTCTTTTGCTCACCATGCCACCCCAGTTTAGACCTGGCCATATGCAAATCAGTCTTGACCATGTGCCTCATGGGAACAGGCCAGCCCAAACTGCCAAGTCAGTTCCTCCCTGGACCGGAAACAAGCATCCTAGGACCGGTTTCGGGGTTTCACCCCTCATCAGCCAGGATAGCTTTAATCCAGTGGCACAGTGAGCCCGGGACCCACGTCTGGGCATACCTGGCGCACTTAGGGCGAGAAAGCAAGAGACACACAATTGATGGACAGAATGGAGAACAAATCAAAATATTCACCCCCAGTCAAGAGATCTGGGTTAAATCCATCATTCTTTTGCTCACCATGCCACCTCAGTTTCGACCTGGCCATATGCAAATCAGTCTTGACCCTGTGCCTCATGGGAACAGTCCAGCCCAAACTGCCAAGCCAGTTCCTCCCTGGATCGGAAACAAGCATCCTAGGACCGGTTTCGGGGTTTCACCCCTCATTAGCCAGGATAGCTTGAATCCAGTGGCACAGTAAGTCCGGGACCCACGTCTGGGCATACCCGGCGCACTTAGGGCGAGAAAGCAAAAGACACACAATTGATGGACGGAATGGAGAACAAATCAAAACATTCACGCCCAGTCAAGAGATGAGGGTTAAATCCATCATTCTTTTGCTCACCATGCCACCCCAGTTTAGACCTGGCCATATGCAAATCAGTCTTGACCCTGTGCCTCATGGGAACAGTCCAGCCCAAACTGCCAAGCCAGTTCCTCCCTGGACCGGAAACAAGCATCCTAGGACCGGTTTCGGGGTTTCACCCCTCATCAGCCAGGATAGCTTGAATCAAGTGGCACTGTGAGCCCGGGACCCACGTCTGGGCATAACCGGCGCACTTAGGGCGCGAAAGTAAAAGACACACAATTGATGGACAGAATGGAGAACAAATCAAAACATTCACCCTCAGTCAAGGGATCTGGGTTAAATCCATCATTCTTTTGCTCAACATGCCATCCCAGTTTAGACCTGGCCATATGCAAATCAGTCTTGACCCTGTGCCTCATGGGAACAGTCCAGCCCAAACTGCCAAGCCAGTTCCTCCCTGGACCGGAAACAAGCATCCTAGGACCGGTTTCGGGGTTTCACCCCTCATCAGCCAGGATAGCTTGAATCCAGTGGCACAGTGAGCCCGGGACCCACGTCTGGGCATACCCAGCGCACTTAGGGCGAGAAAGCAAAAGACACACAATTGATGGACGGTATGGGGAACAAATCAAAACATTCACCCCCAGTCAAGAGATCTGGATTAAATCCATCATTCTTTTGCTCACCATGCCACCCCAGTTTCGACCTGGCCATATGCAAATCAGTCTTGACCCTGTGCCTCATGGGAACAGTCCAGCCCAAACTGCCAAGCCAGTTCCTCCCTGGACCGGAAACAAGCATCCTAGGACCGGTTTCGGGGTTTCACCCCTCATCAGCCAGGATAGCTTGAATCCAGTGGCACTGTGAGCCCGGGACCCACTTCTGGGCGTACCTGGCGCACTTAGGGCGAGAAAGCAAAAGACACACAATTGATGGACGGAATGGAGAACAAATCAAAACATTCACCCTCAGTCAAGAGATCTGGGTTAAATCCATCATTCTTTTGCTCAACATGCCACCCCAGTTTAGACCTGGCTATATGCAAATCAGTCTTGACCCTGTGCCTCATGGGAACAGTCCAGCCCAAACTGCCAAGCCAGTTCCTCCCTGGACCGGAAAGCAGCATCCTAGGACCGGTTTCGGGGTTTCACCCCTCATCAGCCATCATAGCTTGAATCCAGTGGCACAGTGAGCCCGGGACCCACGTCTGGGCATACCTGGCGCACTTAGGGTGAGAAAGCAAAAGACACACAATTGATGGACGGAATGGAGAACAAATCAAAACATTCACCCCAGTCAAGAGATCTGGGTTAAATCCATCATTCTTTTGCTCACCATGCCACCCCAGTTTAGACCTGGCCATATGCAAATCTGTCTTGACCCTGTTCCTCATGGGAACAGTCCAGCCCAAACTGCCAAGCCAGTTCCTCCCTGGACCAGAAACAAGCATCCTAGGACCGGTTTCGGGGTTTCACCCCTCATCAGCCAGGATAGCTTGAATCCAGTGGCACAGTGAGCCCGGGACCCACGTCTGGGCATACCCGGCGCACTTAGTGCGAGAAAGCAAAAGAAACACAAGTGATGGACGGAATGGAGAACAAATCAAAACATTCACCCCCAGTCAAGAGATCTGGGTTAAATCCATCATTCTTTTGCTCCCCATGCCACCCCAGTTTAGACCTGGCCATATGTAAATCCGTCTTGAAACTGTGCCTCATGCGAACAGTCCAGCCCAAACTGCCAAGCCAGTTCTTCCCTGGACCGGAAAGCAGCATCCTAGGACCGGTTTCGCGGTTTCACCCCTCATCAGCCAGGATAGCTTGAATCCAGTGGCACAGTGAGCTCGGGACCCATGTCTGGGCATACCCGGCGCACTTAGGGCGAGAAAGCAAAAGACACACAATTGATGGACGGAATGGAGAACAAATCAAAACATTCACCCCCAGTCAAGAGATGAGGGTTAAATCCATCATTCCTTTGCTCACCATGCCACCCCAGTTTAGACCTGTCCATATGCAAATCAGTCTTGACCCTGTGCCTCATGGGAACAGTCCAGCCCAAACTGCCAAGCCAGTTCCTCCCTGGACCGGAAACAAGCATCCTAGGACCGGTTTCGGGGTTTCACCCCTCATCAGCCAGGATAGCTTGACGCCACATTGGCACTGTGAGCCCGGGACCCACGTCTGGGCATACCTGGCGCACTTAGGGTGAGAAAGCAAAAGACACACAATTGATGGACGGAATGGAGAACAAATCAAAACATTCACCCCAGTCAAGAGATCTGGGTTAAATCCATCATTCTTTTGCTCACCATGCCACCCCAGTTTAGACCTGGCCATATGCAAATCTGTCTTGACCCTGTGCCTCATGGGAACAGTCCAGCCCAAACTGCCAAGCCAGTTCCTCCCTGGACCGGAAACAAGCATCCTAGGACCGGTTTTGGGGTTTCACCCCTCATCAGCCAGGATAGCTTGAATCCAGTGGCACAGTGAGCCCGGGACCCACGTCTGGGCATACCCGGCGCACTTAGGGCGAGAAAGCAAAAGAAACACAAGTGATGGACGGAATGGAGAACAAATCAAAACATTCACCCCCAGTCAAGAGATCTGCGTTAAATCCATCATTCTTTTGCTCACCATGCCACCCCAGTTTAGACCTGGCCATATGCAAATCAGTCTTGACCCTGTGCCTCATGGGAACAGTCCAGCCCAAACTGGCAAGCCAGTTCCTCCCTGGACCGGAAACCAGCATCCTAGGACCGGTTTCGGGGTTTCACCCCTCATCAGCCAGGATAGCTTGAATCATGGCAAATGTAGTTTAATTTGAACATAGTGAGACGTGAAAGGGAGAGGAGGGGAATCGTCTCCTCCTGCTAACTCGGACATTCTGAGCATTGCAAAGAACTAATTTGGCAGCAAAAAGTAAGACTGGCATCATTTCATTGAAAAATACGTGACTGTTATATTTTTTACCCTTTGCACTGAGTCACTTTATATGTACTACACTAAACAGACAAAGACGGTGCATTATGGGCATTGAAGGATTACTGTTGGTCATCTGCTCACTATGTTCAAATTAAACTACATTTGCCATGATTTTACTCACCTGTGATCAAGGCTATTTAAAGCCGAAACGCGTAAGGAAAGACTTTGTTGCCTGCTTTTAATAAATGCCAGCATGTCCTTGGAGTTGTGCTTCGAGTTCTTCATAAGTGCTGTTTGTGTGATTGATATATATATATATATATATATATATATATATTCACTGGAAAACCATAGGTTTCAGGCACATTATAGTTAGAAATTAGCATTTAAAAAACCTTAGAAATTCACTGAAAAAACCATAGGTTTTAGGGAAAGTTATAGTTAGTTGGACATTGCACTCGTACAAAACCCGTGAAATTCCACCGTTATAGTTAGTTCAGCTAACTATAACTCGCGCCCCGCAATGCACTGCTGATGACGTCACATATTACATCACTCATGACATGGTCAGTGACATCACTGATGACATCACTGATGACATCATCCAGTCACTGTGTGTTTCTGTAAAGTTTAAATATGTTTTATATATATGCCAAGGTGTATTGCAGAATGAGTGGGTGTATAAGTGTCTGGATGGATGATTTAGTAGGTGCGTGACTGACTGTATAAGTGAGTGATTAAATGTGTCTTACTGAATGCATGAGTTGGTGAGTAGCTACATGAGTGTGTATATCGGTTATTCATTGTCTGCTTGAGAATTTGTATGGGAGACTGAGTGTGTGTGTAGGTGGGTGTGAGGTGTGTGACTCTGTGCATAGATGTGTGAGTGGTTGATTCACTGGGTGCATGGGTTCAAGAGTGCATGTGAAAACAGCTGTATGGGGCGGTGAGTGTGTGTATGGGTGTGTTGGTGAGTGAATGGATGTCTCAGAGGTACATGTCCAAGTAACTACATAGGGAAAAGGCAGTGTATGTGAGAGTTGGAGTATAAATGACTATACGTGAGAGTCAGTGATTGTGAGAGTGGCTGTATGGATGAGTGTGTACTTGTATCAGTGATTATATAAGAGAGTAAGTATGCGTTAGTATCTGTATAGGTGAGTAAATGGGAGTGTGATTGATTATTTGCATGACTGACTAGGTGTGTGAGTAACTCCATGGATGAGTGGCGGTGTGTGAGTGTCTGTATAGGTATATGAGTGCATATGATAGTGTTGTATTGATGAGTGACTGCATGTATGAGTGATTGTATGGGTGAATGAGTGGATGTGTGTGTAGACCTAGGAATCAGTGAGTGCGCATGTAGTAACTGGTATTGGTGTGTCGATGGTTTCGAAAATGGTAGTCTGTATTTTACAGTGGGTGTATCAAAAGTTATAATTGAGTGTGAGGAGGTGCATCAGATTTTCACGTGAGTGATGTCATCAGTGATGTCATTTGAGATGTCATCAGTGATGTCACTGACCATGTCATGAGTGATGTAATATGTGACATCATCAGCAGTGCATTGCGGGGGCGCGAGTTATAGTTAGCTGAACTAACTATAACGGTGGAATTTCACGGGTTTTGTACGAGTGCAATGTCCAACTAACTATAACTTTCCCTAAAACCTATGGTTTTTTCAGTGAATTTCTAAGGTTTTTTAAATGCTAATTTCTAACTATAACGTGCCTGAAACCTATGGTTTTTTCAGTGAATTTCAAATGTTTTTAAATGCTAATTTCTAACTATAACGTGCCTGAAACCTATGGTTTTTTCAGTGAATTTCAAAGGTTTTTCAAATGCTAGTTTGTAACTATGCCTACAGAAGTAGGACATGTGAAGAAAGAAGAAAAAACGCACAGAAAGAAGCAAAAGAAATGTCGAAAGAAACAGAAGTGCACAAAGACAAAGAAAAATCCAGGAAGAAGCAAGACATGTGCAGAAAGAACCAACAGAGGAGCAGAAAGAGGCCTTGTTGCAAAATAATCCTGTGCCCACACCTTTTCCAGACGTGTACTGGTGGTAACTGACTCTGACTAACCAGGCCTAGAGCCAGTGCTATGGTAAAAGACACTTAGAATACAGTTAAAACACCTACATACACTAGGGAACACTATGCGTTGAGGTACCCCTGTGATTAGCATGACCTCCTCTGTAACTCCCTAGTACATAATAGGGCAGGGGGATTAAAACTACCTCTTAAAACGCGCCATGGGGCACGTTTGCACACTGGTGTAGGGAGGGGGGGGGCCTGAGGTTACATGTGTGCAAACACGCCCTCTGGCCGTTTTAAGTTGGGGGATAAAGTCCCCATGAATCCTAAGGGTCCCTGGGGTCCAACTAGCCCACCAGGTACCTCCAGTAAGCGCCACAGAGCTGCGTTGCACAGAGGTGTAAAAAGGGGCGTGGCCTGGACCACCTCTCTGCAACGCAACACTGTGGCGCGCACTGGAGGTACCTGGTGGGCTAGTTGGCCCCCAGGGTCCCTCAGGATTCAAGGGGAATTAATTCCCCAACTTAAAACACGCCACAGGGTGTGTTTGCACACATGTCACCTGAGGCCCCGCCCCCTCCCTTCACCACTGTGTAAACGTGCCCTGTGGCGCGATTTAAGTTGGGGTATTAGGTCACCTTGAATCCTGAGGTTCCCTGGGGCCCAACTAGCCCACCAGGTACTTCCAGTAAGCGCCACAGGCCTGCGTTGCAGAGAGGTGGTCAGAGGCCATGCCCCTTTTTACACCTCTCTGCAACGCAGCTCTGTGGCGCTTAATGGAGGTAGCTGGTGGGCTAGTTGCACCCCAGGGACCCTCAGGATTCAAGGGGAGTTAATCCCCCAACTTAAAATGCGCCACAGGGCGTGTTTGCACACATGTCACCTCAGGCCCCGCCCCCTCCCTTCACCACTGTGCAAACGCGCCCCGTGGCGCGTTTTAAGTTGGGGGATTAACTCCCCTTGAATCCTGAGGGTCCCTGGGGTGCAACTAGCCCACCAACTACCTCCATTAAGCGCCACAGAGCTGCGTTGCAGAGGTGTAAAGGGGCGTGGCCTCAGAACACCTCTCTGCAACGCAGCCCCTGGCGCATACTGGAGGTTCCTGGTGGGCTAGTTGGCCCCCAGGGACCACCAGTATTCAAGGGGAATTCGTTCCCCCTCTGCAAACGCGCCAGGGGGCGCGTTTGCAGAGTGCTGTCAAGGAGGGGGCGTGGCCTCCGGCGTGATGCCGGTCTTTTTTTTTTAAAGAAGAGGGGCTGTGTGGCCCCCCTTCTTTTTCTAATTTATTGACCCTGGGGACCCCATCCCCCAGGGCCTGCCCCCTAATTTAAAAAAAAAAAAAAAAAAATTGGAAGGGGGCTGCGTGGCCCCCCTCCCAAGGCCTTAATCGGCCCCGGGGACCCCATCCCCCGCGGCATGGCCTTTTTTTTTATTTAATGTTTTGGAGGGGGGCTGCGTTGCTCCCCTCCTCAGGCCACTTATGGCCCCGGGGACCCCATCCCCGGGGCCGGCCTTTGTTTTTTAATTTTTTTAAATTTTTTATAACTATTTTGGAGAAGGGGGCCACGTGGCCCCCCTCCCGGGCCACTTGTAGCCCCGGGGACCCCATCCCCCGGGGCTGGCCCTCTCTGTTGGGGACCGTGGGGGGTCCCCAATCCCCCACGGTCCCACCGGCTCCCGCGTCCTGCGGGAGCCGGCATTGCTTTCCACACGGGGAGCTGCTAAGATGCAGCTCCCCGTGTGGAAAGCAATCGTCTTTGGTTTTTGGAAGAGAGAGCAGATTTCCTGCTCTCTCTTCCAAAAACCAAAGCAGTTTGCTATGACAGGATGGGAGCCGCGAGGCTCCCGCCCTGCCATAGCAAACTACAGTGTCCTGAGGGTGGGCACCCCGGGACACTGCAGGAGCCAGCCCTGGGGGGTGGCGGTCCCCAGGGCCATCACAGGCTCCAGGAGGGGGTCCGCGCGGCCCCCCCTCCCTTCACATGCACAGCCCCTGGGAGGTGGAGGTCCCGGGGGCTCGGGGGTCCGAAACGGACCCCCACATTCAAATTCTTAGTGCCCCGGGGAGGTGGCGGTCCCCGGGGCGTGTGGGGGGGCTCGAGCCCCCCCACACAGGTAATTATTTTTTTAAAAAAAAGAAGCCACGGGGGGTGGCGGTCCCCGGGGCTGCGGGAGGGCCGAGTGCCCTCCCGCACCATTTTATATTGAAAGCCCCGGGGGTGGCGGTCCCCGGGGCTTGGGGGGCCTTAGAGGCCCCCCCATCAAATGTTTTCATAAACCACTGCATGCCCCCGGGACTTGGCCCACCCGGGGGCCAAATAACAATGAAGCACGGGAGCCCGCACTTTGTTTTTTTTTTCACAGCGGGATTCGCGCATCCTAAGCGCATCCCGCCGATTTAAAAAAAACATTTTTTTTTTTTTGGGACCCCCCTAAGCAGGCCTAGGGGGTCAGGGTGTTTCTACCCTGCCCCCTTTTTGCGTTGTGCCACTTGTTTCTTGTGCCTCGGTTCTACCGAGGAACAAGATGGCTGCCAACACTTCCTGGTTTGAAGTGTTGACAGCCAATTAGCATACAGCTCGTGATCGGGAGGGTGCGCTCAGGGTGCACGGACCCTCCGCGGCCATAGATATATATGTGATTTTACTTTTGATTTTCTCAGGAACTACTGAACGGATTTACACCATTTAACCAAAAGGCACGACTCTGAACCAAGGGCTACCTTTTTGCCAAATTTGGTGCAATTCCGTTCAGCAGTTCGGGCTGTAGCTGCGACTAAAGGTTCCTATGGAAAATTGCATGGGTAAAACACGTTTTGGGACCCCCCTTTTTTCTCGGCCCCCACTTGACGAATCACCCCGAGACTTTCAGGATAGGAGCGGTCCGGAGCGCCCCACGAGTTTTGAGAATTTCGCGAAGATTCGTCAACCGGCGCCAAAGTTATTGGGAATAGAATGTTGCGGATTTCCTATGGAAAATAGGTCCTAACTATAACTATCTACTGGCGACCGCCAGTAGATAATATATATCTGCCCCAATATCATCTGCCTTCAACTTCAGAACACAGAAACCAGACCCTCTCTTGAAGGGAGAATCTCTCACTTTTGGTTTCGATGAAGCAGGCGTTCTTTGAAAATCTAAAACTACAGAAAAAGCACCCACCTCTGAAAAGAGAACATTATGGTGTGGCTCTATCTGCGCCAGGCTTGGAAAGTATCTGCTGTTCACTCCTAGAGTTGGGAGGCAGGGTTAAGAATGTGTCTCAAGTGATATGCCGAAATGAAATGTGTTCTGATGGCAAATCTCAGTTGGTTAAGGCAATCTTATGTCTGTGTTTATTCTGAAGATAAAAGACTCGAAGAGTGGTTCGTGCTCTGGGGAATAACAACATGAACTTCAGCCTGTGACAGAAAGTGCTGTAAAAATTTAAGTAATTGCTTTAAAACTAGATTGAAGATAGGCTGAACACAAAATGTGCAGAAAGATTTGGCCTCAGATTTATAAACATTTCAACTGTGTTTGCGTCACAAAACAAACCAGCACAAACTGTTTTTTTTTGTTATTTACTGGAAATTGCCTAAAAGTAAAGCAAATGCAAAAACAATTGATGGACATAATGCAGCACAATGTCATACATTCACCCCTGTACAGAGATCTGGGCCTAAATCCATCGTTTTTTTGCTCCCCATGCCATACCAGTTTGAACCCAGACATATGTAAATCAGTCTTGACCCTGCGCCCAATGGGAACAGTCCAGCCCGAACTGCCAGGCCAGGTCCTCCCTGGACTGGAAACAAGCATCCTAGGACCGGTTTCGGGGTTTCACCCCTCATCAGCCAGGATAGCTTTAATCCAGTGGCACAGTGAGCCCGGGACCCACGTCTGGGCATAACCGGCGCACTTAGGACGAGAAAGCAAAAGACACACAATTGATGGACGGAATGGAGAACAAATCAAAACATTCACCCCCAGTCAAGAGATCTGGGTTAAATCCATCATTCTTTTGCTCACCATGCCACCCCAGTTTAGACCTGGCCATATGCAAATCAGTCTTGACCCTGTGCCTCATGGGAACAGTCCAGCCCAAACTGCCAAGCCAGTTCCTCCCTGGACCGGAAACAAGCATCCTAGGACCGGTTTCGGGGTTTCACCCCTCATCAGCCAGGATAGCTTGAATCCAGTGGCACAGTGAGCCCGGGACCCACGTCTGGGCATAACCGGCGCACTTAGGTCAAGAAAGCAAAAGACACACAATTGATGGACGGAATGGAGAACAAATCAAAACATTCACCCCCAGTCAAGAGATCTGGGTTAAATCCATCATTCTTTTGCTCACCATGCCACCCCAGTTTAGACCTGGCCATATGCAAATCAGTCTTGACCCTGTGCCTCATGGGAACAGTCCAGCCCAAACTGCCAAGCCAGTTCCTCCCTGGACCGGAAACAAGCATCCTAGGACCGGTTTCGGGGTTTCACCCCTCATCAGCCAGGATAGCTTGAATCCAGTGGCACAGTGAGCCCGGGACCCACGTCTGGGCATAGCCAGCGCACTTAGGGCGAGAAAGCAAAAGACACACAATTGATGGACGGTATGGGGAACAAATCAAAACATTCACCCCCAGTCAAGAGATCTGGGTTAAATCCATCATTCTTTTGCTCACCATGCCACCCCAGTTTCGACCTGGCCATATGCAAATCAGTCTTGACCCTGTGCCTCATGGGAACAGTCCAGCCCAAACTGCCAAGCCAGTTCCTCCCTGGACCGGAAACAAGCATCCTAGGACCGGTTTCAGGGTTTCACCCCTCATCAGCCAGGATAGCTTGAATCCAGTGGCACTGTGAGCCCGGGACCCACTTCTGGGCGTACCCGGCGCACTTAGGGCGAGAAAGCAAAAGACACACAATTGATGGACGGAATGGAGAACAAATCAAAACATTCACCCTCAGTCAAGAGATCTGGGTTAAATCCATCATTCTTTTGCTCAACATGCCACCCCAGTTTAGACCTGGCTATATGCAAATCAGTCTTGACCCTGTGCCTCATGGGAACAGTCCAGCCCAAACTGCCAAGCCAGTTCCTCCCTGGACCAGAAAGCAGCATCCTAGGACCGGTTTCGGGGTTTCACCCCTCATCAGCCAGGATAGCTTGAATCCAGTGGCACAGTAAGCCCGGGACCCACGTCTGGGCATACTCAGCGCACTTAGGGTGAGAAAGCAAAAGACACACAATTGATGGACGGAATGCAGAACAAATCAAAACATTCACCCCCAGTCAAGAGATGAGGGTTAAATCCATCATTCCTTTGCTCACCATGCCACCCCAGTTTAGACCTGTCCATATGCAAATCAGTCTTGACCCTGTGCCTCATGGGAACAGTCCAGCCCAAACTGCCAAGCCAGTTCCTCCCTGGACCGGAAACAAGCATCCTAGGACCGGTTTTGGGGTTTCACCCCTCATCAGCCAGGATAGCTTGAATCCAGTGGCACAGTGAGCCCGGGACCCACGTCTGGGCATACCCGGCGCACTTAGGGCGAGAAAGCAAAAGAAACACAAGTGATGGACGGAATGGAGAACAAATCAAAACATTCACCCCCAGTCAAGAGATCTGCGTTAAATCCATCATTCTTTGGCTCACCATGCCACCCCAGTTTAGACCTGGCCATATGCAAATCAGTCTTGACCCTGTGCCTCATGGGAACAGTCCAGCCCAAACTGGCAAGCCAGTTCCTCCCTGGACCGGAAACCAGCATCCTAGGACCGGTTTCGGGTTTCACCCTCATCAGCCAGGATAGCTTGAATCATGGCAAATGTAGTTTAATTTGAACATAGTGAGACGTGAAAGGGAGAGGAGGGGAATCGTCTCCTCCTGCTAACTCGGACATTCTGAGCATTGCAAAGAACTAATTTGGCAGCAAAAAGTAAGACTGGCATCATTTCATTGAAAAATACGTGACTGTTATATTTTTTACCCTTTGCACTGAGTCACTTTATATGTACTACACTAAACAGACAAAGACGGTGCATTATGGGCATTGAAGGATTACTGTTGGTCATCTGCTCACTATGTTCAAATTAAACTACATTTGCCATGATTTTACTCACCTGTGATCAAGGCTATTTAAAGCCGAAACGCGTAAGGAAAGACTTTGTTGCCTGCTTTTAATAAATGCCAGCATGTCCTTGGAGTTGTGCTTCGAGTTCTTCATAAGTGCTGTTTGTGTGATTGATATATATATATATATATATATATATATATATATATATATATTCACTGGAAAACCATAGGTTTCAGGCACGTTATAGTTAGAAATTAGCATTTAAAAAACCTTAGAAATTCACTGAAAAAACCATAGGTTTTAGGGAAAGTTATAGTTAGTTGGACATTGCACTCGTACAAAACCCGTGAAATTCCACCGTTATAGTTAGTTCAGCTAACTATAACTTCGCGCCCCACAATGCACTGCTGATGACGTCACATATTACATCACTCATGACATGGTCAGTGACATCACTGATGACATCACTGATGACATCATCCAGTCACTGTGTGTTTCTGTAAAGTTTAAATATGTTTTATATATATGCCAAGGTGTATTGCAGAATGAGTGGGTGTATAAGTGTCTGGATGGAGGATTTAGTAGGTGCGTGACTGACTGTATAAGTGAGTGATTAAATGTGTCTTACTGAATGCATGAGTTGGTGAGTAGCTACATGAGTGTGTATATCGGTTATTCATTGGTTGCTTGAGAATTTGTATGGGAGACTGAGTGTGTGTGTAGGTGGGTGTGAGGTGTGTGACTCTGTGCATAGATGTGTGAGTGGTTGATTCACTGGGTGCATGGGTTCAAGAGTGCATGTGAAAACAGCTGTATGGGCCGGTGAGTGTGTGTATGGGTGTGTTGGTGAGTGAATGGATGTCTCAGAGGTACATGTCCAAGTAACTACATAGGGAAAAGGCAGTGTATGTGAGAGTTGGAGTATAAATGACTATACGTGAGAGTCAGTGATTGTGAGAGTGGCTGTATGGATGAGTGTGTACTTGTATCAGTGATTATATAAGAGAGTAAGTATGCGTTAGTATCTGTATAGGTGAGTAAATGGGAGTGTGATTGATTATTTGCATGACTGACTAGGTGTGTGAGTAACTCCATGGATGAGTGGTGGTGTGTGAGTGTCTGTATAGGTATATGAGTTCATATGATAGTGTTGTATTGATGAGTGACTGCATGTATGAGTGATTGTATGGGTGAATGAGTGGATGTGTGTGTAGACCTAGGAATCAGTGAGTGTGCATGTAGTAACTGGTATTGGTGTGTCAATGGTTTCGAAAATGGTAGTCTGTATTTTACAGTGGGTGTATCAAAAGTTATAATAGAGTGTGAGGAGGTGCATCAGATTTTCACGTGAGTGATGTCATCAGTGATGTCATTTGAGATGTCATCAGTGATGTCACTGACCATGTCATGAGTGATGTAATATGTGACATCATCAGCAGTGCATTGCGGGGGCGCGAGTTATAGTTAGCTGAACTAACTATAACGGTGGAATTTCACGGGTTTTGTACGAGTGCAATGTCCAACTAACTATAACTTTCCCTAAAACCTATGGTTTTTCAGTGAATTTCTAAGGTTTTTAAATGCTAATTTCTAACTATAACGTGCCTGAAACCTATGGTTTTTTCAGTGAATTTCAAAGGTTTTTAAATGCTAATTTCTAACTATAACGTGCCTGAAACCTATGGTTTTTCAGTGAATTTCAAAGGTTTTTCAAATGCTAGTTTGTAACTATGCCTACAGAAGTAGGACATGTGAAGAAAGAAGAAAAACGCACAGAAAGAAGCAAAAGAAATGTCGAAAGAAACAGAAGTGCACAAAGACAAAGAAAAATCCAGGAAGAAGCAAGACATGTGCAGAAAGAACCAACAGAGGAGCAGAAAGAGGCCTTGTTGCAAAATAATCCTGTGCCCACACCTTTTCCAGACGTGTACTGGTGGTAACTGACTCTGACTAACCAGGCCTAGAGCCAGTGCTATGGTAAAAGACACTTAGAATACAGTTAAAACACCTACATACACTAGGGAACACTATGCGTTGAGGTACCCCTGTGATTAGCATGACCTCCTCTGTAACTCCCTAGTACATAATAGGGCAGGGGATTAAAACTACCTCTTAAAACGCGCCATGGGGCACGTTTGCACACTGGTGTAGGGAGGGGGCCTGAGGTTACATGTGTGCAAACACGCCCTCTGGCCGTTTTAAGTTGGGGATAAAGTCCCCTTGAATCCTAAGGGTCCCTGGGGTCCAACTAGCCCACCAGGTACCTCCAGTAAGCGCCACAGAGCTGCGTTGCACAGAGGTGTAAAAGGGGCGTGGCCTGGACCACCTCTCTGCAACGCAACACTGTGGCGCGCACTGGAGGTACCTGGTGGGCTAGTTGGCCCCAGGGTCCCTCAGGATTCAAGGGGAATTAATTCCCAACTTAAAACACGCCACAGGGTGTGTTTGCACACATGTCACCTGAGGCCCCGCCCCCTCCCTTCACCACTGTGTAAACGTGCCCTGTGGCGCGATTTAAGTTGGGGTATTAGGTCACCTTGAATCCTGAGGTTCCCTGGGGCCCAACTAGCCCACCAGGTACTTCCAGTAAGCGCCACAGGCCTGCGTTGCAGAGAGGTGGTCAGAGGCCATGCCCCTTTTTACACCTCTCTGCAACGCAGCTCTGTGGCGCTTAATGGAGGTAGCTGGTGGGCTAGTTGCACCCCAGGGACCCTCAGGATTCAAGGGGAGTTAATCCCCCAACTTAAAACGCGCCACAGGGCGTGTTTGCACACATGTCACCTCAGGCCCCGCCCCCTCCCTTCACCACTGTGCAAACGCGCCCCGTGGCGCGTTTTAAGTTGGGGGATTAACTCCCCTTGAATCCTGAGGGTCCCTGGGGTGCAACTAGCCCACCAACTACCTCCATTAAGCTGCGTTGCAGAGAGGTGTAAAAAGGGGCGTGGCCTCAGAACACCTCTCTGCAACGCAGCCCCCTGGCGCATACTGGAGGTTCCTGGTGGGCTAGTTGGCCCCCAGGGACCACCAGTATTCAAGGGGAATCGTTCCCCTCTGCAAACGCGCCAGGGGGCGCGTTTGCAGAGTGCTGCCAAGGAGGGGCGTGGCCTCCGGCGTGATGCCCGTCTTTTTTTTTTTAAAGAAGGGGGGCTGTGTGGCCCCCTTCTTTTTCTAATTTATTGACCCTGGGGACCCCATCCCCCAGGGCCTGCCCCCTAATTTAAAAAAAAAAAAAAAAAAAATTGGAAGGGGGCTGCGTGGCCCCCCTCCCAAGGCCTTAATCGGCCCCGGGGACCCCATCCCCGGGGCATGGCCTTTTTAATTTAATGTTTTGGAGGGGGCTGCGTTGCTCCCCTCCTCAGGCCACTTATGGCCCCGGGGATCCCATCCCCGGGGCCGGCCTTTGTTTTTTTATTTTTTTAAATTTTTTATAACTATTTTGGGGAAGGGGGCCACGTGGCCCCCCTCCCGGGCCACTTGTAGCCCCAGGGACCCCATCCCCCGGGGCTGGCCCTCTCTGTTGGGGACCGTGGGGGGGTCCCCAATCCCCCCACGGTCCCACCGGCTCCCGCGTCCTGCGGGAGCCGGCATTAGTTTCTACACGGGAGCTGCTAAGATGCAGCTCCCCGTGTGGAAAGCATCGTCTTTGGTTTTGGAAGAGAGAGCAGATTTCCTGCTCTCTCTTCCAAAACCAAGCAGTTTGCTATGACAGGATGGGAGCCGCGAGGCTCCGCCCTGCCATAGCAAACTACAGTGTCCTGAGGGTGGGCACCCGGGACACTGCAGGAGCCAGCCCTGGGGGGTGGCGGTCCCCAGGGCCATCACAGGCTCCAGGAGGGGGTCCGCGCGGCCCCCTCCCTTCACATGCACAGCCCCGGGAGGTGGTGGTCCCGGGGGCTCGGGGTCCAAAACGGACCCCCACATTCAAGTTCTTAGTGCCCCGGGAGGTGGCGGTCCCCGGGCGTGTGGGGGCTCGAGCTCCCCCACACAGGTAATTATTTTTTTAAAAGAAGCCCCGGGGGTGGTGGTCCCCGGGGCTGCGGGAGGGCCGAGTGCCCTCCCGCACCATTTTATATTGAAAGCCCCGGGGGTGGCGGTCCCCGGGGCTTGGGGGGCCGTAGAGGCCCCCCCATCAAATGTTTTCATAAACCACCGCATGCCCCCGGGACTTGGCCCACCCGGGGGCCAAATAACAACGAAGCACGGGAGCCCGCACTTCGTTTTTTTTTTCACAGCGGGATTCGCGCATCCTAAGCGCATCCCGCTGATTTAAAAAAAAATATTTTTTTTTTGGGACCCCCCTAAGCAGGCCTAGGGGGTCAGGGTGTTTCTACCCTGCCCCCTTTTTGCGTTGTGCCACTTGTTTCTTGTGCCTCGGTTCTACCGAGGAACAAGATGGCTGCCAACACTTCCTGGTTTGAAGTGTTGACAGCCAATTAGCATACAGCTCGTGATCGGGAGGGTGCGCTCAGGGTGCACGGACCCTCCGCGGCCATAGATATATATGTGATTTTACTTTTGATTTTCTCAGGAACTACTGAACGGATTTACACCATTTAACCAAAAGGCACGACTCTGAACCAAGGGCTACCTTTTTGCCAAATTTGGTGCAATTCCGTTCAGCAGTTCGGGCTGTAGCTGCGACTAAAGGTTCCTATGGAAAATTGCATGGGTAAAACACGTTTTGGGACCCCCCTTTTTTCTCGGACCCCACTTGACGAATCACCCCGAGACTTTCAGGATAGGAGCGGTCCGGAGCGCCCACGAGTTTTGAGAATTTCGCGAAGATTCGTCAACCGGCGCCAAAGTTATTGGGAATAGAATGTTGCGGATTTCCTATGGAAAATAGGTCCTAACTATAACTATCTACTGGCGACCGCCAGTAGATAATATATATCTGCCCCAATATCATCTGCCTTCAACTTCAGAACACAGAAACCAGACCCTCTCTTGAAGGGAGAATCTCTCACTTTTGGTTTCGATGAAGCAGGCGTTCTTTGAAAATCTAAAACTACAGAAAAAGCACCCACCTCTGAAAAGAGAACATTATGGTGTGGCTCTATCTGCGCCAGGCTTGGAAAGTATCTGCTGTTCACTCCTAGAGTTGGGAGGCAGGGTTAAGAATGTGTCTCAAGTGATATGCCGAAATGAAATGTGTTCTGATGGCAAATCTCAGTTGGTTAAGGCAATCTTATGTCTGTGTTTATTCTGAAGATAAAAGACTCGAAGAGTGGTTCGTGCTCTGGGGAATAACAACATGAACTTCAGCCTGTGACAGAAAGTGCTGTAAAAATTTAAGTAATTGCTTTAAAACTAGATTGAAGATAGGCTGAACACAAAATGTGCAGAAAGATTTGGCCTCAGATTTATAAACATTTCAACTGTGTTTTGCGTCACAAAACAAACCAGCACAAACTGTTTTTTTGTTATTTACTGGAAATTGCCTAAAAGTAAAGCAAATGCAAAAACAATTGATGGACATAATGCAGCACAATGTCATACATTCACCCCTGTACAGAGATCTGGGCCTAAATCCATCGTTTTTTTGCTCCCCATGCCATACCAGTTTGAACCCAGACATATGTAAATCAGTCTTGACCCTGCGCCCAATGGGAACAGTCCAGCCCGAACTGCCAGGCCAGGTCCTCCCTGGACTGGAAACAAGCATCCTAGGACCGGTTTCGGGGTTTCACCCCTCATCAGCCAGGATAGCTTGACTCCAGTGGCATGGAGAGCACGGGACCCACGTCTGGGCATACCCGTCCCACTCGGTGTGACAAATGCAAAAACAACAATTGATGGACAGAATGCAGCACAATGTGATAGATTCACCCCAGTACAGAGATCTGGGCCTAAATCCATCGTTTTTTTGCTCCAATTGTGTGTCTTTTGCTTTTTCGCCCTAAGTGCGCCGGGTATGCCCAGACGTGGGTGCAAATTATAAGTGGACTACGAATCCCAGAATGCCTGCACACTGCATAAAAGTAAAGGCAATAATCATTTGATTGAAAACAGATGTGAAACCACCATGAAGAAGACGGATTGTCGAAACACCTAGTGGTATCTGTGAATTAATGCAACTATATGTGGCAAATAAATGAGGTTACCTGGATAAAGCCGAGGGGAGTGCAGCGCTTCCTTTTTGGATTTGTTTGAACATTACGTGGGATTTGGTTGAAACCTTGACGCTGGCACCAGCAGCAGAGTGCACCGCCCATCAGACCGCTTTGTTTGGAACTATATATATATATATATATATATGTATATATATATATATATATATATATATATTACCTACTGGCGGTCGCCAGTAGGTAGTTATAGTTAGGACCTAGCTTCCATAGGAAAATCGTTTTTTGTTTTCCCAATAACTTTGGTGCCGGTTGACGAATCTTCGCGAAATTTTCAAACCTAGTGATCAGCTCCGGTCAGCTCCTGTCTTGAAAGTTTCGGGGTGATTCGCCAAGCGGGGGCCGAGAAAAAAGGGAGGTCCCAAAACACGTTTTCCCCATGTTATTTTCCATAGGAAACTTTAGACAAAGCTACAGCCCGAACTGCTGAACGGAATTACACCAAATTTGGCAAAAAGGTAGGTCTTGGTTCAGAAAGAGCCCTTTTTGTTAAATGGTCTAAATCCGTTCAGTAGTTGCTGAGAAATTTAAAAAAGAAAAAGTTTCGATATCTGTGGCCGCGGTGGATTCGCGAACCCTCCCGACCACGAGCTTCATTCTAATTGGCTGCCAACATTCTAATTGGCTGCCAACAACCGAGTCACAAGAAAACAGTAGAAAAAACATTTAAAAAAGAAGAAAAGAGGGCAGGGTAGAAACACCCTGACCCCCTAGGCCTGCTCAGGGGGTCCCACAAGGACCCCCAGGGCCAAAAAAAGCATTTTTTTAAAAATAATTTTGAGATGTCATCAGTGATGTCACTGACCATGTCATGAATGATGTAATATGTGACGTCATCAGAAGTGCATTGCGGGTGCGCGAGTTATAGTTAGCTGAACTAACTATAATGGGGCAATTTCTATGGTTTTGTACGAGAGAAATGTCAAACTAACTATAACGTCCCTGAAACCTATGGTTTTTTCAGTGAATATATATATATACACACGCATACATACTGGCCGTTTGCTAGCAAATCCATAACCTCGTGGTTAGAAGAAACCATTGCACAGCTTGCAGAATGACGTATTAATACAGTTCTACTGTCACCAATATAATGTCCAACTGTTTGCACAATGATCTGATAATAAGTCTCGTCTGTTTAATCATACTGTCCTCACTAAACAAAATTGACCCAAATTACACATGGAACCAAGGGCAGTGAGAAGAACAAACGATTCGACCTTGAACTAATGGTCCCCACTTCCTCAATAGAAGGCTCGAAGAGGTGTGGGCTAACAAATGATCCCTCTAGAGAAAATCGGGCCTAGCTCTCGACTGCACTGCATAAAAGGCCCTAACATCCATATCAATAGGCGGAGCAATCACTTGTTTCTGTGCTCCTTGAAAATAAGAGGAACAACAGATTAACTCAAAAACCAACAATGTTAAGCACCTTGAAAAAATGTGGCATCATATGTTGGCAGGAGTCGTGGTCACTAGCTTCAACCCCCACAGCTAATTCTATTGAGTATGTCTACCCTGCAATACCATCGACTTGTGGAGGACATTCATTTTGCGGAGTTGCCACATATATGCACACGTGAGTAATATCGGAAATATCTGAGCTTAAACCTAAACGCAACAATATTTCACTTGTAAGGTTAAATGTTGGCCAGAATGGCACACTTAAATTAAAAGCAACAATAGTATGCAATATATACTTAAACCCCAATCCAATTAAAAAAAGAAATCCCTGGGAGACCTTTTGACTATGACTAAAGTCACAACGAGAAACAACCACAATGTTATGTGGATCCTCACAGCGGATTCCAATTCAAACCTTCTCACTTCCAATTGCGATTCAACATGGCATGACATGGATGATGCACACTAGAACACCCCCCTCCCCCCGCCCCCTGCATACCATCAAAAGACAGACAAGAAGGGCAGCTCTGATTAGCAGCCTACATAACCTGGCCATTTCAGCCTTAAATGGGAGCTTTGTATCCAACCAATTTGTAAAGCATGCACACCTATTGCACCACAAATATGGGCCACCCTTGACTACACCTGAGTTACAATGAGGGACTTCCACAACATTCTTTATTACATACTTTTTCCCACTCTAGAAAATGACCACCTATACCAAAAGAAACACATTATCATTTAATAATGAGCTCAACAATCCTCAGAACTTGCTACGAACGCAAGAAAATTTTTAAACAAACTGAAAAATAAACTGGCATACCACGGCGATAGCAAGTCTGAATGAGGCAATGAAACAATGTTCTGAGAAACATCTTGGAGGGGATAGTTACCCTTCCACTCTACATGAGAACAATTTACTGGAGGATTGCTACAAAAAGCATCAAAGATGTCTCTGTTGGGCATCACTACCACGTTTTCCAGCCAGATCTGTAGTCATACATCTGATCACTTGAAAAAAGTAGACATTAGAGCATTAAAAATAAAACTTAACAAAATTATGAGACTGATATAAAAACATAAGAACCACTGACAGGAAAAACTATGGGCCGTAAAAATAGAAAGGAAGTGAAACTTCATGAGGCGGCCAATTGCAAAAACACAAGGACATTGTAGTTCAAAGGTAACCAGTTTATATCTGAGCAGAAAAAGCAATCCTCAGTGAATATTCAGCAGGCCGTCTGGACTGCCTATATCAGAAGATAATACTTTGTCATTTGAGAAGATGCAATTTGTAGGCAAGTGACTACCCACATCAACTAAATCTCACAATCTAGTGGAGTGAAGTTTGTAGCGTTCAGCCACAGCCTGGGTACACGCAAATGATCAGGAGACACTCGGAGCTTGATATTACACGTCTTTTCTCTTCTGCGTGTAACCGTTAACTGAACATTCTAAATCATGAATTCCATCACGCACACCCACGCACTTATGTCACTGTTCTATGGAGTCCGTCAGAAACCAAAAGGGTCCCATCATCTCTAACTCCAAGACACTACAAAGTTTAGCTAGTTATTAATTCTGTTTCTATTAATTCTACCTTCAAGGAATAAACAAGGAGAGTCACAATGGGTGAACACTCTATTGCCCCTGTATTGCTCCTGGTTAACATCTTATGTAATTCCAGAAAGCTGGTGGGGATCCCCTTTGGTCCCTACTCATAAAAAAAGCTTCAACAAAATTCCACAAAACTCTGTAAATTGTTGTTTTAGACGTCCAACGTCCATGGAAAGGTCTGTGCAATACTCCTCCTTAGAGGACTGGAGTGATGAGTAGCTAAAAATAAATGTATACAATTTTTCCAAAGTGGCTTTGAGAAAGGCTGTAGCATTATGAATATTATTTATAACACTTATAGTGTGCACTATCCCCTTACAGGCATCTTGGCGCTGAAGTACTTTACATAGACAAGAAGCAAACTGCTATTGAGAGATTTGAATCAGAGAACATGGAGTTACACAGGAAAGAAACAGGTTTTTAAGGCTTTTCTGAAGTGCAGTAGTATATATGACAACTTGCTATCTCTGGCCATGCTTATGAGGGTACCATGAAAGCAAAGGGTGAACAGTTATATGCTGCATTTATAGATTTTACAACATCATTTGAGGCAAGTTATGGGCAAAACTTTCAAAATGGGACATTCCTTCACAATTATTAAGAAGCGATTATTAGCGTACACGCAAATGCATAGGTACAGATTAGATTAACCTCAGAATTAGTCTTGTCTGGCAAAATCGCCACCAAAAAAGTGTGGAGGCAAGGCTGTATATTCATCTTCATCTTGTGGATATGATCGATGATTTTACTCTATAAGAGCGGGCCCACCGAAGTTGGCTGATCGAAAAATGAATATTTAGCAGTATGCCGACTTTGCCAAACTCTTGGATCAAACCTCACTAGATCTCAATAGAGCTTCAAAGACAACTGAATAAATTAGCTGTAAACTGCTAAAGAACAACATTAAAACCAACACTACCAAAACTAAGATCATTTTTGGGTGAAGGATAAAAAAGAAAGGCCGATATCCAATTAATGAAAAATAAATTGAAAGAGTGTGGGCCTATAAGCATTTTGGGTAGTGGGTCAATGAAAGAGGTTGAACACAGCCACACAAAGCAACGTGTATGAATGCCACCCCTCTCTCTTAGTATAACATTTATGCGTCTATTAAAGAATATAACTGGCCCTTTTTTTTTTTTAACTTTAATAATTTTAGGCAGTATAATAACATCATACATCAACTTAATCAGATAATACATTCATGTGCATATTCAGTAGTTTGTACATAAAGTCTTATTCAACGTCTGGCTAAATCAACAATGTTAGCTATGGCATTACATCGAGCCTATGGTGGGGTTAAAACTCAATGACAGCATTGCTTCTCAAGTCACTTTTTGGTTCATCGGGTTGGAGCTGGGTATCAGTTGCTCTTGCAGGTCCACACGACTCTCGTAGGTATCCCCGTAAAGGGTCCCATATGTCCGGGGGCAGGAGGAAGGCGGTAGGAGCTCAGCATTAATGTGTGATTGTTCCTGGCAATATATTATATCTTGTAGCCATTCCTTAAACTTAGCGGCTCGCCCCCCCAGCTGCAGGTCACCCATCGTTTGGCCAATAGTAACCCCAGGGAGACATACTTAGAGATAGAGGACGGTAGCTCTTCAGTATAAGCCAGCAATGCTGTAAGTGGGGTAGCAGGAATTACAGATCCCGTCATCTGCTCCAGTGATTTGAAAACCTTTGCCCAGTATGCTTTAACCAGCACACACTCCCACGCCAAATGTAGGATGTCCGCCCCATCCCCCCACATCTGTTGCATTTGTCATCGGCTCGTAAGTGAAAGCGATGGAGTCTAGCAGGGGTGCAGTACAGCCTGTGCAAAAATTTCAAACGTATGATTCGCAGCCTACTACTTGCCGATATCTGTCCTGTTTGTTGGCAGCAGTATCACCATTGACCATCTTCAAGTGGCGTAAACAATTCCTGATCCCAGTGTAGACGCGAGCCTCGATCTATCTCATTGCTCTCAGCCTTAGTAGTATGGTAGAGTAGCGAGATCCTATGTGCCGGGCTGTCGCTTTGGAGTAGCCTATGCAAAGGACACAACACCGGAGGTTCACTGGGAAAGTCTGGGGTGGCTTTTCTAATGTTTTGTCTCAGCTTCACATATAGAAACCGCTCCATCGGAGTAGGCTGAGCTCCCTGAAAGAAAGCCCCCTCATCTCGGAATATGCCCTCCTCATACAGGTCTCCCCACTCCCTCATCCCCACTCTCTGATGCATCCGGCGACACCCAGTTTTGTGCGTCACCGGAAGGTCTGGGTGCCAAGAAATGGCCAACAATGGGGAGTACAGCATGGGCGCTTGCAATTGTTTAGCTAATCCCCACCAAGCTGCCAAGGTACAAGCAACTGCTGATGGGTCTGCAACTCTGGGGCGAGTTGGCGCCCCGAAGAAAGCAGACAGCGGGACTGGGTCCATGTAGCCCTGTTCAATGACCAAGTGGGGCATACATGGGGGGTGTCTAAACCAGTAAGTTGCAAAATGCGCCTGGGCACATAGGAAATAAAGTTCCATAACAGGAGTCTCAAATCCGCCCCAAGAAAAAAGGGTTGGGTCATCACTTCCCAGCGCAGTCTAGGTTGCTTCCCGCCAGAGGTCAGGCGGATCTACTGGGTTTTCAGAGTTTTGAAAAAGTGTCTGCCGGGGTTAAAAGGGATATTAATAAAGAGATAAAGAAGTCTAATTAATATTACCATATTAATTAATGAGATGCGGCCTGCCAGAGAGATGGGCATGGAGATCCATCTCGTTATGGAATCCGTCAGTGCGCCCATCTCTCTTCCCTCATCACCTCCTTATTCTCTTCTCTGGGCTCCCATCCTCTCTAGGATTCTACTTCACAATGGAGCTAAGTCCCGACCCCAATGGTTCCAATGCCTTCATCATCAATTACCCAACTGACCTCTCTAAAAATGCGGCAAAAAAATACAAACATTGCATATTCAAAGCTAGACCTGAAATTCTATTCTCAGACCCCTACTTCTGCACCAACAAAGGTACTCTGGTTAATGACCTCATCTTTTATACCAGAAAACGGGCTTGCTGGCGAGCTGTGCTCTACTCCTTGCTTCGAATAACAGGATCTAAGAAAATCCCACATGGCCTCAAACCCTCGTCCACCCTCAAAGCCTCCACCACTATCACCCTCTACAATAATGATATCATCCTAATCCAAGCCTCTAATATCAGCCTAGCAAAGATGGCCAATTTTTACCCCACTCTCACAAAAGCGGTATATGGCAACTCCACTGACCCCTACTCAACCACCACTTCTCCGCTGTGCTTAACCAGTACTCCCCCCTCAACAGTTGTGAGTACCCCACTCTCCCTTAACCCCACATCTCCTTTAGCTGATCCCAGAGCCGCCTTGTCTCCGGTTGAATTATGTCAACCCACTAGAACTCCCTCTCAGGTGGTTGGCGGATCTATGGGCTCAATCTCCTCACCGTCTGTCAGTCCGTCACAGGGTTTCTCTTGAGCTGAGAGGTTCCCTCAAGACCTACAGTCTTCTCGATTATTAGACGATGCCCCTTCCCCCATCCCTATTACTTTGCCACATGCTATGCCAGAATCTGGACAACGATCCTTCACACAGGCCTCAATTGGCTTACACCGATGCCCCCGTCACCGCTCGTCTTTCCCTCACACCCTCCACCCCTAGACCAACACTCAGACTTGGCTACACGCCTTGACGAGATATCTCGACAGTTGCACCTTCTCACTTCTGAGCTACATGACCTGAAAGCCCTCTCAAATGATCTTTTCCCCGTGATCAGCTCTCTCCTCTCCTCTGTGAATTGGCACAGAGCGTCCACCAGGGATAGCGTCCACCAGGGATCAGCCTCCAGCCCCCTCCATCTCAAAATCCAATCCCCTACCCAATGCCTCCGCCAGCCCCAGAGGATGTGAGACACACCCGGCGTCCATTGATCTCCTGGACAGTCACAACTCTTGCTCTTCTTGGTCCAAATCTAACAAGGTCCAGCCGAGACAAATACATTCCATCCTTTCTAACCCGAACAGAGAACCTCTTCGCAATCCTAGATGCAGCAATTCCGACAACCTCACCCGTGTGAACATCACCCAGACTCCTTCCCTCACTAATCCACTACGACTTAAATGTGTACTACTTAATTGCAGATCAGCAAGTAAACACGCCTCCGATATCTTTGACCTCATCCAACACAATGATTTAGACAATATCATCCTCACTGAAACTTGGCTAAATCCCGCTTCCACTCCTATCTTAGACCTCCTAGTACCTCCCACTCATGACATTATTAGGCTAGACAGAGCTCTGAAGCTGGGTGGTGGCCTAGCCTGTATTCACAGGAACACACTCTCGATTTCTCACTTGGAGTCCTCTGCGCCTTCCTCCAGTGAATACCTGTGTCTCAGCATCTCAAGTAAGAACCTACCGGTTTGCAAACTTCACACCTTTTACCACCCCCCCGGGTGACAATCTCCCCTTCATTGAGCAACTAATGGAAATCATCACTAGCAATGTCGACTCAGCGGTGGCCCAAATCTTCCTTGGTGATTTCAACCTTCACTGGTCTAACCCCAACGACTCCGCTGTATCTTGCCTTAAATCATTCTTAAATGATCAAGATCTGACTCAGCACTGCGACCAACCAACTCATATTAAAGGAGAAACTCTAGACCTCATCATCTCTAAAGGGCAGACCATCACCCTAGATTGCATTACCCCTTGTGATTGGTCCGACCACCATAGCATCCTCTTTTACATTAACAGGGAGGTGCTGCTGAGGAAGCCTCAACCATTGAAATCAAAGATATGGAAAAGAGACCTCAGATCAATAAACTCTGACGAACTAGCTGCCCAATGTAAATCTGCCCTCTCCTCCCAAGCTGACTTGGTCGAGGTGCAATCACTCACCGACGCCTACAACTCGACAATCATCAACATCATGGATGACATTGCTCCACTCCAACATAAAAATGCCTCAACAAAAATATCCAAACCGTGGTATAATGACAACTTAAACACAGAACGCAGCAACCTTAGGGCAGTTGAACGTTCCTGGCGATCCAATCCCTCCTCGGACCAACTAAAACTCCTTAGAGATGTCAGAAGCCTCTACAACAAACAAATCAAGAGTGCTAAGGCTGACTACTTCAGACACCAACTGGATCAAGCGGCAAACTGCCCCAAGAAACTGTTCGAATTGGTCAAACAGCAATCAGTCGTTGGTCCAAACCACTCTGAACCTGGTGGCAGCCCACCCACTTGCGACGAGCTTGCCGCTTTCTTCTCGGAGAAATCAAGACTCATCTCTGCTGACCTCGCCTCTAAGAAGGCTCTATTGCCTTCCTCAAGTGCCGCCTCCCCCCTTGACCCCTTTGAAAAGGGCAAATCGACCACCAAGAACAATGCGTCATGGGCACCTTTCCCCATTTAGTGAAAATGACATCCACAAGATTCTTCAGAATATCAACCCTTCCAACCACTTCAGTGACCCGTTGCCCCCGGCCATCTTCAAAGAAATCAAGAATGCACTCATCCCCACCTGGACAAGGATTGTAAATGCTTCTCTTTCACAAGGCACGATCCCCAATTGCCTAAAAGCAGCTCAGGTATCACCTATTCTAAAAAAAACTAACGCTGACAAATCTGATCTCAATAATTTACGCCCCATTTCCAACATCCCCACCCTAGCGAAACTTCTAGAAAAATGTGTACAATCTCAACTTTGTGCTCACATAGAGAATTATCAACTCCTAGACCAGCATCAATCTGGTTTTAGGAAGGGGCACAGCACCGAATCGGCTCTCACCCACGTTATGGATGACATTTTAAAAATGCATGACAAAAACGAATCCTACCTCCTGATTCTCCTTGACCTTTCCTCCGCATTAGACACGGTTAATCATGACAACCTCCTACCCATCCTGCAAAACAGAATGGGTTTTGCTGATCAGGTGCTACAATGGTTCTCGTCTTTCCTACATCACAGATCACAAAGAGTCAAGGCAAACTACTCTCTCTCCCAGCCCTCTCCTGTACTCATGGGGGTCCCCCAAGGGTCCGCTCTATCTCCTATTCTCTTCAACCTTTTCCTGGAACCTCTCGCTAACTCATTAAACTCCACGAACATTCTCTTCCACATGTATGCGGACGACACGCAACTCTATTTGAAAATCTCATCCCTGGAAAACATCATCTCTCTCAATACTACCCTAACGTTTACTCAAAACTAGTTAACGGAGAACCATCTCCTGCTTAACACTTCAAAAACGGAATTCCTGCTCATCTCCCCTCCGAACCACATCCCCAAGCTAGATCTATGGTTGAGTCACCTCACTGCTTTCAATTGCACTCCTCTCATCATAGACTCAGCCAAATCTCTCGGAGTCACCATGGACAAGCACCTGAATATGAAAAATCATATCAGCAATGTATGTAAGGGAGCAAACCACTTGTTGAGGTCACTCAGAAATATAAAACCTTTCCTTCCACTAAATGATTTCAAGCAGGTGGTCCAAGCGCTTGTCTTGCCGAGGCTAGACTACGGCAGTGCTACCCTAAGTGGCCTACCCAAATACGCCCTGGCTCCACTAAGGTCATCACTGAACGCGGCCGCTAGACTGGTCACAGGCACCAAACGATACGAGCATATATCCCCAGTCCTAAAATCTCTCAAATGGCTGCCCTACGAAGCACGAATTCAGTTAAAGATTGCCGTTCTGGCGCACAAAGCCCTTCACTTCAATACTCCCAGGTACCTTGCGCAAAAACTTGAACTATCCTGTGGTTTAAGAGCCTCAAGAAGCGCCACTACCTTCCTCTTGAAACCACTCATCCTTAACAAAAAAAGAACTCGTCACCGAGCTTTCTCCGGTGCTGTCCAATGATATGGAACTCTCTTCCACCGGAGGTACACAGAATCTCTTCAACGAAGGCTTTCAAATTGGAAGCTAAACGATTCCTAATGAACAAATTCTTACCCTAAGAGGGATAGGCTCACTTGCTCGTTGAACATTGTTCCCACTATCATGGTACCTCCATTTGTAACGGCTCCTCTTCTTTAATGCACGCTGTGACCCCCCCTCGTTGCCCGTGTACACCTGCTTATTGTATTACCCTCCTGGGCGCAAATGTCCCGCACTCTGCGACCATTCCAGTTTTTGGTTTTTTTCTCTCTCTCTCTCTAGCGGATGTTGATATTGCATTTATGTTCTTCCTCCCATCATATTGTAAAGCGCTCTGATATCCTTCGGGATCTTGTTTGCGCTATATAAAACTTTATAAATAAATAAAATAAATAAATAAATAAATTTCATAATTCACACGCGTCAATTCAGTTTTATCTCTTGTGACTACTATCTCCAGGTATTTAACCTCCGAATCGCATCATGCCAGAGGGTAGTCTGTGACGAATTTCTGGGTCTTTGCGGTAAGAGGGAAAATTTGGGATTTCTCCCAGTTGATCTGTATTCCGGAGCACGTGCCGAATTTAATGAATTCTCGCAGGAGTGGATTGAGACTGGATTCGGGGTCCCAAAGGTATAGTGTGATGTCGTCTGTGTAGAGGGAAATTAATAAATGCTGCGTGGGGTATTGGAGCGTGTATTCACGGTGATGCTGCCGAAGTTTGGCTGCCAGCGGCTCCACAGCCAGCGCAAATAAGAGAAGGGATAATGGGCAGCCCTGTCTCGTGCCGGTCGTGATATTAAAAAGAGGCGAGTGCCCAATTGACCGATACTCGCACCTGTGGCTGGCTGTATAGTAATTTAATCCAGGCTAGAAAACCGGGTAGGAGTCACATACGACGCAAGACGCCTAGGAGATAATCCTTTTCAAGGGAATCAAACGCCTAAGTGGCGTTGAGAAAAAGTGCCACCGCGGATAGATCAGGGTCAAGGTCTTGTATTACTGCGAAGAGGGTTTGAAGATTAGGTGAGGTGACGTGCCCGGGGATGAAACCCGCTTGGTCGGGTAGGACCAAGGAGTCCATAAGTAGACTCAATTGGTTAGCGAGTATCTTAGCCAGTTTTTTCACATCGCAGTTTATCATGGACAGAGGGCTATAGGACGTGCATCTATCTCCCGGTTTCCCCGGTTTCAAAATTGAGATGATTTGGGCTTCCTGTATAGACAGCGGAAGAATGCCGGATTCCCAGGCCTCTTCATATAGGCCTTTCAGTATAGGGGCTAAGTAATCTCGTATGATCTGTAGAAGTCAGCTGGGGCTCGTCCCGAGCGAAGTTGCATAATAGCTGCCCTGACCTCATCCTCTTCGATATCAGCAGATAAGAACTCTCTTTGAGAATCCCCCAGCCACCCCAGCGTCACGTCCTCCATATATTGGTTGATATCTGGGGGTTCCTCCCGCTGTGCAGTATATAATATTGTGTAAAAGCTGTGAAATGCTTGTAGTATGTCTGGTGTGTCTCTAATACTTTCTAATCCGCAGTGGTGATCTCTATGACAGTGTTATAGAACCTAGGTTTGCGAAGTAGTTCAGCGAGTGCTCTCCCAGGTCGCTCCACCGCTCCGTATCTAAGGGCCTGGCAATATTTCCCTCGGAACAGACATTTGCGCTCTGCTGTTTCTTGATATTCAGACAGTGTGTGTCTATGCGTCGCTCGGAGGTCTCCGCTAGGAGCCTCTCCTAGCTCCCTTTCTATCTGCTTGAAGTCTGTCTCCAGGTTATGAAGGGTGGTGCGAATGTCTCGTAGTATACCTCCTCCCTTTGCTATGCACAGGCCTCGCAAGGTGACCTTGAAGACCTCCCATACCATTGCCCACAGTGACACAGACTCATCATTGTGTTGGAAAAAGTCTTGTATCTCCTGCCCCAACTCGTACCAAAATGCAACATCTAGAAAGGCAAGGGGGGAGATTCGCCAAGCCAAGTGAAGAGAAGGGGCATCAGTAGGTGCCAATTTCATCACAACCGGAGAATGGTCTGAATAAGTGCACGCCAAATGAACAGTCTCTCTCATCCAAGGGCCCAGCCCTCGAGAGATCAGCCAGTAGTCCAGTCTTGACCCTGATGAGTGGACCACGGAGTGGCACATTCCCTCAGCGCTCGAGGGATGTTGAGATCTTCTGGCACCTAGCAAGTGGTTTGACTCTACTATATTTCTGACCTGCCACTGGGCGTTGGTGTAGTGGTGGGACTGCGGGTGTGACCTATCCTGCTGCGGGTCCATGGTAATATTTAGGTCTCCACTCCATATGATGTGCATAGAGCCTATATTAATGACCTTCCCCCATAGCTTGGTAAAAAATTCTGGGTCATCGCTGTTATGTCCGCAAGAGCAGACCAGTGTTATGGATTGTGAAGCTAGCCTACCCCACATGATATTGTATCATCCCAGCATGTCCTGCATGGACCCCATCGCTACATAAGGGACACCCTTCTTAAAAAGTAACGCCGTGTCCCTGGAGCAGGTGGAATATGCTGCAAAGCTGATGTGAGCTGCCCAGCAAGAAGTAAAAGTAATCGGGAGTGAGGGATTCATGTGCGTCTCCTGGAGCATAGCAATGTGTATGTTGTGCCTGTCTAAATAAGCCAGGATGTGTCTGCGTTTACAGGGATCACCCAGACCTTGGACGTTTCACGTTAGAAAGTTATACTCTCGTCTAGTGTGGTTGTGCATCACCTATAGGTAGCTGTCTGTGATAGAGCTTGGGCGGTCGATGTATACATCCACGAATCCTGCCATAAAGTAGCACCAGAACATAGCATACATTTCGTAGCAAAATGAAAAACATAATCAATTTCCCCTTCCCTCCCCTCACCCACAGTGGCAGCCCAAACCTGCCGAAGTCATTACCCCTCCCCGTTCCAACAAACCGTGAAAAAATAGATATAAAGTTATGAGTATCTGCGTCGGCCATATTGTAGCATGTATTGAGTTTTGCTGAAGGTGCTCGCTTTGAACACATCTTGCAGCCTGTCTTAGGTTACCATGGAGCGAGAAAAAGGTAAAAGAGAGACAAAGGGATCTATTGCTAGAGTAGAGTAGAGAGGAAGCAAGAAAGCATAAAACACAGAAAGGAAAGAGTTCAGTCCAATGGAGAGAATGTTCTTGCATTAGGGGTTTCCTTCTCGGGTGCCACCAGAGGACGCAGCAGGGACCGCCTCACCTAAGCAAGGGTGCCTGGGAAGTTTTGGTTGTGGTCCCAATAGGCCGATTTAGAGAACAAGTAGAGTAAGGATCAGTCTGGTCAATCACTTATTTGCTGTGTCCCAGTATCTCCTTCTAATGTGGAAAACGATCATTGCTTCATTGTGGGTCTCTTAATCTTCATAGCCCATTTCGTGAGTCAAGTCCGCTATTATGCAGTTCAGATCAAGCCATGTGGGGGCAGCTGCGGTCTCTTAACCCAGTTCAGACATAGGCGAGGGAGACCAGGAGGCAGCCTGGGCCGTTGTCTCCGGAGGCGATCCACGAGGCATCTTCTTTATGAAGTCTGTCGCCTGTTGCGGGTGGTGAAGAAATGTTTCTTCCCTGGTGTGTGACTCTTAATCGCGTGGGGTATAGCATAGCACACGCGATGTTCACTTGCTGCAGCTTCTTTTTAATCAGTAGAAATTTCTTGTGAGCCTCTTGAACTGTCAGGGTAAAGTCTGGGTAGATGGAGAGGGCCAGTCCCTCAAAAGTGAGCTGGCATTGCTCCCTGGCCAGGTGGAGCGCAGTATCCCGGTCTCAGTAATTTAGAAGCCGGGCAATGATAGACCTCTGGGGCGCCCCCTGGGATGGCCGCGCCACCAGCGCCCTATGCCTCTTTCCACCACAAGTTGTGTCAAGAATGCTCCGGCTCCAAAGCAGCCGCTCCACGTAGTTTTCCATCCCCCAGTGTTTGTGGATTCGGATATGCCGATGATACGTATATTATTGTGGCGCGATCGCGCCTCTAGGTCTTTGTTTTTGGCCTCAATCACTTTCAGCAGGCGTTCCATATTCAGCAGTTTTTCCCAGCTGCCCTCCGATGTATCCTCCAGCACTGATATCCGTTGCTCAGCCTCTATGAGCCACCTGTTGTGTTTTTCAATTTAATGGGCCATCGCATCTATGCAGTTACACATTGAGTCCATTTTCGTTTCGATGGACGAGAGGCTGTGCTGCATTGTGGTGAGCAATGTTTTGAGATTATGCGCCGGAACTTGGCTACATTCGTTGGAGCCCTCCGCCATGGCTGAGTCAGTAATGCTATTTTGCATGCAAGTAGGTTTTCAGGCATCAAACTGTAGCTTGGCTTGTCTTCCTTCGGTCCTGCCCTTGACCATTTAGTAGTGGCCCGATATTCTAGAGTGGCACTTTGAGTGTTGAGGTCAACCTCTAAGCAGGGCAACGTAGTCTATCCACCGTGCTTTCTGGGCTTCAAGGAGGGGTCAGACATAGCTGCCGTTGTTCTGCTGCCATCTACCCTCTTTCCCTCTTCAGAGGTGGTCTGTGTCTGCCTGCTTTCTAGGGTTAGCCAGAGCGCTGCAGCTCACGTCCTGGCAGGTTGCCAGACGCCTTATCCAATTTAAGTGAAATCAATAGTATCTCTAGCTCTAAGGTCTCCCCTGATCTCTAGGGGTGAAGTCAGCTGGTGCTAATGCTTGAAAATGGCAGCAAGGTCTCAGATCAACATCATTGGGATGCCGAACACTCGTACATCCAGCGAGTCAGTTCATGGCTTTTATTCCCATTTGCCAACTGTTTATTTATTGCCTTGTTCCCCACCTGGGATTCAGTAGTGGTGTACTACAGGCCGTCTGGCCACAGATTCGGCTCGTCCTCCCTGCGCAGGCAGATCCCCTCACCCTCGTGCGGAGCAGCAGGGAGTCAGGAGGTGCTCCATCCCCCACACACCAGCGGGCTTGCAGGTCGGGGACTACAGCCGCACCCGCTCTGCAATCACGAGCGCCCCTCCCAATCTCCCCCTCGCCGTGTCACCTCTCACCTTCAGTCTCCCACAGCCACTCCTCGGGCGTCTGGTTGTCTGCTCGCGCTCCCCGCTCCAGCGCCGATTTGCCCTCCTACCGGCGGCCGTCACTCCCGCAGAGCTGAGGAAGTGCAGTGAGGACAGCAGCCGCAGTTCTCCTCACTTACTGCGGCTGCAGCGATCAGAAGGCGACTGGGAGGCAGCGGCGAGGGAGGTCTCCAGGAGCAGCGATCTCGGGGTAAGCCATCCACTGCAGCAAGCGCTGCAATCTGTACAGTCCACTTCTCAGGCGACCTCCATCTTGTCAGTTAATGAACCACAGCCTGCTTCAGGGCGTCTCACCCATTAATTATCTGCCATCGAGGATATAAGGAGCTTCTCAGGATAACTGCCGGTTGTGCGATCCATTGCCCCTTACTTTAGGCGATCGATGCTGCCCATTGGGACAGGATTACTGCTGATTTATGTCCCGGGCCGCAGGAGCCTCACACCAGTGCGGCCATCTTGCATGTGTGCCCTCTAGCGCCCCCAACTGCCCCAGACTTGACTAAAGTCTGTAAAGTGATTGAATGCGAACTTACACCGCTGTTGCTCTATGGGATGGTCACCTGTGGACACACCCTGCTGATCTGCTAGATAAAATTTAGTGAAATGTTTTTTTGCTCTCGATTTCGATTGCTGAAAGCAACCTCCCAAGCTCAATTACGACTAGAGTTTAACCTGGTGCATTGCGAATTGATGCTTCAATCCACATTTCTTTCTTACTGTAATAACTAAAGCTGGCTCAACTAAACACCTTAAAAAATATCTTATGGGCTGCATTTAATATGGAAACTCATAGTGGAAATCTTACTCCGGACGCTGACGAACTTTGGAATAAGGCCCTCCTGTGCACGTGAACATCTAGCTATTAAATAAATAAACAAGCTAAGCTGATATCGGTCTCGCAGGATATCAGCGACCTAAGTAGGAATCTTGTTCGAATTTAGAACTTGCACATTATAATTCGCCTGTTGCCAAACAATATTTGAAACGACCTTGGCCATTGGAGCGAAAGAGAACTGATGATGCACTCCTGATTGTGCCGTATTCCACTAAGAGACTTTTGCAGAGGCGGCTCCTCCACTAAGGCAGAGGAGCATCACCCCACTGCCTTCAAACAGGAAAAGAAAGGAAAAAATTAAATGATAATTACGTAATTTTATTATCATTTTATTTCGACCTCCGGCTGCAGCAGCTTGCGTGAGGGGACGGGGTGGGGTCGGGCTGAAGAGCAGGGGAGGAGGGTACAACCCTCCTAAGTGCACAATGACTGTTTGGTCAGCCCTCTCAAGCTGCTCAAAAACAGTCATGCGCACTTTCCCTGTTCTCCATGCAGGTTGCATTACAGCCTGCATGGAGAACATGCCCACCCCTACAGCCCCTGGCTGAGCACCGTGTCACAGCACTCAGGCCAATGACAATCACGTCGGCACTGATTTTATTATTCCTCAGTGCCGCGTTTGACACGGTCTCTCACCAGATTCTGTTGCAATGGTTGGAGGAGGCGGGGATTTCGGGGCTCAGCCCTCAACTGGTTCGCCTCCTTCCTCTCTGAGAGGACCTTTCAGGTGTCGGCTCCCCCTTTTTCCTCTCGGATTCATAATATTCATCAAGGGGTGCCACAGGGCTCAGCACTGAGCCCTACGCTGTTCAATCTGTACGTTCAACCTTTGGCAGCGGTGGCTAGGAGCAGAGGCATGACACTGGTATCGTACGCCGACGATACTCAGTTGGTAGTGGCACTTTCTGGCAATTCAGCGCAGGATGCCTGTATGTTTCGGAGCAATCTTATGGCCATCTCTGAGTGGATGTCTGCCAACTGTCTGCAGCTTAATGCAAGCAAGACTGAAATCCTGTTGGTTGGGCGGGATGGTGAGCTGTGGAGTGAACATTGGTGGCCCACCACCCTGGGCTGTGTCCCCACCCCCAAACAGATAGTAAAGAATCTGGGTGTTTGGGTGGACTCCGCTCTCAGTTTTCAGGCCCAAACCAAGAAAGTGGCGGGGACCTGCATGGTTATTCTGCGTGGGCTCAAACCATTGCTAGGTTATTTTGACCCGTCCACTCGGCAGGTTATCATTCAGGCTGCCATTCTGTCGAGATTGGATTACGCCAACTCGCTCTATTTGGGTACCAACAAGTCAGAGATCCTAAGATTACAGAGAGTCCAGAATGCGGCGGCCAGAATCCTCCTTGGCCTCCCGAGGACTTGCTCCACCTCTGTTGCCATTCGCCGACTACATTGGTTGCCGGTGGCCAGACGTGTGGAATTCAAATCTCTGTGCATTGCTTTTAAGATCCTGAAGTCCTCCCCCCGGGCATTTTGGCCACCCTGCTCTCGCCCTACACTCCCCCCCGCCAACTTCGTTCGATGGGCCAACACTTGGCGGTGGTTCCGAGGGTGAGGAGAGCACGGGCTGGGGGACGTGCTTTCTGCACACTGGCGGCCAAACTTTGGAACTCTCTCCCACTGTCCATTCGTAGCCTAAACAATTATTTGGTATTCCGTAAGGCCACCAAGACTCATCTTTTCCCTCCACTGTAGGTTCCTATGCCTTTTGGTGGCCCTCTCCTTCTGACTGTTATTAGCGCCGGGACGCCCCTTTGCTGGAGCAGCTGTGCGCTCTATAAGCTATATAACATAACATAACATAACATAACAATGCTGCATTCCAGCATTGTGATCGGTCAGGGGAGCCTGTGTGCCGGGTGCTTCCTGTTCCTGGAAGACTAGAGCAGGAGCAGAGACGTGCGGGGCCCGGCGGGAAGGTAAGTGTTTTTTTTTTTTATTGTAACCCACGCGCCCCCGGGCCCACCCTACCACCCGCAAGCCGTGCCGGCCGTGACTGGACTTTTGATATATGCAAAAACAACAATTGATGGACAGAATGCAGAACAATGTCATACATTCACCACAGTACAGAGATCTGGGCCTAAATCCATCTTTTTTTGCTCACCATGCCATTCCAGTTTGGACCCAGCCATATGCAAATCAGCCTTGACCCTGCGCCCAATGGGAACAGTCCAGCCCGAACTGCCAGGCCAGGTCCTCCCTGGACTGGAACCAAGCATCCTAGGACCGGTTTCGGGCTTTCAGCCCTCATCAGCCAGGATAGCTTGACTCCAGTGGCATGGAGAGCACGGGACCCACGTCTGGGCATACCCGTCCCACTCGGGGTGACAAATGCAAAAACAACAATTGATGGACAGAATGCAGAACAATGTCATACATTCACCACAGTACAGAGATCTGGGCCTACATCCATCGTTTTTTTGCTCACCATGCCATTCCAGTTTGGACCCAGCGATATGCAAATCAGCCTTGACCCTGCGCCCAATGGGAACAGTCCAGCCCGAACTGCCAGGCCAGGTCCTCCCTGGACTGGAACCAAGCATCCTAGGACCGGTTTCGGGCTTTCAGCCCTCATCAGCCAGGATAGCTTGACTCCAGTGGCATGGAGAGCACGGGACCCACGTCTGAGCATACCCGTCCCACTCGGGGTGACAAATGCAAAAACAACAATTGATGGACAGAATGCAGAACAATGTCATACATTCACCACAGTACAGAGATCTGGGCCTAAATCCATCGTTTTTTTGCTCACCATGCCATTCCAGTTTGGACCCAGCCATATGCAAATCAGCCTTGACCCTGCGCCCAATGGGAACAGTCCAGCCCAAACTGCCAGGCCAGGTCCTCCCTGGACTGGAACCAAGCATCCTAGGACCGGTTTCGGGCTTTCAGCCCTCATCAGCCAGGATAGCTTGACTCCAGTGGCATGGAGAGCACGGGACCCACGTCTGGGCATACCCGTCCCACTCGGGGTGACAAATGCAAAAACAACAATTGATGGACAGAATGCAGAACAATGTCATACATTCACCACAGTACAGAGATCTGGGCCTAAATCCATCGTTTTTTGCTCACCATGCCATTCCAGTTTGGACCCAGCCATATGCAAATCAGCCTTGACCCTGCGCCCAATGGGAACAGTCCAGCCCGAACTGCCAGGCCAGGTCCTCCCTGGACTGGAACCAAGCATCCTAGGACCGGTTTCGGGCTTTCAGCCCTCATCAGCCAGGATAGCTTGACTCCAGTGGCATGGAGAGCAGGGGACCCACGTCTGGGCATACCCGTCCCACTCTGGGTGACAAATGCAAAAACAACAATTGATGGACAGAATGCAGAACAATGTCATACATTCACCACAGTACAGAGATCTGGGCCTAAATCCATCGTTTTTTGCTCACCATGCCATTCCAGTTTGGACCCAGCCATATGCAAATCAGCCTTGACCCTGCGCCCAATGGGAACAGTCCAGCCCGAACTGCCAGGCCAGGTCCTCCCTGGACTGGAACCAAGCATCCTAGGACCGGTTTCGGGCTTTCAGCCCTCATCAGCCAGGATAGCTTGACTCCAGTGGCATGGAGAGCACGGGACCCACGTCTGGGCATACCCGTCCCACTCGGGGTGACAAATGCAAAAACAACAATTGATGGACAGAATGCAGAACAATGTCATACATTCACCACAGTACAGAGATCTGGGCCTAAATCCATCGTTTTTTTGCTCACCATGCCATTCCAGTTTGGACCCAGCGATATGCAAATCAGCCTTGACCCTGCGCCCAATGGGAACAGTCCAGCCCAAACTGTGAGCAAAAGAATGATGGATTTAACCCAGATCTCTTGACTGGGGGTGAATGTTTTGATTTGTTCTGCATTCCGTCCATCAATTGTGTGTCTTTTGCTTTCTCGCCCTAAGTGCGCCAGGTATGCCCAGACGTGGGTCCTGGGCTCACTGTGCCACTGGAATCAAGCTATCCTGGCTGAAGAGGGTGAAACCCGAAACCGGTCCTAGGATGCTTGTTTCCGGTCCAGGGAGGACCTGGCTTGGCAGTTCGGGCTGGACTGTTCCCATGAGGCACAGGGTCAAGACTGATTTGCATATGGCCAGGTCTAAACTGGGGTGGCATGGTGAGCAAAAGAATGATGGATTTAACCCAGATCTCTTGACTGGGGGTGAATGTTTTGATTTGTTCTGCATTCCGTCCATCAATTGTGTGTCTTTTGCTGTGGACTTTTGATATGGCATGATAAAAAGTGGAGTGGCTCGATTCTGTATGGGTCTGTACAAGAATCTTTATTTCACGTTGTTTGTACGGAAATACTGGCTTACACCTGTTGAGTCCTCACCTGTAGCGGCGGAACCTGGCCTGAAAGGTGACTTCGGACAGCTCACCTCTCGGTTCTTAAAGTTCATGGAGATGGCCATCGAAGAACTAAGTAGTCGTGATGTAAAGGCACAACCAGATGGCACAGACCCATGAGGTGACCGTAGCTGGACTTTAGAGTTTTATAAAGGTGTATACAGCAATAACAATACTTGGGACTTTATATAAGCTTTTATGTAGGAGCTGATTACGATATATTGTATCTTAAAGGAAATGTTGAGACTTTATTAATTGCACAGGGCTTACTGTATATTTTAGATTAATGTTCATTTGAGGTATTTTAAATAGGTTTTAAATTTTAAATGTTTTCAATGATTTTAATTAATCAAGCAATAACATTTTTTTTATTGAGTTCCATAAGTTTCATAATAACAACAGTCCTGTTACATTTAAACACAGATATTAACAAATATGTAAAATAATGAAGCAGAATCATTTCCTAGTCGAATAGCAGAAAGGAAAAAAAAACAAAAATAAAGAAAGGAATTACAATCTAACTCATCAAAGAAAAAGCTGGCCCAGGTGTTCCTAGCGCCAATGGCCCTTAGCCCCTTTGGTCTTAAGTAAAGCTGCTTCTGAATTTGACTAAACCTAGACCACCATTCTAAGACAGTGGGAGGTTTAGGACCAATCCAGGCTCTATCAATGCAAAATCAAGTACTAACAATCACAATTGCGACCGCTGCCGAATCTCTGGGATTAATAACGCATTTATATGCCATTGTAACATCTTTCTTAGTTAAGGGCACATTGCACCCCAGATAAGACGAAAGATATACAGAAATTGTAGTCCAAAAATTATTAAGCGAGGGACATCCGACAAACATATGGACAATGTCAGCAGAATAAGTGCCACAGCTGGAGCGGCTTGTCTTATTATTGAGAGTTGTCCCAGCCCAGCTGTCTACCTTCTCTGGAGTATAATAGAGCATACATACAGTTTTAAATTGTTGCATTTTAAGATTACCAGAAAAAAACGAGAGATTAGCAATATTGAATGCATCAGTAATATCGTCGACTGAGATAGCCATGCCGAGCTGCTTGCTTCACGTTGCCACAAGCAGAGGCTGCCCATCTTCCCGATATACAGACATAGTTTTATAAAGTATTCTGATTGATAGTTTAGCTAAGATTGTATGAAAGTACTTCAGAATGTCTGAATCATCCAAATCAGCTAAGTTTACCTGCCTGCATAGTAGGTAGTCACAAATCTGTAGGTATTTAAAAAAGTTTGGTGTGGAAGATTATGGTGTACTTGGAGAACTGAAAAAGTATACAACCCGGCTGAATCAAAAAGTTGGCCCAAAGTTTTAAAACCTGATGTAAACCTTGCCTGACCACCGTGTCATGGAAGATAGGTGACAAATCGGGATTACCCCACGACGACGTATACAGATGTATATGTGGCACAGCATATTTACTACAGATTTCCCCCAGATCTGATGAATAGCTTTAATGATTTTGAACCGCACTCATTTAAAATAGTTCGGGTCTGATCGCCTGCATAGAAATAACCTAAAGTCAGGGCCAAAGGTCAATTGATAACCCAATATGAGAAAGCCAGGATCTGAATATGTAAGTAAGTTCCGAATAAGCAGTCCAAAAGCTTCCCAGAAGTATAACCTAAAATCAGGAAGTAACACTCCGCCTTGATTAGCTGGTAATTTCATATAGCGCATTGCCCCCTAGCTCTTTTGTAGCCCCAAATAAAGCTGCAGATGACCCCCTCAAGTCACTTAAAAAATGAGTCAGGCACTCGCAACGGAATTGACTGAAAAAGATAAAGAAATTTAGGGAGAATGTTCATTTTAATGGCATTACATCTCCCTTTTAGAGTAAGTGAAGATGATTCCATGATCGAAGTTTAAGACTGACAGACTTCAAAAGGGAATCATAATTCAACCCCACAATGTGGTCTATGTTGGCACAGATCTTAACCCAAGGTAAGTAGCTACTGGAATGATACTAGGAAAAGGACATTGCAAATGACAACTAAGCAAAATCTGGGTCTTTGCTATGTTGAGTTTGTAACCAGAGACTGCTCCAAAGCAAATCTATCTGCCTCATCCAAGATTTAGCCAATAGCTTTGAAGGGGCCCGATGAGTATACTGCCACATTGTGTGCGTAAGTACTAAGCTTCAATTCTACCCCAATAAGGACAACCTGCTGATTCAAAAGATTAGAAACGAGCAGTTGAAGATAGGGCTCGATATAAAGGGCAAATAACAACGGGCAGTCCTGGCGCGTGCCCCTATGCATTTGGAAAAGTGGTGAGCTATAACCATCCATGATTAGTCTGGCCATGGGATCTTTGTACAAAGACCTAACCCAAGCTATGAATCATTGTCTGATTCCAACTGCAGGCAGAACTGACCAAAGAAAAGCCCATGAGACCCGATCGTATGCCTTTTCGGCGTCCAGTCATATCACACCTACCTTATTGCCAGTAATTCTGGCCACATCAAACAGGGCGACTGCATAATTTGTATGCCTGATGGTGTCCCTAGCAGAGACTAATCTGTTCTGCAGCAGGGAGACAATGTATTGAAGTAGAGGGGCCAGTCTAGCCACTAGAATTTTAGCAAATATTTCTGTCTCTGAATTAATATGGGAAATAGGTTAGTGTGATCCCCTCTCCTGAGGAGGCTTATCCTTCCTGAGGTATACTGCTATATTGGTGGACTTACAGGTCTGCAGAGAGACCCCCCACACTATCAATATAAGACCCCAACCTCTTAAAAAAAGGGGGAAAGTATTTCACTAAATATCTTATGGAACTCCAGAATAATCGTGTCTTCCCCGACTGCTTTACCAGAAGGAAGAGATTTTATCGCATGCTAAAGTTCTTGAATAGTAATATCCTCCTCCAGTCCTCAAGCCTGATGTTGATCCAGACATGGCAGACATGCCTTTTGTATATACTCATTAATAGAATACTGTGAGGTGTGTGCTGACTGGCCTTATGTTTCTTTATAAAAGTCACAGAACGAACTGCCAATGGCTTATGTGCCATAGTGCAGAGAACCCTCCTTATCCCAAATGCCTTTAATTGCATTCTTATGCCTCTTTTTGGTAATCCGCAAAGCCAAAACTCGTTTGATCTGCTCCCTGTACTCATTTTAGAGGGCCTTATTATTGTGAAACTTAATCACAACTTTCTCGCGGAAACCTCGATCAGGAATACATCGGAAACTCACTAGTTACAGACAGTGCTTAATTTGAGCCGGTGGTTTCTGGTGCTCAGCATCGGCACTTAATTGTCAACACTGGCGCTTGTGACAGTCTGCCACAAGGTGGCGTTGTCTGGCTAATTTATAGATGACCACAACAACAGTTAATTATTAATTTGATATACTTCAAAAATGGCTATTACCTGCTGACCAAGCCATTCTTATAGCCTTGGGGGCCTGGAATAGTCCGAATTGTCACACTTGTAGAAGTGTGATGGGTAGTAGTTGTGTTGTTTCTATTATTGGCAGCATGGCAGGGGAAATGTATGGTGCAAGCTGCAGTGGCCTCCTGACAGGAGCCCTGACACTTATCTTTTTACAAATTAAGCAGTGGTTCCAGATAAATTGAGTGCTCAGTAGATTTTCTATCCTTGACAGATAGTGCATGTTTAGCCTCTAACTCCAATAGCTGGACATGCAGCTTGGAGACCTTCTCCCTTTCATTCTTATTTGCCTTCAGAACAAACTGCATGGTTGCCCCCCTGACAAAGGCCTTCATAGTATCCCATACAATATGCAGTGGGGTAGTACCCTGATTATCCACTATAAACCCTCTCAGTTGATCTGTCAGTCGAGCTCTAAAAACAGGAATAGAAAGAAGTGATCGAGGGAAAGTAACGCCTCGCCCTTCCTAAATTTCCGGGAAATTGTATTGTTAGCAAGACCGGGTTATGATCCAACGTAATATTAGGGCACAACATTTTCATTAATGTATTCATTCATTGATTCATTCATACTGAGTGTAGGCCAGCCCGTCAGAATTTAGTTTTAGGAAAAAAGTTGTGGGAGAAACGTTGTAAGTGACACTCTCTGCAGTGCGAAAGTGGCATCTCGATGCCACAGATTAACATTATTTGCATTTATTTTTCGTTTAAGGTTTGTTTGCAACCATGTGCCGAGTGTCAACATGAGTGTGTAACTCACACTGCGCATTGAAGCTCCTTAAGAAGCTTGTGCTAACCTACGGAAACTGCATTTGTACATGCCTTTGTTTGTTTCTGATAGCACTTCAAAACAAGACCCTTTGACTTTACCGATCTTCTCACTTTTCAGAAGGATCTTTTCCCAATGGCAAGAAGCCTCTCTGCTGGAGTTAACTATTATTCTAATTGTTGAGATAAAACACCCCCTCCCCTGAAGTACATGTACCAAATGTGCAATTGTGCCTCCATTTTGGTCTCCCGGTGAATTGTATGCCAAAGGTTGCTGAATTTCTTGTTTTGTCTTAACCTGGTTCAGTGGTCCATCAGGGGGTGCTATAAAAACCTTAATGAACATTGAATCTGCCCGTCTTTACTCATCCAGTAGCGCTTATTATAGGAAGTAACAATAAAGTAACTATAGATCCCTGCCAGAGAGACCCCTTCAAATACTATTTCTGAAGTAGGCCCTGCTGTGCAACATACTCTTCTGTCCCTTAGCCACACATTACTTTACACCCCACCACGTCTGACTGCAGAGATCTGCATGTAGCCTGAAGGTTACAGATTCTCATCTCAGTCAGAATACTCAGTGGGTGAATGCTCCTCCTGAATACACCTTCTGAAGAGAGGGGTGTGTACCATGCAGGCCACGGATTCTGATCCAAGAAGAAAGATCAGTTAGATATGTATGTGTTAGACCTGTCACTCTTTGGGCAGTCTTCCTCCAAACCTTTTGCCTGATTACCTCCACTGTTTGCTGTATCTTTTTGTTGACCTTAGGACTCTGAGCACTTTATTACTTCTGTCTAGTGCCAAAGTGCATGCGCTTCTCTCCTAAACATGGTGACATTTGTGTATACCCAATTGACATATTTAGTTTACTTGTAAATCCCATGTAGAGTGGTATACCATATTCCCAAGGCCTGTAATCTAAATACTACTAGTGGGCCTGCAGCACTGGATGTGCCACCCACACAAGTAGCCATTCAAACCTGTCTCAGGCCTGCTATTGCAAGGCCTGAGTGTGAAATTTACTGGCACTTCGACTTGTCATTTAAGACCACTTACCAAGCCTTAAACTTCCCTTTTATTATGCATCTACCCGACTGCGTGGATCGTAAATGAAACCTCGAGTCTTTGACGCCGACCCTTGCTCCATACAAGTTTCTTTCTCAGTGGGACCTGCATGAGTCCTGTAGCCGATCTGCCATCCATCGCGGTCGGCCTGAACTGTGGATTTGCCTCGGTCCAGCATGATCTCAAGTAACACCTTAGTGCAATTGATTTCTAATCACTACTCGTGTGCAGTGCGGACTTGAGCCCACAACCGTCAGGGAGCAGCATCCACAGCTCCTGGAAGCGGCTGCCGATGGAGTGTGAGAGGAGGCGCTGTGAGAACCGGGTGCGTTGTCTGAGTGCAAACCGACCACGGGCTGCCCGGGTCAGGTGTATTCAATAGGGACACTGTAGGCATGGCCCCTGGGAGTGCTCTGAGATCTATAAGGACACTGTACGTCTTGAAGTGTATTTTATAAGGCACAGTAGGCGTGACATCTCCGGGAGCGTTCTGGCATCTAGAAGGACACGGTACATCTAGCGGTGTATTCTATAGGGACAACATAGGCATGGCCCCTCTGGGAGCACCCTTAGATCTATAAGGACACGGTACGTCTGGCTGTGTATTTAATAGGGACACTGTAGGCATGGCCCCTCTGGGAGCTCTCTTAGCTCTATAATGTCCCGGTACGTAGCACTATACTGCAGGTGGGGGTAATGTACTTCTGGCTACCACTGTACCATGTCTGCTGGCACTATACACAATTCTTTTCATTTACACTGTGGAGTACACCTCAATTTTCGTGTACAGTGTTTATGGGGGGCATTGTAGCTGTGACTCGGGTTATACAAAGTGCATTTGAGGCAAAGAATGGCAGCAAGGCTCAAGAAACTGCACCACCCAGTCTAGTCACTCATGTATTACAACACACGTATTGCCCACCTCAAACGAACAGCTGCCACATGGTCATAAATTAAATACAGTTTAAACAGAAAGATAAGAGGCAATAACATTTTTACAGGATGCTTCAACGTTAAAATATAGCTCTTTCACTGTGTTCTTGTGTACGCAGAAAGATTCTTTATTTCATAAACCTCTTTGACAAATAGGCACAGCCAACGTGTTTCGCCCCAGAAGGGGCTTCTTCAGGGCTGTAAGTACATACAAATATTGATTGTAAAAAAAGGTACGTATTTCCCCATATACAGGTTTACTCAGAAGTGCACCCAGCGTCACTATGGTGATCCATATTTATGAAAAAAGAAAACAGAACCAGCCGTGAAAGTTTCTGGAGAGAAACGAAAAGTGCCAAAGAATGTGTGACATTTCAAAGACTAAGCTCCACCTTTAGATGCAAAAAATGTTCTTTTTAACAATGAAAGAATATTGTTTAACACAAACAGATACAGTCCAGCATGAAGTCAACAGGTATAGTGTGTAGAAATTGGTGGGCAGGATGAACTTAAGTCTAAAGGCGTGTTCGACAAGCATATCCCCCTTTCTCAGTCACTCTACCAAAACAATTGGTCGAGGTGCTACACCAAGAAAACCCTAAGAAGTAAGGAAATGCAACGCATTAAGTGCTTACCAATGTACTGAGTAAGCACTGTCCAAAAGTCCAGGTGGGAAACGCCAGCATAAATAGGGACTTGTACCGTTCCTTGGTCACTCATGGAATTTCGCTAGTTCATCATGTGTTCCACTATAGTACCCTAAACACGGAAAGAATTCTTTTAAGTGAACGTGGCTCACCATAATGAAACTCCCATGGTCCCAACATCGCATATCCGACCTTGCCAAGAATCAACGTGCGTAAACTGTTCCAATATTACATATTCAGGTGTGGTGCCTTATAATTTATGAAGGTTCCATAGTCTTAGGTTTGTGTGGCTAAAGCAACGCTTCGCATCCAATGTCTATGTATTGTGAACGATCTGTATTAAAGTAGTGAAGGATAACAAAGTCATAAACCAAAAACACCCTTGTGTCCAACATATGCCATAGTATAACCCCTAATGTATGTCTAAGCCAAATTATAAGGACATGCATCCCGCAGAGTTAGTGAATCGTAAACTATCTAGACGCGTACCTTGGGTAAAAAAGTTATAATATAGATCAAACAACATTATTCTATGGTATCAGGCATTTCCGAGTCCGTAGTTTAGTTTCTGAAAAGTAGGACGAGAAAGAATGCGGTGCGTGTACTACAGTCACCTTAAACACCATCATATCAACCCTCGAAGCAGTTTCAAGATAGTTGTCTATACCCAATGTTGCCTCACCACAATTATGTGAGGCAGGGAATAGACTAAGGGGCCGATTCCGATCTCGGCCGGTAGGGCTCCGAATCGGATTCGGCTTAACCGGATCCGATTCGGAGCCTATTCCCGACCGATTCGTACGCGCGTCCGGGCGGCGGAGTACGATGCGTGTTCGCCCGACCGACTCGTCCGGGCGTCCCGACCGCTCCGACCGACTCGATCCCGGGTCGAACCGCACCGACCGACTTCGCACGGACACGACTCGCACCGCGCAATGGAGACGTTCCCCGGCCGGGTAAGTACGATGCGCGCCGCGAGCAGTCCGACCGAGCCGCGCACTCCGGCTCGAAAGAGCAGTCGGAGCCGTACTTTGGGGGTCCGTGTCGGACCCCCTAGCGTAGCGCGCGCGAGTCGCACACAGGGGGACCCATGGGTCCCCCTACCTGTGCGTGTACGGCACGAATCGCTTCGCCGCGTACACGCTGTAGGAGGCGCACTTGTCCGCATCGCACCCATTGAGTCAATGGGAGCCCGCGTACGCGTTGTACGACAGGCTCCCATTGACTTCAATGGGAGTCTGACCGACTCGAGTCCGATGGCATACGTGCGCATCGTACTCGTTCGGTCGGACTGCACGGGTCCGATTCGGTCGGAAATCTCTCCGGGTCCGGCTCGGTCGGAGAGATTTCCGGCCCGAATCGGAATCGGCCCCTAAGAGTCACCTTGCGGCCCATTAAAACCGGGATGTAATTAACCTAAACTTCCTTACATCATAAATTCTAAGCCCAAGTCAGAAATACGCGATACAGGAAGCATGTGTAGTTCCAGGCACTCCATGTCATTATCGACAAACAATTCCACCCAGTTTGCGGCAGCCATACCGTAACCTCTGCTGTAACACTGATCTTCCCACCCCTTAATTGTTTAGCAAGATCAACTCTAACTACACCCTCCGTACATGCAAGTACTCACGAGTATGTGTCGGGTTAGTCCCATGTCCAGAGAGTCGTCATCCAGCTTCCACTGTCTCCCTACCAACTTAAAAGAGTTCCCATCTACCGGGAGTCAAATCGCGCACGTCCGCGAGCTCCCTGTAACAACTAGACCGCTACCAACTGGTCATGACGTTGCGTAATCCTTTATTCCTCTTCCGTGTCTGAGACACGCCGAACAAGATTCTAACTGCATCGTAGGAATAGCCATGCATACGGATTTTCGTTAACTCAAGAAAAAGATAGAGACATAATGTCTTCAAACCTACAATGTATGCACGTGAAAGTAGAGTATAAAGGATAGAAAGAGAAAGCTTCGCTCAAAACGGAGACAAATTTCATAGAATTCTACATACGGCTAACTAATACATACAAGTGTCATACATCTTATTTGAGGCATTTGGGTATTATGCTTATTACACGTAAAGCCCCGACAAGTCTTGAAAATTATAATAACCTTGAACATAGAGATTACTGATAACCAAGTTATTGCATTTTATAGCCCTTTCAAAGGAAAGCACCAGCCCGCTTATTAAATTATATTCTTAGTCATATAACGTATATATACTAAGGTGATATTACAATATTTATACATTCTTTTGTATACGGAATAATCAAACCTGCAGAATATTATAAGTTATGCCTCATAAAAAAATGTTCACATTTGATAGCATCTTATAAAACGAGAGATTATTAAGATCGAGTCACCCAATTCCTGTTCTTCAAGGAAGCAGTAAACAAGGTTCAATGTCTTATATCATATTCTGAATTCGTTTTTTAACCTGATAGCAGAGGGAGAGGATTTAAAAAAACGTAACATAGCTTCCATACTAAAGGGAAAAGTATACACAAAGCAGCATAACCAAAATTTACAAAAAGTATAAACGAGTGCTAGGCTTATCAGAAAATAGTGCCCATTGTTCGCACATGAACCCCGTTTGTAGTGAATGAAAACAAAAAATTTTCAAGCATTAATTGATAATTACTAGTGAAAATTCACAAGAAATATATATAAATGAGTATTGGGGTTGTTAAGTACAGAGCCCATTTGTCGTACATTGATCACGTTCTCGAGAACCACATCAGTAGAGTTAAAAGTTAATTTGTTACTGTTAGTCAGTTAAAATTTCACAGCAATATCAAAACAGAGATCAATATACACAGTGAGCGCTTAGCTCCTAAGTAGTCAAAGCTGACTTAAGGGACATAAAATCGTTCAATTCAAGAAAGTACAGTAAAGCCAATAGGGCCAGTGAATCTAAATTATCCAGCCACAGACATTTGTAATTATGATGGCACATCGTACCAAGTAACTACAGAATTGAGACATATACCCTACAAGAAGTAGTGCATTTCATTGTCCATATTCAGACCCTGCTTTACAGACCGTAGGCTTAGACTTTATGATGTCTACTTAATGTTGTTATTTTTGAACTTACATGGGCAACCGCAACACGCACGTTCAGGTTAATTACGTCCCGGTTTTAATGGGCTGCAAGGTCACTCTTAGTCTATTCCCTGCCTCACATAATTGTGGCGAGGCAACATTGAGTATAGACAACTATCTTGAAACCGCTTTGAGGGTTGATATGGTGACTGTAGTACACGCACCTCATTCTTTCTCGTCCTACTTTTCAGAAACTAAACGTCTGATACCATAAGAATAACGTTGTTTGATCTATATTATAACTTTTTTACCCAAGCTACGCGTCTAGATGGTTTACGATGCACTAACTCCGCGGGATCGCATGTCCTTATAATTTGGCTTAGACATACATTAGGGGTTATACTATGGCATATGTTGGACACAAGGGTGTTTTTGGTTTATGACTTTGTTATCCTTCACTACTTTAATACAGATAGTTCACAATACATAGACATTGGATGCGAAGCGTTGCTTTAGCCACACAAACCTAAGACTATGGAACTTTCGTAAATTATAAGGCACCACACCTGAATATGTAATATTGGAACAGTTTACGCACGTTGATTCTTGGCAAGGTCGGATACGCGATGTTGGGACCTTACAGAGTTTAATTATGGTGAACCACGTGCACTTAAAAGAATTATTTCCGTGTTTAGGGTACTACAGTGGAACACATGATGAACTAGCGAAATTCCATGAGTGACCAAGGGACGGTACAAGTGCAGTTTTATGCTGGAGTTTCCCACCTGGACCTTTGGACAGTGCTTACTCAGTACATTGGTAAGCACTTAATGCTTTGCATTTCCTTACTTCTTAGGGTTTTTCTTGGTGTAGCACCTCGACCAATTGTTTTGGTAGAGTCACTGAGAAAGGGGGATATGCCTTTGAACACGCCTTTAGACTTAAGTTCATCCTGCCCACCAATTTCTACACACTATACCTGTTGACTTCATACTGCACTGTATCTGTTTGTGTTAAACAATATTCTTTCATTGTTAAAAAGAACATTTTTTGCATCTAAAGGTGGAGCTTAGTCTTTGAAATGTCACACATTCTTTGGCACTTTTCGTTTCTCTCCAGAAACTTTCACGGCTGGTTCTGTTGTCTTTTTTCATAAATATGGATCACCTTAGTGACTCTGGGTGCACTTATGAGTAAACCTGTATATGGGGAAATACGTACCTTTTTTACAATCAATATTTGTATGTACTTACAGCCCTGAAGAAGCCCTTTCTAGGGCGAAACGCGTTGGCTGTGCCTATTTGTCAAAGAAGTTTACGAAATAAAGAATCTTTCTGCGTACACAAGAACACAGTGAAAGAGCTATTATTGAACGTTGAAGCATCCTGTATAAATTGTATTGCCTCTGATCTTTTTGTTTAGGTTATACAACGTGTTTAAGGGCATTGTGCCCAGTCTTACAATGTACAATGAACGCAACTGGCTCTTTCTTCTTCGTGATGCTCCGAGTTGTGCGGTACTGTTCCAGATGTATAGTGTGTTTAAGAGCACTCTGCACAGTCTGACAATGTACACCGTGCTTCTTGCTTGTGACGTACAGTATTTGTGAATTCTCTGTACACGTAAAGTGCACTGTACCTATAGCGCTTCGTGCACTGTGTGTATGCGTATTACCATTACTAGCCTTTCTCTTGCTGTAAAGTGTACACTGTCCCTCTGGCTCGTGATGTGCAGCATTTTCTATCTATGAGTGTCCCACATTCCTTGCCATCTGTTTGTAAAGTGCACTGTATCTATGGCGCCTCGAGCATGGTGTGTTCCCGGATTACCATTACCGTTTTCTGTCCGGGTGTAAAGTGTACACCGTCCCTCTAGCGCGTGATGTGCAGCACTTACTATCTATGAGTGATCTCCCAATAAACACTTTGTAGACTCTTCCCTCTTCTATCCCTCCATTATCCTTTTCAATCCAACTAACAGACTCACATATCCACCACTTAAATTAACTCATAATTCTCTATACCAATTCACCACTAATCCTTTTGGGTCTCGGAGTAGCGTGCTACTTGCCTAAAAGCGCTTCGAAACCTCGTATGGGGTAGTAAGCGCTATATAAATACAATTACAATGGCAATGACTTTTTGATTTATTCTTTACAAATTCATAACTCCGGTTCTACTTATTGTTCAGTTTATTGACAGTTTGATATCATGCCTAAAAAGGCAATACACACATAATACAGAAAAGCACAAATCATAATTAAAAACGTATCCTTTTGCAAGAAAATATTTTTGTTACTAATATACTTTACCCGCCCTCATACTGACCTTTAAAATGAACAAATATTTGTTTTACCCGTTACCTGCCAATATCTAAAAACATTTAAATCACTCCAATTTCCTATCCATGATCAGATAGCAAACCTTAACCCCCTTACGATGGAAGTATTTCTTCAATCTTATTTCCATACATAGTTAACAATATATTTGTGCAACAATCCACTTGAGTGCAAACTAGAGCATTAATTTTTATAGATGTGAGTATTTTTATCTCTTGGGCAAGTTTGCAAGTTAGACATTAGATAGACATTTCGCCAAATACAAGGAACAGTTTCTTATATTCAAAAATAATTAAATGGTAATACAGGAAGAATTATAACTCAGCAATCATCTTTAGGCCATATGCATTTAGTCAAAACAGACATTAAACTTGTCTTTACTAAAGATAATCACTTATTAATGTGCAAAAATGCTTTTTCCTTTGTGCAAAATAAGACTGCAAAGTGCTTGTACTAATATACATAATACTGTTAAGAAAAATTACCTTACCACGCAATGCCCTTTCTTATATTGGGGATATAACTAAAACATAGTAACCTCCATATACCCATTCCATACCCCTAATGCAGCAAGCCTTTCTTCTCAATTAGCTAATCATAAATTATAGTCAAGACGTTGCCTATTGCATAACACAAGGGTATGGTTTCACATCCTAATATTAATTGAAAAAATCACCTTGCATATCGGATCTGAGTCAATCTGAAGGTCGGTAGCAACAACGTTCTTCTACTAGCAGCAAAGCTGGGACAAATTATAAGTAGGAGCAAAAAGATCAGTGGCCCCTTTAGGCAAAAGGGACATTTTACTTTATCCAATCCAACTTGCTTAACCAGCTTCCATTGTACAAAAGCTGGTACCTGCCCTAATCTAATCTTCAGTGCCCACCTCCTTATATGGGTACTCTTTATATCCCGCAGGTATGGTTGAATATGCCCCCAATACCGTCCATCCTTTAGATGACACAAATTATCTCTCTTACACACATCTTCTAAGTCGCTCCTCCTAGAGCCTTCCTTTACTAATTGCTTTACAGTTTGCTTCTGCTGTGTAACAGATAACCCTTGGAGTTACTCCCCTACTGCAACATCTAATGATACCTTTGTATGCAGTAGGTTAGCCACCCACCTGTCGGCATACTTCTCCTGCAGGCTGGATTTTATAATTTGCCTTAATGAGCCCTCATCTGCTTTAAAAAGACCAAGCTAGTAATTAAGGAGCCGTTGCTTGTACTTAAATAGGACATTAGTTAGGCCCAATTCAAGCCTTAGAGCGCTGTTTACAGTCCCTCAAGGTAGGCCCAACCATTTCTTCCAGACATTCATTTCAATAGATTGCAGTCTTCTTACGTATTGTACGGGTAGCACCTCACACCCATACAATAACAAACTAACATTTTATGCATTGTATGTCTCTCTAAGCACTTCAATGGATTTGTGGTCCAGTGCAACATCCATCCTAAATAATGCACCTACAATGGCCTTAATCTTCCCCTCCTGTGTATATACATGTGGCATAAAATTAAGATTATATCTGAAAAGAAGGCCAAGATAGTAATATTCTTTTACCTCTTCTACTGGGACGCCATTAGGCCACTGCTTAGGCCTTCTCTGCTGTGCCCTCCCCTTCTTAAAAACCATTACCTTAGTTTTAGCCGTGTTATATTCCAAAAATGTGACCTGCTATACTCTGCAAATGCATCCAATTGTCTCTGCAGGCCAACCGGTGTCAGATCCAACAAAACAGCATAAAACATTACTTGGTTGACCTCATTACCAAGTTTTTTCCGAAATGGTCGAACCGCAATTAATCCTACCACAGCATCCGCTATGTATATGGAAAACAAAAGCGGGGCCAACATACACCCCTGCCTCAGTCCGTTAGAGGTAACATTTTTCTTGATAATGCTCCATTTCGCCACAATTCCACCCTGGTCCATGAGCATTTGTGTAATTGGATAATCAATTTTAGTAAGCCTGATAGACACTCCAATTTCTCATCTTATCTCAAAGTAGAGGCCTATTTACAAATCAATTTATGACACGTACAAAGGTTGCTTTTTCTTAAGTGCATATTTTTCAGCTAAAAGATTTAATATTAGGCAGCCATCTGTTGTTGAAAAGCCTTTTCGAAACCCTATTTAGACTCTAGTGAGATTAGCTTTGCTTACCCAGTCCGCTAGTAACCCTAGGAGGAGTTATGCACATTTGTTCTGGGAATATTGAGTAACGTGATCATATGGTAATTTGATGGTAGGCCCCGTTTCCCCTTTTTAAAGAGCGGGACTCTTTTACTGCCTTTCCAGGTGCCTGGAATACCCTGGCTCCTTATAGATCCAAATACCAGTGTTAGAACTTGGGCCCACAATTTGAATTAAGTTTAATTATTTCAGAGGAGAGGCCATCCAGGCCCTGGGCCCTAGAACATTTTAAACCAGTTATGATGGTTTTTATCTCCACGACTGCCGGAATCCGGTGGCCAACCTTTTCCCCCTGTTCGACTCCTCAGCATGCCTGCTTCCTACTCCATCCTTTTCTACCTCTATTACTTTATACAATTCCGAAAAGTAGCTTAACCAGGATTCTTCCGGTACCAGGGCTGCTACAATACTTTTAGTCACACCCAGCACTCTATTTACTACAGTCAAAAAACCCTCCGTATTTCCCCGTCTCAACAAAGCTATTGCTTTAGTCCATATATTCTCCTTCTCTCCCCAGGCAATTTTTCTAATTTCTTTACTGTACATTTTCTTGTAGCCTTTAATTAAATGATCCCTGTTTACCCCACCTTCTTTTTAAACCTCCCTTATGTTCTTATTTAATCTAACGTAGTCTGTTTTTGGCCCAGTCCACAGGACCCTTCCAGTCCTTGGAGGTAATTAAGATCTCATACTCCTGTACCATAAGCTGTGGAGTCAAAGAAGATTGTGCTTTCAGTACTTCCCCTATTCTATTTTGTGTGTAACGTTTCAGCTTACCAGTCAAAATTAGTCTGCACTTGTTTGAATTATATATTACAGAACTATGTTGGTGAAGATCTCTTAAGCATACATCCCTGTGCAGAGTAAGAATTATAGATTTATGATAACTGCTGTTAAACCGCCTACCACTAGGTCCTTGATTAAACCAAACCTTTTGGTAGAGATCATAACATAATCTATTAATGTGGTCACTCCGCCATTGTCAACGTGTACTGAGCAGGCTGATCTCCTACACATCTGCCTTTCACAATAATTTAATTTAAGCTGTCAAGCAACAGATCAAGTTTCCTCCCTTTCCCATCACCCCGGTGATGTTCCAGATGCTGATACAGGATTCCCAGGGTATTTTCTTTATCCCTTTGAAACTCATCGTTTACTGAGCTAAATGGGATGTTAGCATTAAAATCTCCCATCATCAAGATAGGAACCTTAGGAAAATTTAAACTCACCCTATCTATCAAGACTACAAGCTGCTTCAGCTGGTTATCCAATATTTTGCTAGCCTATGAGAGGAGTTGGTCTCACAGTAGTGAAAAACGAATTCAGCTGTTTATCACTACGAGGACAAGTAAAACTTACCAGTACATGCCCTACCTTTTACTTACACAGCACCCTGCACTTAGGGCTACGTAGGGCCTTCCATAGGGGTGATGTATGTTTAATAAAAGGGGAGTTTAAAGCTTGGCAAGTGGTTTTAAATGCCACGTCGAAGTGTCAGTAAACTGCACACACAGGCCTTGCAATGGCAGGCCTGAGACAGGTTTGAAAGGCTACTTGAGTGAGTGGCACAACCAGTGCTGCAGGTAGTAGCATTTAGAGTACAGGCCCTGGGTATATGGTATACCACTTTAGAAGGAACTTATAAGTAAACTAAATATGCCAATCATGTATACACCAATGTCACCATGTTTAGGGGAGAAGCACATGCACATTTGCACTGGTTAGCGGAGGTAAAGTGCTCAGAGTCCTAAGGCCAACAAAAAGATACAGCAAAAAGAGGAGGTAAGCTGGAAAAAGCTTTGGGGTAAAAGCACCCTAAGGATGACAGGTCTAACGTGTCCCCCCAGCTGAAAGTGGGGAAATTAACCCAACCACTTGGGAGTTCTCATCACTAAGGTGGAAGAACCAAGATAGACCACCAGCATTGGTGTGGTCTACCCCAGGTCTGTTTTCCACCCTGAAGTCCGTACCCTGTAGGGAAATGGACCACCTCAGCAATTTTGGGTTCTCACCCTTCATTTGCTGAGCCACCTGAGGGGCCTGTGGTCAGTCTGAATCAGGAAGTGAGTACCAAACAGGTATGGCCTCAACTTCTTCAATGCCCAGACCACAGCAAAAAGGTTAGCTTTCTATAGCACTCCACCTCTGTTCCCTGGGGAGTAATCTCCTGAAGATGAAGACTACAGGTTGGTCCAGACCCTCTTCATTTAGCTGTGATAAAACTGCCCCTATGCCATGTTCTGAGGCATCTGTTTGAATGATAAACTTTTTGGATAAGTCAGGGGCAGTAGCAGAGCAGCTGTGCACATGGCCTGCTTCAGGGAGTCAAATGCAGTTTGGCATGCCGCTGTCCAAATCATATTTCTGGGCTGCATCTTAGAAGTCAGCTCTGTCAAGGGGCAACAATGGTGCTATATCCCTTGACATAGCTCCTGTAGTACCTATTAAGGCCCAAGAATGCTCTGACCTCAGTCTGGGTTTTGGGGGCCTCTCAGGCCATGATAGTATCTATCTTGGTCTGGAGGGGCTGAACCTTACCCCTGCCCACCAGGTATCCCAAGTACACCACATACCCCTGTCCTATCTGGCACTTCCTGGCCTTAATAGTCTAGGCCTGCCTTTTGCAGAGCCTGTAGCACTTCCTAGAGGTGAAAAAAGTGGTCCTTCCAACTGCTACTGAAGACAGATATGTCATCCAGGTAGGCAGCTGAGAAGGCCTCCATACCCAGAAAGGACCTGATTCACCAACCTCTGGAAGGTGGCAGGGGCATTTTTGAGTCCAAAGAGGATCACACCTAATCGGTAGCGGCCCTCTGGAGTGGAGAAAGCTGACCTCTCCTTGGCACCTTTTATTAGGGCAATCTGCCAGTACCCTGATGTCTGAACAAAGGTACTTAAGTACTGAGTAGCCCCTAAACGGTTAATCAGCTCATCAGCCCAGGGGATGGGAAGAAAATCTGTCTTTGTCATTGAGTTTAGCCCTCTATAATCCACACCAAATCTTAGCTCAGGTGTGATGCCCGGTGGGGCAGCTTTTGATACCAGAACCACAGGACTGGACCATGGGCTACTGAAGGGTTCTATCACCCCCAACTCCAGCATTTTAAAGACTTTACTCTTAATGCTGGCCCTCACCTTATCCAACAACCTGTAAGATTTATACTTAACAGGTAAGTTGTCCCTTGTGTCCACATCATGGTACACAGGTAAGTAGTCCAAGTAATAAGGGAGACAAGAGGGAGTACTGTCCCAATACTTGGTGGCAGTCTCTCTGCTGTTCAGGAGTTAGGCTGGGGGAATGGATACTCCTTTCACAGACACATCTTTCTCCTTGTAGTCTAAAAGGTCATGGAGAGGTTCATTCTCCTACTCCTCTTCTCCATCTGTCACCAGCAGCATGGTGATCTCAGACCTCTCAAATTGGGGTTTGAAACGATTCATATGAAGTACCCTGTGGGGTTGGCTGGGGGGTCTTAAGGTTCACCAAGTAGGTGGCCTTACCCATCTTCTCAATCACCTCATAGGGCCCAGTCCAACAGTCCTGGAGGGCCCTGAGTTCCGCAGGTTTCCTAACCCACACTTTCTGTCTAAGTTACAATTCCACAGTGATCGAATTGTGGTCATACCACTCTTTCATCACAACCTGACTGGCTTCTAAGATGTCAGAAACTTGCTTCCACAACTTAGCCATTTGGCTTCTGAAGGACAGCATGTAGCTCACTTTACCCTGGGGAATCTTCCTGGGAGATGGTCCCACCCTTCCTTAACCAAACTCAGAGGTCCTCTGACAGGGTACCCGTACAGAAGCTTAAAGGGGTTGAAGCCCACTCCCTTCTGTGGTACCTTCCTGTAGTCAACAACAGGCATGGCAAGAGGATGCCCCACTTATTCCTCAGGGCCTCAAGTATGCCTCTAATCATGCCCTTCAGGGTCTTGTTGAATCTCTCAACAAGCCCATTTGTTTGTAGGTGGTAAGGAGTGGAGATTTTATAGGTTACCCCACTCTCCTTCCACATTGACTACATGTATGCAGACATGAAGTTTGTGCCCCTGCTTCCTTGGGGAAACCCACTCAGATAAAAGTCCCCATCAGGGCCTTTGCCACTGCAGGGGCAGTCATGGTCCTCAGATGGATTGCCTTTGGGTACCTAGTGGCATGATCCATAAAAACCAGGATAAACCTGATGCAGTCTGGGGATTCATAGGTCAAAAGGGTGTGCCAATGACAGGCAAGTGATTAAGGGGGGCTTTCAGCCTCTGACCTGTCTTCCTACTGGCCTGACAGGTTACACAAGTCCTGCAGAATGCATCTGAGTAATTCTTGATCCTAGGCCAATAAAACGTGTGAGACAGGCCTTGAAAAGGTCTTGTCTTGGCCCAGGTGTCCTGCCAGGGGTATCTCATGAGCCAGCTCCAGTAGGAAGGACCTGTAGCATTGGGGGACCACCAGGCCCTTTGTGTCCCATGCACAGGAGCCTTAGACTCACTAGAAAGTAGGTTGTCCTCCCAGTAAATGTGATAACTCCCAGAGGCATTCCGCCTGCTTGGACTTCAGTCTGTTTCTTCATGCCCTCAAGGGTTGGTCGCTCCCTTTGTGTCCTACAGAACTCCTCCTTGGTGTGTCCTCCTTCTACATGTCATACAGCAAGTGTAGGCAGGTCACCAAGGGAAGCAGTTCCCTCCTCAGTGGGTTTTGGGAGAGGCATCTGAGGTACCCCATCCACCTTCCTGGGAAGACACTCAGGGGCTGGTTTCTCATGTCCTCTGCCTTTCATCTTATTAGCAGCCGGCTGGGACATTGTTTTGGGCTCCTGCCCTTTTTGACTCACATCCTGAGTATCCATGGACCTTGTCATTGCACAGATCCAATCAGGTAACCCTAACATCTCTACATGAGCCTGGAGCTCCACTTCCTTCCAGATAGTGTGCTCAGGGTCATTACCAAGCAAAAAGTCCACAGCCATGGCAGAGCTTACAGCAATCTTCAGAAGACCTGAACCCCCCTTCTCAAATGGAAGAAGGACCACAGGATAGTGACCCTCTCTGTTGTCAGCCACCATAAACTGGTGGAATGCAGTGAGAATTACCTGCTCTGAAGACACCAGCTGACTCCTTACCAGAGTCATGCTGGCACCTGTATCCCTCAGAGCCTCAACACCTTGTCTATTGATGGTGAATCACTGCCTATACTTAGTAGTATTTGAGGTCACATGGATCTTAGGAACCATCTCACTGTCACCCAGGGACACTAGAGTAACCCCTCTAAACTCCCTCCCATTACCTGGGACAAACTCCTCCCCCAGCACTACACTAGTCACCCCTGGATTCTTTCCTCCAATTGGAGGTGGTGCTCTTTTTGTACACTTAGGATTCCCCTTGTAGTGTCCATACTCGTAGCACTTGATGGGCTTGGGCTACTGACTCTTGTCAGGGTAGTTTTTCTTCTGATGGCCAGATTGAGAATGAGAACCAGACTCCTTCCCCTGTGAGTTGTTTTGGGTGCCATTAAAGAACTCCATTGCTGTTTCTGGACCCCACTTGTAGAGCTCTAATGTGCAGTTCTTTGAGGTTGATCTCATGGGTCTTCACAAGTCTGCTCCAACTTGGCAAACTCTTGGTTTACTTTTCTTTCCTCCCTCCTGTATGCCAGCTCCTCTGGGGACAGGTTCCTGGAGGGGACACTACTTCCTGGTCTGGTAACAACAATGGCTCCTGGCATGTTGTTGGCTCCTTCTACAGGCAGTCCCAAATCCACATTGGAATCCAGGATCAGGTCATCTTCCCCAGGAATTTCTTGCTCCACCTCTGGATTGTCATCGCCTGCTACCTGGATCTCCGCCTAGGCTCTCAAAGCTTTCTGCTGCTCCACTTTCCTGGTGAAACCCCTTCAGCTGTTGCATAGTCTCAAACATGGCCAGCTCAAAACCAATTACTGAAGGTGCGGGTGCTGCTTCTCTAGAGTGAAACATGGTTTTAGCAGAAAAATGAAAATGCCAATTAGGGAGAATTGAAAAAGGCTCAAATTGATCTTAGTATAGAGTTGTAGTGAACAATGAGTTACTATAATATATTGCACACGTCCTATCCTCACCGCTGATCACCAATGTTAGAAATTGGGTCTCTAAATGCGAGAGGTGTGCACCATGTCCAAGTAGGGACCACTTTCCTAGTCAGGGTAAGCTAGATACACACTAAAAGATAACCTGTGCTCACCCTCTGGTAGCTTAGCACAGAGCAGTCAGGCTTATCTAAAGAGTCAATGTGTAAAGTATTTGTGCAACACAATGAAAACAAAACTCCACACATGATTAGAAAAATAGAGAATAACTTTGTGAGTAAACAAGGCCAAAATTCCAATAGGTAGAACCGGAGTTATTAATTTTTAAACAATAAATCAAAATGTAGTGCTTAGAAGTCAATAGCGCTAAAGGGTTACTTGAGGTCGCGCTGGACCGGGGCAAATGCAAAGTTCAGGCTGACCGCGATAAAGGGCATGCCGGCTACAGGATTCATGCAGGTCCCGCTGAGAAAGTACCTTGGATGGAGCAAGCGTCGATGTTGAAGACTCGATGCGTCGGCTCTGATCCACGCTGTGGGTGAATGTGTCGATGTCGAGCCTAGCAGTCAGGTCCCTCGACGAACCCTGTACAATGCAGGCATGGTGTCATCGCTGAACCTCGCAGTCAGTCCCCACAGCATAATCGAGCTGCTCATGGATGTCCTTGGATCAGCACTGCATCAGTGTCGAAGGGCATTGCGTAGGTTCCGATCAGTGCAAAGTCGTCACTGCATCAATTCTGATGGTTCTGGACGGCAGAAATCACCTTTCCCGGGCACATGACTGGATTGACACCTCTTGGCAGGGCAGGACTCACACATGGCAGAGTCCTAGTACTATTGCAGAGTTGTAGGAAGTCTTTGATGGCCCTAAGACTTCAAAACAGGGGGCAAGCCAGCAAGAACTTGGAGTCACTCTGGGTTCAAGTGAGATGGGTCAAGCCCTTGTCCTCAGCAAGGCAGAGATCAGCAGGCAGCAGCTCAGCAAAGCAGAAATCAGTTCCTTCAGAGCAACAGTCAGGCAAAGTGGCAATCCTTGTGGCACAGCAGTCTTTACTCCTGGCAGAGTTATTCACAGGTCAAGTGGTGCACTGTCTTGGTAGGGTCAGAGCCCCACTACTTACATCCAAATTTGCCTTTGAAGTGGGGAGGACTTCAAAGCAGGCCCTTGAAGTACACAGGTCCCCCTTTCATCCCAGCCCTGTCTACCAGGCTATCTGTAGGTGGTAATCCTTTGTGGGACACAGGACACAGCCCATTAATTTTTTTATGTAATTTATTTTTATTGCCATTAAATAATGCAATTACATAAAAAAAGAAATCCCAATTGGTGCACAGACACATCATCCAAATATGCCACATACTAGGATGTTTATACAGATTCATAAAAACACTGCACAGATAAAAAGATCTTAACAGCAGAAAAATAAATACTTACAAGGTATTAAAATCAAATTTCATTCGGGGTTCATATAATCTAGCATTTCCCCCCAAATCCTTAATCCTAATTTGCGTCTCCGGGCTCCTTTAAGAGAGTATAGGCTGTGCTCAAGATTAAAAATAGCATAAAATCTTGCTCTCCACATCTCAAAGGACAGGGGTTCACTTTGCAGCCAAGAAGAGCCTATGCATAGTGGGGCCACCACGGTTGCCATAAATATCAGATACCTAGCTTGCTGCTCGGCCCGACCTGTCACAGACCCCCTTGACAAACCCAATAGCATCGCCATGGGCGAAATCGTAATTCCTACACCAAGCAAATTGGCTAGGAACCCCTCCATTCCCCAGAAGTATTGATCTAATTTAGAACATGTAAAAAACATATGGAGGGTATCAGCCGAATCAGCCCGACAATGAAAGCATTTACCATTATTTGCTCCACCCCTTTTGAGCATTTTAGCTGGAGTGTAAAACAAATTAAATATAGTTTTAAAGTGCTGTGCCTTAAGACTGGAGGAGATTTAAAATTTCCTTCGCCATCTCGATAGATTCCTGCAAGATTCCACCCTCTTCACCCAAAATAGTGTTACATTTAGAATTTTGAACCTCCAAGTCATACTCCTGTCTTTTGACAAAGCACTTATATGCGTTACCGATCTTGTCTCTACGGCTGATTGCCTCAACCAAAGTATTTTTAACTACTGCTACCTGATGTAGCTTCTTCTGCAGATAATCCCTAACGTGCAGGAACTTAAAAAAATCAGTTTTGGGGAGATGGTGTTTCTCAGCTAGTGTAGAGAATGCACAAATATAATCTTTATCATAGAAATCCCCTATAATCAAAATCCCCTTATGTCTCCATCTAGCCATCGGGATATCCCAAAAAATAGAAGGTACTAACAATGACGCAGAAGTAGGTGTATAGTAACCAATTCTATCAATCTTAAAACGTCTGCGGGCCTGCTTCCAAACTGTAAAAGCTGCCCGGAGAACCTTAAAATGCATCTTCTTATAATTGCTTGGTTCCACCATCCTAAACAAACACCCCTCTGCCTCTGAACCAAGCAGCATCTGATAAATAGACGGAGCCCCTGCCACATCACTTATCCCTTCACCAGTTAATAAAATCTGCATATTCTGCAAAAAGCATGCATAATAGTAAAAAGCAAAATTCGGGACTGCCCAACCTCCCCGGTTTTTATGCAACATCATGAGTTTCATTGCCCTGCGGGGTTTCTTCTGAGCCCAGATAAACCTGCCACATCAGATTCTAAACCCATCACACAAATTCGGGCTATAGGTGACCTATACATGACTTTTACTGAATTGCTGAAGCCCGATCCCAAGCGTCGAAGCACCACCCATAAAAACTGCCAGGAGACAGGGTCAAATGCCTTTTCGGCATCAAGTAGTACCAGCCCCAGCAGGGCCTGATGTGCATTGGCCAAGTCAAATAAGGTCACCACCCTGCTGATATGGTTGACCGTGCCTCTTCCTAGAATAAAACAGTGCTGACGAATCGAGACCAAAGGGGTGATTACCCTGGCTAAACTGGTAGCCAGGATTTTTGCATACATTTTATCGTCACAATTCAACAGGGATATAGGCCTATCTGAACCCGGCACCGTAGATGGTTTTCCTCTCTTTTTAAAGATGACGATATTAGCAGAATCCCCAGACGATGGTGCCCACCCCATCTGAGCCTCCTGAAAGGTTAACAACATGTCTGATTTCACTTCGTGGAAAAAGACTTTGTACAATTCAAAAGGTAATTTATCGGGGCCAGATGCCTTACCTATCGCTAATGACTTAATCGCTTCTTTCAACTCTTCCAATGCAATGGGGATATCTAATTGCTCGGAATCCTTACGACTAAGGGTCTTGCTATAGAAATCTTGCTGCAATACCTCGATCGCGAGACTCCTACCTCTGCCACCTTCTGCGTATAGGTCCTGATAAAAGGATCTAAATACTGCAAGAATCTCGGAGGGTGTCTCAACCAAATTCCCTGTCGCATCTTCCAAGGAGGCTGTCCCTCGTTCCACCTTCTTGGACCTGACCCACTTCACCAGACATCTTCCTGTTGCTTCGCCGAACTCATAGCACTCCCTCCTATATACTTAATATTTGAGGGCAATCTCTTTAGACCATTGTGAGTTGATCCTGGCCCTGCAGCGGGCTACTTCAGATTGTATCGCAATAGTTGACACATTATCATGCAAACACTGTACAAGTTTGCATTCAGCCCTTCTGAGATCATCATATAGACCGTGCATCAGAAGATTGTATTGTCTTTGTTTGAAAATGCCAAAGCTCAAAATTTCCCCCCTGAGCCCAGCCTTTGAGGCATCCCATACTACAGCGTAGGGAACAGAATTCCTGTTATTTTCCAGAAACTGCTTAATATGGCTAACAAACAAATAATCTTCAAGTAATTTCCTGTCAAAGGTGAAAGATCTTCGGGCCCAAAAAAGCCCTGAACCATAACATCTATCAGTAAAGGGCTGTGATCGGACGTCAGTCTAAGATAAGTCTGGATTTTAGCCTCCACTTCAATTGTCCTAGATGTACAGAAATAATCAAATCTGACCCACTGATCATTAGGATAGGAAAAATATGTAAAACCAGGGTCAGGGTGTCTCATTATATACCAAACATCAATTAATCCATGATCGGACAAAAGCTGCTGTAATGCTCTGAATACCTTAGGTTTCCTCCCCTTATATTGACAATCGCCAGCTTGTACCTCCGGGCCATCTAAATGTATATTAAAATCACCACATAGAACCAAAGGTGTAAGCCAGGATGCAACTTCTATATTGAGAAAGTCCAAAACCTGTGCCTCATCCAAATTTAAACCATAAACAGAGCATACAACAAATTTAGTAGAGCCAACGGCACATTCCGCAATCACCCATTGCCCATATTTATCAGCCAGTATCCTACCGACTATACGTATGTTTGACTTTACCAAAATGACCACCCCTCAAGTTGTGGTACCCTGTTGCTTACTGACTAATACTGTATAGCCCAGTTCTCCCAACACTCCTTGCTTATCCCAGGAAATATGAGTCTCCTGTAGACACACCAAGTCGGGTTGTATTACTCTTAGCTCCATCGCAACTCTCTGTCTTTTAGCCCTATTCAAGCTGTACACATTAAAAGAACAAATGCGCAGCCTTGCAGCCATCAACCTTCCCCTCTTCTGATCCAAAGGTGAATCTGCACACCTGACACCTTCAAGCTAACTAATATGAAAATCGGCAATATGAGGGATCTGCACAAAAACATCTTGCACCAATTTTGACCCAGCATGGCTTTTCTTCCCCTCCTCACCTCCCCCCCTGACCCTGCCCACCTTTGCAACCCCCGACCCCTTCCCCGTGTATCACCCACCCCCCTGACGAGCCCCCCCCTGCATCCTACCACGACACCCTCCCTGTGAGGGCCCACCCCCTCCCAACCAACTACCGAGGCATAGGGACCCAGGGGTCCGGTGTGATGGGAAGCTCTCCTCGACGCCCCCCTCACATCTCCTACCGAATCTCGATAGCACCCAATGCAGCCCTTAGATAATTATCCCGTAACCAGGTCTGTCCCCATTTATTTAACCTAAATCGTTTGCAAATCCTCCTTGGCCTGCACCTCAGAAGAGAAAAACTGGGTTTGACCCTTACAAATGACCTTCAATTTTGCCGGGTTAAGGAGAAACACCTGGGGCCCTTTACCCTGTAATAATGGCATTAATTGCCGCAATTGCAACAGCTTCTCGACTGTCGCATGACAAAAATCAGGTCTAACAAAGAACTCATTCCCCTTTCCTGCCCTTTTCTTGTCTGGCCGTGCAAGATCATAAACAGCCTGTCGAGCCAAGAAATTATTTAGACAGATTAAGATTGCCCTAGGCTTAGATGCTGTCTGTCCTGGACGCTGGTGCTGTTTGAAAGGGAATCAATGAGCTCTCTGAACTTCCAAATCCCAAGTCCATTGCGTAAGCTCCGGGAATGCTTCAGTAAAATGTTCTACAATGAACTTCCGAACGTCAGACCCTTCCATGCCCTCGGGTATGCCAAGAACTCTAAGATTGTTTCTCCTAAGGCGATTCTCTAAGTCCACCAGCTTCCATTGGGTGTCATCCTTTTGAGTCCTTAGAGAGTCTGTAAGAGCTTTTCGGACTACAAGCTCATCTTCCAGTGTTGAAATTCGTGTCTCCGCCTCACTGATCCTGTCCGCGAATTCAAGAACATTACTTAGCGACACGCCGAATAGAGTTGTGTAGTTTGCGGCATGCCCCTTGGGTTCTTTGGCTCTCCATCCTTGTCTCCTCTCTGACGGACAGGAGAAAAATGATGGAGAGCGAGATCTCCTCAGTGGCCACCAGTGGGCCTGGTGTAGTATGCATAGTCTCAACACCCCCCTCGCCCCCAAGACCAGAGGAGAATGAATAATTCTATGCAAGTCCCATAGCGGCATCTAGATTCTACCTCCAGCAGCTTCCCCTTTTTCCACACTGTACGTGATTCAATTTCAATGTGCCTCATCTTCAAGATGTAAACTACTCGAGTTAGTACCATTACTGCATGATGACTCTTTGCCTGCCCAAGACATGTTTGTTAAAGCTGCGATCAGCCCAACTTTGGCCCCCAGTCTTATACCTAGATTTTTTAGACTTCTTCCCAGGTACTCTTAAGGGCGCATCTGGGGTTATAACTTCTCCAGCTGTTTCAATGCCCATGAGGATCGGTGGAATAGGGGTTAATCCCAGGCTAACCCACCTACACCCCCCACCTTTCTCTAGAACCACTCCAGGCTCGTCGCGTCCCCAGCATTCTGTATATGGCCCCTATTGACAAGGCTCACCTCACTGCTCTGATCGGGGTTGTTATTAAACAAGCAGGGCTCCGCATGCCGACTCAGCGGGGTGCCTGCACCAGAAGCTCAGATATCTGTAGCAGTTGCTCCCCCATCCACCTCCACAACCTGGCTCCGTTTATTTTTCCCTGCTGTAAACAGTGCCGGGATCATTTTCTTGCTGTGATCCAGTGAGCCAGATTTCTCTAAGGCATTTCCCGAGTTCATCGTAGTGCCTCCTGCTCCTCCCAGCCCTTCGGCAATACCTTTTGCTGACTTTACCGGGCCATGAGCTTTCGCACCTCCCGCGGGCTTATGCGGCATCGGGATCGCAGGGAAACACGCTCTACGCCCAGACACATCGAGCACCAGCCGTAAGCCACCAGAGGGATTCCAATGAAGGCGGAGTGTCAGCAACGATCGTAGAAGCAGATACACAGCGTACAAGGTCCAAATCATAGCTGTGGGTGCACTCGGACAGGTAGATAATTTCCAGTGTTGGGTTATGGCATAGCAGCGGGGGGTATTGACCGGGAGGAGAGAGTGAGCTTACTCGGCCGAAGGAACGGCCGCCATCTTGCCGTTTTACGTCTCCAGATCCAGACACTGCCCTTTCAGGTATAAGTGTCAGTTCCCCCTCCCTTTTCCTGCCCAGGAAGAGCTATGATAATGTAAATTAATGCAAATGAGTTCTCTTTCACACCCATCCTTCCTGTGTTTGTGGCTGTCTAGAGGGAATGCACAAAGTTCAGGTGTCACCCATCCGAGAAGTGTATTGGAGACAGGCTGCAAGGCACACAGAGCCCTCGGCTACTTTTTGATTTATTCTTTAAAAATTCATAACTCTGGTTCCACTTATTGGATTTTTGTTGTTTTGATCTTGTTTTACTCATAAAATTATTCTCTATTTTTCTAAAACTGTGTGGAGTATGTTTGTGGTGTTTTCATTGTATTACTCTATGTGTGTGTTGCACAAATACTTTACACATTGCCTCTTTAGATAAGCCTGACTGCTCTGTGCCAAGCTACCAGAGGGTGAGCACAGGTTATCTTTGTGTGTATCTAGCTTACCCGGACTAGGATTGTGGTCCCTATATGGACAGGGTGCATACCTCAGCCAACTAGAGACCCAATTTCTAACAGTATGTGAGTGACATATAGATCACAATTTCCAATCATCATGATATAGAGCAGTGGATTGATGCCCTTACTGCAGAGATCTTTGCGTAACCTATTTTTCAGATGATCCCATTCTGGTAAGATAGAGCCCTCCAAGCAATGCACTGACAGTGTGGAACAGTCTCTGGATTGCGATCAAAACTGCACGCTTCTCACATTTAGTGAATGTGTTTAGAGGTAAACTAAGCGCTCTTAAGAAATCAAATCAAAATCTGTTTAACTACTAGTTTAGTGTGTAGTTGAACCAAATATCTTATATGCAGTTACCTGTAGGTGAAACCAACACAACTGTATATTTTGCTCTTTTTCAGCCACTCCTTTGACTCTGCTCCTATTGCACTCAGCTTCACATTTCTCCAATTCATTTGAAGCATTTCGACCAATGGGGCAAGAAATGGTTTGCAGGCAATCTCTATTAGGCGGCAGAAGCGGTAAGGGTACATACCCAGAAGACACCATGGACAAGCACTACATAAGCCAAATGGAATCAATAATCACGCTTAAGTGTATTCACATCATTAATCTAACCCTTGAAATGTACACCTATAATCATTGTCAATAAAGTATTCTAAATAAAGCAGCGGTGCAGCATTAATTGTCAAATACTCCCAAAAGCCCACACAGAAAGCATATTTATACAGGGCCGTTAACATCACAATGCCAAACAGGACCATGCTATCCTCGATCCAAATTCCCCATGTCCCGGGGGTCTAGTCCATGCCTCCACATTAAAACTCCACTTAATCATCCTTACTTCAGGTGGGGCCTTGAATCCTGCGACTTGAGCAGTTCTACAAGCATAGTTGCCCAAGCTTGCATATCATCAGCAAATTTGTTATCCCTCCTCGTCTTATGCATGTGTCTCTCTTCCACACCTGCCCAATCAGCCATATCTCTAAGCCAGGTCTTTAATATTGGTGGATCTGAGGAAACCCATTTAGGGCCCAATTAAGAGTTTAGCAGTGTTGGATTGGGCCGCCACCCCACCAAAAAGGGCTGCCACCCGCCAGATTACGAGTGAAATTGTGGCCTGGTGGGCAGCATGGTGGTTCCTCGGCGGTGCAGTAAAAAGGCTCAAATGTGAGCCTTAATGCAGCACCACAGCGAGACCGCCACAGCGCGTTCCAGCATGGCATGGATTATGAAGTCCATGCCGTGCAGGAACTGGGGGTCCATGCACACAGGGGGGCACAACATGCATGGGGCAAGGGGGGCCCTGTAGGGCCCCCTTTGTTTCACGACTGCCAGCAGTTTCATGGAGTAAGAACCTCCATGAGACCGCTGGCAGTCAGGAAGCTTGTAATATGCATGGTGTGCTGCAGCCGCACCGCCAGCATATTGTGAACCCCTGACCGCTTTGCCACCACCAGGGAAGGCAGTCCAATGGTGGGTGTGGCGGTCCAATGGCGATCCGACCGCCTATGTTGTAATAAGGGAGCCTTTTTTTCTTACGGAGTGGAATCATTACCAGGAGATACACCTTAACAATCAATCCAAGAGCCCAGCCAGACACCTGCCAATTGTTCTGAATCATTGGGCACCCCCATATCAAGTGTAAGAGGTCTGCATTTGCCCCAGAACAATGGGGACAGGAGGATGAATGCCCCGGGTAAATAGTGCTAAGCATTTTAGGGGTCATGTACACATGGTGCACAATGTTATATTGGATGAGCCCCATGCATTAGTGGATGTACCTTTCACCCCCTCATAGTTGTTCACCCAGGGCATCGTGCCATCTACTCTGTATTATCAGTGTAGTTGAAGGAGCGTCTTCCAGCAGAGCTCTACAGATCTGAGAGACCAGTCGTCTCCCACCTGTCAGATTGAGTAATGCCACCAGAGTCTGAGACACTTGCGGTGTTTCTGGAAACGTGGGCCAGATTCTCCTCACCCTGGCTGCTTAGAAATTGACCTGTCCCTAAGTTAAAGGTCTCCATGGCACCAGTTAATGTGATAAACCTGTCATTGGGATATAGATCCTGTAGCGTCTCACAACCTCCCTCTCTCCAGAGTTCCACCGTAATCAGCCACGCAATGTGCCCAAAGGACTGAAGAATCCAGAAACATAAGTCTGGGGTACACGAGGTCCACTTTAGTACCGCCCCAAATCACACTTTTCAAAACCCGGCAGACCTGCTTCACCACATAGGGCACGTATTCAGGGACTTGTGTTCCCACCATTAGGAGTTCAGGCAGCGGGGTCACCCCATGAGTTCCTTCCAGCAGTCTCTTTTCCCAGTTACTTCCTTTATGAAACCAATGGATTGCATGCTGTAGCTGAGCGGCTAGAAAATAGAGTTCCATGCATGGCCCATCCTCCTCTGTTCCATGTCTTAAGTGTAGCCAACCCCACCCGTTTCCTCCCCTTGGTTCCACTATAAGACTTTGTAGTTCCTTAAATATCTGCTTGGGTACATCATACGGTGTGCCCTGAAACATATACAAACAGCGCAGTAACATGATCATCTTGATCAAAGTTATCTTACCCATTAGGGACAATTTTAAGGTATTTCAGAAGCTCACCGAGATTCGAAGACCCATCATCACCCTGCCCAAGCTTTATTGGTGGTACGACTCATGGTCTCTCGTCACTTGGATGCCAAGGTAATAAACCTTTTTGGTTTACCACTGGAGTTCCACTTTGGGGAACTCCCCAGTGGCACATCAGTAGGGCACCCAACTGGAAAAATTTAGATTTCACACGGTTCACCCCAAGCCCAGATAACTCCCCAAATTCAGACAGGGGCACCAGCAATATAAGAATTAAGTATGCTGGCTGATGCAAATACACCAGAGCGTCATCGGCGTAGAGAGAAACCATGTTTTTAAAGGATCCCACCATCCCTCCCCAGCCATGCAGCGCTGATCTAAGCCTGCACACTAGAGACTTCATCACCAGTGCAAAGAGCAATGGAGAGAGTGGGCAGCCCTGTCTAGTTCCCCTAAGTAGTGGGAAACGCTCTGACACCATTGCTCCAATGCGATCCCTCGCCAATGCCCCACTATACTGCAGTTGCACCCACCGGAGATATGAGTCACCAAATCCCATTACCCTTAGGATATGCCATAGGTAGTCCCAAGATACCAAATCGAATACTTGCTCTATGTCCAACAGAGCCAGAGCATAGTCATCCTCTGCCAGTAGTCGAGTATGTGGGACCAGGGATAGGCGACGTACATTGCATAACGTGTTTTGGTGAGGGATGAAGTTGCACTGGTCCTCATGCACAGGGGACGGCAAATGGTGTAGAAGCTGGGCCGCTAGGACTTTAAGGAGGTACTCATATCCACGTTTAACATGGAGAGAGGGCGATAAGACGTCATGTCCATTAAACCCTTGTTGTTTGGGCAGCATCACTCCAGCGCCTCTCTCGTGGATTCCGGTACTACTCCTCAGTCATAAGCTTTGCAATACACAGCTAAAAGGCTTTCAGCGAAATCCCCTACCCTTAGCTGGTATAGTTCAGCCGGCAACCTGTCACCTCCCTGGGCCTCACCCATGTCCAGGGCCTTAAATGCCGTCATGATCTCAGTTTTATCTATAGGGGCATCTCAGCCCTTTCGGTCTTGCTCTGTTAGGCGGGTCAGTGGGAGGGCCTACAAGAACCCTGCCATATCCCACGCAGAGCCCAGGGGTGGGGCTGCATAGACACCCCGCAGGTGTTCCACGAACACTGCAGTGATGAACTGCTGGGTGTATACCTCCATTCCCCGCATATCCCTGATCCCAGCAATTGGGTCCCTAAGAGCCTCATTTTTAAGGAGGGTGATTAGCATCCTGCCCATCTTATCTCCTTCCATATGGAGCCTCTGCCTATATGCAACTCGGACAAATTTATCCAGCCATCCCAGGCCTCCAGCAACTTTCCATTCATGCAGTCTCTCTCGGTTCCCCACCATGGCTGTCTCTATGCCACTCAGACATTTCTCCTGCAACTCTATAGTCCTCAAAAGCTGTTGAAGAACCCCATAAGTCGCTTTCATACACTCCCCCGTAGAACTACTTTCATGGCATCCCATTCAGTGGCCCTGTGTCCTCTGCTGTTCCAGTTTTCATTAAAATAACGGTCCAGCACTTCTGAGACAATGGGCATAAAACCCGGGTCTGCCAATGTCTCCACTTTCACCCTCCACAGTGGGATCCTTGGGGCCTGCAGAGTAAGCTACCAGCAATGGGGAATGGTCATATTACCCCAGACACCAGACAATAATCTAATCTGCTATGTGTCCCCAAGGCAGGAGTGTAACAGGAGAAGGCCTGGTCTCAGGCATACCACTCCCTCCAAAGTCATGCAAACCCAATCCACTCATCACCTCTCGTAGCGCCCCTGTCATGCTCAGCTTAGTGTCAGTTCTAGGGGGAGCCCAGTCCAGTGCCCCATCAAGTACCCAATAAGGTCACCTGCCAATATCAGCTCCGCTCCCCAATTTGGCATCATCATGTATGTCACCGTGCCGAAGAACCCTGCATCATCCACATTGGGAGTCCATCCTCACCCCTTTCACACTAAACGGTGCTCCAGGTGTCACCCAGATCAGTGCCCCTCTGGCATAACCAGAATATGAGGTTGCGAATAATTGTCCCCTCCACTGTCACCTCAAATATCCAATACAATCCCCCCCACACATGCATTTCCTACAGAAATGCTATGGAAATCCCATAGTGTCAGATATAGGAGTACACCCTGCGTTGCTTAGACAATTGACCCAAGCCATTTGCGTTCGACGTCAGAAATGTCCATTTAGGATCCCTCTGCTATCTGTATCGCAATATCTCCCCATACCTCCTGTGTCGCCCACCCCATTTGCCAGCCTGCCTTATGTCGCCACATTCATAGCCCTTCAACTTCGCACAGTAGAGCAATTCAGTTCCCCACAACTGAATCCAAAACATCAACAAACTTCCTGGGCAACTCCCCCCACCCTCAGGCTGTGAACACAAACAACATTGGCCCACAACTAGCAGACCCATAACTAGCATTCACCGCTCCATCCTCCCAAAAACAGCCAAAACCTAAGCTGCCCATGTGCTAAATGCAGAGGGCATACCATTCCCAGATGTGGCAAGCCCAAAGGGCACTCCAACCTCCACCAAGGGAACGCCGCTATCACCTGCTCCCTGCCAGCTAGGTTATTGATTGAGCATGTCTTCAAACTCATGATATTGAGCAACCCCCCCAGGCTACAGGGTAGTCCCGGGTTCTCCTGCTGGAGTCGTTAAACAATTCAAGACCAGAGTCACAGCATGTGAAAAAATATATATGCCTGAGCACTCTCGCCCACTCTAGGCTTACAGTATACTTCCCTTTCCCAGTGTCCCGCTATTCTTGAACTCATCACTCCATAGCGCACGTATGCCCCGGGAACAATTCTGCAGCCTAGGACCGTAGATCCTTAGTCAGTAGTGTTAGTCTGTTCACTCCCTTCAGCTTTTCTGTGATGACCACAGGTCTGTACTATCACTCAGGGAATCCAGGTCTCCCCTTCGACACATGAAGGATTCTCTGGTGTAGGGTACACAGTTGGAGTTTGCAAGCATGCCAGCAGGACACACCACAATCCTACCTCCTTGGAGATCTCCACTTGCCTCTACAGAGCCGAAAGAGTGGCTCCTTAAAGTCTCCGATTTGCAGTTGGGGCCCCTAGTGGGCCAGGGTTTGTCTGCAACTTGTCTGGACACCACAGATCCCAAACAGCCCACCCAGTCCCCAGCTTCTCCAGGCTTGGTAAAAAAGAATACTTTACCATTGTACTGTCCTCACAACTTCACTGGGAACATCAGGCTATAGTGTATGCTCCGGTCCCTCAGTCTCTTTTTAAGTGTTCTGTAGTCCTTTTGGAGGTCTTGCACTTTGCGCATGTAATCCAGAAATACCATGAAATTCTGGCCCTCATATTGTGGTGTTCCATGTGCCCTGATGTGTTGAAGGACTGCGTCACGGTCCCAATAATTGAAGAGGTGGTCTTTAATGGCTCTCGGCAGTGCCCCCGGTCGCGGCACAGGCACCAGGGCTCTATGTGCCCTCTAGATGTTAAAGAATTTAGAGAGGCTTTTTGGTTTGAGAGTATTCAGGATCCAGTCCTCCATGAACAACTGATTGACCGTCCGCACACTCAGGGCACCCCATGATTCTTAAGTTATTCCAGCAGGAACGCTGTCCTGAGACTTCTAGCGGTCTTCCATCCTGGCCCTTTGGGGTTGAAGATCCACAAACATGCGTTTTAGCACATCCATCTCCTGCTGAAGCACTGCAACATTCCCTTCTGCATCCCTGACCCTCGCTAAAAGTTTTGGGAAGTCCGTGCGGAGGAAATTAACTTCAATGGCCACCGTGTTGATTTTTAGCAACATTGCCTTGCGCAAATCCTTTGATCTGAGCCAGGAGGTTGGCCAGAGTCGGACCCTCAGCTCACTGCCCCTTGTTTGATGGGGTTGGTCTTCAGCCATGAGACCAGGCTGTCGGGGGAGGTTATATAATTGTTTATTTTGTTTGTCTGAGCTTGTTTGGGTAGCCTGTCCTTCCCCATTAGTAGTCTTTAGTAGGCCCAGCAGCCAAGTACTACTTCAAGAGTTTACCTATACCATGTGCCCGACCAGTCCCTCCAGCCCCATGTTTCAATAAGGATGACAGAAGTTGCTCATCAGAGTTCATGACCTGTGCTAGAGTGCTCACCGGCAGCAAGTGCTGTGGCCATCCACTTAGGTTGGGCCTCAGAACAGCATTTCTTTCACAGCAGTCCAATAGTCAGGTCCTCTGTCCGCAGTGACAAGTGGTGTCACAGCAAAAGCCTCCAAACCTTGCAGGGCAGATCTCACAGGGGGCAAATAATTCAGCCACTGCCATGCCCCAGAGGCTTCCAGAGCAATTCAATGGCCATCCATCAGTCACAAGTTGAAGCATGCTCACCCCCACCTCTCTGGGGTGCTGTCAATAGGCTAGTCCAGCCCTCCTACACCTCCGTAGTCAGCCCTCAGTACCAGAACCCCCTTTCCCTTCTGCAGCTCCCGCAGGTGCCGTGACAGGGCCCACTTCCACTCTGCCCCCAGAGGCTTCGACTAGGCCTTGCTCTACTCAGGCCTCCCCCTTCGTTTCTGCCACCTCATCTCCTCATCAGCCTGCTCCTAGGTCGCCACAATCTTCAGCAATGTTCACCTGGCGCTGGCGAACACCTATGCGGCACTGATGCAATTAGGCCGCTACTTTGGCTATGGGGCTTAATTTTTCAGGTGCTGACAGGGTCCCAGCACCTGTCTATCATCCTTCCAGGCTTGCTTGTGCATTGTGGTGGAATAGGACACTTTACCCCGCACACTTTTACTCTGCGTACCTTTACCCCGCAGTTTTTACACCGTAAAATCTTTTACAATGCAGGGCTTTACAACGCAATTCATTACAACGCATTCCCCATTACAACGCAATTTACTATTCTAACTCCACGGGGGCGTTACTTTGGGGAATGCGTTGTAATAGTTTGGGGTCTAAAGCCCTGCATTGTAAAAGATTTAGCGGTGTAAAAAATGCAGGGTAATGGCATGAGGAGTAACGCATGCAGGATAAAGGATGTTTCCCATTGTGCTGGTACACCACTGCCGGTCTCTCAGAGGCTCCTGTGGTGCCAAACTCAGGAGCGCCATCACTTGCCTCTCTTTTCCGCCGTCACTGGTCTCTGCAAACGGGCGATCCGTGTCGTGGGCTCTCGTGCCTTGCTCAGTGGTTCCTAAGTCCACACCCCAGGCTTAGGCCGCTCCCTGACTGTTTCCATGGGGTCTGGCGTCCTCTCTGAAGGGCCCACTCCGGCCCCCAAATGTATTTGGGGTGCTGTGTATCAGAGGCAGTGCCCAAGAGGGCTGAAAGTGCACTCAATTAGGATTCTTCAGGATTAGTTACAACGCCGGAGGGAGCTGAGCAACAACACGTCTAGGCGGCCATGTTGCTTGGCCATGCCCCAGCTTCATATAAAGTATATCATGGGCATTAAGTCACCTTCCAATCCCCTCATAGTTTTCAATGTTTTAATATACTCTTTTTGCAATGAAATATCAGTTTAGTGTTCCCTCTATTATTGTATGTACCCTGACAGTCTTTCTTTGGCTTCATGGTTCGAAATTCCATCAGTTTTAACGTCCTAATGAATTAAAATAAATCAGTCCTTCTTTGGAAATAGTTGAAATTGCTATTCAGCCAAAAAGATAAACCCAGTTCTAGTGATTTCATTTTTGCATTACTTAATTTGCAGTCAGGAAGTTAATTACTGTTGGTGGCATGATTTTAGTTATTTCTGTCCTTGCCTGCCTTTTGTCATTTCCTTCAGGGGCGGCTCTCACCTCACCTTGTCTCGTTCTTTTTCTTTTTTCTGAGGGTTTCAGTCTCGACTAGCTTTTGTTTCCCCTTCGTGTTTGCCTCTCCTGTCTCTCTTGTAGTAGCCGAAGTTCATTCAAAAGCTGCCCTGTTGTTGTACTTCCTTAGAAGATCCATTTCACTATTACCAGATGTATCACTGTCCAGGCTACTATCAGATCCTGATTCCTAGTTTGATTCTCAATAGCCACTTTGCTTTTCTGTCCCAAGTGCTCTTGTCTGCTATTATCATATTTTTCAGCTAAACTGAGAGCCACATGTCTGATGATCAATTCTTTTTCCCTCAAACTGGTGCTTTCTGTTCTTAATGTCACCTTTATAGTTCTCAAGCTGTTTGTCCATATTCTTTATAAAGATGCCAATAGCCATTTGATCTTCAGTCTTTACCAAATCATTTAATATCTATTCTATTTCGTCCCACATTTCCGAGCATTCATGCAATGCATATTTTATGAAGATTTTCATCTTTCATCTGGAAGAACCTGCTGTATTTTGTGTTCATTCTTTTAGCATTTGTGGATTTGTTTTATCATATAAGGGGAAAATGTGGATGCTAAGTTCCCTCGGAACACCACCCAATTCAATACATCTCTATCAGGAAGTCGCTTCCCACCATTTACTACCATATACTTTTTTCCTGTCTTGGAATCCTCTCCTAAAATTTTACCTTTCCCTATAATACCTGAATTTGTTTGAGCAGTACTCTGCACAGAATTCATTTCAGGAAGGCTACCTTCTGTGTCTGTGAACAATGTTGCTGATGCGTACTTTTCTTTGTTGTTGTCTTTCTGCTGCCATATTATCTTAATAATGCAAACCACAATATGCTGGCTTTAGGTAGTTCACCCGCTTGCTGGCTACCCTACTGAAGTGTGAGATTTAAATTGAGTTCCACTTACAAGTGGGTGTTGTCCTTTCATTCTGCATCCTCTGTCTCAGTCCCAAATTTAACCATCTGGTGGTTTTTAACTCTTCTGGCTGTTCCTCTGCAAGTATTGTGAATACGTCTTCCATTTGTGGTTTCTTCAGCAGTTGCACTACTTTCCCCATATTGATTATCAGCCACCGCTTGTGAAAGCTGTGTGGGTGTCCAATGCAAATCAATAAGCAGACCAGAAAGTGAAGAGAAGCATCAGGTTTATTCCATACACTTAAGCCACAGCATACCAACTGCCAATTCTGGAGCGTGCAGGCTCCTCACTCTATATTCTAGAACTTTCTGACCGAAAGGTTCCACTGTTGTAGTCTATTCTACAATGTTCTGGTATTTTCTACAGTGCCAGTGACAAGGTTGATGGACAGATACCACAGTGTGCTTTTAAGAGGTCAGTACACAAAAAGTGGTACAAGCAGGGCCGGACTGGGAACCGAAACCGGTCCTGGCAAACTGCTCGGCCGGCCACCCCTGGTGGTAGGGGGGCGGCAGCCGAGCTGTTTGCAGGGCCGGTTTCGGACGATTTTGTTACAGGGGGCCGATATTGCCGACCCCCGGTAACAAAAACGGCCCCCCTGGGGCGTAAAATCGGCCCCACCCTAGCGGGCCACCGGAGAAACGCCCGGTGCCCGCTACGGCCAGTCTGGCCCTGGGTACAAGAACACAGGAATCCCATATCATTATTAGTTCAACAAAAGATTAAACATGCACCCAATTGCTGCTGTCCAAATTTAGTGTGAGTAACAGGCAGTGGCCAATGTGTTTTGAACAAAATAGCCTTGTTCACAGTCTTTCCTTAGTTTCTAATCACAGTGTAAGTGAAAATGCATCCGTTTGGATACATTATGAGATTTGTCAGTTCTCTTTTTGTTTATATACATATGCCTTGCACTTTGCAGTCCTTTGTTAAATGTCAGTGGCCTGCGACCAGGCCCTGAACCCAAACTTCTGTGGTTGCATATTCCCTCACTTCACAGACCCTCGGTGCCGGGCCGGGGTTGGGCGCATGCTCTGTGCCAACCCCCAGTATGGGTATCTAATCCTCACTGCGCAAGACAAAGGACCTGTTCCTAACCCACTGTTGCCCCCAATGACTACTGTGAGCCATGTGCAGTGGGTGTTGGGCTCAGGACCTGACCTGTGGCCAGGCACTGAGCCCAGCCCACCACAGACGGGCAACCCCTGATGTACCCGCCCTTTGGCCAGACTCTGCACCCAACCTACAGAGGGTGCTGCACAGGAGAGGTTGAGCAGAGCATCCTACCTTCTGCCTTCCAAGCAAATCCAGTCATTCATTTTAGTGTTTGGCATTGCTTGTGCTTTTTGTTTTAAACTCACAAGTCAGACACGATTCACGAGTCAAAGACAAAATGGCAGTCTAATCCAGCACATAAAATGTATGTTGGCGGGCTCTCGATTCGGCTCTGACTTGCGAGTCGCACACCAATACAGATGCTTTTTGCTCAGTAATGTCCTGCATTTTCCAAGCTTCTGGGTTTCCCTGACCACTGTCCGGGGGTCAGTCACCTTTGGAGTTGTCCCCCTAGATCTGTGGAAACTTTTTTTTCATAGCGTGTGTGAAACTTGCAAGTTGGAGACCGGCTTCGAGTTTCAAAACTCACCCTTTCCCTCCATATTGGCTCCTATAACTCTCCATCCCCGTGAGTCCCCACAGTGCACCATCACTATAGCCCACCTCTCAGCCCTTGATAGGGATGTTTTTCCAATAAAAGCACAACTGCCTGTGAAAAGAAGTGCAAACCAGGTCTAATCGACACAATGACGCTGCCATATTACTGCCAACTTACTGCCGTCATTGAGTGGGTTCTGCTTGCTTTAGGCTTCTTTCAACAGACAGCTGTGCTTGTTTGCTCTTTCATACGTGATTCATTAAAAGAAGAAAGTGCTATTGAGTTTTTAGTTGTGGGAGTACGCCCCTCTAAAGTCAAGTCTGTGGGGCGCCCCACAGTTTGAGGACCTCTGGTTTGGACATTGGTGCAGGAAATGTTTCTTTTGTATTGTAGTCTTTATTTTTGTATGGCTTCTGGTAAATCCTGTACATTTTTGCGTGTTGACATCGATAGAACCCTGTGTTTCTTTTAGCCAAACGTCAGTTGGCTGTTCCTTGGGTAACGATCTGTACACTAGTCTCCTGGGGACGACATTTTCTAAAGGTTAACAATGGTTTTTCTTCTATTAATGTCTGCAAGATCCCTGCCTGCTTTTGACACGTTCCAATTAACGTTTATTGAGGATATTTCTTACTTTCGTCTTTTCTGTGAGCTATAATTAATCTAATTGCTTTTCATTATATATGCTTCTTAGTTGTGTTGTTTATTAGAGTTATTTTCTGTTTTTCATCATAGCTTTTTTATTTCATTATCTAATATCCTCTTATTTTAAACCTGTGTTTGATTATTTTATCATCTTCCTCGTATTATTCCACCTAGCTACAGCTGCGCATGTTACCTTACATTTCTGCTTTGAAGGATTTTTAGCTCTCGCCTACGCAGCGCGCATGCGCTGCATAGGGAGGACCTCTTGCAATCGATTCGCTTTTTCCCCCAAAAACGTGCACTCGTTGCATTGCTTTCAATGGCAACGCGTGCACGTTTGGCGATTCCCTTGCGGGAGCGAGCGGCGCCATCTGTTAGCAATTATCGCGCTCGCTCCCGCAAGGTAAACGCTGCGTGTCCCTGCTCTCGGCCGCACTCTCCCACCCCTCCCCTCCTACTTGTTTTTCTTTTCCTCACCTCGTTCATGCACTCTATTCCCTCCCTCGCCTCCCCACATTCTGCTTTATACCACCCCTCCTGCGTTCGCGTTATCTCTACAGTTATGGATTTCCTTCCCCCTCTCTCCCGATATCCTTTCATTGCTGTTCAACTGAAATTACAGTTCTTGTTTAAATTTAAAATGTGTATTGCAAGTTTATAAACACGGTGGTTTAGAATGCAGCATTTTTTTTTTTGGGGGGGGCGAGATGATTGCAAAGAAAAACTAAAAAAATGAATGACCGCACTAGCTTGCCAAAGTGCAAATGACTGGCTTTGGTTGAGCTTTAAATAGTTCTTAATGCTGGAAAGAGGCCGCTTTTGAAGTCACTGAACTTTGTCAAGTGAGGAAACTGAGGTATGTAGGCTGTTCGCCAATCATTAGCCGCCCACAGTTTCCACATTGTATGCCACCGACGGCATTTTTTTTGTACAACATCCAAAATAATCAGGCATGGAAGTGAGTAATTACTGAGGAGGAACTGCAAACCGAAGCAATAGACTGCTCTTCCCGACACCTTGGGAGTGAGAAAAGAAACAAGGTCTTAAACAGGGCAAAACAGAACACAGCGCACCGGACGTGCGCTGAAGATCTTCGACACACAGCAAAAGATCTTCGACACACAACAAAAGACAATGAAGATCTTCGACACACAACAAAAGACAATCTACGGACTAAGCATTAAAGGACTGCAGCAAACCTACAATGAAAATAAAGGGCTAGATAGACTTTCCAGTATATCTGAGCGGAGACGGGCTGTCTGATCAAATATGCACCAGTGCATGATTACTCACCCTGGAGGTGGATGCAGACAGTGCCCTATGAATCTCATTATAGTATCTCTCTGTTTACCCGACCCAGCGGGCGGAAGTGACTTCTCTGCGTTCTCCCCACCCATGCAGCGGGCGTTCCTTTTCCGGTGTTTAAGCCATTAACCATAACTCAGATTACCAGATTCTCTCAAGACCATAGGTAAACCAGATTTCCCCTGTCCTAATGAACTGGTCCTGAACTGTGTTACAGACAACAGTAAGTAGATGCTCGCCCTCTCAACACCTGACGCTAAGTCCACCAGACTTATTTTAAAGTTGGCCTAAAGGCCTGGCATGGATAAAGTCCCGACGACCATCAGATTTAGTTTTCATAATCTATAAATATGTAAATGTTATAAAGATAGCAGTAGCAGCTCCCAGCATGTGCCTCAGTTTTGTTTCTAAACCAAGTTCTTTGTAAGTGGTAGACGTAGGTACCATCCGAACGTAATGCTAAATGACATTTACATGGTCAGCAAAACTAACGACTACGCCATGCAAGGCTGGTTGCAACAACATCAGTTTATTATTTTATTTATTTTTTTGTATTCTTTTTTATTAAACAAAAGCTTAGCAACACACCATGCTGTTTATTTTTAACTGCAGCTATGTGAATTAAGATTTAACAAGATTAAGAGATTCCCTGCACCTTACAGCTTGAGAGTCTTTGAAAAAAATGATCCCTTATCCTTGATATGTAACCTTGCTTCATTTTATTTGGGCAAAATAACTTTCCAATTTTAGTCTTGATTCATACCAGGCGAAAAGTTCAAACATACTTCTTTGTAACAAAAAAATAAGCAATTAGAAGTTGTTTTATTATTAAAACATTTAAATCGACTTAGATCTTTGTGTTGGCTATTCTAGCCTGGGCATCTCTTGACCAAATGTTGCTTCTACCAATGCTGCACTAGTGAATTTACATCCTCATAAATTCACTGTAGGACCAAAGTTACTTGTTCTGCAATGAACACAGCACACTTCCCAAGCTCAGGTGTCCCTTAAAGCCAAACGGAAAGGGAGCATTTCTGGTGAATCAAGTTTACTTGCATTCAGCCCCCACAGTCATTCAGACCTACCTGCTGGCTCTGTAACTTACAGTGCACGCGGTGAGGAGGGGCCGATGATGGAGCCAGTCACCTCGGTTAGTGAAGGCCTTCATCCCTTTTAGGGATGACTCCAAGAGTTAGGTGCTTCTGCTTTGGTACAGTAACCCTGAGAAGAGGTGTGCCAGCACCTAGTATCTTGTGAGAGATATTGCGGAGATGTACACTGTCTGCTGACTGACTCGTCTGCAATGTTAGTTTTTAAAAATATATATACTCAAAGTATGCACATTTCACAAAGACATATAGAACGATAGTGACATTATAGAAATTAACGTTTCAACCGAGAACGCGTGCCAGAACTGTGCTTAAACAACCTATGACAAATAACTGCCAACTAATCCGTTGTCCTTCTGTTAACCTTGGAATGACTAACATTTATTTAACCAGGCTGGGATTCAAATCTGTGGCCTGCAGGGCACAGATCACCAAGCAGGAACTCAGCCGCAGAGCTATCTATGGAAATACCTATCTTCGTTTACTGGAACACGGAGGAAGAAAAAAAACTCTACAGGTTCCAGGAAAAAATAACACAACGCTGCTGCTTCAGGAAATAACCACTTTCCGGTTGTTTCCTATTTACAGAAAAAAGGCTAGTATCTGTAAACTAGTTTTAAAGCATTTTTAAAGGCTATCAAATCCCAATTTTTTCTAGGACAGATTATCTGCACTGGTAAGCGAATTTCATATCATAATTCGGCCTGGACATTTACAAAACAAGCATTGGCATAGCCAATAGGTCTCGCCTTTGGGACCTTTTAAGTGTTTAGCCATGCAGCACATGCATACACAGGAGGAAGGACACTGAAAAAACCATGCAAATATGCTTAAAAAAACCCAAAGAACAAGGAAATGCCATATTTAGAATGTTGAGTTGAGCCTCTGTCTCTCTAACACATGCATCACCCCCTATAGCTTTGTCAGTCTCAGCCACCTCAAATAAATTATCCAACTGTCTGGCCATCAAGGCTCTGCTCCCGACATACACCTTAACCTTCCTTGTATTATTATATGCATTAAACTCAGTTTATGTGACCGTAATAGAAAACACAATATTTTTCATGCAAAAAACTAGAGGTGACAGACAGGTGGCAGTAGTCCTTAATGTTCTGTTGGATATCTCCACAAGGGCATTTTCCATTACTTTGCCAATCATTCAAATGACAACATTAAGATGACGTCATGATGATGCTGTACTTGCAAATGGCGCACTACCACAGGGCTTGAAACTTCGTAGCACTATAAATTGTACTCTTATAATCGACCACTGAAAGCTATCTGAAGCAGCTTGGATTTTCTATTACATACAGCTGTCAGACGAAGGTACTGAACCCACTGGGCTATCTTACTGGCCTGGTAATTCCAAGCACCCGAGGATGGCAAAAGGAGGCGGGAGGGGAGAGAGAAATACAAAACGGAGGAATGTCAGAGGAGAGGTCAGTCTGGCATGGCGTCAGTCACAATAAAGCTGCGACACGTGCAGTTTGCTCCCAGTAAAAGCTTCGCAGGTTTAACCTCTTTCCTCGGGACCTCAGCAACTCACAAATTTCGAAGTAATAAAGAGTGGGCGCCTTTTAATCTAGAAAGACGTGGAAACGTAGCGAACGCTAGATGATGAGCGCTGCCTGTGTGGTTTGGCAGCACCACGAAGCAGACAATTTATCTTAGGGGAATCGACTGCAGCGCTGCTTTTGTATGCATTAAACAAAAGTGAAAAGGGATTGTTTATCCAGAGCTAACGATCACAGCTCCATAGACCCCGGGCCTACCGTGCTCAAAAGCTGCTCCGGCCCCTCGGCCAAAAGGACCCAACACGTCACATCAATTGTCTCCCGGTTAGTGAAGCGTCTATCATTGTGCGCCCAGTAAACAACAGCCTCAAAGACAGCTCAAAGGGCTAATGCACCTGCTACGAGGGTCTGTATGCGAGCCGTTCGCCACAGGTCTGACACAATCCTACTAAGGCAGCTCAGTAAATTAATGGACTTGCAGCAGAGTGCATGTTTGTGTGAATGAGGGCGGGAGAGAGACCTGGTTATTACAGGCTGTAATCTCAATAACCGGTTCGATAGAGGGTTCAACGCTTGCTGCAGTGATCTATGGTACCTGCGACCCGTGAGCGTGCACAATCACAATCTCTGCGTAATACCCGGCTGTAAATGCAAACCAAAGTCAAACAGCTCAGTGAAATGTGCACTAACAACAGCGATCTAAGTGTAAGTCACAGCCTTCAATTACAGCCGAGCCCAATCAGCCTTTCATCCACCTGATGTCGATAAAATAAGCGCCGCTTACTCAAATAACCATAAATGGTTTTAGTGTAATAACCAATAATGAATTCATTTCATGGCGTGCATTTGAATACTGTGTGCTCAATGCAAAAGTCACGGACAGGGAAGGGGACTGCGCACTTACCGCCGAAGGCGTCTCCGTTGTGGAAGTTCTTGCCCTTCTGAATAGTAACCTGATCCACGAGGACACGAGGAATGCAGCTGCCACCCTGCGCGCCGCTGCTGCTCCCGAGAGCAAAACGCTGTGGGAGTGAGCGGCGCTCTGGTAAAACAATGTTGTTAACTGTGTGCACTGAAGCATAGCTGCTTTTAAACTTTACCGCGAGAAAGAGCCAGCCGGGAGCCTGTGGTGCAGCGCCCTGTATGGGCGGCGAACAGAGGAGCTATACGGGGGTGTGGGGAGGCTGTAAACATATATCAATCCTCTGACAGCAAGTATTTATAAAATAGGGACGAGGGGTTGGTAAACAAGGACAACGGGAGGGGCGGGAGTAAAGGCAACAGACAAGGGTAGCGCCTACATTCGGAGCAGAAGCAGAACAGACACCAATGCTACTGCTGTATTTCTTCTGAAATTCGAGCAACTGCAGTGTGCAACATCTCTCATAGGAAACCTGTAGGAATTAAAGGCAGCAGAAAACTCTCACCCTCATAGTGGAGGGCTGTGCGGGATTGGGCGCAAATGGAACACTGCTAAATAGGCACCCATTATGGACATGTTTGATGGAGGCCCCCCAATTGCAGTAACTTATTAAAACAAGCCAGCGAAGGTCTGGTGTAACAAGCACGGAGGAGCGGGGGCGAGCGAGCGCAGCAGCCTGCAAAGCAGTCCCAAAAACGCTCGTGCGTCGTGGCTGGCCTTTGGATGAGTACGCGCGGCAGACATGTGTTTCCACTTATCGCGCCCGCGTCTGGGCACGATAATTGGAAACACATGTTTGCCGCGCGTACCCATCTCAAAAAGGCCAGCCACGACGCACGAGCGTTTCTTGGACTGCTTTGAAAACTCACTTACAATAAGTCTTCGCCTCTAAGCAGCGCTTGCGCGCTACTCGAGGCTCGACCTAAAAAGGAGAAGCACGTCCTTCGTATAATAGTCATTTTCATCGTCAATCAAAAAAGTTTAGCTAGTGTCAGACGAGTTTTAGAACAGTCACAGCAGCCCAGGAAAACAAGCATTAGCAAACCCAACAAGAATCCCCTATGCAGGCTATTGGACTTTTTCAATGCTTTTAGCCATGTTGCACGGCTGAAAGCTTTAACAAGCATTGGCATAGCCAATAGGTCTCGCCTTTGGGACCTTATATGTGTTTAGTTATCCAGCACAATATCCTTGGTGCAACAACATCAAGTGTTGCATGGCTAAACACTTATAAGGTCCCAAAGGCGAGACCTATTGGCTATGCCAATGCTTGTTTCTATTTGCATGAAGCAGAGTGCTGCCTGCTGTTGATTCGCGGCACTCTTGAGCGCAAAGCTATTCTCATCCAGAGATAAATATCACATAAACATTTTTGAGGAAGTTCATACGCACTGCTCTACAAATTAATTCATGGATCATTACTTATATTATTATTATTTAGAAAATATTAAATGTTTGCATTTAATCAATATTTTAAGTTGGGTGAAAAACGTGAGGGTTTTTTTAAAAAGGGGGGTGGCCAATAAAAGTGCAACCAGGAATCTTTTCCAAGGTATGGCCTATGCAGTTAAAGACATGGCTTAACACATACCAACTAAAATCCTGTGATTAACACAGCATGTCTCTTGACGAGTATTTAAGCATTACTAAGGTGTGAGGAAGGGGGAGTGGTCTTCAAAGTGTCACAATCACTCCCATGCTCCCATTCACACCACTTTACTCTGCAGTCTTTCACTGTTAGCTTTTATCCTTTTTCTGCCTACAGGCTTGATTACGATCCTGGCGGATGGGATACTCCGTCACAAACGTGGCAGGTATCCCGTCCGCTGTATTAGAAGTTCCATAGGATATAATGGAACTTGTAATACGGCAGACGTGATATCCGTCACAGTATCCCATCCACCAAGATCGTAATCAGGCCCTACATCTTTTTGAAATCCTGGATATCCACAGCTCACACTGGTGGCGGCTCCTCCGCTAAGGTGGAGGAGCATCGCCTCACTGCTCAAAAGGAAAAATAAAATGATAATAACGTGTCTTTATCATTTTAATTTTCCTATTGCAGTCAGTGGCTCTCGGGGCGGGGCGGGGTGGGGCTGGCCAGAGCTGGGGGAGGAGTGGTTTGCACTCCCTAAGTGCGCACGACTGCTTAGCCGGCCCTCTTGCATGTTCCTTTGTAATGCACAGCCTGGTGAGGAACATGGCCAGCCTCCCATTCCCCGTCTGAGTGCTGATCCATGGCACTCAAACCAATCACAACGCTGCATTGCAGCATTGTGATTGGCTCAGGGGAGCCTGGGATCCCTGGTGCTTCCTGCTGTTTCCTGCTGCCAGACCAGAGACAGGAAGAAGAGGATGGAGAAGAGGCAGCGGCCAGCTGTTTTCAGGTAAGTGTCTTTTTAATTATTTTTTCATCCCCCTCCCTTCTCCGCCCCACCGCTCGGGTCCGGTAGCAGCCACTACTGGCTCACACGTCATTGGCTTTCTCTTCATTACTGGCTTTTCTCTCTGCCCTTTTGCATGTACTTCCTTGCATCCTCTCCTCACACCATGATCTTTCACTTTCTCACACACACATACATACACACTCTCTCTCTCCACCTGTAAACATTTTCCATTAGCACTGTCAGTGTTTCATCAGCTGTGTATACCTTCTTCTCACACTTTCACATACAAGTGGAAATTACAGTTGGCGGAAATGTGTTCAGCACTTCGTGCGTCCTGCAGAGAGACCAAGGATTGGATGGGCATGCTGTCTGAAAAACATTATTACCTATTGACAAGCACTGTGAGAATTTCAAACTGCCTTCTGCCTCAAATTCAGAACTCTCAACAAAACCCAGTCATGAGCACCCACCCACAAACTGAGCTCAGCCAGATACTTGGGGCCCCATTTATGAGGTTTTTGTCGTAGGGAAGCACAGCAAGTCACCTTGCTGCGCTGCCCTACGTCAAAGTGAAAGGGCAGGAATGCACTGCATTTATCAAATACGGTGCATTCATGTCCTTTCCCGCTGCGCTGGCAGTTTCAGCAGTTTAGTGCCAACGCAGTCACCCTTGCACCATGGTGCTAGGGTGCCTGTGTTGTAGGTAGTGTTGTTTTTCTGCAGGAAGTGGCACCTTCCTGCACGAAAACAATCCATAGAGGCGTTTTACTCCTATGTGTGCTGCAGAATGCAGCACACATAGAAAGAGGAAAAAACTAGGAGAAATAAAGAAATTTCTTCTTGTTACGTCTGCCCTGAGGAGGCGTAAGAGTTTGACGCATTCCCATATTTACCAGTCCTTGTAAATCTGGGAATGCGTCAAAAGCCATGGGAGTTGCGTGGGAACACCCACCGCAACGCACATGGCATGCTACCGTGCGCAGAGCAAGGTGATGCAGCAATTTGCCCTGGTGGCCTTACTCCAGATTTATGAGGAAAGGCTCTCATAAGTATGCCCCTTAAAGACTCAGTTCTCACACTGCTTTTTCCAGGTTTGTTTTCACGCAACATGTCACTGAATCATACCAATACTCCAAGGAAATGTAAGATGAAGGAAAACATTAAATGTTACATAGACTACATCACTGCCATGGATTTCCTGAAGAGATTTCACAAGCACCAGCCACTGTTGAGAACTGGATCAGTGTTTTTATCTGTAAAGGTAAGGACGTGATTATAGTCCCCAGGAGGGACTTGGTTCAATGTCAGGTTTTAATTACTACCGGGTCTGAGACCCTGCAGGACAGGCCCCACTCAGGTGTACCCCCAGGATACGCTTTTTTGTTCAAATGTAGTCAGGCCTTAAAATTGTGACGACACTCATTTGGAGCATTGTTAAGTTGGGGACCCAACAATAACAAGCTATTATTGTCAAATGTGTTAAAAGTCTAATAGGTAGTTTAAGTGGTCCATACCTCTTAGATCCCAGTTTCTGAATATAGAAAGGATCCTGATTTAGTCTGCACTGAAGCACTGTATTGTACCCAAAATTATGTGGTGCTAGAACTACAAGTCAACGTTTGCAACTAAATTAAATCACTGTAGTTATGCATTGCTGTACTTTATCCCGTATGATACATGGCCACACCATCATCATTCCCATAAACCACTTAAATCCTTGGTACTTAGCTCTTCCATATAAAAGAGAGAGCATGGTTTCAAACATGAAGAATGAAAATTGAATATAAATAGAATCCCTTGTGCAAAATTTAATTAATTAAACAAGCTGTGAAATATTTGTTGCAAGAAGATTTTAGAATCAGTTTAATACAAGTCTGTTTAAAAAAAAAAAAGTGCAGTAGGTCGGAATGTGTAGAAACATGCAGAAAGATTCGAACTTTTCTATAATTAACCAAGGAAAGCAAAAAATTATAATGCCATAAATATCTTCTTCAGGTTGTCACTGTACAGAGAGAACAATAGAGCAGAAGAAAGAAAAGCCAGTTTCATGTTTGTTCTATAAACAGCTGCTTCAATTTTCCTCCCTGACCTGCCTTGCTCCTTGGCTGCTGGCTCTGGCAGCAGGCATTGTGACGTCACGGATCAACTGTAATACGTTTTTGCAGTGGAGTCCTGACATCTTTTCTTTATAATCTGCGACTGGGTGTGCCACAAGTCACCGATTATAAAGAAATTAGAGGCAGGTTTTTATACAATGTTTGCAGAATGCCATCTAGTATAAGATTTTTTTCAGCTCAAAGTGTATTTTACACATATTCATATATTTTAAAAAAAGAAAAGGGGGCAGGGTAGGAGTACTCTGACTCTCTAGCTCTGGTCATGGGGTCCCACTGGAACCCCAACATGGCAAAAAAGCATTAAAAAAAAATACATTTGACGAAAATTGCGGCAGATCGCAACTCCGGCAAACATTAAAAAAAAAAAATAAGTGCAGGCTTCCACGCTTGTTTTGAAATGAGCGCCCGGGTGGACCAGGTCCCGGGACATTTTTAAAAAAAAGGAGGTGGGCACACAGGGCCCCCCTCCTGAGGCTCTTTGAGCCCCGGGGACCACCACCTCTCTGGGCCATTATTTTCAATAATGGAGGGGACCACATAGATCCCCCCTCCTAGGCTACTAGATTCCCCGGGGACCACCACCTCCCCAGGGCTTTGTTTTTAATAAAGGATGGGGGCCGCGAAGACACCTCCCCGGGGCCTACAAATAAATACTACTTGGAGGGGGGTGTGAGTTGCAGTATAAGGGAGTGGATGTGTGAGTGGCTGTATGGATGAGTGATTGTGTGAGTACTGCTATGGGTCTGTGAATGGGTATGTGAGAGGTTGTGTAGGAGTGAGAGTAGGTGTATGAGAGATTCTATGCGGATGTGAGTGGTTCTATGGATGATTTCATCAGTGAAGTCATCAGTGATGCCATTGACCATGTCGTGAGTGATGTAATATGTGAGGTCATAAGCAGCGCATTGCGGTGGGCTTCATTTATAGTTTGCTCAGGCAACTATAGCTGCTAAATTTCACTGGTTTTGTACGACTGAAATCCGAGCCTAACTATAACGTTCCTGTAACCTCTGTTTTTTTTTCAATGAATATATATATATTTCCCGTGGCCCGGGGACCACCACCTCCCTGGGGCTAAATAACACAAAATTGAGGCCTGCGGACCCCCCCAGGACCCGGGGACCACCATCTCCCCGTGGCTAAATATTTTTTTAAAGAATGGGAGAAGGGCCGCATGGCCCCTCTCCCAGGCTGTCCTCAGCCCCGGTGTCACCACCTTCCTGGGGCGGCCCGTGCACAAGAAAGGGTGGGGGCTGTACAGCTCCCCTCCTAGTGCCACCCTCCCAGGGCTGGCTTCTACTATGTCCAGGGGTGCTTACCTCTGTAAATAGCTGTTTGCTTTTGGCTGGCGGGAGATTTGACAGCTCTCACCATGCAAAAGCAAACACTCTGGTTCTAGTGAGTGGGAACTGTCAAAGTGCTCACGTCCGATGGAAGCGGAGGTTTCATCTCTTTTCCTGCCTACAGACATGTGAGCAGGGAAAGAGATGAAACAGATTGCTCCTGCAAGGAGGGAGCTGCCTTTCCAGCAGCTCCGTCCATGCAGCAGCAATGCTGGCTCCCACAAGAGGCGGGGAGCTGGCTGGGACCGCAGAGTCCTTGAGCCTCCTCCCACGGTCTTAGGGAAAAATAGAAGAAAGAGGCAAAATAAAGGTCAGAAAGGAGCAGAAAGAGGCAGAATAAAGCTCAGAAACTAGCAGAAAGAATCAGAATAAAGGTCAGCAAAGAGCAAAAAGAGGCAAAATAGAGGTGAGAAACAAGCAGAAGTAGCAAAATAATGATCAGCAATGATCAGAGAGAGGCAAAATAAAGGTGAGAAATGAGAAGAGAGGCAAAATAAAGGTGAGAAATGAGCAGAAAGAGGCAGAATAAAGGTCAGCCTTGAGCAGAACGAGGCAAAAGAAAGTTGAGAAACGAACAGAAAGAGGTAGAATAAAGGTCAGAAATGAGCAGCAAGAGGCAAAATATAGATGAGAAAAGAGCAGAAAGAAGCAAGATAAAGGTGAGATACAAGCAGAAAGAGGCAAAATAGAGGTAAGAAACTAGCAGCAAGAAGCAAAATAAAGGTGAGAAATAAGTAGAAAGAGGCAAAATAAAGGTCAGCAATGAGCAGAAAGAAGCAAAATAAAGGTGAGAAACGAGCAGAAAGAGGCAAAATAAAGGTGAGGATTTAGCAGAGAGAGGCAAAATAAAGGTTAGCAATGAGTGGAAAAAGACCAAATAAAAGCGAGAAATGAGCAGAAAGAGACAAAATAAAGGTCAGCAACGAGCAGAAAGAGGCGTAATAAAGGTCAGAAGGGAGCAGAAAGAGGCAGAATAAAGGTCAGAAATGAGCAGAAAGAGGCAAAATAGAGGCCAGAAACCAGCAGCAAGAGGCAAAACAAAACTGAGAAATGAGAAGAAAGAGGCAAAACTGACGGCAGAAAAACGAGCAGGAAAGGCAAAACAGAGGCAGAAAAATGAGCATAAAATGCAAAATAGAGCAGAAGAGGTCAAAACAGTAGCACTCAGACACTCACACACCCACTCAGAGACCTACTCAGACACTCTCACATTGACTCACAGACCCATTCAGAGACTCATACACCCACTCACAGACTTACTGAGACACTTACGCACTCACTCACACACTCATTGTCAAAGGTTAGTGGTTACATTTAGGAAAAGAAATTGAAAAAACCTTCAAAATTCACTGAAAAAACAAAGGTTACAGGGACCTTATAGTTAAGAATGAACATTAAAAAAAAACCTTAGAAATTCACTGAAACAACCAAAGGTTACAGGGATGTTATAGTTAGGCTCAGTTAGCTGAGCTGATTATAGCTAACACCCCCGCAATGCACTGCTTATGACCTCAGATATTACATCACTTATGAGATGGTCAGTGACATCGCTGATGACATCTCAAATGACATCACTGATGACATCACTGGTGACATCATCCACAGACACACTCATACACCCACTTATACCCCTATACAACCTCTCATACACCAACTCACATGCCCACACAACCACTCACATACCCATTCACAGACCCATCGAAGTGCTCACACAACCACTCACTCATCCATGGAGCTACTCATACAACCAGTCGCTTACCCATACACCCACTCACACAGCCACACACTCACCCATACAGCTAATCACACACCCACTTATTTACCTATACAGCCACTCACACACCCACTCACTAACCTAAACAGCCTCTTAACACAACCACTCACTCACCCATACAAGCACTCACACACTCACCAACACACCCACGCATCCATTCACACAGACACTTATTCTACAATACAGCCACTCACACACCAACTCACTTAACCAAACAGCCACTCAAACAGCCACTCACTCACCCATAAAGCCACTTACACGACCAGTCACTCACTCACACTGCCATTCAGACACCCACTCACCCACCCATGCAGCTATTCACATAGCCACTCACTCACCTATACAGCCACTGACATACCCACCAATACAGTCACTCACACAGCCACTCACCCTCACAACTACTCTCACACCTACTTATACACCCAACCAGCCACTCACACACCCATACAGGCACTCGGACACCCACTCACACAGCCACTCACATAATATATGTTAGAAATAGTATCACTCCTTAGTAGTACAGAAAGTATACTATTTTAACTTTTGCAATACCTTGGTATATATGTTTACCACTCATAATATTCTAGAAGACACTCACACTCACTGAATGATGTCATAAGTGATGCCATTTGAGATATCAGTAATGTCATCAGTAATGTCACTGACCATGTCATGAGTGATGTAACATGTGAGGTCATAAGCAGTGCATTGTGGGGGCCTAAGTTATAGTTAGCTCAGCTAACTGTAACTGCTGAATTTCAATGGTTTTGGACGAGTGAAATCTGAGCCTAACTAGAAAGTCCCTAAAACCTTTGTTTTTTTAGTGAATTTCTAAGTTTTTTTAAACATTCTATTTCTTAACTATAACATCCCTGTAACCTTTGTTTTTTCAATGAATGTCTAAAGTTTTTTTTAATGTTGTTTCCTAATTATAACGTCCCTGTAACCTTTGTTTTTTTAAGTGAATATAAATATATATAAAAGCATAGAGTACATTGATACTAATGCAGTTAGAAAATTGTATCTCAGTAATTTTCTAATACCCCAATAGTTCCCTTTAGTTTTAAAAGTGAATTCACACATACTACTGTGTCCACATTTGCAATGTTCTTTGATGTTTTGTATTCCCTAAAGCTCAGTCAATGCTCTCCCCTACTTTGGATCACTAGCCCTATCAAGCAAGGCTCTAAGATTTTTTTGTTTTTGAATGATAAGCATTGGCCTCTTCAAATTCAGGGATTTTAATATATTCCAGTGCTTTTTAATTATTTTGATCCCTACTAGTAGTTGGATTAAAGGTAGTCACACATATCAATAGAATGTCACCTGAACAAAAGTTCTTGTGCCTTGCACTTAAACATATCAAGAATATTCAAAAGTGCTTTGCACTGTTATATTTCCCCATTCCTTCCCAGGAAATAACCCAGAGAGTTCTTGTAAGCAGTCTATTTTAAGAATATACTTGTTAAATCTAATGTTCAAGAAATAGTTCAAGGTTTGTTTCCTTCCAGTATGGCCTGTTTTCATGAATACTTCCCTGAATTCCAAATTGTCTTTAAGTAATAAATCAAGAAGCGCAGAGTTAAAAAAACAAAAAAGATCACAAGTCCAATCTCGAGGTCCCGGCTGCCGCAACATTATAGAAGGATTGCCTAACATAGATGCTGTGAAACATGAGGAAAATTACAAAGAGTGATCCAAGATGGCTGCTGCCATCTCCAAACAATGTGAGAGTTCAAGGATTCCTGTGAAATATAGCTTCCTTGTCATGGGCCTTCATGTAGTGCATTCTGCACACATGCAAAGTCTTTTGCCAGTGTTTGGAGTTTCATGCCCCTGCACATGCTGGACCCTAATCAGTAAGCCACACATCCTAACAGTAATTTCTGCATGATTCTATAGCCTCGTCCTGTGGTTCATATAATTTCTATAAATTGCTGCCATATTTCTTTTTTACAGGGTTTTATTTTAATCCCTTTAATGATAAGGACATTGAAAATAACTTTTGCATCACAGTGGAGATATTTTCTTTTGAACCCATTCACAATGATGTCTGTTGCTATGTCCAGTTGTGTTAATAGGATATAATCATCCTCTGTTTGCTCTGGAATTTTCTTCTTTTTGTTGTAGAGTAACTAATGTATTGAGATCCTATATGTCTAGGATGGCTAGGATGGTGATCAAATCCTCAAACCCAGAGGTGACTTCAATAGATTTGTGTCTGTGGAATTTGGCTGGTTTCAGTTTGCTTGTAAAGTTGGACTCATCAATTTGTGTTCAGGTGAAATCAAAATGTTGCATGAGACAGAAAGTCAGACTATGGGGCAGGAATCCTTGTTTAATATTTGATTGGGTATGACTATAAACAGCTGTGATTGTTTGTTGTTTTGACTATTGCATTTTTGTTTCCTTTGCTTGTGATTTTCTTCTGATTTATTGTCTGTTTTCTGCCTATGCTGACTCTTTCTGTTTCCTTGTCTTGTCATTCTGTATCATAGCCCTCTCTTCCTTTGTTCATCGTGGGTGTTCCTGCCTTGGACTATGAAATCTCCTATCTTGGATGAGTGGTCTTAATCCATCCAAAATTGCTTGTGTTTGACCTCTCTCTTCTGTGCTGTAATGTAATGCACCGACCCTACTGAAATTGCATTACTGCTCAGTTCTGAGTTTGTCTTTCTGTTGTCTTTTCTGGTCCATACCATTTTGTTGTGTTTAGTATGTTGAATCTCTTTTTACAAGTATATACCCGTACCTTCTCAAAGACTCCTCTACTGCGCAGGAATTTGCACCATTTTGATTTTATTCCTTGTACATACTGTTCAAGTGTGCTATTCATCAGTGATGTGAATTTTTCCACTTCTACTTGATGTAGGCCATTTTTATTTTTCCCATGACCGCATCAATTTTTTTCAAAATTGTTTTAATTTTTGCATATGTCACAAGGGTTACATGGATTGCTTCCGAATGGGAAAAAGCCTTTACAATGCGGAAAGAGCCACGCATGCCGTTTCCCCGCAAGCTCAACCACGCATGCCTGAACCATGCATATGCATGGTTAAGGCAGTCCGCAGTCTAGATGCTGGGATGGATGGGCCCAGGAACAGGAAGTATCAGGAGAGGACGCAGTGAGGGAAGTGGGGCTGGGGCCGGGTTTTGAGAGGTGGGGTCGTTTTTAAGGGTTGGGGTAGTCTTTGGGCTATGGGGGGCCGGGGTAGTGTTTAGGGCTCAGGGTGGGGTCGGGATAGTGTTTAGGGCTGGGGAGGTCAGGGTAGTATTTAGGGCTCAGGGTGTTTGGGGTAGTGTTTACGGCTCGCAGGGGGTGGGCTAGTTTTTAGGGCTCAAGGGAGGTTGGTGTCGTTTTTAGGGCTCAGGGTGGGGGGTTGGGGTGTGATCTTTACCACACATCCCTTTACCAGTCATGCCTTTACCACGAAATTGCGTTGTAAAGGCATGCGTGGTAAAGAAATGTGTTGTTCAGACACATTCGTTGTTGGGGCCGCGTAGTAGAGGCACACGTGGTTTAGCCGTGCATGCCTCTGTCATACAACCCTTCTGAACATGTTGCTGTGTTGCAGTAGAGACTTGTTTGTTGTCTTTGAAAGTGGTGAGGCAGAATACATGCATCAAATTGGAGCAAGCAAAGTAAGAGAGCCCAATACCCTCAAGAAATGCTTGGGAGTTTCTTCAGGATAAAAAAAAAAATTTAAATAGTGCACTTTACAACATACTTTTCACATACATTTGCTAAAAAGCTAGAGGTTCTGAAGGGGCACTTAAGAAATATTCCTCTAGTTTCAAGTTGTGCCAAGCTTGTCTGGTCTTCCCCAAGAATGTTCCACATTTCCAGGATAATTGTGTGTATCGAGTGGCACAATTCTGCACTTGCAGGCACAATTTCCATTTTTTTTTTTTTTTTTTAAACTATGTGAAACAGACATTTTAGAAAATTCATATGATCTATCATTTACTATACCAACTATACACACTTCTACATTTCACTTATTTGTATTTTCCCATCCCCCACCTTACAAGTAGATTATCAGTCATATGCTACACCAGCATCTACATGGAATAGGCAGAGTTGAAACCCACGACCGTAGGTAATACAGTGTAATCAAAAAGATTAGACAGGGTTATGCGGCTGTGCTGTATCAAGTTATGGAGCCTCTGCAAGTTCGGACAACAGACTGGTTACACTAATCCAACCGATTAGGGTTTCAGATAGAAAAGTGCTTTTGTGCTGAAATACTAGCTATGGAAGAATATCCTCCATGTGTAAGAGGACCCTCGTTGCATTCCTGGGGCATACTACAGAAGCCCCACAACCTTCTAAGATCTTGCACTGGGCCTCAAAGACTGTGTGGCGGAGCAAGCTATTTTAAAATATAGCGAATGAGTGGTCTGGAATCTCACTTAGATGCATTGAGGCTGAACAGACTGTACCAGATCCTTTTATAATACCAAGTCTTTTTTAAGCCCCCTGCTTTTGTCAGATAATTGAACCAAAGCAAAGGGAGGTAGAAGATTTGCCCAAGAGCACACAAATGTCATGTGGAATGCAGGGTCTAGAACTCTATTTTCCTGATTCTCCAGCTGTTCGAACAGCCACAGGACCACTACCTGCTCCTCAGTAGCTAAAGATATACTATTCCTCATCTAGTCAAGCTCTGTTAAGATTCTCTGCTCCTCCCAGTTCAGTCTATGGAATGTCTCGAAGCATGATGCCCCTTTCTAGAACCCTGAATCAGAACACATTACAATGCAAACTTCTGTGCACATGCTGTACTGACCCTGCATTCTCTTCCTACCCTGTGAGTGCACTATAGCACTACTTTGTTTTTCGCGTTGAATGGAAGAAGAAATGTTTAGTGATATTAGAGGCTTGTAGCTACCACACTCACAAGTCGATGCCCTGGTGACAGGAGGCACCTACACCCAGTGCATATAGCCTCCTTTAGCCAAAGAGACTTGCAAAATGACCAGGCAAAGGGCTGTGGTAATTGACATGAAAGCAAAAGTGGAAATATTTGTCATATAAGGGCCGCTTTGGGAGATAAAGACCAGTGCAGCTGGAGGAGTTTTTAATGCCACTGGGGGGCATTTTAACATACCCTCTCCCTCCATAGCAATTTTGGCTGTGCTATAGCTCGGCAAGTCCTCCTGCAGCCCTTTATGCAAAAGAGGAGACCCCTAAGCCACTATCCCGGGCAGTAAACTGTCAAGCGAGGCAATGTGCTAGGTTTGTTCAAAGCATTGGCAATCTTGTCATTATCCATCAGCTAGGGGACCTGAAGCACAGTTACATATAGTGATACGCCCAGGATCACACATTGATATCAACTGAGATTTTGCCATTGAGGAGAACGTTTTCGATTACATTGATTGGTGGGCTCTTGTCTACGCAAATGGGGAAAATCAAACAACAAATGCAGGAAAGTCTTAGGCAGTTTTGCTTAAGAAAATAGTGTTCAAGGTTACCTTAAAAAAAATACAACGAATACATTTGTTTTCAAAATTAGTGTCTCCTCTATCCTTCCCTTCACCGGAAACAAAAAACACACTGGAAGTTAGTCTATGAAGCAGAGTTTGCAATAAGTTATTTTAAGATCCTAACGCAGTTATATTTATTTTAGTAGGCTTTCATTTTGAACAAAAAAACAGCTGGCCTTATTGACTTTTAAAGCACTTAAGACACATTAGAAGGTTGGAGCAGAATAAAAGGGCAGCCTAGAAATGGAAAGATTACAGTCATAGGCTCAAAGCCTACACCTCTCTTACCATCCAAATTATCCACTTTCTTGGTACCCCTTGCCCTGTTCGTAGAATTTACAAGCAGTGAAAGGCTGCAGGTACTTCTCAGGCCTGCTACGTGCTTTGCTCAAATTCCTGCATTCATGTGCAAGGAAAATGTGCGCTCTCCCTTCCTGCAGCACCATAACGTGGGTGTTTATTCCTGAAGGGTAGCATGTCTGAAATAAATGTAAGTATTAATTTATTAGCGTTAACTGATTTTTTTTACAACAGGCGCTAAGTCGGTTTCACACACCCAGAGAGGGGCCTGCTTAGCAAGTAGCTTGTGTGCCAGTGGGGTCATGAGGTGTGCACCATGAATATCAACTCCAGAATATCAAGGGCAAAATATTGAAAAAAATATTGACGGGTAAGAAAGTATTGATTTTCTACGCCTAAATCCACATATATACTCAATGAAAAAAACAAAAGTGACATGGATATCATAGTTAGGAAAAGACACATTCTAAGCTACTGCATAAATTAAATCATTATTCTTTCTGTACTTCTAATGAGTGATACAATTTCTAACATATGTCATCTGAATGGCTGTGTGCCTATCAGTGTGTGAGTGGGTGTCTGAGTGGCTGTGTGAGTGGGCCTGTGAGTGGCTGTATGGATCTGTTAGTGGGTGTGTGAGTGGCTGTATAGGTCTGTCAGTGGGTATGTGAGTAGCTGTATGGGTTTTATGAATGGGTGTGTGAGTGGTTGTATGGGTGGGTGAGTGGTGTGTGAGTGGTTATATGGATGTGTGAGAGGTTGAGTGGGTTTGTGAGTAGGTATGTGAGTGGCTTTGTGGGTGTGTGTGTGGTTGTATGGGTATGTGAGTGGGTGTTTAATTGGTTCTATAGGTGTTTGAGTGGGTGTGCGAGTGATTGTGTGGGTGTGTAAGAGGTTTTTTGGATGTGTACGTTGGTCCGTGAGTGGGTGTTTGAGTGGTTTTGTGGGTGTGTGGGTAGTTGTGTGAGTTGTGTGGGTGTGTGAGTGGCTGTATAGGTTTGTAAGTGGGCATGAGAGTGGTTGTATGGGTGTGTGAGTGGTTGTATGGATCTGTGAGTTGGTGTGAGTATTTATGTGGATGTGTGAGCAGTTGTGTGGATGTGTGAGCAGTTGTATGGGTGTGTGAGTGGTTGTATGGGTGTGTGAGTGGGTGTGTGAGTGGTTCTGTGGATGATGTCATCAGTAATGTCATTAGTAATGTCATCAGTGATGTAACTGACCATGTCATGAGTGATGTAATATATGAGGTTGTAAACAGCGCATTGCAGGGTGTTATTTATAGTTAGCCCAGGTAACTCTAACTGCTGAATTTCTATGGTTTTGTGTATCTGAAAACAGAGCCTAACTAGAACGTCCCTGTGACCTTTGTGTTTTTCAGTGAATGTCTAAGGTTTTTTAAATTCTATTTCCTAACTATAACGTTCCTGTAACCTTTGGTTTTTTCAGTGAATTTCAAAGGTTTTTTCAATTTAATTTCCTAACAGTAACCTGTAACCTTTGAGAGTGGGCGTGTGAGTGGCTGTATAGGTCGGTGAGTGGGTGTGTGAGTGGCTGTATGGGTGTGTGAGTGGGTGTGTGAGTGGTTTTGTGGGTGTGTGAGTGACTATGGGTATGTGAGTGGGTGTGGCTGTGTGAGTGAGTGGGTGTGTGAGTGGCTGTGTGGGCCTGTGAGTAGATGTGAGAGTGACAGAATGGGTGAGTGAGTGGGTGGGTGTCTGAGTGTCTGCAGCTGTGTGACTGACTGGGCCTGAACAGAACCTCACCTGCCCCTTTATCAAACGAGTCCACAGTTTTGCACAAAATGTCTGCCCAACTGGGGCTGCATTACAGATGCAGCGCATTTGCCTTCATTGCGCTAGGTGCACCATTTAAAAGGTGCACCCGGCGCAATGAAGAGAAATGCACCATATTACCATGAATGCGCTGCCCGAGGGCAGCCGTGAACTCGTGCTATCCTGTGTTGGGGCAGCGCATTCTTGTGAAAATCGGTGCAGATGCTTGCAGCCGCTCCGTGTTTTTATGCTGCCTGCACTTTTAAAGGGGATTAGAGATCCCCTTGCAGGCGGGTGCAGTCATTGACTGCACCCACCTGCAAGGGGATGTCTGGGGAGTCCATGGGACCCCCTTTCCCCCCTCCAGAGGGCTGCTCTCAGGGCGCGCACTGACTGGGCGCCACCTTTTCGACGGTGCACTGTCAGTGCGCCTCCTGAGAGCTTCTTTGCCTCTGCGTCCGTGTCTATAATATGGCGCAGGCGCAAAGAGATTCCCTCATTTGCATGGGGCAAGCCCCCATGCAAATGAGGAAACACCCCCTGAAGATAGCACTGGCACTTTATGTGTGCTAGCGCTATCGGTGTTACAGAAGGGGTCGCACAAGCGTCTGCAACCCCTTCTGTAATATCAAAGTGCCCCGGCGGCATGCAACGCGGGCACAAACACCCGTTGCGCCACTGGGTCACTTACTGTAATACGGCCCCTGGAGTACTTTCTACTGGTTAATTAGTAAGTGATAACACATTGGGTAAATGTCTAGTCAATCAATCAATAATAATTCTTTATTCGGTTGGATATACGATCATAAAAGCTCATAAAAATAGACAATTTACATACAGCAGAGTATAAAAACATAAGTATTATTAAATATTAGATAAAACCATGAAACCTTACATCACCAATTTAAATTCATAAAACATACATGTTTCTCCGACTCACCTATATATAATGAAAAGGACAGGTAAAGTACAATTAAATATCAGGTTAAAACAAATGTCTAGTCCATATTTTACACTATAGCTGTGTAAAGGACCAGAAGAAAATGTCTCCAGTGACCTTCTGTGCATTTAATTTCGCAATACGATTGTTCCTTGTGTGTCTTCTTCCAAAAATCTGTGATAACATGAATTCGCCTATAGGGAAGATGACAAGACTACAAAGAGGTGAATCTCCACCAAACAAGGGTACTTCCTCCTAACTATATGAAGTGAGTGCTTCTTTATTTAGTGGAGATGACTTCATATTCTTCGGCTTCAAGAACACAAAATCAGCAAAATTCAGGAAGACCGTTGCATACTACTGAGGTGAATGGGGCGGGGCCAAACGGGCAGAGCTTCCAGATGATTTTGCAGATTTGCATACTCGTAGTAATTTAAAGGAAGAACCATGGTCTCTGCTCTCTACAGGTGAGGCCAAGAAAAAACCCAGTCATCACAGTCACTACAGATTGTGCTTCAATAGATCAATGATGCATTCACTTCCACCAAGGATTTCAGATTGTTTTTCAATATGGTATTGCTGAAAAAACACACTTGTTTTGCCATCGCCAGGCCCAGAATGTTAGGATTGTTTTTCCTTAACAAAAGGGGACACGCTGCCCCCATCCCCGGGTCGGTTCTCGCCCCGGGGACCCCATTCCCTGGGGCACCCAGTGTGCAGTACTGGGAACAGCTGGGGGAGCCCTAATGCCCCCGCGGTCCCTGCCAAATCCCCACCTGCAGCGGGAGCTGACATTGTTCCTGCACACACGGAGCAGCTAAAAATGCTGCTCCCTGCATGTGGGAGCAATCCTTTCATCTGCTTTCCTGCCCACTTGCCAGCGGACTTACTGTTTTCTCTCGCTTGGCTGGAGCTGTCAAATCCCCCGCCAAGTGACAGCAAACTACTATGTATCGAGGTTGGGCACCTTGGGACATAGAAAGTCGGACCTGGTGGGTGGCGGTCCCCAGGGCCATTAATAGCTCCAGGAGAAGGCCTGTGCTGCCATCTTCTTTGTTCTTCTAGGGCCTTCCCCGGGGAAGTAGTGGTCCTTGGGGCCCAAAAAAAGCACAGTAGGGGGGCCGCATGGACACGTGGCCCCGTCCCCTTTCAAACTTTTGACCAAGCCCCGGGAAGGTGTTGGTCCCAGGGCCATAAATAGCCCAGAAAGGGGGCCCCCCTCCAGCTTTTTCATTAATGAGCCTGGCCCTGGGGAGGTGGCGATCCCTGGGCAGTAAATGGCCCTGGAGGGAGGTCTACGCAGCTCCCCTCGTTTGATAGTAATTTAATTTGCCTTGCCCCAGGGAGGTGGCGTACCGTGGGGCCGCAAATGGCCTACGGAGGGGAGCCACGCAGCCCCCCTCTTCTTCATTTAGGTTGACCTGGCCCGATATCGGCCAGGGGGAAGTGGACCGTATGCGCCCCCTCTCCAAAATGCTTATTAATCAATGGCCCCAGGACCTGGCCCACCCTGGGGCTGAAAAACAAGCAAGCGTGGGAGACCGTAATTGTTTTTTTTCAATTTTGCTGCAAATTTGTGAATCCGCCACAAAATCGCAGCAATATTTAAAAATTAAAAGCTTTTTGGCACAGGCAAGGTCCCTGGGGGACCCCATCACCAGGCATAGAGGTCAGGGTATTGCTACCCTGCCCCCTTTTCTTTATTTGTAACTTTTTGTTTGGTTCTTGGCTGAGTCCAAGTCACAAATTGGCTGCCAACACTTCTTGGTTGAAGTATTGGCACCCAATCAGATCTTTACATGAGATTAGTTGGATTCGCGGAGCGTCCGCGTCCCTAGATATACATATTTGGTTTTCTTGTAATATCGCAAAAACTACTGAATGTATTCACACTAAATCACACAAAGGGCTCTTTCTGGACCAAGGGCTACCTCTCTGCCAAATTTCGTCCAATTCCACCCAGCAGTTCGGGCTGTAGTCGTGTCTAAAATGTCTATAGGAATAACATGGGAAACACACTTTATTTGACCCCCCTTTTTCTCAGCCCCCACTTGACAAATCACCTCAAAACTTTCCATGCACAACTAGAATCAGAAGCCTACTTTTTTTTGGAAGATTTCGTGAAGATTCGGCAAATGCCGCTAAGGTTATAAGCAAGTCAAAAAATGCTTTTCCTATGGAAATTAGGTCCTAACTATGCCTACCTACTGGTGACCACTATAACTACCTACTGGCGAAATGCCGTGCCACGTTCCATCAGCACAGAAGACTGGCACTCCCAGATATATTTTCACTAAGAAAAGTTTTTAATCGATCACGCATTTCGACTCTTCCGGGTCTTTGTGACGGCATTGTTTGCCCGTCAGAAAGACCCGGAATGGCCGAAATTTGTAGCCGATTAAAAACATTTCTTTTTTAAAATATATCTTGGAGTGTGATTCTTCTGTGTCAGCAGAACGCGACACTGCATTTCTTGGATTTATAACCAGGACCTGCACCGGATATATATATATATACGATTTCCGCCAAAGTTGCCGCTCTCGACACAGCAGGTGCTGCAGCTCACGAGGGCGGCCTCGTGAATATAAATCGCACCAACAGTTCCAAAGATGCTGCGCACTCAGGCTATTATGATGATAAGTTGTTTATTTCATGCAACTCAAAGCAAGTATACTGACAAACGCGTTTCAGCCCCCTGGCCTTCATCAATGTCAGTAGTTCAAATGCAAAATACTTCCTTTTAACACAAATCAAATTCATTGGATAGCGGCTGGATTATAGAAATAGAAAAGGGACCATGTTATGGAGATGGCCAAAGTAGATGGAAGCGTCAGCCATCTTTAAATATTCGTGCATGTATTGCATCGAATCCTGTTCATGCTCATAACTGTTTTGAATTCACAGATCACCAACAAGGGTGAAAAACATAAAATGAAGTAAATTAAATACTGATATTCAAACAATACGTATTCCAGATTAATATCAAGTTCAATTATTCATAACATTACCTAATTAATTCTCAATACATGATTGCCCAATTCATCATTCCTTTGTCAATATATCACGGAAACCGTTATTGCTGCATAATGCATAAATAATATATATATGTATATAGATATATATTCATAGACGACTTCACCCAGGATGCCGAACTCACAGTGGGTGCCTCCTCAGACGGGGGGGTGAACTCCGTTATGTTACACAACAACTCAAAAACATGCTAGGAGCACTCACGGGGTAGTTCAGTAAGATTTAATTAAACAAACACGTTTCCGCGTAATGCCTTTCTCAGTGTTATTAAATAAAAATGATACACAGTGTGCTATTGGTTTAAGTAGTCCAGTTATTGCGCTCATTGGTGGGATTCCAACCAATAGTCTTGTCACTGTGTCTCCAGCCCCTCGCCTGCCGCTGGTTGTTATTCGCAAGAACCTCGCAGATGTCCATCATATGGAAGGGCATTTTGGATTTGTATAATCCACGACCTTTTTGTGGTCGATGAGCTCTGACAGCGGCGCTTCTGGCACTCCAAATAAATTCATAGACGACTTCACCCAGGATGCCGAACTCACAGCGGATGCCTCCTCAGACGGGGAGTGAACTCCATTTTATATATATATATATATATATATATATATATATATATATATATATTGATTGCGTCTTCCAGGAGGTGGAGGGTGAATTTCGTCTGGGATATATATCAAGCCTGACCACTGTCCACAGTACATAAACCTTTATTGTGGCAAGCAGGTAGCATGATGCGTTTCGACTCAGGTGAATCTTAATCATATGCCTTAACACAGTGGCCAGTTGTGGCCAGTTGTTGGTCTCATTTAAAACATATTAATCAACAGTGATGAAGTACAAAGTACATCGTTCCAATAGAACATGAAAAAAGACTTAAAATGATATCCACAATCACCTCCTAATTGCATAATTAAAGTTCTAAACGGAGTCAGTGCATTTGTTTAAATAATAAACGATGCATTGGTAAATCCATGTCAATAGCATTCCACTTGGGGCACATCAACTGTAGTTCCTTATTTTCACGAGTCAAAGACCACATTACCCACAGTATAGCAATGTTCTACGTCACAATGTCAATGCCTCAATCATCACATCTGTCAAATATCATCTTTTTTCTCTCCGATTTGGACATAATTACATACCCTCATTCTTGCATTTAGATGAATCAATCCCGTTTGTGGCTGAGTTAAAGGAATGATGTCCTGGTCCAACGTTATGCCACTTTTGTAGTCAAACCTCAATGTTCTTCAGTTTCAAACTCGTTTGCCTTAATTGAAATCACGGAGGCATGGCATGCAGTTCACGCAAGATGTAATACGTATGGGGACGCGAAGGAGGAGGATGACGGAAAGAAGGAGACACCGCGGCAAGGAGGAGGGCGGCCTGCAGAGAAGGTTTTTTTTTTTTTTAATTAAAAAACTTTCCATGGGCTTGGGGCGGAGCAGAGCTTTGCATAGTTCCACTGAATTTTTTTTAAACTCTTTGGAACTACGCAGAGCACCACTCCGCATACTCCGCCCAGGGTTAGAAAAGTGTTGGATAGCAGAGGGATAAAATGTACTATTCCCATTCCAGTCAGTGCAACAGTAGGGAAAGTGTTGGATAGCGGAGTGGTAAAAATTACTATTCCCACTCCAATGAGTGCAAAAGTAGGGAAAGTGTTGGATAGCGGAGGGGTACAAATTACTATTCTCACTCCAGTGAGTGCAACAGTAGGGAAAGTGTTGGATAGCGGAGGGGTAAAAATTACTTTTCCCACTCCAGTAAGTGCAAAAGTAGGAAAAGTGTTGGATAGCGGAGGGATAAAATGTACTATTCCTTCTCCAGTCAGTGCAACAGTAGGGAAAGTGTTGGATAGCGGAGGGATAAAATTTACTATTCCCACTCCAGTCAGTGCATCAATAGGGAAAGTGTTGTATCGCAGAGGGGTAAAATTTACTATTCCCACTCCAGTCAGTTTAAAAGTAAAATCAAACAATATATCACCCACAAAATAAACATATTTTTTTAAAAGGAAATAAAAAAATATAAATATGTTACAAATAAAAATAAAAATATATTTAATATACAAAATTTGAAAAAATTAAAACTTATTATATTGTTAAATACATATCACAAATACCTACAAATATGATATTAAATACAATAAAAAAGATTTTTCAAACAAATAAATATTTTTATTTATTAATTATTTAGTAACAAAAACATTATTACAAACATTTAGTTGATTTACTTCCTACCCTATAACACCACACAACTCACAACCCACATCTAAAATAAAAATAAAATATTTGCATAATTAACAATTTATTATCAATTAAACAAATATTATTAATTAAAAAACAAATTAAAACACATAAAAATTAATCAACTTCCCACCCTTTACCCCTATAATCCCCACAACCCACACCTAAAATTAAACTGTAAAAAAATTAATTACACAATTAAAATTTATTTTCAATTAAATAACTAACAGTATTTAACAACTAATTATAGAGTAAGTAAACTTATTTTACTCCCCACCATTTACCCCTATAAACCCAAAACCCACACACAAAAAATAATTCAACAATTACCCTAATTATCAATTAATTAATTTATATTAATTATCAACTAATTATTAATTAATTAAAAATAAATTACTTCCCACCCTTTACCCCTAAAAACCCCACAACCCGCAACAAAAATTAATTTCACAATTTCCATATTTAGTTGTCAATTAATTAATATTAAATAACAACTAATTATTAATTAACAACTAATTATTAATTAATTCAAAATAAATTACTTCCCACCCTTTACCCCTATAAACCCCACAACCCTACCTAAAATTAATTACACAATTACCATAATTAATTATCAATTAATTAATATTAATTAACCACTAATTAATAATTAATTAAAAATAAATTACTTCCCACCTTATATCCCTATAAACCACATAACCCACACATTAAATTTACCCAAAACATTAAAAACATGATTAACATTATAAAATCTCAAATAAATATTAATACATAAAAAATATTCATTCATTTATTATAATTAAATTACTTCCCACCCTATTCCCCTATAAACCCACAACTAAAAAACACAAAATTTAATTAAAATACAATAACTACTACAAATTTAGCAAGTATTAAAAAAATAAACTATGCTTATACAAAAAATACATCACATACATTTAAAATATATACTAAAATACATAACACTAATTAAAAAAATGATATTTTAAACAACTACATTTTTGCAAACGATATTACTGACTTCTATATTTTTTAAATCAATATTTCTTACCTTAAATTCGATATTCTTGACCACGATATTCTTGCTGTCAATATTTCTGTGTCAATATTTAAAACTCAATATTTGTCTAAGTCGACATTTCCAACTCGATATTTTGACTGAATACCATTTCCTCCACAAATTTGATACAGGCGTGATATACTTGTTGCATAATTCATGATTTTCAACTGCGCACGCTCTGTTCTATAACCTCATGACATTAAAGCAGAATCAATGTTTGTATGATGAGTTAATGCACATGGGATGGTCCCTCGCTCTCCTACTCAGATTGACTGCTGGCCCAGCGTGGTGGCTCAGTAGTAGTTGAGGGATTTAGCAGCAAAGACTATCAATGGATGCACAGTGGTTGGAGCCAGGTCCACAAGGCGTCTGCATGCATCTGGCAACAGGAGATGCAGAGCACTGTGCTGGAGCTGCTAATGCTGTGCAAGGCTCACTCTAATAGTCGGCTTGAATGGCAGCTTGGAACAGAAGAGGGTAGATGGTCGGAGATGGAAAGACAACGGGTGCCAGAGTGGGGAGCAGAGGAGCAAGACTAGTATCAGCACATCCTAGAGGAAAGTTGCAAGCACAGATTCCCCGCAGCCAAAATATCATGACACCAGAACATTATAATGTCCTCCTACATACCCTGATTTCCATGTGAAAGTGAATTTAATTCAGTTTCCAGATCACCTGCTAAGCAGTTCCTTTGTTTCTATGCTGGTTACTTCCCTTTGGCAAGTGTCAGGTCAGTACTGTTTCTATGAACCACTTGCCCTTGCTTAATGTTTCAGTTACTTTTCATTGAAATTTGCTTTGTCTAGTTCTCTCTTTTGTCTTACATTCTCCACTATTAGGATCACTTTTAATATTCCATCTTTTAGTTCTGTTTTATGGCTCTTCTTCCTTTGTCTTAGTCTTTCTACCAGTTTTTTAAGTCTTTCTTTCATTCTCATGGATATATTTGCATGTTGCTAACCAGGACATATTTGAATCTTTACAATTTGCACGGATAGGTGTTTAAAGAATAAATAGAGGGGAATCTTCTAGGTAGTTACGCGTGTAGAACCGATTGCGTTTTCCAGTACTAAATAAACTAAAAGTGACCAATCCATTTTTATTGTTGTACATCTGTCTAATTCTGGCAGCTGACAACCACAAGTGGATCTGAATAGGCACCTCCCTACCACTTTGAGGGTCCACCGCTCCTAAATGTATGAGACCAGACAGAACGGAGTCTCCCCAGGGGTATGGAAACTGATAGCAGTGATACCAATGGACCTGAAATGAGACAAGGGGAATAATGTGTAACATGTCTGTAAAGTACAATGTGAGAATATGATCTTGGTAATTCACCCCGCGCCACTGCAAGACTTCCAAAATGACCTACCTGATCCAGAATGTTTTGCTGCTGATAATCTGTAACCCCAGCAGCAACTTCAAAGAAAGAATGGTAAATCCCTCTGATGAATGGTTGTAAACTGCTACAAGTCCATGTAATCAGTGTGAGGACAACCTGAAATCTAGCTTCATTGGATCAGGAGTGGAAAATTGAGTCAAAATAGTTATGGGGAGGAGTGGAGGAAGATGAGGGGTCCAAAACAGGAGGAACAAACATTTAGAGAACTTTCAAAAAAGGGAGAAGGTAATTAAGGCAGGAATGTGAACAAGGTCAGTTTAAATACATAAAGGGGTAAGGAAGGAAAGGTGGAGAAGGCCTGGTCAACAGGAGCAGTCTTAGCTAGTCGTCTGTCATACTGAGAATGATGATGGGCCACTTCTGTGGCTGGGCCTTCTTAAGGGTCTTTCGCTGATTGGTCATTAGTTTCAGGTGCCCTGGCTGGGTATGTGTGAGTGAGGGCAGGGCCTACCAGAGTAAACCGTACTACAAAAGCAGAGCTTGCCTGCCAGTGGCTCAGAGGCTCAATGTGTGGTTTTGGTGTATCCTCGAGCCCCTTGCTCTGTGGACTGCCACCGGTCCCAGGATGATTGTTTCTGGTCCAGGGAGGACCTGGCTTGGCAGTTCGGTCTGGACTGTTCCCATGAGGCACAGGGTCAAGACTGATTTGCATATGGCTGGGTCCAAACTGGGGTGGCGTAGTGGGCAAAAGAACGATAGATTTAACCCAGATCTCTTGACTGGGGGAGAATGTTTGAATCATTCAGCATTCTGTCCATCATTTGTTGCAGTTACACTTTTCGCCCTAAGTAGGACGGGTATGCCCAGACGTGGGTCCCTTGCTCACTGTGCCACTGGATTCAAGCTAGCCTGGCTGATGAAGGATGACATACCCCGAAACCGGTCCCAGAATGCTTGTTTCAGGTCCAGGGAGGACCTGGCTTGGCAGTTCGGTCTGGACTGTTCCCATGAGGCACAGGGTCAAGACTGATTTGCATATGGCTGGGTCCAAACTGGGGTGGCGTAGTTTGCAAAAGAACGATGGATTTAACCCAGATCTCTTGACTGGGGGAGAATGTTTGAATCATTCAGCATTCTGTCCATCATTTGTTGCAGTTACACTGAGTTGCAGCCAGCATGCCTCGCGTGTGGGAGGGCGCACAGGAGGAAGTATAAAAAACAATCTTACCTTGAAGCCGGGTCCCGTGTCTTCTCTGCTCCTGCTCTCCTGCCTCCGACTCGGACAGGAACAGGAAGCATGCAGCCAGGCCCCCTCCCCTAAGCCAATCACAACTCTGCAATCCAGCGTTGTGATTGGTCTGAGCGCCCAGGGGCTGGAGGGGTGGCTATGTTCTCCATGCAGGCTGTGAGGCAGCCTGCATAGAGAAGGGGAAAGTGCGCATGTCTGGTTTGGGGGGCCCAAGAGGGCCGGTCACACAGTCATTGCGCTCTTAGGAGTGGGCAAACCACTCCTCCCCTGCCCTGCTCCGTTAGCAGAGCAGCCCCACCCACCCGCCCGCCTGCAAAGGAACCAGAAAATGGTAATAACTCAAAGTTATTACCATTTTATGTTTTTGCTTCTCGTACTGCGAGAAAGCAGTGGGGCGATGCTCCTCTGCCATAGCGGAGGAGCCGCCACTGCTGCCACCCCCTCAATGGCTACAGTCCCCATTGTCCTTTTCCCCACTCCTGCAATCTCCAGATGCCACCTCTTCCCCTGTACCTAGACCTTGTGGGTAAGCGTTCATTTGGTCCCTGCAATGAGGACGGGGATGCAATCACAGGACAAGCAGAAAAGCGCGTATCGCTAACAACATCACAGTATTCCAATTAAGTAGGTGCAGCCCTCAGAGAGCATCAATGCAGAGTCCTGATGCAAGTTCAAATCTAGCCTCAAGTATCAGTGATACAGTCAGGCTACTCTGTACTAAAACTCACTTGCTACCTTACCATGAGGACTGCACTCCAGAGACAGGTGCTGCGAGGAGGCCCGAGGAAAGAGGAAAACAATACGTACAGGGGTGTTAGTGCTGTAGCTTTCAGAGGGGTGGCCTGATGCAGTGACCCTGACTTCCATTTCAAGGACTCATGGCCAAGCACTGCAGGACTAGATGGCACATAAGTTACTCTCCTTCAACATGGCCGCCGTTTGATTGAAATCAACGACGGCTTCTTTCAAACGCATTATTAGGAGAGTCTGAATATAAACATCAAACATTGCACGTGCTTCGGTGGCCCACACAAGGATACGGAGCGCTACTTAAGAGCTACAATACAATGCAACAAAATAAAATACAATGCATCTTTAGGAATCTCTGCATTACAGTGTGCTAGATAGCAAGTAAACCCCCACACCGTGAGGTGCATATATATAATAACATATTGCAATTCAGCAAGGTTTGAACTTTATAGTACACCGGGGAGCATCAGTTATTAAGTACAGATGAACTGTGCCCTGATACTTATTACTCACAGGGCATAAGTCAATGTACAAGGGTACATGGTGCGATTTCTTCTTCTAAAAGGCGAATAGAAGTCTTTTTCTCTCTCTCCTCAGGGAATGTACAGAAATCTACTTTATTTTCAAAGGATGATGGATAATGTGAAAGGGCTGACTGTAACAAAAGTATATGTACCTGTGACTTGATTTGCTTTCCACTTCTCTATAAATTCTTAAAAGTGCGTGTTATCTTTCATTCACAGGCAGCGTGTCAAGTCAACAGAACTGGAAAATTAATGGATTTCTTTAGTCATGAATCAAATGTAGCTTTGGCAGTTGCAGTGAATGCGCCTGAAACCTGTTTGCAAGGATGGCGGATGCGTGCTTTAATCTCAATACCTGTTCAGTCTGTTTGCTGGGATTACAAGTCTGGGGTCGTTTTGAGATGCTACATTACTGTAAGTGATGCATATTTTACACCAGGCCTCGGCCATTATCTTTTTTCAAAGACTCTGCAGGCGGCTTCAAGACATGCAAGGCCCAGTTGTGTAACTAAACCTTCACCGCCCCTCCCCCCCACGCAAGATATCCTAATGGCAGGCCCTACCGCCTTACCCCTTCTATGAGCAGGCATTTCAGCAAGAAAGGGAAAGGCAAAGGAGAAACTGATAACTAATCCTCCCCTGACACTAAGGGCCACATTTACAATTGCTTGCTGTGTGGCAGACATTATTCTCTTAAACCAGCTGTGATGTATGATAAACTATACTTCTATTACACCTTCTATAAGATGTGTAATTTGTAAAGCACACGTTCACCCAGAAGGGTATCTTGGCGCTGAATAACAGATGTTTATTGTTACCCAACTCAATGGTGCACATTTTATCGGCCTCAGAAGGATGAAAGACTGAGTTGACGCACCAGGATTTGAACCTGTGACCATGAGGTCAAACACAGGTTCCTACAGTGGACGCATTAGTCCACTAAGCCACCAGACCCAGCCAAAGCTGCTTGATCTTCAGAAATAACATAACAAACGTCCCCTAATGCAGCAGGGTTAGTTTCAGGAATTTTCTGCTCTGGACTGCTTAAGTGCCAACCCCAGGTAGTAAGGTAGCCAGCCACAATGGCTTTGAGGGCTATTACCTAATTGGGTGGTGTTAGAAATGGGGGTCTCTAGTTGGCAGAGGTAGGTACTTTTGTCCAAATAGGGACCCTTGCTTCTAGTCAGGGTAAGGGGGATACACTCCTAAAATAACCCCTGCTCACCCCCTTGGTAGCTTGGCACGAGCAGACAGGCTTATCTCAGAGGCAGTGTGTAAAGCATTTGTGAACACATACAGTAACACAGTGAAAACACTACAGATGGACACCACTCCACTTTAGAAAAATAAGTAATCTTTATCTAAACTCCAGTGGCGGCGAGTGACATAAAAAAAGTTCAGGATGAGGGCCCTATGGCGAGCTTGACCATCAGGAGGGGTTGGGGCGGGGGGGGTTCTCCCCCTGAGAAAATTTAGAAAAAAGAATGGGCAAATGGTGCATTTTCAAGCAAATTTGAGACAGCAAGAAAGTTAATAAGGAAATTGTGAAAGTGCAATTATGATATCAATAAAAAGATTTCATATTGTAATGACGCAGTTACAGCCTGAGGCCTGAGTTTATTACTGTCGCACTGCCACAGTCTCAAATTTTCATCACAATGCAGGCTACCCTACCAGTACAGTGGCAATGGTTTGCATTCCAAAAGAAAGTTTGTATTGAGCCACAATTTCAATGTCAGAGGACAATGGAGGACATCCGTTACACATTCATGCCTAAAACAACTGCCAATGTAATGCTACAAAATGAAATCACCTAAGGGCGGTATGCAAGCACAGCAGCAGTCTGAAGTTAGCTGTATTGTTTTTAAACAGCATTCTAATATACTTTCTAATAGCGCTCACGCTGCTGTTTCGTGACGCTTTAAATATAAACCAAAACAGTGGCGTAGCTAGGCACTCTGCCGCCCGTGGCGGTCCCTGTCTTTTGCCGCCGCGCTGAGGGGGGGGGGGTGCTGGCGATGATTTTTGCGGCCGCCGCCGCCCCTAAAACTCGTGCCGCCCGGGGCGCACCGCCCCCTCCGCCCCCCCCTTGCTACGCCAGTGAACCAAAACCAACCTTTACATTTACAATGCACAACTTTTCAACCTCGGAAGGTTGTGTGGGCTTAGTGCAGGCTGGAAGCTGCCCCTTTCCTATATACCTGAGAGTGAGTGATTAACTCACTGTGATATCTTATTAGGAAATATGGTGACTGAAAACAGCGCTATCTGCTGGGTCGATATTTTGAGTGAAACCGAAATCAGGAAACTGTTCCAGGTGAAACCTGGCTCTTCGCTCCAGCAGCCAAATCTTATAAGCTGAGCATGCGTGTGGAACATTAATATACATCAAAGAAAATGGAGCGCTTTGTTCCATATCGACCTCTAGTGTCCCCTAAAGCACCTTTAGACCTATGCACTGCTGAGGGCCCATTAACTACATAAAAGAAAACTGCCTCGGCAACTCATGAAGTATGGCCGCAGGCAAGCACATTCAACAATGTAAAGTTGGAGTGTGAACGTTTTCATCAATTTATTTTGAAGGTTGTCCATATAGTTTACATGTTATGTTATGTTATGTTAATTAATCTTATAAGGCGCACAGCTACCACAAAGGTTTCCGGCGCCGCTTGACAGAGAAAGGAGAAAAGTAAAAGTTGCAGAATCTAATTAAAAGAATTACCCACAAATTATTGGTTAAACAACCAAGTTTTTAAATGTTTGCGAAAATTACTAAGGATGTTTTCGTTCCTAAGAGAAAGAGGAAGAGAATTCCACAACTGAGGACCCAAATAAGAAAAAGACCGTCCGCCCATGCGAGACAGTTTGATCCTAGGAACTGAAAACTTCACCTGGGTAGACGAGCGAAGAGAACGTGATGGTATGTAGGGTTGAACAATGGCCTTTAGATATTGGGGGGCACTGCCAGACTTAACTTTAAACATGTAACACAGGGCTTTGAATTTCACACGCTTCTCCACCCTAAGCCAATGAAGATCACAGAGAGAACTTGAAACAGAGGACCTTCTAGGGAGCTGGCAGAGCATTCTTGCCGCTGCATTTTGCACCATCTGCAATCTACGTGTTACATCCTTATTAGCGCCCAGGTACAGGATGTTGCCGTAGTCCAGCCTAGATGTGATGAGGGCCTGGACTACCGTACGTTGAGTAGAGTTAGGCAACATCCACAGAATTTTCCTAAGCCATTTAAGGATGGTGAAGCAGGTAGATGCCACCTTCACTGCTTGCTGCTTCACAGATAGTTGATCGTCAATGATGACCCCCAGATTACGTACTTGGCTAGCAGGTTGAGGGAAAATTCCCATTTCAGACGGCCAGTGTTGAGGCCCCCAAAGGTCCTTATTCTTACCCAGAATTAGAACCTCTGTTTTTTCACCGTTAAGTTGTAATAAGTTAGCTTGCATCCAACCTGCAATATTCCTCAAACCTATTTGGAGAGATGATGTCTTGGAAGTCCTATCCGCCGACAATGAAAAAATTAATTGTCGCAAAATCCTGATTTCAATCCCAATGTGTTTAAAAAGGCAACACCACTTCCATTCGTACTACGTTTACAGATGCATGCACTTTTTAGAACGGACTACAGAAATACTTAAGCCACCACCACACCTAACGTAGCATATCACCTACCATGCCTCATTGCTCTCCAACCACATTAACCTACCAGTACCAAACCGTACGTTTGTTATGCGCTGCCACTGCCCATTAGCAAAAATGGAGGCCTACTGGCCGAGGGGCTGCAGCCTTTCATGCATGCAGAGGTGTGATGTGCCCTATTTAATTGGGGGAGGCACCAATCAACAGGACCCAAGGCAGCAAATCAAATAAAGAACCCCCCAATGTGCAGGAAAAACACTCACATGGGGGTTTAAGTCAGAATCGGAGCAATAGTACACCCCAAATGTAGAAAGTGCGATGGAGCGTGCATGAAAAACTAAAAGATTTGGTGGTGAAATGGTCAGAGCAATACACCCTGCCACCAAAGGTTTTCGTTTTTCATGCACGCACTCTCCGACAAGGGGGCCAGACAGGAAGACAAGACACCGGATATTATAAAAGTAATGCCTGCAGCCTGCGTTAATTATTGTTGCGCTGCGTTGGTCGTTAACTTTTGAACTCCCTCTGGCGAAATCAGTAGTATCATAATGCACACTTTCCACTCCAGCGCACTCCAAGCATGCAATATAATAAATATATAACTCACATCACAAAAGCGGAAGCTGCACGACGCGCACAGCACTGATGGGGTACAGGTCTTTTGGAGAGCGAAGGCTCTAAACCCTTCCCTTCTTACTCGTCACAGGCTTGGGTGGGGTCAGTTATGTTTGCTGACCACACCCCACTCTGTGACGACTTGGGAAAGGGAAGGGTGGAGAAAGACAGCATTGGGGTTGACAGACAGCCCAGAAAGTACAGGGCTGATACTGTACACGCCGGGGTATGATCGAAAAATCCGACGCTGCATCGCGTCATTTCTGGGCGGGCCCCGAGGACCCACAAGCATTGAAGGCCCAGGCTGGCAGCATGTCAGCCCGGTGTAGGCTGCAGAAAAATAATCTTTAAAACTGGCACATGTGCACTAGAGCATGTGTCCAAGAAAAACGGCCTCACTGCCTGACCGTTTCAGCGAGCAGCATCACCAGTCTCAGGACTCCTTGTCATCTACTGCAAGTCTTGAATTGCTTAATTTCGTCTCTCAAGGAAGCAAACCAGAGACTGATGTCTCTAGGTTACCTCTCCCTATTAATGAAAAGGAAAAATCCTCAAAACAGCATCACCAGTCTAGTCAGTGAAACCAGGCACTGCATTACAATGGAAATATGGATGGTAATAACTTTATGCAATTACCATCCATAAGGCTTGTAGAGTTAGAGGGGCGCAGCCCCCCGCCCAGCATCAGGAACCGCCCCTGCTAAACTCCAAACAAGACCAAACGACAAAAATCCACAATACAGTAATAAAAATATGACTTTCAGATGGTAGAAATAGTTCAGTTCAATGCAAGTTGTAAATGCGACACTTTTCTCAAAAGTACCTTAGATGCGTCACGCAAAGCAAACAAAATGGCCGCAGGGAAGGTGATGCGTCTGTTCCTTACACTCAGGGGAGGTGATACGTCTGTTCCTTACTGCAGCGCAGGGGAGGTGATGCGTTGGTTCCTTACTGTGTGGGGAGTTGATGCGTCGGTTTCTTACTGCGGTCCCCAACGATGCGACAGTCTTGGCACCTCGATGCGATGCGTCGATCCGGTACGATGCGTGTCTTCGTGCAGCCGCACAGCAGGCTTGCGTCGGGATCGGTGCGGCGGCGGCGATTTCTCGAGCCACGGCAGACGCTGCGACGGTTTCTTCGGCGATGCATCGGAAAACCAGTGGGGATGCGACAAGCTTCTTCGGTGTTGCGCCGATTTCCCAGCTCCCAGTGACAAACAGTCTCCAGAGGTCCTAAACAGCAGCAGGCACCTCTTTGCAGGTTGGAATTCCCAGCAAGGCAATTCAGGGGAGCTGGTGGTGAAGTCTTTGTGTCCCTGAGACTTCAGAACAGGAGGCAAGCTCAGTTTCAAGCCCTTGGAGATCTTTTCTTCAAGCAGGTGACAAAGCAAACAGCAAAGTCCTTTTTCTCCTTTCCTTGGCAGCAAGCAGCCACTGCAGGCCAACCCCAGACAGCAAACAGCATTGTGGCAGTATTCCTCCTCAGCTTCTCCGGCTCTTCTCCTTGGCAAAGGTTTCCTCTTGATTTCCCAGAAGTGATCTAAAAGTCTGGGGTCTGGGCCCCTCTTTTTATACACCAAAATCCTTTGTTCTCTGAAGGCAGAGAGTGTCTGTACCCAGCCAAAACCAGTTCTGTGGGGCACTTTGCAAGTGCACAACAATGTCCTTTGTCAGTGTGAGCCCTGGCTTCAGACAGACCACAGGGGGCGGAGCCGTCATTGTGGAAGGCAGGCACAGCCCTATTCAGGTGAATGTGCTACTCCTCCCACCACTCCAAATGCAGACCAAGCCTATTCAGCCCAGCCCTGACTCATCAGACTTCTGGTGCCACTGCCCTGCTCCAGCCCCTGTCTTCCAAAAGCCAGACATGCAATCCACAAACCTAGCAGAGGCACACTGGATGGTTAGGCAAGAAAATACCTACTTTCTAAAATGGTATTTTCAAACACAGAATGTAAAAATCACCCTCACTAAAAGATGCACTTTAACATTCTGAGTTCAGGCATACTAAACTTTATTTTCCCATCTTGTTCCCAGGGTCAGTTATGTTTATAAGATGTTATAAACAAACTCCCCATTCTGGCCTATGGGAACAGACAGCCTTGCAATAGTGAAAAAACGAAATTGGCAGTATTTCACTATCAGGACATGCCACACACATCAGGGCATGTCCTACCTTTCACATACAATGCACCCTGCCCACAGGGGTACCTTGGGCCTACATTAGGGGTGACTAACATGTAGAAAAGGGAAGGTTTAGGGACTGGCAAGTGTGTGCACTTGCCAAGTCGACATGGCAGTCCCAGACTGCACACAGGCTCTGCAATGGCAGGCCTGAGTCACATTTTACAAGCTGCTTCTGTGGGTGGCACAATCAGTGCTGCAAGCCCACCAGCAGCATTTGATTTACAGGCCCTGGGCACACATAGTGCACTGTACTAGGGTCTGACAAGTAAATCAAATGAGCCAATCATGGAATCACTAATCCATAACAATACTTTACAAAGGGAGCACTTGCACTTTGGCACTGAACAGCAGTGGCAAAGTGCCCAAAGCATCTAGACCAGCAAAAACGGAGTCCAACACACAGCAAAACACAGGAAGTAGAGGCAAAAAATGGAAGGGAGACCCACGCCAATGGTGCCAGGTCTAACACGTGCCGCCTCCAGCTGAAATGTGGGGAGAACTACCCACCCTCTTGGGAGTTCTCTTCACTAAGGCGGAAAAATCTGGACAGAGCATTGGCGTGTTCTGTACCAGGGCGGTGTTCCTCCGTAAAGTCCATCCCTGTAGGGAAATGGACCACCTCAACAGCTTTGGATTCTCACCCCTCATTTGCATCAACCATCTGAGGGGCCTGTGGTCTGTCTGAACCCGGAAGTGAGTCCCAAACAAGTATGGTCTCAGCTTCTTCAGCGCCCAGACCACAGCAAATGCCTCATGCTCAATCGCACTCCACCTCTGTTCCCGTGGAAGTATCCTCCTACTAAGGAAGGTTACAGGTTGGTCTAGGCCCTCCTCATTTAGCTGTGAGAGCACAGCCCCCACACCATGCTCTGAAGCATCTGTCTGCACAAAGAATTCTCTTGAGAAGTTGGGTGCCTTAAGCACGGGCGCTGTGCACATGGCAGATTTCAGGGCATCAAAAGCCTTCTGGCAGACGTCAGTCCAGTTCACTTTCCTGGGATGTTTCCTGCAAGTCAGCTCTGTCAAGGGGGCAACAATGGTGCCATACCCCTTGACAAATCTCCTGTAATACCCGGTGAGTCCTAGAAAGGCTCTCACCTCTGTCTGAGTCTTGGGGGGTTCCCAAGCCAGAATGGTATCAATCTTTGGCTGTAGGGGCGCCACCTGGCCGCTCCCTACCTGGTGTCCCAAGTACACCACAGAACCCTGACCGATCTGGCACTTACTCGCCTTGATCGTGAGGCCTGCCCTCTGCAGCGCCTTCAACACTTCATAGAGGTGGTGCAGATGTTCCTCCCAAGTGGCACGGAACACTGCAATGTCATCCAGGTAGGCGGCACTGAAATCTTCCAGTCCAGCCAACACCTGGTTGACCAACCTCTGAAAGGTGGCAGGGGCATTCTTCATCCCAAAGGGCATCCCCCGGAATTGGTAGTGCCCATCTGGTGTGGAGAATGCTGACCTCTCTCTTGCCCCATCAGTCAAGGCGATCTGCCAGTACCCAGACGTTAAGTCAAACGTACTGAGGTACCTGGCAGCCCCCAACCGATCAATGAGCTCATCAGCTCTGGGGATGGGGTGCGCGTCAGTCCTGGTGACTAAACTGAGCCTGCAGTAGTCCACACAGAACCGGAGTTCTGGTGTGGCACCGGGTGCGGCAGCCTTCGGGACCAAGACCACTGGGCTGGCCCAAGTGCTGTCTGAGGGCTCAATCACCCCTAGCGCTAACATCTTGGCGACCTCCTCCTTGATGCAAGCTCTGACCCTGTCAGTCACTCTGTAAATCTTATGTTTTACTGGAGGACTGTCCCCAGTGTCCACATCATGGACGGACCACTGAGTGACACCGGGGGTCAGGGAGAACAGGTCAGGGAACAGTGCCAACAGTTGGCGACAGTCACTCTGCTGCTCAGGGGTCAGGGAGTTAGAGAGGTTCACACCATCCACTGACCCATCTTGCTCCTTTGCAGACAGGAGGTCAGGAAGAGGCTCAGTCTCTTCCATCCCAGCATCTGTTGCTAGGAGCATGCCCACTTCGGACCTCTCCAAGTGGGGCTTCAGGCTGTTCACATGCAGGACCCGCAAGGGGTTCCTGGGAGACTGCAAGTCCACCAAGTAGGTGATGTTGCTCTTGCGCTCCACCACCTCAAATGGTCCGGTCCACTTATCCTGGAGCGCACAAGGCTCCACTGGGGCCATGACCCAAACTTTTTGTCCAGGCTGAAACTCGATCAGAGTGGCATTCTGATCATACCAACGTTTCATCTCCTCCTGGCTGGCTTCCAGATTCGCCTGAGCGAGTTGTCTGAAGCGCTTAGTCTGGTTTCTGAAGGCCAGCATGTAGCTATATACATCCTGGGGAGGTTTACTGGGAGCTTTCTCCCAGCCTTCTTTCACCAGACTCAGAGGTCCTCTCACAGGATGGCCGTACAGTAGTTCAAAGGGACTGAACCCCAAGGACTTCTGGGGCACCTCTCTGTAAGCAAACAAAAGGCATCGCAAGAAGACGTCCCACTTACGCCTCATGGGTTCACCAAGACACATTATCATGCCCTTCCTGGTCCGGTTGAATCTCTCAACCAGCCCATTTCCTTGGGGGTGGTAAGGAGTGGTGAACTTATAGGTTACACCGCACTCCTGCCACAGAGACTTCATATACTTGGATATGAAGTTGGTACCATGGCCTGACACCACCTCTCTGGGGAACCCCACGCGGGAGAAAATCCCCATCAATGCATGACCCACCACGGGGGCCGTCACAGTCCGGAGAGGGATGGCTTCCGGGTACCGGGTGGCATGGTCCACCAAGACCAGGATGAACCTGTTGGCCATGGCTGTCTTGGGATCCAGAGGCCCCACAATGTCAATACCCACTCTCTCAAAGGGGGTGCTGACCACAGGGAAAGGTTGGAAAGGAGCCTTTGGCTTCCTCCCACTCTTACCACTTGCCTGGCAAGTCTGGCAAGTCCTACAATGAGTATCAGAACTCTTTCGCATTTGGGGCCAGTAAAAGTGGGTGACAAGCCTTTCAAAGGTCTTGTCTTGCCCCAAATGTCCTGCTAAAGGCACATCATGAGCCAGTCCCAGTAGGAAAGCTCTGAAGCGCTGGGGTACCACTAGCACACGGGCTGACCCAGGCTCAGCAACCTTAGGCTCGCTATACAGGAGACCATTCTCCCAGTAAATCCAATGTGATCCAGACTGATCACCTGCTGCCTGGTTTGCAGCCTGTTGCCACAAACCAACCAGAGAAGGGCACTTCTTCTGCTCCTCACAGAACTCTTCCCTGGAGGGGCCTCCTTCCTGCTGCCAATGGGTCAGCTCAGGCAGGTCCCCCTGTTCAGCCACTTGTTCCCCTGTAGGCTCCAGGGCATCCCCCTCAAGGTTTGCCTTCTCCTGGACCATGGGAACTTCGGGGGCGGTTTCCCGCGCCCCCTGCCTCTTCTCTTTCCGGCAGGCACCTGGGCCATTCTTTCAGGCTCCAGGTCCTCTTGAATGCCCTTACCGGCTGCCATTGACCGAGTGGTCACGCATGCCTACTCAGGCAGACCCAACATCTCTAAATGAGACCTCCGCTCCACCTTCGCCCAAGGGGAGCTCTCCAAATCATTGCCTAACAGACAGTCAACAGGCATGGCTGGCCTCACAGCTACTTTCAAGGTACCTGAGACCCCCCACTCCAAGGGAACCTGTGCCACTTTACAGAGGCACACTGAATTGTCAGCAGCAACTACTGGGTAGACTGCGTCGGGGACCGCCTGCTCTTCAGACACTAACCGACAACTGATAGCTGTCACACTGGCTCCGGTGTCTCTCAGAGCCTCCACACTATGGCCATTGATGGTCACCCACTGCCTGTACTTTTTAGTGTTATCAGGCAGATGAGCCCTAGGGACCACTGTCGCCTAAAGAGACCAGGGACATCTCTGCGGGACCCCACCCACCTTGGGCACCCATCTCCTCCCCCAAGGCTACACTAGCCATTTCCCGGGGCGGTGCACCAGTGGGTGCAGTGGTCACTGTGTTGGGACACTTGGGTCTTCCTTGGAAGTGACCCACCTGTCCACAGCTAAAGCAGGTCTTGGGACCCTTCTGCACAGGCTTACCTGGCGGGACCCATGGTCTTTTGTCAGCGGGAGGCTGGGAACCCTTACCTTGGTTCCCTTGAGGATTACTTTGGGGCCCTTTTTGGAACTCCTTTTGTTTACCCTTGTCCCCCCGCTCTTCTGCTGGGGACCCTGCCCACCTTTGGGGGAGTCTCCCACAAGACCCTTGTGGACCCTGGTACTGACCCAGCGGTCCGCCTCCACAGCAAGCTTCCTGGGATCAGCCAGCTTACTATCAATCAGGTGCTGGCGTAGCTCTGGAAAACAACTACTGGACAAGTGCTCCCACGCAACCAAATCATAGAGTGCCAGAAAATCATTTGCCTTGCTACTATTCACCCAACCATCCAATGCTCTGCAAAAAAAAGACACATATTCCACCCAGGTGCTAGACTCCAGCTTCTTGCAATTTCTAAATTTCTGCCTATAAAGCTCTGGGGTCAACCCATACCTGGCTACTAAGGCTTCCTTCATGGGGGCATAGGACATCTGATCCTCAGTGGGCAAGTCCAACAAGGTGTCCCTCCCCTCACTGACAAAGCGGCCCCACAACCCCGCTACCCAGTCTCTCTCAGGGATTCTATGGGACTTCATTGCCACCTCATAGGCCTTGAACCATTGACCAATGTCCTCATGCTTGCTGAAATCCTTAATAACATCCTTGGGAATGTATACTTTCCCTTCTACAGGCACTGATGGTGTGCTGCCACCAGAGGGAGTGATCTCTAGGCTCTTCGCTTTCAGCTCTAGCTCCCTCAACACTCTCTCATGCTCTAAAAGCATCTTCTTTTCCTCCATGGCCAATTTCTTGCTCTCTAACTCCAACCTCTTATTCTCTAAGTCACCCTGACTCCCCAGTTTGAGCTTAGCAAGCTCCATTTCATGCACTCTGCTTTTTTCCCTGTCCTCCAACTCTTCTGGAGACAGACCCCTTGAAGACACACTGCTGCCTTACCCGGGAGGCACTCCCCCCTCCAGTTAGGCCCACTAACCCATCCTGCTGCCCTTCTAAATTCTCCCCCTCCACCATAGGATCCTCGGTCTGCCCACTGGCATTCCTTGCTTCCAACCAGGCCCTCAGCACCTTTTAGAACTCCTCCTTCCTGGTGAGGCCTCTTATGGAGATTTTAAATGTTTTGCAGATGGTTTCAAGTTGTGGCACAGTGTAGGTATCAACCCTCTATTCTTCAAATTCAATATCCACAGATGCAATGGATCCTTGTTTACTCATGGTGAAAATTGGCAGTTCTCAAGATGCCAAAAATTCCACGGAAAAACTCTACCAAAATGTATGTGGTCGCGTAATGGTCTGCACTCACTAGTAGTGTACACCAATCACTGTATGTTAATCACAAATGCAAGTCCAGGATCCTCACCGCTGACCACCAATGTTAGAAATGGGGGTCTCTAGTTGGCAGAGGTAGGTACCTTTGTCCAAATAGGGACCCTTGTTTCTAGTCAGGGTAAGGGGGATACACTCCTAAAATAACCCCTGCTCACCCCCTTGGTAGCTTGGCACGAGCAAACAGGCTTATCTCAGAGGCAGTGTGTAAAGCATTCGTGAACACATACAGTAACACAGTGAAAACACTACAGATGGACACCACACCAGTTTAGAAAAATTAGTAATCTTTATCTAAACTCCAAACAAGACCAAACGACTAAAATCCACAATACAGTAATAAAAATATTACTTTCAGATGGTAGAAATAGTTCAGTTCAATGCAAGTTGTAAATGAGACACTTTTCTCGAAAGTACCTTAGATGCGTCACACAAAGCAAACAAAATGGCTGCAGGGAAGGTGATGCATCTGTTCCTTACACTCAGGGGAGGTGATGCGTCTGTTCCTTACTGCAGCGCAGGGGAGGTGATGCGTCAGTTCCTTACTGCGTGGGGAGTTGATGCATCAGTTTCTTACTGCGGTCCCCAACGATGCGACAGTCTTGGCGCCTCGATGCGATGCGTCGATCCGGTACGATGCGTGTCTTCGTGCAGCCGCACAGCAGGCTTGCGTCGGGATCGGTGCGGCGGCGGCGATTTCTCGAGCCGCGGCAGGCGCTGTGACGGTTTCTTCGGCGATGCGTCGGAAAACCAGTGGGGATGCGACACGCTTCTTCGGTGTTGCATCGATTTCCCAGCTCCCAGTGACAAACAGTCTCCAGAGGTCCTAAACAGCAGCAGGCACCTCTTTGCAGGTTGGAATTCCCAGCAAGGCAATTCAGGGAGCTGGTGGTGAAGTCTTTGTGTCCCTGAGACTTCAGAACAGGAGGCAAGCTCAGTTTCAAGCCCTTGGAGATCTTTTCTTCAAGCAGGTGACAAAGCAAACAGCAAAGTCCTTTTTCTCCTTTCCTTGGCAGCAAGCAGCCACTGCAGGCCAACCCCAGACAGCAAACAGCATTGTGGCAGTATTCCTCCTCAGCTTCTCCGGCTCTTCTCCTTGGCAAAGGTTTCCTCTTGATTTCCCAGAAGTGATCTAAAAGTCTGGGGTCTGGGCCCCTCTTTTTATACACCAAAATCCTTTGTTCTCTGAAGGCAGAGAGTGTCTGTACCCAGCCAAAACCAGTTCTGTGGGGCACTTTGCAAGTGCACAACAACCTCCTTTGTCAGTGTGAGCCCTGGCTTCAGACAGACCACAGGGGGCAGAGCCGTCATTGTGGAAGGCAGGCACAGCCCTATTCAGGTGAAGATGCTACTCCTCCCACCACTCCAAATGCAGACCAAGCCTATTCAGCCCAGACCTGACTCATCAGACTTCTGGAGCCACTGCCCTGCTCCAGCCCCTGTCATCCAAAAGCCAGACATGCAATCCACAAACCTAGCAGAGGCACACTGGATGATTAGGCAAGAAAATACCTACTTTCTAAAAGTGGTATTTTCAAACACAGAATGTAAAAATCACCCTCACTAAAAGATGCACTTTAACATTCTGAGTTCAGGCATACTAAACTTTATTTTCTTATCTTGTTCCCAGGGTCAGTTATGTTTATAAGATGTTATAAACATACTCCCCATTCTGGCCTAAGGGAACAGACAGCCTTGCAATAGTGGAAAAACTAAATTGGCAGTATTTCACTATCAGGACATGCCACACACATCAGGGCATGTCCTACCTTTCACATACAATGCACCCTGCCCACAGGGGTAACTTGGGCCTACCTTAGGGGTGACTAACATGTAGAAAAGGGAAGGTTTAGGGACTGGCAAGTGTGTGCACTTGCCAAGTCAACATGGCAGTCCCAGACTGCACACAGGCTCTGCAATGGCAGGCCTGAGTCACATTTTACAAGCTGCTTCTGTGGGTGGCACAATCAGTGCTGCAAGCCCACCAGCAGCATTTGATTTACAGGCCCTGGGCACACATAGTGCACTGTACTAGGGTCTGACAAGTAAATTTAATGAGCCAATCATGGAATCACTAATCCATAACAATACTTTACAAAGGGAGAACTTGCACTTTGGCACTGAACAGCAGTGGCAAAGTGCCCAAAGCATCTAGACCAGCAAAAATGGAGTCCAACACACAGCAAATCACAGGAAGTAGAGGCAAAAAATGGAAGGGAGACCCACGCCAATGGTGCCAGGTCTAACAGGTGGACCTTTTGCTGGCTTTCCATTGGTGTTGGCTAAGTCAAAAGCATGTTTTGATGGCAATGCCAGTGGCAGCTGAACCATTGTAAACTTTGGGCCTGATTCACAAAGGTAAACTTGCACGTTGGAGTAAGTTTACACATTTTCAGTATTCACAAAACTGCATTCTAATAATAAGTTACGAGTGCGGACACCACAATCGGGTAGAGAGCTCTGCACATAATAATATAGGATAGGTCTATCTTTTTATGTGCAGAGTTCTTCGCTCCAACTGCGGAGTCTACTCACTGGCAAACCTAATAGTAGAATGCAGTATTGAGAACACTGAAAATGCGTAAACTTACACAAATGTGTAAGCTTACCTTTGTGAATCAGGCCCATTGTGTTCCTGTACAGTTTAAATGATCCTGAGGCCATCCTCCTAAATCCTGTTTGTTCAGTCCCTTCCCTAGATTGAATAGGCCCCGATACATGAATACTCCTTAGATTACATTTGTGGGGAACCCATAGAGATCACTTCAACACTCGCAAAAGGATGTAATAGCAAAGGCATCAACAGAGCAGGTTCCTCCTCTGGGGAACAGAAAGAGAACCAGCAGCTCTAGTGGAAGCTTCACTTAGACCCACAACAGGTACTGTATAGGTGGCAGCATTGTGACGTTTAGGCAGACACAAAACATGCACAGCACAAGTGGGAGAACAAATTCTACACTGAGCTCCCAAAGTAGCTTATGATAGGTTGCAAAGACGCAAACCAAAGACACAAACCATGCGTAGCACAAGTGGGAGAGCAAATTCTACACTGAGCTCCCAAAGTAGCTTATGATAGTTTGCAAAGACGCAAACCAAAGACTCAAACCATGCATAGCACAAGTGGGAGAGCAAATTCTACACTGAGCTCCCAAAGTAGCTTATGATAGTTTGCAAAGACACAAACCATGCACAGCACAAGTGGGAGAGCAAATTCTACACTCTGCTCCCAAAGTAGCTTATGATAGTTTGCAAAGACACAAACCAAAGACACAAACCATGCATAGCACAAGTGGGAGAGCAAATTCTACACTGAGCTCCCAAAGTAGCTTATGATAGTTTGCAAAGACGCAAACCAAAGACACAAACCATGCACAGCACAAGTGGGAGAGCAAATTCTACACTGCGCTCCCAAAGTAGCTTATGATAGTTTGCAAAGGCGCAAACCAAAGAAGCCAAACCCTGACCAGCCTCTGGAAAAATGACTTTGTGAAACCGGCCTTGAGAGTCCTTCATAAACTCATAGTGTAAATTAGGATTACATTTTGAAATACTGTGAATCGCCTAATCACCGGGTTAGGCTGCCCACCAGCCTGTCCTCTGAGCCCCATCCATTTGTGGAGCAGCCACCTTCACATCTGCTTCCAGCCAGTGCTCACTATTTCTCCAGACCCCGTTGCTTGGTCATGGGGGGCAGCTGTTGGTGCGTTCATTTGAAACCTATTTGTTGCCTGTAATTCAACACCTTAGTTAAGGTCAAGAGAGACAGAGTTTCCAGCAGTCTGTCATCAGACATGGGCAAGCTGGGTTTTTCTGCAGTGCTTTGCCCAGTGCCAGGCTGGGTGAGATATGCATAAAACAGGGCCGGCTTTAGCGCTAGTGGCACCCAGTGCGACATTTTTTTATGGCGCCCCTCCCTTCCATGACCTCCTCCTTGGATTCCCTCACTACTGCCCGGCAACAGTGTCCCTTATCTTTCCATATCCGCTCACTCACATACATTTAATTTGTTTTAAAGTGCTGGTAAAGGCTGCCTTTTCTAATCCACTCAGCTATCCACATAAAAAACAGATCTGTGATCTGCACAGTACACGTTCTTTGCAGCAGGCATATTAACCGTCTGCACTACTTTATGGTGAGTCAAAACTGCCACTAGACAAAACTCCGATCTCTCTCTCTAGCAGGAACATTAATCACAAGAGTTATCTAGGCATTTTTATTGCTGCCTGCAAGCTGGACGCACAAGGAACTCTGCAGCAGGTACTTTTCCATCTTAACACCGCGCCCTCTCTGAGGTCAGTGCCCCCCCTCCAGGTCAGCGCCCAGTGCAGCCGCACCGTTGCACTGCCCTAAAGCCGGCCTGACATAAGCTAGGATCAGTGAGCACGTAAAGGCTGCAGTTTTAATCATCAATGTAGCGTTGGAGCCTATCACTTACTGAATCACTAGAAGGCTTGGGGCACAGTGGCATAGAGATCAGAGCTTGTATAGCAGCTTGAAGACAGACAATATAGTGCATATTCTTATTGTATTGATTAATGTGTGAGGGCCCTCGTACGGGCGCATTCCTGGACCCTGGGAGTGCAGAGTGTGTGTGTGTCTGAGAGCCAAGCATCAGACTGGCCCTGGGAGAACTGGGTGTGCGCTTGGGCAATGTGAGCACTCCGTTTGTACTTGACTCTGTGAATGCTGGGTATGTGTCTGCTTCCTGTGTACACAAATAATGTACTCCATCAGCCCTTTTAAACTTGGGGCCTGTACACCTTTGTGACTTCATAAATCTTTGCAATTCATTTTACAGGACTCTAGGATGTTTTGGCAGTTTTATATTTTCACACATCTAAATCATAATATAAGGCCAAGGACATAATTTGAAAAAGAAGTGTTGCATTATGGCATATCTTGACATTAGCAACAGTGGTGCACCATTCGGTCATCTTGTGTACTACACACGTTTACCCATGAAAGTCTGATAAAGTCATGTATGAATGCAAAACATGCTGGGGTCCTAACCTGGTAATTTCTCAATGGTGCCAATTTCCTGCATTAAGACTGTTCACCAGGGCTCACATAAATTTAAAGAAAAGTTCAAAGGCATAGGAAGGAACATGATTTTTCCAACATCAAATAATTTGGCCAAGTGGAAAAACGAAGATTACAAAGCAGGAACCTCTTGCTGCGTGGGCACAATAAAATTGTAATGTTTTAGGGAGGCTGCCCAAATTTGATCACTGCATGTTTTGAGAAACTGATAAAGCTGGATTTAGATATCGAGTCTAGTGAACCTCATCTGTTTCTGGGGATGGTGCAGTCTGCCCACCTTTTGTGTGTCCTGTCAAGTTTCTTTTTAAAACACTCAGTAACTGAATTGAGCCTGTTTCTATATACTCTTAAATGCCGATATTACAGATCTAATGCAAACGGACATTTTGAGGCGTTTTCTCTTGGCAGTAGGTGATTACAGGACACTTTCAGTGGTGGCCTCAGAAGTAGAGCTGTGGTTGCCTCTCCACGTTTATTAATTGTGACATCTGCAGTTCATTCAGTAATGAACACAGCTCCATGCTGAGGTTGCACACAAGTTCATGATAAAGCATTTTCAACTCCAAATGCTAATGAAAAGGGCTGGAAAACATTGCCCCCCCCCCCAATCTGCCTGGCTGAACCTGGCCTGCTCTGCCCCAGCCAGCTTACCTATCCTTCTCCTAGTGATGGAGCAGGGTTTTGAGAGAATAAAACCTGCTCGGATTAACTCCTTGATAACATTTACTAACAGTGTGCGGTGAAACTAACATGCAAAAACACGAAAACACGGGGAAATGCTTTTGCGCATGTGTGCATTAATACGTGGACTAATGCATGAAGACTAGGCGGCATTCGCGTTTCTGTTTAAAAATAAAAATAATAATAATGCTGCCTTTTGCACGATAATGCTTTGGTTAGACAATAACGTGGGATAGTGCAAATGGTGGGTGGTAATACAGTGAGAATTTTATTTCATGAAACTAATAATGTCTGTGTTTTATTCATCGTAGTGATGCTTGCATGGGCCTACATCGTTGCATGACAAGTTGAGGGTTAAAAGAAAACTAATAAATAAAGCCGAAAATTGAGCTCTGAGAGAGAATGGAGAAGGCAGAAGCTAAATAACCATCACAAATTATTGTGTGTCTGCCAAGTAACGGAAAAATAGCCGTGAGACCAAGTGCAAATGTACAAACTTCTTCCGCGGAAGCTGCAGAGGCGGACAATGAAACTGTAGAGATTTGAAACATGTTACTAGTTGAAGGAAGCGTGTATTCATGAGACGTGGATTACGTATTATAAGACATGTAAAACAAAGAATGCTGTGAAAACATGGACGTGAGTATGGTGGTGTGATAGAACACCCCCTAAACTGACCAATGAGAGACTAAAATTCTGAAAATGTTGCTACAATGGTGGGTTGGACATGAAGGTTTTTAGAGTATAACTGGGGTGTCTAGGGGGGTGTTAGGCGCGTGTCTTTGGAGAAGCTAGTGAGAGGGAGATCGTCGCTGTCCGTCGGTTCACTGTATCCAGATTTGAGGCCTACCTGCTTTTCCTGTTCCTGTCCTACTCTTTGTTCCCTGAACCTTCTCAGGGAACCCCATCTATTTCCATGGCCAGGGGGTAGATTTTCCACTGAAATACTTGGGTTAGTATAGCTTAAGGTCCTTACTTTGCATAATCGTGTGCAAATGTATATCTGTTTATGAAACTTTTGTCTCTTCATCTATCCACTCCTTCATTGCATTCTGTTCATTATGATTTGAGTTTGACATTTTCTTGCCTTGATAAATGTTCTCTCTCTGTGATTTATGCCTTGTTTGCCTTGTAAAACAGTACACGATGAGCATTTACCTTCACATTATTTGCGATAAATATTATTAACCTTACACTGAGTTTGTGATTTATTCAGAAGTATAGATAGATAATTAGTTCTAATTATTACCATCAACTTCTCAACTATTGGTCCATCGACCAGAAGAAAGAGAGTTGATTACAGGTTCAGTTATGTATCCTGTGTGTTAGGATGAGCCTGTAGTTTGTGAACAACTGATTTAACTCAAACTAGAAACAGTGCAACAGGGATTCATGTGTAGTGTGTATGAGTATGGGCCAGTGATTGTGTTTATTGATTATCGATCCCTGATTGGCGCTGGATCAGTTTTTGGTAGCAGAGGACTGTTTAATATTGATTAGTTTGGTAATAATTATTGTTTATTTGCTTTTTTAACATGGAAAGTTAGTGTTTTGTTCTATGTTGTTTAGAAACACGGGTACGGAGTTACCTAAGATCCCGGGATGATAATGTTATTTAGCCTGAAGTAGGCAGAAGAAGAGTGTGGATAAAGTATCACAACGGAGAAGTACTTTGTATGTTGTCATAATACTAAACGGCGAAAGGCTGTTGGTGTTATATTAGGGATTATTCGTTTGGAAGTAGATTTTGTGTGAAATAGCGAAGGGTCCACTTCCGAAACTCTGGCCTTACATCCCCAAAGGAGTACCAAGACCTCTTTCCATGTGAAAGTCCTCTTCCGAAACTTTGGCTAGTATCCCTAGAGGAGTACCAAGTCCTCCTGTAGCCTGTTTGGGTGTAGAATAGCGCTGGTCGTTATTTTACTTGAAGTGAAAGAATCTTTCTTTTTGAAGTGGAGACTATCTCTTTATTTAGTGGAACAGACAAGGTAGCATTGTTTTATGTTTGTTTCCTAACAAGTTTTGTTGGGAAAAGTATAGAAAAACATTGCCGTATTATTTTGTAAAGGGAGGGTCAGTAGTTGGAGTAATACTGACGTCACAAAAAGCCGCGCTGGCGTTGGTCAGACAGCTGGCGTTTGGAGTGCTGTGATTGGTTGATTTCCTGTGAGCCGCGCTGGTATTGGTCAAGGTACTGAATACGTAGGAGTGTCCTGATTGGTCGGTTGGTGTGAGTCGCGCTGGTATTGGACGGTTGTTAGCAAATAGAATAAACAGAAGTACGAAGAGTTTGTTGTTTGTTTATTGAATTGTATTTTAGCGTAAAGGGTTGAGAAAAATGAAGCTGATTAATAAGATAAAGGGTTTCTTTAAAAAGGACAAACCAATAGTTACAAGAGAGGGAATTCCTATTCCACCTCCAGGAACAGCTGCTTCTTATATGATGTTGGAACGTGGTTACCATACGTGTACTTGGTTAGAAAATTGGGTGAAATACACGGAAGATGATGGCGTTTTAGCTTTCCCGTAGCATGGTACATTTAATGTAAGGATTCTACAGAATTTGATAGAAAAAATGAACTCTCTAGAACCAAATCCTAGACCTACACAGACTGAAGCGCTTGAAGAATGGGAACAAGAAGCGTACGATCGAGAGAAGTATAGGGGTGGAAGGAAATATAGGAGTATAATGTCTAGGTATCCTTTTGAAAAACGGGATGATAAAATGAAAAGATGGAGGAGAGCTGTGATAGCGGATGGATTGTACCCAGTTTTAGTTGCTGAAGAAGCAACTGGAGGCAAAAGTAAAGAGAAGAAGAAAAGGGTAGAGACATCAAGGATAGATTTTGACCCGAGTGATTCTGATGATGAGTTGTTAGATGATATTTTGACTAAAAGACCTCCACCTTATCAAGAGAACTCAAGTGAAACAGTCCCAAATGCACCATTAATGGGAACCCCACTAATTCTGCAGGTTCCACAAGTTCCGGTAGTTACTAGAGTAGTACCAGAGAGTGAAATGGACATGTTGACTAGGGCAAGAGAGGAGTTGACTCAGAAAATTAATCAGTTGAATCTAAATGCGGAAGCATTAACAGTAGCAGTAACAATTGGTCCTATAGTTCCATTGTATGGAGAAAACCAGAATATATCAAGAGCACATGCGTTAACAATCCCAATGAATAGAGACAGGAATAAAGTGGTAACGATAGTTGATCAGGCTGAACAAGCGGAAACAAGTACTTCATTAATTGATCTGCCAGTTTGTGAGATGATAACTGAAACCCCTAAGAGAAGTGCGCAAGTAGATCAGAGGAGAATAGTGCAGTATGTCACTCCAGTATCAGGGAGTTCAATGGGACTTTCACCAGATGAGTTAGATGACTGGATAAGGGGAATGGAAAAGCAAAAACCTCAACCACAGAGTATAGATGTGAGTAAACTGAGAGTGGATTTGGAGGAAATGATTATTGGTACAATAAGCCCAGACAGATTGAGTAATTATCGAGATGAAGAGTTGTTATTTCTGTGCAAAAATATTACTTGGAAAGCGAGAAATCTTCATGAAAGGTTGACAGAGGCTGCTTGTGAATATGGAGTAGACATAGAGAAGTCAAGAGTGTCACAGCAAACATATAGACTGGATTTTACTGAAAAGGATTTAGAGAGTTTGAATGCATCTGGCAAAAGATTGCAAATAAAAGAACTAATGAATATCTTGAAGAAATGGGGAGATGTAGAACGGTGGAAAGGTAGATGGGCGAAAAAGAAAGAAGAAATGATTGCCAATAAAAATGCGTCTTTATTTCCACTGAGAGAGTCAGAACAGGCTGAAAGGGTGTGTCCGATGAGACAAGTTCCAGGTGGTGGATATATTCACGTACCTTGGACTAGACAGGATATACTATCTTTTACCAATGACTTCCCTAGGTTGAGGGAAAAGCCAGTTGAATGGTACAAACAGGTAGAGAGGTTTGTGAAAGTTTCAAAAGTCTTGTTGAAGGATCTAGATGGTTTATTCGAGATTGTTGTTCCAGCAGATTCATGGACAGAGTGTAAAATTGCTATTGATTGGCCTAAAAAAGAATATCCTAGAGATGCGAAGACAGGTGCACCTTCAGATGAGGTGATGAAGAAATACCATCAGGTGATCACTTACTTGAAGGGAAAAATTTCTCCAAAGGAAACGGATTGGGTTAAAATTAACAGAACAACCCAAGAACCAAAGGAGTCGGTACATGCTTATTATGAAAGGTTGTAACAGGTGTTCAAACAGTACAGTGGGTTTGAGAATATTGGAGATAAAGATATGGGACATTTTGTGTATAATTTTGTATTTGGATTAAAACCAGAAATTAGTAATATGATTCAGCAACATTTGATGTGTTGGCAGAGTAAAACGGTTGATGAGATACTGAGGTATGCAAAGTATTGTAGTGATGATATTGAATCGAGGCATAAGAAGCTAAAAGAGAAAATGATGACGGCACAAGTGAAAGAGGCAGAACCGCAAGAAGGAAACAGTGGTTCCCAAACAGATTATCAGATGAAAGGTCAGAATCAGAATGGTCAAGTATTGAGTGGTGGTAGAGGAAAAATGAATGAAGATGAAATGAAAAAGAAATATCCTTGTCATGCGTGCGGAAAATTTGGGCATTGGAAGAATGAGTGTAGATCTGTTCAGAAAAATAATGAGATAAATCAAAATTTAAATTCACAGATGCAGAATGAGGTGGTTGTGAATCAACAACAGCAACAGCAGCAGCAGATAGTTACTCCACAGTTACAGGTACCACAAGCTCCTATGCCAAAAAATGTGAATGCTCAAGTGCAGAGATACAGTGCGAACACTGGTTTTCACGCAGGTGATCAAATTGGTAAGAATCAAAATGTGCAAATGGTTTCGCAATACTTGTTGCAGTGCAATGAGAGTGATTCAGACTCATCTCAATGATGGTGCCTGAGGGGGGAGGAAGAGTGCGTGCTTGGCGCAACTCTAGAGGTAGATCAGTCAAGTCCATTTGTTGATGGAAAAGTGGAAGGTAATGATATTACATTCCTAGTGGACACTGGTACTACCCGTTCTACTGTGAGAGCAGCAGAAATTCCAAACTTACCCCTCTCGGGAGAAACTATCCAAGTTGTAGGAGTCTCCAATAAGCATATCAGAACCCCAATAACAAAGCCAATAGAAGTTCATATTGGAAGGTTCAGAAACATGCATCGGTTCGTGGTATGTGACACGAGTCCGGTGAATCTTTTAGGGAGAGATTTACTGTGCAAGATGAATTGCACTATCTATTGTAAACCAGATGGTATTGCTTTTCAGACACCAGATGAGGATGTTGCATTTAAAATGATGTTAGCAAAGCAAGGGACAGAAGTGGATGAATTGTTTTCACTTCTTACTGAAGAAGATTTGCCTGCAGAACTGAGAAATGCAGTAAGATTTGATGTATGGGACTTCTCAGGAAAAGAGATTGGCCTGATGAAAGGTGTGGATCCTATTCAGGTTGCGGTGAGACCAGGTGCAACATTCCCAAACACACCTCAATACAAAATGAGTCCCGAGATAACAGCAGGAGTTATTCCTGTGATTGACCAAATGATTGAACAAGGTATTTTAAGAGAAATACTAAGCAGTCCTTGTAATTCGCCTATTATGGGAATTAAAAAGCCAAGCGGAAAATATAGGATAGTACAAGATTTACGTAAAATTAATAAGATTATAGTACCCTGTTGTCCAATAGTGCCAAATCCAGCAGTGATTCTATATCAAATTCTCTGTGATACAGAATGGTATACAGTAATTGATCTGTGTCAAGCATTTTTCTCGATTCCTTTACATCCGGATAGCCAGTATTTGTTTGCCTTCCGGTTCGGAGACCATGTTTTGGCATGGTGCCGAGTTCCACAAGGGTTTCACAGAGAGTCCATTGATTTTTAATCAGATTTTGAAAAAGTGTTTGGAGACTTTGATTATGCCAGAAAAATCGGTTTTGGTACAGTACATTGATGACCTACTGGTGGCATCAAAAACACAAGAGGCATGTGTGACAGATACAATTGCCTTACTGAACCATCTGGCAGAAGATGGACACAAAGTGTCACCAGCAAAATTACAGTTTTGTAAACAGGAGGTCCAATATTTGGGACACAAAATAGAGAAAGGAGTCAGGAAGGTGACACCAGAACGGATCAGTGTGATTCAACAAATAATGAGCCCTCCTAAAACTCAGAAGGAAGTGCGAATGTTCTTGGGAATGGTTGAATACTGCAGACAGTGGATCAGTGGCTTTTCACTGATTGCAAAGCCTCTACAGAGGTTGACACACAAAGATGTGACTGATCCAATTGCATTGGATGATGAAAGCATGAAAGCTTTTATTGAGTTACGAGACAGTCTTTGTCGAGCACCTGCATTGGGAATGCCAGATTATACAAAGGACTTTGCATTAGGACTTTTTCGATAGCAAAATTCGGAAAGTCTACAGCACCTTTACAACTGCGACAGAGACCAAAAAAACAGAAGAAAGTGGGAGTAGTAATTCCGAGTTCTCCTTTACGGAATTCCTTCCCATCTTCCAGCAGGAATCACTGGCAGAGATCCGGAGATGTAGGTCAGGTTCCCCAGAGGACCCATGCCCCCCTAAATTGTGGAAAGAGCTGGCCCATCCGATTAGCCATATTCTGGATCATATATGGAACACATCTCTTGCCTCTGGTATTTTCCCTGATACATGGAAACACGCCGTGGTCCTCCCCCTCAGAAAAAAACCCAATGTGGATCCAGGGGAATTAAACAACTATTGCCCAATATCATTATTACCAGCACCAGCAAAAATGCTGGAAAAAATGGTCCAGCGACAATTGGCTAATTTTGAGAGTCATGATATTTTGCATGATACTCAGTCCGGCTTTCGAACTGGTTTCAGCACCGAGACGGCACTGTTGGAGGTGGCAGAGTCGGTTAGAATGTCAGTGGACATGGGATCATCAGCGATGCTGGTGATCCTGGACTTATCCGCAGCATTCGATACAGTGGACCATCAAATCCTGGCACAGAGACTCCAAGCCGTCGGAATTGGGGGAGTGGTACTCACCTGGCTGAAGTCTTTCCTTAAAAACCGTACGCAGAAGGTCGCTCTGCAACCCCACCAGTCGGAACCCAAACATCTATGGTGTGGAGTACCTCAGGGTTCGGCTTTGAGCCCGCTTCTTTTTAATATTTATCTGGCCCCTCTGTTCTCACTCATAGCCAACTGGGGAGTGAAGGCGATATCATATGCCGACGACACCCAGCTGGTGTTTTCCTTTAAAGACCAGTCTGAGGACTCTTTCAAGAGATTTAAGGGATGTCTGAAAGACATCGCTCAGTGGATGAACAACAATAAGCTCAAACTTAATGCAGAGAAAACTGAAGTGTTGTTCTTCAGCAAGGATTTACCGCCAGCAGCTGGTATTTGGTGGCCGGCTGAAACAGGCCTGCCTCCCACTCCAGCAACTATGGCAAAAAACCTGGGAGTGAAATGGGAAGTAGATCTCTCTTTCACTGCTCAAATTCGGCAGGTGACAGCCTCTTGCTTCAGCAAATTAAGAAGCCTGAGAAAATTTTACATTTACTGCCGGAGGACTGTCGCAGAGTCATTGTCCACGCCACTGTGACAGCCAGGCTGGACTATGCAAACTGCCTCTACCTAGGCCTGCCCGCGTACCTAGTCAGAAGACTGCAGATGGTACAGAATGCGGCTGCGAGATTGATTAGATGTGTACCGTTTTGTCATCATATCTCTCCGCATATTAAACAGCTCCACTGGTTACCGGTAGCAAGAAGGATCGAGTTTAAGGCTTTAACTTTGGCATTTCGGACATTACATGGCAAATGCCCTAGCTACCTTAAACAGCGGTTGTGCCAATACAAACAAAGCCGCTCACTGAGGTCCAACTCTCAAAATTTGCTATGTACTCCGCGCTTTGTTAAAGCTCGCTTAGGAGGTAGATCCTTCACAGTGGGGGTTACTAAGCTTTGGAATTCTCTGCCAAACTATATTCGCCAAATTGAATCAGAGCCGCTATTCAGAAAATCTTTAAAAACTTGGCTCTTCAGCCTAGGATAGAGCTCTTGTGGCCTGCTCCTCGTCATCTTCGCGTGCCGCCTACTGTTATAGCGCCGGGACACCTCTGTTTGAGGTAGCTGTTCGCGCTTTATAAATGTCGGTATTATTTTTATTATTATTATTCTGTTGTGAGAGAGATGGGTGTGCACTTTCAGTTTTGACTCAGAGACACGGAATGGCACGACGTCCAGTGGCATATTTTCCTGCTACTTTAGATTCAGTGGCTGCAGCGCTACCAGGTTGTTTGAAAGCAGTAGCTGCTACTTGTGTGAGTTTGGAACAGAGTGAAGCGATTGTGATGGGACATCCAGTCAAAGTATATGTGCCACACTCAGTAGAGATTCTTTTGACAAGAACATGTACACAGTACATGACCTATAGTCGGCTGACTAGGTATGAAAGAGTAATTTTGGGTGCTGAAAATGTGACTGTGGTGAGATGTACGACAATAAATCCGGCAACATTGTTGCCTAGTCCCTTTTGTGAGGAAGTGAGAGAGGAAGCAGATCACGATTGTTTGGATGTGACAGATTTGTGCACACGAAACCAAGGCCGGACATCAAGGATACACCGCTAGAGGAATCAGATAGTGTGATGTTTGTTGATGAATCTCGTCTGAGAAATGAAAAAGGCGTATTGAGTTCTGCCTACGCAGTATGTACAGTGGCTGCTGTTCTGGAAGCATCCTGTCTAAAAGGGGTAAACTCTGCACAAATTGCTGAACTCATAGCTCTGATTAGAGCATGCAAAATTGGCAAAAATCTGAGTATAACCATATTTACTGACAGTCAATATGGTTTTTGGGGTGGTTCACGATTTCGGTCAGTTATGGATAAAAGGGGATTCCTGACTTCCTCAGGTTCTCTAATTAGAAATAGTAAAAATGTGAAAGATTTATTGGATGCTTTGCAATTGCCCAAGAAAATTGCAGTGGTCAAATGTTCCGTACATAAGTCAGGAAATGATTATGTGACGAGCGGCAACAGATATGCTGATCAAGTAGCGCGTTTCTGTGCACAAAATTCAATTGCAATAAACAGAGGGGTGGAAAAGAAAAATACTGATTGCCATCTGATGTTTTCCTCATGGGAAACTTGGGATGAGATTAGACAGTTACAAGAAGAGGCAAGTGATGAGGAAAAAGAAATATGGAAAAAATCAGGCTGCAAGAAGAGAGCAGAAGATGAAGTTTGGGTGTATATTGACGAAAGACTGGTTATGCCAGATTCTTTATTATCTCAAATGGCAAGGGTATACCATGGAATTGCACATGTTGGAAGAGATGCAATGATCAGACTCTTCAAGCAGTCATGGTATAACCCAAAATTCAGGGTCACTGCAGAGAGTCTATACCAGAGGTGTATTGTATGTCAGCAGCAAAATCCAGGCAGAAAGACAGTTGTGAGTTGGGGATGAATTGGAAAGGCAGCAGGACCATTTACGAGGCTCCAGCTTGATTTTATCGAGCTTCCCCCATGTAACGGACTAAAATATGTGTTAGTTGTTGTTTGTTTGTTTTCTCGTTGGGTAGAGGCTTATCCAACAAGAAGAAATGATAGTCTGACTGTTGCGAAGTTGCTTTTAAGAGAACTAATTCCAAGGTTAAGTTTTCCAGTCACTTTAGAGACAGATAGGGGATCTCATTTTAATAATGAGATAATTTGGATGATCTGTGCAGCATTACAGATTGAGCAGAAGCTGCATTGTGCCGATCGACCAGAAGCATCTGAAGTGGTCGAGCAAATTAATGGCACTATAAAATCTAGACTGGGAAAAGTGTGTGCATCCACAACACTGAAATGGCCTGACGCTTTACCCCTGGTATTGATGAGTCTTAGAAGCATTCCAGATAAAAAGACTGCATTGCGTCCTCATGAAGTGCTAATGGGAAGAGAAATGAGACAAGCAATTGTACCAGCAAACAAACTAATGAATATTACTGATGATCTAGTGCTTGATTATTGCAAAGGATTGGCTGATCTGGTGCGTTCTGTGTCTCATCAGGTTGGAGAAATTGCAACCACAACACAGCTGGATCAAGCACATGATCTGAGTCCAGGAGAGTGGGTTCTTGTCAAGAAACACGTGAGGAAGTCGTGTTTAGAATCCAGGTGGCATGGACCGTATCAGATTATTTTGGTGACAATAACAGCAGTGAAGTGTGGTGGTTTGCCAAACTGGATTCACGCAAGTCATACCAGAAGAGTCCCAAGTCCACTTGAAAAAGAAGGTGAGCAGCAACTGGTGAATAAAGATAAGAAACCAGAAGCTGGAGGTTGTGAAGCTAAAGAATCTAGAGTGACAGATTCTGATAAGCTCGTTGATGATGAACAACCAAGCACAAGTCAAGTAGAGTGGGCACTAGCTACTGGGTCTCGTAAGACTGCTGTTGAGCAAGAAGAAGAGGAAGTTACTGAAAATCAAGAGCAAGTTCAAATAAGAAAAGGACTAAAGAAAAGAACCTGTGAACCAGAAAGAAAAGGTGAAGAAGTGGTTAATGCTAAAAGAGCGAAAAAGCGTGACAATTGGCCAAGTGGAGTGAAAAGACTGAAATACACTCTTGAAAGAAGAAAACCAGAGCAAATAAATGAAGTATCAAGTCAAACTGAACAAGAAGAATCAGAAGAAGAATTAGTCCGAAGAACAAAGAGAATAAGAATTCCAAGCAAGAAATACAAAGCTCCAGAATGGACATATGTAATATTGGGAGAAATTGAAAGCACAGACCAAATAAGAGGGGAAGTTGGTACTGGTACTGAGCAAATTGATGAAAGCAAATTGAGACCGCCTTAAAAAGAGAACAGTGAAAAATTAAGGTGCAATAAAAATCAGTGAAGATAATTGGGAAGATCCAGAAAATTTAAAAAAGACTCCCAAAAAAAAAAAAAAAAGGGGGGGGGTAAAGAAGAAAGCTTTGAAGTGTGGGATACACTATTTCTCCGGTGGTTTTTGGACAAGTTGTCAAAATCTTTAGAAAGCTGTTAGAAAATTAGATTTTTCTTAGATTTTTTTTTTTTATAATATACAAAATGGCAGAAGATATAGTGACTGGACATCAAGAACCTAGTTTTAAACATAGATGTATTAAAGCTTGCTTATGTAGTGTCTTGCTATTAATGTTGATGTGGTTAATACTAACTGTCTTTGTACCTGTCTTAATGGTAACTAATAACAAGAATAATACTAATAATGTGATAAGTGAGAGAATGGATCCTGTTACTAAAGAAACTCCTAAAACTAACATTGATCAGGCTGATGATAGCATTTATCATCATGATAAATCAATTTGTGATTTCTCGTTAAATGTCTTTACAAAATTGCTTTATGAATATGTTAACATAATGGATGTGAGAGATTGTTATGTATGTATGCAATTACCTTAGTCTGTCTCGGAGGGGGTGACTTGCCATCATGACCTTCCTTTAACATATGGCGTATCATGTAGTGTATTAACAAGTCTTTTTTACGAGACGGGGAAGTTGCAGTACTATTATTCAAACATGGATTTAGTGTTTTCAGAAATTCCTATTAGAAAGGATATGAATAAGGTGTTTAGTAACAGAAATGCGGGATATATGGGAGAATTTTTCCATATTACACAGACAATAGATATAGTATATGCTCATAGAAATAATCTAACATGTAGTTTGCAGGCTGAAGAAAAAGAATTCATTAACATGGTAGAAGATAGAAGACAGGATTTTCAAAGAAAAGCTGCTGAACAGAAGTCACATGTACCGCCATGGGCTTTTAGAGAGGGAAATTATAAGAAAGGCGAGACTTACGCTGCAATGTCTCTGGATTGGTATCATAAAGGGAAACTTTGCTTACTTAGACTAAAAACTGATTATGATAATTATTTCATTGCTACTAGTGAATGTGAACACACTTTCCTGATAACTGGTGGATGGGGAGTGAAAGGTGGAACTGATCCTGTATTTCCAGGAATATATTATGTGTGTGGTAAGAATGCTTACTACAGGTTGCCAGCACACTGGTATGGTAGTTGTTATTTTGGGATCGTATTTCCCAAAGTTTATCACGTAGATAGAAATAATAAAATCAATGAAATAAAGCATGGACTAACACGCAAAAAGAGAGCAAGTTTTTCAGAAGTAATTGGTGATATTTTTGGTGCACTGATACCCTCAGTTGGAATCGTTCTAAATTTGCATAAAATTCAGAAATTGTCCACAGTGGTTGATCGTTTATCAACAGACACTGCTGGTGGGTTCTTAATGATTGATACTGAAATGGTTGCAATTAGATCAATGGTTTTGCAAATTCGACTTGCCCTTGATATTCTGTTGGCAAAAGAGAGCGGAGTCTGTGGCATGTTGAGAATACAACATTGCTGTACTTATATCCCTGATAAAAGTAAAAGTCTTGAGGGGTGTATTAAGAATATTATGAAATTACATGAAGATTTGACTCAACTGGAGGTTGACAGTGTTTGGGAGATACTTGGTAAGAGTTTTTCCTCCGTAGGTAAATGGTTTTCCACATTTGGGAGTAGTTTATTAGGAAAAATACTAATACCAATTATTTCAATAGCTGTAGTGATCTTGTCAATAATGATGGTATATAAATGTTGCAAGTGTAGATGTGGAAAGAAGATGATAGAATTAGACAATAAACGTAGAGCTAGGAAAAGAAAAAGAGAAGAGATAGAAATAGAGAATATGAGAGGAAATTATTATGAAATGATGAAAGATTTAGACGAGAAAATGGCAAAACGGGAAAGAAGTACAGTCCTTTAGATGAAAATAAAGATGGCAATTGGTATGATGGTGATTTTTGTGATGGCTCAAAAATGCCATCAAAGGGGGGAATTGATGGAGCAGGGTTTTGAGAAAATAAAACCTGCTCGGATTAACTCCTCGATAACATTTACTAACAGTGTGCGGTGAAACTAACATGCAAAAACACGAAAACACAGGGAAATGCTTTTGCACATGTGTGCATTAATACGTGGACTAATGCATGAAGACTAGGCCGCATTCGCTTTTCTGTTTAAAAAAAAAATAATAATAATGCTGCCTTTTGCACGATAATGCTTTGGTTAGACAATAACGTGGGATAGTGCAAATGGTGGGTGGTAAAACATTGAGAATTTTATTTCGTGAAACTAATAATGTCTGTGTTTTATTCATCGTAGTGATGCTTGCATGGGCCTACATCGTTGCATGACAAGTTGAGGGTTAAAAGAAAACTAATAAATAAAGCCGAAAATCGAGCTCTGAGAGAGAATGGAGAAGGCAGAAGCTAAATAACCTTCACAAATTATTGTGTGTCTGCCAAATAACGGAAGGATGGCCGTGAGCCCAAGTGCAAATGTACAAACTTCTTCCGCAGAAGCTGCAGAGGCGGACAATGAAAATGTAGAGATTTGAAACATGTTACTAGTTGAAGGAAGCGTGTATTCATGAGACGTGGATTACGTATTATAAGAAATGTAAAACAAAGAATGCTGTGAAAACATGAACGTGACTATGGTGGTGTGATAGAACACCCCCTAAACTGACCAATGAGAGACTAAGATTCTGAAAATGTTGCTACAATGGTGGGTTGGACATGAAGGTTTTTAGAGTATAACTGGGGTGTCTAGGGGGGTGTTAGGCGCGTGTCTTTGGAGAAGCTAGTGAGAGGGAGATCGTCGCTGTCCGTCGGTTCAATGTATCCAGATTTGAGGCCTACCTGCTTTTCCTGTTCCTGTCCTACTCTTTGTTCCCTGAACCTTCTCAGGGAACCCCATCTATTCCCATGGCCAGGGGGTAGATTTTCCACTGAAATACTTGGGGTAGTATAGCTTAAGGTCCTTACTTTGCATAATCGTGTGCAAATGTATATCTGTTTATGAAACTTTTGTCTCTTCATCTATCCACTCCTTCAATGCATTCTGTTCATTATGATTTGAGTTTGACATTTTCTTGCCTTGATAAATGTTCTCTCTCTGTGATTTATGCATTGTTTGCCTTGTAAAACAGTACATGATGAGCATTTACCTTCACATTATTTGCGATAAATATTATTAACCTTACACTGAGTTTGTTATTTATTCAGAAGTATAGATAGATAATTAGTCCTAATTATTACCATCAACTTCTCAACTATTGGTCCATCGACGAGAAGAAAGAGAGTTGATTACAGGTTCAGTTATGTATCCTGTGTGTTAGGATGAGCCTGTAGTTTGTGAACAACTGATTTAACTCAAACTAGAAACAGTGCAACAGGGATTCATGTGTAGGGTGTATGAGTATGGGCCAGTGATTGGGTTTTTTGATTATCGATCCCTGATTGGCGCTGGATCACTAGTGCATCACACTTTGCACACATGGGTCCTTATTGCTGAACAGGCACATGGTCTCTGTTTGCGATGTGGCACAACCTTAAAACAGGTGCGCCAGGCACAAACAGGCACAGTGTTACAATCAATGAAGGTGCTGCCCCCAGGGCAGCTGCACACTCATGGTGCCCTGGGAGCAGAGCATTAGTGAAAGATGGTATGGCTGCTTGAAGTAGCCTCTCTGTATTTTTACTGTGTAGGTTGTACTCACCTGTACTTCAGAGGGCGACAGAGATCCCCCTTCAGGAGGGTACATTGAGTGACTGCACCCGCCTGCAGGGGGGTGTCTGGGGGGTCCACGGGACCACCTTTCCTCCATCCAGAGGGGAGCTCCCCAATGGATGCACTGATTGTACACCACCTCTTTGTGGTACACAGCCAGTGTGCCTCCTGAAGGCCTCTTTCCCTATGTGCCTATGTCCGTAATAAAGTGCGGGCAAAGAGGCAAACTGTTTCCCTCATTTGCATGGGGCCATGACCCCATGCAAATGAGAGAACTCCCCACACAGAAGCGCTGGTACTATCTGTATTACAGAAGGGGCTTCTCAAGCATCTATGGCTCCTTCTCTAATACTACAGTGCCCGGGCGGCATAGTAAATGGGTGCACATGCCCTTTGAGCCCCTAGACACTGTATGTAATCCAGCCCCTGGACTGTATCCTAAGCCCTGCACAGATTGGAGCAGGGCACCCATTTGAAAAAAAAATCACATCTTGATCATGCAGTAACTCATTGATTATGAGAGTAACTGCAAGCTCTCCAAAGGTTGGGGTTTTGGTATAGTCAGTGGCTTTGACTTCGGGGGAGCAAAGGGCCTTTGATCCGCGTGAGAAAGTGTGGTTGGGCCCTGCCCCTTTCAAAGGGAAAGGACACCTGCATGATGGCTCTGCTCTTTGTTTTCTGCATGCCTGCAGCATGCAACAATAAATTCTGAACTCTCTGCATGCAGAGCAAAACAATAAGAAGAATGTGTGTTATTGTTGGAGTTCCTGCACAACTCTCCACTTTTTTGCCATGCCCAGGAGATAAAATATACCACAGACAGGAAACGGCCTTTACAACACGGACAGAGCCATGATTGCCATTTTCCCGCAAGCACAACCACGCTTGCCTTAACTACGTATATGCGTGGTTAAGGTAGTGCACGTTCTAGATGTCCGGAACAGGAAGTGTCGGGACAAAAAGCTTGATGCGGACAGGTAAGAGGGGCTGGGGCCGGGTTTGTGGAGGTGGGGGGTAGTTTTGGAGGTGGGGGTAGTTTTCAGGGTTCCGGGGGGTTGGGGTTGTTGATAGGGCAGGGGCTGGGTTTTAGGGATAGGGCATGGGGGGGTCGGAGTAGCAGCAGATTTTAGGGATGGGGTCGTTTTTAGGCCTCAAGGGGGGGTTGGTTTGTTTTTGGGCAGGGGCCATGGTTTTAGGGCTTAGGGCGGGGGGGTCGGGGACATTTTAGGTTTTAGGGATGGGGTAGTTTTTGGGGCTAGGGAGGTCAGATTGTTAATAGGGCAAAATATGTTTTACTAGTTAAATATGTACATCGATAAGGCTTTAAATAAAGAAGGGCTGTGGCCAGAAGTAAGGTTGCACATTTTAGTATTCAAACAGCATCTAAATACTTGGACGACAATTAGCAACTTTAAATGTAAATGTGAGCACAGGTTTCAAGACGGTAGGAATTTGAAGAGCTAGGACAAAAGCAATTGAAGTCCCATTTAGTTCTTGTTTTTCAAATATGGATGTAGTGGAGCTTAACTACCCCGCCTCTGGCCAAATTGATTCCAACGCTGTCCCCAGTCCTCTCCCCACAACATCACCTACTCATTACTATCCTAATTTAGCACCAAAAATATTAACCTGCTTTTATATAGCCATTCGTGTGGCACTACTGACATTTCTAAATACTAAATATTCCTAATACCCAATCAATCAATCCATCAATCAGGGTTTGTAAAGCGCAGCTACTCACCTGTGAGGGTCTCAAGGCGCTGGGGAGTGAGGGAGGCGGCTTCGTTGAGTGCTGGGGTCATCCAAAGAGCCAGGTCTTGAGGTCCTCCCTGAACTGGGTCAATGTGGGAGATTGCCAGAGGGGGAGGGTGTTCCAGGCTTTGGCTGCGAGGTAGGAGAAGGGCTTTCCTCCTGTTCTGGTCTTGTTGATACGTGGAACGGTGGCCAGAGAGAGCTGGGCTGATCAGAGGTGTCTTTTGGGTGCGTGGAATACCAATGTTAATGATACTCACTTAAGTGATCTTGGATAGATGAAAGTTGGCATTCGTGAGATGCAGACTTGTGGCCTGCAGATCACAGCAGATGGAAGAGGTGTGTCATCTCACTGAGCCATCTTGCTGGCTCGTGTTCATGAAGAGAGTAGGAGACTAAAGAACAGCAGAAAATAGAGACACACCAAAAAGAGTAAAGAGAGCAAGAAAAGGACATTGTGGTGAAAAGAAGTAAAAGGAAGGAGAAAACAACAAGAGCTAGAAAGGGCACAGAGATGACAAATGATCACTTCTTATGACTTAAGCACTGAGCTCAGCTAAAGGACATTGTGCCCGATTCACAAAGGGAAATCTACATGAAGAGAGTCCCACACACGTAGATTTTCACCTACGCCTGGGCATGAATCTCTGCCCAGATGGTATTTAGCATTTGAAGCAGCGGTCTCTTCCCAAAGCTGAGTGAATATAAATTGGGAGTACATAAAGTAGTACTACTAGAGTATTGTTTACATACTCAAAAACATTTTTGGGAATATGCCTCTCTGAGTCACTTTTGAGTATGAATAGTTAAGCAAGAACTTTGGTGTAGCACTCGAAGTCTTCAATCACCTGTTTTCTGTTTGTGCAATGACTTCCTCAGTGATACGAATAAAAGCTCTTCTGTTGGCGTCATTTCCGCTGATGTCATATGTTTTATATTTGTGTCTTTCGACTCCCCCCTCCCCAGAGAAATTTGGAAGTTGGCTCCTCTGGGTATTGTACTAAACAAAATTGCCAGGGCTGCTTTGGGTTCCCAGTCCGACCCTGAACGATGAATTCATTCTGTGCCTGTGTGCAGTATTAATAATACGGCTTTCAAATTTGCAAGACTGATCCGAATTATTTCAAACCATCAACATCTGTTCTAAACTCAGGAGCAATGAGCAGCTCACGTGACAAACGGGGACGTCACCACCCACGTACTCATAGGACTATGCCAATTAAAAGTTGATGTTTTGTTTTAGAGTTGAGAAACCTAGCAAGTTAGACATTATTATTATAAAGTACATTCTTTCTGTCACTGCCAAACACAGCACGGTGTTACCCTTTTCCAAAAGGTACAAGGCATTTCAGAACGGAAATGACATTGCAGTAGACGAGGATTAATGAGAAACATGAAACGGAAATGAGCTGTTTACTAGCGAGAAGTGCTTGCTATTACCCTAACGACTTCAGCGTGAAATCAAATGTACCTTGAATGCAAATCTACTAGGAGTGAATAAAACATCTTGGAAAGAGCCACAAATGGGAACAAGAACTTAAATGATCCGAGTTATGGTGAGTATCGAACTATTGCAGGGGTGAACGGGCATGCCTGGTACTGACGTGGACAGTCAGGGGCATGTAAACAATCCCTCGGTTATGTCCTCCACTGCTAACGACCAGGTTCTCAGTTCTAGAATTATTCTGATTGCTGTGAGTGACCATAACCCATTAGTTGTAATTATGTTCCTCCATGCAAAGAGCTCTACAGAAACTTCTTGTGTTATTAATGCTACCTCAGTTAGGCCCAACGGTGTCTATCTTGAATAGGCAGGAGTCGACCCTTACTGTGTGCTGCAGAGGTTGTGTCTGGGAGTTCATCCGAGTTTAATTATTGCCTGGGTACTGAGGTGGATTACAATAGGTTGTTGTTCGCTTTTGGAACTATTACCGGGCCCCTTAATACAACCTTCTAGATAAAGAGCTATAAGGAGTCATGGTTGGTTTGATCATTTGTGTACTCAGGCATCCAAACTTCTACGGACCTCTTTACATAGATCCCCCAGGGACTATTTAGTTATCAAGCAATTACAAATGAAATATAATTTGGTATAAGCTTCCAGGAAAAGGTGCTCAGAGAGGAGGCCTGGTCAAATGTGGTCCAAGCAGCCGAGACGAATAATGTTGCCCTATTTTGGAGCACGGTGAATGTTCAATTCTTACAAAATTACACTGTACCGTAATTTACTTCATTTGTTTCCCAAAAAGCGTGGGTCAACCATTTTTGGGATATTTGTGACTTTCTTAAGGATAACGCTCCCATGGTAATTGGAGGGAGTGTGAACCAAATATGCTGTAGGCCTTTGGATATTATTTTGGATGAGGTTCTCCAAGTCCTAGGGCATAGCGCTGGGTTTAAGGCACTGGGCACCGATGGTGTCCCAGTTGATGACTTTGTAGCAATGAGGGAATTATGGGGCCCCATTTTTTCCCCCCCGAGTGCTTAACGCGGCTGCTGAGGCCACAATCCCTTCTAGTTGGGCTGATTCAATCATAGTGCTTATCAAATCTGACCCAAAGTGCTATCATACCATCTCCCTCCTGGATTCCTTGGCCAAATTGATTGGTAGAGTTCTTCTGCAGAGGTTAGAGCAGTGGGAAGGGGATAACTCTATCCTGCTCTATGCCCAGTATGGTTTCAGGAGGTGGTTGGGGACAGGGGAGCAGTACGTGAATCTTGACCTTCTCATTGAGAAATACACTAAAGCTAAGTCAGGGTCTCTTTATTTAAGCTTCGCTGATCTCAGAAACTCCTTTGATTTGGTTGACCACTTGATTCTCTGGCCTACCTTGCGCTCTCTTGGTGCCCCTGAGAATATAGTTATTTTTCTTTCTTGGTTGTATGAGAACCCGTTTGCTAGAGTCCGTTACGGCCCTAATGGAGAATGTTCCACTTCATTTAAAATGAAGAGGGGAATTAGACAGGTTTGCCTTTTGGCACCTTTTTTGTTTTCCCTTTTTATTGGATGGTGTCCTTCAGGCTCAAGCAGGCCGATGCACCCATGGTCGCCGGTCCCCATGTTGTTGTATGACGACGACACTGTGCTGTTATGTAGGTCAAAATGCAGGTACTGATGGACACATTTTGTGATATTACGGAGGCCAGATAAAGAAGATCAATAAATCTAAAATGTATACCATGGTCTGAGGGAAAAAAAACAAAAGTGTGGAACCTTTTACATTGGGGGGGCTCCCTAATTAAGATGGTGAATTCATTTTGTTCCTTGGGAATTTAATACTCCTATAATGGCTCATAGTCTCAGCAGATACAAATGGCCATTCGAAAATGAGGCAAGTATGTGAAGGAGTAGGAGTCTTTAGGTTCTCTCACAAATTTGGCAGCCGACCAGTTAAAGAAATGATTAATATATACAAGGTGAGAGCGCTGGCGACTGCCACTTTTGGCATGAGGCCTTAGGAGCTTTATATCCAGCAGTCCCCTTCAGGTTGAGCAGTGTGCTTTTCTTAGGCATTTGCTGTGTACCCTGGCCTCCGTACCATCCTTTATTGTCCACAAGGAGGCCGGGCTAACTTAGCTGGAGGACTCACTTTTGTTGAAGCCTATACTACTTTGGTATTCTATCCGGTCAAAAGCTGAAACATGTTATACTAAATCAATTATTTAAGATTGTTTAGCTTAAGATCATGCTTTAAAAACCCCCTGGCTCTCTTACATCAAAGACAATTTTAAATTATGGTTTGATATGCCCATACTGCATGACCCACATAGCATGTTAGTACTCAGGGCTTTAAGTGGGAAAAAAAAACTGGGGGTGCTCTAAAAGGGGCGTGACAAATTTCGCAAAGGGGTGTGGCCTATCCGAGTAGGGGCGTGGTCTAAATCAAGATAATTAGTATTGTGTGCTTAAGAAAATCATGAAGTCGCATCCAGCAAAGGATAATAAAATAGGCAAAAGGGTATATTTATTAAGTATAAACCATAAAATACCAAACACTTTAAAAAACATGTAAAAATTATTTAAATTACTTAGAAATCTATTGCAGGATTTCCCAAAACCCTTGAAGATATTCACTGTGTCTATTTTGCTGGGGTTTCTCACAACAATTTTCTTCAGCAGACCTTCAACCTTTTGCCAGCCAACTCTTTACATACAGCTTTGCGTCAAATGTTTCAAATGGAGGACCATTGAGTTTTACCCATAAGCATGAAGAAATGGTCTCTACAAGAAGAGAGGCCCTTGTTGGACAAGCAATTAAGTTCATTGCGCTGAAACCTCTCTCGCAATCCGCATTACTTGCTGGCAGGGTTTCCATGCAAACTACTAACTTTTTGAATGCTTCAGGGGTTTTCTTTCCACCAAAATCTTTGAAAAGTCTAAAAGCTTGGATAGTATCTCTTGCTGGCAGCTGAAACTCTGAACACAGTTTCTGGATATCTGTTTCACCATAAAGAATCCATTCATCACCAGAAGGCAAGTTGCCTGCATCTAGCACACTGAAGCTGGCTATAAGTTCTTTCTCAGAATCCGGGGCACATCGTTTATTGATATTTACAGACAGACTTTGGTAAAACTGATTTTGATTAAGGGCAACAGAGTTACTTCTACCATGGAAAAGAGGAACATTCTTGAATTTGCCCTCGTCAACTGCTCTCTGAGCCGCAGAAGCAAACTCCCCTGGTGAGTCCTTCATTGCTCTAAATATACGTACTTGACTAACCAAAAGTCTGTGGGCATTAACAATTGTAATGTCCCTCCTCTGTAAGGAGAGTGATAAGTCTTTGAGCTCCAGAAGTGCATCACACATTACCCCCAAATCTACCTTTGACCTTTGAGGCCCGAAAATAGAGCCCCATAGAGACCCCTTTCGAGGCCCCCCAAAAAAAACTGGGGGTGCTCAGACCCCCACAGAACCCCCCCCACCCCACTTAAAGCCCTGTTAGTACTTGATAAGAGCGATATTCCATGGTTGTTTCCTACATTTTGAACATTTCTTTGGTGGGATATCAACCATCAGGGCCGGACTGGCCGTAGCGGGCGTTTCCCCGGTGGGCCGCCAGGGTGGGGGCTGGTTTTCGGCCCCTGGGGGGGCCGTTTTTGTTACTGGGGTCGGCAATATCGGCACCCTGTAACAAAATCGGCCGAAACCGGCCCTAGCAAACAGCCCGGCCGCACCCCCCCTCCCCTCCCAGGTGGGCCGGCCGAGCAGTTTGCCAGGGCCGGTTTCTGTTCCCAGTCCGGCCCTGTCAACCATACTGACTAATACCCAGCACTATTTTGTTTTAACCAGGCTGTGGCTGGGCTTAGTACATTTTTTAGTTACCTTCCCTATTATGAAGCAATGGTCTACGGATATGACCCCTTGCCAATGCAAAGGCATTTCGAAGCAAAGCACACAGCACTTCATTTTATTTTGCAGTTTTTATGACGGCCTAATGAAACATTATCTGAAATCGATTTTCCTTGCACAGAATATCAGGGACCACAATGCTGCTTTATGATACCTATGTGCATTGAGGACTCCCTCTGTATGCCTTACCACTGCACTTTATATATGGGATGCGATTCGAATTAGAAAATGTATTATATTTTAACAGTCAGTATGAGGTTGGTGCCCGGGATTTTTATATATTTTTTTTTATTAACTGTATTGTTTCAATTCCGTATATTCGATTTTATGCTTTAATATCTATTGTCTTTTATATATTGTTTCTCCGTGTACTTTTAGGGCCTATTATGATTGTGCCAAACAAAGACTTTGAATCGAATCATGCTATTGGATTATAATAAAATATTGCAATATTCAGGGTTGATATTATCTAGCAAGTGGTTGATGGAAGTGGACAGTGGGGGAAAAATAGAAAAAATCTGAGTTATAATGATGAGTAGAAAAAAGGAGGATGACTTAAGACTGTAAGAGAAAGTCTCAGGCATTTCGAGAAATATGGCCTTAATAGGAGAAGAGTAATTATTAAGTAGAAAACGGCTAGCCCAGATATTCAGCAAAGCTTTTAAGCTCCAGTATTGTGCTACACTGAGTTCAAAAGAGGTGCATAAAGAGGTAAAACTGATTCAGGGTGAGGTGTTTTTTTTTTTTTTTAGATGAGCCTTGACAGTTGAAAATAGTGGGGCCCTGGGTTGAGGCTGAACTCTTTATGGAATGTGGGGAACAGTTGTTGCCTTAAAAAATAATGTTCCAATGACTCTTTACTTAAATAGGGGTTCAGAAGATTCGAGCTAGGAGGCTATGGAAGTGGAATAAGGATGCAGACATTGAGATGGGGTGCCAAATTTAAAGAATGCTTCAGCCAACTTGAGTCCAGCACAAGGGGTTCATATCACAGTTGTTACATGATGCCCATTATCAGTCAAATGGGGCCAGCTCCCCACCAATGCTGCAAGCCGGGGCCCCCGCTAGAACCTACACCACGCTGCCAGTCCTAACTTCCTTTTGTTTCTCTGTTGAATCTGTGATATCTTTTCTTGACCCTTCTCCCCTTTACACCGTGACTGTAACTTCGCCTCCATTGTTTTGTAACTTTTGCCTTTTTTTTACAACATTTAAATCAACTTTTGCCTCCTTTTGCCAGCCTAATTGTAACCTTTCTCTTCTTTTTTTCCAACATTAACCTTAACTTTTGCCTCCTTTTTCCAACATCCACTTTAACTTTTTCCTCCTTTTTCCAACCTAATTCTTACCTTTGCCTCTTTTTTTTCAACATTAACCTTAATTTTTGCCTCCTTTTTCCAACATCCATCATAACTTTTGCCTCCTTTTTCCAACCTAATTGTAACATTTGCCTACTGTTTTCCAACATTAACCTTAACTTTTGTCTCTTTTTGCCAACATATACCTTAGCTTTTCCCGCCTTTTGCCAGTCGCCTAGCTGTAACTTGTTGCCTCCATCTTTCCATCTTTCCAGCTTTAACCGTGACTCTTTCCCGCCTTTTTCCCCCTGAATCCACTTTTCTCCCATCCTCTTCCCGCTCGCTCTCCCTCCCGCTTCCAGCTTTCTTTTGACCTCACCCGTGCCCAGCCCCCTCCTAGGAATCTACTTAATGCAGGCCGCAGTACGACCCCTTTGAGCAGGTCCCTGGGACAGCTCCACACCGCTGCTGAAGGCCGGGCCCCCCGCAGAACCTGCACCACGCTACCAGTCCTAACTTCCCTGTTTTTAGTCCGCCGAATCTGTGATATCTTTTGACCCTTCTCCCCTTTACACCATGACTGTAGTAACTTTGTCTCTGTTTTTTCATAAATTTTGCCTCCTTTTTCCAATATTTACCTTAACTTTAGTCTCCTTTTGCCCGCCTAATTGTAACCTTTACCTCCTTTTTTTCCAACATTAACCTTAACTTTTGACTCCTTTTTCCAACCTAATTGTAACCTTTGCCTCCATTTTTTCCAACATTAACCTTAACATTTGCCTCCTTTTCTCAACATCCACCTTAACTTTTGCCTCCTTTTTCCAACATTTACCTTAACTTTTGCCTCCTTTTGCCAGTCTAACTGTAACTTGTTGCCTCATTCTTTCCAGCCTTAACAGTGAGTCTTTCCCACCTTTTTCCCCCTGAAACCACTTTTCTCTCACCCTCTTCCCGCTCCCTCTCCCTCCCTGCCTTCTCGTGACCCCCGCCCAGCCCCCCGTCCCCTACCAGGAACCGACTTAATGCAGGCCACAGCGTGGTTGTGCAGAGGACGTGCGCAGCGGGTGCACCTCCGGCACACCAAAGGCAAGTCCGTCTGCACCTGTCTGCGCCTGGACAGCACCTAGAGCCAGGAACCCTGGATCTCCATCTACCCACAGCTACACAAGTGCCAAGATAACTGCTCTGAACCCCTGGCCCTGCAGTGCCCTCTGCAGCCACACATCCCCACGTTCAACGGCAGGACCCTTCCCCCTTCCACCATTGCCACTTCTCCTGCAATGCCAGAGCACTCTACCACTGTCCCCTGCCTACTGCCACTGAACCAGGAGAAATCCAATTCCTCCTCATCAACTCCCACTTGCTCCCCTAACACGCCACAAGATCTGGGAGACCATCACCTACCTCACAACTGATGTTGTCTTCCTGACTGAGACCCGGCTCAACCCCACATCAGCACTGGACATCGCCAACCACCACACCAAACGGATACAAAATTATACACCGGGACCACACCAACAAACATGGGGTTGAATAGCCATCATCCACAAAGAATCCCTCCACTGCATCACCTCCATCATGAAACACCTTAATTTTCAGCTCAACACAGATGGCAACACCACCCTTAGAGGTATCCGGGCTTACAGACCGCCAGGACCACGGCCTGCTTTCTTTGAGGCCATCTCCGACTTCATCGCCCCTCTGCCCATCAACTCCAAGAACTTCATCTTTCTCGGGGACCTCAACTTCCACATCGATGACCGCAACAATGCCAACACAGCCAGCCTAATTGAGAGCATGAACAACCTAGGCCTCACCCAATGAGTCACTACCCCACGCACATCGCCAGGCACACACTAGACCGCATCTTCAAAGCCAGGGACAGAATCAGCTACAGCCATGCCTCCGAAACCACATGGTCTGACCACTTGATCGTCCACTTCTCCATCACATTCACCCTCAACACCCCCTCCAATCAGACCAGTACCTCCCACAGGGGCTGGAACACGGTAACCAAAAATCTTTGGACCAACACCCTCACTGCCTCCACCCCTGATGCCTCCTCCTCACTCAAGGTGGCAGTCAAAAACTTTATCACATGGCTCACCAAATGTACCAACATAGTCGCCCCCATCAAACCCACCAGACCAGGCAGACCCACCAAACGCACCAGCTGGTTCACCCCAGAACTTAAATCCACCAAACGCATTTGCAAACAGCTGGAAAGAATCTGGCGCTCCAGCAAGGAGCCTAACGACTGAGCCAACTTCAAACTGTCTCTCAAAAAATACCACAAAAAAAGAGAAAAAGGACTCCTTGATCACTCGCCTTGAAGCCAGCTCCAACCACAGTCAGGAATTCTTCAGCATCATCAAAGAGTTCTCCCACCCCCTAGCATCCAAGAACACCATCAACCCTTCTCAGGAGCTCTGCGACACTATTGCAGACTTCTTTCACAGCAAAATCTCCACCATCTATGAACTTTTCGACCCCCAACCACCCATTTCCAGCATCCACAGCCTCTTCAACCTGACTGACTCCAACTCAAACCCAAGGATCACAACGTGGGACCATCTCACCATGCAGACCACTGCCACCGTCATGAGCTCCATCCACTCAGGAGCATGCAGGGACCCCTGCCCCCACTACATGTTCAACCTCGGGAACATCACAATCAGCAAGGCACTCACCTCAATCCTCAATGCATCGATCAACTCTACCTCCTTCCCAATGGAACTGAAACACGCGGAAGTCAAGCAACTACTCAAAAAACCTTCCGCAGACCCGGAATAGCTCAAGAACTACCGGCCTATCTCCCTGCTTCCTTTCTTTGCCAAAGTTCTGGAAAAGGCAATCAACCAGCAACTCACAGACTACCTTGAGAACAATGATCTCTTGGGCCCATCCCAATCAGGGTTCTGCTCAAATCACAGGACAGAAACCACCCTACTCACAGCCACCGACAACATCAGGTCTCTCTTAGACCAGGGAGAAGCCGCAGCCCTAATCCTCCTTGACCTCCCAGCAGCCTTTGTCACTGTGCCTCACTACACCCTCTTAAAAAGACTCCATCAGATGGGGATCCAAGGGGATGCCCTCAAACGGATCGCATTTTTCTTCACCGGAAGAGCCCAGAGCGTCCGCCTCCCACCCTACACCTCCGGCCCAAAGAACATCATCTGTGGCGTTTCCCAATGGTCCTCCCTGAGTCCAACCCTGTTCAACACTTACATGGCCCCTCTGGCCAGCCTGGTCAGATCCCACGGCATGAACATCATATCATACACTGATGGCACTCAGCTCATCCTTTCCCTATCCGCAGACCTCAAGAACACCAAAGCCAACTTCCACACTTGCATGACCAGAGTTGCCAGCTGGATGCAAAACAACTGCCTCAAACTCAACACCAACAAAACAGGGACACACATCTTCGGAAGCAACACATACCCATGGGATGACTCCGGATGGCCAGCAGAGCTCGGCCCCCCTCCCAAACCCTCAGAACATAGCTAGGAACCTTGGCATCATACGTGACAGCAAGCTCACCATGAAAAACCAGATAAATACAGTGTCCTCAGTCAGCTTCCTCACTCCCCACATGCTCCGGAAAATCTTCAAGTGGTCCCCATCAGCACTAGACGCACCGTCACTCAGGCCCTCGTCACCAAACGCCTGGACTACGGCAACACCATCTACATTGGGGTCACCTCTCAGCTGCTGACCAGACTTCAGACCATCCAGAATGCAGCAGCCAGGCCCGTACTCGACCTCTTGAGGCGAACGCACATCACCCCTCACCTCAGACAACTCCACTGGCTCCCCATCCACAAGAGGTGCCAGTTCAAAATGCTGACCCACACCTACAAGACCCTGCACAATGAAGGACCAGCCTACCTTAACCACAGGCCGAACTTCCACCAACCTGTCAGACATCTGCACTCCACATCTCTCTCCTTTGTCCACACTCCCCGCTTCCGCCGAAGCAGGAGCAGCAGTCGCTCCTTCTCCCACCTGACCGCCAAGACCAGGACAGGGCTCCACCTCCGGATCTCACCATCCCTACAGGAGTTCAGAAGCAGGCTAAAAACCTGGTTGTTCGGTTGACCAGACCCCACAGCGGCTACACCCAGCACCTGGATATCCTCATGGGTTTTAAACAGCTATATACAAATCCAAATTGATTGATTGATTTAAACAGATACCTTTTCAGGAGTTTTCAAATGGGCAGGTGGTTTGGGTTCATTCCAGTATAGGAGTTGAGCTTGTTCCTAAACCTATCTCCATGCAATGTGAAGAGATTGTTGCTGCTTGAACTATGGTTGGCAGATTGATCTCCCAGGACCATTGCAATGTTAGAACCATTCAATGTTAGTTACCCAAATCTCAATCTATTGAAGCATGTGTCCCCTGTCCTGAGCCAATGCAGCAGTCTCAGTGACCTTGTGTGCAAAAATGAAAGCAGGGTTCAGAGGTCTGCTGCTTATTGCGGGATGACATCCTTTAATTTGCAGCTTCATACAAGGAGACCTCACCCAAATCCAAACTCTTGAAATAAAATGAGACAGGCTTGTTTGGTTCAATGTGCACTGTCACACGGCAAATCCGAAGGATTTGTGCATCTACTGCAGCACAAAGAAAGAGGCTGGTAGCAGTGCTAGGACTTTATTAAACTGAGACCAGACTTCCTTTTAAATATGGACCATGGTCGTTTAACTGCACTCTCAAGAAAGAATTGAGAACATCTGAAAGCACTTTTTCCCTGGTATGATATATCTGCCTCTGTGGTACTATCGATCGAAATATGGTTAGCAGTTTATCGGACTCTCATGGTCCTGGACAGTGCATAGTGAGGAGCCGACTTCTGTAGGTCATTTGGCCTTTAGCCAGAGCCAGTAGAGTGTGCAAAGGCAGTTTTAGCATGCTTGTTCTTATTATTCCTGCTCTGAGCATCCATGTTTACTGATTGCAGCCAAAGGTTTAGTTTTTTGGGGGAAGCCCCATTTAATAATCTTGCAATAGTCCATGTGTGCCATGATAAGGTCTCTAGTGAGCTCCTTTTGGAGATTAGTTTGTATGAGTGGTGGGATCTTGCAGAGCATGGACATCTGAAATGTGCCCTCCCTAAACTCTGTGTTAATTTGGAGATGAGAGTTAGCTCTGATCAAAGTTTTAACACAGGTCATTAAATCTGAATCAGAATCAGGATAGTTTCTAGGGTTGCAGGACATGTGAATGGTACTGTATTATCCTCCAGGTCACTGATCACAAGATACCTTTGTTTTTCCAAAGGTAAAGCACATTAAATGAGTGATATTAGCTTGAATTTCACTTTTTGTTCTAATGTTGCATGTATTGGTGTTTTTTACAGAATACTTCTGGAAAAGCAGTAAATCTCAGAAAAATAGATACGACCTGAAAGCATAAGAGATGCCTGCATACTATTTATTGACTGTACAACAATGATAGACACTTTATGACAGTACCTGAGACTCCCAGAATGTCATGGTTCAGGGGGCCATAACATAAAGAGAGGTCAAAGAGTATAATTCCAGTGTGGTATATTTTGTCTAAGGACAACAACAAGGTACCATGGTAATCTACAAGTTTTGTAATTACAGGTGTTGCCCCTCTCCTGGTAGTTGTGATACCATACATACACCTGAGGGTGAATCCTACAGGGAAACAGAGTTGTGAATGAAGTATCATTGACAACATTACTCACAGTCCTGTTGCGATCAATTTCTGCACCCCCGTTGAGATTGAATGGTGCAGCCATTTTCTTATCCCCTTTCAGATACCCATTCTTGTTTCTTCTCCACCACCCATACCCTATACATGGACAATTTCATGGAAATGGTCCATGAAAAATAAAACTCCTGGTGCTCTGAGCAAACTGCTTTCCCAAAATTAAACCAATTGAACGACTCGGATGTGGTCAACTGTCTACGAAAGTACTACAGTAACATCATTGTCGCTAGCCCAGCTTCGAGTAAAACAACAACACCTGAAAAATAGTCAGCCAAGGTTTTCTGAGGATGTCAACAAGAAAAGAGATATGCAGGTCGGTGTGCTTCCAAATCCTCAAAGTTTCACACAAATCTGCAAGCTATGAGAAGTTCAGTTGATAAGCTTTATTCCGTTTCTTTAGCAGAACGATAAAAGCACAAAAAAGCAATACACATCATCATAAAAAGTATAAAATCATTACATAGAGAAATATTTCAGAAAAACCCAGTTATAACTAGCTACATAAAACTCAAGCAATAAACAAATAATTAACCGCATATTTTCGTACATATAAAAACTGCATGCCATAAAACCGTAGAGACTGCTAAGCAGATTTCTAAGGAATGTAGTTGTTGAAGGAAAATCACAGCTGGTCTACCTTGTCTAAATTTGTACTTTCGCAAAATAGGTATTGGAAATCCTTTTCTTAGCGCCTCAAAAAATTTACAAAAAAGTAAAAAGTGAATTGTGCATTGTTCTGTAACACTATCACATGGACACTTGTCAAGTATAGTAAACCAAGCGTTTTCCCTTGGGAATGATACAAGGCGATGATGGATAATATTGCATTTAAACCACATTAAAACAAATCCAGGGCCGGACTGGCTGTAGCGGGCACCAGGTGTTTCCCCGGTGGGCCGCCAGGGTGGGGGCCGGTTTTGGGCCCCTGGGGGGCCATTTTTGTTACCGAGGCTGGCAATATCGGCCCCCTGTAACAAAATCGGCCGAAACCGGCCCAAGCAAACAGCTCGGCCGCACCCCCCCTACCCCCCACAGGGGGGCCAGCCGAGCAGTTTGCCAACGCCGGTTTCGGTTCCCAGTCCGGCCCTGAACAAATCAACATTTTTTTAATAATATTGAATACTCTCATTAATTAATAACGTATCATGAGATACAACGCCAGCCTTTCTGCATTCCTTATTAGTTCTTTCGCCCTCTAGCAGTTTCATTGATATGATTTTAACTTCTGCCTTATTCACTCTGCTTAAAGTTTCAGAATTGCTTAAAAATATGGGCTTGTCCCAACCTATTGCAAAAAACGTAAATATATTTAATCCATGGGATTTTCTCGGCTAAATCCAAGGATAAACATTCTGTGATTATCTTTCTGTTCAAAAGTGCCTCTGGCTGGGTCTAAATCCTGTGCCATAATATGAAGGGGCTTATCCTAATAAGATCTTCCAAAAAAGGGAAACACAAATCCTTATAAAAAAACATAAGTATTGATTGCACGGAGCAGGTTAGTCCTGCTGAAAAGTTGCCCTTTAAGTCTGACTAGAAGAGCTCTGTTTGAGTTACAGGAAGCCACATGGAAGAGGCGGAGAGTAGCAGATGGTCATTGCTGTAGCCCGAAGAGCATGTCGGACGTTCTGGACAGTCGTCGTTGTACCGTGAAGAGCCTCGCAGTCTTTGCTGTAGCTCTGCACTGTCAGTCATTGTAGGCTGGCGCTGTTGCTGTAGCACGAAATGTTGCCAGTCATAGCTGGTGGACGCTGTCAGCGTGAAGAGCTGGTCTCACTGGAACTTTGTTTTGGGGGACCATAGAGTCTTGGCACGAATGCACCTGTTCTTAGTCCCAAGGAGCCCAAACTTCAGGATTTTCACTTTGTTTTTAGGAGGAGTACACTCTGATGCCACCCAATGATCCAGGACTAAGGGAGGCACCTCTTGAGGATCATGGATTCAATCCAGCAGAAGCAAGCAGGGCTCAGGCAGGTCTAGTTGCAGGGTCAGGCAGGCTCAGTTCCAGCAGGGCAGCTTGGCAATTGCAGCAAGGCCTCCAAAGCTTGTTCTGTCCCTGTAGCTCACAAAGGAGGTCAGCCAACTGACCCTCTGGGTCACTCTGGTTACCCTGGGATTAAGGCAAGCAGGTCCAGTCTTCCTTCTCAGACAACAAGGTAGTTCTCTGACAGGACAGTCCTACTTCAGTATCTTCCATAGGATCAGGAATGTTCTAAAGAGCAGCTCTGGAGGGCCAATCTTCATACCTGGTGCCAGCATTTGTGTGTAGGAACTCCCTGTCCTACTCCAACATATGGTCTGAAAGTTCTATCCCTTCCCCTGTCAAGGCTCCCAACTGGCTGGGGTGACGAAAGGCAGGGCAGGCTTTGTGTCAGGTTCCTTTGGGTGTACAGGATGCAACGCCTTTTGTGGTGTGAGTGTAGCTGGGTAAGGCCCCTCCCCAGTCATCCTGCAAGGATGGCCCATCCTGTCAACAACTAAGGCCCCTTTGTGTTACTGTCCGGAAGCAATACACAACACCCAACAGCAGAGCCATTTACCTAGGTCACTGGAAGAAAGCACAAATGTTGGGACAAGAAAATGTCAACTTTCTAAAAATAGCAAACACAATAAGATGATTGACAGATTGCCGAAACTTTTCAGACACAGGCACAGATCTGGGTTTAATCCACCATCGTTCTTCTGCTCACTAAACCACCCCAGTTTGGACCCAGCCATATACAAATCAGTCTCGATCCTGTTACTCATGGGAATTGTCATGCCTGAACTGCCAGGCCAGGTCATCATCATCATCAACTTTGTTTCGCATCAAAGAGATGCATAAAAGTACATTCGAATAAAAAACAAAAAACATTTCATTGCAAGCGGTACATAGAATAACAACAGTGCAAATTACAGGTCAGGTCCTTCCTGGATCAGAAACAAGCATCACGGGACAAGTTTTGGGGTTTCACCCCTCATCAGCCAGGCTAGCTTGAATTCAGTGGCAAAGCGAGCAAGTTCGGGCTGAACAGTTTCAATGAGGAACAGGGTTAAGACGGATTTGCATATGGCTGGGTCCAATCTGGGATGGCATAGTGAGCAAAAGAACGATGGATTTAACCCAGATCTCTTGACTGGGAGTGAATGTTTGATTCATTCAGCATTCCGTTCATCATTTGTTGCAGAAGCAACTTTCTAAAAGCGGCATTTTCAAAACTGTAACTTAAAATCCTGCTTTACCATTAAAGAGGATTTAAAAGGACAATTCATTTGAGTGTAAACAGCATATCTGTATCTGATCCCAATCTAAAGTTAGCACTTATTAAATGTAATAAGCTAACTCACTGTTAGTCAATTGGAGAGATAGGCCTTACAACAGTGAAAAACAGCTTTAGGGGCTTTTCACTGCCGGGACATGTAAAACGTAAGTATACATGTCCTATTTTTAAATACATTGCACCCTTCCCTATTAGCCTTTAGGACCTACCTTAGGGGTGACATAATAGTGTTAAAAAGGAAATTTTAGGACTGGCAAAAGTTGTATTTATCCAGGGCTAAATGTCAGTTTAAAACTACACTACAGGCTGCAGTGGTAGAACTGAGCCATGTTTTAAAAGCGCTACTTTAGTGGATGGCACAAATGATGCGGCAGGCCCACTAGTAGTATCTAATTTACAAGCCCTGGGTACATGTAGTACTATTTACTAGGGAGTTACAAGTAAATTAAATGTACCATTCTGATATATGCCATTCGTACCAAGTTTTATGGAGAAAGGAAAAACACTTTGCCACTGGTTGGCGGATGTATGATGTTTCAACACATACCATTACAATGCATGCTTTTACAACGTGGGCATTACAATGTAAACACCACTGCAACGCATGATTTTACAATGAACACCATCACAACGCAGTCCCATAGAGTAACATTATATTTAACATTACAACGCATACCATTACAACGTATACCATTACAATCCATACCATTACAACGCAATTATAGTAAACATAAAAATACTGCTTATCAGCTTCCCCCAATTTTTTTTTTAAAACTATAACACAGCGGGGCGCTAGGTGGCGCACGAGCGAAATGGCCGCACTATTGTGAGGCTCTTGCAGCTCGGTCCACTAATCCGGCTATTTATCCTACCCAGGAGGTCCTAAGATAGGATTCACCGAGCCGGGTTGACGTGTGGGACCCGGCGACCCAGCGGTGCGAGTGTGGAGGTTCCTGACCACTGCTGACAATCACAAAGATTCCCCCGAAGTGCTGCCGGTGGAAAGGCCTGGCGCACCTGGTCCCCTCTGCCAGCAGAGTGAGCTACGCCAGCGCTGAGGGGCCCACGTGGAGACTGGGCCGGACATCCGCGGGGACCGAGAATTGCGGTAAGGAGTTGCAGCGGCGGTGCGTGCACACGAGTCGGGCACCCGCAGACGCTCGTCACCTCCCATGCACTTGCAGTTTAGTGACTGGAGATCCGAGAAGGATTTCCATACTCCCCGCAATGTTTTTCGGCCCGGCGCTGGTGAGGGCCACGAGATATCCCTGAGCGCTGCCACTTGCAGGACATATGAGCGAAGGCCCCCGCTACACCCACGGTGCGCGCTGAACATTTCCTTCTTTTTGTTTTTGGTAGAAACAAAGGCACCACATCCTTGGCTCCCACATACTGCAACGAGGACTGCGGCCAGCTCCGATCGGCACTGTCGAAGCATTGCGATCCCACAACAGGCAGTAATTCGAACGCAGCAGCCATATTGTGGGCCTTATGAAAGGGTGTGCGCTCCCGCGAGCTGGCCGGTGCTGAGTTGGGGGCCTGCATGTCTTGAGACACCTCAGTAATCCCCTGGCCTACAAGGTGCATTCAAAGACGGCGCGGCTGGGAGGGTCAATCCTGGACACTGTACCTGCAAGCGGTCTCCTTGACAGTTCTGCTGCCTACATAGCATGTCTCTGGGCGGCCTGCCAGACACCTTCAGACAAGCCCACACACGACTTCTTTGAAAACGGAGGGCATCAGAGTATAGGATCCTCGCAGAGAGGCCGCCCCCCCCCTGAATTACCAGTACTCGCCAGGCTGCGCTGTGGTGTGCACAGCGGAAATAGAATTGCCCTGACTCGGCGCGGGACAGACTGCGCGGGGGACTGTGCGTCCTACGCTGGAAAACAACTGTCATCTGCCTACATATTTGACCCCTCCTGCACCTGAGTGCACTACGGTTGGCGATAAAGAGACATTGCTGGCAACATCTAAGGCATCATATTGAGAGATCCTCCTAAGAACTCAATGTGATATCCTCATCTTTGTAGTTCAGCACCTAGAGGTAACACACTGTTGGCACTAGGGCAACTGCTACCGGAGTAAACAACGCTCCACAAGATGGGTAAGACAGACACGAAAGAGATCAGACTGACATTTGAGGCCAGAAAAGGCACCGGAGCGCAACAAGAAGATCCTGATCACGCCAGTGAGGAGCAAATACAGGAGACAGCGCAACAGCAAGACCAAGACATGAAAGAACTCCTCCTTGCGGTGCGACTGAGCCTCGCCTCCATAGAAGGCAAAAGGGATGCAATGAACACTCGTATGGACGCTATGGTCCATAAGCTTGACAACCATGATGAACGCATAAAAGAGGCTGTACGCCGTATCTCCGACACAGAAGACAACACATCAAAAATGCAAAAGCAAGTGGCACAGATGGACAAGCTACTCCGTGTCATTGCTGCCAAAAACAAAGATCTCGAAGCGCGCAGCCGGCGTAACAAAATTCGTGTTATTGGCATTCCGGAGAGCACCAACACCGGCCGGATGGAAGAGTTTATAGAGAGGCTTCTTCGAGAAACAATTGGCGCTGATGTTTTGTCCTCACAATTCATAGTAGAAAGGGCACACCGCTCCCTGGGCCCCAGACCGCCGCCAGAAAGCACACCACGTCCCATCATCGCAAGGTTGCTTAACTACCGCGACCGTGATGTGGCGCTCAAAACAGTGCGTGAAAAGAGACATCTCACGTTTGAGGGAAACGCATTCACCCTCTATCCCGATTTCACGCCCGCTGTCCAGGAGGAACGACGGAAATTCACTCCCGCCAAGCAAAAAACTTCACCAGGCACAAATTGATTATGCGCTCATGTATCCTGCACGACTACGAGTGACCCATCAAGGCAAGCAACATTTTTTTCCCACTTTGCAGCAAGTAGACGACTTCCTGAAGCGCATCAAGAGGCCAAATAATTTCCACACTACACGAGAGCTGTCATCGGGATTGTCATCCCCGGCCAGAGATTAGCATGAACCTCATACCTCCTGCCTCTCACCTTGTGGGGGTGGCACGACAACTCACCTTCTTTTCTTCTTCAGGCCGCGGAGACTACCTTCTGCCTACCGCTGGGACAACAGAACACTGATGCAAAATCCAGACGGAATGCAGCGGCTGAAGCATCAGGATCAGATAAGTGCCCTCCTGGGGATGTGTGACACTTAGCACCGGGCACCCCTGTCCCCGCCGAGTTCGTTCCTCTATTACCTTGTGACTCAGAGGGGAGGGTGTCACCGTGCATGTGCCTAGGCGTCCCCCCCCAAGGGCGATCCCCCTTACTGCAGATAAAAATGCAGGATGTTTCTGTTTATTTGGGTTATGTGGGTGGGAGCGGGACTGGTTCTTCGGGCATGATTGGGATGCTACAGTGGGTGGGGGTGGGAAGGGGATTGTTAATGGGACATGATGCACTAGTGAATACGGAACAAACGACATTCTTATTGCATGTATTGTATCAGACTTGCAGTTGTAGATCACGCACCATTTTTTTCTTTAGATTCCAATCCTTCATATGGCTAATTTAACAACTAAGCAGAACTTACATTTCTTGACGTGGAATGTTAGAGAACTTGGTGATCCACGAAAGCGCAGACAGGTGTTAGCATATTTGGACCGCCATCACATCCGAGTTGCACTTCTCCAAGAGACACACCTAAACCCCAACCATGCTACTTCATTTGCTGGTAAATGGGCTGATCACAGAATATTCTCCTCCTACTCCTCATACTCCAGAGGTACAGCCATACTTATAAAAAAAGGCACTCCATTTACCCCTGCTGGCATGTTGCATGATCAACAAGGATGCTACTGCATGGTCTGGGGTAGGCTAGGTACAGTATCCATCACAATAGTCTGCTGCTATGGGCCCAATGTTGACGACCCTGACTTCTTCGCCACGCTTTGGGGGAAGATTCTGGACATAGGCTCCACTCACCTAATCTGGGGGGGAGATTTCAATACTAGCCTTAATCCAGAGATGGACAGGTCCAACCCGGCACCGCATCACTACAATAGATCGCATAAGCTGCTACGCGACGTGGTGGCTGACAATGGGCTATTGGACACATGGCGGCATGTCCACCCGTATAAAACTGAAGGCACACATTACACGGCCCTGCATGGCTCTTGGGCTACATTAGATTACTGCCTGATATCTTGCGGCCTAGGCCCATTGATAGTATCAGTTACACACTTGGCGAGAACATACTCCGATCACTCTCCTGTCCGATTGACACTAAACCTACCAGGGTGCGACCTTTCCGCTAGAAGCTGGAGACTATCTCCTCTCACCCTATTAGACACCTAATTTCGTAGTGAATTTGGGCAAGAAATTACAGATTTTTTTCAGGGAAACTTCGGGTCAGTTGACAGCATAGAGACGGTTTGGGAGGCCTTTAAGGTCACAATTCGAGGTTTTTGCATATCTAAGAGTTCAGGAGTACTGCGCGACATTCAGAGCACCCTAAAGAAATTGGAAGGCGAACTTAAGGTGCTGGAGGCTTCACTATTTGGGGGCACAGACGGGGCAGCGCAGCGTGACTTCCAAGAGAAACTTTCAGATTATATGGAGATGGCTGATCGGGAGACCCGATTCAGAAGTAAATACTGGGTGGTCCGCAGATATGGGGAAGGGGAACGACCGGGTAGAGCCTTAGCTGAAGCAATACGCAAACCCCGCTTCTCTAGCTATGTTCTAGAGCTAACAGGCCCCGATGGAGCACAGTACAGAGACACTGCTGACATACTGGCCGCGTTTACCACACAATACTCCAGACTATACTCGGCTAGTAGGCGAGGCACTCTCGACCTGGCCTCATATCTGGATGAGGTAGCCTTGGGGTGGCTAGGAAACTCACAGAGGGAATTCTTGGTTGCTCCCTTTGAGCTGGACGAAATACGAGAGGCTATCATGCAGATGAAATCTGGTAAGGCCCCGGGTCTAGATGGGCTCCCCATAGATTTTTATAAAGCATATATTGATCAGTTAGCTCCCATCCAGAAGACTGTTTACGAAGAAGCTCAAGCGAACAGAATTCTTCCGTCCTCGATGAGAGAGGCGCTCATTACCTCCATGTTAAAGCCAGGGAAGCCTGCGGACCACTGTGATTCATACAGGCCGCTGTCCCTCATCAATAATGACGCTAAAATACTGTCTAAGATATTGGCCAATAGGCTAAATTTGCTGATGGAAAAACTGGTCCTCCCAGACCAGGCTGGGTTTATTCCAGGCCGCGCAACCTCACATAATTTGCGTACTTTCTTTTCCATATTGCAGAACGTAGATCTCGATTTGGCCCTTGTGGCAGTTTTCCTAGACGCTACAAAAGTGTTCGATTTAGTCGAATAGGACTATTTACTGGGAGTACTGCAACAAATGGGTATGCCTGTTGGATTCCTGTCTTGGATTAGTTTGCTTTACCAGTCTCCAACTGCAAAGGTCTTAATCAACGGGCAGTTGTCTCCAGCCTTCTCAATCACCAGGGGCACCAGGCAAAGGTGTCCACTTTCCCCCTTGCTTTTTGCGCTGGCAGTTGAGCCTCTGCGGCCAGACTGCGGCAGCATCACCAGGAAAAAGCCTTGAGGTGCCCCATGCGCCAGGTGCTCATCTCCCTCTATGCAGATGACATCACCCTGTACATTAGGGACCCACAACAAAATCTCAATCCCCTCCTGAGAGAATTCATAATTTTTGGGAGACTTTCAGGGATCCACATAAACTGGGGGAAGTCGCAGATATTCCCCCTCACCCCTGCAGTCATACAGTTCCCTTTGGATTACCCACTAGAGTGGGCAACACTTGGGTATTCGCATCTCCAGAGATAGGGAGGAGCTAATGCGCCTCAATTATGGTAGAACGCTAGATCACGTCACTAGCTGTGTCACACGCTGGATCTCTCTGCCACTATCTATGGCAGGGCGCATCTCACTAATCAAAATGGTGGTCCTCCCGCAGGTGCTCTACTTATTCATGAACATTCCATATTACCCGGGTGGGCACTTCATTACTGCTATACGCTCTGAAATGATCAGATTGGTATGGGGGGCAAACAGCCACGCCTACAATGGGATGTGCTTACCAGGCCCTACTCACAGGGTGGGTTTGATGTCCCGAACCTTGAACTATATTACTTATGCGCACAGGCTCACTCTGCCTATTATTGGTGCCACAAATAGCAGTGGAGGAGTGGCTTGCAGACCCCATTCCCTTGGCATGCATGATATGTAGCGTCCCCGAGCCCAGGGACAAAGACACCACGACAGTCACATGTACAGTGCTTGCCTGAAGACGTATTATGAAACAACTGCAGGCCCCTATGCTCTACTCTCCATTGCTCCCACTGCTGTATCACCCCTGTATACAACTGCTTCAGGAGACAGTTTTTAGGAGGGTTATGGCGAAGACGGGCATTACATGCTGGGGGACCTGTACCATAATGGGACGTTTCGCACCTTGGAACAAATATTTCATAACACACTGACCTCGCCACTAGATGTGTTTCTTTATGTCAGACTTCAGCAGGGCGTGCGCGACATTCCCCCGCATGCCCACAAGAACCCCCGATATTTACCCCGCTGCACGTGATGCTTCAAGCCACTTCCCCGGCGCACGCTGTCTCGACACTTTACCATACAATACATACGCGGGTGAAGGAGCGGTGTAATGCCCGCGCACAGTGGACGTGGAGCTCAGCTGCGAGATATCGGATAAGCAGTGGACGTATTGCTGTCAACAGACGGCACAAGTGTCAGCAAATAGCAGACTGCGGATTACACATTTTAAATTCCTGCACCACCTTTACTACACACCAGCCAAAATGCACAAATACAAACTTCGAGATACAGATAGGTGTGACAGATGTGGTGTGGAGGGGGCCGACTTCCTACATTTAGCGTGGAGCTGCTCAGGTGTACATGAATATTGGCGACAAGTCTTTGTGGCTTTGGAACAGATGACTTCATTGACTTTTGTAATGACCCCACTACTGGCGCTGCTGGGATATACGGAATTCATAGACAAGCCCTATCGCAGGTATGTTGCTTTGGCATTATTGATGGCCAAACACCGAGTGGCATGTAGATGGGGATGAGGGAGGGCTCTGAAATTCAAAGATTGGATCACTGATTTAATATTTTGTCATCAACAATTGCCCAATTATGCCGAACTGCTCCCCATGGCTTTGCATCCTAAAGATATATGGGACCCTTTGAAAAGTTACCTACTATCTCATCCAGCAGACATAATATGTACGAATGGGTGATCAAAAACATGCAGGTATTACTGTTTAAAGTCAAATGTACTGTGCAGATCGTGATGGCTATATGACTACACGAGATCGGGGTGACAAATAATGTCATAATCGGATCTTTCTCCAAAGACTTGTTATAACATTTTGATCCTTGTTGTATATTGGAATCTGCAATGTAGATACTTCTAAGCGGCGTAAACATAATGTGCCTCCCACTGTACTGTGCTTCTTCTCTTCCAGGCTCAAAAATGTATGTAAAAAAGTACTGTTCTACAATGTATTGCACGGACTACCTCTGTAAAAGATGCACAGATTCCCAGAGAATGCATATATGCGTCTGTAATGTCTGTTAGCTACATGATTGATGTTATTCATAAAAACTCAATAAATACAATAAAAAAATTAAAAAAACTATAACACAGCAATTTGACCTACCAATAACAAAACAAATGCGAGAATAAACATTTACTGAACTTAACAAGGCTAAACAAAACCTAATCAATATAACGCTGATAGAAAATGAAGCAGATGCATTACAAAAAGGATTTTTTTCTGGTGTCCTTTCTCTATTGCTACTAAATGTCTGTATTCAGAGACCTATCCAAATGGCTGCCAAACTAACCCTGAAAGAAAAAAAACGTATTTATAAACATTACATATTAAATATACTTCCTGTCATAACTAGGTTGACAATTAAAAATGCAATCAAAATCATATTTTGTTTTAAATTACCATTCACCACACAAAAACGTATAACTTGGGACATCCACCATTTTGTGCTCAGTGGATCACTGACTTTCCTGGTGTCCACATGCATCGGAGCACGAAGAAAAAAAAAGACAGATTGCTTTTGAACACTGCCACCTACAGATCAAGTAAGTAAAACAACTACAACAAACACACCTACAGATAATACAGTAAAACCCCTAAAAATTTGGTAATATATATTTTTTCAAATTCACAGACGTTTATCTGACTCTAGACAGGACGATCACAAAAGTAAGTGTAGTTATAGAAATCAATTGGTATTAAAAAAAACTTTTCCCAATTTTTTTTTTTTTAAAGAAAATACATAAACTAATTAACTGCGTAGATTATTAAAGTTATTAATAGTAGCATGCCAGGGAATGTCATTTAAAAAATGTGTCCTCAAAATGTACCTCAGGGCAGATGCTGGAAAATGAAGGCAAGCAAAATTACCAATCCATCTCCGAGAACAGTGTACCTCATAGATGGTGCGGGATAGTGGTTGGGGGGCTAAAATTGCTATTCCTACTCTGACAGGCGTTGGCCTCAGGAAAGGTGCTGGATGGTAGTGGGGGGCAAAATTACTATTCCTACTCCGACAGGTCTTTGCCTCAGGGAAGATGCTGGATGGTGGTGGGGGACAAAATAACTATTGCTACTCCGACAGGTGTTTGCCTCAGGGAAGGAGCTGGATGGTGGTGGGGGCAAAATTACTATTCCTACTCAGGCAGGTGTTTGCCTCAAGGAAGGTGCTGGATGGTGGTGGTGGGCAAAATTACTATTCCTACTCTGACAGGTGTTTACCTCAGGGAAGGTGCTGGGTGGTGGTGGCGGGCAAAATAACTATTCCTACTCCGACAGCTGTTTGGCTCAGGGAACGTGCTGGATGGTGGTGAGGGGCAACATTACTATTCCTACTCCAACAGGTGTTTACCTCAAGGAAGGTGCTGGATGGTGATGGTGGCAAAATTACTATTCCTACTCCGACAGGTGTTTGCCTCAGGGAAGGTGCTGGATGTTGATGGGGGGCGCTGAAAGAAATTATTCAACTGCACTTAATTATGCAAAAAATTGAGAGTTAACAGGAAATAATACTCACATTTTCTTTTCTTTATCAGATCTGCAAATTTTTACCTTTGAAATTTAAGGTTCTAAAAACATAGCACAACATAATACAGATGATCCAAAGACCTTATGAACATTGAAATTGCTTAACAGGTAAAAATGTTATACAAGAAACTGTTTCATTCCATAAAGTTTTAATATCTGCCACAATATAAGAAGGGAAATATAAAATCAATCCTAACCCAATCTCACTAAACAAATTAAAAACATATATCTGAGTAAATAGAGTATGTAACAACTAACCAGAGAAAAAGACATTGGCTCTTCCTCTAGAAAATGAAAGTTTTAAACATAATATACAGCCATATCTTCTTTACATTTCTCTACAGGTCAACCCATATTACAACACCAGTGTGGAAGAACACAGCCTCACAAAAAAAAAAAACCATCACTATCAGAAGTTGCCGTTCACACAACAGGCCAACCCATTGAAGGTAAAAGTGTATTAAATCACAGTTATCACCAATAATAATTTTCTTTTCACAGGATTTAAAGAAAATAAAACTTTTGATTGCAAACATAGCATGGCCTATGAACTTTCCACATAAAAAATGCAGAATCTCAAATAAAAATTTCTAAACATTTACCCTTGTAGGATAATATTAAAAGCACATTTATGCACCAAATCGTGAACACAATTTGTTTTCTTTTCCTTTCTATACAGATCAACCCATACCACACCACCTTGCCGGAAGAAAACAAACTCCAACAATCCCAAAAAATTCACTCCATCATCTTTGGAAGTTACTTTTCATAGAACAGACAAACCCATTTAAGGTAACATAAAACAAAAACTGATTTATCATCAAAAACATTTTTATTCACAGGGACCAACCCAAAAACAAATTAAAGCAAACATAGCAAAAAAAAGATAAATAACCATTGTTATCAAAGAGAATTGTACATTGTGAAAAAAGTCATTTTAAAACATTTTTCCCTTCCAGGTAATATTTTACATAAACACATTCAGCACCCAATTCTCTATAACCTTTTTAAAATCTTTTTTCCTTTCTACCTGCAGATAAAGAATGGCAGCAAGAAATCAAGCAAACTATATTAAATCAAGTAGGGGAAGCAGACTACTGAGCTACGGTGGCTACCTTTATTGTAAGGAGAGATTAACTGAGCGCAGGAGTCATTGGAGGTGTGTGCAGTATTATGCATCCCATTGCCCAGGCACAGCAGTTACTCTTGGTGACACTGTTGAAAAAACAACTGAGCATAACCACTTTGCTTTTGCAATGGAGATTGAAGTTCGTCAAAATATTGATCAAATGAAAACCCTTGCAACCACCTCCAATGAACCTTGTTGTTCAATTTTGAGGGAGGTTTCCCAAAACATACCTATGCATGTAGCTAGTTCTATGCCTACTATTCCTAATCTACATTGTATTATACAGAGATAAAAACAGGCAAGTAACTCTCAACGTGTAACACCCCAAACCTACTCAAATATTAACATACCTGAAAAATTGACAATAACCTTTACAAACGAATCTTTCCTTTTGCATGACAACAAAAACCCTCTAAATAGAATACTAATTTTTAGCAACCCCCCGTAACCTTGCTAAACTAGAGAATAGTGATATTTGGATGATGGATGGTACCTTTAAGTCCACCCTCCCATCCCTTCAGCCAAATATACACTATTTATGCCAACATTAATAACACCACTGTTCCTTTAGTGTACAGTTTACTGCCTGATAAGCAAGCTTCAACCTTTACTGAATTTTTGTCAGTAATAAAAACCAAAACTCTAAATAAAAGTCCTAGAAAAGTGATTATTGATTTTGAATTATCAATGATTAATACCATCACTAAATCATACCCAGAAGCCCAAATTCAAGGATGTTTTTTCCACTTTTTGCAAGGATATTGTCGAAAAATCCAAAAACATCCTTGGTTGAGGACTACATATCAGACAGTGAACTACAATATCAATTGAAGAACCTAACAGCCTTATGCTTCGTGCCACCTAACAGTGTGGATCAATACTACACGTCAATTACAGAATCTGACTACTTCACACGAAACGATGGAAAATTGGGCCCCCTACTAAATTATTTTGAAGACACATGCATTGGCCATCTAAGCAGGTCAGGTCGCAGGAGGAAGCCAAGGTTCACAAATAACTGGTGGAACTGTTACACAACCTGCTTAGAGGGTGGCGCACAGACTAATAATGCTATTGAGGGATGGCACAACTCCTTCAACAAATCTATCGGAAAAACTCATCCAAACCCCTATCATTTTTTGGAAACCTTGAAGGAGCAAAGTTACCATGAAATGAGAATACCACAATCTTTAACAGGTAGTCTGAATCAACGTATCTCCCAGAAAAGTAAAGAAATTTCAGAACGACTATTGGCACAAATGCAACAGTTTACGTTGTCTGTGGCTTCAGACGACCTCGAAAATATTGTAAGCATACTACATTTCTAATACAAGCTAACCCCTTCTTCTAACTTACTTGCCTATTTTAAAAAAAAAAATTAAATTGCCATTTTTGAAATTATTTATGTAAAATTATTAGGAATGTCGGAAATCCTACCTGCAGAAGTCTTCTTTCTTCAACTTTTGATGATGCTTCAATTCGTGTGTCACCGAAAGTCCTCTTTACTCAAAACATCCACAGGGTTTAACCATAAATTCATGATTTTCCAAATAACTTGATCCAAAATTTTAAACACAGGGTGGAGTAAACACCAGTACCAACATCGTATTAGTTGGTTTGAAAATCTGTGTTCGAATTGAAAAATGCAAAACCAAAACAAAATATCAAAATCCCAGAAAACAAATTAAAAAAAAAAATTGGCAAATCAAATCCATAGCAATGAACCAGGTTCCATATTGAGTAAAAATTGTCCAAATCCATCCTTGTCCACCCAGTTCCAAATCGCAGTAGTCAGTCAAACCACTTTATTCGGTTAATAAAAACCATAAAAGTACACAACATATATCCCATTATACAACACCATATAATATATAAAAACATTTAAAATCCGAATACTCAGTACATAGGGCGATATAAAAAGATATACAGTCACAAAAACAAATTTCCTAAAAATACTTAAAAACACTAACAGGCAATAATTCATATATAGCAGTATAAAATCTATAAACATCAATAATATATTAATAACTCATTCAATATTTGATGTGCTATAGCGTTTTCCTAATGCGTACAGCTGCAACTAAAAACTTGCAATGTTAAAAATCTCCCATGGGTCATTCAACAGTTGCAAATAAAAAGAGCGGGTCTAACCTGTATAAAACCTTTTCCCCTCAGAATTGGAACTAGCAACCTCCTGCGAATTACACTAAAATGCTCACAGAACATTATAAAATGCATAGTGTCCTGGATTGAAAAATTGTCGCATGTACAAGGACCTAAATCACACGCCCTACTCCAACCTTTAGAATTTCCTAAAAGAATATGAATTAGGTTAAAACGAAACCTTGTTAAAAGCTGGCGATGGTAGGGCTTCGTGACAATTTTCAAATATGGTTCAATCACAGGTGAGGTTCTTAGCAAGAAATAGGCTTTTACTGAGGATTTCTTTAACTCCTTCTCCTCCCTCTCAGCCACCATCAAGTTCAGGAATTGTGTTCTGACCCATGTCACATCCTCTTTTCTTATTTGATCTGGGAGGGTAAATAAGTCAAGGCGCCCTAGTTTGCTTAAAATGTTCTTTACATATTGTAACCATGGGATGCTGCTCGCTTTGTCCAGGGCCACACAGTCCCTGATTATCTGATGATTAAGAGTTAACTCGGGGTTAAGCCAGGTCTTTAACCAGCAACTCACTGGGGCCAACCTCAACAAATCTGACACGTAACTAGCCCCAATCTCTTGATGTATTATAAATGTGGCAGTGGACTGTGGAACAGACAGGAGGGAGCGTAAAAATTTATTTTCAACTATCTGTACCCCTTCTCCTGACTTATAGCCCCAGAGATCGGAACCATACAGAGCGATAGCCATGCATTTGGACCTGTAAATGTTAAACATGACTTTGATTGGCTTGGCCCCCAGCCGTTGAGCAAAGCCATGAACAGCAGCCGTTGATCTTGCCATCAAATTCTTTTTCACTATTTGTTGGGGGGCCCCATGTCCCCTTCTCATCAAATAAAACCCCCAGGTAGTTAAAAAAGGGCACCCTAGATAGCTCAACACCTTCACAGTAAAAGGATTTTACTTTTTTGTTTTTCTGACCCATAGACATCGTTTGGGATTTTGCTATATTCACTACAAGATCCAGAGATTTCATGTAAGCCCCAAATGAATCCAATAACCTCTGAAGCCCTATTGGTGTGCGGGCTAATAAGACAGCGTCATCCGCGTATATGAGCACGGGAACTACCATGCCCCCTATTCGTGGAATATCCTGGCTGGCAGTTTCAAGGGATTTGGCTAAGTTATTAATATATAATGTAAAAAGTAGGGGCGCTAAAATGCAGCCCTGTCGCACCCCTGTCGCACCCCTCTGCTAGATTTAAAGTGCCTTGTGCACTTTCCTTCTTGATTAAGCCTTATGTTGGCATGGAGGTCCTTGTGCAAATCAACCAAAAGGTAAACCAGACTTGGTTCAATTCCCATGTCTAGCAGGATAAACCACAGCTTCGACCTATTGACCAGGTCAAAGGCCGAGCTGAGATCCATGAACGCCAGGTGTAATGACCCCATTTTGGCTAATGTATATTTCCCAGCTAATAAGTGTAAATTTAAGCACTGATCCAGGGTGCTCCTCCCTTTTCTAAAACCGTATTGAAAATTTGTTAAAACCTCCTTTTCATTCAGCCAAACCATTAATTTAGTTAAAATAACCCTCCCTAAGACTTTTACTGCTGAGTCAATTAGGGAAATTGGCCTGTAACATCGTGGATCCCCTCTTGAGCCTTTTTTAAAAATTGGAATGATCGTGGAAAGCGACCACGATGGAGGGAAGCCCTGATCGCTGGTTACATTAAAGACGTTAGTCAAAAGTTTAGCCCAGAAAGCCGGGTGTTGTTTATATAAATCGGCGGGTACACCATCAGGGCCAGGGGCCTTATTGCTGGTCATTGGCATTATAGCCCGTTGTACGTCTCCTTCATTAAAGACAGTACCTTGGGTATCCCAACCTCGCTCGTGATTGCCTAACGAGACTGGTATCGAAGTGGCCTCATAAATGGTTTCAAAGTGAGAGAGCCACTGAGCCTCAGTGATATTACAATCTAATGGGCTATTCTCTATTCCTGAAAAGAATGGTTTATTAACAATAGCCCAAAAACGCGAGCTATTTTTCAAAACCTCCACTGATGAAAGCGCCTCCCATGCCTCTTCCTGAATTTCCATTTTGCGATTAGCCATTGCCATCTTATACTGCTTCCTTAGCATAGCTATTTGTGTTTTATCTCGTGGGATTGATTTCAAGGCTGCAATTAATTTGCAATGTGCCATGGAACATTTTTTGTCAAACCACCTTTCGCCACTACTTGTTCTAGAGGTGGTTTCCACAGTTAGTTCTGATGCTACCTGCGCACATATCCCTTCAAAGGCTGTTAATACCTCCGCCCCATGGCTAAAGTTACCAAGGCAGATATCTACCTCGTCCTCCGCCCTCTCACACAATTCTTTAAAAAAGCGATCCGGGATTACCTTTGCCCATTTTAACCTGCGACCCTGGTCGGTAACTTTCACACAATGGACGCTATCTATCTTGCCCAGGTCCCTCTTTAGACCACAGTCTCTATTCAAAACCAGAATAACTGGATTATGGTCGCTATAAGGGGACCACCTAGCATTATAGAAGACTACATGGGGTTGAAAAAGAGGGGAGATGAAAATGAAATCTATAGTAGTATCCTTCCCTCTTCCTTTAAAAGTGGGAACCCTTTCCTTAATGTCCATGTGACAAGGGTCGCAGAGGTCTGACGCGGCCAAAAGCTCCTCCAAGCATTCCCCACGTTGTGTATGCTCAAAGTGGGGAGTCGAGGAAATTGCTGGGCCTAGGCGGTCAGCTACTTGGCAACTCATCTCGCAAACATTAATCCATTAAAAATCTGCTCCAAAAAAAACCTTCTTTGCCCTTTTCAAAGGTCTGCATCGGAACCCACAAATCCTTTTCCTTCTTTTAAAGACGGGACGTGTATCGTGAAAAAAAGCTCCAAACAGTACAAAAAAAACACGCTTCAAAAAAAGAAATAATTGCTATTATTACAAATAAGTTAAAAAAGTATTCTTTTGTTTTTAAGAAATACTTTTTTAAACTTATCTTGCAATAACCGCAGTCGGGCATAGGATGAAAAATGGGTTTAAACATACATAACATTCAAATTTTACACTTAACACCCTTCAACTACCTCCCTCCTCTCTCCTTACAAAAAAGGTGGCCACCTACAGCTCTAAACCTAAAATATTAAACGTTTTTACCTTACCGCAGCTCTCCCTTGCATCCGATCTTGACCACGACGCTCTACCAACTGTAGAAACAGACGTTCAACCGCGTACGTCAAAGCTGAAAGTAAAAAGGGAAAAATGACAATTATTACTATTGATTATAATGGAAAAGTGTGGGGAAAATATGTTTTTAATGTTTAATAAAATATTGACACAGTTCAAATTGTATATATTGCATAACTATAACTATCTTTATTTTCTTTACATGTTTATTGTTTTTTTAATTGTTTTTCATATTTATAACTATTCATTAAAGCTATTGTTTGTTTTTAATTATTAATCAAATACACTTAATACTTTTAAAAACTATTAGGTGTTGTGTTATGCTTCGTTTATTAATTTTATAATTTTTACGTTTCTCTAAATTATAACTATGTTTTTATGTTCTTTTTCTATTTTTAAAATATTTCAAAATAAACAATTACTCTTAATAAATTAATACTCGGGTGTTAACATTAATACCTGAGTATTAATACACACCCTACCCATAACCCCTTGATCCCACACATCCCGTGCCTAAATGGTAATAATAATACAAATCTTTGTCCTTAATATAAAATATAAAAACATTTAAAATATAAAATTATATTTCTTAATTCTCTAAATAAATTAATGCTCAATTATTACAAGTAATACTTGAGTATTAATACACTTCCCCACCCATAACCCCTAAATCCCTCACATTCCACGCCTAAAGGATTATGTTACAAATGCTTTTCTTATTATAAATCATTTTTTTAATATTACACTATATTTATTAATTCTTTAAATAAATTAATACTCAGGTGTTATAATTAATACCTGAGTATTAATCCAGTTCCCCACCAATAACCCCTTAATCCCCCACATCCTGTGCCTAAAGAGTTATATTACAAACCCTTAAAAAATATTAAATTATATTTATTATTTCTCTAAACAAAGTAATACTCAGGTATTAAAACCTGAGTATTAATATACTTCCCCACCCATAACCCCTAAATCTCTCACATCCTGTGCCTAAAGGGTTATGTTACAATCCCTTTTCTTACTTGAATTTTTTTTTAATAAAATGTTTAATTATATTTATTAATTCTCTAAATAATTTCATACTCAGGTATTACAAGTAATACGTGAGTATTAATACACTTCCCCACCCATAACCCCTAAATCCCTCACATCCAGTGCCTAAAACATAAATGTAACCATTTTTTAAAAATCACTAATTATATACCCACCTTAAAATATTACAATAATTATTTTTAAAAATTGGGGAAAAAAAACCAAATACTCACCTGAACACTTACCTTAACAATAATTGCGATGTAAAGGTATGCGTTGTAATGACACCTGCGTTGTAATGGCATGTGTTGTAATGGCATGTGTTGTAATGGTACCTGCGGTGTAATGGAGTCGTTGTAATGCCTGCGTTGTAATGGTAGTTTCCCCTGGTTAGCAGGGAAAAAGTGCACAAAGTCCTATTGCCAACAAAAACGGGTTCAGAAAACAACAGACAAAAATCTGGGGATGACCCTGCAAAAGGGCCAGGTCCAACGAAACTCAAATCTATCTAAAAGTCTCCTCTATTAAAGATATTCACTCCCCATGTTTTGCCCTCATCAAACTTCATGCATGAATAGCAGGCAGCTTCCTGATTCTCCATCTCCAAAAACCATCTCATTACCCAGAAACATAAGATCAAATTTGACTCAAGGCTTCTAGATGACCTTAAAGTAACAAACGTTTCTGTTTCATTGATAGTATAATACTTACGGTGTACTCCTAACTCCTCTCTTTTATGCGTACCTGAAATAAACAAAGCTGAAATAGCCGTCAATTCTCACTTCCAATCTCTCAAAAATAAAACATTCAATTTCCCGTTAACTAGCCATCTCTGTCTACCCATTCATGGTTTGGTTATTGCATGCCTTTTCTTAACCATCATCATTTTCAATGGTTAGGATGTTTTGAACTATACAACAAGACTCTTTTCTTCAACAAACGTTTGAACATATCACCTCCATCATTTCCAGTCTACAATGATTGAAAATTAGTAGCCTAACTTACAGGCTCCATACTTATCCAATCTTCTTAACATCTATGGGTAACTAACAGGACTAAGAAGACGAAGAGTACCTGAATACAGCTGGAACTGCGCCTATATGGAATAAGTCAATTGTGCAAGAGTATTAATGTAGAACCTGTAAAACACAAAAAAGTTGATAATGCCATGTGTCACTGTTATCTATAAATGAAAACATATGTACTGATTATATGCTGAACTTGATTGTGCCCATCCACACTGTACTTGCTATAAAATTGAATAAATAAAGTTTCTAAAAAAAAAAAATGGACTAAACCTTTTCTCGTTTCAACACTTAGAAGCTCAACTGTTTTGGTAACCAAGACCTCCTCTCTTAGGGCATGATTACGATGATGGTGGAACCGCCACCGACAGCCCGTCAGTGGCAGTCCCACTGCCATGGTAATACTGATTACCGCCCGCCACATTAGGATGGTCGGCGGATGGTTGGCGGTCGGAGGGACCAACCGCCACGGATCTGACCGGCTCAAGGAACCCTTCGGTCCATTAAAGGGAATTGTATCCCTACAACAGTGGCGGTGCCTGCCATACATCGCCGTAGGGATTACAATGTCCCTTCCCAACGGCTGTTTCATGGCAGTTTACCCGCCGTGAAAAGGCAGGCGGAAAGGGACATTGGGAGCCCGTAGCAGGCCCCCTTTCCTCCCTGGCCCTCTGACATGGCACCTGGGGGGCACCTATGGTGCCCCCCCAACATATCCCTGCATCATGTGGCAAGCACCCCATGGTGCCTGCCACATAGTGCAGGGATATGCACGGGGTGCATATTTTGTACTGCAGCATGTGCTGCAGCCCGCAGCACCTGCCGCAGTACAAAATATACACTTTGCGACCTCCTTGAAGGCGGGCGCATCGTGATTCAGGGTGCGGAACCGCCAAGCTGTCGGTCCCGTTTTCCACCAGGATGGCGGTTGGACAGAAGTCCGACTGCCATCCTAATCAGGCCCTTAGATTGGCATTTTGTGAATGCATTTCACTGTTGTTTAAAATCAAAAGCATTCTAATACTTCTTCGTATTTCTGTATGAAAGTGGTAAATAAATATATGAATAAATTCTGAAATATTATAGTGGTTTGATTACCCTTTTGGGCTGCCGCATTAATTTTCAAGAGGGCTTATTATTGCATGTTTCAAGGAGGACAAGGACTACACACTTATGGGGGTTGTATTTACACATACCGTGACAGTTACATAAAGAGTGAGAGTTGGGGAGTTTGGGAATTCAATTACTGATTTATACTTGGCATGCTTCAACAGTCATACCAAACCTCAGCCATCCTCATGACAAATGAAGGGGGCACTAGCACACAGGACAAGCTTGGGAATAGCGAAGAATCACATAGACACCAAAGTAGAAGAGAGACAGAAAGGCAAAAAGAAAGGGCACAAACACAGAAGAATCAAAGAGACACAGAAGGGGTACCAAGAAACAACAAAGGCATTTGAAGGGGTAACAGAAAGACGAAAGGGATGTTGAGACACAAAGGACTACAGAGATGCAGGGAGATAAACACAAAAGAGATGCAAGTAAGGGGCAGATAGATACAAAACATAGATAAAAAACACACAGAGGATAGGAATGAAAGGGCGCTGCAATGTAGAAGGATTACAGTGAAAGATGAAAAAGAGACACATGAAACTGGCACATATGTAGAAAGGGCATGGAGACTGTGGGGTGTGTCTTGTGCACTGTTTTTGTGGCTTGCACACTGCTGTTGGGCACACCACTCCCTTGATTCTAACTGGCAGAGCGAGGTGACAGTAGCCAGACGTGTTGCGCACTTACAAATAAAACAGTGACTTTCTGCCAGCCTTGTGCAGTGTCTTCTTTATATTTGCGACGATCGGACGTGCCGACCCTTGCCCACTAGCTTGCCGTTCCTCATATCTGCATAGTTGGTGCTGGACTCATTCATGGTTGGAGGTGGGGCCTTAATTGTGCCTGCTGTACAGACAGTGGAAGGGACGTGGCTGCCCCTTCTTCCCTAAAGTTTCCTTCCTCTTTCCTGCAATGAAAAGGTAACCTCCTCTTTTTTTTCATCAACTTCATCAAGCAACATTTTGGATTGGGTTAGTTATCCTCTATGGGCAATTCCATGGACGCCATTTTAAATTGGAATCATTTTTCTATAGTATCAAACAGTGCTGTCAATGCCATTTTGGATTCGGAGGTCTTCTTCACGGAAATTATCAAATATAACATCTGGAAATGTATGTAAAATGTATCCTCCTACCTTTGTGTCCACCTGTTACCAGTTTGGCCTCCCCTCATCTTCAGCACAAGATTCTTTTGTCTTATTGACATTATGGAGATCTTGTGTGTTTGCAATAATGTTTTGCATTTAATATGAAACACATTTCAGTTCCTCTTTTCTTTTTAACAGAACCTGGTAGACCTCCTTTGGATTGGTTGCGTTGGAAGGATGCATTTGAGGCAAATTTGGAGGTTATTGATGGTGATACTTTTATGAATAAAAAGAAATAAGACCTACTTATCCACAGTTTGGGTCCTGAAGGTCGAAGATCTGTATTAAAAAGCCCACCCCCAATAGAAGTTAAAGTTCAAGTACATTAGAAATATGCTTCGGGGGATGTGGAACCCATTGAGATGGTGGATGAGTATGCCTCTGTCATCAAAACCTTGAATAAAAGATTTACGCCTAATAAGAATGTAGTCTTGGAGATACTCAAGCATCTACGATGGAGTCAACAACAAAGGGGAATTGATTGATGATTTTGTATGGTCATTGAGGAAACTGGCTTTAATCTGCAACTATTATAAATTCAAATATGAGATCATACATGATCAGTTGATTTAGAAAACCAATAATAAAAGAAAGACTATTATCTACAGATGATCCAGATCCTTGAATCTGCAATACCTATAGCAAGAGCTATGGAGAATTCGGACGCTTATTTTGAGGAACTATCAACTTCTATGAATATATCAGTCAACACGGAAGTAAATAATATAAGCGGCAAAGATGAACAGAAGGACATGAGGAAAAATCAAGGATTTAAACCAGAATGCACACGTGATGTTAAAAGAGATTCCAAAAATCCGATTTGCTTCATATGTGGCAAAAGATCACACTTGGCTTCCTTTTAGATGTGTCCTGCTGCGTCTCAAATATGTTTTAAGTATAACCGTAAAGGTCATTTTTCTAGGATGTGCCACAGCATGCACAAAATTTATGGAGCTCAACTTGATGAGGGTGACTTAAATGTATATGATAATAATTGTGATGTGGTTTTAACCATTGCTCAGAATCAATATGGTGAGGAAGGTATGTGTGTCTACAATGAGATCCTTCAAAACAAAACCTCCTTCTTGCAATATTCTCAAGATAGATGTTAATGTGCAACTTTTGGCTGATTTGGGTTCATTCTTTACATTGATTGGCCTGGAAGTATTCAGAAAGCTCAGTCCACAAATGTTAAGGCCATCTAGCATCAAAATCTTTGCTTCTGATTGGAAAAAAATTGAGGTTCAAGGAGAATTTGAAGCTGTTCTTGAATCTGAAGGCAAGAAAGCCATGTGTATTGTGTATGTTGCAAAAGAAGGCTCAAATGTATTGGGCTGGAATGATCAAGGGCACCTAGATATTATCTTGGACCCAAATCACCCTGATTATGCGATATCTAAAAGCAGATTCATAAGCATGGATGTGATGCCTGGGAATTATTACATGCACACATTTCCTTCAGTCTTCACAAGTTTTCTTTGTAAGATAACTGGATTTCAGCACAGAATCATTCTAAAAAGAGGCACCACAGTTTTTTTTTTTTTACTTTATTTATTGAGTAACTTGCAGCAATAATACACAGGGTCCCAAAGCTGGGGCCAGCAGTACCATCATAACATATAATGATGCAAGCATTTTTTGTTTTCCCTGTGTAAACCGTAGCATATCCACAATAACAATACAAGACACTGAACAAAGCCCACAAAAGAGAAAAAAGAAACCCCCCCCCTCCCCCACTCCACCCGGCACAGTAGATGACATTTTCCTAATTCCGTGGTTGAAACACAGGCAACATAGACCGACATAAGTGGCTCACCATAAGTGAAGTCCCAATTCCAGAAGCACTGTCAAGGTGCAGAGCCGCACATAAAAAGACACTTTACAAGTCAGGATGGCTCAGTAAATAGACCGTGAGTGGGGCCCAGAAATCTTTGGGCCGTGAGGCCTCGGGAAGCTCCTCTGCATAGGTACCTAGTTGGTCCCTACAATAGATTAAGTCACGGACCCATTTCTTAACAGTGGGAGTGGGTTTTGCCCCCCAACATTGCGCCACCACCCTTTTAGCCAGCAGGGTCGAGACAGCGACAATTCGCCGATTGCAAGGCTTAAGACTCTTCACATTGCCCAACAGGCAAACTTCCGGAGCACATCGCACAGGTTCCATCACAACATCAGTAAGAACACTCGCAACCTTGGACCAGAAAGCAAATATCCCTGCGCATAGCCACGCCAGATGCAGAAAATCAGCGTCAGCCTGGCCACACCTTGTACAACAAGCAGATTCACGCAAACCAAACCTCCACAGTTGCAGTGGGCTATAGTATAATTGGTGCAGATACTTAAAGTGGATTATGCGAAGATTACAATTCGCCGTGAGGCAACCCGTTAATTCACAGCAGAATTTCCAGTGTTCAAGCGAAAGCGTGGACCCCAGCGCATCATTCCATTTAAGATATGAAGGGTGTTCCCCGGGTTCCCTCTCCCGCAGTGATGCATTATAGAGCCTGGTGATCAATCCCCTGCGCTCCTTCCCCGCCAGCACCGCCTGCAGTGCCAGCAGTGTTTTAGGTTCAGACGGAAAGTCAGGGTAGATGGCTCTAACAGCTTGCCGTACCCTTACATAGGTGAACCCTAACATCAAGCCAGTGGTCTGACCGCCCTGTACTTCCTGTAGCGAGCGAAACTGGCCCTGCATATATAAATCCCCGATCTGTGTGATCCCCACAGCTGCCAACGCCCTCAGTGCGAGCCTCTCACGTGCCGCCGAGATGTCCGGGTGCGCAGCCAGCGGCAGCGACGGGGCATAGAGGTACGGAAGCTGCGCTCTTTGAGCCAGCGGCCCCCAGGCCCACGCAGTGCATTGCACAGGGTTGATTTCAGTTCTAGGGCCTCCCCCTCCCCCCGAGAGTGTCGCCGCTACAAGCGGCAGTGGAAGAACAGCATCTGCCTCTATAGCTGTGTGGGGCTGGAACCGATGTGGAAAGCGCCAATAGTGCGCAAACTGCGCCTGCGCACACAGGTAATATAGGCATATGTCAGGGGCCTCAAAACCACCTCGATCAAATGGTTGCACAAGGACCTCCCAGCTACATCTGGGTTTCTTGCCCCCCCATACAAACGTTAGTAAAGCCGACTGGAGCGTCTTGAACAGTGAGGTGTTCAACCTAATGGGGATATTCACAAACAGATAGAGAAGCTTGAGCAAGATAGACATTTTGATCACCGCAATCCTATCCGCAAGCGACAGAGGCAACCGAGCCCACTGCTCTGCCTGGTCAGTGATCCGCGAAATAACCCGGCCATAGTTCATCGAGATGACCTGCTCAGGATCTCTATGTAACCATATGCCCAAGTACCTCACCGGATCCTGAGTTCACGTCAGCGGGAAGTCCAGCTCCATCTCCCACGTGCCGGCCGTCAGCGGGAACACCGTCGATTTTGCCCAATTGATCCCTAGGCCAGAATATCTTTCAAATTTGACATATTCGCGAAGCAATTCCGGCAGGAAAGGAGCAGGCTCCCGAACATACAGTAGCATATCATCGGCGTACAGCGAGACCACCAGTGGTCTCTGCCGAAAGCACAACGCAGCCGCCGCATGCCACTGGCGCAGCTTACAGTCAAGAGGCTCCAGTGCCAACGCAAAGAGCAAAGGCGACAAGGGGCACCCCTGCCGCGTACCTCTCTCAATGGGGAAAGCCGGAGAAACCCAGCCATTAACGCGCACTCGTGCGACAGGCTCCGTGTACAGCACCCTAATCCACTGAAGGAAGAACGGGGGAAGGCCCATCCTAGTCAAAACAGTGAACATATAGTCCCACTGAAGAGAATCGAATGCTTTCGCTGCGTCCAGCAGCACTGCCACTGCTTGAAAGTCGGGGTCAAAGTAATGAAGAGTGGAGAACACCGTACGTAGGTTGTGTGTGGTTGATCTGTCAGGTACAAACCCCGATTGGTCTGGCAGGACCAGGAGAGGAACCAGCGGTTGGAGCCTATTTGCAATCATCTTTGCCAAGATTTTGGCGTCGATGTTAATAATCGAGAGAGGCCTATAGGAGTCGCACCGATTTGCAGCCTTATCAGGCTTTAGGAGAGTCACCAACAGTGCTTCTCTAAGAGTGGGCAGGAGGCGCCCCGTATCATACGCCTCCGCGTAAACCTCTAGGAGCCTGGGGGCTAAATCGTCCACATAGGCCTTGTAAAACTGACTAGGGAGTCCATCAATGCCCGCAGCCTTGTGGGGAGAGACATTATGGCTAGTTTTACATCTTCAATATCAAATGGCTGCGTAATATATTCCCGTTGCCCCTAGGACAGCCACCCAAGTGCAATGTCATCAAGATAAGAATGTATGTCCACTGTCTGCACAGTGGACTGTTGCGCATAGAGTTTGGAATAAAAGCGAAGGACTATCTCACTAATCTCGGGAGTAGTGTAGTGCGCAACCCCCTCATCATCCAGCATCTCCGTGATGCATTCCTGACTACGTGGAGCCGCTAATTTTTGTGCCAGAGAGCAGCTTGGTCTGCCCCCCTCCCCCTAATATTGCGCTGTGCATTGTCTGGATCTATGCACCAACTCCTGATCCACCGTATCATTATGTTCAGTCACAAGGCCCTGAATGGCTGATAACTTCGTAGGAGAGGGGTCCTTTTCATAATCACACTCCAGCGCCGAGATTTCAGCAGCTAATTTATGAATTCTCCGTCTTAGATCCCTTAATACACCGACCTGCGCACCCATGCAGACCCCCCGGATGGTCACCTTGAAGGCCTCCCATAATACGCCAGCACTCTCAACAGAGCCTTCATTCTCCCTGAAATAGTTACGGATTGCCTCACCAATAGTGTGTTTAAAAACAGGGTCCGTAAGGGAGGCCTGCTGCAAACGCCAGGCAAAGGGCGGTCTCTCACATGTGGGTACCTGTAGCTCAAGGACCACCGGGGAGTGATCTGAGAGTGTCCTAGCCATGTGACTGACCTTCACCACCCATGTACAGGCTATCGCAGTAACCAGCCAGTAATCTATGCGGGACCACGTCACGTGCACCGAGGATATGAAGGTGCTCTCCCGTGCTCCAGGGTGTTGCACACGCCAGACATCATGCAGACCTCCCGCATCCAATAGCCCCAGCAGTACCTCAGATGCCTGCTTGGGCCACACTGTGCTACTACCCAACCGATCCATAGCCACATCCAGACAAACATTAAAGTCACCGCCCCAGAGTATCTCGACAGGGGGAAACCCCGAGATGCGGCGCCAGGCATCCACAAAAAAAGACGGGTAGTCAACATTCGGTCCATATACGTTGACCAACAGGACACTCATTCCACCCAGCTGGCCATGAACCAGTGCCACTCTGCCATGCTCATCCGTTTCAGCCTGAATGACAGTGAATGGGACCCCCTTCTTAACGAGAATCATCACCCCCCTTGAATAAGCGGAATAAGAGGATGCAATTCTGACACCCGCCCAGCATACACCCACAGTTCTTTCCGAGACTTTAGTGAGGTGCGTCTCTTGTAAAAAAGCTATTTGAACATCCAGCCTATCCAAATATGCCAATACAGATTGGATTTTCTTGGGGGTGTTCAATCCCCATACATTCCAGGTCAATAACTGTATTTTACCACTCATTTAACATGTACCATGGGAGGATAGAGCAAATACAATAGAACCTATAGTGTGTGCCCACATTAGCGTTATGCCAGTTGGTTTCAACTTCACCAAAGAGAGATAGTGCCCTCCACCCCCACCCATCCCCCCATCCCCCCACCCACTTCAGCATCCCCAACTTGCCAAAGCCATCCCATCTCAATTTAACCCTTCCCCAACAAAGACAACAGTTAGCAATATGCTTTAGGGGTTCTCCCATCTGGGGGGCGTAAGAGTGCTACTAGCCTCCGACGTAGTCGGAGGTGGCTGAGCAGGTCTAACACATGTGCCTACAGAGCTGCACCCAACCGCTCTGGCAGGAATCATGAAAATAAAACCCCCAGCCCCTGGGGAATGCAACAAGTCCCACCTGTAAAGCAAAAACAGACAGATAGCAAACCAGTGTACTATGCACAGAGTGCCCAGGAATAATAGTGTGAAATGGTGATTGCACAGTGAGCCGTCCCACACGACCCTACTGGTCCTCATCGTCCTGTGTAGCGTTGGACTCATGCCGCCTCCGCTTCAGTTGCTTGGCGTGCTCCAAGGCCGCTTTAGGGTTTGAGAAGATTTTAGAGTCTCCATCAGGGCCTATCCGCAAACGAGCAAGATACAGTATGATGTCAGGGACCCCCTCCGACTGCAAGAACTTTTTTACCGCTCCAAACTCCCTTCTGGCTGCCTGCACAGTGACCGTAAAGTCGGGGAAAAATGCAAGGGAGTTACCTTGGTGGACAATTTTGCCTTTGTCCCTGGCCATGCGCAAAATGATGTCATGGTCTCTATAATTTAACAGCCTCGCAATAATTCGGCGGGGAGGTGCACCCGATACAGGCCTGGCCGCGAGGGATCGATGGGCGCGCTCAACGATAAACATGTTAGACAGATGTTCAGCGCCAAAAATGTCTTTTATAAGGTTTTCCATGAAAATCTCCATTTTACCCACATTGGTGGACTCCGGCAGTCCCGTGATTCTAATGTTATTGCGCCGGACCGCGCCTCTAAGTCCTCGTTCTTGGCCTGAATGAGGGCCAAAACCTTTTCCATGTTGAGCGTTTTCCCAGAAACCTCACTCAGGCCATCCTCTGTCGTCGATACCCTCTGCTCGACCTCCCCCATGCAGACATTCTGTTTTTCTAACTGCGCCGACATGTGGTCCAAGCGGTGATTCACTGCCGCCATCGTGCCTTCGATGGATTGGAGACTACACTGCATTGCCAGGAGCGTCGTCTCCAGCGTAGAGGAGCATCACTCTGGGCGTCAGCCTCCGAGTCTTAGGCCGCCTTCTGCTGAGGTTTCATAGATTTGCGCGCCTCAAACGTGAGGCGAGGTTGGGATTTATCGGTCCTCCCCATGGTAGCTGCAGCAGAGGCCAGGCCTATCCCGCTGTGACGCTATTCACAAATGGACGCCTGTAGCGACACCCAAGTCAATCCTGGGACAAATCTAAAGCAGGTGAAGACAAATGTCAGACTATGTGCACACTGGATCCGCGTGTCTATGGTCGCAGATCCCCCGCACACCTCTCCACATTGCCCAGGGGGTGAAACCACGTTGTAGGCCCAGAGTGCTCAAGGGCCCGCAGGCCCACATGGCCCAGGCCGCAGGACCCCTACAGAACCACCTGCAACAAGCACAGGAGGAGTACGCCCAAGCAAACACAGGGACACACGGGCCCGCAGCACACCACCAGCAACTAGACAGATTCAGCACTGCAGCGATAACTCCCACAAGGGCCGAGGGTCTAGATTCCACCTGGCTCCACCACAGCGCTAGAAGCGCCCATCCCAAGCCAACGCCACCGCGAGAGCCAAGGATCCCCAATCACAGGTCGCCGAATGCAGTGTCTCCAAAAGGACCCAGGCCCGAAGTAGGCAGGCAGTGTTGTCCATCCAATAATGAAGTCGCGAACAATCGCGTGGCAGCAACAATGCGGGCACTGTTTTGTCAGGCCGGGCACCCAAACAGGACAGCAGGACTCCTGCGCACTCCTACTCCCCCGCCAGCCATACATATGCAGGGGACGGCCAACAGTGCAGCTCGCTCCACGGAGAGACCTGGCCCAGCCTCACTCCCGCCCCCGGGTGCCCGCCGCAGCTCGCAGGCCGTGGAAACCGCCCAGGCCCACACCCGCCTCCGCCGCTACGGGCCTGGGCAGAGCTACACCCCACTTACCACAGCCAGCACCCGGTGCACTGCTGGTTCTGCTGGACACCCTACGATCCAGCACCGGCTCTGATGATGGTACGCCAGGCCGCCGCACTGTGTCTTTGTCAGTCGGGTGGGGGTCCGCACCTCTGTTGTCGGCGCGCAGCTCTCACTCGTCCAGCGCCGCTGTTCCCGGGGCACACCAGGCACCGGCGGCTTCGTAGGTCTCTGCAAGACACTCCTTCCAGGACAGCAATTCAGCTGCCTCTGCACTGCGCCGATGTAGCGCCCGCCGGAGAGCTCGTTTACCAAGGCTCCAGGACGGCCGTCATTTTAGGCGCTCGCGCCTGCATGGGACCAGGTTCCTGCAGCTGCAGCAATTCCCAGCCCTCCGCACTTCCCCCGACTTGGGCAGAGGGGTATTACAAGCAATGTGGAGCGGTTTCAGGGCTTAGATGCCCCGCTGTGAGGCGGATAATGGGCAGATAGTGGCTCAGCCGGGCAGAGCAACACTAGGGTGCGGCCATCTTGCCGTGCGCCCTCTAGCGCCCCCAAGAGGCACCACAGTTGTCGTGCATAAGGTGTATAGAGTGCCTTTGTCCTTGAGAAGTGATTTAGGTAAGGAGTTGGCTGTATTAACGAGACTCAATGATATTGAAACTATTGAGGGGTCAGTGTGGATTGATCCAATTGTACTAGCACATAAAGCGGATAATTATATCAGGCTGTGTGTAGATTTAAGGGACCTTGGGCCAGATGTACGACCATTGATGTTTGCAACTCGCAAATTGCATTAAATTGCGAGTCGCAATTTGCAAGTTGCAAACATCAATGTACAACAGTGTCAGAGATACTGTTTGCGATTCCCAATGGGGTCGCAAATTGCATGCCTCATGCATATTAATGAGGCTGTCGCAATTTGCGACCCCATTGGGAATGGCTGGCGCTCCCAGGGATGGTGGCCTGCTGGGGTCAGCTGACCTCCATGTCTGGGACTGCTTTTAAATAAAGCAGTTTTTTTTTAATGCAGCCCGTTTTCCTTAAAGGAAAAGAGGATGCATTTAAAAAATTAAAATGTAAGTTTTCATTTTCATTTTTTAAGGGCAGGCAGTGGTCCCTGGGACCACTGCCTGCCCTTAAAAAATGTTTGCGCATGCATTCCCAAAGGGGAAGGGGTACCCTGGGGACCCCTTCCCGTTTGCGAGTGCTTTACCACCCTTCTGAAAAGGGTGGTAAACTGCGAGTGTTTTGGGACCGCAATTGCGGTCGCAAAACATACTTACATAGCTTTTGGAGTTGCTATTAGGAAGGGAATGCCCCTTCCTAATAGTGGTTCGCTAATCCTATTTTGCGAGTCGCAAATTGATTTGCGACTCGCAAAATAGGATTAGTACATGAGCCACAGGTTTTTTGTGGGTGCAAACGGGTCTAAAACCCATTTGCGCCCACAAAAAACCTTAGTTCATCTGGCCCTCAATCAGAATATCTGAGTGGACAGAGAACCAAAACCAAATTATTTCAGAAATTCTGTCCGCCCCTGAGGGTGCTTCAATTTTCACTAACTTGGATATGTCTGCTGCAAATCATCAAGTGGTATTGTCCGAGGATACTAGACATCATACTTCCTTTGTTACTCCAGAGGGGACATATCACTACAAACACATGCCCTTTTGGTTAGCGTGAGCCTCTTCGGTATTCCACATATTGAAGAAAGAGATGTTTAATGTTAGTGATGGTGTCTTGTACTTTCAGGACAATACATTAGAATGTGGATGTAGTAAAAAGCAACATGAATCCAGACTTTTGAGAGTATTATAGATCTTGCAAAGAAGAGGATTAACTCTTTGCAGCGACAAGTGCAAATTTGCTCCCCATAGTGCAGATTATTTGGGGCATCACATTTCTACTAAAGGTATAGAGCTCAAAGTGACAACCATTAAGTCTATCAATGGTACTCTTGCTCAGGTTAACAAAGAACAGCTTAAATCAGTCCTGGGATTGCTGAATTTTATTCAAAATGTTTTCCTCAGTTTTTGGATATTACTAAATTTTTGAGGGAAATATTAAAAAGGGTGTTTTGTTTGAGTGGGGTGGAGAATGTCATAATGCTTTGGATAATATCAAGAAAAACATAGTTGATGCCCCTGCAACCGTTTAACACTAAGGACTCTAGTATAATTATAACTGACCTCTTTTACTGGTGGATAATTCACCAGTGATATTACCTCTGCCAGCAGGATTGTAAAATGGAAGCAAGTGAGCTTGAGGATTTGCCTTCACCTAGAAACTTCCAATGGATGACTTATAACTTTCTGCACAAATTCGAGGATTTCCCCTTATAAAGCAACTCTAAATCACAATCATAATAATTGTGTTACTCTCAAAATGATGTCAATGCTCTGTTACTCTAATGTGCATAGCAGTTGCACAGGAGTTCTGTACTAAATGTTCCGTACACAAGAATTCCGATGACTCTTCAATGACCATCTGAATTCTGGCAACCATATTCTCTGGTACAGTAAATTTGAAAGACACTGTTTCTCTTATTGTAGGAAACATTATGAGTAATATGAAATATCTTAGGTGACATATATGTATGGTTGCATTATTTCTGATGTTAACTGTGACTGACAGAGTACACATACATTTTGCTGCATGTGCATTAAACCACTTATCTATGCCTGGAACTTGCAATATAAAGGCATGTTTCAGCCTGAGGTGCATTAATAGAATGATCTAGATTACTAGGACTGTAACCCTTGACCTTCAATGTACCCATGAATGTGTGCTTCAACAGAGAGGAAGAGTTGTTCTTCTCACTCTACTATTGCACAGCATCTGATGGCAAAATAAATTTTGTGTTTTCAATCTAAAAGCAACATCTTTTAAAACCGTAATCTCTGCTTCCAGGTATATGTGGGTTTAGGGTCACAAAGAATTCATCTTCAGGTAGCACAACGAAGAGTGGTTCAGAAGCTGTGAAAATGTGACGCCTCATAACATAAAAAATTATTTTTCATTTTCTTTTAAGTCAGAAACAACGTAAGGTTAGCTAACACTCTCTTTAATCATCCACCCACCCCTCTATCAGGTGCTGGGCAGGACAACTTGAGCGAGTATGTATTAATGATAGACGTGGAGAACTATGGTGAATGCACATGAATTGGCACTGTCCTGTGATTCTTCCATCGCCAAGCTGCTATTCTTTGCCTCTTGGGGTTTATGTGACCAATCATAAAGCCTTCCTTAATGAAGTGGAGCAAGCCGCAATTAGAGTGTTTCTCAGGAGTCAGTCTATGTGTCTATTCTTGTCTCTCTCTCTCTCTTTCTCCCCCTCTCCTTCTATCTCTTTCTTTCTGTCTCTCTCTCTCAGTCTCTATCTGACGACTGCCACCCCCCCACTTCTCTCACTTTCTGGTAATACCATTGGGAATGGGAAAAAGAAATGACAAAATTCTATTGATGGTGGTGAACTGCTTCTATTGATGGTGGTGTACTGCTTCCCAATCATGGCTATCTGGTCCCTCTCCAGTGTTATGTACCCCAATGTAGGCCTAGTTAGCTACACAACCTTTTACCTACATTTCTCCTACCTTGCTCTGCAGAACGGTTCTAGCACTAACCTTTTACCCAGTTATGTGCTGAATACATGCCGATCAGTTTCCTGGAAACTAGCCCCATTTATTATGCATGGAGATTCTTAGAAAAGTCCCTGCACATGACGTACATAACAGCATGAACATACTCTGTGTAAAAGTCATGGTCATCTTCATCCTAGGGCGAAAGAACTGCTTTGCATAATCGCAGGTATTGTTTTAGGCTCATTTGCATAATCGTATTCACAACATATCGATCATGTAAGGAACCCGAGGATATCTTAATGGTATAAAAGACCCATACCACCACCAGATAGGCAGAGGAGAAGCTTCACGGTGACACTAGACGCTGAGGTCCCCGCCTGCAGAAGCTACAACACGCAGCGGTCTAACATCCTTTGCGGGGTGTACAACTTGAGACCAAGACGGGGTCCTTTGTTCTCTCCCATCAGGTAATGGGGTTGGCTCTTTCCTAGGGGATTCTTGGCTTCACACCCACATACATGTTAGGTACACTTAGGTACACTTAGGTAGGGTTTGCATCTTAGGAGTACGCTTGATTACTGTCATGTATCTATATGCCTGCATATATTCACTGTTTTAGCACAATGGTAGAATTCTACCTTTTATTTACTCTGTTGGTGCTTGTAATCTTATACATCTGTTTCTGTCTAATGGTTGTCACAGCACACATGTTTTATACTAGAATGACGCTGGTTCAATAAATGCTTATTGAAAACGTCCCCATCATTTATTCTGTGTACTCTCTGAGACTATGTGAGCACGATTGACTGAGCGAAAAGTATTGTACTGTTTCCACGATCCCTGAAGGATCACGGGTTGTCATGTTTGATAGTTGCCAGAAACATTTCGCTCCTTGGTAAGGTTAGGGGGCTTATGGTGGCACTGTGAGCTAGCTGGTCTAAAGGCTAACATATCCTTAGAGGGTGTCTGGAATCAGTCTGGACACCAATCCCTTAGTTTATGTTGTCTAAACACACAGATCCTATGAATGTTTAGGAACTACATGACACCAGTCTGTATACAAAATTGCTGAAAACTTGCCAAAAGACAGAACTAATAGTAATCTCAAGAAAACATTTAATGTTTTTCAAATACTGTTCCCTCTATTGCCCTCTACAATTCCAAAAAGAGTTGCATTCCAAAGAATAATTTTGTGTCTGGTTTATACAATATTACAAATTGCCTCGTTCTGAAACATTGAGCCCTCAAATGTAATTATCACCCTAAGTACTGTGTCAGGAGAAGTAAGGCCATCAGATGTACTGAGTTTTTATAAAATATAAATATAAACCACAAGTACTGGGTGTCCTTGGAGACAGCATCATAAATCTGGTCTGACATGAAATTATACTCTTGAACACTGTACCAGAGAGCTGTCCTTGAAATAGTGGAGAAAGATCAAGCATACAAAATACTGTGCCAGAGGCCAGTGCCAAATGAGCAGATGTGTGGTCTATACCATGCAATGTTCTCTAACGAGGGTTGCTAGATTGTTCCAAGTCATTGGAAAACCATGATTCCAACCCTTTAGTTTAGGAATCAGTGACAGGAGTGTTAGCCCTATTGGTTACTTGGGAGGAAACTGAGCAATATTACTTATAGAATGCACAGTTTTTTTTTAAGTAAGCCCATGACTGAAGCAATGGTGTCCTGCTGTTATGAAGCGATCTGACAATCCTGACCCTATGAAACACAGGCAAAGTTGTCCGTAGGCTGGTCCCATACAGCATAAATCCCAGATTTACCTGAATCCTGACTCAACTGCTTTATCAGCACCTTAGTCTTGGCAAACAGGAAACAAGGCGTACGGCTGGTCCTCAGCATAACACTACATACACATCGCACCATCACTGACCACCAGTCGATTGCCTGAGAATTTGCTTGCTTTCACGCTCATTAATATGCAGAGCAACCCACACCAACCCAGGAACAGACTCACCCGATCATAGAAGACCCAATACAAGCATATCTAAGTGAAATGGATAGTCAGAGCTGTAAGTTTGACAGCGGCTGAATTACAGGCATCCATTCAATCACACCCCACAGGGAAAACATCTGGCCCCAATGGATATGCTCTGGAATAACTACGCCATTGCAAGATATGTACATGGAAGCCCTAGATCAGAAAGAGTTGTGCTATGACTTATGAGGAGCCACGATTTTTCGTCATTCTCAAACCACAGAAACCAGCCGACAGCTGTGAATCGTATGGGCCCATTTCTCTATATCCAAGATCCTCGTGAAGTTCCTAGCAAACTGACTAGTCAGTGGATTTATGCCAGAATGCAGCACACAACACTGCTTGAGATGGCTAAACAATGCTTTGGTGCAGGCTGCAAAGGCCACGGTCCACAGAACACTGGTCTCAATAGATTTCAAGAAGGCATTTGATTTGGTCTGATGGATTTTCATGTGCCGCTTGTTAGAACAAATGAACTTTGGACCGTGCTTCCGTAGATATGTTTCGGTGCCATACTCCAGACCCTGGGTACAAGTGAGAGTAAACAGAGAACTCTCCCCAGTCTTTCAGATTAAAAGATGGACCTCACAGCATTGCCCACTGTCACTCCTCCTTTGTGCCTGGATACCTGAACCACTGACCGAGTGGATCAGATATGACACACTGCTTAGTGGCTTTAGCTGGCCAAACAGCCCGAAAGACAGAAAAGTGCTTTATGCAGCAACATTCTAGTCTACATCAGTGACCTGAGACTTCCCTTCCTAAACTGATGTACATATTACAGGTGTATGCTGATGCCTCTGGTCTCACTGTCAACTGGACTAAATTCACTTATTTCTCCCTGACCGGCTCACATACCAATTGCAATGGCCAGATCGTCACTTTAACTGCTTAGGCATGCACATAGCCCAGGGACACCAGCAAGCTTGGGACCTGAGCATCACCCCTCTGCTTACACACACATGAAGCGACATGGATGCATAGAAAGCTTTTCCTTTAAATATATCGGCCAAAGGGATTCTATTCAAGGTGATTACCCTGCCATGACTGCTGTACACGTTACAAAATTAGCCACACACCATACCAGGCCAGTTCTTTTAAGTCCTGCAATCTGTGTTAGTGAACTCCTCTGGACAGGAAACCAACCGCACGTCTCTTTTCACAAGTGTATACTCAGCCCTTATGAGGAGGCCTGTGAATAGCCGACATAACGCTCTTTTATTGGGCCGGCCAGATAGTACCAATAAACAACTGGCTTTATATGGACCACAACGACCCAGCAATAGCTGTGGAGATGTGTATCCTGATGCAACATGGCACCTTTCACCTACTCTATAGACCCAGATCTAGCACATATCTTCCCTCCATGACCCACACCTCCTTATCATACTGGCACCAGGCATTGCAGTGGATTAAATGGCATGGTGTTGCAACAGTGGAAACACTGCTATTGACCGGGACATGGCAGTGGCGTAAGATAGGCCCCTGCAGCCTCCAAGCTCCAGGGTCCTCCTCAGCACAGTACCCTAAACTGAGAGCTCCTGATTAAGACCGCAGAAGGGCCCCTCCATGTACCTTGCAGGGGGACCCCCTCAAGTTTCGTTACACCACTGGGACATGACTGCACTACACAAATAGGTTAAAAGGGTTTTGGTCTGGGATGCCATAGACATCATCAAACTCGGAGATGTATGGGAGAAGAAAACCGTATGTTCATTTCAATACCTAAGAGACACCTATGAGATGCATAGCACACAGTCCTATCGCTACTTGCAGCTTCGTCATGCCCTTGAGGCATCTCTACCTTGACACAGACCCTCCCACAAAACAACCCTCTGGAAGCACGGATCACCCAAACCAGAATAGTATGGAAAGGAATTACTAATATTTATCGCATTTTGGTAAAAATACATTAGACCCCATGGTGGCACTGAGGGAACAGTGGGAGCATGACGTGGTAACATTGGAGGAAGAGGACTAGACAGAGGCAAATATGGCTCCTAGAATATTAGTGATCTCCATGCAGCTACCTCTTATTCAGAATAAGGGCCTGATTTAGATCTTGATGGTACTCCCGCCATCCCTCCATGGTGGCGGTTTCAAGTACTCCATCGAGTTGATGGAGTCCCACCTGCTGTATTTAGATATGTGCTGGCTCTGCTGGTTCTGTCGCCGTCAGGCTGGCGGTATTGCACCAAGCCTCTTGAGAGGTCCCAGTTGTGCTGGCATTGTCCTAAAAGCAGTTTGCTGATGGAGTGAGTCCCTGGTGGAGTGGAGATTGGTAAGTACTACCTATTTTTGTGTTGATACACAAACATGTTGTGTTTGCCTCAAAAACATATGTAGGTAATGTGTTATGCTCCTTTTTGTTACATATTGCATGCCACACAAACAACGTACACACACTATTGAATGCACAGGCACCACAAGCACAACACTCCCAAGCACGACAAAACAATATTTTTTTTTAAGTGTCAATACAGGTGTGTTCATTTTACCCTGATAAGATGAAAAATAAACACTACTGCATTACACTACAGCAAGAAAAAATTGTATGTAAAAGCAATGCAAAAATACACAAGACTACTGCACTTGTCAACACATGTATCATAGTAAGAGAATTGAAAAAGTTGCTTACCTTAGATCCCGTTGACAGCGCAGTCGTTTGGCGTTGTGGTGGAGTCGGAGCTGCAAAGAATGGACCTGGACGATGGGGTTCAAGATGCAAATGGAAGTCGAAATAGTAAAAAAAAAAAAGTACGTTCTTACCTCATTTCCTTCGATTCCGCCAACTCAAAGTAGAAGGTATTCCCACTACAGTTGCCCTCACAGAAAGGGAAATCGTAATTTGCTTGGCGGTCATCTTGGCTGGACTCCCGCCGTCAGCCGCTTCTGCCTATGACGCCGTCGACATGGGTGAGATTTCCTGGCAGAGTCAGCGGGACTCTGGCGGTCTTTCATCCATGGCCCTGCCAAAATCAAAATAGAGTGGGCGGAGCGCCGAGAAGGCGGGCGGTGAATCTGTCAAAGAAGTGACAGCGTGACCATTACCTCCACAGAGACTACTACAGCTTTACACAACTACATAAAATGAACCAGGATCTTGATCCTCACTGCTTAAGATGCAAAACAGTTATGGGCACATTTTTCCACACTATTAGGGAGTGTCCGATAAAACAAACCCATTGGCACAACATAAGAATCGGTCTAAAGCAGGTAGTGGGGAAGAGATGTTATACCAGAACCCATTAGTAAGTTTTATTTGATTTTATTTGAAATCATAAAAGCATAAAAAGCGTTACAGCATAGAAATATATATATGTTAAAAACAAATAAATACATCATCAAATATGACTATATAAAACATCATGACATACAATAAAAAGACATTTAGACAGTAATAGTAAAAAACATACTTACATACACGGATCAATTAAAAACATGCCATCTAAAAACATTATTATTATATACAAAATTGTGCACAAGTTAAAACTTCTTTCTTGCAAATATCACTGCCCATACAAAATTTGACAGATAGCAGCATATATCTAGAGAAGGTGAGGTTTGCAAAAACAAATATGCTGGGAGGCATTGTTTAAAATTATAAGACTTTAGAACTGGAATAATATAGCGTTTCCTCTGTTCTATACACAGTTTACAAAAAAGCACTATGAGCATAGTGCTCTGTTTCGACACTTGGTCACAGGGACCGTTATCTAATTTTTTAGACCAATCATTCATTCTGGGAAAGCTGGTTAAACGGTGAAAGATATCCATTCTGTAACGCTCAAGTAAAAACCATGCCTGGGGTTCGGGATAAACTTATTGTAAGGTTGCATAATTGGACGTAATCAGCATAGACTGACTTTTTAGGACTGTGGGGTTTAACAGCTCAGTATTTACCCTGAGTTCTTCGAAGAGCCCCAGGCACTTAATTTTCAGAACCCAAATTGGTGCTACTGGGGAGCATGGATGAATGGGGCGGCAGGAGGAGCACCAGACTTCTGGTCTCAATAGGCTTCTTAATAGCTAAAAGAGACATTGCATGGAATTGGAGGGCAGAGTGAGCCCCCTCAACAGAGGAATGGGCACCGGGCATGGACTACTGCACCACAGTGGAAAGATTTGCATATAAATCAGGGGGTGACCCAAGAAACATAATAAGATATGGGTCCATGATTGGAGTATTCAGAATTATAGGATGAATAATGTGATGAAACAGAAAGGAATTTTAATCTAATGTGATTCTGTACAGAAATGCTCGACAAACAACATGTACAAGCCAGTGAATGCAAGTTGTGAAACCTTGTTTTATGTCAAAATGCTAATTACCAGAGCTAAAAAAAAATCAATCCCTTAGTCAGCGTTGATACCTGTACATTAGGGTATTTAAAAAGGATGATGTAGACTCCTGTGTTCAGTAGGTGAGCTTAACCCAAACTGCCACTTAGCAACCCAAAAACCATCCCCTTCCAAATAATATACAACAAATGAAAAGTAATTGGATAATGTAACAGTGTTAGGTATGATATATACTTGAGTTTTTACTACCTCTTTATTTGTTGTAAAATTGTGGTTATCCATAATTGTTGTTTGCTTTCACTATGAATTAATGAGTATGATTTAAATCTTATTTCGTTAATTTACCCGAAGGATTTTGCTATTTTTTTTAGGTACATATTTGTAAGTACTGTGTTGGTAGGTGCTACATTCCTAGAACCCTGTTTACAACAAAGAACTCAAGTGCGCCAAAGACAAGATTGAGTAATCAGGAAGTGACTCTCATCCAGCAGTTAGGGACGATTAATCGTACAGTGGTATCAGCAGTTAGAAGAAAAGATGAATGAATTCCTTAAATGACAAATATACCTTGAAAAAAACTATGTAGAATGCTTGGATCACGAACTTGAAAGAAATACAGATGTGCTCGTTTGCACCCTTCACTAAACAGGGAGGTAAAACATGGGCCTCAACCTTCTAATTTAGCATTTATAAGATGAACATGAGGTGTGGCGACACATTTCCGGAGTGTTTTTGCACATATACAGCTGTGAATTTAGCCCCAGCCTTTTGCTTGCTATGATGTGGTTTGACCAGATGCGCTGATACATTTTGAAGTACGCAAATGAAACAAATGGGTTTCTTTGCAAGTTTGTAATAACGTTTCCATGCTGTAAACAACCCCATTTCTCACTGTTATATACCAAGCACCAGCATCCTTAGATTCGGGTTTTAAAATGCACTCACTTTGCAGACGGAGAAATGAAAAGAAAACACAGTTCTCCTTATTAGAATTCGAAGCCGTTTTTTAGGTCGAGCCTCGAGTAGCGCGCAAGCGTTGCTCTGCGAGACTTTAAGTAAGGAGCTTTTGAAAGCTGACCACACGCTCGTGCACAATGGCCTTTTCCCTGCGGTTACCCGCACGGCAGACATCTGTTTCCAATTATCGTGCCCAGACGCGGGCGCGATAATTGAAAACACATGGCCATTGTGCACGAGCGTGTCTTGCTTTCTCGCGCTGACTGTTTGCTTTGGCTGTCTGCAAATCTCACGTGCTAAGTATTTGGGGGATGACATATATCACGGTTTCTAAGGTTCGTGAACTGCAATTACGGAGATACGTTAAATGCCTCGTGGCAAGCGCCAGATTTCTGAGATTTGTATCATGGGGAAAGAAAAACAAATCGCATATGTAACACACGCCAACATCTGGCGACGCGCAAAAGGTAGATGTTAAAGCAGCAAAAGGGAAGTTGCATTGTCTTCGCGATATTCTAGAAAGAAGACGAAAAAAAAAGTCTGTAAAATCCATGTTCACAAAAACCCTAGATGGCCTGAAGCAATGCTATTAAACAAGCAGAGGCATGTACATAAATATAATGTTTGGTATGGAAGTTTAAAAAGTAAAAAATAAATAGGTAGCCCAACTTTCCTCATTATGGTGTCACTTTTATGGAGATATTTTAATTGTCAAACATCCATTCGTCCAAGTCTATCACCATCTTGGGACAGACTGAATAAAGTCAGTTCTGGGTATCCTAGGAACCCGACTGGAGTCTGTCTCACAAATGGCAGAACTTTCTTTTCCCTTGTTTTGCGTTATTGCTACAGCGCTGCGAAGGATTCTGTGTGAAGGCTAGCGCTGCATAACAGTTGGAAAAGAATGCCATTAATTCTCAAATTAAAAAGGCGTGTGGAATAGCCGATGACATGGAGGCGTGATAATAACTTAAGCGTGTGGCAGTTTGCCTCGCCTCATGTTTGCTGCTGTGCCCTGCGGTCTGGTGTTTGCAGCGTGGCTGCTGGAAGAAAGCAAGGGAGGGGCGCAACTGGCACTGGGAGAGTACCAGAGGGTGGGGGTAATGGCCGGCACCCATAGGCGGCCGCCACAGAGCCACTGGCGGGGAAAAGAGCCGCTTTGGAGGCAAGAGGCAGCACGCACCTGCGAGCGGGAAGCGCTGATTACTGGAAGGAGGCGGCACACGTGAACAAGCCCCCCGCACAACTCCAGCAGAGACCAGACGCCCACTGCGGGACCTTCAGGGAGCACAGACCCGCAGCGCGGGTAAGGAGCTAGGTGGGTCTGTCTGAACGAGACCCCCAGCCTGACAGAATTTCAGCGCCTTGGGCAAGACGCGGAGACACGAGGCACCCCCTTCAGTCAGCGAGAAGAGAACCCCATCTGCGGTGCAGCGCCGAGTAGACCTACAATGGGGCTGGAAGTTGAAAATCCCAACGGAGGGGGCTCTGCTGAACCCACAAGCAGGGGCTGCAGTCGCAGGTAGGGGGCTGTACTCGAACTGTAGGGGGGCTGGGTTGGTTAGAGTAGACTCGGGCTCTGGTGCGGGAAATAGTGAGGGGCAATGGTTACCAGATGACTCCATGTCATCCGGGACCGTGCTCCAGTCCAGGGCTTTCATTTTACTAATCACTGTTTTCAGGTGTGTTAGTAAAGTTGCTTGAGAGGAAACGAGACAATACTTTGCTTTCCCAAAATGCATTAAGGTGTTTAAGAAAATCCTAGGAGTAAGAAACAGTGTTAATAATGGCATGGGTTCACCTGGTAACCGGAGTGAAGGTGTCTGCCATGGCGTGCATGGGTGCTAGACCATGTACTTGGAACTCCGCTGCTTCTACAGGGGGCGGTGGTGGACTAGAGGGGTCTGTGGTGAATACATGATGTACATTGAGAGGAACGTGCGTTTTAGACTCTGACGCTTGCTCTGGGGGCTATCGTGGCCTGAAGGGGTCTGTGGCAGGATATGTGCATTGTACTCTGATGCTTATGGTGGGCTGAAGGGGTCTGTGATGGCATACACAGGTATGACGGAACACGTACTGGGGCTGTGGTGAGCTGAAGTTGTCTGTGACAGTATGCAGGGCTGTGCTCGAACATGTACTTGGAACTTTCATGCTTCTATGGGGGGGGAGGGCTGTGATGGTCTGAGGGGTCTGTGTTGAGATACGTGTGGGGTGAGGGGACAGGTACACAGGACTCTGGCATTTGTACTGGGGGTTGTGATGGATGAGGCCTGTGATGGGATTACTGACGTACAATGAGAGGCGTGTAACTCCGACTCGGACACATGTACTGGGGACTGTGGTTCACTGGAGGGGTCTGTGAAGGGGTGCTGGGAGGGATGAGGCATGGACACGGGACTGTGGCACTTGTACTAGGGCTGTAGTAGTTGTGCTGGTGGCTGCGGGTCACCAAAGGGGGTCCGTGATGGATCACATAGGGTATATTTGTAAGAATCATGAGAGCTGTGAAGGGGGTGTGTGGTTGTATTATTGGAATAATATTATTAAAGTGTTGTGAATTTAATTTACGGAGGGCTGTGATTTGAGTGTGTGTGTGTGTGTGCACTTGTGCCAGTGTATGTACTGGCGACTGTGAGGGGTATGTCTGTACTAGGGTTGGTGATTTCTGTACTGTAACTGAAATGTGCTAGAGTTTTTTGGGAGTATAATTAAGGCTCCGGTTTTATGGTATTTTTTTTTTTACATTTCCGTCTGTATTTATCCATATTTATTTTTGGGCCATTTTATCAGTATTTATCCATATTTCTTGTATATTTCGTGAACAAATGTGGTTGTAAAATCGTATGTTGCCACATTTATTTAACTGATAAACCTGCACACATACTTCGATGCCTGACGTGTTTTAGAAAATTAAGCAGCCGAACATTACAATACACCCTCAGGTAAATATTAGCATTACACTACAAATGTATGCTGACATGCGCCATTATGTAAGGAAATCTCATTCTGTTTTTTTAACTCCCTATTCTGTCTAGACTTGCAACTAATGAAAGACAGCATGGAAAGTCGAGCAAAAGGGCCTACATTTTTTGTATTTTTTTCAGTTTTTAAAAATAAATGTAGACAGCAGACGCATTGTTTTCTGTCCGTATTTATGTGTAAAAATCAGTAAAAACTGGGCGTCTTAAGTATAATTGGCTTGCTTTTTACGTGTCCGTTCTTGTAGGAGCTGTGGCAAGGTGTGTGTTAATACTTAGCTTTTTGCACACTGGTGTGAATGAGGCCTGAAAGAGGTGCGTATATGGGTGTGTTGGAATATGTAATGTGGCTGGTGTATTTTTTTATTTAGTCTCCATTTTATATCAGCCTTTCACATATCAATGAGCAAACGGAAATTCCAGACTGCCGTCTCTGGTTGAGCAATGCCACTTTCTAAGCACGCATGAGATGAGTTGCTAAGCTCAAGGGAAGCCTAACAGCTTGCGCGCGTCCCCTACGTCTCCATCTATTGTGGGGGCCGTTCCTCGGGCGTCAGGAGGGAACAGCAGGGGAGGAATCTTCCCTCAATAGCATGTGCTTGTGCTACAGACATGCCTAACAAGCATTGGCATAGCCAATAGGTCTCGCCTTTCAATCAATCAATCAATCAATCATGTCACTTATAAAGCGCACTACATACCCGCGAGGGTCTCAAGGCGCTGGGGGAAGAGGGGGTGTTGCTGCTACTGATCGAAGAGCCAGGTCTTGAGGAATCTTCTGAAGGCCAGTAGGTCTTGGGTCTGTCGGAGGTTGGTGGGGAGGGTGTTCCAGGTCTTGGCGGCGAGGTGGGAGAAGGATCTGCTGCCGGCGGTCGTTTTCCGGATGCGGGGGACTGTGGCGAGGCTGGTCGAGCGGAGCTGGCGGGTGGGGGTGTAGAAGCTGAGTCGTCTGTTGAGGTAGGCTGGTCCGGAGTTGTGGAGTGCTTAGTGTGCGTGGGTGAGGAGCTTGAAGGTTATCCTCTTGTTGACAGGGAGCCAGTGCAGGTCTCTCAGGTGGGGTGTGATGTGGCTGCGTCGGGGGATGTCGAGGATAAGACGTGCAGAGGCGTTCTGGATGCGTTGCAGCCGTCTCAGGAGCTTAGCCGTCGTTCCTGCGTAGAGGGCATTTCCGTAGTCCAGCCTGCTGGAGACGAGGGCCTGGGTGACTGTTTTTCTTGTTTCGGTGGGGATCCACTTGAAGATCCTGCGGAGCATTCGGAGGATGTTGAAGCAGGATGAGGAAACGGCGTTGACCTGCTTAGTCATGGAGAGGGTGGGGTCGAGGATGACCCCTAGGTTGCGTACGTGGTCGGTGGGTGGCGGGGCTGTTCCCAGTGATGTTGGCCACCAGGAGTCGTCCCAGGCTGAAGGGTTGGAACCAAGGATGAGGACCTCCGTCTTGTCCGAGTTCAGCTTCAGGCGGCTGGTCCTCATCCATTCGGCGACGGCCTTCATTCCTTCGTGGAGGTGGGCTTTGGCGGTGTGAGGGTCTTTGGTGAGGGAGAGGATCAGCTGGGTGTCGTCGGCGTAGGAGATGATGTTGAGGTTGTGCTGTCGGGCGACGTGGGCGAGGGGTGCCATGTAGATGTTGAACAGCGTTGGGCTGAGGGAGGAGCCTTGGGGTACGCCGCAGATGATCTTGGTGGCCTTGGATCGGAAGGGGGCGAGGCGGACGCTTTGTGTTCTGCCGGAAAGGAAGGATGTGGTCCAGTCCAGGGCCTTCTCTTGGATCCCGGTGTCGTGAAGGCGTGTTCGTAGTGTGTGGTGGCAGACCGTGTCGAAGGCGGCTGATAGGTCCAGGAGGATGAGGGCTGCTGTTTCTCCGTTGTCTAGCAGGGTCCTGATGTCATCGGTGGCGGCGATGAGGGCGGTTTCGGTGCTGTGGTTGCTGCGGAAGCCGGACTGGGAAGGGTCCAGGATGTTGTTCTCCTCGAGGTAGCGGGTCAGTTGTTTGTTGACGATTTTCTCGGTGACCTTCGCGGGGAACGGGAGCAGAGAGATGGGTCGGAAGTTCTTGAGGTCCTTGGGGTCTGTCTTGGGTTTCTTGAGTAAGGCGGTGATCTCGGCGTGCTTCCAGCTTTCCGGGAAGGTTGCTGTCTCGAAGGAGATGTTGATTATTTTCCGGAGATGGGGCGCGATGGCTGTACTGGCTTTGTTGAAGATGTGGTGAGGGCACGGGTCTAGCGGTGAACCGGAGTGGATGGTGTTCATGATCTCGCTGGTGTCCTCGTCGTTGATGTTGGTCCAGGAGAGCAGGCGGTTGGTGGTTGTGGGGGCAGTGGTCTCGGTGGTTGCCGGGGCGGTCGTGGTGTTGAAGCTGTCGTGGATGTCGGCGATTTTGCGGTGGAAGAAGGTGGCCAGTGAGTCGCACAGGTCTCGCGACGGCTGGATGTCGTTGGTGTTGGAGCTGGGGTTGGAGAGTTCCTTCACGATGTTGTTCCTTCACGATGCCTTTGGGACATTATAAGTGTTTAGCCATGCAACAGTTGATGTTGCACCAAGGATATTGTGCTGCATAATTAAATACTTATAAGGTCCCAAAGGCGAGACCTATTGGCTATGCCAATGCTTGTCATAGGAAACTGGCTGACATTTGACCCTCCGTCTTTAAAAAGCAGAAAGGGCTTCTTCATGGCTGATATCCAGCTTACCTCTCCAAAGGTTATCTGGGGGGTGCTGCAGCACCTCCCACACCCCCAGCACCTGCGCCCCTGGCAGGGAGACTTTAGTTCAGCCAACGTGCCTCTTTAACTTTAACCGAGGGAACTGACCGAACCTGCTGTAAAGCCCAATAATATTTTACAACAGTGGTCCCTCACAGTCTATATTTATGAACGAGATATTTTCTGTTGGCCTAACTTATGGATTGTGTTTCAGGCCTTGTTTTACCACATGCCTGAGTTTCTCTTCCTTTCTATTTACTACTGTCCTACTTTGGATAATTGTTTATATTAAATAATTACTATCCAATTTGCACAAATTAATATAGAGTGCCTAATTTGAGTCTCCGGTGCTGAGCACCGACACTTAATTGGTTTCCGGTGCTCGGCACCTAATTGTCAACACCACACTTAGGGCAGTCTGCCACAAGGTGAGGCTGCTCATGTAATTTAGAGATGAGCAGAACAACGGTTGTTTAGGAATACGATATACATTAAAATAGTGCTAATACCTGCCTCCCCAGCCATTCCGTTAGCTTTGGGGACCTGGGATAATCTGAACTGTCGCATTTACATGCGAGAGAGATGGTTAGAAGTTGTTTTGGCAGCGATGACAAGGGGGATGGGTGGTGCAAGCTGCAGTGGCCTCCTGGTCAGAGCCCTGGTACTTAATATTTTACAAATTAAGCACTGATATAGACACCATTGTATTTCTATATTTACGCTGACTAAATCTCACCTTGTTGTGAGGGAACACTGTAGTTGCAAAATAATCTTGTACCCAAGGTCCCTGACCAATTCATTGGGTTCCCTTGTCTTAATATAACACGTAAAGCCCAATAAAGCACACTTCCCTACTCTGTCGCTTTAGACAAATCTGCAGTGTAGGAACTAAGGGAGGCCAAAGACTATCTGTTATGCTGCACTTGCTTAGAATACTTCAGCTTGAACCTAGCTATTCTGTAGATAGATATTTCAGTTACTAAGAGAAATAGAGCTGTTGATGGGCAACACACTGTCAGTCTCCTGATACAGAAGAGTTTAAAGGAGCATACATAAACCACAGAAGAGAACTCTTGTTATCAAACACAAAGACCACCCGCCAACCAGATACCGCGATATAGTACCTTCTTTAATCATATTGATGTGCTATACGATCGTGCTAGTGAGAATGACACAAATGGTATTCATTTCTATTTAGTCAACAAAGGGTAATTTTAACATGTATAGAGAAGTAATATGTGTGCTGTTATCATTAACCTTGCCATAATATAATATACATCATCAAGATTTGTGCCACGGGCCGGCAAATTTAGGTCACTGTGCAGAGGAGAAGCTTTGGCATAAGTGTGACAACAAGCTCCCCTCTCCTCCGGAGGACCCATGATGCAATAATTCTGCATATTATATATTATCAAGCAGTATCACCAAGTAGGTGCTGTATGTTATATTATGTATCCCTAGCATGCAGAGTGTGTGCAGGTAAACAATATAAAAGGAGTTAGATCCTTGGCTGAAAAAAAGCCATGGGGTATGGCTTGAAACATGAAAACCAGTAGAAAGGCAGGTACATGATCACCTACCCTTTCTACTTCCCCGTTTTTAACCATACCAACTAGAGACCAGAGTAAATAATACTTTACCTACTAGGCGCGCCTAAGGCAAGCCCATCTGCGCCCGTCCGGCAGGGGCCAGGGGCCAGAAACCCTGGCCCTTTGCAGCCAGGGCTCAGATTCTATTCTCCCACGTTTCTGCATGGCTTAAGGCCAACTCCTAAAAAACACTGTCTGATTTTTAAACCAGACGTTTTACCTTTTTCTCCCCCTTTTTGTTGAAAGAAATCTGTGAGATAGTAAACAGTGTTATCCTCTTGTCTTCTCTCACTGTAGTAATAAATAGGAATTTGACCTTTGGTCTGTTGTAATAAATGTGCGAATGTTCATCTATTACTACACTTGCTCTAAATAATGTATTATAGGCACACATTTATTTCCACTGCCGTGGCATAAATAGTATAACTGCAAATGCGCCAAGTGTAATATGCTATTTGTTACAATTGTTGAGTGTGAGGAGAGTCAATGACTCAATCGCAATAGGCGAATTCTGGATTGTGTCATAATGCCCTTCCCCCTAACATCAATGGCAATAAATAGAATATCCATGCAGGCCTCTAAGCACGGAGAACGTGTTGACAATGGCCACGCCACAAATTACATCAGACTCATTTTGAATGGGGAGGAAGTGCCATCCTCTTACTTCTTGATCTCTCTGCCGCTTTCAACATAATTCCCTTGATATCTTGCTCACCAGAATGAAGACGATGGGCATTGGGGGCACGGTGTTCACCCACATCAGAGGTCTCTCTGGACAATTATCAGTTAACTTTCAAATCAGTCCCAAGCGGTGTACCGCAGGAATCTTTTCTCAGCCCCACCTTATTCAGCCTTTAGGCTGCCCCCCCCCCGCCCACCTCATATCATGCCTTAACACCTGGAACTCAGCAACTTTAGTCTTCGGCAAAACTTGCATAGGTTAGGTATTCTCCTCCAATTGCACAATAATTAAATACTTAACTTTTTCCCTACCATAGTACCATTGTCCCTTGCTCAGGTTTTGTTTCAACTGGGTTAATGTTCTCCGAGTGCCAGGGCACCCTCAGATTATCGCGCACTTTGCAAATAAATTAAAATAACATAAGTTAACATTACATTCTGCACATCTACATATGTGGTTTATGTCATGAAATTTTTCTTGTGTATATTGTTTTATAAACGTTTTAAACTAAAGCCAAGATTCAAGGGGTCACATTTGTGTAGTAAGGTGCATTGAGGAGGCTTTGTGTTTTGTGAAATGCTTCCAGCCACATCTTAATAAAATAGAGCTAATGAATGTTGGAGTGCTTGCATTGTTTCTTAAGTAAAAGTAGTTTGTGGATGGATAGATAGATAGATAGATAGATAGATAGATAGATAGATAGATAGATAGATAGATAGATAGCCACTGTGTAGTTATAGTTAGTATAGAGTTTACACCTCAGCTCCTTCCTGGAAAGTTTCAGGCTGATCCGTCAAGTGGGGGGAGGAAAAAGGGGGATCCCAAAAGATTGCTTTCCCATCTTTGCTGTCCGATACAGAAAAACGGCTGAACGGAATTGCATCAAATATGACAAACAGAACTTTACTCAAAAAGTGTGCTTTTTGTGATCTGGTGTAACTCAGTTCTGCCATTTTCATGAAAGTTGTTTAAGGAGGTGCTCAAGTTGGGCTTGAAGGGTTTAAAAAGTTAGGTATATCTGAATGGATGGTCCCTCAGGGGTCCCGCTGAATCCTGTGGTGCCCAAAAGTTTAAAAAATAGTCACCTCTGATTGGCTGGGGGAGCTTTCACTCCCATTGGCCATTTCAGTACCACGATGAGATGTCATCAATGATGTCATCAATGATGTCATTTAAAATGTCATGCGTGATGTAATATGTGAGGTCATAAGCAGTGCATGGTGGGAGGCAAAAGTTATAGTTAGCTCAGTAAACTATAACTGGTGCATTTCAGTGGTTTTTTTTGTTTTTCAAATGTTAGTTTTATCTTATTTCATCAACACCTAACTACAACGTCACTTGAAGATGTTTTTAGTAAATATAATTTTTTTTAATTTTCCAAGGTAAAAATATGTGAAGTTAAGTACAGTAAATCTTTACTTGCCACCACAATATTGTGGTAATCCATGTTTTATTTATTTATTTGAGTTTTATATAGCGCTGGCTAGACCCGGAGGTATCAGAGCGCTTTACATAAGGAAACAGCGAGTTACAGGTTACCACATATTCACATAAATTACAGAATGATTACATAGTTGAGACAAGTGTTACTAACGGACATAAAATCAAGACCCAAGAAGACCAACGAGAGCTGGAAGTCCACTGGGAGGAGACAGCAGCAGAGAAAACAATGAGACAAATGTCCGAAGTCCGGCTGGGTAGGTGACGGCCATAGCGGTGTGCCGGAGCCAATCTCCCCTATAGCTGTCGGTGCAGCTCCACCGGGAATCGGCCATGTGGTTCGGTCTCCGCCGGGATAGAATAGAGATCATGAAGTGACCGAAGGTCTTGCGTCCAGAGACGGGCGAGTGGAGATAATGAAGATGGCAGGATAGGAAAGGATATGTAGCTTGGCTGCCATCTTACAGTCAGGCAGTTGAGTCTGTTTGACCCCGATACTCTGTACCTGGGCTTGCCTCTAGTTCAGTGGTTTGTATTGATCAGTTATGCCAATTATCCAGATGGGACATCGGGACCCCCTCGACTAATGGGACATCTCCCCGCTCCGGTGTAAATACCTTGGCGGGCGCCATTTTAGGGACATCTTCCCTCTCCGATGGAAGTACCTTGGGGGGCGCCATTTTAGGGTCAGGGTAGGCGAATTCCAATTTAAGAGTAAATTGCCGAGGTTTCTAGGGGATTCGTTTTAGCGCCAATCGGTCTTCTGAGCCCACAATTGGGCTTATATGTGGCAGTTTGCCGCTCCGCGATGCCCCAGCGATTTTGAACAAAATTGAATGAGCACCCCCAGCGAGGAGATCAGCTCCGCCACTCTCAGTGTAGAGCGTTGATTATAGGAATCTGTAGATCCCGGTGACTCTGAAGCTGGACTTGCCACAAGCTCTATGATTACTTTTTCTCTGTTATGCCTCTTTCCAGTTGGTACAGCAGGACCCGGATGCTGGGTCATCCTCTCTATACGGTGATATGTCCCTGGCGGGCGCCATTTTGAGGTCAGGCGTGGCGTATCCCACTTGAAAATGCTATCAGAATTTTTTTTTTTTTTTAATGTGGGCTTAATTCGGGTACCCTCCGGTCCTCTGAACTCCCATTAAGATCGCCGGAGGTTAACTCCGCTCCCCCACTCACCGCCTCACAGTCCTGCTGCGCGTCAGCTGTTAAGTGCGTGACCCTCTCGCCATCGGAGCCATCACCCGTGAGCCCCCGGCGTGTTCACCAGGCAAAGCTGAGTCTGAAGAGTGTTGTCGCGGTCACTCCGCAGGTACCGGGGGATCGTTGGGTAATTCATAGGTTGTAAGCAGCGAGGGCCGCTTGCAGCTGGACAGGCGCCCCCGGCCGGGTATGCCTACAGCAGAGGTCCGGTGGGGGAGGGGCCGGAGCCTGAGTCTTCGCTGTTCCGACTCGCTTCCCCGTAGTTGCGGTTATCTCCGAAGGGCTCAGATTGTTCGCAGTACACCCGGGGGGCGTCCAGCCATGATTTTGTGGGCCGCTGGCAGTTTTTCGGCAGGCAGATGCAGGATATTTGGCAGTCATGTCGGAGCGCTCTGGAGAAGCGTCCGCTCACGCCGCCATCTTAGCAACAATCAATGTTAAAACCAATGTTTTGGCAGGTCGTTTAATATTCTGGTAGAAAAACTCACATATTCTTCGTTCTATCAACAGTATCGACATCCATTCACACAGACATAGTATGTGGAACATGCTGCGATGTAACAAATTTCACAAGACACCAGGTGCGGCCGATACAGGTAAGAACGGTGGGGTGGGCCGAGGCAGGGGTGAAGTCGACACAATGGGATAGGGAAAATAAATAAATAAATAAAAACACTTACCTTGAGCTCGCCACATCGCCGATGCGGCGGGCAGAAGTTAAGTGGTTTTATTTATTTATTTTTTCCTATCCTGTTGTATGTAGACTTCCCCTCACCCCGCCCCCACGCCGGTGCTCTTACCTGTACTGGCTGCGCCTGCAAGACACACAAACCTGGCGTAATTGTAAAGGTGCGTATGACGTGGCCGTCATTAACAGCCACCAGAATACACTGAGCTGCCTCGTATAAAGGCTGGAGACTGATTATAGGTGCTTGACTAATATATTCCAGAAACATCTTTATTTTACACCTAAGATCTCCTGATTGCTACTTAGATCGCAGGAGAGCTTCTTAAAGGAAACTTGAAACATTTATATCTCGAGGCCATCCGAACAAAACATGCTCTCAAAACACGCTCTCAATGTTCTTGCTGCTTCAAACTGCTTGAATATCTAAAGGATGATATTTTATTTTAGCAACTAACTATATACCAGTGTTGTAGCTTGTAAAGCTGGGTGTAATATGTTACCATGGCAATGTATCACTGTAGCATAGTACGTATACAAGCAATTACATGGGAAAATGTTTCTATAGCAGCATAATGTCTGAGCTCCAGCTCGTGCTTCAGTGTACAAAATGACCTCTCCTGCTGAGCGTATAAATAGAGTCAAAAGAGAATCCCCAGGGAAAGGTCCAGTGGGGTTCAGAGGCTATGATTAAAATTACAAGAATAACTTCTGTGCCCTCTGACCCAACACCTCCTGCACAACTCCCACGCAGGAGGTGTGTAATTGCATGTGAGAGTTTGGTGATGACCTGAACAAGAGAGATGATGTCCTAAGTCAAGATACAGGTGAAATAATGCATCTTTGAGAGGCAACCTGGCAGGATTGGCAAACATTTACATAGGAATTATTCATTCATGTTGGAACATTTGAAAGTTAAAGGCACCATTGAAGGAAATGAAGTGGCTTAGGGCCATTATTGGTTGGTATAGACCTTCTACTCCTAATTTTCAACGATTCTCTTTCTCCCTGTTTATTTTATACCATTCTATCCTCAGTGTGTCAAATGTTATAATAACATTTTAGCTTTTCTGTCTTTCATTTCTCCGGCTATTGAAGACCCTCTACTTCATTTTAGGCCTTCACCTGCGATTCAGGCATAGAGGTTGGGTAGAGAACCATTAGCAACCATTACAGCTGCAGACATTGATGCTATGTTAATTCTTCTACATTGTTTTATGGATCTAAGAATCACAAATTCGTTAAAGATTGACAAATGTGTGACTGGGTGCCATGCTATGGTTTTTATTTGATATAGTAACCATGACCATGCTACAACGTGGCCCAGTCATCGGCCATCTCACTGGCTCATTAGTCGATTCAACATAAATTGATAGAAAAAACAACAGAGCCATCTAAAATTCGAGCCAATTAATTAGCAACAATCTGCTGACGAAATAAAACTCCACTCTCACATTTGCCCCTAGCAGCCCTTCTCTGTCTAACGCCCTGCCAAAAGGTATCTGGGTCTTCTTTACCTTACCTAGCATTGTGGACAGCAATGTTAGGAGGCAAAGATGGTTCATTTGAGCCTGTGTGAGGGTCTAACTCATCTGTATCCTATGTGGGTCCATTGAATGCATTGGATGTTCCTTGATGACCTGGCCATGAGCTTCTACTCATTACCTGGCTGCTTGCTAAGCCTGGAGCAGGTTTCACCCCCTAAACAAATGGAAGGTACTCCCACCCATACCATAATTCACCCACTTGCTTTGGCATCTCAAACAGTGATGAACCACCAGGTATTTAGAAGATCCAGGTTCCAAAAGTCTCCTCTTCACCTCCAGTGCCTTTCCATCATGATACAGGAAAGCCTTGGGAACCCTTCCTGTTGGTGCCTTTATTGAATCAGCCGACAACTAGTCAGTTTAGTCCTTCTCTAATCTATGGGACCTTCCACCCTGCTCCTCTGCGTTCTTATTCCCAGGCTGGGTTTCTCCTGAAGTAAGCACAGGTTCTCCGACAGCACCTGTCGTGTCCCCCAACCAAGGAAACACGCAAGAGTCGGGTAAGGGTATGATCTTCTTTATTGTATATCTTTATCTTGCTGCTGCCCACATGTACGTCTGTCCTCGTGCCCTCCTTGCCTAGACTGCCCCTCCCCACACCTTGACCGGATGTGGTGTCCGGTTCCTTTCCTCCTCATGTCCAGTGCAGGGTCCTAGTGCCCTTCACCCAGGCCACTACAGCACCCTTTCGGTAAGCAGGCCAAATCCCATCACCACTCCTCAGTAATTTCCTGTTGGTTCCGAACTCTATCCTCAGAACAAATTCTTGCTGCTCTCTCTGACATACCCCTGAAGGCACTCACAAAGTGTCACTCAGTACAGACTCATCACACGCACACTACTTGCAGCACCAGGTGTCCAACTTGGGCCTTGATTTAGCATTTGGTGGAGGGTACTCCAACACAAAAATTACGGATAGCCCATTCGCCTTATTACAAGTACAATAGGGTATAATGTCTTTGTTATCAGGCTGGCAAAATATCTGTCATTTGTGACAGAGTACCCATCCCCCTCATTGTAAATCAGGCCCTTAGAGGGTCTCCACACTGCAGAAGCAGGAGGCAACAAGACAATAGATCTGACTAATATTTTAATAAAATTGCATCTTCATTGACTGAAAAGTTTTTTGTGTGAGTGCGTGAATTGTTGAGTGGATGAATGTGAAAATGATTTAACACGTAAAAGAATGGATGGACGAATGATTAGATGCATGGATGAATGGATCATAAATAGTGCATATATGAAAGGATGAGTGAATACATGGACAAATAGTTGGATGAATGGATCATGTATGGATGAATAATTGGCAGGATGAGTGCATGGATAGCTACAGTCATGTTGGTGGCAGGAGATTATTATCTACTCCTGGTGTGGGCACCCTTTTGTGAAAGGCTTCTGTCTTCAGTTCATGCTCTTTGCCTCCTAGCATGATCAGTGGGAATGAAATGACTCAATAAGTCCACTCATCCAACATGAGACATGAATAACTGCATGCTCTCTGATGCCATAATTCTAGAACTTTTCTGCACTTTCCACACTGTTCCCCTTTTCTCTGCCCATCTAAAGACAGAAGTAACAGAGAAATAGTTTATCAGAACATGCTCAGAGTGGAGTTACTAAACATCAGCCTGTGCTCAAACTATGTGGCACAAGCAACTCTGCCCATGGCTGACCGCAGATGACCTCACGATCAGAGAATGCAGAGCAAAATAACCTTGTTGCTACATGCTCAGGGTAGAAAAACTAATCAACAGCGTACAAAGAGAAGACTTAAAACACTGGACATGACTTTTAGCATTTACAGATAATTTCAAAATGTTTTGAGGACATGCTCTTTCTTCAGACATCCTTTTTTGATTAATGTCTGATTCCTGTTCATGTACATTTTCTGCTGGCATGAATCAGTGGAAATAAAAGCACTCCATAGGCGATTGAGTTCATGCAGCACGTTACTAATCACAGCATATTCACTGATGCAAATTGGAATGACAAAGTTAACGAATGTGTGCTTGATCATCATGTTTTTCAGCTTAGAAACTCTGTTTTCTGACACCATTCAAACTAACACGACAGAGAAGAAAAAGCATCCTACTTTTCTGTGCATGTGTTATAATTGTGACTGGAAGGGATGGTAGCCTTGTAGAGCTCCGCATTAGAAGGAAGACGGAAAACTAGCATTAGATTCTAGGTGCTTTTGCAAAGTGGTATTGTGTGCACACTTTTATAGAAAAACAGGAACTGAGCACTCCATCCTCTTGCGCCGTCTAGAAAACATAGGCGTGGGTAGATCCGTGCTGGCTTGGATTCGCTCTTTTTTGTCTGACAGAAGCCAATCGGTTTGGATGGCTCCATTTGCTTGTGATCCCAAACCACTAAAGTTCGGTTTCCCCCAGGGTTTTGCCCAAAGCTCGACGCTATTTAACATATATATTATTCCCTTGGCCTCATTGGTGGAGTTTTCTTTTTTGGTTTAACAAAGCTTTATAGAAATAAGTTAAAACAGAGGTACAAAGTTACAGCGTCAATTGGAAGAGCATTACAAATAGAGTACAATGTATTAGTACAAGGTAGAATGAAAACCTGATATAATTACTGTAATAAAAGGCAAAGACGAAAACTAAGAACAATGCTACAAATATATGTCCCTTAGTAACGTAGCATTTTACATTTTATGAGGAAAAAAGAAAAAAAGAAAGAGAGAAGAAAAAGTAAAAGAAAAATCAACATCAATCTCAAATATATTCTGAAATGAAGTGCTATAACAGGCACTATAAAAAATTAAAATAGCTAATTAGTAATACTATAATTTCTTGATAAGAACAATATAAAAAGAACATTTCTTGTATTCATGGAGGTTGAAAAACAAAAGTACTGACTTTGTTACGTATAATAGGTGAGGATAAATAATTAGTGAGTGGAGACCAGAAGGCTTCTTTTCGAAGAAGTTGATGAGAGGAAGTGGCAGAAGCTCTATCCAGTCTGTGATGGTAACAGAGAAGGTTCCACCAACCAGAGAAGGTGACCTTAGTGGCATCTTTCCAATTTGAAGTAATAACTTGAATACCAATGGCCAGTAACAAATCCACAAAAATACCCAATTTATGAGCGCCAAACCCCTTTGCAGAATTGCTACCCAGAATAGGGAATAAATGTCAAAAGAAAAATTAATAGAGCAAATGGAGGAGATTGATTTACAGACCTGTGTCCAGAAAGAGGTAATGTTGGGACAAAGAAAAAAGGAATGTAAATACGTGCCAGGAGTGTTTTGGCAAGTCCAACAATTAGGGGACATACCAGAACTATATTTAGAGATAGATAATGGGGTTAAAAACAACCTTTGATAAACGTAATATAGAGTTTGAGTGGTGCTAGGATTACAGGAAGTGTGTTGCACATGTGACCATATAGAGTTCCAGGTGTGCACAGAAAGGGTGTGTTGTAAGTCAGATTCCCACATAAGTTCAACCTTACTTTTGGGGCGGTTGGGAAGGGAAAAATGAAGATATTTGCAAATATGGGAGGCTCGAACGGACTGAGAGGTAGATATCGGTTCTGATAGGGGGTCTGGTGGATTAGAGAAAGAAAGAGAGAGAAGAGAGTACTGCTGAGTTAAGAGCGTTCTTAAAGAGTCATATTTGAAAAGGGAAGTAGCAGGCAGACCGAATTTGGATTACATTTCCTGAGAAGATAGAAAATAAGCATCTTGAAACAAATGTTTAACTTGGATTATCCCTTTGGCAGCCCAATTCTTCCAGAAGATAGTACGATTAGAGATTTTAATGGATTTGTTATGCCATAAAGGGGAGTCAAGAAACGTTTGCAAAGGTGAGAGAGATTTGGTATAGATGGGGTAAAAGATTGATATAAAATGTGAAATTGTTGGGGACTTAAAAGAGCGAGGAGGATGTGGAAAGTTAACCATTGAAGAAAAAGGAAGGGGATGAATCAGGGAATTCTCCAATTTATGCCAAACCGATATAAAAGGTGATTCCTAGGGGGAAAGATAAGGTAAAACTTGACGTATTAGAAAAGTAGAATGATACTGACGGAAGTTAGGAAAATTGACACCACCCCGATCTTTAGGGCGGATAGAGAGGACAGAGAAATGCTAGCTTTCCGGTTGTTCCATAAGAATTTACTTAAAGAGCTATTGATTGTTTTAAAGAACTTTAACAGAAGACTCACTGGTAACATGGACAAGTAGAAATTAATAACAGGAAGGATCATCATTTTGATTGTGTCCAATCTACCCCACCACGAAAGATATAAGGGTGACCACTTCTCTGACATATGAAGGACTTTTAGAGAGACATCTTCCAAATTGAGCTGAACAGTTTTAGAAATTGAAGAGAATATTTAATCCCCAAACAAGTAATGTAGCTTGTGGTCCATTTGAAACCAGTATCAGCATACATGCTTTTTAAGCAATATTTGTTTAGTGGGAGAACTTCAGGCTTTGTAAAATTTAACTTGTAACCTGACAAGGTGGCGTAAGAAGATAGGATATAATTGAAAGTCGGTAGAGAAACAAGGGGGTCGGAGACATATAACAATATGTTGTCGGCATAGGCCATGAATTTGATTTAATTGGATTTATAGATAAAACCCCAGAATAAGGAAGAATGCCATAAGGAATGCAGAAAAGGTTCTAGGGATAAAATAAAAAGCAGTGGAGAAAGAGGACAACCTTGACGAGTGCCCCTTTGCAAAGTGAAATAAGAGGATTGAGAACCATTAACAAAAACTGCGATAGTAGGGGAAGAGTAGAGCATACTTATATAAGACCTAATAATGGGACCAAAACCATGCCATTTAAGTGCCAGCATCATAAAAGGCCAGTGAAGGCAATCAGATGCTTTTTCAGCGTCTAAGGTGACAGCTGCCAAAAGCGAGACACTCTTGGAAGCAAGGTGAATAATGTTTAAAAAGGTTCTGGAGTTATCTGCTAAATTTCTGCCCTTGACAAAACCAGTCTGTTTGGGGCCAATCAGGTCTGGAATTACCTGATTGATGCGACAGGCCAGCACCTTAGCAAAGATTTTGCAATCCAAGTTTATTAGAGAAATAGGACGATAGTTGGCACAGAATGAAAGATCTTTATCCTTTTTTGGAATTAAACAGATCATTGCTTCTGGAAAGGTACCACGAGGCTTGTTATTACAAATAAAATGCTGAAAGAGGGATAGGAGATGAGGAAGTAGAGTCTGTGAGAAACATAAATAAATTCAGCTGTAAAGCCATCAGGGCCAGGAGCTTTATCTTTAGGTAACTGAGCTAAGGCTAACTTGATCTCTGAAAGGGACACGTCTTGGTCCAAAAAGGAACAGTCAGGAGAAGGGGAGGAGCGAAGGGGTAGAGAATCGAAAAACAAATCCAAATCGGTTTGTGAGGGAGAAGACTCAGGTGTATATAGATTCTTATAGAAATCTGTGAAGCATTGAAGTATCTCTTCATCCTTAAGGTGATTAATACCTTTATAGTCAATGATGTTCACTATTTTGGATTTCTGGGATTTAACTTTCAAGTAGTTCGCTAACAATTTACCAGCTCTATTGCATCCGCCGTAGAATTTTGAATTGATCTATAGTAGCGTCCCTGAGGCTTCTTCAGTCGACTTCCTATTAAAATTTAATTTAGCTTGGACTAGCTATCTGAGAGTGTTGTCGTTATTAGAGGTATAATAAGCATGCTTGAGTTGTTTAATAGAAGATAATAAGGAAGAAGATTCCTTAAGAAGAGTTTTTTTCTTGGCAGCCACGTAATCGATGATAAATCCTCTGGCTGCCGCTTTAAAAGCGTCCCAGACAGTATGAAATAATATGTCTGGGCTAATGTTTGTAAGTAAAAATTCTGATAAAAAACTTTTGAAGCGTTCTATGAAAATGGGGTCCTTAAGTAGGTAGTTATTAAAACACCATCTATGAGGTTTGGAGGGTTCAGAGGGGAGATCTAAATCAATAATAACAGGGGCATGATCAGAAATAAGTATGGAACCAATCTCAGCATGAGTTAGGTTAGAGAAAGGTTGGGGAGTCACAAAAATTTAGTCAATTCTGGATTTGGAGTGATGTGTGGGAGAATGAAAGGTGAATTCTAGACTATCTGGGTTATATATCTTCCAAGCATCGGTCAAACCCCTCGAATGGATAGTGCTTATAAATGATTTTTGCATTTTATTGGGGAAATATCTGGAGGTGGATTTCCTGTCAATGAAGGGATACATAACCTGATTACAGTCTCCGCCCACCATGAAGTTGGAATTTGAACAGGAATGCAAGACAGGTGATATAGAATGCCAAAACTGTAAATCTAAACCAGTAGGACCATAAATGTTAAGGAGAGAGAAAGGGGAACCATTAGTAACTAGGTGAAAAAGAAGCCATCTTCCGTCAGCGTCTCTTTACTCCTTTATCTATGGTTATGGAAACGGATTTGTGAAATAGTGTAACCACTCCGTTTTTTCTTTCCTTGGCCGGAGAGCAAAATACGTGTCCCACTCACTGCTTTTTAAGATATGAAATATCATTTTCATTAAGATGTGTTTCTTGTAACATTGCAATCTTGCATTTTAATTTAGATAAATGAGTGAGTACTCTCAGTTTTTTTTATGGGGTTACGAAGACCCTTCACATTCCAACACTGTCATTCATAATGATGGGAGGAAAACATTACAATTAACCAAGAACAATCTAAAATTGATAACTGACGGAAGTCAGCATAAAAAGTATTAGGCAAACATAAAGGTAAAATTGCTGTGGAAGTAAGTGCCAGAAATGAATGTAAAACTGTACAATTCAAGATAGGAAAAGTAGATGAAAGAGATTTGAGATAAAGAATAGGAGAAAAGGATAGAAAGAAAGGAGTTACAACTCAAAAAATAAAAAATACAAGAAATAAAAGACCAAAGATAGAAAAGAAAAGAAGAAAGGAAAGAAGAGGAGGTGAAAATGTTAGCGGAAGATAAGTTGACAGGAAGCCAAGAGACCTCAGTCAAAGTAGACAAAATAACATGGCAGTAAGAAAGAAACAACTTGGATAGGCGGAGACACACAGAAAAGACAGACGACAGAAACAGCGAAGTCAAGGAAAGACGACAGAGACCATTATAAAGGAGAAATGAATAGGATTAGAATAGAATATGGAGCGACAATTAAGTAGAGATAAGGAGCGGAGCTAAATTGGATGAATAAATGGTACAAATCACAGACAAAGAAAAACAAGCAAGTCAATGGAGGGAATAACACTTACCAACATATGGTGAGGAACCATGAACACTAAGGCTAGGAAGGGAGGCACAGGGAGGTGGTAAAACATAAGGGAAGAATATCTGTGCTAGACAAGAGACACCTGTAAGAAGAGAGATTGCAAAAAATTTGTTACGAGAATGCAATCGAGAGAAGCAGACCTGCAACATTTACATGAGAAACAGGAAAACAGAAACATAAAATAGAAGTTCCTGTGGAATAAGAACACGGATTTGTGAGAAAGAAAAGAAACATGTTAAATGGGTCCATATTCAAGATTTCCCGAACTCCATGTCTTCACCCTTGTGACGGAAAATAAACTGTCTTAAGTCCTCAGGGCAATCAAATGAATAAGATCTTTCCTTATAGGTAACTATAAAAAAACAAGGGTGCACTAGACCATATCTGGCATTCATGGAGCGAAGAGCTGGATGAAAGGAAAGAAACTCCTTAGGGCGGGCGGCGGTGGCACGAGCCACATCCTGGGAGAAGAAAACCTTCTGGCCAGACCATAGCATCTGCTTTCTCTGCTTGGCCGCTGAGAGAACCCTTAACAGATTAGTGTATTCCAAAAAGAGCACAATTATCCCTCTGGGGCGGTTGGATGAAGAAGCAGCAGAGGATCCTCCAGGTTTGGGTCGAATGCGGTGAGCACATTGCAGGTTAAGATTAGTGCTTACCTTAAGACCAACCAGTTTGGAATATGAATTTTGAGGAAAGTAAGCATGTCAGATCCCTCCTCCCCTTCAGGGATACCGTAAATTCTAAGGTTATTACGCCTATTGTGATTTTCCAAGTCCTCCATTTGTTGTTTAAGGAGAGTTATTTCTTTGGACATGGCGTCAACCTTAAGAGAAACATCCTGAGCATCGCTAATCCTTTTCTCCACCACCGACACTCTAGCCTCTAGACTGGACCATTTCTACTCTAATCTCTGAAGAGTTGCATTAGTGTCAATGACAAAAGGTTTCAAAAGTTTAATTTTCTCCATGAGGTCCTCTAGAGTTAAAGGTAGAGGAGACTTTGTGGGAGAACAAGGCTCCTTCTTTTGTCTTTTGGAGGCAGCATTAGTGGAGTCTTTACGGAGGGAAGTCATGGTTACAGAAGTACTTTTTTGAGTGGCAATGGAGGGAAACTCCATGAAGAAATAACAAAGGATATGTTGCGTAGTGTATCCCAGTTACAGAAGAAATCCAGACAACCAGAGGGTATCACAGTGCCAAAAAACTGAAGAAAATCCAAAAACCGAAGAAAAAGCAGCAAGGAGCCACTCTAGCAAATCTTGTAGAAAAATAGTACCTTTGAGAAGAGAAAAAAAACAGTGGGCAGCAGAAAGAATTCAGAAGCAGACGAAGCCCATGAGAGGAAAACATCCAATGGAGCCACAGGTTGAGGAGATACTAGAAGAGGTAATATGGGGATTAATAGAGCCAAAGCGTTTTTATTCCTTTTTTCTTTCCTTCCCCCTTCCTCAAAAAGGTTGTTAGAGCCCACTAGAGGAAATAGTTATACCAGAAAAGATAACCTTCGGGCGCGTTAGCGCTCGTCACCACATTCGAGATAGCTCAAAATGGCAGCCATGACCGGCAGTTATGAGGGGAAAAGCGGCGCGGGGGAAACAGGTTAAAAAAAAGGAAGGGGTGGGAGCACACTGCTTCACCTCCCAGTGCTGGAGTGTGAGGCAGTGTGTGCCCACCCCCCTCCTATTTGAAAAGGCTCCCTTGAGCTAACGAGCTGACAAGCTCTGGTTGATGCACCTGCGCCCAGCGAGTGGTACTGAGACCTGAGAAGACTTTGGGCAGCATCTCCAGCACCCCCAAAAAAAGTGTTGCTCTCTACTGAAGAAGGACAATTATCCTGAAACACGTGTCTAGAGATACACAGCACTGGCTGCACCAACAAGGGTGAAAAACTAAAGGCTGACACCGAAGAAAGTGTTATTATGCACTGCATTTATTAGGATGCATCGGGGCAAACTGAGTGCTGGAGTGTGAGGCAGTGTGCACCCACTCCCCTCCAGGTTAAAAAAAAGGCTTAACGGAAGCCAAAAAGGCATCCTACCTGAGCCCCCGCGTCCGCGTAATTAGGAACTCTGCTACATGTCGAAAAAGGAAAGGAATTACCACTCCGGAGGAAGGAAGGTCTCGGTCGCGGTGCGGAGCTTCACTGAGACGCAGCCATCTTGCGGCATGTCAAGCCACGCCCCTCATTGGTGGAATCTTTAGATGTCTAGATTGTGTCCAATGCAGATGATACATAGCTCCGTTTTACTCTCGACAGGAATGTGCCCAATGCCTTCAGAAGACCTGTCTGACTGCCGTTTTCCATTGGATGTGTCTCAGTAACGTACAGTATAATGCCAATAAAATAGAGATCCTTTTATTTGGTTCTCCCCCTCCCCCCTCCTCCCCCTCTTGGGATGGTGAATGCTGGCCCATAATTGCCCCTGCTAGCCTCCGGTGTTGTGTGTGGTGGGCTCTTGCTTTGGACTTTCAAAATCTATAAATACGTTGTTCTATCTACTTCTGCTTGAGGCCCAGAAGACAGTTATTAATGCCCTCATTACCTCCCGGCTTGACTATGTCAACTCTCTTTACTGGGGTCTTCAGGCATATCAGCTGAAGAGACTTCAGAATGCTGCTGCACGGCTTTTATTGAGAGTGCCCAGAGGGGCACATAGTCCCCATCACCTTAAGGAGCTTAACTGGCTGCCAATTAAAGAGAGGATACAGTTTAAATGTGTCATTTTGGGCCTTAGAGCCTTTTATCAGAATGGCCCTTTGTATTTGGCCAAGAGGCTCACTCTGTATCATTCTGCTAGAACCCTTCGCCAAACTTGCTGTGGTTCCACAAATCAAGAAGAAAAGATGGGGAATTTCTTCTTTTTCCTACCTTGCTACCACACCTTGGAATGCCCTCCCCTCTAACCTATGGGCTACGAAAGGTGAGCACTGTTTTAAACGCAATCTGAAAACTTGGTTGTTTCACTCAGCGTATCAATAGGCTGATCTTTGCTGTAATGGTTCATTTAGTCTGCTTAGCGCTGGGACACTCTTTGAGTAGCCGTGCGCTCTAGAAATCTTACTATTCCTATTATTTATCATAATTATTATGAAATGATCCCTCCTATATAAGGTACCAGTGGGATATAAGGTACCAGTGTGGGTTTGGGGTTAGACTCATGGCCTGGTTGTTACAGGAAGGTGTTGAAGGGCTAAATTTTGACTGCTGACACAATAACAGCATAAGGTTTGCTGGAAACTTTACATATCTTAGTAGATTTAAGATTAAGCAAACTAATACAGCCACAGAAGGTATTTTAGGGAATGGACTCACAGATTGCGGAAGTGTAAGGACATATGAATGGGGGCCTATTTAACAGTCACTATAACCTGCATATTATCTGCTGACTTGGTCATTTTAACAATGATTTGTATGAAATACTTCAAAATAAACAATCATCACATAAGAAAATACCAAACACTGTGTGTGTGTATACTCATTTTAGGTATGGCTCCATTTATCATCATGTGCAGATAAGAGACAGAGTTGTCTGACTTCTACCACTTCTTGTCTATTACCACATAACTCACTAGAGGAGGGTGAGAGACATCTATCAGTTCTCCTTTTCCCTGAAATGGTTGAATTCCTTTTGGGGCTCGGGAAATCTACAGATTGTGACCCAATTATATTGGTGTAAACAAGACATCCAGGCACTGGAATGTTAAGGAGACGGAAGAGAAATATTCCTAAACCTCAGCCTCAGAATCTCAAAATGTAACTCCTGACAACTCTGCTTATATACTTAATGGGTTAAAACAAAATGGTGCTAGGATCATGGCAGCTCTGTTTGACCCTTCGTTATCACTTCCTTGACTGGGGGATAAGGGGAGGATGTGGTCATTGAACTCATCTAACTGTTAAACCTTTTGCAAGTCTCTCATTACTTCAAGCTCCACCACTGTGGCTGATGGAGGAAATGCATGTGAATGGGCTGGGTATGTATTAGAAAATGGCTAGTGAGCCACCAAAAAGAAGGTTTATCACAAAGATTTCTGATAGACTGAATGCTGCACCTTGTGCTGTCCTTATGCCACAAGAACATTTATATGCCATGAGAGCAGACCTAAAGCAGACCCAAAAACGTTAGTGGCTTGCTTGACCTCTTTCTGGTGTTAAGGAATTTACATTGGCCGCCTACTGTGTCCTCTCATGACCAGTTGTTTATAAATCTAAATGGCCAGCTTAAGGATTTCAATGGACATCTTTCCTGGTGATGTAGCTCTTTTGTTGTGCAATAGAAATCCCTCATGCAAAACTGAAATTGCTATAAATGTGTGTGAGAAAGTGGATTATTAGCTCAAGTGGAAGGTAGTTCTCTTCAAATAATAATGGCACTAGTCCTTGCCAGGTCCAGGTAGGTCTCAATAATTTAAAACCAAGCTCAACTCTTGGTAGCTGTAGCACAGAACAGACAGGCTTAACTTAGGAGAAACGTGCAAAGCATTTATCAGTAGCAAAACAGTTAAAAAATAGAAAACACATGTTAAAAATCCCACTTCAATATATGAAAAATAGAATCCATTTTAGTGAACAAAAAGACACTAAAATTACAAAAATCAGGTGTAGGGAACCGAAGATATGATTTTTTTAAAGTCTTAGGTGTTTCTAGTGCTAAAAGCAAAAATCACCAACCTGTCACGCTAGACCAGATCGAAGTCAAATTTTAAGGCTGACAGCAATGGGGCGTGGGTAGGATACAGGGGCCAGGTTCGTCCCAGTGATAATATTTCCTTCTAACTTAGTCTTTTTTTCTGGAGAAAATCCTTGTCAACAAGTTCTGCGGAGGGACCGGGTGCCAGCTGGATCTGAAGAGGGACTCGTTGACGGTGGCTGCATGTAGTGCAGGACGTGGATGGGAGCCTTGACATTGGCGGGAAGTTCAATATTCTCAATGTCAAAGGAGGAAACACTCAGAGCAGGTGTTATGAATAGAGGTTTCAGGTTGGCAGAATATGAACCCTGTCCAAGAAGGAGTCATGATCCTAGTCAGGGTAAGTCAGATACACAACCTAAATTAACTTGTGCTCACCCTCTGGTAGCTTGGCACAGGGCAGTCAGGCTTGGCTTAGAGGCAAAATGTAAAGTATTTGTGCAACAGTTAAATTCCAGTAACACAGTGAAAACGTCACAAAAAGACTCCATACTAGATTAGAAGAATAGAGATTATTTAACTGAGTAAAACAAGACCAAAACGACAAAAATCCAACCAGTAGAAGTTGGGATATGAATTTTAAAAGATTAAATTCAAAAACAGTGCTTAGAAGTCAATAGCCCTAAAAGGTTACTTGAGGTCGTGCTAGACCGGGGTAAATCCAAAGTTCAGGCCGATGGAGGGCAGGCCGGCCACTGAAAATGTACCCCGTATGGTGCAAGCATCGGCTTCGTGGACTCCCTGCGTCGGTTCCAATTCACGCAGTTGGGTCGATGCGTCGGAGTTGAGCCTCGCAGTCGGTGTCGAAGGATCGGCACTGCATCCTCTTTGAACCTCACAGTCGGTACCCGCGTTGTCGCCGAATCAGCACTGCGTCTGTTCCAGTTGGCACGAAGAGGTCACTGTGCCGATTTTAGCAGAAAACAGCTGCAGAACCTACTTATGAGGCCCGGGACTGGAAGGGGCCTCCCAGGCAAGGGTAGGACTCACAAATGGCAGAGTTGAGTAGCACCAGCAGAGTTGAAAGAAGTCTTTTGTTATGCTGAGACTTCAGAGAACAGGAGGCAAGCCAACAAGCACTTGGCAAAACTTGGGTTCAAGGATGTAGAGAGCAGGTCCAGTCCCTCTCACTCCCAGGCAAGAAGCAGCAGGCAGCAGGACAACACAGCAGAGCAGGGAGCAAAGTGGCAGTCCCTTCTACAGCGCAGCATTCAGCAGGCCAACACAGCAATGTAGGTAGCAAAGTGCAGCCCCTCCTACAGCACAGCAGCTCTCCTTCTAGGCAGAATGTCCTTGGTTCCAGCAAAGTTCTGATTTGGTGGGGTCAAGTACTTATATCCAAATGTGAAGATCACAAGGCCCCTGCCTTTCCTTCCCTGGCTCAAGACTCACTACAGGAGGGTATGCAGCTCTTTGTCTGGGGACAGGCACAGCCCTATTCAGGTGCAAGTGTCAGCTCCTCCCTCCCAATCTAGCTCAGGAAGGTCCATCAGCCTCGTGGTGGGCCATTAGGATGCAAATGTCAAACCCCAGCTCCCTTTGTGTGCCTTTCTAGAGGGAATGCACAAAGCCCAGCTGTCACCCAACCCAGACGTGTATTCAGAGACAGGCAGAGGAACAAAATGGCTAAAGTAAGAAAATGCTAACTTTCTAAAAGTATTTCTGCTGAAATGGGCGACCCAATATACCCTTGTGGGCTTGGACGAGTAAGTGTCAGGTAATGTTACCGACAAGGGATAAGGGATATATTTGAAAAGATATTTAGGTAAGAATCTCTAAGTACTTACTAGACGTCTAATCATGACATCAAGAAACCAATTCAGAACACAATAGTCTATATTATTTAAAATGGAGAAATAAATCAATGCAACCGGGTGTATCTCTTAAATCATTATATTTCACTCACAGAAAGGTGGTTTCTTGAGGGGTTCAAAATGAAAAGATACTTCAACAACATTGATAACAGAACAGAAAAGAGATCCTTGACAGTTCGATTTTGCTAGTTATCAATGCACAGTAGCCCATTCCCAACAGTATGCAATTTGGAGACTGTCGTAGACATAGGGACAAAATCTCCCAGATTTAATCTTAACAAAGAATAAAAGGAAAATGGGTTAGAGCTCTAACTCGGTTGCATTGATTTATTTCTTCTTTTTAAATCGTATAAAATATTGTGCTCAGAATTGGTTTCTTGATGTCATGATAAGACGTCTAGTAAATAATTAGAGATTCTTACCTAAATGTTTTCGAATATATCCCTTGTAGGCAACATTACCCGACATACACAAATTTCTAAAAGTGGCATTTCCAGACTTACAATTTAAAATCAAACTTCTTCATCAGTTATTTTAAATTGTGAGTCCTGAAACACCAAACTCCAAATCTCTATCTTTTCCCAATTGGAAATTACACTTTAAAGATGTTTTAAGGCAATCCCAATGTTAACCTATGGGAGAGATAGGCCTTGCAGTAGTGAAAAACGAATTTAGCAGTTTTTAAGTACCAGGACATGTAAAACTCAAAAGTACATGTTCTACCTTTTCAATACATTGCACCCTGCCCCATAGGGCTACCTAGGGTCTACCTTAGGAGTGACTTATGTGTAATAAAAGGGAAGGTTTGGGCTTGGCAAGTAGGTTAACTTGCCAGGTCGAAATGGCAGTTTAAAACTGCACACAAAGTCTCTGCAGAGGCAGGCCTGACCCATGTTTAAAGGGCTACTGAGTGGGTGGCACAATCAGTGCTGCAGGCCCACGAGTATCATTTAGTTTACAGGTCTTGGGCACAGATAGTGCACTCTCCTAGGGACTTATAGTTAAATTAAATATGCCAATTCTAGATAAGCCAATGTTACCATGTTTTAAGTACAGAGCATGTGCAATATAGCACTGGTTAGCAGTGGTAAAGTGCCCAGAATCCTAAAGCCAGCAAAAATAAAGTCAGCAAAAAGGAGGTCAGAAGGCAAACAGTCAGGGGAAACCATGCCAAGGACTGCAGGTCTAACAGCAGGTGGAGTCCAAAGTTGGGGTCCAGGTAGGTGTCATTTTCATCAGGAAGCTTCTTGGCGTTGTTCCCGGTGAAGCTCTCTATGTTCAGACTTAGAAACCTTTCTGGAAGTCAGGATCCTTTCAGCAGGGCAAACCAGCAAGTTGAATATGACCGGCAGTTCAACGTCAGCCACTTTGGCTCGGTGGTGATCTAGTGGTAGCCTTTAATTCATTTTGCAGAACGTTTGTAAAAAGTTCCTAAGTGTTCAGTCTTGCAGTTTTTGAGGGGGAAAGACCACCAACACCGTCTAACATCAGCCGAGGGTCCAGGACTTTTGTGCAAATTCTTGGGGGTTAGGACTCAATCTCCCAGAAGCAGCCAGCAGAGTCCAGAGCAAATCCAGGTGGAACTGGTCTGCTGAGCTCAGCAGAGTCTTGGGTTTCTTGCAGCTTTTGTGTTCCTTGAGCTTAAGAAGATGCTGGCCAGCTAGCCCCAGGAGTCCACTCTTCAGTCCTTGGTGCAAGTGAGGGGGCAGGTCCAGCCCATGCAGTTTCTCTCCATAGGTTCAATAGCAGGTTCAGTCCTTCTTCGGTCTTACAAAGGTCCAGAGGTGTTCCTAAGAAAGTACCCAGGGCTGCCACTTTTATTCCAGCTCCAGTTTTGGCTATGAAGGTGTATATACATCAAGTGTAAAAGGTCCTGAATTTAACTTCTGACTGGTGTAACAGTAACTTGATGGGTGGTTGGAAGAGGGCTCTGTATCTACAGTGCATTACAGTGTCTACTTGGGCAGACTTTCATATCTCTACTTGGGCAGACTTTCATATCTGTCCCCCTTATATCATTGTGTGATTTTTTTCTGGAACACTGGGAAGCCAGGAGCTGGCAATCATTTGCATTTGATTGCATTAGCTCTGGGAATCCCTGAGAGGGTGGAGCATGGCTCACGTATATTGGACTTTTTTGTTTGATCAATGTTAATTTGACGAATCTGAACAGTTTTTTTTTTTATTTTTTATTTAAAAGGATTTTTATTAAACCAAAAAGAAAAACAACATACAAACACAGGCAAAAGACCATAGGCTTACAAAGGCACTTGCTATCTTTACAGTTACATTCTCGTCAAATGTGCAGAAGTCAACTCTGTGTACAGACTTATTGTTATATAATCAAGATATCACACTTTACACATTGGTATTCAGTGCTCCAGCATGATGAGATTGTAAATACGATGTTAACGGTTACCAATATTCTCTAGGTTTAGATCCCGTAGGCAGTTCTTCCTCATAAGTCTGTAGTATGTCCCTGCAATAGGTCATGTCCCGCAGCCATTGTTCACACGTGGGACAGTTCTTGCCATTCCAGTATATAGATATCCGTCTCTTCGCTAACAGGAGAGCAATTACACAGAATTTACGTTTGGTCGATCGTAAATTTGACACTAGACTCAATAAACATACTCGGATTGTGCAGTCTATTCTAGTTCCTAACATCACACTCAATATACCAGTTATCTGTTCCCAGTAGCCTCTAACCTGTGGGCAGTACCACGCTAAATGTATAAAATCAGCATCTTCGGCTTTACATCTTTTGCAACATGCATCAGTACGGAGCCCACATTTCTTCAGTTTAACCGGTGTATGGTATGTTTGGTAAATATATTTATAATGTATAATTCGCAAATTTCCGTTCGGGGTGAGCATGTCTGTTAGTGCACAGCATGTGGCCCATTCCTCGTCGACCAGGGGCGTCTCCAGAACAGCTGACCATCTGTCCTGTGCTTTTTGTGTAGCACCCGCTATATCAGACTGTAATAGCACATAAAGTCTGGTCACCAAATGTATATTTTGTGGAGTAGTTATAATCATTTGCAACGCTTGAAATGTTTCCGGCTCCCCAGGAAAGGTCGGATACAAGTCTTTAATTGCCCTGCTTAGTCTATGATAAGCGAATTTAAAAAGAAGAGTCTGATTACTAATGTAATCTAGGTCATTAAGCTCTATAAAAACTCCATCTTTATATAAGTCTCCCATCACGTCTATCCCAGCCTGTTGCAGTAGGGTCATACTCACTTTTTCTTGAGTTACTGATAGGGCTGGATGGTGCGGCAGGGGCAACGCTGGAGCATAGAGCGGTACCTTATGCGCTAATTTCCCCATTCTCTGCCAGGCCAAATTCGTAGTACGAATAGTGTTTATTTCTTGTTTCAGTACATGTATGCGGGAGTGTGGCAAAATGTGTTGAAGCGGTAGTGGGTGGGCGTCTCCATCTTCTACTGCCATATGAGGTAGGTATCTCACTGGATGATACCAGTAGTGCGCATATTGCGCTTGCGCACAAAGGTAATATAGCAGGAAGTCAGGAACCTTAAATCCCCCCTTAGCATAGGGCAGGGTTAATGCCCGCAATTCAACGCGTGCTTGTTTACCAGCCCAAATGAGGCGGGTTACACACGCTTTTAGACTCTTAAACACAGCCTTTGGTGGGGTTATGGGGATGTTATTGAAGAGGTAGAGGAATTTAGGAAGTATGACCATTTTTACCAGAGCTATTCTATCCGCCAGGGATAATGGCAAATGCAGCCATCTTTCTATGGTTTCTTCTATTTTACTAATGGCAGTGCCATAATTGGCCCTTATAACCACTGCGGGATCTTTGTGATACCAAACTCCAAGATATTTGACAGGGTCTCGCTGCCATTCCAATGGATACTCTACCGGGTGTGGCACCGTAACGTCTGTCAAGGGAAGTATGGTGGATTTGCTCCAGTTTATTTGGAGGCCCGAATGTCTACTAAATTTTATGTATTCTCGTAATATGGGTGAGAGATTTATATGCGGTTCACGAACATAGAGGACCATGTCGTCTGCGTATAATGAGATATTTATAGGCCGTTGAGGGAATTGCAAGGCTGCGGTTTTGTGGTGCTGTCTGATCTTACAAGGTAGCGGTTCTAACGCAATAGCGAATAGCAAAGGGGAGAGAGGACACCCCTGTCTAGTGCCCCGTGTGATGCGTATTGTGTCAGACACATATTTATTTATCTTGATGCGCGCCACAGGTTTCGCATATAATATTTTGATCCTTTGCAGTAATATCGGGGGCATGCCCATTTTTTGTAGTACTGTAAAGAGATATGGCCATTCAACTGAGTCAAAAGCCTTAGCGGCATCTAATAAGACCGCCGCAGCTTTAAGCTCTGGATTAAGTTGGTGGGATAATGCAAAGAGGGTTCGCAAATTATGGGCTGTGGACCGATGCGGGATAAAACCCGATTGATCCGGCAGGACAATAGTTACCATGAGGGGCTGGAGGCGTTTGGCAATAACCTTAGCCAATATCTTGGTGTCTGTATTTATTAGAGACAATGGGCGATAGGATTCACAAAGTTCAGGGTCTTTATCTGGTTTTAAGAGGGCTATAATCATGGCTTCCCTTAGTGTTGGTGGGAGGATCTGTTTTTCATACGCGTCTCCGTACATGTTTACAAGATGGGGTGCTAGGAGGTCTGTGAATGCTTTGTAAAATTCACCTGTAAACCCATCAGGGCCTGGTGCTTTCCCATTGGGTAGGGTCTTAATTACCTCAGTGATTTCTTCAATGGTGATGGGTTGTGCTAGATATTCCCGTTGGACATCTGATAACCAGGCTATTGCAACATCTTCCAAATACTCGAGTATTTCAGGCGGGTCAGATGTGTTTCGGGTGGTATACATTTCCCCATATGTTGTCGTGAAAGCCGACATGATACTCCGCATATCATACTGCGGAGTGCCCTGTGTATCCCGAATTTTAATTACCGTGTGTGGGGTATGTTCTTGGGGGATTTTACATGTTAATACTCGCCCTGCCCTACCACCTTCCCCATACGTCCTTGCTACTTGTCGTTTCGATATGTATTTGATTTCGCTATCTGCAAATTCTTGATATTCTGATAGTGCTTCACGAATTTTGCCCAGAGTAGCCTTGTCCTGGGTTTTTACATAGTCCTGCTCTAAAAGTTTTAGTTTGTCTTCACATTTGGTAAGTTGGATACGTATATCCTTTAATATGCCCGCGTTTGTGCTGATGCTCACTCCTCGTAATGTGGCCTTAAAGGCTTCCCACAGCACGCCAGCATCATCTACTGAGTCCTGGTTTAATTGAAAGTATTCTGTGATGGCGCATCGTATAGCATCATTGTAAGGTGAGTCTAATAAGGCTTTGGCATTGAAACGCCAGATGAACGGCAGCGGTACATACTCAGGGATGTCTAACGAAAGCATAATCGGATTGTGGTCCGACAGTGTTTTTGGTAAGTGCTGTATTTTGCTTATCCATGTGCTAGCTGCTGTGGTCGACAACCAATAATGTATGCGTGACCAGCTATTATGTATGGAGGAGCTGTGGGTAGCTACCATAGTCTGAGGATTACGCAATCTCCACACATCTGTCATGGCAAATTCCCCCATGCCATCTCGTACTGCTTGGACTGCTCTAGTATGAGGTTCCTTAGTTATACCTGAACGGTCAAGGGTATCATTAAGGGCTAGGTTGAAATCACCTCCCCACAGTGTTTCCATCTCAGGCAGCTCTCTCAATTTTGACCTGATAGCTTTAAAAAAATCAGGGTCATCTATGTTAGGTCCATATATATTTACTAGCCTAAGGTGCTGACCTCGAAGTATCCCTGTGACTATGACATATCGACCGCAGTCTGTGATTGTTTGGTTTACAATAAATTGTACTCCCTTCTTTATTAGGATTAGCACACCTCTCGAGTAGGTCGAGTACGAGGATACAATAGTATGTTCGGCCCACCTACGTCCTAACCCACACCTGGACGTTTTGGCTAAATGTGTTTCCTGTAGCAGGGCTATATCTATGTGGTGTCTATCAAGGAACGCGAACACCTGGCGTATTTTTTTAGGATTATTCAAACCTCGTACGTTCCAAGTCAACAAATTAACTTGAGATTGCATTACTTTACTACCTGTCCTGGTACATGACTTATCATACACAGCACTTTGTATATCTTCCAATTCCCTATACACAATTGGTGGTAGTCTCTAATCTGTTGTACACATACATATCTGTTGAGTCCGTTCTCGCCTACATTGTGCCATATATGCAAATGCCTGAAACAAGCTATTACATTAAACATTTCCCAAATCCCCCCACCCACATTGGCAACCCAATCCTGCCAAAGACACAACCCAATCAACAAGAAACCATTAGTCCAACTGTTGCGGGGTATACCCATGGGGGGCCGCTAAGCGCACGCCATCGCATCCGTGGGAGCGGATGTGGTCAGGTATCTTATATACAAGAAGGACCATTGGAAAATAAAAAAGCTTTGGTACTGCGATAACAGATATCAATAAACAGTGACCTAAAGTGCTGTAGCATTACTCAACTGTAAGACACAGGGAAGTAACTTATATTTTCCAGTTTGCTGTTTGTTCAATAACTAGTGCCAACATCGCACATAATCTAAAGTCACTATCAACATTATAATAGCTAACATGGAGGCCCTTGGATAAGACCCGCTATAGCACAAAATATCAACATGGCACTCTATAACATGCTCACTTAGCTCATACATAAGAGCATCCCGTGCCCTTCGCAACAACTTCAGTATATATTATACCTTTTACCGTGGCGTCTCTCAGTATCAGTCTGAGTCTGGAGCAGTAGAAGAGTGGCCTGGCTTTTTATGTTTTGTGACCAGTATCTTGACAAAGTCATGCGCCGCTTTAGGCGTAGTCAATATTTTAGTGCGGCCATCATGTGTCACACGTAGTCTCGCTGGATAAAGCATAGCATACTCCACACCCATGTCACGCAATTTCTTTTTCATAGGCGCAAAATCCTTCCGAGCCGCCTGCACTGCCATCGTGAAATCCGGATAGAATGATATGTTATTACCGTGATAATTAATTTGTTGCTTTTCCCTTGCCAGTCGCAGTATCGTATCTCTATCTCTGTAATTAAGTATTCGGGCAATGATGGGTCTCGCCGGGGCTCCTGGGATCGGCTTTGGTGCAAGTGATCTGTGCGCGCGTTCCACTATAAACACGGGTGAGAATGCAGCATCGCCAAAGATGTCGCGCACCATATCTTCAATGAAGGATTCCATTTTCCCTGTGTTGGCACTTTCTGGAATACCCGTGATGCGTACGTTATTACGTCGTGAGCGTGCTTCCAAATCTTCGTTTTTGTTTTTTATAACTTCCAGCACCCTTTCCATCTCCAGGCATTTACGCGTGGTAGCGCTAGACTCATCTTCCACCGCAGATATACGCAGCTCCGCATCATTCAGCCGTTCACCCTGTTTATCAAGTTTAGCCACCATATTGTCCACTCTACTAGTAAGAGTGTCAATTTTGCTGTCAATGGCCTGCAGACTGTGCTGTATAGCTTGTAGGGTGTCTTCCATTGGCGTCTTTTTGGTACTGCTGGCGTCTAGCTCAGTATCAGAATGTGCAGACATGGTTCTGGGCGTGCGGCGCGTGTCAAAGGACAGTTTAGGTTGTTGCTTGTCAGGTTTGCCCATTGTAGCCCCTTGTATAATAGTACGCAGGTCAAGCAGTACTGACCAGCCGCTTAGGATATAGTCGTCTGATTGTTTGGCGAGGACCACAACACAGTCGTTATTTTAGTTGCAAAAAGTCTATATCTTTAGGAGTTTCTTGCTTATATAGTTAGGTTTAGTTACTCAGCGGTAAGCGCAATCGTGTTGGCTGACAGATAAGGGCTATTAAGACGATTGAGCAATTGCCGGTGTGTCACAAAGCCATCTACTGTGCGCCACATGAAGCGCGCAACTTGTACACCATTATGTTAGGTGTGTTGTACTCCGGTGTGCCGATTACTCCTGTTTTCACTGCATAGTTCAGGTAGCAGCCCAGAACCGTGAGCGTCACAGTGTATGTATCTCCGCAGGGATTATTATCGGTTATGCACTGCCACCTAGCATGCTTGGGGTGAACTGCATGCACCACTATCACACAGCTCACGCATAAACCCTCAGCTTATGCAGATACATGCCGTCCAGGACTGGAGGATCCAGTGGTGATGTCTGTGCGGGCAATCCGCGACGTCAGTACCACGAGGAGTGTCCCACCTTACCCTTGATAATTGATGGTGTGCCGCAAGGTAATTACAGGCTCCCAGCAGTCTGCGCCTCGTTGCTTATTTTATTACGCGATTCGGGTGGGCGCTCAAGCGGCAGTCTCACCCCCCGCACCACAGGCAATCGGAGGACACTTGCCCGCTCCAACAAGTAGATCAGAGGCGCGTGATGGCAGACACTGCCGCAGCTCCGCCGCGTACACTCAGGGCCGTTATCTGGTCAAGCACGCCGCCATTTTGTGCCGTCACAGCGATCCGGCAGTCCTTTGTCTCCGCTCGGTCTCCCCAGGCGTCACACGGCTTCCACACCTCCACAATAGCGTTGTTGTGTAGCGCCGACCTTCTGCTTCTTGTTTCTATAATTTTCTCGCTTCAGGGTCCAGTTGGTCCGCAGTTATTGAAGGATAATTTCCCTGACCAACGGAGCGGCACTAAGGTGCAGCCATTCCGTCGCGCGCCCTCTAGCGCCCCCCGACGAATCTGAACAGTTGGTATGCCCAGTGTCAGCTTTGCCAAGTTTTCCAGGTCCATGCATGACTAGCTCCTCCTGTCCAGGTTATTCTTTGAATTCTGGGACTTGTAGTTGTGTTTATTTCATTATAAAACAGGGACTGCAATTTCCAAAATGCAAAGAAAAAGACCTGGACTGGAGAAGCCAATTAAGCATGGCCCTGGGACACTTCGCAGTTATGCAGGGTATGGGTTCCTTTAGTCCAGGTTTAAAACAAAATCCTGAAGCAGTAATCCTTCTCTAAAGAACTTTTAGAGATGCTAGTAGCTGAACATCAAGATCACCAGAGGCATGTAAAGCCCGATAACATTCAACTACTCTGGTTTGATTATAAGCTTTATAAGTGAAGGAAAACTGAAGGTATCTAAACAGTGACAATAAGGTTCATTGACTTACAAAAAAGGCAAAAACGGGCATAAATGGTGCGGATTACATCTTTTTAAAAAAACGAATTGACAGAGTGGATTAAAAGTGTTTGCCCCCTAATACATAAAGTTGTTCAGAGTCCAGGGCACCTGAGTAAATGGCATTGCATAATTCTTCTGTCTCCAGTGAGATACGGAAGAGCTAAACGGATGACGTGCATGTGCCTATTTAGAAGGGTCACATGTGCTAGTCCCTTTATTCTCCATGGTTGAATTATTGAACACAATCCTAAGAATTAGCAAATGAGACATTTTTGTTCCAATGCGAAAAATTCACTACTGGGGAAACCAGCATCCTTTAGACTCCGCATATTCATATAAGATATTCATGTAAGATTGGGGACCCTTTAGCCCCTCTACATGAGCAAATAATCAGAAAGGAATGTTCCCAGTGAAGATGACTGCGTTTGGGAAGGGTAATTACGTTATGTTATGTAACATTATGTTCATAGCTGCCAAGGTTTCAGATTGCTATGTGTGACATTTTCATAATTTAGGTGCAATTGTGAGTGACATTTCACAACTACAAGGGACACTTTCTCGCTAGCAAAATCAAGCAATGAAGACAAGGGAAACATATAAATATCAGAAATGAAACCCATTTGAGCAACAAGAAACTCTAAGAAGATCTTAAAACTGTTGCAAAGAACCAGAAATGGAAGGATACTGCAGCACACATGGGAAGAGGAAAACACCTGTTAGGATTGTTTCTGTGCAAGAAGGTGCCCCTTTCCGCACAATAATATTCCTGCATGCAACAGAAGCACCCTTGCACTATGGTGCAAGGGTGCCTACATTGGCGCTAGCTGCTGAAATGGCACCAAGCAGGATGGAAGGACAGAAATGCACCGTATTGCATAAATTTGGTGCATTCCTGCCCTTTCACTTAGGCATAGGGCAGTCAGCAAGGTGACTTTCTGCGCTGCCCTACAGAAAAATCCAGCAAATGAGGGACTAGGTATATAATAAAAACTAAATCTCTACACATTTTGCACCAGCCTTTCTTATACTGTATGCAATTCCAGTTTAAAACAATGTGCATATTCACAGTGCTTTCTGTAGCTGGCTGGGACCTCATAGCACTACAATACGGATGCCACTGTTCATTACTGCGCCAACCAGTACTGAATTCTGTATATATCTGGTTACACATAAAACATTTGCAGCAATTGCAATAAAATTGAGCAGCACCATATCATAGTTCATGGGATGCTGACAGCTTGGCATTTGGACTCTGGAGTAGCTGGAAATCACCACACATCATTCATCACACATACATACCAATGATTCTAACTGTGAAACAAGTTATCACCAGGTATTTTAGAAAAATAACATGCCTCTTGTGGAAACTAACTGGAGTAATTGCAATAACATAATAAGTTTAAAGCACATGCTGCAGAGATCAGATGAGTGAACTGTGCAGAATCTGAGACAGAGTGTGTGACTCACCTAGTCTGGTTGGCTTTGACAACTGTGCCTAGAGTGTGTGTGTCTGAGTGCTTCTGCATGGGAATGCAGCAATCGGCTCCTTTGAGCATCCCCATGTTCTATTTCTGGCTGGGTTTAGAAGAGGGGCCATGGGCTGCAGCAGAAGGCCGCAGCTGTGGGCTAAGGTGAGCCAAGCTTTCTATTCTCAATCTTCTGGATGGCCAGTGCTACTTGCGCTTTGAGTGCTATAGTGCACCTGCGCACTGCACCGCTAATCAACCGCTGGATGGGCTGAGATTACTGGGGAGAGAACCATCATCTTGTGCGTGTTGCTCAGCTCCACTTGTTTGGGCAGGCGCTGCACAGGAAAAACAATCTGGTTATGCAGCCCGGTGCCAGCGCCCGCCTGGCCCAATAATAATAATAATAGTTATAGAGAGCGATAGCTACCTCAAACAGAGGTGTCCTGGCGATGAGCAGATGAAACAGAAGAGGGATCAGGGCCAACAGGGAGGCTAGCCTTGGCTAAAGAGCCAGGGCTTCAGTATCTTCCTGAATTTGTGTTCTGATTCAACCAAGCACATATGAGAGGGTAAGGAGTTCTACACCTGGCAGTCCTCTCTGTGAAGGACCTGCCTCCCATTCGGGACTTAGCATAGCAAGGTACACAAAGCAGGTGTTGGGAGTTGGATCTCAGAGTGCATTTATGTCGATATGGGCAAAGCCTAAGTCTGAGATATCTATGCCCTTTATCATGCAGGGCATGAAAGGCCAGGGTCAGGGACTTGAACTTTATCCTTTTCGCTGCTGGGAGCCAATGGAGTTGCCTGATATGAGGGGTGATATATTGACAGAACGGGACCCGTCGGATTAATTTCGCTGCCGCATTTTGTACCATCTGGAGTCTGTTGATCAAATAAGAAGGTAGCCCTAGGTACAGACTGTTCGCATAGTCTAGCTGAGAAGTCACAGTAGCATGGACTATGATCCTGCGGCGTTCCTCCGGTAATAGGTGCAGAAATTTCATTAGGCTTCTTAGCTTCCCGAAGCAGGACGAGGAAATGTGTCAAACGTGGGTAGCAAAAGATAGATCTGAATCCCATTTGATGCCCAGATTCCTCGCTGTATTTGATGGAGATGGTGGTGAGCCCAATTCTGCTGGCCACCATAACCCTGCGGATGGAGGGGAGACCTGACCGAAGAACAGGACCTCCATCTTGTCCACATGTAGTTTTAGGCTGTTGTTGTTCATCCAGCACGCAATGTCCTTCAGACACCCATTAAGAGTGCTCTTTGAATGAAAACAACAGCTGGTTGTCATCTGCATAGGAGACTGCCTTCACTTCCCAGGTAGCAATGAGAGTGAAAAGTGGCACCAAGTAGGTGTTAAAAAGCAGAGGGCTTAGGGCAGAGCCTTGAGGTACGCCGCACCACTGTGGCTTCGGTTCGGATTGATGGGTTTAGATAGAGACTCTTTGAGCGAGATAGGACTGGTGCCAGGAAAGAGCTGATGTGAGCCTGCCTGAGGGCAACAAAAGCGGTAGATGTTGGATTTACATGACTGCCAGAACCGCTGCTTTCGGCTTATTTGTTCACATAGCTGCCCTGCCCTGTGATGTGTGTCTTAGAAAGGCAAAGCGCGGCTGACAGTGAGAAAGTGAGCACAGTTTATTTAAAATGTGTCCACTAAGACTATGCTGGCCGGTGATCACAATAGCAACACGTTCCCAGGCTGCATGGCAGACTGAGGCAGAGCTGCAGTGCAGGCAGATTAAGCACCATGCGCGAGGCTGCTTGGTGCTCCTCATGTTCATTACCACAGTGTCAGGGAGCTCTGTAACCGTGACTAATGCATTTCAGTGCGGTGATGCGGACCACCACACTGAAATGCATTAGTCTAACGCCTGATGCATGGTACTTGGCAGGGCTGTATGTTATATTATGTTAATTTAATTTTTTGAGTACTTGTACACCTAACCTTCCTGGTGCTCTTGGAATAGCACAACCTAGTAAACTACACTGGAAGCTGCCACTGGATTGAAACTACTGCTTAAAAGGCAATTTTTTTCAACATTTTTCTAACAATTATAAATGGGTTTCTGACCATCAATGTAATGGCACAGTGTGAGAAATTGTGTTGTTGGTAAAGGGGGGTTGTAGTGTAGCTCCTATTTCCCTAATAGGCTCTGCGCATTGGAATAATATCCCCTATAGGTTTGACATAGGACTAAGGTCAGTATGTCCCTATCGAGTATATTAAACTTAATTACTTGTGCCAGCTAGTTCAGAGGCCACTAGAAACTCCTTGGATAACAAGAAGGGAGTAGTTTCTGGCAGCCGCAAGACATGACAACTTTTGTTTCCCTTTAGAATCAGAACGTGTCCCAGAGTCGTGGAAACAATAGATAACAGTTTCACTCAGCTCAATCGTGCATACTTAGTTTTCCTCAAAGTTACACAGAAAGAATAGACGGGCGTTTCAATAAAAGGATTTATTGAACAGTCTTGTTTCTTGTGTAGGTGATATGTGCTGTTACGATCACAAGACAGTATGCAAGATAAATAATGTACAGCGTGAGCAGTAGAAATAAATAATACTGCGCTAGCATTATCTTTTAGCGTATATTCACATACATAAATAACATGGGCTAAAAATGCGAGTACTCGTACGATGCGTTTCTAAACTAGTTCTACCCCAATGTACCTAACCTAACCTAGGTGTAGGGAGAGGTATGAAGTAGGTGAAGTATTCCTTACTATGGTATACTAAGAGTATGTTTCGCCTAGTATGTCTAGTATGCCTAGTATGCCAAGAGTCCCTCTAGGTTCTAGTCAGCTCCATACCTTAAGAATGAGAGAGATGGGAATCTCTTGCCAGACTCGAACTCCAACACCCCGCAAGGGAAGTTAGATCACTGGAAGCTGGACTCTCTGCGTGCAGGGATGACAGCGTCTTCTCAGTGCGTCAGGCCGGGATACGGGCTCCTCTGAAGTTGAGGTCTCCTCTAGTTTACAAGGGCTAGGGAAGGTATATTTATACCTGAGAGGTACCTCAGAATGTTAGCATTGACGTGAATCGGACAGCGGAAGACGTCATGATTGAACCCCTAAGGAATAATGGTTCATGCATAATAAATGAGTCCTTGAAGAAATCAATAGTCCTGTGCTAGGGAAACTCCCGAAGCCTAAGGGTCTGTTCTTCAAGAACTCGTTGTGACGTTAGGGTGGACGGATGTCGGAGACCATGCCTGTATTTGGAGTGCACGGTTTAATGCCTAAATAAGGCCTGGGATTTTATGCCTATATAAGGGTAGGTCGAATTGTGCCTATATAAGGACATGATACAGGAAAGCCCGTGTATGGACACCCTAAGAGGAATACAACACCCACTCCACTTTCGTGTGTACGATAATATTAAAATGCTAAACATTCAAATGCTAAACATTAAAATCGAGTACCGCATATTTTCTAAAACATTTCATAAAACCATATAAAAGGCTGTTAAAAAAACTTTTTAGAATGCAAAAGGTACTGTACATATGAAGCATTGCTTTTCATTTCAGGCATATAGATAAAATAAAATACAATATGAATGAAATTTAGCAGTAATATTTACATTTGATAGAAAAACCAAAGTTATTTCATATCATAAAAAATGAACGAACTTTTTAGACAAATAAGATGACAAAGTGTCTGTGGAAGTTCCGCTAAGTCTGTACTATAAGGCTAGTTCTACTTTAAGCAGATTGAAGTGCCATTTTAGTTCGAAAAATGGAAAAAATCAATTTTGGGAAGAGTTCCAATTTTTTGTAGAATGAAGGCCAAATTGTCACTGTATCTCTAGAATACTGTGGACTGAATCAGAGTCAGTTTTACAGGTCTGGTGTAAACATGAGATCATCTATTTCTGTAGACAAAACATCGTCCATCGAGGTTGGTGTCAGTTGGAACACCTCGTGTAGTAGATTAATCGCACAGAGATGTGAAGCATCGCTTTCAGCATTGGTCGCCGCAGCAATGTTCGCGTCCGTTGTTACCTGTGTGCCTGTAGATCTTTCTCGTACCTCAGCAGCAGCCGGAAGCATCTGTGAGATCTCAATGAATGCTGACATCAGAATTGGCAGCCTCTGGGGACAACACAGAGCATGGGCCGTTATTGGGTCCAGCAGAGTATCGATATCCGTTGGCGTATCCGATGGATATGTTAGACAGGTGTCCAACACGCATTCTACACCGCATAGCAGGCATCGTAGAACAGGTAAGATGCAATCTTGCCAGATTGGTCTGAATGACAGGAACCACGTGGTATTAAGGTCCCGTAGACGAGTTATGCCCAAAAGCTGTACTATTTGCTCACGGCACTTTCGTTCAAGGAGAGCTTTCTCCATTTCGCTCGGAGTGATGTCTGCGAATAGGCTGGCCATAGCGTAATAGCAGGAAGAGAAATAGAATTCCGGCAACAAGTGCTAGAATTAATGGTATGCCACCAAACACCGAATGTGCAAAGTTCGGGATGATTCCGAGTATTGCCTGGAAAGGTGCTAACAGACCATTACAGATGCACTTAAATACATGTACAATTCCTGTTGTATCAGACATGTTAAAGATATGTCCTATCCTTTCCACGAAAAAAAATAGGGCAGTTTGTACGTATTAAAGTTTGTATCTCAGCCGAAGTCCTTGCTATTTGTAGATCATAGGTTTCTTTGGCCGAGGTCAAAGGCACTGTTTGTTGTAAAAGCATGGCTTTCATTCTGCTCAAAGTATCAAATCTTATAAAAGAGACGTTCAGCGAAGGCCATAGAGGCGACTCCCTGACTGTGTCTATTGGGGCAAACAATACTTGCATACAGCAAGTGACCCTGGAGTTGACCGTTAACTAGATATGGGATGCCTGGCAACATACCACAGCAACTTTGATCATTCAACATGAGGTAACTCCCATTAGAGAGTTGTCCAAACGTTGGATTAATCACAGCAGCTGGTGTACCCTGCTGATGGCAAGACAAATTTGCCACTGAGCCATTACAAGCCCCGTGTAAAGAAATGTCCCGACATATAAGCGAACCGCTTAGTGCACGTTTACAGTTTGCACCGCTCAAAAACACTTCACGATCCCCACTCCAACATCTATATGTATACGGTAAATCCCAAGATGTTTTAATGTATTCCTTACCCAACCTTTCATATTTGCCTGCTTGCATTTGTTTGAGGCAATACTGAAACTGAAAAGTAGTCACAGGTAGTGTTATTTTGCCATGAATAAGCCATTCTGTAGCTGGTTTATCTGCCACTGTGAATGGTAACTTTTCCAGTTTTTCAATGCCCAGCACTGTATACCTTGCTCCTCTTTGTGCCAGTTCGATCTGTTTATCAGTGAGATTGTATTCTGCAAACAGAGCCGTTGTGTTGATAAAACGCCAAGGCACATAGCCCGCTCGCAAAGATTGCAGCGTCCAGCTTAATAACACAATAGAACGTAATTGAGATTGGCCTTGTTGTAACATCGCCAAATCTTGTTCCAGTATGTCGATAGCAGAGGATACAATGCCGTCCAGTGAATATATTCTGGAGGACAAAGTTGTTAACCCATTGTCGACCACAGAGAGTGTTTTCTCTAAATTAATACGATCAAGTTCACGTATTCGTTCTGCGGCCTCTATCTGTGACACCTTCCATGCTTCATTATAAGCAGCATAAATGCCGGCATATATGAAACGTTTTTGACGCGGTTTTCTTGGTCCAAGCAAGAATTCCCTAAGATCTGCGTCTTCTTTAAGTAAGGATAAGTGTTGTTTCACATCCTGTAGTGTAGATTTCTGCAGCCAATCGATGCATAATTTCCCTACACTGTATGTTGTTACTACCCCCGGATGTTGTCTTTGGACATATCTTGGGTCTGGCCTATGAATAGTAAAGCCCTGAGTTTTATTCAGGAATCTTTCCTGACAGTGGTTCGTGTCTGTGGGCCAGATCAACCATTTTTTCCAATCAGGATTAGATCTGTTGAGTTGTAGTATATTGTCAACTGTAACCGCTGCCTGTGTATTGTTATCACTTGTAGGTGTTGGTACAGAAGGATTTTTCATATCTTTGATCTTGGCTAATCCAAGACAAGACGTTTGTTGGACAGTTTCATTTAAAAACATTATTTGTTCAGGGATCATACATGCTCTATATAAAGCTTCTATCCCCTGCACTTGCCATTCTTTAGTACCCCAGACAGTTTTTATATCTATCGTGTCTTTCCATAAGTCGAAACCCTGTCTACACAGATGGGCAATAAATGTTGTAGAATAAATCTGTTTTGTATTTGTTAACATAATTTTCAGTCCTGTTTTGTTTACATTTTTGTAGTAAAACATTTCTGGATCAGATGTATTGTATCCTGAAAAATATGGAAACTTGTTAGCAAATGTTTTTGAACTACCGTGTGGTGGTGTAGGACAATGCTCCCATTGGTTAAATATATACACATTTCTAGGGTATGCAGATTTATGCAAATAATGATGACCATAGTGGTTATAGCAATACAGCTTTTCATAGTCTGATGAACCCTCTAAATATTCATTTCTAGAAAATGCAGCAGATTTTTCTAGGTCAAACATTATGTCGTTAACAGTCTCAAAGTCCCAATCATCAGAGTAGGCACTGGACGAAATGAGATCACTTAGTGAAATTTTAAACAAATGTGGAATGTTCAATTGTTCCGTCGGACCGAATATATCAAAATCTGTTTTGTCCCACACTATACCATCCTGTATAGGAACAGCTGTGATGTTCACTGTTGACAAGTCTCTTGCTTCACGATGGGAAGATTTATGAGGTTTCAAAAGTAAGTTCACGTCTTTTCCTTCAGTGTTCACATGGATGTATCTGCCACTTATAAGCACGCTCACAGTTGTAACCAAAGCTAGCCAGAGCAGGAAAACAAAAAGTCCAGATGTAATCCAGAGTTCAATCCATGGAGAAACCAAATAAGTCTTTTTCAGAAAGCGAAGAAAGTCTTGTACTTGCTGTTTGAATTTTAATGATTCTGGCGTCGTTTCATGTTCACTGGGATCTTCTGAGAACGTATCAAAGTTAATGAAATAGCCAGAAGCAGTTCTGTCAATTGTTGGAATTGCATCAGGATTTGTAGAAATCGCTGGAACCAGTTGATCACGTGCTACGCTGGTGTAGACAGGTGTATTTGGATGAACTGTTACTTGAGTTTCAAGAGGGATGAGTTCCATAGCATTGTTGCTCAGTCCTTCATCTGTTACTGCTGAATTTTCGATTGTTATCAGTCTTTCAGTCTGAACCTCTTGGATAGTAGCGAGAGGAGTGCGTTTGCTACTAGGTCGGAGTCCACGAGGCCTACTATTTAGTATTGGCCACATACTGTGGTTTGATGAGGTCGATGGACACAAATCTTTTCTCCTTTCTTCCAGCAAGGGGCGGCAGTAGTACTGTTCTTGTTCCTTGAACTGCTAGGACAGGTACTGGTTGTCTGTAAGAAGGTCCAAATTCCTTCTTGTCTGCAATTTTTTCTCTGACTAGATCCCCAACTTTTGGAATCCAGACAGGCCTTGCTGGGACAGCCGGTTTTTCCCCAGTGGTGGTTGGCTGTAGGAATACGTTGCTTTGTTTCGTTCTTAACTCATTCAATTCCTGTAAAACAGCCAAACGATCTTTGATATCAAATGTTTTATTTTCCACCACTGTGCCTACGTTATCGAGATCTGGTACCCACATTCTTGTCCCAAATAGGATCTCATATGGAGTGACCCCCCTAGAGAACTTCTTGGCAGGTTGTTCAATGAGCGTTGGACCCCATTAAGATGTTTGACCCACCCATCACCCGAACCTAATACCCTAGCTGTTATAGACTGCTTTATGTCCCGGTTTTTCCTTTCCACAACCGAATTTACCTTAGGATGGAATGGAGAGGAGTACCGCAATGCAACGCCCAGACTGGCCATGGCTTCTTTGTAAGCCCGAGAGCTAAACGCAGGGCCCTGGTCAGAATGTAGCGTGCCTATTGCGTATGTGCCGATAAAGACTCGCAAATCTTTTATAACAGTTCGAGCGTCAGCCGAGCGCTGAGGCCATATCCATAGGAACCTAGAGCATGAATCCACTGCAACCATGATATATTTATAGTTACCATCTCTTTGCAAGGGACCGCAGTGGTCCAGGTAAACACAAGCTAATGGTTTGTCTGAAATTAACAGGGGAGTCTGCGCAGGACGTTTCACTGTGGAGACTTTCATCTGTTGGCATATATCACATTCCAAAACATAGTTTTTAGTTTGTTTCCTAATGCCAGGCCACCAATATCTTTGCTTGAGTAAAGATACTGCTGCAGAAACACCTGCATGGGCAGAAGCTATCCCTTCGTGTGCTGCTAGGATTAGTCCTAATCTGTGTTCCTTGTTTGGAATTACCCTATCCCCCACTCCAGGGATTCGAGCAAAAGGAACGTTGTTCGCATCAATTACATAAGAGTACTTGAGTGGAAACTTTTTTGGTAACGCTGCACCACTGCCTTTGCTTGTAGCATTGACAGCCAACATTATCTCACTGTCTATTTTTTTTTGTGAACGATTGATCGCAGCTACGGAAGCCGTCTGAACAGCCCCCTTTGCGGCTTCGTCAGCCAATGAATTCCCTGCAACGTGAACGCCATCACGTTGATGACTCAGTGTGTGGATCACGTGAGCCTTTGGTAGTTCGTTTTTCAACTGAACTACTTGTTCCCAAAGCGTTTTGTGCTTTATTGTGCTACCTTTCGCATCTTTGAACCCGTTTTCAAGCCAGTTTTGTATATATTCATTATACGACTGCACACAGTAAAAAGAATCGCACACGATTAGTGTGGGGAATTCGCGATCTGTACTTTCAAGTGCCAGTTTGAATGCTTGTAGCTCAGCTCACTGAGCTGTACAATCTCCTAGAGATTGAGTTTTTGTGACCATAGGTCTGAAGATGCCATCTCGCATGCGACCTTTAACGATTGCACACGCTGCACTGTAAGCTTGCTTACCCCCTGTTGCGAGTTGTGCGGATCCGTCAGTGTAAATTATGAATTTGTACTGATTGAGAGGCAGAATTTCAGTGGGCAGAGGACATTCTTGTTCATATTGCAGGAATGCTTGGGTTTTTAAATCAGGATCAAAAACATATTCAACATCTGTTGCAGCAAGAGAATTAACCCATTGTATCCATCTTGGATGTAATGCTTTAGCATTTGGAATGCTTGCTTTTGTGACCGCTTCTAATGCAGGCACTGGGGTAACGACAATAATGCGTTTCCCTTGGGCTAGAGCTCTTTCTTTTGCTACAGCGGTTTGAACTGCTGTCAGAATTTTTTCAGTTGAACTGAAGCGCATTTCCACTTGTGTGTACAAATGAGATTTGTATGCAATTGGTATTTTCTCACCCTCATTGAAGGTTAAGTATGTGAATCCATATTGACCCGAAATTATTCGGACCACCAAATTGCGTTGACTTACGCGTGTTTGTAAGTGATTTGTTGCCAACATGTTAGCTTGTAGTGAACGCAAGATTTCTGTGTGTTCTTGTGTCCAATTTTTGATTGAAAAATCAGGTTTAATTAGTGCATAGAGAGGTTTAACCCTTTCTGCATAATTTAGAATGTATGTTCTTCCAAAATTTAGGAAACCCAGGATGGATTGTAAGTTTTTTAGCGTTTTTGGAGGTTGGAGCAGCGCACACTTTTCTAAAAAGTTAGCTGCCAAGCTCTTGCCTTCACTTGAAAGCTCATATCCCAGAAATAGGACATTGAGATGGGCAATTCGGGACTTTTTAAAGTTGAACTTGTAGCCCTCAGAGGCGAAGCCCAATATAATGGTGCTCACCCTGTTAGAGTGTTTTTCCAGGTCATCGTCTGTCAGATAGATGTCATCTACATAGGACAATGCCTCATTGTCATAAATTTGTAGTAACTCCGTTACCCTCGCTGAGAATAAACCTGGGCTATTCTTGAACCCTTGTGGGAGTCGACAAAAGTGACGCTGGGTCCCCATTATGGAGAATGCTGTTAAGTACCTGCTTTCAGGTGCTATGTTTTGACAAAAGAAACCATTTGAGATATCTAATGTGGTTTTATATTTTTTACGCACAATGTTATTCATTAATGCTGTGCTATGTGCATTTTGCACTGCAAATGTTTTACAACAAGTGTTTAAGTGTCTGTAATCCAAAACTAGACGATAGGTATTGTCTGGTTTGGAGACAGGAAACAAAGGATTGTTCATTGAGGAGGTGCATGTTTCAATCACCCCTTGGTATTCAAGTTGATCTAAGATCTCCCTGACCTGTTTTTTAGCTTCTTGCTTTATTGGGTACTGCCTTTGTGCAGTTGGTTCATGTTTCAGATGTATTTTATGGTGAGGTGAGTCCTCATCCCATCCTACATGATTTTTATATAATGCTGGGGCCTGGGCTACTGCCCATTTCCTGGCATATGTATATTTTACATGAATTGGAATCTGGTTGGAGAAGGCAGGCATAATAATGTCCTCGCCGTGTGGGCACTCCCTGACAACTTGTGGTGGCCAGTCTTTTTCTGCTAGAAGTTTGTCATAGCCCCTTGAAAGTTTTTCCCAAAAGAGTGCTTTTACTTGTCTAGGTTTGTCTCCCTCCATTCGGAGTGTTATTTCATATAACCTTTGTGGAGTACTAACCCTGGTGTCTAAAGTCTCTACTGTGATGTACTCATTCAAGTCCACTATCTCCAGAAGTTCCTTCAGGTTCTGGCGAGCTATTGTGACTTCTGCTGCACTGTCCAGCATTGTCTGAGCCCATTCTCCGTTCTTGAGTTGTGTTCTCAGTATCCTCGGCATGTCTGATCTTTAGACCTGCTACTTTCTTTTGGGAGAATTGAGGTTTTGTGTTATTTTTTTGGAGCGTGTTTATCTTCTTTGGACTTCACACGTTCTTCTCTATGTTCTGTCCGTCCTCTTCTTTCCGAAGTCTGTGATGAGATCTGAAAGGGACGAGAGGAACGTGTATCAGTATCTTGATACCGGTCAGGTTTTCTTAAATTATCCCTATTCCTGAGGTTATACCTCCTTTCAGAGGGCTCCTTTTGAGGAGACCTACCTCGAGATTGAGAACGTTTCTCCTTTGAATTTTGTTTATTAGTTTCCCACTTCTTTTTAGAAGATGTAGGAGTTTGTTTAATTGAGTCCTTCTCAGGACTTTCAGATAGTTTTGGCTTCACTGGTCTTCCACCCAAACTATCTCTGCCTAATTCTGCATAAGATTGTTCAATTATTCTGGGTAGTTCAGTTTGATGTTCTGTAACATCGAATTCCCTTAATCGTTGGCGGATCGCCACTGCTGCTGCCTCCCCTTTGATATTAGATAATATTATTGTTGAGACCTGGTCGAAATTTTTCAGTAATTTCATACCTAAATTCAGAGCAGGCTCTGCCCCGTATTCATTTTGAATTTGTTTTAGGACATCAGGTATTACCGCAATTGATGGAATACCATGTGTTTTAGTATAGATGGCAGCAAAGACTGAGCCCCAAGTGGTACAGTCTTCCAGTTGTGGTGTGATCCCCATCGGTAAACTGATTGTTAGGATTCTGTGTTTCTCATGCGGGCTAGTATTTGGAAATACTGCTTCTATTTCAGTAATTTTTTGAGCTATCCAGAATGGAATTTGCTCACGTTTTGTGGGCATTTTACCCATGACTGAGTAGAGAGTCTGTGGTGTAATTTTTAGTGTAGTCCCCTGATGAGGGGTCTGATTTGGAAGTGTTAATGGTGGTTGGACTGTGAAAGTCCGCATGACATATTGGACCAATTGTCTGTATATTTTTATTAACTCTTGTAGTTGAGTAAGTAATTCCTCATCTGACATTATATCCAGATCAGGATGAGGTGTGTAGCCAGCTAGAATCGGCCATGTTGCTCCTGGTCTACCTAGTGGACCGAGCCTTGTAATGTTTCTGTGATGTTTTAGGGCGGCTTTAAACCAGAGCTGATGCTCCTGGTATGTTAATGGAATTTCAATATCCTCGAAAGGAATATATTCCTCTGGTGGATCATCTTCCTTGTAGAAGTGAAACACTCTTGTTACTGGATTTGATTTTGGGAATACTATCCATGAATAGAATACCTCTGTCTGAAAAGATTTGTGTGCCTCTATCACGAGAACTGCTCTACCGCCTCTTGGTGGTAGACCGTGTTTTATAAGTTTTAGAGTGATGGCTCTTCTTAAGTTTGGATGGATGTCTATAACACCCTCCTTGGTTTCATTTAAACCTGTAAAGTTAAAAGCTGTTGCGACTGGGTCAGCCGCAGCTCCACCGGTTTCGGTGTTATTGTCCCCGTGTATGGACATTTTTGTTTTTTGAAAAATGTAGAACAAGTTTCAAGGAAACAAAAAGATAAGGTGCACAATATTTTGGAAAACTGTATCCTTCAACGTTGAGCAAACCAAACAGCTATATATATAGGGTGCTTCCCTATTTTGCTGTGGCGGATACTTAACCCTGCCCACTCCAGACGTCTTTTGGAGTATATGGGTAGGGGTCTCTGAGAGAAAAAGCACAGCTGAGTTACTCCGTATCTAGCGTTAAATTACCGCCTTACCAAACCGTTGGGCGCCATGTAGCGTAGCTCCTATTTCCCTAATAGGCTCTGCGCATTGGAATAATATCCCCTATAGGTTTGACATAGGACTAAGGTCAGTATGTCCCTATCGAGTATATTAAACTTAATTACTTGTGCCAGCTAGCTCAGAGGCCACTAGAAACTCCTTGGATAACAAGAAGGGAGTAGCCGCAAAACATGACAACTTTTTTCCCTTTAGAATCAGAACGTGTACCAGAGTCGTAGAAACAATAGATAACAGTTTCACTCAGCTCAATCGTGCATACTTAGTTTTCCTCAAAGTTACACCGAAAGAATAGACGGGCGTTTCAATAAAAGGATTTATTGAACAGTCTTATTTCTTGTGTAGGTGATATGTGCTGTTACGATCACAAGACAGTATGCAAGATAAATAATGTACAGCGTGAGCAGTAGAAATAAATAATACTGCGCTAGCATTATCTTTTAGCGTATATTCACATACATAAATAACATGAACTAAAAATGCGAGTACTCGTACGATGCGTTTCTAAACTAGTTCTACCCCAATGTACCTAACCTAACCTAGGTGTAGGGAGAGGTATGAAGTAGGTGAAGTATTCCTTACTATGGTATACTAAGAGTATGTTTCGCCTAGTATGTCTAGTATGCCTAGTATGCCAAGAGTCCCTCTAGGTTCTAGTCAGCTCCATACCTTAAGAATGAGAGAGGTGGGAATCTCTTGCCAGACTCGAACTCCAACACCCCGCAAGGGAAGTTAGATCACTGGAAGCTGGACTCTCTGCGTGCAGGGATGACAGCGTCTTCTCAGTGCGACAGGCCGGGATACGGGCTCCTCTGAAGTCGAGGTCTCCTCTAGTTTACAAGGGCTAGGGAAGGTATATTTATACCTGAGAGGTACCTCAGAATGTTAGCATTGATGTGAATCGGACAGCGGAAGACGTCATGATTGAACCCCTAAGGAATAATGGTTCATGCATAATAAATGAGTCCTTGAAGAAATCAATAGTCCTGTGCTAGGGAAACTCCCGAAGCCTAAGGGTCTGTTCTTCAAGAACTCGTTGTGACGTTAGGGTGGACGGATGTCGGAGACCATGCCTGTATTTGGAGTGCACGGTTTAATGCCTAAATAAGGCCTGGGATTTTATGCCTATATAAGGGTAGGTCGAATTGTGCCTATATAAGGACATGATACAGGAAAGCCCGTGTATGGACACCCTAAGAGGAATACAACAGGGTGTGAGCCATACTTAAGCAACAGCCACAATCCTTATCAGGGTGAACCACAAAAGTCACTAAACTAAACTGTGTTTAACCCTCTGGTAACTTGGCACAAAAGTAGTCAGGCTTAACTAAGGACAATGTATAAACTATTTATGCAGCACTCAAACAATAATAAAGTAAAAACACAAAACCCTAACTTAGAAAAATAAAGCAAAAAAGTTTTTACTGTAATTTAGCAATTCCAATCGCAGACATTTAGTCGCACGAGACCGGGAAAAACTCAAAAATTATCATTGACCACAATGGCAAATGAGCATTGCCCCCCTCTTAGGAGCTGCCACAAAATGACTGATGGCTTTCCTGCACTGTTTTGTTCAATTCTTAATTCTCCCCAGTGAAATGAAAATATTTATAAAAGGTTATGCTGCCCATGCCGCAATTTTAGATTTGCTTAGTGCAGGAGGCATGGTCTTCCTCTCGTAAATGCCTATAGATCAAATGGATCCCATAGATTAAAATATGCATGTCAGGCTGGACAAACAGCTTGGGTGAGCCCAATCTGACATGTGCCCTTTAAAGGCTTCTGATCTTGCACTGTATTAGAGAGCCTGGGGACAGAGACGGCAGATCTCTGGTCTCCGATTTAGGACTGGGTTGCCCTGCTCAAGCCAATCCTAATGCTGCTCTCATACACTTTGCTGAAAATCTTTAATACTCTGTATTTTAAAGGGCAGTGTTGTGATTGGCTGGGCTATGCTGGGGTGACGGGAAGCAAACTCCACCAAACTAAATGACATGCAGTGCGGGGGCCAGCAGAAAAACATGTGGCTCTCGGGGCTTAGAGTAGGGGAAGTTCCAGAACTTGGGTGACAGCAATGTGGGATGGGTATCACAGGAGGACCAAAGTTAGCAGCTACGCAAAGGCTAACTGTAGATGCACGGAGCCCTTTCCAAAGCTTAACTAGATGAAAGATAATGATGAAGAACAGGCTGTGCTGTGGACTGCTCTGCTAGAATTCCTAATGCTATTGTTTTTATTTACTTTGATATATTTTACACTTTGTTTCTTCCAGTTTTGATGCCTCAGCCCTTGCATTTGTTAGTTACAGTTGCATGTCTGTGACCAGGAGCCCTCATTCAGCATTAAATTCATCCAGGTTTATGCAGGAGCCTCTTGTAAACGGAAAGTGGTAAAACACGCCGCACAAATGTTTGAGTTATTTTTATTTACACAATAACTATATTGAACTCTTTAAGAAAAAATCGAAGGGAATGTTTCCGCTGCTCAATGAGATACCTCTTATTCAGACATTTTGGCTTTCACTAATTAGAAGTAATGCTTTAATCTGAGGATTTATTTTGCGTCAAATAAAAAAAGCTAAATACAGATTTTTTATGGTTTTAGTCTGCGTTTTGTGCTCTCCGCTACTCCTATTGGTTGAAGGATGACAGCAAACCTTGTTATTTGTTTTTTGTCTTCTGCGTACCTAGTTCTTTCTTTAAAAAAATGTTTGTATTTAATCCTTATTGCATTTTTGTTAAGGTTTAGTGTGTTATTGTACCTGCTGTAAAGATGATTGTTGGACCTCTTCAATTGGAAGAATTGGGCATGGTATTCAAGACATGCATTTATGCCCTCACCACTTTTAAATGTCACCAGCCGCCCCTGCTTCTAGGGCCAGGAGGGGTATCACTGGTGACTGTTTTAATTCTTGCTATTACGAGTTTTAGGGGGGAATAGCTTTTGTTGCCTTATAATATGCTCATGTACTTTAGGAATATATCTTTTAGTTTTTATTTGTGGAACCTTGGAAACTAGTGCTTGCTTCTCTTAAATCTTGTAGTACATGCCTTATTTCAATTTGGGTCACATTTGGGGGCCTATTACGATGTCGGGCGGTCTCGGAAACAGGACCGACCGACCTCTGGTTGGCGATCCCGACCGCCTCATTATGATGCGACCGTACATGGTGCGGTCGCATTCCGACATTTCCCTACGGGAGCATGTGTTACAGCCGTAAACCGGCTGTAGTACATACTCCCATAGGAAAATGTGAGGTGGTGTTAATCCCTGAACCTCAAGGTGCCTGCCACGGGGTGCAGGGATTAACAGGGGATTAACAACGATTAACAGGGGGCCATCAACCGGCGGCTGCAAAAGAAAGGGGGCCCTGCTAGGGGCCCCCAAACATGCTTTCCGACAGGGTTTTCATCCGTCCATTTGGATGATTGGCCGGTTCCGACTGGCCGACGGGCTCCTTGAGCCTGTCGGAAGCCAGCCGAAATGACTGACCGGTTTCAATTTCGACCGGCTGAATTTAAATCAGCCGGTCGGAATTGAAACAGATGATGCCGGTCGTAACCCAGGCCGGAGGCTTTAAGGCCGATATCGTAATAGGCCCCTTGGTGTGATTGTGCTGTCTTAAATTAATACAAACAGAGGCTAGGTAATTATATGGAGTAATAGGAATAATATAGACATACAGAACCATTATAAGATGGCCGCCTTGGGAGAATGAGAGTTAGAGACAAATTGAACTGAAGTTTACAGAGGTGATCTAAGTTATTTGAAATGGCTACAGAACATTTAAGAGGGAGTTTTTGCAACACTCAAATCGTCTTCCTTTGGAAACCGAGATGCTGACATGAGTGTTTGCTCAAAATTTTCATTGTGTGAGTCGCTCCCTTTTGATGCTAACTGGATGCTTGAAATTGCATAAATTGTTTCCCTGTTATAGTGTAAAGGTTTGAACTGAGACATCTTAATGTTTTTATGGTTGATTGGGAGGATGTGATTTCATATTGAAGGTTTCTTGCTGTAGGGAATACCATTAGAATAGCCCTGTTTTTAAGGATATAGATTTTTTAAAATGAGATAGATTGGAATATGTTATATATCAGGATTCATACCCTTTACAACTAATGGTCTCTGAGGTACCTTAAAATAAATGGTAAAAAACATATTTTTAGGATGAATGGTGATGATCGAGCCAGGTTTTGTAGAAGGAGAGAAGAACACTTTATTTAAGCATATAATAATTGTAGGATTGCATAACACCCGGATACATTCAGATTTTTTAGCATATGATGTAAATGGCAACAAAGGCTCACCTTGTGTTATTTCAGGAGCCCTAATTCACAATGTATTAAGGATACTTTAGGTGGTACTTCAATACCATCAAGGGTAGGAGTTATTTGTGTATTTATATTTATGCATATTGCGTTTACTAAGTTTACTAGGCACCCGATCTTGGATGTGGGGACTAGAATGAGAGGCAGCTAGTGTTAAAACTAAAAAGCTGATGAGTCACTTTGTGGCATTAGGAAAGAATGAGTTTGTAATTGCGACTTAGTTGAATTGATGCCTTTTTCAGGACCTAAGCACAAATTATGTTGCCTTTTGAAATGAATACAGTATGTGTTTCTTAAATTCTATGTATATTTTGTGAATTACAATATTGTTGGAACTTTCTGCAATTTTTGTTTTTAAATAGTATCATATGAATTTCTCTTCTCTTCTTCCAAGTGATGACATGCTGCAATGCTTGAACTACATTATTTATGACACGACATGGTTGATTTGAAATCAGGTATTCAATGAGACTTTAAATATGCACATTGTTTAAATGGAATATTGATGGAAAGTGGGTTTCATGGTGATAGATATTGCACTGGTTTGTCCTTTGCATATTTATGTATTTATTACAAATATACTTTTATGTATTGTATTACAGCCCTGAAGAAGTTCATTCTTGAGCAAAACGCGTTGGCTGAGGCTGTATTAATATAAATGAAAACAGAAGAAAAATAAAAGTGTTTTATTATTTGAAGATGAAGAAGACACAAGAACTTCAGACATTACGATTGGACTTTTTCCTTGGGTGCACCACTATACTTGTAATTTTCTCACATTAATAACAACATCATCTTTTGTAGTTCCCCCCTTAGCAAGCATTAGAGTAATATTTAGTACATTTCCAATTGATAGTTTCCATGCTTGTACTTTCTTCGCAGTAAGTGTAGCCCATGTGTGAAAATAATCACATCCCTTTTTGTGATGTGATGTATCTTGCTCTTTCTGTCCTTATGTCTGAAAATAGTGTAAGAATAAAAATAAAAAACGTCAGAAAACGCATATTACATTTATTATTGACATGCAAAGATATGGTAGTCATTTCCTATTTTATACTTACATATGTGTTCTTGCTGGTAATTGCAGTCTTTAGTTTCTGGTTTTCCATTGGGGGTGTTGCAAAGTGGGGTAGATGGCTCCTTTTCGGTTGGGGGGGAAAAAGTTGCTTTTGTTTTTTTTAATGCCTGTTTGTTAGAAGCTAGTGGGGGCTGAGGGAATTTAGTTTTATTTTAGCTTTTTAGGGTGTGTTGCCATTCTTTTCAGCTTTTTAGGGTGTGTTGGCATTTAGAAATATTTTTTTCAGTACTTACTTTTTGTGTGCTTTTTTCCAGGTATGTGTGCTGTACTTTTTTGAAGATTACTAGTTTGTTGATGTTGGAGTAATTTCTCTGTACTATCTACAATTTAAGAGATAAAATAAATAGAGTGTCTTGTTTATTATTTATTATTTTACGTTTTAATTAATTAATATGTAAGTTAGTTAAAAAATATTTTACTTACTTTAAAAGGTATTTATATGTATTCTTCTACTTCTTCTTTCAGATTGTCATTATCAAAACTGGCAGAGTATTGTCATCTTGCAGCTTTCATAGTTTTTAGTGGAGTAAGTAGTCACATTTTGTGTTCCTTTTATATTGTTTGTTTTGATGATAATATTATTTTATTGGTTACTTTGCTTTACAGTTTGTTTTTATTGGTTAGTGTTTGTTTAGTTTGAATTTTTTTCAGTTGTTGCCTTCTATGGTGAATTCTAATTAGTGTTTATTTTATAATGTTGAATAAATATTTATTTTTTGTTATCATGGATGTATTATTTATGTATATATTTAAAAATAGTTTAGAATATTTATATATTTTAAGTTAATTGTTATTTTTTGGTTACCATAAAATGCTGTTATTTTAATGTTCAGTAATGAAATGTCTTTATTTGTGGCAATATTAATGTAGTTGATATTGTGTTTGTGATATTTCTGACTATTTATATGTTTATTTGAAGGTAACATTTTTGTTTCAGATGTTTTTGCTATCGATAAAAATAAAAAATTGATATTTTTAACTGCAATATTTTGGTTATCGATAGTTGTGTTTTCATTAGTTAAGTATAGGAAGGAAATATTTTTGTGAACAATATTTATTTCCCAATATTTTTGGGAATCAATAAAGTTGCTATTGATATTATATAATTGATCTGCGCCAATGCACACAGCCTTGTGCGATAGTGCAAGGGTGTGTGCTTTCTCTAAAGCATAGGTTATGTACTGAATGTACAAAAATATGCTTTAATACTTTTCCAGATTTGTATGTGTGCTGTACAATGCACCACAGATGCAAAGTTGGAAAAATAAGGGGAAATGATTTACACGTACCTCGAGGAGGCATAAGGTTTGTGGTGCGAATTCTGTTCTACCAAGGTAAGGATTTGCATCAAAACCCATGGATGGTTACATGGGAACTCTCATGTACTCCCATGTACCATTGACGGAAAGCCTGCTCCATGCAATGTAGCACAAAGTAGCTGTTAGAAATGGGGGTCTCTAGTTGCAGAGGTAGGTACCATTGTCCAAATAGGGGCCCTTGCTTCTAGTCAGGGTAAGGGGGATACACTCCTAAAATAACCCCTGCTCACCCCCTTGGTAGCTTGGCACGAGCAGACAGGCTTGTCTCAGAGGCAGTGTGTAAAGCATTTGTGAACACATACAGTAACACAGTGAAAACACTACAAATGGACACCACACCAGTTTAGAAAAATAAGTATTCTTTATCTAAACTAACACAAGACCAAACGACAAAAATCCACAATACAGTATCAAAAATAAGGCTCTTGAATGGTAGAAATAGTTCAGTTCAATGCAAGTTATCAATGCGACACTTTTCTCACAAAGTACCTTAGATGCGTCACGCAAAACAAACAAAAGGGTCGCAGGGAAGGTGATGTGTCAGTTCCTTGCTTCGGGTGAGGCGATGCGTCTGTTCCTTACTGCAGCGCAGGGGAGGCGATGCGTCTGTTCCTTACTGGAGAGGAGGGGATGCGTCTGCTTCTTACTGCGTTCCGGTGACAATGCGACAAGATGGCGCCTCGATGCGCGGTGACGATCCGGTGCGATGCGACAAAATGGCGGCTTAATGCGATGCGATGGTCCAGTGCGATGCGTGATCTTTTGCAGCCGCACGGCAGGTGCTGCGACGGTTTTCTCTGCGATGCATCGGGACCCGGTGTGGATGCGGCGCGCTTCTTCCTGGTTGCTCGGCGAGGCGTCGGAACCAAGTGCGGATGCGGCACGCTTCGTCCCCGTGGCTCGGCGATGCGTCGGGAATCGGTGCGGATGCGACACGCTTCTTCTCGCTGCGTCGATCTTCCAGCTCCCAGTGACAAACAGTCTCTAGAGGTCCTAAACAACAGCAGGCACCTCTCTGCAGGTTAGAATTCCCAGCAAGGAAATTCAGGGGAGCTGGTGGTGAAGTCTTTGTGTCCCTGAGACTTCAGAACAGGAGGCAAGCTTAGTTTCAAGCCCTTGGAGATCTTTTCTTCAAGCAGGTGACAAAGCAAACAGCAAAGTCCTTTTCTCCTTTCCTTGGCAGCAAGCAGCCACTGCAGGCCAACCCCAGACAGCAAACAGCACAGGGGCAGTATTCCTCCTCAGCTTATCCGGCTCTTCTCCTTGGCAAAGGTTTCCTCTTGATTTCCCAGAAGTGATCTAAAGTTCTGGGGTCTGGGTCCCCCTTTTTATACACACAAATTCTTTGTTCTCTGAAGGCAGAGAGTGTCTGTACCCAGCCAAAACCAGTTCTGTCCTCACCGGTGCAGCTTCCTGGTAGGAGGTGGAGACAGCATTGTTGAAAGCAGACCTGGCCCAGGCAGGTGAAAGGAAATCTCCTCCCCCTACTCTAAATTCAACCCAGGTCCCATTCAGCCCAGCCCTGACTCATCAGACTGCCGGAGCCGCTGCCCTCTCCCAGCTCATGTCACTCACAAGCCAGACATGCAATACACTTTTTTTTTTTTCTATTTTACGGAGTTTTATATAGCGCGAACTTGACCCGAAGGTATCGGGTATCAGAGCGCTTTACATAGCACTAGTAGCACCAGTTGCGTTACATGAGGACACATTCATTTTTTTTGTTAGGCACGGGGAGATTAAGTGATTTGCCCAGAATCACAGGATGTTCAGCGTCATTGCCCAGACTCGAACACGGTTCCCCAGAGCAGAGGCACACTGGATGGTTAGGCAAGAAAATACCCACTTTCTAAAAGTGGCATTTTCAAACACAGAATGTAAAAATCACCCACACTAAAAGATGCACTTTAACATTCTGAGTTCAGGCATACTAAACTTTATTTTCCTATCTTGTTCCTAGGGCCAGTTATGTTTATAAGATGTTATAAACTAACTGCCCATTCTGGCCTATGGGAACAGATAGCCTTGCAATAGTGAAAAACTAAATTGGCAGTATTTCACTATCAGGACATGCCACACACATCAGGGCATGTTCTACCTTTTACATACAATGCACCCTGCCCACAGGGGTACCTTGGGCCTACCTTAGGGGTGACTACATGTAGAAAAGGGAAGGTTTAGGGACTGGCAAGTGTGTGCACTTGCCAAGTCTACATGGCTGTCCCAGACTGCACACAGACTCTGCAATGGCAGGCCTGAGTCACATTTTACAGGTGCTTCTGTGGGTGGCACAATCAGTGCTGCAAGCCCACCAGCAGCATTTGATTTACAGGCCCTGGGCACACATGGTGCACTGTACTAGGGTCTGACATGTAAATCAAATCAGCCAATCATGGAATCACTAATCCATTACATCAATTTACAGAAGAGAGCAAATGCACTTTAGCACTGATCAGCAGTGGTAAAGTGCCCAGAGTCATAAAACCACCAACAACAGGTCAGGAAAAATACAGGAGGAAGGCAAAAAGTTCTGGGATGACCCTGCAAAAAGGGCCAAGTCCAACAGTAGCGCATAGCACAACTTTATTTTACTTTGGGAAACTTTCCAAAATAAATACTGGTTTACGTTGGATAGCAAATTCCAGCCCGAACTCTTTGTACTGGGTTTGTGTTACTTTAATGTTGTAAACCCAGCACAAAGTGTTAGTAAATCAGGGTTTATGTGCATTACAAGTTCTTAATGTGATAACTACACATGCATTTTATTAGTGCTGAACAAGTGTGCAGCAACAGCACAAAAAATATCATAGCCTAGACTACTGAATGGATCCTATCTAAATCAACACCATTCTACCTTCCTTCTCTGGCTTTACTAGCATTTAAGAGATGAGTTGCAAGTTAGGGCCTTATTTTGAGTTTGGTGGATGGGCTAATTGTGCTAAATGTGAGGAATATCCTGTCGGCCATATTATAAGTGCACTGTAGACTATGGTACTAGATATATGGCAGAGGGGACATCCCGCATATTTCTAAATTAGTGTCCTGTCTGCCAAACTTTAAATAAGGCCCTTAGTCAATATCGTGGGAGAATGTCTCTTGTATTATTATTTAATATGAAGCTCTATGATTTAATTGGAGATAGGGGTCACAAGTTCTTGGTTACCACCTGAGCCTTTGGAATGATACGTGAATAGTGCTTTAAATATAAATGTGGATACCAGGATGATTACTCATGAACATTCAGTTCTCATGCTGTGGTTCTGGAATATCGAAGACAGAATATAGAAGGGTCACAGTATCATAGCCAGGATATTGAGGGAAAAAATAACTAAAGTTTGCATAGATTTTCCATACCTAAATCCATACGTACCTTGGTGATTTATATATCTTCAAGGTACTCAGATGTGAAGTTAAGACTAGTACATCCATACCTACCTCTGAGCGCTTACCTCTATGATAATTTATCCCTTGGTCTTCTGTTCATAATATTGTGACTCTGATATTCCACCTTCTATAATCATAAATTGCAAATTTAGGACTGGAATGGTACCAGATGACTGGAAGATGGCCATTATCAGGCATATTTTAAAAGGATTACCAGCTGATCAATATAATTATAACAATATGTGGCCAATAATTGGGTAATATAGCTGCAAAAATGCAGAATAAGCAGACTAATAAATTCAACAGTGACTATGCCATCCTAGATGATTATCAGGCAGGGTTACATGCATTTCATGGTACTTTACTTGCACTAGTAGCTATGACCAAAACATTAATGCTGATTCAAGACAAGGGAGGAGTCTCCACCCTTGTCTGTTAGATTAATCTGCAGCATTTAACACACTATCAGGATGGCTCACCTGCTTTCCTGAAGGCTATCAGGGGTCATGCTACCTCCCTACACTTCAAAGTTTGTTAAGATTGAGTGTGGGAGTAGTAGTAATGAACTTTATTCGGTAAACAAGTACCATCAAGTGCAAAAACATTACATGAGATATATCATAAAACCATTTAAAACATGTCACAACACAATTCATTAGAAAAAAAAAATCATTTGCTTTGGCCATTACTTACGTGCAAAATAGGAGCAGAAATCAAGCAGAACTGTGTGCAAATTGAGCAATAAATACATAAAAAAGCACATAAACGCTATCTTCCAACTATATATATAAAATCAATATTGGTAGAATAAAACAGTCATTAAGAAAATGTGGGCAAATCGCTTGGGGGCACAATCAGTAGTCTACCACGTTTGTGCCATATGGCCTATAAAAATTTGCTTGTAGCAATGGCTATTACTGGAGTGGTGTCTCTCCTTAGTATTCTAAGGGCCACTATATATTTTGTTAGTTTCAGATTTTGGCATACGGGAATGATCCATTTCCGGCACAGGCCATGATAACTCGGGCAGAAGAATAATATGTGCGCCTCATCATCATCTGCCAAGCCACGTGCCGGACAAATACTAATGCCGGGGGCCTTGCGCCATTGACTCGTTACTGATCCCAGGGGCAGAGTGCCAAGTTGAAAACGGATATAAAGACTCTTGGCTAGAGGGGAGGAGAAGAAATCTAAAAATCCCTCGGAACGAGAGAACGGCTTAATATCTAAAAATCTGTCTGTTAGTTTGCCAATTGAATGGTTATTTAAATGAATATCTTGGATATGGGTCCAATAACTAGATTTGATGATATTAAAGTCGGTCTTACACATTCTTTCTGGGTTAATCCATAGCCTTATCAAACCCAACTTATTAAACCAGTCATAGACAAACTTGACCCAAGGTATTGATTTGGCACCCCTTATAAACAGCAATTCAACAAGGCAATCTCTGAATTCCTTCAGCTCGGAAGTGACCCATAATCAAATCCAGTAGACAAGTGGTCTAAGGGTGGCCAAATCTGCAATTCTGAGTGTGGGAGTACTGCAAGGGCCATTTTTAAGTCCAACATTTTTTGACATTTATGTTGCTCGTCTAGCCCGTTTAATATGATCTCATGGGGTAGACAATTTAGATAACCTTCACCTTATTTTAAGTGACTCCAATATGGCCAGGTTAAATTTTAACACTTGTATGAAAGAGGTAGCCTCCTGTATGAGAACCAATTGTCATAAGCTAAATACTGATAGGACAGAGATTCTCATCCCAGGGGAAGAAAGATCTACATGGTCACAGGATTGGTGGTCAACTCCACTGGGAAAAGGTCCAGACTCAGTAAAAGAAATCAGGAACTTGGGCTTCATTTGTGATAACAAATTGGATTGTGTTAGCCTAATGGTAAAATTGTCTCCATCCGGTTGTCTGCATTTAAGAGTTTTGCATAAAACACTATCCTTCTGATCGGATGAGCAAACATTTACAGTCATCTGAGCAATAGTGGGCTCTCAGCTTCTCAAAGATGTTGAGAGAGAACATCTAGTTCTGTGGGCTTTCCTTCACCTTGGTGGTATAACCAGGGAAGATTTAGATACCTTTAGTGAGAGTTCTATATTAATCTTGCATAAACTAAGCTTAAACAGAGAATATGAAAACAGGATGCAAGACATCTAATAGTGTGGAGTACAGGGACTATGGCAGAGCAAATGATGCCCAACTGACCCTGAAGGGCGCTCAACATCGACAAAATGAAGACAGCATATGCTTTTACAGAAAGGATTACAAGAGGCTATTGAAATTTAAAGAATCACAGGTTTCATGCAGAAATGAATGAATGTTTCAAGATGCTGTATAGTAAGGCATTCAACACTTTATGCTGATTGAAGCTCTGCTGTCACCCACGGGTGAGGAATGGGGTCAGTGTTAATCTTGAGAGGATCTAAGAGTGGAAAAAATATATCTCCTAAGCTATGCTCGGAGTGATACAAAATTACCATTACAGGAGGCTAAAAATAACAAGGCACTGGATCAGCCTTTGTTCCAGAAGTCCTATTCAAGTCACCATCATTGTTACCTTGGTCTATTTGGGGCTGGATTATGCAAATTGTGTTTCTTCCTCAAAACACACTGAGGGGATTATTTACAAGCCCCTAGCATTGCCAGTGCATCACTTTTTTGACACACCTGCAGTGCAGAGTGCATACTTTTGATGGGCTTGTAGATATGGAGTAAGGCAAAGAAGTGCAAGTTGCTACGTTACCTTACCATGCATCAAAAAAGCGTTCCATGGGCATTGCGCTGGGTGTTCCCACGCAACACCCATGGATTTTGTCGCATTCCCAGAATTAAAAGGACTTCATCAAAAGCCTACGCCTTTCAAGGGGAGGCGTAACGAGGAGAAATAACTTTTTTTCTCCTCCTTTTTTCCTCTTTTTGGTGTGCAGCTTTCTGCAGCACACATAAGGGCATATTTACAATGCCCCTGCTGCACTTTTACGAGGCCGGAGCATCACTTTTGTGACGCTCCAGAGGTGCAGCATGCAGACCCATATTTTCAAGTTCACGCAAAGCCACCCTGCGTGGCTTTTTATGGCCTTGGAAATATGGGGCAAGGCAATGCCTCAATCTGCGTGGAAGGGGCATACCATGGGTGTTGCTGTGGGTGTTCCCATACAACACCCGTGGTTTTTGCCACTGCCCCAGATTTACAACATAGCATAAATGTGGGGCAGCGCCAAAACTAACGCCTTCCCAAAGCAGGCGTAACGAGTCGAAATGTTTACATTTCTCCTCGTTCGTTCCTCTTTCCACGTGTGCAGCACACGTAGAACGAGCAAAATACCTTCTTTGATTGTTTTTTGAGCAGGAAGATGTCCCTTCCTGCACAAAACAATAACGTAAACAACACAGACACCCTTGCAGCATGGTACAAGAGTGCCTGCATTGGCACTCAGCTGTGGTTTGCGCGCCGGAGCTGGCAGAAAGGACAGGAATGCGCCATATCTTGTAGATACGGCGCATTCCTGCCCTTTTCTTTTGACGTGGGACAGCGCAGCTAGAAAGCTTGCGGCGCTGCCCTATGCCAAATTACTGTAAATATGCCATATAGAAGGAGGAAAATGCCACCATTGATTGTTTTTATGCAGGAAGGTGTCCCATCCTGCACAAAAACAATCATTCCTACAATGCAGACACCCTTGCACCATGGTGCGCCCATCCTGTGCCCGTTGGTGACAGGAAGAGGCGGGGAGGGGCCTTCCCTCTTGGTTTGTCTTTTTGAAGTACTGGGGCCTGTTGAAGCTGGAACTGATCGGACTACTGTTTATACTTGTCTTGACCGGGGACTTGTCTGGAGACTTTATTCTTCTTTTATTGACTATTTTATTTCTTGTAGACTATAGAGCTAGCTATGATTTCGTCCTGATACTTCTTGGTTGGCATTGTGTCTGTTTTTTTCTGGAACTTGGCTAGAGCTTCAACTGCCCACTATCCATCCACTGATAGGTGTAATGCTCTGGCTGAGCATTTCAATTCTAAAATCTTAACCAATCATTCCAAAAGGAATGTGAAAGTAAGAATTCAACTCCATTGAAAATTAGTTAGAATGGATGTTTGCCCACCCTTTCTCAATTCCCCCCTCCTTCTTTAGAGAAGTTTACAGCCCTTTTTGGGAAAATCAAATCAGGATTCCCTCTTGAACCTGCGCCGATGAGAATTCTCGCGTTAGAGCGGGAATTTTTTTTCCTTTCCCTATTTTGTTAGAATCGGTCAATATCTCCCTGGGTGATTTCAATATCCACAGTTAATGCACTTCTAATGTTGACGAATCAACACTCCTGTCAGATCTCGCCCTCTTGGGCCTATCTAAGCTCAACGAAGGCCCTACCCATACAGCAGGCCACACATTGGACATTATTTTTTCAAACTCTCCCAGTGTTCTGTGTGCGCCTCCGCAGCAACTAACATGGTCAGATCATGCGTCCATCGAATTCTCCATTCAAGGCCCAAGGGAGATGAAGGATCCTAACCCAGTCACCTATCACACCCGTAGACAATGGAAGAAAGTCACCCCGGAGTGCTTTCAAGCCTCCTTTTCGGTGCCTTGGAACACCATACCGGACAACATAGAGGATGCTCTTGCCAAATACAATGCTGCTGTCTCCGGCGCCATTGATCAACTAGCACCACTGAAATCACTCCCCAACCTTTCTAAACGTCCTCAGACTGCCTGGTTTTCTCCCCAGCTTCGAGCTCAGAAACAACTCTGTAGAAAACAGGAAAGACACTGGCGCAGTACACATGATGAGAAGGATAAAGACCGGTTCTTGGCCACTCTGTCTGGCTATCATAGAAACATAAAGGCTGCGCGTAAAGCCCACATCGCATCTCAACTAGCCCAGGCTGGCAATGCTCCAAAAATGTTATACCGTATCCTCCAATCCTTTATTAATCCCAAGGCCTGTGAGAATTTAGAGGTCCCTACGCAAATGCTTTGCAACGACATCGCCCAATATTTCTCACAAAAAATAGAGCTTATTTACGAAAAAATAGTCCCGTCAGGGAGCCAGCCTGCGGATTCCATGTCACCCGATCTGTCAGCACAGGCAACCTCCCGGTTGCTAGAGAGTTTTCCTCCTGTGACACTGACAGATGTAGATACACTTCTTCGCATGGTAAAATCAGGTTCCCCCCTAGAGTCCATCCCGGCCAAAGTTGCTACCTCTCTGGCCTGCCATCTGTCTCCTCCCATTCAGTGTCTTCTCAATCTCTCATTGAGAGAGGGTCACGTCCCGTCAGAATGGAAAGCAGCACAGGCCATGCCTATCCGTAAGAACAACAAGGCTCCGCTAACGGATTTCTCTAATCTCCGCCCTATTTCGCTCCTTCCCTTCCTGAGCAAGCTATTGGAGAAGCATGTAAATAAACATCTCTCCAACCATGTCGAACAGGCTGGTTGCTTAGACTCCTCCCAGTCAGGCTTCAGGCCCAAATACAGCACAGAATCAGCTCTGCTTGCAGTTACGGATAACATCAGGATGGCCCTAGACAGGGGCCAATCTATGATTCTGGTGCTGTTGGACCTATCATCCGCGTTCGACCCGGTTTCACACCAGTTATTGCTCAGGAGATTGAAGGCGGCTGGACTTAGAGATTCGGCTTTGCAGTGGATGACAAGTTTTCTATCTTCTCGATCTCAGACCGTCATCCTTGGCCCGCATCGTTCGGCGCCTATGGAATTAACCAAGGGAGTGCCCCAGGGCTCTTGTTTGAGCCCCACTTTGTTTAATATCTATGTAGCTCCCTTGGCCAACCTCCTTAGGGCGTGTGGGTTCATTCCCATTTCTTACGCCGATGACACAGCTGCTTTTCCCATTTGACAAATTTACTCCAACAGTACAGGCGACCTTCTCCTCTGGTATGAGAGCTATCTCTAACTGGATGAAGAGTAACTTCCTCCAATGTAATGTTGGGAAGACGGAGATTTTGCTCTTCGGGGAGGCTCCCCTACTATGGACTCCGGATTGGTGGCCGGTTGATCTTGGTGTTCCCCCTGATCCAAAATCCCTGGTTAAGGTCTTAGGCATTCGTCTGGATCAGGCCCTTACTCTGAAGGAGCATGCTGCTCAGACAGCTGGTGTCTGTTTTCACATATTGGGCTTACTACGCCGAGTCTTTCCTTTGCTTCCCGATTCAACGCGTAAGACCTTGACTCAGGCACTTATATTAAGCCGTCTGGACTACTGCAATGGCTTGTTGATTTCTGCTAATGAGTCCTCACTTAGCAGACTGCAGGTAGTCCAGAACACTGCGGCACGATTGGTCCTCAATGCCCCTTCCAGGACTGCCTCCCGCCCTCTTCTTTGCCAGCTTCACTGGCTTCCAATACGCGAACGGGTTAAGTTCAAAGTCTGCTGTACCATCCATAAGGCTTTATTTAACCTTGGCCCTGCCTACCTTTCTGAGAAATTTACACCTTATCTGCCTTCTAGGTCCCTCCGCTCGGGATCTAAGTCTCTTCTCGTGGTTCCTTGAGTCAGGAAAGCCAGATTGGGTGGGAAGGCTCTTTCCCACCTCGGTCCTTTATACTGGAACAAACTTCCTCTGTATCTAAGACAATGTCCCGACCACCTACAATTTAGAAAGCAGCTTAAAACCACTCTTTTCTGTCTCTGATGTTGTAGTATAGCCTCACTTCTTGCCGCCCGTCCAAAGCGCAGAGATACCCCTTCGGGGGTCGATTCAGGCACTATACAAACAAATAAATAAATAAATAAACAGGCATAGTGCCACTACCATGGAAACATGCGATGGTCTGACCTAAAGAAACCAGATCTTGACCCGCCTTGCCTGGATAATTTTCGTCCTATATCCCTGCTCCCAGGTTTAGGGAAAGTGGCGGAAAAGTCTGTGAATAGATGTCTGTCGAAGATTCTCAAATATAACTCAATCTTACACCAGACACAAACATGCTTTCATCCCAAGCATAGTACAGAGACTTCTCTTCTGGCAGTAGTGGAAGAGGCAAAAAAGAGATTGGATCAGGGGGCATTAGTGGCTATTGTACTCCTGGATCTCAGTGCGGCCTTTGATGCTGTTGACCACTCCATAATTTTAGATAGAGTGGGTTGGGCCGGTATCACAGGGAAAGCCCTGGAGTGGGTGGGTTCCTTTCTAAAGGAACGAACATTCCAAGTTTTTGACTATTTCTCGAATATGTTACCAGTGGGGTCCCGCAGGAGTCCTCACTTAGCCCCACACTGTTTAATATATACCTTCAGCCTTTAGCAGATATTCTACCTACCTTTGGTATCTTTATTGTCTCATATGCAGATGACACCCAGCTGGTGCTTTCTCTTGCCCCAGACTTTGCTACTTTAATATCTAATCTTGGACCCTGTCTGGAGCAGGTAGCCAGCTGGATGAATAAGTCCTGCATGAAACTCAATGGATCAAAAACAGAATTAATGATCCTTGGGAATAATTCCATTATTAAACAGGGTCTGGGCTGGCCTATCAGCCTTGGTCACCCGCCAACCCCCAAATCTGTCATAAAAATCCCTAGATCACAGTCAGGTAGGCAGGGCCTGAGGGATCTTCATTGGCTTTCCAGTGCCCAAACAGTGGAATTTAAATCATTGCGCATTGTGCACCAGGCTTTGCAAGGCCATGGTCCACCTATCCTTCAACAACTGATCACTCTCTATACTCTGAATAGGCCACTCCGGTCAGTAAATTTACATTCGGCTTCTGCCCCAATTATCAAAAACATTTGCTTTAATGTAGCAAAGCTGTGGAATACCTTACCACCAGCTATTTGTATGATAGAAAATGAGCTAAGCTTCCGGAAAGCGAGATTATGGTGACAAGAGGTTTAATAGAATGGAGAAAAGAAAAGCGACTGATGTTCAGGTCCCGCCCCACCCACTGCCCTCCCTCGCATGTCAACCATAGAGGGCTTTCTAAATCGGACTGGGGGGGGTGGTATCCAAGGAAGTCGAACTGGCTGAAAGAGGCTCTCATTGTCCAGGGACAGCCTCCCCTCACTGCCACCTGATTGTAGTTTGGCCCCAGTAATGTCCCACAGAGCGAGTGCCTCTGATGATCTGGTTCATCAGGGGGAGGATCAGGAAGGGGGTAGGAGGGTCAAACTCAGCCACTTACCCCAGTATCCCCACCGCTTAGTCCTAGAAGCAAGAGAAAAAGAAGTGGGCCCGCTACAATCTACATTAACTCCCGGGCTAGTACAATGGTTTAAACCAATCTTAACTCTGCATTTGTGGAGGGTGGCCACCCCTCCTCCAACTAGCTATTAAATAAGTTCAAGGCTATTTTAAATGCTGAGTTAGATCCTATTATGTCTAGGCTTTCCCATATTGAGGCGTGTGTACTGGAGATTTTGTCCCATATACACCCTTGCCACAGGTGAACTCAGTGCCCCTAAGCCTGTGAGTTTGTATGTGGAACACCCTGTGGTCGACCTTCCCCAAGTTGCACCTAGTACAGCATCTAGTTTGCGTGCTCCCGCCCCTTCTTCTGCTACGAACTATGGTGTTGTGCTTAACCTACCCCCGGACGCGACGCCTTATGTTGTAGTTTTAGAGCATGTCCCATCCTGATTTGATCAAGCTCCAGAAACCTAGCATGAGCTTAAGAATAAGGTGGTGCATTGGTTTAGCAAGCATCCCCACATGGTTCGGGGATAGCGAATTCCATTACAATGGTTAGAAGAGACAGATGGGTAGGTATGGACAGAAAAATATGGTCTGGGGATTGTGTGGTGGTTAATTTTGACAATCCTTTGGCTGTGGTCAATGTCCTCCCGGCCCCTAATCCTGCCACTAATCCTGCCCCCGCCTAAGATTAGTGGCCCTCCCGGCATAGTTACCTCCCCTGGGATTTTTCTACAGGCCAGATAGGGTTTGCCCCCCCCCCCCAGGTTTGTGGCACGAGAGGGAGAGGCTCCCTTTGCTAGCGCTTGTTCAGCACCTAGGCAGCTTACCCCTTTGAGCACCTTTAATAGATTCACCCCCTTGAGTAATTTAGAGCTGTGTGCTTGACTGGGTATCCACCATCCCTCCTTCTAACCCTCAGGGCTCCCACCACTACCTGAGGTGTGCTATCTTTATCCAAGGGGCTGACCCTCTTGTCATGGAATATTGCAGGTCTTTCTCCTAAATTCTCCGATCATGCTGGTCATTGTTAGAAATGGGATTTCTGGTTGGCTAGGGCAAGCGCCTAAGCCAGGCAGAAACCACCACTCTAGTCAGGGAAAGGGAGTTACATGCTGAAGATAACCCCTGCTCACCCCCTTGGTAGCTTGGCACGAGCAGTCAGGCTTATCCCAGAGGCAATGTGTAAAGCGTTTGTGCAACACACTCACACAGCAGCGACACATTAGGCACACCACAAAAGAAACTCCACACAAGGTTATACCAAAAATAGCCTTTGTATTACTCATAAAACAAATTAGAACTTCATCACATATATACACTGTGCCTCCTGGCACTAGGTATTACTTTACAGGGGATTATATACATTACAGGGCCAGTCGGGCCACTGCCATAACCATTAGAACACACAAGTAGTGAAAATCACCAACAACCAGTAACTACTGGCAAGAGGCACTTAGCATGAACACATTAGGCATAAATCATATTAGGCAGACATCCTAAATTAGCCCCAGTGCACCACAGTAACACTGATAAGGTGCACACATCACCCCAGGGCCGTAGGCCCAGCCAAAACACAAGGTGAACACCAGGCCGACTGGCCTGCTCCTCGGGGGCCCGTCTTGGGCCTCCCCGCAATGCCCTCTGTCCCACAAAGTCAGGGCTCTTCCTACTTTATATTTCCTTTCACACGGGGCCCCCACTAGCATCTCCTGCCTGCCGATGCAGCAATTAAATACGGGCACAATTCTCACAAGGGGCGGGGGTGCAACTCATCCAGGTCCCCCCCCCCCCCCAACAGGAATGCCCCCACGTTGCAGCTGCCCGCGATCTGGCGGCGCAGCTGTGTGAACCAACAGGCACCAACGGTGTGCATTTCAAGCCCCACTCACCGGGGCTTTTATCCGTCTCAGGGGAATAGGAACCAGCGGGCACCAACAGTGTGCCTTCCAAGCCCCACTCACCGGGGCTTCTCTCCTTCTGTAGGGCCAATCTGCAAACAGGAAGGATGCTCCTGTCCTCTCCCTCTGGGTCTGGTGAGCCTGTGAGGCTCCATCTTCGTTTGGCCAACTACACGGGGCTCTCCTCTGCCTCTCTCCACTTCGGCAAACACGCGGGGTGGGCTCCCGCTGAAATGCAGATTCTGCGGCGTCTCTGCCACCACCAGGCAATGCCTGACTTCCGCTGGTGGCCACGTCCGGCCCTCGGCGTCTGTTCTCACCGCACAGCCCCGCCCACGGTCAGGCTCTCCTGCCTGACTTCCAGCCGGCACTCGGAACGAGCGGAGCTGGAGCCCTCTTCTCAGGCTCGGGAAAAGGTGTCACCAAGTGCCTGCCACGCATTCACATGGGCAAAGTGGAAGCCCTCTTTCTTGAGCGTCTGGGAACACGCGGGGCTCTCCTCGTCACCACAAGAGCCCCGCCCCCAACCAGGCAACAACCGCCTGACTTCTTGCTCTGTGGCTCCTTTGCCACGGCGCGATGGCGCCCACCAGGCTCAACGTCGGAGCACCCTCCTGAGGCTCAAAGGGCTATCGAAATGAAGCGCTCTTGAGGCGCTAAGTCCCCGGTCCATCAGGGTAGAGCTGGGCACAGGCAGGCCAGCACGAAGGGACCCCCAGGAGCCAGCAGCTGGGTCCCACGGCGGTTCCTCCTCGCCCAGCAGTCCTTCGGCTTCCGCAGGTAACCCAAAAAGTTCCTTTTTTCATGGGGTCACAACCCCAATAATTATACTCATGTAAGTCTTTGTTCTGCCCTGGCACAGGGCTTTGTGCCCGGTCTAAACCGGTTCTGGGAGGGCACTTAAACATTTTATTTACAGTGCACAACAACCTCTTTTGTTAGTGTAGGCTCTGGCCCCAGACACACCACAGGGGGGCGGAGTCAGCATTGTGTGAGGCAGGCACAGTCCTATTCAGGTCCAGGTGCTACTTTTCCCACTACTCGAAATGCAGATCGGCCTATTCAGCCTAGCGCTGACTCACCCAGCCCCTCTGGAGCCACTGCACGTCCCCAGCCCCTGTCACTCCAGAGCCAGACGTGCAATACACAACAGGCAGGCACAAAGACACATAGCACACAGAAATGCCCACTTCTAAAAGTGGCATTTCTAAAACAGTGATAATAAATCTGCGAACACCATTACGCCGCATTTATTACCACTATTCCAAACTTGATCACGCTACTCCTCTCCTATCCGGAATTACCACTGAAACACATATCAGGGAATCCCCAATGCAATCCTATGAGAGGGCAGCCTCACAGTAGTGAGAAACCAAAATGGCTGTTTGTCACTACCAGGACATGCCACACAGTTAAGGCACATGTCCTACCTTTTACCTACAGCGCACTCTGCCCATAGGGCTAGCTAGGGCCTACCTTAGGGGTGACTGATATGTAGTAAAAGGGGAGTCACAGACGTGGCAACCACTTTATGTGCCACATCACAGCAGCAGTTAACTGCGCGCGCAGGCCCTGCAATGGCAGAGGCCTGAGACAGGTTTGAAAGGCTACTTTGGTGGGTGGTGCAAGCAGCGCTGCAAGCCCACCAGTAGCATTTAATTTACAGGCCCTGGGAATATTTGACACCACTTTACAAGGGACTGATAGATAAATTAAATATGCCAAACAGGTGTAGACCAATCTTACCACGTTTACCATAGAGAGCACATGCACTTTAACACTGGACAGCAGTGATAAAGTGCCCAGAGTCCTAAAACCACCAACACCAGGTCAGAAAAAATACCGGGAGGAAGGCAAAAAGTTCTGGGATGACCCTGCAAAAAGGGCCAAGTCCAACACAACCTCCTTCCAGCCTAAGCCAGGGTAGACCAATCGATAGCTTGATGGATTTCACTGCTTGGGGCGATAGAGCACGGACGCAGGCCCGCAACTGCAGGGGCACACTCCAGTTCTACGCCAATCTGAACCCATGTGGTTCCCTCTGTCTAAGCTCCCAGGACCAACTAAGCTACCCCACTGGGTCTCCGTAGCTGTCCGCGGCCAGGACCAGGCCCTAGGCCATCCAGAGGTCTCTGGTCCTTGCCATCTCACAGAGTGGGGGCAGTAGCCCCAGGTACATAGTATCCATTCTCCACTCTACCTCTCATCAGTGCAGTCCTATACTGCCACTGATCCCTCAACCCGGGGTCTGCACCCTCAGGCTGATCAGGAGTCACGGGTGAGGCTCTCCTCCCTCTACCCCTCCTTCTGGGGTTCCGCACTCTCCTCCTAGGAGAGGCACCCTCAGAACACGACTCTCCCACCAGTACAGGACCTCTCTCCTGCAACTGGTCTCCCAACCTAGGCTCTAAACCCTCAGGTTGAACCGTGTCCAGAGGCGTGGACTTCCTCCCTCTGCACCCCCCTCCAGAGTTCCGCACCCTCCCACCTGGAGTGGTACCCCCAGAAGACAAAACGGTAGGGACACTGGTTACAGATGTCCTTCCCTCCAGGTCAGGCTGAACCTAGCCTCCCAGCCCAGGGACTACACCCTGCAGCTGAACATTTGCCTGGCACACCAGGACTTCCGGAGGAGCACGTAGGCCCCCCCAAGGGTAACACATACCTCATGTGTTGCGTGACAGTCTGCCTGGCGCGGATCTCCCGACCCCTGTCTGTTGGACCTGGCCCTTTTTGGCAGGTTCCCCCCTGAACTTTTTGCCTTATATGGAACTTGGTGTTAGTCGTTTTAGACCTCTGGGCACTTGGACACTGTGGTCCAGTGCCAAGTGCGTGCGCGCACTGTGCCCATTTAGTGAGATTGACCTGCCTCCCATAGGAATGCCTTGAGGATGAGTGTGTCGGTGGTAATTCCTGTTATGAGAGGTGCAGCATGGTCAAGTCTAGTATGCCTGAATTCGTGAGAATAAATGCTGCGCAATGGTGTGCGCAGATTGATGGTGACTGGTAGAGAAATGCCACTTCTAGAAGTTGGCATTTATGTGTGCTCTGTGTCTGCCTGCCTGATGTGGATTACATGTCTGGCTCTGTGAGTGACAGGAGCTGGGAGGTGTGTGTGGCTGCAGGAGGGGCAGGGTGAGTCAGCGCTGAGCTGAATGGGACACCTGAGCTGAGAGTGGTGGGAGGAGTTGCACCTGGGACCTGAATAGGGCTGTGCCTTCCCTCCACAATGCTGGGTCCACCCCCTGTGGTGCGTCTGATGTCCCTAGCCTGTCCTGTGAAAGGAGAGAGGAGCTGAGCAAAACAAAGTGCTCCAAAGCTCCCCCCAAACCAGTTGCATCTGGTTTTCCCTAAACCCTACACCTTTAGACAAAGGGAAAGGGTGTATAAAAGAAGGGGCTGTGACCCCATGAAGAGGTTCACTTCTTGTTCCAGAATCCTGCTGGGGCATGCTGCTGCTGGGGCCCAGGGGAGGCTGCCATGAGGGCTTGCCTTCCTGGGCCCTGCATGGCCCCATCTTGCGCTCTGGGAGTGCTTTGCTTTTTACAGGACCTGCAGGACTCTGTCTGCCTCCAGCGCCCTGTGAGCGCTTTATTTTAATTTCCCCAGGGAACGGGAGAGCGTGGGCTTCGCAGCGCGGAGCTGCAGCCCTTTGAGGGGGAATCCCCATCGTAGGGATTCCCCCGTGATGCCGGTATAATTGCAGGTGCCCACCCCGCATGTGGATTCCTTTATGGCCTTTATGGGTGGAGAGCGGGTGCCCACCCCACTCTCATGATTATTTAAAGTTACGGGTGCCCACCCCGCTTATGCTGTTTAAAACGGGAGCCTACCCCGTATTGCCCTAGAAATCACCGCCGCAGCCGCTGCAGCGCGACCAGGAAGTCAGGCACGTCTGCCTGGGACATGGGCGGAGCAAGGAGAGGAGGTCCCGCCCCGCCGCGAGAGATCCTGCCGGAGCCTCGCAGGCTCGGTGATGAAGTCCCGGGTCCCAGGAGGGGGCCCGGGTGAAGAGGAGAGGTGCCGGTATGGCGGAGGGGGCACGAGGCACATTGTCGGTGCCTGCCCCCGCCGCGATTGAAGGAAAGGAGGACGGGAGCCTACCCCGCCTCCCAGAAGTGCTGAGGATGAGTCCCGGGTCCCAGGAGGGGGCCCGGGTGAAGAGGAGTGCGGCCGGAGCAAACAGCGACCCCGCCGGCCGCCGCAAGAGAAGTCCCGGTCCCGAGAGAGGAGGGGACCGGGCGAAGCCAGGGAGATGCCACCGGATCCCCCAGCGAGGCTCTCATGAGTGAGAGAGCCCCGCCCGTCGCCTGTGAGGAGACCCGGCCCCCAGGAGCGGGACCGGGTGAAGAGGAGTCCCCAGAGAGCAGCCCGGTGAGTTAGAAAGGGCTGGGGGGCTCCATGGGGGCTATGGTGGGTGCCTGATCGAGGCACAGATCCTGAGCGGCCCCGTTTTGGCAGCGGGCCGCTCCCACGTGGCGCATAGTTGCCTCAGAGCCCCGATGGCTCCAACAAGGGGCATAGTTGTTTTAGAGCCCCGATGGCTCCAACAAGGGGCATAGTTGTTTTAGAGCCTGCGTGGCTCCTACGAGGGGCGTAATTGTTTTAGAGCCTCGGTGGCTCCAACGTTTGGGGGCATTCTTATTGTAAAAGGGCCCCAGAGGGGGTCCCCAGGCACAGTGGTGCCAGCTCTTCATTTGCTTCACAGCGGCGCCGCAGTTGCGGGCCGCTGCAACGAGGGGGCTAGATTATTTTAGCCGTCCCTGAGAGGGACCGAAGCGGCACAGTGGTGCCAGGCTTCATTTGGAGACTCACAGCTGCGCAGCACTCAGGTGCCAGCTGCACCGTTTAGGCGTGATTCTTTGGGGGCATTATTGTTGATTTGGACCGGAGTAAGATGCACTCCTTGGCCCCTGACTTTCCCAGCTGCCCAGCAAGTAGTGGGCAGCTGCTACGTTTAGGCCTGCGCAGATGGCGCACCCTTGACTTTCGCTGCCCTTGCAGCGCGCCCTGACTTTGGGACCTAGGGCATTTGAGCCCCTTTAGAGATGGCCAGTTGGCCAGGGGGATAGTTCGGTTTTTATAGGGCGCCAGGCCCTGATCTGAGTTAGTTGCTAATGTGATTTTGGGTGCTAGGAACTGTGATTCCTATATTGTGGTTTACGCACCCTGTGTTATACCTCTAAGTGTGGTTCATGAGGTTGTGCATAGTATATTATGCTTGTGATTTTATTATTACCTAATGCGTAGGTTGTGAGCTATTTCCCCCGGAGAGTATTTCCTAAATGTGATTTATAGGGTGCTAGGAAATGTAATGTATGTAGCATGATTTACGCACCCTGTTTGATACCTCTAAATGTGTTTTATGATTATGAGGTTGTGTTGCATATTATGGTTTAGGCTGGTGAGGTTGGCGCATAAAGCTTTGCGCCTAATGTGATGCTGTACATAATATGGTTTATGTTACAGGCTGATGCTGAGTACAGTGGTGGCCAGTGATTACTGGTTGTACGTGCTATGTCCTACATTTGTAATATGTTCACTCAGTGATGGTTCTGACAGCGGCCCACGTGGCCCTGTCATGTGTACATAATCCCCTGTAAATATTGTCCCGTGCCAGTTGGCACCGTGTATTGTATGTGAGTACTATTCTAATGTGTTATGATAATACAAAGGCTATTTTTTATATATACCCTTGTGTGGAGTTCCTTTTGTAGTGTGCCTTGGGTGTTGCGCTGGGTGTGTGTTGCGCAAACGCTTTACACATTGCCTCCGAGATAAGCCTGACTGCTCGTGCCAAGCTACCAAGGGGGTGAGCAGGGGTTATCTTGGGTGTGTAACTCTCTTGCCCTGACTAGAGTGGTGGTTTCTGCTTGGCTTTGGCGCAAGCCTTAGCCAACCAGAAATCCCATTTCTAACATTGGTGGATCAGCGGTGGGATAGGACTTGCGTTTGCGCAGTACCGCAGCGACAACTGGCTGCACTACAAAACTCTGCATTTTAGATGGTCACATGTTGGGGATTATTGGTCTAAGATTTTTTTTTTAAGTGTTATTTCATTTTTGAAACATGTGTTCTTGTTGCAGTGTAAGTTTTCTGGAATCCCCAGATGGGTGAGATCCAGTGGTGGCAGCAGTATGTAGTCCAGTGTAGGAAGTCCCATTCCCGGTTCCCATAGTATGGTACCTAGTTCCCGGTTGAGAGGGGTACAGGTTGTGTTTCAGGGGCAGTAAGATGCTGTCTCACCAGTCTTATGGGGGGAGTGTGGATGAATGTTGTGATGCACTGGACGTTTGAGTAAATGGTGTTAGTGTGTGAGTTCTTTGATTGTAAGGAACTAGCATTGGGGAGTGACCCTAGAAGAATGGTGCAGGTGTCTCGATAACCCTCGCGGTTTAAGATGGTTCAGAGTAGCCCAGCTGGGTACCCTTATTGTGAGGCGGTTGTAGGGACTCACATCCTGTCTCTCAGGAGGAGGAGTGAGATTGGGCTGTGTCCCAAAGTGCCCGCACCTCAGTCTCCAGTACTGGTTGGTTCCATGAGGGAACACCAGGTAGGGAGCCTAGTCTGTCCTGTTGGACCGTCCTTCGAGGTGGTTTTTCCCATTTTAAGTGAGCTGGGAGTGCCTGTAATCAGACCTCCAGCAGTTCTAGTGTCTGGCAGTACCGCTCCAGTTGGGAGGGTGCAGAGGTCCAGTTTTGAGGGGTGAGAGGGGGAAAGAGTCCCCAGTGGGAACCAGTGGGTCAGGGACCAGCCAGAAGGGCTGAGTCGCCAATGATTGACCATGGTGTGCGCCACTTCTGTCCTGGCACATCTTCACGCCCTGTCAGAGGGACAGGAGGTCGTGAGCTCTGCGCCAGGCAGACTGTCACACGACACGCTAGGGATGTGTCACCCTTGTGAAGTCCTGGTTTTCCAGGCGTCTGACCCAAGAGGTACGTCCCCGGGTTGGGGAGCCAGTAGCCGGTGTTTCCGGATCTGGACTTGCATTTATGATCGCACACAGTAATTATAGTGTACACTACTAGTGAGTGCAGACCATAATGTACCGCATACATTTTTTGAGAATTTTTTTTTTGCTCCTATATTGTGATTGATATTGCCGGTGATTTTTCACCCGCGCCCATTTATTGAAAGTTTTTGATCCCCTATTGTGATTGATATTGCTGGTGATTTTTCACCCACGCACATTTCTGAGAGTTTTTGGGATCCTATATTGTGATTGATATTGCCGGTGATTTTTCACCCGCGCCCATTTATTGAAAGTTTTTGATCCCCTATTGTGATTGATATTGCTGGTGATTTTTCACCCACGCACATTTGAGAGTTTTTAGGATCCTATATTGTGATTGATATAGCCGGTGATTTTTCACCCGCTTACATTTTTGAGAAGTTTTCTTCTGTCCGTTATTGATACTGCCCATGATTGTTACAATGGGCAAGCCTATTGCTTATTGATATTGCCGGTGATTGTTACTACCCGCATATATTTTTGAGAGTTCTTTTGATTCTATTGTTGATTGATATTGCCGGTGATTGTTACTACCCGCATATATTTTTGAGAGTTCTTTTGATTCTATTGTTGATTGATATGGCCGGTGATTGTTACTACCCGCCTATATTTTTGAGAGTTCTTTTGATTCTATTGTTGATTGATATGGCCGGTGATTGTTACTACCCGCATATATTTTTGAGAGTTCTTTTGATTCTATTGTTGATTGATATGGCTGGTGATTGTTACTACCCGCATATATTTTTGAGAGTTCTTTTGATTCTATTGTTGATTGATATGGCCGGTGATTGTTACTACCCGCATATATTTTTGAGAGTTCTTTGATTCTATTATTGATTGATATTTCCCATGATTGTTACAACGGGCAAGCCTATTTATTTTTTTTAATATATTTTTTGATATTGCCGGTGATTGTTACCCGCATACATTTTGTTGAGAAGTTTTCTCCTATTTTTAGTGAGATTGCCCGTCATCTCTGGTCAGCCTGAGGGTGCGGACCCTAGGCTGGAGGATCCGTGGTAGTTTGGAACTACACTGAGGGAGAGTGGAGAATGGCTATTGTATGCCAGGGGTTACTGCCCCCCACTCTGTGGAGTGGCAAGGACCAGTGGCATCTGGGTGGCCTAGGGCCCGGTCCTGGCCGTGGACAACTAAAGAGTACCCGTAGGATAGCATAGTGGATCCTGATTTTTTTTTTTTTTTCTCTCTTTCTTTTCTCTTTGTTTTTTTTCTCCCGAGTTTCAGGGTGGCGTAGAACCGGAGGGTGTCCCTGCCGTGCGGGCCCGTGTCCGTGTTCTATCGCCCCAAGCAGGGAAGCCCATCACGGTGGTCATTGGTCTCCCCTGCGTTTTGGCTGGAAGGGGGTTGTGTTGGACCTGGCCCTTTTTGGCAGGTTCCCCCCTGAACTTTTTGCCTTATATGGAACTTGGTGTTAGTCGTTTTAGACCTCTGGGCACTTGGACACTGTGGTCCAGTGCCAAGTGCGTGCGCGCACTGTGCCCATTTAGTGAGATTGACCTGCCTCCCATAGGAATGCCTTGAGGATGAGTGTGTCGGTGGTAATTCCTGTTATGAGAGGTGCAGCATGGTCAAGTCTAGTATGCCTGAATTCGTGAGAATAAATGCTGCGCAATGGTGTGCGCAGATTGATGGTCACTGGTAGAGAAATGCCACTTCTAGAAGTTGGCATTTATGTGTGCTCTGTGTCTGCCTGCCTGATGTGGATTACATGTCTGGCTCTGTGAGTGACAGGAGCTGGGAGGTGTGTGTGGCTGCAGGAGGGGCAGGGTGAGTCAGCGCTGAGCTGAATGGGACACCTGAGCTGAGAGTGGTGGGAGGAGTTGCACCTGGGACCTGAATAGGGCTGTGCCTTCCCTCCACAATGCTGGGTCCACCCCTGTGGTGCGTCTGATGTCCCTAGCCTGTCCTGTGAAAGGAGAGAGGAGCTGAGCAAAACAAAGTGCTCCAAAGCTCCCCCAAACCAGTTGCATCTGGTTTTCCCTAAACCCTACACCTTTAGACAAAGGGAAAGGGTGTATAAAAGAAGGGGCTGTGACCCCATGAAGAGGTTCACTTCTTGTTCCAGAATCCTGCCGGGGCATGCTGCTGCTGGGGCCCAGGGGAGGCTGCCATGAGGGCTTGCCTTCCTGGGCCCTGCATGGCCCCATCTTGCGCTCTGGGAGTGCTTTGCTTTTTACAGGACCTGCAGGACTCTGTCTGCCTCCAGCGCCCTGTGAGCGCTTTATTTTAATTTCCCCAGGGAACGGGAGAGCGTGGGCTTCGCAGCGCGGAGCTGCAGCCCTTTGAGGGGGAATCCCCATCGTAGGGATTCCCCCGTGATGCCGGTATAATTGCAGGTGCCCACCCCGCATGTGGATTCCTTTATGGCCTTTATGGGTGGAGAGCGGGTGCCCACCCCACTCTCATGATTATTTAAAGTTACGGGTGCCCACCCCGCTTATGCTGTTTAAAACGGGAGCCTACCCCGTATTGCCCTAGAAATCACCGCCGCAGCCGCTGCAGCGCGACCAGGAAGTCAGGCACGTCTGCCTGGGACATGGGCGGAGCAAGGAGAGGAGGTCCCGCCCCGCCGCGAGAGATCCTGCCGGAGCCTCGCAGGCTCGGTGATGAAGTCCCGGGTCCCAGGAGGGGGCCCGGGTGAAGAGGAGAGGTGCCGGTATGGCGGAGGGGGCACGAGGCACATTGTCGGTGCCTGCCCCCGCCGCGATTGAAGGAAAGGAGGACGGGAGCCTACCCCGCCTCCCAGAAGTGCTGAGGATGAGTCCCGGGTCCCAGGAGGGGCCCGGGTGAAGAGGAGTGCGGCCGGAGCAAACAGCGACCCCGCCGGCCGCCGCAAGAGAAGTCCCGGTCCCGAGAGAGAGAGGGACCGGGCGAAGCCAGGGAGATGCCACCGGATCCCCCAGCGAGGCTCTCATGAGTGAGAGAGCCCCGCCCGTCGCCTGTGAGGAGACCCGGCCCCCAGGAGCGGGACCGGGTGAAGAGGAGTCCCCAGAGAGCAGCCCGGTGAGTTAGAAAGGGCTGGGGGGCTCCATGGGGGCTATGGTGGGTGCCTGATCGAGGCACAGATCCTGAGCGGCCCCGTTTTGGCAGCGGGCCGCTCCCACGTGGCGCATAGTTGCCTCAGAGCCCCGATGGCTCCAACAAGGGGCATAGTTGTTTTAGAGCCCCGATGGCTCCAACAAGGGGCATAGTTGTTTTAGAGCCTGCGTGGCTCCTACGAGGGGCGTAATTGTTTTAGAGCCTCGGTGGCTCCAACGTTTGGGGGCATTCTTATTGTAAAAGGGCCCCAGAGGGGGTCCCCAGGCACAGTGGTGCCAGCTCTTCATTTGCTTCACAGCGGCGCCGCAGTTGCGGGCCGCTGCAACGAGGGGGCTAGATTATTTTAGCCGTCCCTGAGAGGGACCGAGCGGCACAGTGGTGCCAGGCTTCATTTGGAGACTCACAGCTGCGCAGCACTTAGTGCCAGCTGCACCGTTTAGGCGTGATTCTTTGGGGGCATTATTGTTGATTTGGACCGGAGTAAGATGCACTCCTTGGCCCCTGACTTTCCCAGCTGCCCAGCAAGTAGTGGGCAGCTGCTACGTTTAGGCCTGCGCAGATGGCGCACCCTTGACTTTCGCTGCCCTTGCAGCGCGCCTGACTTTGGGACCTAGGGCATTTGAGCCCCTTTAGAGATGGCCAGTTGGCCAGGGGGATAGTTCGGTTTTTATAGGGCGCCAGGCCCTGATCTGAGTTAGTTGCTAATGTGATTTTGGGTGCTAGGAACTGTGATTCCTATATTGTGGTTTACGCACCCTGTGTTATACCTCTAAGTGTGGTTCATGAGGTTGTGCATAGTATATTATGCTTGTGATTTTATTATTACCTAATGCGTAGGTTGTGAGCTATTTCCCCCGGAGAGTATTTCCTAAATGTGATTTATAGGGTGCTAGGAAATGTAATGTATGTAGCATGATTTACGCACCCTGTTTGATACCTCTAAATGTGTTTTATGATTATGAGGTTGTGTTGCATATTATGGTTTAGGCTGGTGAGGTTGGCGCATAAAGCTTTGCGCCTAATGTGATGCTGTACATAATATGGTTTATGTTACAGGCTGATGCTGAGTACAGTGGTGGCCAGTGATTACTGGTTGTACGTGCTATGTCCTACATTTGTAATATGTTCACTCAGTGATGGTTCTGACAGCGGCCCACGTGGCCCTGTCATGTGTACATAATCCCCTGTAAATATTGTCCCGTGCCAGTTGGCACCGTGTATTGTATGTGAGTACTATTCTAATGTGTTATGATAATACAAAGGCTATTTTTTATATATACCCTTGTGTGGAGTTCCTTTTGTAGTGTGCCTTGGGTGTTGCGCTGGGTGTGTGTTGCGCAAACGCTTTACACATTGCCTCCGAGATAAGCCTGACTGCTCGTGCCAAGCTACCAAGGGTGTGAGCAGGGGTTATCTTGGGTGTGTAACTCTCTTGCCCTGACTAGAGTGGTGGTTTCTGCTTGGCTTTGGCGCAAGCCTTAGCCAACCAGAAATCCCATTTCTAACACTGTCCATCTGACTGTGCGCGAAGACCCCCAGGACAGAAGTGGTGTCACCATGGTCACTCCTAGAAGGCTTAACCCTCATGGCTGGCCCCTGACCCACTGGTTCTCCCTCTGGGGGCTCTCTCCCCCTCTCACCCCTCCATATGGACTCCTGCACCCTCCACTCAGGAGCGGCACCGCCAGACACCAGAACTGATGGAGTTCTGCTTACAGACGCTCCAAGTTCTCCTGACACTAGGAGATCCCCCTCAACGGATGGCCTACTAGTACAGCCTAGGCTCCCCACCTGGTGTTCACTTGGGGAACCTTCCAGGCCCTGAGACCGGGTTTCGGGCACCTTGGGACGCATCCCATTCTCACTCCTTCTCCGCAGAGATGTAACGTGAGTCCATACACCCCTCCCACTACACCGGGACCTATCTGGGCTACAAAGAACCTTTCCCACCACCCTGGGCTGGGAAATACCTGAGCCACTCCTCTTAGGGTCAATTCCAAATGCCTCCTCAGACCCTCTGGCACTCACCCAGAGGTCTGCCTCCTGTGCAAGCTCCCTGAGATCAGAGGACTCACACTCCAACAGGTGTTGGTGTAACCCTGGAAAACAACAATGGAACATGTGCTCTCTGACAATCAGATTGAACAGCCCTTCAAAATTGTTTGCCATGCTACCCATCACCCAAACCTTACAGTGCATCATAACATTCATCCACCAACTCCCCCCAAGACTGGTGAGACAGTTTCCTACTGCCCCTGAACCTCAACCTATACCCTACAGGTGTGACACCCTCTTCCTGGGAACTAGGTACCATGCTCTCGGATCTGGGAGTGGGACTTCCTAACTGGACTCAGTTTTGCTGCCACCACTGGACCCCACCCTCACTGGTGAATCCAGACCACTAAAACTACACTCAGGGGACATATCCTTAAGAGCTAGCTTTTCTCTGGCGAAGGCCCTCTCTGCCTCCGCCATCCTCTCCTGCGCTAAGACCCTTTCAGTCTCTAGCTTTTTCTCTTCAAGGACCAACTCCTTGAGACTCAACTCCTGAGCCAACAAGGCCTTTTTCTCCTCCACACCCAGCTGCGCTATCTCTTTGGCATGCTCTAACCTGAGCCTTTCCATAGCCAGCTGGTGCTCCCTTTCGTCCCTCCTATCTACCCACTCCTCTGGGGACAGGGAAAGGGATGAGGCACTGCCCCCGGCACTGGACCCAGCAAGGGACTCCCCCTCTATGGGGTCCTCACTATCTACTGGTGTCCCTGCCTTGTCATTTTCTCCCTCCTGTGCAGACTCTTCAGGACTACCCTCACACCCACCACCCTCTTGGTATGCGGACAGGGCACTCTTCCTCTCAGCGTACTCAAGTCTCCATTCATCCTCTTGCCATTGGAGCAGGATTTTCTGAAGGCTTAGCTGGGTGTCTGACCCACTCACTGCTATGTCTCTCTCCTCACAGAATCCCCTCAACTCTGACATACTGTATTTGAACAGATCACCTACAGTAAAGGCAGATTCCATTTTTGGCAAGGCTCTAAGACACAAGTACAACACAAGAGACCTTGGTGTAAGAGCTGCAACAGGAGTACACAATTCAAAAATGACACTTTTGAGGAGAAATAATAAAATCAGGAGAAATCCCCAAACATGTGATTGTCTAAATGCAGAGTTTGTAGTGCAACCATGCGTCACTGTGGTACTGCGCAAACGCAAGTCCTATCCTCCCCGCTGACAACCAATGTTAGAAATGGGATTTCTGGTTGGCTAGGGCAAGCGCCTAAGCCAGGCAGAAACCACCACTCTAGTCAGGGAAAGGGAGTTACACGCTGAAGATAACCCCTGCTCACCCCCTTGGTAGCTTGGCACAAGCAGTCAGGCTTATCCCAGAGGCAATGTGTAAAGCGTTTGTGCAACACACAGAGCAGCGACACACTAGGCACACCACAAAAGAAACTCCACACAAGGTTATACCAAAAATAGCCTTTGTATTACTCATAAAACATATTAGAACTTCATCACATATATACACTGTGTCTCCTGGCACTAGGTATTACTTTACAGGGGATTATATACTTAACAGGGCCAGTCCGGCCACTGCCGTAACCATTAGAACACACAAGTAGTGAAAATCACCAACAACCAGTAACTACTGGCAAGAGGCACTTTGCATGAACACATTAGGCATAAATCATATTAGGCATACATCCTAAATTATCCCCAGTGCACCACAGTAACACTGATAAGGTGCACACATCACCCCAGGGCCGTACGCCCAGCCAAAACACAAGGTAAACACCAGGCCGACTGGCCTGCTCCTCGGGGGCCCGTCTTGAGCTTCCCCACAATGCCCTCTGTCCCACAAAGTCAGGGCTCTCCCTACTTTGTATTTCCTTTCACACGGGGCCCCCACTAGCCTCTCCTGCCTGCAGATGCAGCAATTAAATACGGGCACAATTCTCACAAGGGGCAGGGGTGCAACTCACCCATGTCCCCCCCCAACAGGAGTGCCCCCACTTTGCAGCTGCCCGCGATCTGGCGACGCAGCTGTGTGAACCAACAGGCACCAACGGTGTGCCTTTCAAGCCCCACTCACCGGGGCTTCTCTCCGTCTCAGGGGAATAGGAACCAGCGGGCACCAACAGTGTGCCTTCTAAGCCCCACTCACTGGGGCTTCTCTCCTTCTGTAGGGCCAATCTGCAAACAGGAAGGATGCAGCTGCAGAGAGCCCATGAGGCCTTCTCCCTCGGGGTCTGGCGAGCCTGTGAGGCTCCATCTTCGTTTGGCCAACTACGCGGGGCTCTCCTCTGCCTCTCTCCACTTCAGCAGACACGCGGGGTAGGTCACGCCGGAATGCAGATTCTGCGGCGTCTCTGCCACCACCAGGCAACACCTGACTTCTGCTGGCGGCCACGTCCGGCCCTCGGCATCTGTTCTCACCGCACAGCCCCGCCCACGGTCAGGCTCTCCTGCCTGACTTCCGGTCCGGCATCGGAACGAGCGGAGCTGGAGCCCTCTTCTCAGGCTCAGGAAAAGGTGGCACCAAGTGCCTGCCACGCATTCACATGGGCAAAGTGGAAGCCCTCTTCCTTGAGCGTCTGGGAACACGCGGGGCTCTCCTCGTCACCACGAGAGCCCCGCCCCCAACCAGGCAACAACCGCCCGACATCCTGCTCTGTGGCTCCTTTGCCACGGCGTGACAGCACCCACCAGGCTCAACGTCTGAGCCCCCTCCTCGGGCTCAAAGGGCTATGAAAATGAAGCGCTCTCGAGGCGCTAAGTCCCCAGTCCCTCAGGGTAGAGCTGGGCACAGGCAGGCCAGCAGGCAGGGACCCCCAGGAGCCAGCAGCTGGGTCCCACGGCGCTTCTTCCTCGCCCAGCAGTCCTTCGGCTTCCGCAGGTAACCCAAAAAGTTCCATTTTTCATGGGGTCACAGCCCAATACTTATACTCATGTAAGTCTTTGTTCTGCCCTGGCACAGGGCTTTGTGCCCGGTCTAAACAAGTTCTGGGGGGCACTTAAACATTTTATTTACAGTGCACAACAACCTCCTTTGTTAGTGTAGGCTCTGGTCCCAGACACACCACAGGGGAGCGGAGCCAGCATTGTGTGAGGCAGGCACAGTCCTATTCAGGTCCAGGGGCTACTCCTCCCACTACTCCAAATGCAGATCGGCCTATTCAGCCTAGCGCTGACTCACCCAGCCCCTCTGGAGCCACTGCACCTCCCCAGTCCCTGTCACTCCAGAGCCAGACATGCAATACACAACAGGCAGGTACAAAGACACATAGCACACAGAAATGCCCACTTCTAAAAGTCAAGAATACAAAGCACAGGAGTAAACCCGTTAACCCAGTTGAGACCGGGTGAAGTATATAGCAAAAACAACAGTGTCTCAACCGGTAACCATTAGCAAAGGCAGTTACAGAAAGTGTATAAATCACTTGAGGAAAGGAATAAGAAGGGAGGGAGACCAAGAGCAGGTTTTTTGAATAAATGATGTTATTTGTAAGTAGTTATAACAGCACTACAATACAATTTAATTTAAAGTAACCATAACAACCAGGTGTGCACTGAACGTGCTAGTGTGAGTGAACGGCGCAGTGACACAAAGGTGAAAAAACAGCGTGAACGGCAAAAAAACAGTAAAAACAAGTTGTTCTGAGGTCAATGATACAAGACAGATCAACACAAGTCTAGTATTATGATTTAGGCAGAGTTGATTGACCACGTGGGAACCGCAATTTGCGCTGCGTAGTCGACGGCGTTTCGACCTGTTCAATATCAGGTCATCATCAGGACGATGGTTACTAAATCACAGATATTGCTGTATAAAAAGAGAAGGAGAATGAGAAAATTGAGAGTAAGAAGGCCCTGGATACAAGTATTAGAGGTAGAAGGGTGTAAAGAGGTCAGGTAAGTGATTTAGAAGTACCTGAGGGAGAAATGTCGCAGTAATCCAAACTGCAGGGTTGAAGGATGAAGGAATCTGGCAAGGGGGCAACTAATGGGGAGCAAAGAGAGGAGGAAATCAATCGTAGTGACCCGTGGGTCGCACTGACCAGACTGAAACTGTAAGGCGACAGGGGCAAGCGTGAAAAGGTACCTGAAAGCACTTTGATCGGGGAAGGGCAGTAGATGGATCTTGGGGCTGTTCAGGGAAGTGCAGGATACAGGCTCGACCTAGGAATTGAAGAGGAGATGAGAAAGCGTCCGGAGGCCCGTAGGACTTCAAGGGGAGCAAGAGCCGTGGGGGTCTTACCTGGGCGCTGGGGCGGTGCTGCCCGGCGTGGAGCAAATTGAATTTGAATAGGGGGGGGGCGGGTGTGGAATCACCGCCACCAGGGGTTTGGGCCCGGACGGGCGAGGCGTCAGGAGGCACGGTTATGTGCGCTCGTGGTCGGAAGAAATCCGGGGGCAGGCGGGAGAAGTAAATTCCAGCAGGACGAGTAAAGCGTCTGCGATTATGGCCAGGCGTGCTCTGTGATGGCCGGGGTTGAAGGTGGAAGGCAAGAAATAATGCTGATCACGTGGACATCGGGGCACTAGAGCGATGGAGGAAAGAACAAGGCTGCTGCCCTGGGGGGGATGAGACAGGGAAAAGCGCCAGAAACAAGATGGCGGCTAGACGAGTGAGGGCACCGAGTAGGACATGACAATTGTAACAGTGGCAATACATTGCCTAAAGTTTAGCAGACAACATGTTTTAAATACAGAGAAAAGAACATAAATATAATTAAAATCGGCATAATTAAATAAACAGGAAAAATGGTTTGATACAGATAAAATTGTAGATGTATCCTTAGACAAAGTACATAAGGACCATTAACACTGGTTCTGTATTTGCGCATGGGAATTTGCTAACATATGAGAGTTTAATTCGGCGAAGGAAAAGTGAGGGAGAGGACGGGGTGGTGGTAAAGGAGGGGGGAAAGCAATCAGTGATACAGATGGAAGAAGGGAAAAGGGGGAGAGGGGGAGGGGAGAGTGTTAAAGGAACATAGCAGTAACTCAAGAAAAATTGAGAAGCGACTCAAGACAAATTACAAAGAAGGTCATTATCGGCATACATAAAGGGTCATATTCAACACACATAGAAAGACCGGGCAGAGTCAAATATAGTGCGGAGCCGGAGTAGGGTCGATCATGGGTGTTACGATGTCGCAATGACAGTATTCCATTCATCTAAGGAGTTAAGTCCGTTAGCCACAGAGTTGCAACGAGCGATCCACCTGTGCTCGAATTTATTCAACAGGAGTTGTAAGTTCCCGCCCCGAATAGGCAATTGAGGGCGGTCAATGACCTGCCATGTCAGGTCTGTTTCAGAATGATTGTGTGCTTTGAAATGTGCAACTAGCGGTGCTGTCTCAATGTTGTATCTGATGCGGCTCTTATGTTGGGCGATGCGTTGCTTTACCATCTGGGTTGTCTGGCCAATATATAGCAAGTTGCAGGGGCAACGTATGGCGTAGATGACGTTGGTGATGCGGCAATTGGAGAATTGTTTTAGTTGGTAAGTGTGATCAGAGGTGACAAACACTTTAGTGTTGCTGGTAAGATCACAAACGGTACATGTCTGGCATTTGTAATGGCCTATGATGGGAGGGAGCCACCCACATAGACGTAACAGTTGGATTATTCTTTTCTTTTTGTGGCCAGGTGATAGCGTGGACCAGTTTATCAGAAAGGTTGTTGCCTCTTTTGTATGAGAACAGGGGAGGTTCTTTGAAGGGGGCATAGGTCCGAAGTATGCACCAGTTTTTTTTTATAACCTTACTGACCCTGTTGCTAGAGGGACTATAGGTGGATACAAAGGGGATGCGTGAGTTGGTGCGATTGGGTGATGGTGAGAGGAGTATTTCCCTGTGGATATACCAACGTTTCGGGTATCCCCTGTTGATCAGTTTCTCAGAGAGGATGGCAGCCTCTCGGAAGTAGTTTTTACGCCATTTGCAATTCCTCCTGATGCAGAGGAACTGTCCGTAAGGTAAGACATCTCTTAGACCACGTAGGTGATAACTAGAGTACAATAACAAGGTATTGCGCTCTGTGGGTTTACAGTAAAGAATGGTGCCTATGGTGCCGTCCTCTGCGTGGAGAGTGAGATCGAGAAATGGAAGATCATTGTTTCTTACATCTGATGTAAAGGTGAGGTGAGGTGAGTTTGGCAATTATTGAGCCAGAAGAGGAACGAGGATAAATCATCGTGTGTGCCATGCCAAAGTAAAAGGATGTCGTTGATATAGTGACGCCATAAACCGATTTTACTCAGAAAGGGGTTTTGGATGGACATAATATGTGTGGTCTCAAGGTGGTACACATAGAGGACGGCAAAGTTGGGGGCGAAACAGGCGCCCATTGAGACACCTTTGATCTGGAGATAAAAAGTGTCCTTGTAGAGAAAGTAGTTGTTGGTCAATGCAATGTGAAGGAGGTCCATGATAAACTCAGTAGGGACACGAGTGGGCCTGGGTCGTGTATCCAAAAGTTGTTTTATGACAGCAAGGCCTTCAGTGTGGGGAATGTTGGTATATAGTGATTCGATGTTGAGGCCCGCCATCAAATCAGTGTCAACGTTGAATGGGAGGTCTTCAATAATGTTGATCAAGTGGGTGCTGTCCCTGACAAAGGTGTCAGTAAGTGGGACAAACTCTTTTAAGATAGCGTCAATGTATTTGCCCAGAGGTTTCAGGATGGAACCACAACCTGACACCATGGGACGACCAGGTGGTTCTGATGGATTTTTGTGGACTTTGGGCAGTACATAGATCACTGGTGTTCTAGGGTGAGGATTGTTGAGAAAAGCATGTTCTTTTTTGGGAAATAATCGCAGAGAGTAGGGCCTGGTTGGTAACAGTTTGTATTTTTTTCCGGATGTCTGTGAGTGGGTCTGAGGTTAGGGCATGGTAGTGTGTAATGTTTTTAAGCTGACGTAACATTTCGCCATCGTATTTATCTATATCCATAACAACTATGCCGCCGCCCTTGTCAGCAGGTTTTATAACTATGCTTTGGTTATCGCATAAGCTGTTTATGGCCTGTTTTTCAGTGAGTGGGAGATTGTATGGAAAAAATTCAGATTGGTGTTGTAGTTCCTTGATCTCATGCATGACCAGTCTCTCGACACCAATAGACCCTACGAGAGGCAATTCCACCCGGCCTCCACTTTTCTGGCCCCAGCTTCCATGATGCCACCCGAAATCCTGACCTTCGAGAGACTGGTCATGCATGAGATCAAGGAACTACAACACCAATCTAAATTTGTTCCATACAATCTTCCACTCACTGAAAAACAGGCCATAAACAGCTTATGCGATAACCAAAGCATAGTTATAAAACCTGCTGACAAGGGCGGCAGCATAGTTGTTATGAATATAGATAAATACCATGGCGAAATTTTACGTCAGCTTAAAAACATTACACACTACCGTGCCCTTACCTCAGACCCACTCACAGACATCCGGAAAAAAATACAAACTGTTACCAACCAGGCCCTATTCTCTGCGATTATTTCCAAAAAAGAACATGCTTTCCTCAACAATCCTCACCCTAGAACACCAGTGATCTATGTTCTGCCCAAAGTCCACAAAAATCCATCAGAACCACCTGGTCGTCCCATAGTGTCAGGTTGTGGTTCCATCCTGGAACCTCTGGGCAAATACATTGACGCTATCTTAAAAGAGTTTGTCCCACTTACTGACACCTTTGTCAGGGACAGCTCCCACTTGATCAACATTATTAAAGACCTCCCATTCAACGTTGACACTGATTTGATGGCGGGCCTCGACATCGAATCACTATATATCAGCATTCCCCACACTGAAGGACTTGCTGTCATAAAACAACTTTTGGATACACGACCCAGGCCCACTCGCGTCCCCACTGAGTTTATCATGGACCTCCTTCACATTGCAATGACCAACAACTACTTTCTCTACAAGGACACTTTTTATCTCCAGATCAAATGTGTCTCAATGGGCACCTGTTTTGCCCCCAACTTTGCCGTCCTCTATATGTACCACCTTGAGACCACACATATTTTGTCCATCCAAAACCCCTTTCTGAGTAAAATTGGTTTATGGCGCCGCTATATCGACGACATCCTTTTACTTTGGCATGGCACACACAATGATTTATCCTCGTTCCTCTTCTGGCTCAATAACTGCCAAACTCACCTTTACATCAGACGTAAGAAACAATGACCTTCCATTTCTCGACCTCACCCTCCACGCAGAGGACGGCACCATAGGCACCATTCTTTACCGTAAACCCACAGAGCGCAATACCTTGTTATTGTGATCCTGGATGTGGGGCTGGCTCGAGGGTCCGAACCGCCCCTGCAGCGTTGCTTTTTGCCACCGCACTGTGGAGTTGAGTGCCCGTGCCTCCTGAGGTGCTGTTGAGGAGCTTGCTGCCGGCGGAGAGTGCTGAGCGTCGCTCCGGTCATGTGGTCCTGTGGGGCTGGCCCGAGGGTCCGAACCACCCCTGCGGCGTTGCTTCTTGCCACCGCATTGTGGTGACGAGTGCCTGTGCCTCCTGAGGTGCTGCTGAGGAGACTGCTGTCGGCGGAGATTGCCGCGCGTTGCTCCGGTCCTGACTGTGAAGCAGGACACGACGAGGTCCTGTGGTTCCCCCACTGCCGGCGAAGGCTGTTGTGCGGTGCGTGTGCCCGGGACTTAACTCCTCTGTGTCCCGGATGATCCCTACTGCTTCCGCTTCATTTCCCGGAGTCAGTGAGGAGAGATGGGGGCGTGGGGGCTACCAGTCTAGCGCTGCACTTCAGCGCGAGTCGCTATTGCTCTGGCCTGCATACAGGCGTCACCTGCTCTTCCTGTCTCATACTGTGGTTGCCACGTGAGCCCGGTCTGTTTTGGTGATTCTAGATGGGTTGTCCCGGACAGACTGGCACGTTGTGATGTCCCTGAGCTCCGATTTTTACAATGAAGGGCGCCCATTTTGTTTGTCCTTAGTAGTTGTTGTTGGGCACCCATTTTGTCCTCATGCTATGAAAACTGAAGAGGGGCGCTCTCTTCCCTGGTCTCTATGCTCTGCTGGCTATGGAAAGAGAAATATGCTTGCTACACTCTCATCATACGGTGGTCATCTTGGAGTGGTCATTCTACCTATATCCCACACACCTGGTCCATGAGTTCTCCTTTTACAATCATACATGCTCTACTGTTCAGGTATTCCCTTCGGCTAATAGGATAAATACATCCTTTTATGTGGATCATCCAGGATATCGAACACACTTGGTCTCTGAATTGTCCTTCAAGGACTTGCACGAAATGCCCTGCGCTAACTCCCTACTGCAATCAAATAAAATTCTCCACAGAGGGTGGCCTTGCTTGAGTGGTTAGCATGCCCCAATACCACATAGGTATATGTGACCATTTCCTTTAAGGTCGTGCGTGAAATGCCTTGCCTGAACTGCCTACCATGTAAAGATTTAAATCCAACCCTTGAATTGCCTTCAAGTTGTCACGGCCCAGCCTCCTGTCTTTTTAGCCCTAGATAGTCTGGCTCTCATGGGTCTTGGTCTACTCAAAGGAACCCGAGGGTTCGTTGTTAGCTAGTGTGTTTCAACTGCTCCCTCCACCTTCACCCCATGAATCTCTCCGTTACCTGTCTCACTGAACGCTTTTGAGTCATCCCCGACCTCTGCCCAGACTCCTGGTTTACCTACGCCTCCTATGGTAGGAGCTGAGACGTGTGCTGGTATGGATCCTAAATCTTCGAACTTCATCTCTCCTAACCTGGAGCCGGCTGGCCATAATGCTTTCCGAATCATATATCCCCCTAACCTATCAAAAAATGCTGCAAAAAACTTCAAACACAGACTACTTAAAACCCATCCGGAAACCCTTATCTCAGACCCCTTCTTCTCCATCAGAAAAGGTGTTACCATAAATGATCTCATCTTCTACACTAAACGTCATGCTCAATGGCGGAAGGCCATATACTCTCTGCTCAGGATCTCCACTTCCCTGAAGACTCCACATGGTCTTAGATTGATGGTTGCGCCCTCCTCGGCTTACAGAGCTGAAGCCACCATCTCCCTTTACAAAAACTGAACCATCCTTATACAAGCTTCAGATCGCAATCTAGTGTTATTTGACATTTTTTCCCCCACCATCATGAATACAGTGGCTAACATCAAACACGCCCCCTCGGGAGGGGCCGGTCCCCCTGTCTCCGCAAAGTCTATCTCCTACCTCTCTACCAACATCCTCTGACCCTACATCTGCTCCGAAGGGCCCCCTTCTAGCTACCTTAACTCATAATAACAAATCCCCTCAACCCCCAATGTGAACGAGCTGCGACAGCACAGTCATCATTCTAGTCTACCTGCTCTCCCCCCTCACTGTTAGCTAGCTCTGAGTCCCCTAGCTCCACTGTCCACAGCACTGCCCCGACTCTCCTCATGATCCCTTCCCTCAGCCCAGCCCGCAATCCCGACCTGCTCCCACAGGCTTCTAGGGTTCTCCATCCGTCTGACCCCTCTTCCCCCATCTTACCCATCCCTCCGAGCACTCAGCACCATTTCCTAGAATCCCTTCCCTCTGGGCACATCCATTCGCCACCTGCCCTACTATCCCCCACTTCCACTAGCTCTCTACCTCTGCAGGGTCCCCTGAACCTAGCCTCCCAATCCCACTCCCACTCTTCATTGGAAGGCAGACTTAACGAGATAGCACTCTGCCTCCAACAACTAAAGGCAGAGGTTCGTTGCCTACTACATATCACCGAGAAACTGTCAGCTAACTCCAGACTAAGCTGCTCCACTATGAACAATCACCATCTCCGCTCGCTCCCAGCTAACGGGTGTACCTGGCTCCATTCCCCCCCTCTATTCGGCGGTCACCGTCCCACATCACCCACACACCCCATAGTTGGGCCTCCGCTCCTCACCCTAACGACCCTTCTCGCCCCTACAGATGTAGAGCCTCCCTGTCTGATAGGGATATTCATTCTCTCCTACTTTCATATGGTCTGGCACATCCCTCCACCATAACAAACTTGCAACAAATTGAATCCATCCCCAAGGATCCCTTCAGGGAACCTAGGCTAAACACCAGAACATTAAACGAGAACAACCTCACGAGAGTCACCACCACACTACCTGCACCAACTGACACCAACATAAGACTCAAATGCGTGCTCCTAAACTGTAGATCGGCAGTTAAACATGCTGCGGACATTGCCGACCTCATCCTTGCTCAGGACCTTGACGTTGTAATGCTGGCTGAAACCTGGCTAAGTGACTCCGCTGCCCCCATCCTGGACATTTTAGTGCCTCCCAATTATATCATTAGGTTGGACCGAGCAAGTGGGCAAGGTGGAGGCATCGCCTGTTTACATCGTAGCAATCTAACAGTGAAAGTACTACAATCCGACCTCCTGCCGTCTTGTGAATACCTATGCATTGAAGTGACTGGTAGCAACAATCATTCATGCAAACTGCACACGTTTTACCACCCCCCTCGCGACAGCCTTCTCTTCACAGAACAGATCATGGACATTATCTCGGCCAATGCAGATTTCCATGGCACTCAGATCTTCTTGGGAGATTTCAACCTTCATTGGAATGATATGAATGATGTGGTGGTTAATAGCCTTAAATCCTTCCTACTAGACCTCAACCTAATCCAAATCTGCGACAGCCCTACTCATATCAAAGGAGCTACCTTAGATCTTGTCATTGGTAAGCCCAACTCCATCCTTCTGGATTCGATCCTCCCGTGTGATTGGACAGACCACTATTGCATCACCTTCCTCATCCTGGAGTCGGTAAGAGCTAGTAGAGCCCAGCCTAAGAACCCAAAACAGTTGAAAAGATGTCTACGGAACATCAACTCGCAAGATCTGACTGCTCTCTGCGATAACATCTTGCCCACTCCCTTGAACATGTCGGATGTCCACGACCTTACGGCCCACTATAACCGCTCAATGCTTAATGTACTAGACTTGGTTGCACCACTACAGCTAAAAAGAATGTCCTCTAAACTCTCCAAACGTGGTTCAATGATAGTCTTAATACTGAAAGAAGAAATTTAAGACTTGCGGAAAGGCTGTGGTGATCCTATCCCTCCCTTGAACATCTCTACCATCTGAGATCCCTAAGAAGCATCTACAATAAACTCATCAGATACTCGAAGGCCACCTTTTTCAGAAATCAACTAGAGCAAGCAAAAAAACGTCCAAAAAAACTGTTCGAACTCATCAAGTCCCAAGCTAACAGTCATCCTAATCTCTCGTCACTGGGTCAAGGGACACTGCCGAACTGCGAAGAAGTCGCTGATTTCTTCACGGATAAGACTATTGAGATTGAAACTGAATTACGCTCTGCCCTTGATCACCTGTCGATCAGTCCATTGAACACCCTTCTTCCCCCATGGTTGGACATCACTGACCCTGCGCAGCCCTACCTCCCCAAAAACAACGCATCCTGGAGTATTTTCCAAACCTTGGATGAATGCACTATACGCAAAATGCTGTTGACTCTGAAACCTTCCAATCACTACAATGACCCCCTGCCATCGAACCTTTTCCCGGAAGTTAGAACCTCCTTACTAACACTTTGGACTACGATAGTCACTGCATCACTTCGGCAAGGTGCTATTCCGGATTGCCTAAAATCGGGTCAAGTTACACCGATTTTAAAGAAACCATCTGCTGATCCCATGGACCTGCATAACTTTCGCCCAATCTCTAACATCCCCACCTTGGCAAAGCTCCTGGAGAAATGTGTGCTCGCCCAACTCTGTAACCACAATGACCATTTCCAACTCCTGGACCAATGCCAATCTGGTTTCCGCCCGGGCCATAGTACAAAATCTGCGTTAACGCACATTGTCGATGATGCGCTAAGAATGTTGGACCATAATGAGTCATGCCTACTGATCCTTCTTGACCTTTCGTCTGCATTCGATACTGGCAAACATGATAACCTAATGGGCCTCCTGGAACACAGGATGGAGTTGTCTGGGCCTGTACTAAACTGGTTCTCTTCATTCCTTCATAACAGATCCCAAAGCTTCAAGGTGAACCAATCCCTGTCCCATCCTGCGCCAGTAACTCTGGGGGTTCCTCAGGGTTCAGCGCTTTCACCCACGCTCTTTAACCTGTTCATGGAGCCTCTGACAGAAATTCTAAAATCATCCAGCATTCACTATCACATGTATGCAGATGATACCCAACTATACCTGAAGATCGCCTCCCCCGAGGACATTCAGTCCCTCAACTCAGTCCTTCTGGAAACACAAAGCTGGCTGACACGTAACCCCTTGAAGCTAAATGCTCTCAAAACGGAATTCCTCCCAATCGCACCCCACAAGCAATCTCCGATCATGGAACAATGGTTGAATCAGCTTACTGCTCTTAACTGTAGACCTCACCTCGTCGATTCGGCATCTTCTCTGGGTATTTTGTTAGACAAAAGTTTGAACATGCAGAAGCACATCAGTTCCCTCACCAAAGGAGCGAACTTCCAACTCAGCATCCTAAGGAAACTCAAACCTTATCTCCCTGCTCATGACCTAAAGGTTGCAGTGCAAGCATTAGTGATCTCTAAGCTGGACTATGGTAGCGCAACGCTTTGCGGCTTGCCCAGAGTGAAGATGGCTGCTCTTAGGGTTGCCCTCAATTCTGCTGCTAGGCTCATAACTGGCTCTAAAAAATACAACCATATTTCTCCGGACCTGCTGGCCCTGAACTGGCTTCCTTATGAAGCTCGGATCCAGTTAAAAATTACATGCATGGCACACAAAGCCATCCACTTCAATACCCCGCTGTACCTCGTTCAGAAACTGGAGCTCTCATGTGGCTCGAGAGCCTCCAGAAGCGCCACCACCCTATTGCTCAAACCACAAAAATTCAAGAAAAGAAAAACCTACAATCGAGCCTTCTCAGGTATGGCTCCGAGGATTTGGAACTCCCTTCCCCCCGAAGACAGGGTGAACACTTCCACTGTCCTCTTCAAAAAAGAAGTCAAAGGGCTCCTGATGAAGAAATTTCTGCCTCAGTCGGGCTACTCCACTCGATACTGAGGCCATAGCCGTTGATTTGTGGCCCAGCTGCCGGGGTCACAAGAATGCCGGACTTTATAAGACTGTGAATTTTTCGCCTTGTTGGCTCTGTTTTGCTTGCTTGTACCCTTCTTGATGTATAAACTGTAAAGCGCTCTGATACCCTCGGTGGTCATGTTCACGCTATATAAAACTTTCTAAAAAAAAAATTGTACTCTAGTTATCACCCACGTGGTCTAAGAGATGTCTTACCTTACGGACAGTTCCTCCGCATCAGGAGGAATTGCAAATGGCGTAAAGACTACTTCCGAGAGGCTGCCATCCACTCCGAGAAACTGATCAACAGGGGATACCCAAAACGTTTGGTTAGCAGGGCTTTAAAATGTGCGTGGTATAACCACAGGGAAATACTCCTCTCACCATCACCCAATCGCACCAACTCACGCATCCCCTTTGTATCCACCTATAGTCCCTCTAGCAACAGGGTCAGTAAGGTGATCAAAAACAACTGGTGCATACTTCGGACCTATGCCCCCTTCAAAGAACCTCCCCTGTTCTCATACAAAAGAGGCAACAACCTTTCTGATAAACTGGTCCACGCTATCACCTGGCCACAAAAATAAAAGATTAATCCAACTGTTACGTCTATGTGGGGGGCTCCCTCCCATCATAGGCCATTACAAATGCCAGACATGTACCATTTGTGATCTTACCAGCAACACTAAAGTGTTTATCACCTCTGATCACACTTACCAACTAAAACAATTCTCCAATTGCCGCACCACCAACGTCATCTACGCCATACGTTGCCCCTGCAACTTGCTATATATTGGCCAGACAACCCAGATGGTAAAGCAACGCATCGCCCAACATAAGAGCCGCATCAGATACAACATTGAGACAGCACCGCTAGTTGCACATTTCAAAGAACACAATCATTCTGAAACAGACCTGACATGGCAGATCATTGACCGCCCTCAATTGCCTATTCGGGGCGGGAACTTACAATTCCTGTTGAATAAATGCGAGTGCAGGTGGATCGCTCGTTGCAACTCTGTGGCTAACGAACTTAACTCCTTAGATGAATAGAATACTGTCATTGCGACATCTTAACACCCATGATCGACCCTACTCCGTCTCCGCACTATATTTGACTCTGCCCAGTCTTTCTATGTGTGTTGAATATGACCCTTTATGAATGCCGATAATGACCTTCTTTGTAATTTGTCTTGAGTCGCGTCTCAATTTTTCTTGAGTTACTGCTATGTTCCTTTAACACTCTCCCCTCCCCCTTTTCCCTTCTTCCATCTGTGTCACTGATTGCTTTTCCCCCTCCTTTACCACCCCCCACCCTCTCCCTCACTTTTCCTTCGCCGAATTAAACTCTCATATGTTAGCAAATTCCCACGCGCAAATACAGAACCAGTGTTAATGGTCCTTATGTACTTTGTCTAAGGATACATCTACGATTTTATCTGTACCAAACCATTTTTCCTGTTTATTTAATTATGCCGATTTTAATTATATTTATGTTCTTTTCTCCGATGTATTTAAAACATGTTGTCTGCTAAACTTTAGGCAATGTATTGCCACTGTTACAATTGTCACGTCCTACTCGGTGCCCTCACTCGCCTAGCCGCCATCTTGTATCTGGCGCTTTTCCCTGTCTCATCCCCCCGGGGCACCAGCCTTGTCCTTTCCTCCTTCGCTCTAGTGCCCCGATGTCCACGTGATTGGCATTATTTCTTGCCTTCGTTCCACCTTCAACCCCGGCCATCACAGAGCAGGCCTGGCTGTGATCGCAGACGCTTTACTCGTCCTGCTGGAATTTACTTCTCCCGCCTGCCCCCGGATTTCTTCCGACCACGAGCGCACATAACCGTGCCTCCTGACGCCTCGCCCGTCCGGGTCCAAACCCCTGGTGGCGGTGATTCCACCCCCCCCTTATTCTAATTCAATTTGCTCCACGCCGGGCAGCACCGCCCCAGCGCCCAGGTAAGACCCCCACGGCTCCTTGCTCCCCTTGAAGTCCTATTGGCCTCCGGATGCTTTCTCATCTCCTCTTCAATTCCTAGGTCGAGCCTGTATCCTGCACTTCCCTGAACAGCCCCAGGATCCATCTACTGCCCTGCCCCGATCAGAGTGCTTTCAGGTACCTTTTCATGCTTGCCCCTGTCGCCTTACAGTTTCAGTCTGGTCAGCGCGACCAACGGGTCACTACGATTGATTTCCTCCTCTCTTTGCTCCCCATTAGTTGCCCCCTTGCCAGATTCCTTCATCCTTCAACCCTGCAGTTTGGATTACTGTGACATTTCTCCCTCAGGTACTTCTAAATCACTTACCTGACCTCTTTACACCCTTTTACCTCTAATACTTGTATCCAGGGCCTTCTTACTCTCAATTTTCTCATTCTCCTTCTCCTTTTATACAGCACTATCTGTGATTTAGTAACCATCGTCCTGATGATGACCTGATATTGAACAGGTCGAAACGCCGTCGACTACGCAGCGCAAATTGCGGTTCCCACGTGGTCAATCAACTCGGCCTAAATCATAATACTTGACTTGTGTTGATCTGTCTTGTATCATTGACCTCAGAACAACTTGTTTTTACTGTTTTTTCGCCGTTCACGCTGTTTTTTCACCTTTGTGTCACTGCGCCGTTCACTCACACTAGCACGTTCAGTGCACACCTGGTTGTTATGGTTACTTTAAATTAAATTGTATTGTAGTGCTGTTATAACTACTTTCAAATAACATCATTTATTCAAAAAACCTGCTCTTGGTCTCCCTCCCTTCTTATTCCCTTCCTCAAGTGATTTATACACTTTCTGTAACTGCCTTTGCTAATGGTTACCGGTTGAGACACTGTTGTTTTTGCTATACACTTCTAAAAGTGGCATTTCTAAAATAGTGATAATAAATCTGCGAACACCATTACGCAGCATTTATTACCACTATTCCAAACATACCAATCTTGATCACGCCACTCCTCTCCTATCAGGAATTACCACTGAAACACATATCAGGGAATCCCCAATGTATTCCTATGAGAGGGAAGCCTCACAGTATTGAGAAACCAAAATGGCTGTTTGTCACTACCAGGACATGCCACACAGTTAAGGCACATGTCCTACCTTTTACCTACAGGGCACCCTGCTCATAGGGCTAGCTAGGGCCTACCTTAGGGGTGACTGATATGTAGTAAAAGGGGAGTCACAGACTCGGCAACCACTTTATGTGCCACATCACAGCAACAGTAAACTGCCTGTGCAGGCCCTGCAATGGCAGAGGCCTGAGACAGGTATGAGAAAGGCTACTTTGGTGGGTGGCGCAAGCAGCGCTGCAAGCCCACCAATAGCATTTAATTTAATGGCCCTGGGTATATGAGACACCACTTTACAAGGGACTGATAGGTAAATTAAATACGCCAAACAGGTGTAGACCAATCTTACCACGTTTACCATAGAGAGCACATGCACTTTAACACTGGACAGCAGTGATAAAGTGCTAAGAGTTTTAAAGCCACCAACACCAGGTCAGAAAAAATACCGGGAGGAAGGCAAAAAGTTGTGGAATGACCCTGCAAAAAGGGTCAAGTCCAACAGACGTAGTTTGTAAAAAACTACCAGATCATCTGTCTCCAGGAAACCTGCGAGGTTAAGAATGCCTTTTTTTGGAGGGCTATACCACCTATTTCCACCTGGCTGTGCCCTCAGTGGCAAGGAGGGTGCAGGTGGGGATTGATCATGTCCATAACTGTAGACCTGAGTAGGTATGTACATGATTTGCACTGGGAGGCTCAGCTGTTGCAGGGGCTGCTGTTTTCTGTATCGGGTTCCCCTCTGATAGCCTTAGCTAGTTTCTATAATGCCAAGGTGGGGAATGACAGGGCCTCCAGTCTTTCTTTCCTTAATTTGGCCTAGAGGCCTTGCGTGACACGGGTACGGGTAGGGAACAAATTGTGCTAGCAGGGGATTTTAATGGTCATCTTTGTGACACTCCTCTGGGTTCCAATGCCTCAAAACCCAGTGGCTTGCTCTCTGAGGGGCTCCATTTTGTCCATTCCATGGAGAGTCTGGAGCTTGGTGCACTTTTGGACTCCCACAACCTTCCCTTTGCCCTGGATAAACTGGTTCAGTCTCCCAACACTGTTATTCATCCTAACTTTAAGAGTAGGGGCTGTATGTCAATCATTGATTTTATCTTTGTTTCTGCTCCACAGTTCCAATTTATTTTAACATCATTTACAGTCCCTTTAGTGACCACAACCCTCTGTCCCTGGCCCTGGATGTTCTTATGGCCCCTCGGTCCTCCCGGGCGCAGACACTCGGGGGGCTTATCCTGGTGGACCAGGGGAGAAGGCTCAAGTGGTCCCAGGTGAATCCCTTGTGCCTCAATGCCTCCATTTTTGCTGAGTGTGCTCATGAAATCGCCATCTGTGTAGACTTTGATGTTGAGCGAAGTATGGTCTTGCAAGCTTTTGATGGTATTGCCCAGGTTGTTCTTAATTTACTGACAATAACGACACAGAACATGGGCTCCCAAGACACAAAATGGTTAGATAGGGATTGTGCAAGGTCCCTTCGACAACTGAAGGCTGCACTCAAACAATCGCCTAGGGATAGGAGGTTGGTTGCAGGATGCAGACAGGCTTATAAGTAGGCCCTTGCCAAGTGCAAATATACTCTGCAGGAGCTTGCCTGGGAGGAGTTGTCTTAGGCGTGTGAAAGTGGGGACAGATGTCTTTTTAGGAAGATGGTCAATAGGCCCTGTTTTGTGGTGGGCCCTGGCCCAGCAACATGCCATCACATCCCTGAACAGCAATGGGTGGACCATTTTGAAAGTGTCTATAACCAGGGATGTGGGGGGGTGGGGGGGCGGTTGAAGATAAGGCAGTACCGGTCTTACGTAGTGCCCTAGTGATATTTGCTCTGGATGAAGTCACCCAGGGAATCATGGCTCTATCCTTCAACAAAGCTTCAAGCCCAGACGGTATCCCCCCCGGACCTGTTTCGGGCCAACAGAGAGGTCTGGGGTCCTCTGTTGACTCAGGTCCTGAATGTGGCTGCACGGCTGGGCACGTTGCCTTCTTGGTCCACGGCCATTATTATACCGCCTTTAAGAAGGGGGACAAGGACAACCCTCAATGTTACTGTCCCATATCACTACTAGATGTGGCGGTAACGGTGCTGGGCAGGGTAATCCGTAATATTCTTCAGGAGTGGGAAGATACAAATATTATCAGGAGTGATGTTCAATATGTTTTAGGTCTAGTAGGTCCACCTCTGATCAACGCCTGAACTTGCATCTTATCATCAATAAATACACGGTCGCCCGGTCAGAATTGTTGCACTTAATCTTTATGGATCTGACATTTGCATACGACAGGGTTAACCGTGTTAAATTTTGGGTGGACCCGGACATTGTGGCCCTATTAGCCAACTTACACTTCGAGACTCCTGCCTCGGTGCGCTTCTTACAGGGTACTGTCCGTACCCAGTCATTTCCCACTAGTAGCAGTGTTCGCCAGGGGTGCATCTTCCCCCCATTCCTGTTCACCTTTTACCTGAATGGGTTGGAGCATGCTCTCCATTCAGCACAGGCAGATTGCCCCACGGTAGGAGCTAGATCCCTCCCCGTCCTGTTGTATGCCGACGGCGCGGTCCTTTTGGCCTGAACGGCTAGGGGGCTAGGCCTACACTTTAATAACTTTGTCTCCTTCATGGGGGTTTTGGACTTGACTGCAAATATTTCCAACTCCTATGGTCCGAAGTCTGCAGTCTACCAGTACCAAGCCCTTTAACGTGGCAAACCATGCCCTGGGTAAAGTCTTGGCCTTTCCTTATTTGGGGGTCCTATCTGATGCCAAGAAAAACTTGAGCCCGTTAATCGAGAGCAAGAGCTCTGTGATTCTTAAAACCACCTGGGCGATATTTAGTTTTGCAAGCAGGTTAGATTCTTGGGCACCGAGGGACCTATTAAAATTTTATCAGGCCAAAGGTGTGTCCCAGGTACGAAATGGAAGCGAGGTCTGGGGTTACGCAAATTTAGCTAAGACTCAAACTGCGGAAACCCAGTTTTTACGTCAGGTAGCACAGGTACCATCTTGTACCTCCATGTTCTCAGTGCACGCGGAACTTGGTCTTGATCACTTGGCGGACTTAGTGACCCTTAACCTGCTACTGTGTTGGATCAAGGTCTGGACCTGGGAGGATCTGAAACTTAACCGGTTAATCCTCTCTGATTTTCTAGCCCTTGCGAAAGCGCATGAAATCCCTTGGCTAATATAACCCCATTTCTCTCTCCTGAGGTCACTTACGTAAAGCTGCTGTTTTTGAATCATGCTCATCTGGATCGAGAACAGCATGAGATGCATAAACCTATGGTGCTAGGACATACATTGCTGAAGACCTTTCAGGGTATGGAGCCTTATCTAGCCCAGGTATGCCATCAGCGTGATAGGTTTCTTTCAGCCAGATTTAGGTCTAACTCACTTCATGATCTTCTGGCCACCCCAAGCGGCTAGGTTTCACCTGATTGTAGGATGCCCTGAGGCTGCAACAACAGGTCTCCGCAGGACACCCTACATTTTGTTATGATTTGCTGTTATTTTAGTAGGCCCAGGAAGCTATTTTAAGTTCGGCTGCTGAAGTCTCTAAATGTCTCTCAAGTAGCACTGACCCTGGTTTATCTGCAGATGCTCCCGGATGAACTTGTAATGTTTGCTGTTTTAAGTTTTTTGCGAGCTGCATTGCTGTCCAGGAAGTTGAGGCCTGATTAACGTTTGCTCTGATTATGTTGCTTCTGGGTCTTTTCTATTGGAATTTTTTAATGTGAAATTGTTTTATTGTGATTTTTATGTATATTGTATTCTTTTATGGTTGTTTTGGCAACCGAATAAAGACTTATGGCATAAACAGGCACCCACCAGCCAGAAAAAGTTGTTTGGTCGAAGCAATGGCCTTTCAGGAAATCACATTGGGGATCAGCAGGGTAGTCAGCAAATAGATCTAGGCTTTGTCTAGATGTAATTTATGTACTACTCTCCATTGCCAAAAGTAAAGCACTGTCAGAACAAACACATTGCCCAGACAATATGGAGAGCATAGGTACAGCAGTCATAAAGAACCCGATACATAAACATGCTGCAGAGAAACAGATTTTACTTGTTGAGGAGAAATATATATATTATTTCCAGTAGTTAAAGAAAATGAGAAACAGTCAAGGTGTCTCTCACTTGTGCAGATAACGCAGAGGGGCTGTACAATGAACATGATCATATGTTCTTACAGAGAATGCTCAATCCAGCCCTATTGGAACAGTGCACTGAGGAAGGAAACGCTAAAGTACATTCTTTATGCGAGGCTTATTGTCCTACCTATTAAAGAGCTTCATGCAAGTTGGAAAGCACGCACAGGGTCAGAGCCAAGGACTCTGCCAACTAAGAGATGAAACCCTGGAACATCTTATATGCATCTGCACGGCTCTTTTGAATGCACGTTGTACTTCATTAAGACAAGTTTTTGTAGCACACTGGTTGTGCATTTGTAAAGAACTGCTCTAGCAGCTTGAGACCCCAGTAGTTCTGGGAAATTCAGGCCGGTAGCTGATACACTGTTGAAAGGTCTCATGCAGTGGCAGCAGTTGCATAGCGTTAATATCAACTTTACTGTATTTAGTAGTATCATCCCATATTATGTATTGCGCAGTATGACTGTGCTCTCGCAACCTTGGAATCCGGATACCGTTCCGCTAATTTGCACTAATAGCACTTTCTGTGGGGGGGTGGGGGAGGCATTGCAGGCAGCTCAGGGCAGCGGCAGTTTCTTTATTTGGGTGTGGGCCCTGTGGGGGCATCGCCCTCCTGTTTGTTTTGACATATTTAATGTTTAATACTGTTACTCAATTCCATTTTTTTATGCCGCAGTGCGTGGCATGGCCCCAGCAAGGTTACAGGAGAGTGGCTGGGGGGTGTAAAGCCTTTGCTCCAAGCCTGCTTGATGACTGGCATCTGCTGGGCCTCCTTGGGGTGCAGACGGGTGTCTTCCTCTGACCAGCCCCACATGCGCACTTGAACCCTCGCCTACCTCTGCAATGTAGGAGCCCGGGGGAATGCTGCTACAGCCCCCAAGGCTTCAAATAAGCGCTGGTAGCGCCTGACCGAGCCAATCCTCATGTTGCTCTCTTGCTGTTTCCTAACAGAAAAAGTAAGGGCGAAGTGTCTGGATTGGCTCAGGAGTTGCCGGGGTGGACAGGGCCATGAGGGAGGTCAGGTCACAACTTCCATGCTCACGGTACACACACACGCTTGGAGACCGGAGTGGAGGCAATGACAAGCCATGAGTCTTGTTGAGGGCTAAGAGGGACAGGTGAATATCTTTAAACTTTGCGCCCTGTTTGTTTTGCCATATTAAATGTTTAATAATGTTACTCGATTCCATATTTATTATCTGCCGCAGTGCGCAGCATGGACTGGGGATGGTTACAGGCAGGGCTTTAAGTGGGATGAAAAAACTGTGGCCAATGTAATTAAGGGCGTGGCTTAAAACATGTAAGCTAACAATCTGTGCTTAGCATAGTGTGCCGCCCAACTAGTATTTCGCTGTTTGTCATTGCATCCAGATATATGCTACAACAAGTAACATCATACCTACAACAAGTCAGGACTATTGGCTTTGTCAATGGTTGTTAGTTGCATACGATAAATAAGCAGCAACTATGGCTTTTATATAATATTGAAAAAGCTTCCACTTAAAGCCCTGGTGACACCACGACAATGTTGCTGCTCCTGAGATTCAAAAAGAGAAGGGAAATCCAGAGAGAAAATGACTCTCTTTAAAGGATTTCCCTTCCCCTACAATGCTCACCTGGCATGACGTCATACCGTCACTTTTCCACTAGGAGAAGTGTGCAGTGTGAGCACGCACACATCGATGTGCCTGCTGTCTCGAAACGGGTCTCTATGGGGCTCGGTTTTGTGCCCTGGCACAGGCGGTCCGTTTTTTTCCGGACAGCAGTCTGCTGTCACTGCAGTCCGGAAAAAAGTTAGAATACACAAAACAGAGCCCATAGAGACCCGTTTCGAGGCCCCCTTTAAAAAACTGCCGGTGCTCAGCACCGGTGAGACCCGGCCCACTTAAAGCCCTGGTTACAGGAGAGTGACAAGTGGGTTTGGGGGGGATTGATCCTCCGCTCTGAGCCTGCTTGATGATTGACATCTGCCAGCCCTACTTGGGGTGAAATGCGCATGTCAGGTTGGACGGATGCCTTACTCTGACCAGCTCAACAAGTGCACTGAAATCCTCGCCTACCTCCGCAATGGAGGAGTCCGCAGGATTGCTGCTACAGCCCCCAAAGCTCCAAAAGAGTGCTCTCAGCCCTGACCGAGCCAATCCTTGCACTGCTCTTTTGTTGTTTCCTAACAGAAACAGCAACGAATCAGTGTCTAGATTGGCTCAGGAGTTGTGGGGGTGGGACAGGGCCTGAGGGAAGTCAGGTCATAACTTCCATGCTCACGTCATGCTCACAGCCTGGAGACTGGAGTGGAGGCAAAGACAAGTCACGAGTCGTGTTCGGTGCCGAGAAGGACCAGTGAGTGTGTTTAAACTTTTAGTTAGCCTAAAAGGATTAACTAAGTCCGGCCAGGGCATTCAGGGCTGTGCGGGTCTGTCCAGGCTGAGGCTCATGAAGATTTTCAGGGCTTTCTTCCTGCTATATTGTGCGATATTCTTTGAAGTTCCAGATAACTCGGTGTTGTATTAGAAGCGGATTCCTCTGAATAAAAAAAAAAATATATATATATATTCAGAGGAATCCGCTATTAATAACATCATCCACTTATCTGGCGCTTTAAAGATATCGCACGAGGATCTTATCACTTTTGCGGACAGAAGTCAATATTCACAATTTTTTCACGCAGCGCGCTGCATTGGTTTTACGCCACAACATAAAGGTTTTAAAACCAATGCAGTGCACTGTGTGAAAGTGAAAGAGCTGTGGATGCCGACTTCTGTTTGTGAAACTGATCGATCAGCTGTTTGTTGCACGCACTGCTCCACGCGAGTCCAGTGTTGCCGCTTAGGGGAGACAATACTTTTGCTGCATGGATTCTCCCCCAAGGGGCCGGGCGGAGTGTTTGCAATGGAGGTGTATGGCTGTCTGGAAAATTGCTCGGAAAATCGAGAGCTGCAGAGCATCTGCTGTACCAAGGTAGGCCCTGGCCAGGGTTAGTGCTGAAGGGGAAACTAATGGGTCATGGCAAGCAATGCAAGGAAGCTTGTTGCAATCAGTGCTGTTTTGCCTGGCAACAGAAGAGATGTATTTTTTGCTTCCAACCCTGAGTCATGCGTTTGCCTGTCTCTGGCTTTTACTCAGGCCGTTAGGCAGTGTGAGTGAATTATTCTCAGCATGCACTGCCCTGGAGGAGGTGTGACTGGGCAGGGCAGCCCCATCTGAGGCCCCGGACATCAAGGCGACGAGCACCGACATTCTTCTCTGTGTGTACAGTTAAGTGTGTCTGTTTGTCCTATTAAAAAGCCAAACCTAAGGCCTCTAAACTTCTCTTTTTTCTTTCTGTAAGATGGGCATTCCTCTTTAATTTGTTTGTGTTTTTAAAAATGTTATAAGGGCGAACTCGACTTAAGTACATTGGGCGCTTACATGAGCACCAGATTACGTCAGATAAGGTCAGAGTCATTATTTTTTTAGGCACTGGATATTAAGTGGTTGATTTGCCTATAATCACAGAATGTCAGTGGCGGCTGGTGACATTTGAAAGTGGTGAGGTGTAAAATTATTGTCGCACTGCACTACGGCGAGTGAGCGTAGCGAGTGAACCCAGAACAACCTACGGGTGGTTTCTCCCCCCCAAGAAAATTTTGAAAAAAGAGTGGACAAATGATGCATTTTCGAGCAAACTTGAGGAAACAGGAAGGTTAATAAAGCAATACGATTGAATTATTTATCATTTAAGAAATTGCTGGGTGTTGGGATTTTTTTGGGGAGGTTATTACACAGAGGACCACACAGAGATGTTGAGAGTGTGGCAGAAAAAATGTCTGGTAACATACAGCAAGATAGAGTGTGGAAGAGAGAGCTCACCTGTGCTAACTTTTACAGTGTCCACTGTTTCTGGCACCTCACACTATCCACAAATCCCACCTTCACACGCTGCCCATGAGAGCCAGCTCATCTCTGCCCACCAGTGCCAGCTTCACACTGTCCTCAAGCACCTTACAGTGCTCAGCACTGCTTGCTTGTTGGAATTCAGAATGCTGTGAACTGGCATATGAGGCCTCTGTGTGCCTCATGTGAGCTATGGCTGTGCTCCTCCACCAATACTGTTAACTGGGTATTAAATTGTGAAAGACTGAGGACTTCAAGGGGAAAAGTTTAGGGGATCCTGTACTGGTGAAAAAGGTGCAATGCAAGGGAGCTTTCTGACCGAAGAATATTAAAAGTAGAGACGAGCACATGAAAATGTGAGGCGTTTGTGTAGTTCACTTCTGTGCTAGCCCTCTTCTGTGAGGGTTATTGAAGTTTGCGCTACTGCTGCAATGCCTCACTTTTTTTGTGTGAAGTTTATGTTAGATCCTTCACAGTTTTCACCAATGCTTCCAGACCAGTATGACTGATAATGCACACTTCCCCAGTCATTTTCGCCAATATGCTGTTATGAGAACCAGGAATTGGGCCCATGGTGAAGTTTTCGATCTTGGCCTCACAAACCCTTCCTAAAGGCCTGACTGTGTGTGTGGGAGGGTGAGGATGGCTGATGATGACTCTTGTGAAGGCTAAAAGCGGGTTCTTTGAATGCAGTGTGCTTAAGGGTGGTTCTCCCTCTTCTGAAGGCTAAGAGTGGGCTGATAGCAGGTGTGTATAAGGCTGAGTCTTGAAAAGCCATGGTGAGCACTGAGAAATGTGACTAGAGCTGTGGCTAGCAAGTGTGGATCCGTGATGGTGGCGGTGAAGCACTAATTGATCCCCGGCCAATAGACACATTTCACAAAGCCTAGATTTAAAAAAAATACATTTTAAGTGTAGATTTACAGGCATTCTTGCCAAAGGTTTTCTTCTTGCTGCCAAACTCAGACACTCAAATAATCCTTTCTGAATTACGTATGCCAGCCATACATGACAGATCAGATTCCAAAATCAGCTGTCACCCACAAAAGTATGTAGTAATGGCTCACACACTCAACTTCGCAAAGTTTTCAAAGGCAGTGTGGAGCTCAAATGCTGCACACAGGGCTGAATATGGACATCTTGCTGACATGACGGGTAAATTATATGTGCAATGTAGCCTTCAAGGCAAACCGCACGCTCGTACCTATAGTTTCTGAAACTCAGCTATTAAAAAACACCCATTTGAAAAATAAATGCAAGTGAAACTCAACTTTTCGTACTTCAGGAAAAGTAAAAACTTAAGACTCTAGAGCCGTGTAATGGCATCCAATAATATTCTGCAGGACCGGTGATGTCACCAGGGCTGTCACCGAGGTATTGTTAAGTTTTTAATACCATAACCTTTCACCTTTGGAGACATGGATACACACTATGAGCCTGTTCACAAAGTCATGGTAGAAAATCAGAAACCTACTTCCATATGTCTTCTGTTACATTTGCAGGATTTTTCAACCCTTTTCAGCATTCACAAACATACCTCGTTTACTTCCACTGACGTGCCCCGGAGGATTAAAGAAGTCATTGTCGTCCATTGGTGCCTGGTTGGTCGGGAAGCTGAATCTGTCGCCACTGAATGAATAAACCCCCCTGGGTTGGGCACATTGGCTCGCGCGGGCCTCTGTGGTCAGGGACATGCGGAACTTGAGTGTGATCGTGATCTAGAGTGACGGGATGGTGTGCGTGAGTGGCATGGTGAGCCTGAGTGCTGCCCCTTAGCAGTAAAGTAGACACTATCGTCCATTGGTGCCTGGTTGGTCGGGAAGCTGAATCTGTCGCCACTGAATGAATAAACCCCCCCTGGGTTGGGCACATTGGCTCGCGCGGGCCTCTGGCGGGCAGGGATGTGGGGACGGTGAGGGTGATCTAGAGTGATGGGATGGTGAGTGGCATGGTGAGCCTGAGTGCTGAGACCTTGAGCGTGAGGTGAATGTAAATGGCGGGTTAGTGAGCGTGAGTGGTGGGTTAGTGCGGGAGGGGTCGCTGCACAGGGGGATGCCGAGTGATGTGATGAGCGTTGAGAATGTTGCTATGCTGAGCGCGAGTGATGAGAGCAGTGTCTTAGTGGTAAAGAATGTCTTTGGGACTGGCAGCAAGGTCCCTCGGAGTGTCTGCGAGTAGGGCCAGTGTGATACCCCCTTTCCATAAAATGCATAGGTGACATGAAGGGTTTCTTATGCGAGGTTTGCACGGTGCGGATAGTGTTTGTGCAGTCAGTCGGGCATGGAACTGGACTGCGTCTGCTAGTGCGCATAATGCTGGTGCACACCTGTTGTGGGGGTGAAGTGTATCTCCTAGGGCTGGCGCACACAGGCGGGCATTGGGGTGAAGTGTGTCTCCTGGTGCTGTTAGTTTTGAGGCACACAGTCGGGCCTGGTGGTGAAGGGTGTCTCCTAGGGCTGGCGCCAGCCGCGGCCGGCATGCTCGCGGGAGGGAGGGGGCGCGCGGGTGGGGAATAACAATAAAAACATAAAACCTACCTTACCGCCGGCGCCACCTCCGCTCCTGGCCGGTGTGATGGTGCAGCCGGGTCCAGCGTGGTCCTGCTGCTTTCCTGCAGGAACAGGAAGCAGCCAGCAGGCAGCCTCTTTCCCTGGCCGGCCCCAAGCCAATCACAACGCTGCAATGGCAGTGTTGTGACTGGTGAGGCGCAGCAGAGAGCGCCCCAGCCGGGCCATTTTCTCTATGTAGGCTGCATGCAGCCTACATAGAGAAAAAAGGGAGAGTGCGCATGACTGGGTTGGTCGGCCCTGGGGCCGACCAAACAGTCAGTACCCACAACAGTGGGCAAGCCACTTCCCCCCTGCCCTCGAGCAGGACCGACCGCCCGCCCGCTCACAACCAGGCACTCCAGGCACTTCTGCTTCCTCGCAGTGCGAGAAGCAGAAACATAAAATAGTAGTTTTACCATTTTATGTTTCTGCTTCTCGCACTGCGAGAAAGCAGTGGGGCAACGCCCCCACGCCCCTATGGAGGAGCCGCCACTGCAGAATGTCCAACACACGCCGTGACTCGAGCCAGTGGTTCCCAAATTCCAAGGTCGCCAACTCCACAACCCACCCACCACCCTCCGCTCAGCCATGAGAGCAACATTACACGGTTGCACAACGTAGCACTGAGCAGTGAACACTCGTTCCATCTCCCAGATGAAAGGCCTCCCATTGCTGTCTCTTTATCGAAGTCACACTATGGCTCAGATAGCATTGTTTGTAAACCCACGCCCCGGCCTTCAGCATTTCGTCCCATTCTGCGCATCCTAACGACAATGAAAAAACAATTAAGGCAGGGGAAGCTTTGTATTCGTGTGAAAGACTTTTAACAAGTGGATTCCTCTGAATAAAAAAAAAACGCACATGCATGTGCCATATTTTCATTTGAGCAGAAGGTGCCACTGCTGTTAAACCTAAACCGTAGCATGCTGCATGATGCTTAGTGGCACGGGCGCACGTGGTATGCGCTGCTCCACGCGAGTCTAAACCTAAACCGTAGCATGCTGCATGATGCTTAGTGGCACGGGCGCACGTGGTACGCGCTACTCCACGCGAGTCTCAACCTAAACCGTAGCATGCTGCATGATGCTTAGTGGCACGGGCGCACATGGTACGCGCTGCTCCACGCGAGTCTAAACCTAAACCGTAGCATGCTGCATGATGCTTAGTGGCACGGGCGCACGTGGTACGTGCTGCTCCACGTGAGTCTAAACCTAAACTGTAGCATGCTGCATGATGCTTAGTGGCACGGGCGCACGTGGGTCGCGCTGCTCCACGTGAGTCTAAACCTAAACCGTAGCATCCTGCATGATGCTTAGTGGCATGGGCGCAGTGGAACGCGCAGCTCCAAGCGAGTCCAGCGTTGCGGCTGAGGGGAGACAGCACTTTTGCTGCATGGTTTCTTCCCCAAGGGGTGGGATAGAGTGTTTGCGATGCGGGTGTGTGTGTGCCTGAGAAATGACTTGGATATTGAGAGCTGTAGAGCATCTAGGTGCTGTACCAGGGTAGGCTCGGCCGGGGTTAGCGCTGAAGGGGAAACTATGGGTCATGGCATGTAAGGAGGGTTTTAGCAGAGGCCGCCCCCGAAGGGGGCCTTGAGGGCCGGCGCCATAATGGCCGCCAGAGCCCGACAAGGAACAGGTCCGCACTGCCGGGATGCGCCCTGAGGCAGAGTGGGGAGCACTACCCGGGGGGCAAAACTCGCGCAGAAGTGGTGTCAGGTCACCGGACCAATGGGGGCGGCCAGGTGAGGGTTTGGATCCCCCAATCAGGGGCACCTCCTCCCCTCCCGAGTGCAACTGCCGAAAAGAGGGGATATAAGGCACGCGCCCCCCCTAGTGCAGCTCACTTCTACTTCATGGAGCTGGGGGAGCGGCATCGAAAATTTCGAGTACTGTCAGGGTGATTTACGACCCTAGGAGATGCAAATGAGCAAAAGACAAACAAGTGATTTGTGACCAGCCAATGATTTATGGCTGATGATTTATGATGATCATGCAGAATGATTTATGACAACAAAATGATGACCGATTGTGATAGAATGATTTATGATACCCTGAGGAATTATGACCCATGATTTATGGCTGATAATTTATGATGATCATGCAGAATGATTTATGACAACAAAATTATGACCGATTGTGACAGAATGATTTATTTATACCCAGAGGATTTATGACCCATGATTTATGATGTCCAACTGGCACTGTATGATACCCAATTTGCAATGACGTGTGAAGATGATTTATGACCCTGGCCCCAATAAGGTGTCCAGGGGAGTTGCATCTGTACGACGTATGTAATAAGTAATAAACTGCGGCCAACAATGACCACCAAATACAACGACTGTTGGCTGTGTTTATTAATGCAGATGCATAAGTATGGTACTTTTCCTGGAATGGGCATGGTGCAGGCGTTATTGCAGTCAGTGGGCCCATTAAAGCTCCGAGCTCTCTATTTTGGTGTTCTCTCTGTGCCAATGCAGCGCTGTGTGAAAGAACTGTGTATAATATATACACTGTATGTATCGCAGACTTCTGTTCGCAAAACTGTTCAGATCCCGATGAGAGACACGACCTGTCTTTAGCTCTGATTTTATAATTGCTGTTTGTGTTGGTACTGTTGTGCCTGGCAATAGAAGAGAGTCTTGCTGCCAACCTTAGGTCACGCATTTGCCTGACTCTGGCTGTTACTGCTGGCCATTAGGCAGTGTGTTTCTCGAGCATGCACACAGTAGGCAAAATATTGAGAAGGCAAAAGTAAATGAAAATACAGTGCTTACAGGTGAGTCGGTGCGTTGTGTGTTTGGGGGTTGTGAAGTGAAGGAGATGTGAGGAAGTGCATTCAGGAGTCAGTGAAAGGAGGCTGCTGAAGATAAGATATGCATATGGACAAGTTGTGGAGAGAGAAAAGGGTGCACATGTCTGACGTAAAATGAGCATAACGGGCATGATTGAGACACTCTGAAGACCACTATCCCTATCACAGACCTCAGTAATGTTTATTTCACAATCTCAAAATTTCAGAATTTAAACCTTTTCCATATTATTTACAACAAAAACATTGTTCCTCATTCATCTTAAAGAGCTAACAACCATTGACTGACACAACCAAAAGTCCTGTCTGGTTTAAAATGTATGTCAGTTGCTGGGTTATATATCTGGAAGCAATAACTGAAATCTCAGACAGAAATCAAAATACCGGTCAGATGCCACACTATAGGAATCACAGAAATGTAGTTTAGTTGTTTAAGCCATGCACCAAATTACATAGGTTATGCCCCTTTTCCTTAGGGAGAATCATTGCAGAGACTGGCCAAAACGCCTCAGCTTGGCGGACTACATTCTAACTCTTTCAAAGGGTAGTATGCATTAAGTTGGCTTTGACATGCAATTTATGTGTTTGGTTGCCACTGCTAATTATGCTTTGTATGTGCAGTGGTCTACATGGTGGGTGGGGTGGGGTCCCATCAGTATCCATTTGAGGCATGGAACTGTTGTATTCCGCTTTAGGGGTCCGTATATAGGTTTTCCTGAATCATGTCCTTATATAGGCACAATTCGCATTGCCCTTATATAGGCATAGAATCCCTGTCCTTATTTAGGCATTAACCGTGCACTCCAAATACAGGCATGGTCACCGACATCCGTCCACCCTAACGTCACAACGAGTTCTTAGAAACCAGACCCTCAAGCTTCGGGAGTTCCCCTAGCACAGGACTATTGATTTCTCCAAGAAGTCATCTATTATGTATGAACCGTTATACCTTAAGGGTTCATTCCTGACGTCTTCCTCTGTCCGACTTCACGTCAATGCTAACATTCCACGACACCTACCAGGTATAAATATACCTTCCCTTGCCCAAGCAAGTTAGAGGAGACCTCGACTTCAGAGGAGCCCGTATACCGGCCTGACGTACTGAGAAGACGCTGTCATTCCTGCACGCAGACGAATCCAGCTTCCAGTGTTCTGACTCCCTTCGCGGGGTGTTAGAGTTTCAGATCCGCCTAGAGATTCCCACCTCTCTCATTCTCAAGGTATGGAGCTGACTAGAACCTAGAGGGACTCTTGGCATACTAGACTCTTGGCATACTAGACTCTTGGCATACTAGACTCTTGGCATACTAGACTCTTGGCATACTAGACTCTTGGCATACTAGACTCTTGGCATACAAGACTCTTAGTATATCATACCAGAGAATACTGCACCTACTTCATACCTTGCACCACACTTAGGTTAGGTACATTGGGGTAGAACTAGTTCAGGGACGCATCGTATGAGTACTCGCATTTTTAGCTCATGTTATTTATGTACATGAATATATGCTAAAAGATAATGCTAGCGCAGTATTATTTATTTCTACTGCTTACGCTGTACATTATTTATCTTACATACTGTCTTGTGATCATAACAGCACATATCTCTTACACGAGAAACAAGACTGTTCAATAAACCCTTTTTATTGAAACGCCCGTCTTTCCTTTCTGTGTAACTCTGCAGAAACTAAGCATGCACGATTGAATGAGTGAAACTGTTATCTATTGTTTCCACGATTCTGAGACATGTTCCGCTTCTAAAGGGAAACAAAGTTGTCATGTTTTTCGGTTGCCAGAAACTACTCCCTTCTTGTTCTCAAGGAGTTTCTAGTGGCCTCTGAGCTAGCTGGCACAGGTAATTAAGTTTAATATAATCGATAGGGACATACCGACCTCAGTCCTATGTTAAACCTATAGGTTATATTATTCCAATGCGCAGAGCCTATTAGGGAAATAGGAACTACACTACATGGCGCCCAAACGTTTGGTTAGGCAGTAATTTAACGCTAGATACTGAGTAACTCATTCGTGCTTTTCTCAGAGACCCCTACTCACATACTCCATAAGACGTCCGGAGTGGGTAGGGTTAAATATCCGCCAAAGCTAAATAGGACAAAAACCCTATATATTAACTATTTTGGTTTGTTCAACGTTGAAGGATACAGTGTTCCAAAATATTGTGCACCTTATCTTTTTGTTTCCTTGAAACTTGTTCTACATTTTTCAAAAAACAAATGTCCATACACGGGGACAATAACACCGGGAACGGTGTAGTTGCGGCTGAACCAGTCGTAACAGCTTTTAACTTTACAGGTTTAAATGAAACCGAGGAGGGTGTTATAGACATCCATCCAAACTTAAGAAGAGCCATCACTCTAAAACTTATAAAACACGGCCTACCACCGAGAGGCGGTAGAGCAGTTTTCGTGATAGAGGCACACGAATCCTTTCAGACAGAGGTATTCTATTCATGGGTCATATTTCCTGAATCAAATTCAGTAACAAAACTGTTTCACTTCTACAAAGAAGATGAACCACCAGAGGAATATATTCCTTTCGAGGATATTGAAATTCCACTAACATACCAGGAGCATCAGCTCTGGTTTAAAGGCGCCCTAAAACATCACAGAAACATTACCAGGCTCGGTCCACTAGGTAGACCAGGAGCAACATGGCCGATTCTAGCCGGCTACACTCCTCATCCTGACCTCGATATAATGTCAGACGAGGAATTACTTACTCAACTTACAGAGTTAATCAAAATCTACAGACAATTAGTCCAATATGTCATGCGGACTTTCACAGTCCAACCACCATTGACACTTCCAAATCAAACTCCTCAACAGGGGAATACACTAAAAATTACACCACAGACTCTATACGCAGTCATGGGAAAAATGCCCACAAAACATGAGCAAATTCCATTCTGGATAGCTCAAAAAATTACTCAAATCGAAGCAGTATTTCCAAATACTAGCCCGTATGAGAAACACAGAATACTAACTATCAGTTTACCAATGGGGATCACACCACAACTGGAAGACTGCACCACTTGGGGCTCAGTCTTTGCTGCCATCTATACTAAAAATCATGGTATTCCATCAATTGCAGTAATACCTGATGTCCTGAAACAAATTCAAAACGAATACGGGGCAGAACCTGCACTAAATTTAGGTATGAAATTACTGAAAAATTTCGACCAGGTCTCAACAATAATATTATCTAATATTAAAGGGGAGGCAGCAGCAGTGGCGATCCGCCAACGATTAAGGGAATTCGATGTTACAGAACATCAAACAGAACTACCCAGAATAATAGAACAATCTTATGCAGAATTAGGCAGAGATAGTTTGGGTGGAAGACCAGTGAAGCCAAAACTATCTGAAAGTCCTGAGAAGGACTCTAATAAACAAACTCCTACATCTTCTAAAAAGAAGTGGGAAACTAATAAACAAAACTCAAACGAGAAACGTTCTCAATCTCGAGGTAGGTCTCCTCAAAAGGAGCCCTCTGAAAGGAGGTATAACCTCAGGAATAGGGATAGTTTGAAAAAGCCTGACAGGTATCAAGATACTGATACACGCTCCTCTCGTACCTTTCAGATATCGTCACAGACATCAGAAAGAAGAGGACGGTCAGAACATAGAGAAGAACGCGTGAAATCGAAAGACGACAAACACGTTCCAAAAAATAAAACAAAACCTCAATTTTCAAAGAAGAAGGTAGCAGGTCTGAAGATCAGACATGCAGAGGATACTGAGAACACAACTCAAGAACGGAGAATGGGCTCAGACAATGCTGGACAGTGCAGCAGAAGTCACAATAGCTCGCCAGAACCTGAAGGAACTTCTGGAGATAGTGGACTTGAATGAGTACATCACAGTTGAGACTCTAGACACCAGGGTTAGTACTCCACAAAAGTTATATGAAATAACACTCCGGATGGAGGGAGACATACCAAGAAAAGTGAAAGCACTTTTTTGGGAAAAACTTTCAAGGGGCTATGACATACTTCTAGCAGAAAAAGACTGGCCACCACAATTTGTCAGGGAGTGCCCACATGGCGAGAACATTATAATGCCTGCCTTCTCTAACCATATTCCAATTCACCTAAAATATACTTATGCAAGGAAATGCGCTGTTGCCCAGGCCCCAGCATTATACAAAAATCATGTAGGATGGGATGAGGATTCACCTCACCATAAAATACATCTAAAAAATGAACCTACTGCACAAAGGCAGTATCCAATAAAGCAAGAAGCTAAAAAACAGGTCAGGGAGATCTTAGATCAACTTGAATACCAAGGGGTGATTGAAACATGCACCTCTTCAATGAACAATCCTTTGTTTCCTGTCTCCAAACCAGACAACACCTATCGTCTAGTTTTGGATTACAGACACTTAAACACTTGTTCTAAAACATTTGCAGTGCAAAATGCACATAGTACAGCATTAATGAATAACATTGTGCGTAAAAAATACAAAACCACATTGGATATCTCAAATGGTTTCTTTTGTCAAAACATAGCACCTGAAAGCAGGTACTTAACAGCTTTCTCAATAATGGGGACCCAGCGTCAATTTTGTCGACTCCCACAAGGGTTTAAGAATAGCCCGGGGTTATTCTCGGCAAGAGTAACGGAGTTACTACAAATTTATGACAATGAGGCATTGTCCTATGTCGATGACATCTATCTGACAGACGATGACCTGGACAAACACTTGAACAGGGTGAGCACCATTATACTGGGCTTCGCCTCTGAGGGCTACAAATTCAACTTCAAAAAGTCCTGAATTGCCCATCTCAATGTCCTGTTCCTAGGATACGAGCTTTCAAGTGAAGGCAAGAGCTTGGCAGCCAACTTTTTAGAAAGATGTGTGCTGCTCCAACCTCCAAAGACGCTGAAAAACTTACACTCCATCCTGGGTTTCCTAAACTTTGGAAGAAATTACATTCTAAATTACGCAGAAAGGGTTAAACCTCTCTACGCATTAATCAAACCTGATTTTTCAATCAAAAATTGGACACAGGAACACACAGAAATCTTGCGTTCACTCCAAGCTAACATGTTAGCAACAAATCACTTACAAACACGCGTAAGCCAACGCAATTTAGTGATCCGAATAATTTCGGGTCAATGCGGATTCACCTACTTAACATTCAATGAGGTGAAAAAATACCAATTGCATACAAATCACATTTGTATACACAAGCAGAAATGCGCTTCACTTCAACTGAAAAAATACTGACAGCAGTTCAAACTGCAGTAGCAAAAGAAAGAGCTCTAGCCCAAGGGAAACGCATTATTGTCGTAACCCCAGTTCCGGCCTTAGAGGCGGTAACAAAAGCGAGCATTCCAAATGCTAAAGCATTACATCCGAGATGGATACAATGGGTTAATTCTCTTGCTGCAACAGATGTTGAATATGTTTTTGATCCCGATCTAAAAACACAAGCGTTCCTGCAATATGAACATGAATGTCCTCTGCCCACTGAGATTCTGCCTCTCGATCAGTACGAATTCATAATTTACACTGACGGATCCGCACAACCCGCAACAGGGAGTAAGCAAGCTTACAGTGCAGCGTGCGCAATCGTTAAAGGTCGCATGCGCGATGGCAACTTCAGACCTATGGTCACTAAAACTCAATCTCTAGGAGATTGCACAGCTCAGCGAGCTGAACTACAAGCATTCAAACTGGCACTTGAAAGTACAGATCGAGAATTCCCCACACTCATAGTGTGCGATTCTTTTTACTGTGTGCAGTCGTATAATGAATATATACAAACTTGGCTTGAAAATGGGTTCAAAGATGCAAAAGGTGGTACAATAAAGCATAAAACGCTTTGGGAACAAGTAGTTCAGTTAAAAAACGAACTACCAAAGGCTCACGTGATCCATACACTGAGTCATCAACGTGATGGCGTTCACGTTGCAGGGAATTCATTGGCTGACGAAGCCGCAAAGGGGGCTGTTCAGACGGCTTCCGTAGCTGCTATCACTCGTTCAAAAACGAAAATAGACAGGGAGATAATGTTGGCTGTCAATGCTACGAGCAAAGGCAGTGGTGCAGCGTTACCAAAAAAGTTTCCACTCAAGTACTCTTATGTAATTGATGCGAACAACGTTCCTTTTGCTCGAATCCCTGGAGTGGGGGATAGGGTAATTCCAAACATGGAACGTAGAGCAGCTTTGATTTATGAAACTCATCTGGGGGAGGGTCTGTCACATCAAGGGATCTCTAAAACAATATTGACATTAAAAGAGATGTACTGGTGGCCTGGGATGAATACAGAAATACACATATTCATCAACAACTGCATAGACTGCAAATTACAGCGAGAAAGCCACCAGACACCATGCTACGAATGTAGCTGCCCTGCACAGAACACCATTGTTAGACAGCATTAGACTATCTATGCACAGGCGTCCTCTGGACAAGTGCAATCCCACAAATACTAAATCAAGGTTCCTATGGATATGGCCTCAGCGCTCGGCTGACGCTCGAACTGTTATAAAAGATTTGCGAGTCTTTATCGGCACATACGCAATAGGCACGCTACATTCTGACCAGGGCCCTGCGTTTAGCTCTCGGGCTTACAAAGACGCCATGGCCAGTCTGGGCGTTGCATTGCGGTACTCCTCTCCGTTTCATCCTGAGGGAAAATCTGTTGTGGAAAGGAAAAAACGGGACATAAAGCAGTCTATAACAGCTAGGGTATTAGGTTCTGGTGATGGGTGGGTCAAACATCTATATGGGGTCCAACGCTCATTAAACAATTTGCCAAGACGTTCTCTAGGGGGGGTCACTCCATATGAGGTCCTATTTGGGACAAGAATGTGGGTGCCAGATCTGGAATGCAGTGGCACAGTGGTGGAAAATAAACGTTTTGATGTCAAAGATCGTTTGGCTGTTTTACAGGACTTAAATGAACTAAGAACGAAACAAAGCAACGTATTCCTGCAGCCAACCACCAATGGAGAAAAACCGGCGGTCCCAGCAAGGCCTGTCTGGATTCCAAAAGTTGGGGATCTGGTCAGAGAGAAGATTGCGGACAAGAAGGAATTTGGACCTTCTTACAGACAACCAGTACCTGTCCTAGCCGTTCAAGGAACAAGAACAGTACTTCTGCCGCCCCTTGCTGGAAAAAAGGAGAAAAGATTTGTGTCCATCGACCTCATCAAACCACAGTATGTGGCCAATACTAAATAGTAGGCCTCGTGGACTCCGACCTAGTAGCAGACACACTCCTCTCGCTACTATCCAAGAGGTTCAGACTGAAAGACTGATAACTATCGAGAATTCAGCAGTAACAGATGAAGGACTGAGCAACAATGCTATGGAACTCATCCCTCTTGAAACACAAATAACAGTTCGTCCAAATACACCTGTCTACACCAATGTAACAAGTGATCAACTGGTTCCAGCGATTTCTACAAATCCTGATGCAATTTCAACAATTGACAGAACTGCTTCTGGCTATTTCATTAACTTTGATACGTTTTCTGAGGATCCGAGTGAGCCCGAGACGTCGCCAGCATCAAAAACTTTTAAACAGCAAGTACAAGACTTTTTACATTTTATGAAAAAGACTTATCTAGTTTCACCATGGACTGAACTTTGGGTTATTTCTGGAATATTTTTCTTCCTGCTTTGGCTAGCTTTGGTTATGACTATGAGCGTGCTTATAAATGGGAGATACATCCATTTGGACATTGAAAGGAAAGAAGTGAACTTACTTTTGAAACCTCACAAATCATCCCATCGTGAAACAAGAGACTTGTCTGCAGTGAACATCACAGCCGTTCCTATACAGGATGGTATAGTGTGGGACAAAACAGATTTTGATATCTTCGGCCCGACGGAACATTTGAACATTCCACATTTATTTAAGATTTCACTGAGTGATTTCGTTTCATCCAGTACCTTTTCTGATGATTGGGACTTTGATACTGTAAATGATATGATGTTTGACCTAGAACATTCTGCTGCATTTTCTAATAATGAATATTTAGAGGGTTCATCAGACTATGAACAGCTGTATTGCTATAACCACTATGGTCATCATTTTTTGCATAAATCTGCAACACCTAGAAAAGTGTTTATGTTTAACCAATGGGAGCAAAAAGTAGTTCCAAAAGGTAGTTCCAAAACATTTGCTAAGAAGTTTCCATATTTTTCAGGATACAATACATCTGATCCAGAAACATTTTACTATAGAAATGTAAACAAAACAGGACTGAAAATTATGGTAACAAATACAAAACAGATTTACTCTGCAAAATGTATTGCCCAACTGTCTAGACATGGTTTCGACTTATGGAAAGAGACAATAGACACAAAATCTGTCTGGGGTACTAAAGATTGGCAAGTACAGGGGATAGAAGCTTTATTTAGAGCCTGTATTATCCCTCAGCAAATAATGTTTTTGAATGACACGGTCCAACAAACGTCTTGCCTTGGGTTAGCCAAGATCAAAGACATGAAAAATCCTTCTGTACCAACACCTGCAAGTGATAACAATTCACAGGCAGCGGTTACAGTTGACACCATACTACAACTCAACAGAACAAATCCTGATTGGAGAAAATGGTTGATCTGGCCCACAGACACAAACAACTGTCAAGACAGATTCCTGAATAAAACACAGGGGTTTACTATTCATAGGCCAGACCCACGATACGTCCAAAGACAGCATCCGGGGGTAGTAACAACATACAGTGTAGGAAAATTATGCCTCGATTAGCTGCACAAATCTACACTTAAGGATGTGAGACAACACTTATCTTTACTTAAAGAAGACGCAGACCTTAGGGAATTCTTGCTTGGACCAAGAAAACCGCGTCAAAAACGTTTCATATATGCCGGCATCTATGCTGCTTATAATGAAGCATGGAAGATATCACAGATGGAGGCCGCAGAACGAATACGTGAACTTGATCGTATTAACTTAGAGAAAACTCTCTCTGTGGTCGACAATGGGTTAACAACTTTGTCCTCCAGAATTTATTCATTGGACAGTATTGTATCCTCTGCTATCGACATACTGGAACAAGATTTAGCCATGTTACAACAAGGCCAAACACAGTTACGTTCTATTATGTTATTAAGCTGGACGCTGCAATCTTTGCGTGCGGGCTATGTGCGGGCTATGTGCCTTGGCGTTTTATCAACACGACGGCTCTGTTTGTAGAATACAATCTAACTGATAAACAGATCGAACTGGCACAAAGGGGAGCAAAGTATACAGTACTGAGCATTGAAAAACTTGAGAAATTACCATTCACAGTGGCAGAAAAACCAGCTACAGAATGGCTTATTCATGGCAAAATTAGTCTACCTGTGACTACTTTCCAGTTTAAGTATTGCCTTAAACAGATGCAAGCAGGCAAATATGAAAGGTTGGGTAAAGAATACATTAAGACATCCTGGAATTTACCATAAACATTTAGATGTTGGAGTGGGGATCGTGAAGTGTTTTTAAGCGGTACACACTGTGAAAATGCACTGAGCGGTTCACTGATTTGTCAGGACATATCTTTACACGGGGCTTGTAATGGTTCTGTGGCAAATTTGTCCTGCCACCAGCAGGGTACACCAGCTGCTGTGATTAATCCAACGTTTGGACAACTTTCTAATGGGAGTTACCTCATGTTGAATGATCAGAGTTGCTGTGGCATGTTGCCAGGCATCCCATATCTAGTAACGGTCAACTCCAGGGTCACTTGCTGTATGCAAGTATTGTTTGCCCCAATAGACACAGTCAGGGAGTTGCCTTTATGGCCTTCGTTGAATGTCTCTTTTATACGATTTGATACTTTAAGCAGAATGAAAGCCATGCTTCTACAACAATCAGTGCCTTTGACCTCGGCCAAAGAAACCTATGATCTACAAGTTGCAAGGACTTCGGCTGAGATACAAGCTTTAATTCGTACAAACTGCCCTATACAATTCGTAGAAATGATAGGACGTATCTTTAACATGTCAGATACAAGCGGAATTGTACAGGTATTTAAGACCATCTGTTCCGGACTATTAGCACCTTTCCAGGCTGTCCTCGGAATCATCCCAAACTTCGCACATTCGGTGTTTGGTGGTGTGCCATTACTTCTAGCACTTGTTGCAGGAATTCTGTTTCTATTCCTCCTACTACGCTATGGCAAGCCTCTTCGCCAACATCACTCCGAGCGATGTGGAGAGAGCCCTCCTTGAACGGAAATGCCGTGAGCGAATAGTACAGCTTTTGGGCATGCCTCGTCTACGGGAACTTAATATAACGTGGTTCCTGTCATTCAGACCAATCTGGCAAGATTGCATCTTACCTGTTCTACGCTGCCTGTTTTGCGGTGAAGAATGCGTGCTAGACATCTGTCTAACACTCCCATCAGTCATGCCAACGGATATCAATACTCTGCTGGACCCGATAACGGCCCATGCTGTGTGTTGTCCCCAGAGGCTTCCAATTCTGATGGCGGCATTCATTGAGATCTCACAGACGCTTCCGGCTGCTGCTGAGGTACGAGATGGATCAACGGGCACACAGGTAACAACGGACGTGAACATTGCATCTTCTGCTGAAAGCGATGTTTCTCATCTCTGTGCAATTAACCTTCTGAACGAGGTGTTCCAAATGTCACCGACTTCGGTGGATGATATTTTGGCTACGGACATAGATGATCTAATGTTTACACCAGACCCATACACTGACTTTGATTCGGCTCACAGTGTACCAGGGCACCATTGAAATTTGGCCTTCATATTTTCAAAAATTGGAACTTTTCCCAGAATTGAACTTTTTCTTTTTTAAATTTTGGAAATTACATGGCAAAATGAACAATCTGCTTACAGTAGAACTAGTCTTATAAAACGGACTTCTTTGAAAACTTCCAGGGAAAACATTGTCACCTTATTTGTCTAACATTTCATTTACTTCCATGATATGCGATGGCTTGATTTAAAGAACTTATCGACCATTTCGTCATATGTATATATTTCTGTTTTCATTTAAGTTACATTTTACTTCAGTTACATACTTAGTATGCACTCAATGCTTTAAATGTACAGTACCTATTGCATTTCAACAGTTTTGAGCTTCTTTTAAAATGTTTTTTAGAAATACTTTTAGCAATATGTGGTACTCAATTTTATGTTTAGCATTTTAAATGTTTAGCATTTAGTATTATTGTTCACTCGAAGATGGAGTGGGTGTTGTATTCCGCTTTAGGGGTCCGTATATAGGTTTTCCTGAATCATGTCCTTATATAGGCACAATTTGCATTGCCCTTATATAGGCATAGAATCCCTGTCCTTATTTAGGCATTAACCGTGCACTCCAAATACAGGCATGGTCACCGACATCCGTCCACCCTAACGTCACAACGAGTTCTTAGAAACCAGACCCTCAAGCTTCGGGAGTTCCCCTAGCACAGGACTATTGATTTCTCCAAGAACTCATCTATTATGTATGAACCGTTATACCTTAAGGGTTCATTCCTGATGTCTTCCTCTGTCCGACTTCACGTCAATGCTAACATTCCACGACACCTACCAGGTATAAATATACCTTCCCTTGCCCAAGCAAGTTAGAAGAGACCTCGACTTCAGAGGAGCCCGTATCCCGGCCTGACGCACTGAGAAGACGCTGTCATTCCTGCACGCAGACAAATCCAGCTTCCAGTGTTCTGACTCCCTTCGCGGGGTGTTAGAATTTCAGATCTGGCTAGAGATTCCCACCTCTCTCATTCTCAAGGTATGGAGCTGACTAGAACCTAGAGGGACTCTTGGCATACTAGACTCTTGGCATACTAGACTCTTGGCATACTAGACTCTTGGCATACAAGACTCTTAGTATATCATACCAGAGAATACTGCACCTACTTCATACCTTGCACCACACTTAGGTTAGGTACATTGGGGTAGAACTAGTTCAGGGACGCATCGTATGAGTACTCGCATTTTTAGCTCATGTTATTTATGTACGTGAATATATGCTAAAAGATAATGCTAGCGCAGTATTATTTATTTCTACTGCTTACGCTGTACATTATTTATCTTACATACTGTCTTGTGATCATAACAGCACATATCTCTTACACGAGAAACAAGACTGTTCAATAAACCCTTTTATTGAAACGCCCGTCTTTCCTTTCTGTGTAACTCTGTAGAAACTAAGCATGCATGATTGAATGAGTGAAACTGTTATCTATTGTTGCCACGATTCTGAGACATGTTCCGCTTCTAAAGGGAAACAAAGTTGTCATGTTTTTCGGTTGCCAGAAACTACTCCCTTCTTGTTCTCAAGGAGTTTCTAGTGGCCTCTGAGCTAGCTGGCACAGGTAATTAAGTTTAATATAATCGATAGGGACATACCGACCTCAGTCCTATGTCAAACCTATAGGTTATATTATTCCAATGCGCAGAGCCTATTAGGGAAATAGGAACTACAATACAGAACCATGTAATCAATATGAAAATATTGGAAAATTTGCGAGTTCGATTGAAGACAATGAATTGGCTCAGGGATAATAATTGCTGGTGTTAGCCGTCTGCTCCAACATTTCAATGTTTATCTTTCGGTTGCTTGCTGTTTAATTTAGATTCTACCCTCAATGGATGGAATGTAATATTAGACTTGTAGCCCAGCTGCTTTGGGCTATACCGGTTGTTAAAGACCCTGTCCCTTGCCTTGTTGTTCTAGGCCCTCACCTGTGGCTCGAGATATATCTCTGGTTCAGGCCTTCAAAAACCAGTATGGCCCACTGAGGCAGCAGGCTATAAGGCTATATTTTTATCAGTCATATTGTGCAAAGAGGAACTGTTGGAGCTATAATGCACAAGATAAGCTTTTGAACAGAAAAATGAGTTGTTTTTACACAAAACCTTATATATTGTACTTTAATTATTGACAAGTAACTTTAATATTGGTAAGACAAGACACGATGAATACAGTCGAGCAGCTACTTGCAAAGCCATTCCTTGGATTGAGTCAAGAACATAATCTAATCATTAAAAAATTAGGACTTGACCGGCCAGACTTAACACTACAACAAACTGCCCAAGACGGAGGGAAGATTTACAAACATACATTCTCAAACTACTAGTACACAAAAGTTAATTGGCTTACAGGGAGTACTTCAACAAATTCTCTGTTCTGCTTCCCCTGCTTGCTGTTTGGTGGTGACATTCCTTGGACAAAAAAAGGAGTAACAGACTTGAAGCATTTCTCAGATAAAATAAAGAAGCATGCACACTCCAGAATCCATATGGAAAACCTGACAAGACTGGGAATGTTGGGAGACACACCGATTGAAGCCCACATAAGCGTTGCATACCAAAAAGCAATAAAGAGACACAGTGAAGCAGTCAATAGAAATAGACACCTATTGTCAAAAATAGTTGATTGTATTCGTTTCTATGGTGCTTTTGGACTGGCATTACGAGGGCATGATGAATCTAAAAGTTTCTCAAATCCGGGTATATCCAGAGGCGTTGTGGATTTAATAGCAAGCATAGACTGTGAAATGGATGCACAATTAGCAAGTGCTACAGTCTTTAAGGGAAGAAAATGAACTCCTTTAGTGTATTCTGGAGATTATAAGAGGCTATATTGTCCAACAGTTGAAAATTAAGACTTTGTGGCTACTCAGGCTGATGACACCACTGATGTGGCCACTAAAACATTGTCCGTATTAATCTTTCAGTACCTTGACAATAGCAGCAAAGTAGTGGAGAGGTTCTATGGTTTCACACATTTAAGAGACTCTAGTGCAGAAACCATTGCTTCAGCTATACTCCGTGAACTGACCCTGATTTTTCCAGAGCCCCCTCAAAAAGAAAAACTTATTGCAAAAAGCTATGATGATGCTTCAGTAATGAGTGGAATCTTTGGTGGAGTACAGAAACAAATTAGAGATGTGTGCCCTAATGCCCATTATGTGCACTGTTATGCCCACTAACTTAATCTTATTATGCAGCAAGCAGTAGCAAACATCTCAGAGGCACAAATTTTGTTTTGAATGTAGGAGGCATGGCAGCATTCTTCTCACGTTCCCACAAATGAACGGAAATACTTCAGGGCATTGTGGCCGAAGCCTTCCAAAGGGATCCCCAATTAGTTGTAACTTTCACATATGCACAATCAACCTAATATACCAATATAGGGTTGATCTAGAGAAATGTTTCGACACCATAGAAGCCAATAGTGACTTTTAATCCAAAAGTCAGACTGAGGATTGTGGCTTTACTAGAACACTACAAGACAGAAAGTTTCAGTTCTTTCTGTTTTTGTTTCGTGAAATAATACCTCATGTCGACATATTATACAACCAGCTAAAAAGCACGCAAAATAGATATGGTCTTTGTGCAAAGTACTATTATTCAGTTTATAACCAGCATTAACAAAGTCAGAGAAAGGATTGACAATCTACACAGCATACTGCCAAACAATTCTAGTTTGTCAGACCGCAGAAAAACTCAGCAGTCTGGTCCAAATTGCAAAGGAAATATGTTATACTATACTTGTGCATGCAAAGGAACATTTTTCTTTTACAAAGCATTTTGTGAGTGCCACATAACTGCAAAGTGATCACTTTGCAAATTATATTTCCTTCCTGAGCAAGCACTAACTGAGGCTGTGGAAGCGTATCCTATTTTCAACAAATATGATCTGAGAACTGAGTTAACTGTACTGTACGGAATGCATGTATACCGGCAGGGCACTGGTGCCATTTCTTTGCTCGCTTTAATTCAGAAACTAATTATGGAAAAATCGCTTACAGAGACAGTGGTTTTAGTAAAAATAGTCATTACCTCTCCTATGACAACAGCAGAGTCGGAACAATGTTTTTCAACTTTCAACAGAATTAAGACATTTTTACGAAACACCATGATTGAGGAAAGACTAAATGCTTTAGCAATGCTCTCTATAGAGAGAGACCTTGTTACGAGAATCACAGACTTTAATATACAAGTCATTGAGAAGTTTGCAGCTATTAAAGACAGGCATGCTGATTTTATCTACAAAAAGTGAACAATGTATTTATCCTAACAGTTCTTCAATGCTGGTAGTTTGTGACCTGCTCAGTTGTTCCTCATCTGCAGTACAGATACTGGAGTCACTGAAATCATTGGTGCATGCCTGACTTCAATCTGTCTAACGTTTACCATATGGTTGATCTGAAACTCAATACTGAGCATTTGAGACCTCACAGAGTCCATCATTTTATGATTTTGTTTTAGCAGGACCTCTCTCATTATGTCGTATGGGTTCATACAACCTTCTGCAATTGCTATCTGACCCAAAGCAGCCATGTATTTTTTGATGACAGTATTCTGTCTTTCAAGATAAAAGGAGGGCTGCATCAGGTCATGATGGCTTAGCTGGGCCACTACATCATAAACAACAGCTGCATGATTTACAATGTTTGTAAATGATGCAGCTGGTTTTGATGATGTAGTGGAACATCAAGGGGAGCTAATGGAGTTCCATTAGGATGGAGGTGATATGATCATATTTCTTCATCCACTGAATGAGTCTTGCAATGCCTTGTTGGGTGCCCTACTGACTTTTAATGTTTGTTCCTTGCTGTCTGTTTGTGTCCAGTCCGACAAATCACAATAACTTGTATTTCCTCAGTAGATTTAATTTGTAAAGGTATGTCAATAAATAAAGAAATCTGTGAGGTACTCAGCATTCTTATCTCAAAGTCTATAATGAAGTTCTGTGGTTATACTGAATAAGTAGCCTCCTACGTCATTATCATATGAAACATCTTTATTGATGTCAAAACTACACTTTCACAATGCTATATTAACCTTCTTGCTATCTCAAATATGCTTGAAAATGTACCATTTGCCCACTCTTTTTTCAAAAAGGATTGGTGGGGGCGAACCCCCCTCAGCCTCCCTTGTCACAGTTGGGCTCACTAGCTATGCTTGCTCGCCACTGGGCACTCATCTCAAACTTTTACGCCCCATCACTTTCAAATATCACCAGACGCCACTGGCTCAGGGGCTAAAGAAAGGTATCCTATGGACATAAAAAGGACAGTGGATACGAAGACCAGCATATGAATGCCTCCAGCACAATAACGAATGCTCGGAGCATGAGTGAAGAATCTTGTGTGCCGTACCTTGCTCGGTGCTAGTTCTGCCCTCATGTGTGCTGGTCATACTGTTCTTCGGGCTGGTGATTAGGCGCACTTAGAATGATTCAATTGCACAACATAAACATGCTGCTAGTATTTAACGTTTTTTTCTTTTTATAATTACTTTTAGTGCTTTTATTGTCTATATGTTGGATGACTAGACCATTAGATGTTTCTGAATTTTAAATGAGGTTTAGTCATGTACAGATGACTGTGCTCATATATGCAGTATTGTTCCTTGTTTGCACGAGATTTATTTTTGTAAAATTTTTAATTAATTGCACAAATAAATGTATTACTTATTTACTCTGTAAATCAAGGCTATTTCATCTCCGCCTCTGGTCTCTTGTTTATTGCTTTGAACTTTAAAGTGGCGTACAGCATTTCTGCTTTATCTGATTAATGTCATCATAAACTGCATTTCTGCAATAGGCAAATATATTAATGATCGTCTAATACAGCCAAGATGTCCAACCTATGTTTAAATTCAGATACCAAACTGATTACAACTGCTTTCAGGAAGAAGAACTGTAAATCTGCATACAGAGAAGAAGGTGCTGTGGTAGTAAAAGTAGTGCAAGAAGCATACAAATCTGGATTTACTTAATGATTGGCATCCAGAGTTAAGGAAGTATGATAAATGGTGATTAAGAGTATCAGAAGAAAAATATATTGTACCTAATTGCTCCTTAGATGGGTTGCTATGAAGGTTCAGTTGCCAAAGGATTCTGCCCATCTCCCGTTCCATTCTTGACTGATTGGCCAAGATGGGTTTGGACCCTTCCCTAGTGTGACTATACACTGCATGGACATGCGCCCAGCCTTATTAAATAAGTTAATGTATGCCCTACAAATCTTATATAATAGTCCTCGCCTTTCGTTTTTTATGGGTTCTAAATCTTGTTATGCATGGACACATCATGTGCCTTCCAGGATCCACTTCAAGTTATTTTAGTGTTTTTTTCTGTAAGTTCATATTAGTGTATTTTTTGGCTCCTTTACATTCAATTTGGGTTTTAAATCCTTTTCTGCCTGATCTACCCTTTGTTTCTTTGGACTACCAGACTGTATCCAGTTACCCAGTGTCATTTTATTCAGTACTTTTAGTAGCTCACTATAGGCTAGATTACAATTCAGCAGAGCGGACCCCTTGGGTGGGGTACCACACCTCATGATTATAAAAGGCCCTGTATGTCTATACTTGGATTTCTGGGTGCAGAAGCACCAGGCCGAATTTTACTATCTGGAAAACAAAGCCGGTAAAATCCTTTACAGATCAGGCAAGGACTGCGGGCGCTAGTGCAGACCATCCTCCGCCTGACTCTCTCCTATGAGACACCCTGCCAGCCCACAGCCTGCCCTACTCTGAGACCTCTCCTCCTTCTCTAGTACTGCATTGGCCCCTTGCTCCCAATTACCAGCTGCTCAGAGCTGGTGGTGAATGAGAGCTCTAATTGCCATGGAATTGGGAATTCAACGTGTAATCTGCCTTGGAAAATCTGGGGCCCAAGTTTACACCTCACCAGTAATGTTCAGCCTAAATCGAGGCCTATGCATGCTTCTCTTTTCTGACAGGTAGGATTTGATCTCTCCTGCTTATACTCATATCTTATAATATTCAAGATGAACCTCAAATCCCTCGATCCAATCCACATCTACTAGCACCTATGAAAACATAATCACATATTCATATATGTATTACAGCAAAGCTTTAAGTGGGCTGGGTCCTGCCGGTGCTCAGCACCAGCAGATCTTAAAAGCAGGTGCTGGTGCGAGTCCCTATCGGCGCTCCCCATTTTTGCCCTCAGGATGAAAAAAAAATCTTTATTTCACAGCAGTACCACTCTTCACTGCCTTTGATGTAACTTCAAAGAGACTTGTTATGGTTCTTTCACGGTCTGATCATGTCAGAACTGAAGCATTTTCAATGTTATAACGAGGCCATAGTTATTGCTTATTTATCTTATGCAACTAACAACCATTGCCAAATTTATTAGCCCTGGCTTGTTGTAGGTAATGTTACTTGCTGTACTATATATCTGGATGCAATGACAGAAGCAACAAAATACCAGTTGGGCGCCACATTATGCTAAGCACAGATTTTTAGCTTATGTGTTCAAGCCACACCCTTTATTACATCGGCCACGCCCCTTTGAGACCCCCTCCAGTTTTTCATTCCACTTAAAGCCCGGTATTACAGTATTATTGTTTGATATATTGAAGACAGTGAGTTCAGTGATATATTTTATAAACAAATGTAGATGTAGTTTCATATTGGTTTGAAAAACCCATTGACTTCTAATATGCTTGATAACTTTCATGGCTCCAGTAGGCCCAGAGCCCATAATATTCATTGTTGTGCATTTGCACGTTTTGCAAATCATTACTGTGCTTTCAATTCTAGCACATGGAAGTGGGATTTTGGGAGAATAATGAGCTCAGTATTGTATTCATGAACAATATCTCTTCCTCAAGGACGTCTTACACCTCTTTGAGGTAAAGATCCTGCCACTTGCTCTTTAGTTTCCACTGAAAGTGACATATTTCTGACGCATGATTAATTTCCATAGGCTTTTATTGAGAGAAAACTTACATAAACTGTCTTAAATGTTACACATTTTGGCATTATGCTCCAAAAGTCCTTTTTCTAGTGAGAGCTCTGGTCAGTTGAAAGGACAATTGTCTTAACTATTTTGCTGTGCTGCTTGCCAGTTTGTATTAACACAAGTTAGATTTTGGGCTTCCTGACGTGTTGTGTTTTATTTTTAACCCATCAGAACTTCTACTTTGTCTACTGTGAGAGAAAGGTGCGACCAGAGCTCTCTTTCTCATGGGTTTCGTTGGCAAAGGAGGAGAAGCTTGTCATTCTCTTCAGCGCCCACATTGACCTGAATACTCGGCATTGGTTCCCTGGCTCCAAGGCTTCCCTCCCTGGTGTTTCTTCAAATGATCTCCTGTTGTCTGACTTTTGGGGGGCCTTCCCTGCCTTCCTCAATCCGCATGCATTTCCCCTCTACTCTTAACTGTGACTTAGAAGTATGTGCCATTCCTTAGGGTCTCTTCTGCATCAATGGAGCTCAACTAGAGGTGCAGCAGGTGGTATAGCTCCCCAGATGATCTTGAAAGAGGGCAACAGAACAATTAAGCAATTTAAAGTATAGCTTTGATGCAAGGGGCACAGGCATCAGAAGAGTAAAAAAAATATGTCCCTACTAACTGCTGCTCACTTTGTCATCTTGCAGATCTGTGTTTTCTTTCTCTTTCTGTAAGGTATGAGCTTTCGATAAAGTGACATTACTGACCATCGTGCTTGAGTTCGATAAAGGAAGAAAGAAGGAGGCTATGGTCATGGGTATAAGAGGTATGCTATCAGACATACAAAACCTTTACTGTTTTACTCTCTACAGGGTCACACGTTTGAAACTATTTTTGCACCATTGGAAGTGCACTGGATATACTTATCCTCTCTTAACTAAAGATGTCTAGCAGTGTCAAAGAAAAGGAAAACAAATTACCTGATCTCTTATAAGTAAAGACAACTTTTTAAATGTGATTGTTTTATCATCGCCTCATTTTATTTTCACTGGCCAGTAGCCCACTCCTGTAATTGTTGCAGTATCACTGTTCTTTATTAGAATGAGGGGTCATGATCCTATCAGATGGGGGGCACCCACATTAGGGAGGAACCTATTGTTGATGTCCCCCCCCTGAGAGAAATCCCAGATGTTTGTGCAGCCAAATCTTCCCTCTCTTCCTTGCTTTACCTGATGTTTCACTTTGAGAGGACACAGACATCGAGTCACCAAAATGTCAGGGGTAGCAGAAGAAACATTGCACACACTTTGACATGCTCCCTTGTGAGAGAGAAATTAGTTCCTTCTCCCACCTCTAACCCCACGGGAGTCTCCACCTGATGGTCCAGGTGAAAGACAACTATAGAGGTAAAACATGGTTTTAGTTTACTTTCTGTTTATCTGATGTGGTTATCAAAACCTCTGACATCACAGGTTGCAAAAGCTGGGGGTACTTCATTATTTTGACATTTTTACACCATAACACTATCCGGGCAAACGTTTAGCTTAAGTACCTGTTTAACAACCAAATACAGCAATTTAGAACGGAAAGTTGGCTATTCAAACTTTGCAAAGGCCAGCTACTGCGCACAACGTGCTGCATTTTAGTAACCTTTGATGCGTTTCAGCTAGAATTTTTGTTTTGTTACAATCTGAAAATGATGCAGCAGATCATGGAATATGCGGCATATGTGGCAAATCTACAATTAAGTGGAAAATGCTGTGGCCTCAGAATTGCATAATTCCAGTGGAAGACTGAAATGGATGCCACTGCAGCTGGCCTCATTTCATTCTGATATCGGACAGATGGAGGCGTCCCTCTCGGCCAAAATTAAATAATGAAATGAATATTTACTTAATAAATGAGTGTGTAATGTAAAATGTATGCTTTGCAGATGGGTACAACAGGAAAGTAACCAAATTTAAAGAAGTCTAAGTTAGAGACATGTGATATGTGCTACCTTTTACTATGTCACTCTTTCTGCCTCCTCAAACTCAGAGATAAGATGGTACATAATTAAATGTCGCACAGCGCAGCTGATCAGTCTCTGCGTTGCCTGTGATACTAATTTAGCTGCTTAGCTCCATGCTGTAAGGTTTTCAGTGATTGCTACCTCGCCTGCTAAATTCCACTGATTTCACAGTAATTAATGTGGTTTTCAAAAGCACGCATAACCAGAGAATGCCTCAACTCTGAAACATTAATCAAGATCTATTGAGCTAAAGGTCACAAGGCGAATGTCAATTTTCCTTGAAGGTGTAACGAAACAGCTGAGCTCATTAAAAATGTTTTATAACTCTTTATTTTTAAGATAGTTTTTTGCGGGGGCTTCTCTTACACGGATGTGCGGCCTAGTGGCTAGAGCTGCTTACTATGGAACTGGGGAACCAGATTCAATTCTTGATGTTTTACAAACATCCTGTGATTCTGGGCAAATCACACAATTTCCACATCCGATAAAGAAAAACGATCTATAACCTGGTTCTCTTGTAAAGCGTTGTAATGTCCTCGAGACATGTTTGTGGTTTAGAAAAACCCAAAGAAGAGAAACCTTCAGTTTTGACGCATGTAGTTCCAGGGACGTTTTAAGGCATGGGCAAAGTGGGCTCTGGCCCAGGGCTCCAGCCTTTAAGGGCGCCCCCTGTTAGAGCCAGCTCTGTTCTGCGAGTCTTGCCCGGATTACCTTGAATAATTCTTAAATGGATTGTTCTAAATACTGTTTCTTTAATTTATTTTTAATGTCGTTTATGTGTGAGAGACTATAACAGCCATTTTGCAGAGAAATGTTGCTTTTATGTGTCTTGTAATATTCATAAAAAGTTTCTTTTTAGACCAAAATAGTTCCTTGCATATGAGAAATGAGACATTATCACAGAGATTATTTGCAATAGTATTAGGGTGTTCCTGCTGTTGCAACACTGAAAACACACATCACTGTCCCTGAATATTAAATGTAAACACATTTAGAATTTGGACCAGTGTGCCTGTGCACTGCCAGTGACCTGGTCAAAGAGGACATGAAAGAGCTGAAATTAGATCATAAATTCAAAGCTGTTCCTAACAGGGGCCCCCAAAATACATTTGGTCCAAGGCCCTCACAATCCTTAAGATGTCCCTGAGTGAACCTGTGGGTCGGCTTCTTCCGATTTCCTCCATGGAGTCTTTCTTTCACCTAAGGTTCTACAGGTTTCACTTTGATAGCGCTGGGACACTCTTTCTGAGTAGCTGCGCGCTCTATAAATGCTCTTTCATTCATTCATTCATTCATTCATATAGACTAGCATAGCCTTCCGTCTTTGCAGACTGCCCTGCGATATTCATTTCTGCCTGCAACATCACTTCAGAACAAGTATGGTGGAGAATAGGCAACTGCTATGTTGTGCACTCATGTAAGGGGGAACAACAGATGTAGTTGGTGAGTGGGGGAATCCCATGGTGTTGCATTATATGATCATGGATTTTTAAAGTCCTCTGATTACAAGGTTTCACTTTGATAGCGCCGGGACACTCTTTCTGAGTAGCTGCGCGCTCTATGCTCTTTCATTCATTCATTCATATTACTGGTATTTATTAATTGTATTTATTTTTGCAGTATATTGTGACCAGCACCTAAAAGGGGCTCGGAGCGCTTACATAAGAATAGTCACACTGCAAACAAGAGGTTTATGTAAATCAGTCTCAAATGTTGCTGTCATTTACAAAGAAACAATGCATTTATCAGAAGTCTCACAGAGAAACTTGCACCAAGAAATATCATAATTTTTCATAAGAGTAGTTATAAAAACAGATTCACAAAACAGATGTCTGGTTCGATTATTGCTTGGGTGAGGGGAACCAGTTTCTAATCGCAAATGGTTACCAAATCACACAATAAGATATTGGGGGTGGGGGGTGTCGTGGCCAAGGAAGATGGCCGCCAGGATGTAGTTTTCACAGCTCCTGTACTGTACCGTCTACATCCTAAATAATCCTGCATGCCTGAACTGTTGCAATTTGTATGGGGACAGCTGTGGATGACATCCCAGCTGGTGAGATGCCAGGGGACAACCGGAATCATCGGGAGCTGCTCCGGCCTGTGATGTGCTTCATGGCGGCCTGTTGAGGGCCTGGCAGCGCAGCGGGACTTGACCGGCCTGCGATGTGCCGTGAGCTCCTGAGGTCGCCGGTACCCCCGGAGGCAGTGACTCTTGTTTGCCAGGTCGCCTCGAGACGAGAGGAGGCACCCTGCTGGTATGGATGAAGTCTGGTAGGGCCCACTAACTCCCAGGCGCAGAGGGGGAGCCTGTGAGTGGCCCTGTGCAGTGCCCAACAGACAGGGGGTCCCATTTGCGAAAGTGCAAGGAGAGCCCAGCAGTGTTGGGCCTGACGGTCCCCCCCTTAACACCCCTTGTTGGCCCCGGAGTAGGCAGATTGGAGGAGAGGCGAAAGTGTGCTTGAGCCAGCATGGCGGGGATATGCCCCGAGTAGCTGCACTACCCGCACTCTGTGCATCTTTGGTGCTGGCTGGGCCCTCCGGTGAGAGGTGGTTGAGCAGGTACCCTGCAGTGGTGGAGTGCCCTACACATTAGAGACCTGACTTTGGTGAGTGACCTGCTGCTGGCTTAGACTTGTAGATGCACACCTCGGGGTGGGACTGTGGGTGAAGAGGCTGGGGCCTGGTTCCCCCCCATGGACCCTGAGGTCATTTAACAGCATACGCCGGTGGCTCTTGAGCAGACAGAGGGTGGCTGGCAAACAGGCGACACACTGCAGTACTCCTGGCAAACAGGGGGGGAGTGAAGTGGTGCGGTGCCTTAGCCTCTCAGAGGGACAGCCGAGTGGGGCAGCAACACAGCAGAGAGTGGCAGCTCCTCACTCACCTTCCAGCACAATTGCAGCCCTCCCACGTGGGTGCATACAATGGGGAAGGACAGGCCGCAACACAGCGCTAAGCAGACCAAAATGCATCAATTTATGGCCATGGGGACGGGTGCCAGGGGGCCCACCTCGGACTGAACGGGGGGGGGATTATAGGATCCTCATGGTCCCTCTGGTGCTCAATTACTAGCAGACATTGAAACATTGAATGCAAATGTGCAAGCTAAAATCAAAGCTGTCTCAAAGGATGCCAGCTTTCTTCAAGTTGACCTGTTGCAGAGCAGTCACTAGCTACTGAACAAAATGTAGCCAAGCTGCAAGAGGAAATAGCTGCTCTGAAGACCACGGGGAAGATGCGAAGGGGTGCTCACGGTGCTGTAATCTCCACTTTGTTGGTTTCCCGGAGGGGGCAATGGACCAGACACTGGAGCTCTTGCTGAAGCAATGGGTTAAATAAACGATACATACTGCAATGCTATCGCCGCTCTTTATGATTGAGAGGGTGCACTGGGCCCTTGCACCACCGCCGCAGGCAGGGGCACCACCCCAAACAGTGATCACTAAAATCTTCAATTACAGAGATAGAGATGAGATCCTGCAAGCGGTCAGGCAAACTGGAGATCCTAACTTTGAGAACCATGTGATTCAAATCTCCCCGATTACACGCAACAAGTTCAGCAAATGCGACAGACATTTGGGGAAGTAAAACAAAAACTGAAAGTGATGGGATTATGGTACATGCTACTCTACCAGGCAAAGATAAAAATAATCCATGAGGGCAGGACACAATTCTTCACTACACCTGAGGCCATCTGGGATTGGCTGCAAATACTGGCAGACAGCTGAATACCTGCACTGCTGTCTCTTGGGTCTTGAGACTAGACTCAGAGGACACGCTGGACTGGATTGGCGGCAAGCCACTGTGACCATAGTAGTAGGGCCTCCTGGTCCAACTCCTGGTAGTTGTGTGTCAGGGTGACACACTGAACCTGGAGCACCAGCAGGTGGAGCAGGCAGAGGCAAGGGTTTTGGTGGAGGTGGTGATGGCTGCTAACTCCTGAGAAAGTGGCTCAGAAGTGGTGGAAGAAACTCCAGAATTGAGGGAGTCCTAACGCAGGTGGGTCACAGGGTGACGCTGTCTTATTCCAGATGCGGCTGGCCACTCTACTGACATGCCATGCTTGGTTTGTTTCCTGAACTGCCATTATAAGACACATACCTCAGGCATCTGCCTGGAGTTTCTTCTTTGAGTGGGTTGGGGGATTGCTCAATAAGTTTTTGAGGGTTGTAAACACTGTTAGAATACATAGCAGAGCAAACCTCTGTGTGAGTTGAGTAGGGCGTACGGGGTAGGGACAGTTACAGTTTTGAGTTGTGTGTGAGAGCACGTTGTTTGGATAGTGTGCAGAGTACGCAGGCAGGAGACGGCTTGGGGCACGTTGAGCCAAGAGACGGCTGCATCAGTGGCTGACACAGGGTGACGCTGCCTCCAAATTATGAAACAAGGTAACGAACCTGGGAGCAACATTAGGTCCCTGCTGTAAATTGCACTTCTGCATACAGGGGTGATGTTAGATTAAGGGGGAGGAGGGTATCTTGTGGTACTGGTTGGGGAGGCACGAATTGCTCATTTATGTCTTTACCCGGAGGGCAGGGGAGTTGTTTCACCAAGTTACAGTTCGAAGCAGCAGTAACGTGGCCACCACTATTGTGGTGTACTGAGAATAGTAAGGTCGGACTGGCCTCTGTGGGTCGGGCGGGGGATATGGTTAGGGGGGAAGGTGTGGGGTACTCAACTGGTGGTGTGGAATGTTCGTGTCCTTAACTCATGTATAAAAGGATACAGAGTCCAGACGTACCTCCATAGTCAGGGAAAACACATCGCAATGTTGCTGGAGACGCACCTGATAGAGGGCAAAACCCAGAAATTGCAAAAGACATGAAGGGACAAATGTACTACGACACATACTTTAACTATGCTAGGAGTGTCTTGATCTGGATTGCCTTATAAGTCCCATTCCAGGTCAGGGGCTTTAAGGCATACATTGAGGTAAGGTACCTGCTAGTGAATGGATTACTGGATGGAGTGGGGTGGTGTCTCTTGATTGTGAATGCCCCTAATACTGACGATGGGGGGTTCTTCCTTGAGATAGAGCTGGAACTGCTTCCATATATGGGAATCCAGCTTGTCTTGGTGGGTGATTTTAACTGCATCCTTGATGGATAGACACCATCCAAGACCACATACTAAGCCCAATATGACAGCCAAATTAAGGTGAAAATGGAATGGGTGAATTACAAAGAAATCTGGTGGGAGACGCACCCAGGCATCAGGGAATTTCCTTGTTACACCCCAACGCATGATGCATATAGCTGCCTTGACAGATTTCTAGTGGCTGAAGAGATAGCCTCTAATGTGCTGGATGTACGGTTTCTGGGGAGATTCCTCTCAGATCATGCACCGCTGCTGTTGGAGTGAGGCACGGGAGGCGACAGGTCGAAGGCGCCCTTGTGGTGCTTCCAACCTGAGGTGCTGGGGGAGGTCACGTTCTGGGAGGAACTCAGGGAAGTACTGACCAGATACGTGGAAATTAATTGGACCACTACGACTCGGAGGGGGACAGAATGGAATACCCTAAAAGTAGTGGTGCATGGAGAATGTATCTCTAAGATCACTGATGCGAGATATCAACTTGAGGTACAGTTGGCAGAGAAGGTACAGGAACTGGCCATACTTCACTGTGGCGCATATGTGGCGGGGGCAGGACAGAAGGAGGTACTAGTGGCCCAGAGGAAGGTGGGAGAGCTGTGGGACAGATTGGATTGCCATGTACAGTGGGAATTCAGGCAGCATCTACATAGGGACGGGGACAAGAGAGGAAGCTCCTAGCATGACTGCTAAAAAGGGAGCGTCCTCCTCCGATGATTCTCTCTTTAAGACAGCGAGACGGGACCGTGGTAGAGACGCAGTTCGGCATTAATTCCTTGCTGCAGGGGCACCTGTCTGCAGTTTATTGCAAGTCAGCACCCACCAGTGGGCATTGGGGGCTTTCTAGACCGACTAGAGCTTCTCCGTCTTACCACAGCACAGCTATGGAACTGGAGGGGGAACTCCGGGCAGAGGATTTGAAGGAAGCTATACAGGACACTGCAAGTTGCCAAGTGCCAGGACTGGATGGGCTCCCGGTGGAGTATTACCAGATATTTTCTGACTTACTGGTCCCCCACATCTGCTGGAGATTCTCCGGGAGGCGCGGCCTTTGGGGGTGCTCCCGCAGTCTATGAGGGAAGCCCTGATTGTAATGATCCCTGAACCGGACAGGGACCCGATGGACCCTGGCTCCTATAGGCCAATGTCTATGCTAGGAGTAGACACAAAAATACTGTCAAAGGTTCTTGCGGCCAGATTGTGCAGGGTGGTGCCTCACCTCATGCATGAGGACCAGTGTGGCTACATACCCGGCCACGGGCCGCATATGAATCTTAGCAAACTGTCTCATGTGCTATACTCTGTAGCAGATACTGACTTGGCGGCTACATTAGTGGTGTTGGATATCGAAAAAGCTTTTTATACATTAAACTGGGAGTTTCTTTGGGAGGTGTTGAGAAGCATGGGAATGGGGCCACTATTCTTATCCTGGGTACAACTACTTTATACTCAGTCTGTGGCGCGGGTTCATACTGAAAATAGTGTCTCCAATTGTCTACCGGTCTAGAGTGGCTCGAGACAGGGATGCCCCCTGTCACCGCTTCTTTTTGCCTTTAGCGAGGGAGCCCTTGGCAGTTAAGCTGCGGCAGGATATGGATGAGTAGGATATCAGGGTCGATGAGAGCACTTGACGTACTCCTTTATGTCACAAACCTGGAAAGGTCGGTGAAACTGTTATTGGAGATTATGGATGACTTTGGCAAGGCATCGGGCTGCTTGTAAATACGCATAAAACAGTGCTCTTTCCACTGGCAGGTCTGCAGAGTTGGGCCCTCGCTGACCTTCCCGTGACGGGGCTCCTGTAGGAGCGGAGTAATTTTTGTGATCTGCAGATCCAAATAGTGCAATCCTCGGAGAATCGATATAGTCTGAATAATGCAAAGTGGTTGAAAACTTGGAGCATCCATTCGGTTCTGGAACCAAGTGCCAGTGCAGGTGATGGGCAGGGTGGCCCTGAGCAAAATGGTTCTGCTTCCTAGATGCATATTTATATTCACTTTGTAGTATCCCGAGGCCCATGTTCACTGAATAAAATAGCTTTCTGGTTTCCCTAGTTTGGGCGGGCAAAAGAACGAGAGCAAAAGTAGAGATTTTGAAGTTAGACCCGGAACACTGGAGCTGGGCATCGCAGATCTGCAAATGTATTATTTACTGGGAATATTACAATTAATCAATCAGGATTCTTATAAAGCGCGACTACTCACCCGTGAGGGTCTCAAGGCACTGAGTGGGGGCAAGGGTAGCTCTGTGGTTCAGTCGACGAGCCAGGTCTTGAGGTCCTACCTAAATTGTGGCAGCGATGGTGATTACCTGAGGTGCTGAGGCAGGGAGCTCCAGGTCTTTGCAGAGAGGTAGGAAAAGGATCTTCCTCCAGCTGCGGTCTTGCGGATCCGTGGGATGGTGGCCAGGGCCAGATGGGTGGAGCAGAGATGTCTGGTGGGAGTGTAGAAGGAGATGCGATCGTTGAGGTATGCAGGACCGGCATTTTTGAGGGCTTTGTAGGCATGCGTGAGGAGCTTGAAGATAATTCATTTGTTGATAGGTAGCCAGTGAAGGCCGGTGATGTGGCTGCATTGTGGGATGTTCATGATGAATCTGGCGGCGGCGTTCCAGATGTTCTACAGTTTCTTTTGAAGCTTCTGGTTGGTGATGGCGGAGAGTGCATTGCCGTAGTCGAGTCTGCTGCTGACGAGCGCATGGGTGACCGTTTCCCTGGACTCAGTGGGGATCCACTTGAAAATCTTGCAAAGGAGGTGGAGCATGTGAAAGCAGCAGGATGAGACAGCATTGATTTTGCGGTTCATTGAGAGCAAGGAGTCCAGGATGATGCTGAGGTTTCGTGCATGGTCCGTGGGTGTGGGGGGTTCTGAGCACTGCGGGCCACCAGAAGACGTCCCAGGCAGAGGGGGTGAATCCAGGATGAGGACTTCAGTCTTGTCTGAGTTGAGCTTGAGGCTGCTGTCCTTCATCCAGGTGGCAACTGCCTTCATCCCATGTTGGAAGTTGCTCTTGGCGGCTGTGGGTTCGTCTGTGAGGGGGAGGATCAGCTGGGTGTCGTCGGCACAGGAGATGATGTTTAGTCCATGGCTTCTGACTATGGCTGCCAGAGGGGTCATGTAGATGTTGATGACGATGGCTGCCAGCGGGGCCATGTAGACGTCGATCACAGCTCAGTGGTGTGCAAAAGGAGTGAATGGGGAAAAGAAACTGTTGGCTGGGTGGGTGGATAGTGTGGATCTCCCGAAGTACTTAATGCAAGGCGCTAGAGTTCCAGGTGACTGACCGTTTATTGTCTGGTAGGTAGCGGAGGTATAGGAATTGGCAGTCACTCGTAAACTGCGCAGAGCACCATATGCCAGAATGCTTCCCTTACAGTGGCTGTGACCTTTTCAGTGGATACAATCCTTAATGGATCTGGCACAGTGGACTGAGGGTGGTGGTACCATGGCTGGGGACTTTTATCTCAACAAATGTTTTATAACTCTGGATGATGTGCAGGATCTGTATCAGGTAACAGCTGGTAAGTTTTTAAAATATACCAAGTTGTCTGGACAGATTTCCCCACTGAACCAGTGGAATCACACACACTGACGATGTTGCTGGACTCTGGATCCAGTAGAGGGTTGATATCTAGTATGTATAAAGCTCTGAAAGGGGACAGGTACACAGATATGATGGTAGCAAGAGACAGGTGGGGGGAAGACTTACCCATACTGCTTACAGATAAAGAATGGAAGCTAGACTGTGCCCAGGTCAAGGAAGTAGCCAGTAACGCGCTATTTAAGCACACACAATTTTATTTTTTGCATTGCACCTCTTCCACAGAATAGGTTCTTCGTGATCCGGGGCAAGCACCAGATGTGGCACCTTCACAGCGACGTCCCTACATATGACATGAGTGTCATAGATTACAAGAGTACTGAGAGAGGGTTGTGCAGGTATTACGAGGAGCTAATCAACCGCAGTTGGACCTTTCAGTTAAGCACTGCCTACTGGCAGTTCTTCCAGCTCTCCAAGAAGCTAAAAACAATGGTACACAGATGTGCCCTCCTGGGATTCGTATTCGCTAAGAGATGCTTGGCCATACACCGGGCACCACCCAAGCCGCCAGGTATACGAAAATGGCTGGGTGACATGAGGGAGTGGTGGAGGAGCGAAGATTGAGATTAGTTTGCACTGATGGCCATGCAGAGCGAGGCTTAGAAGTATGGGGGGATATGAAGGCACAACTGGAAAGCACTGAGATGAAGGAGGAGGATTCACTGCATGCCATCCTGGACAATGATTAAGGAAGCCCCCGCATCAATGTACAGCCTGGTGGGACCCCAACGGAATGCAGGGAAGTAAATACAGATGAGTGAGGCAGGGTCACGGGCCCTCTAGCCCATTTTAGGGCTGCTGTCATGCGTCCGCTCCCGCCGTGAGTAGAGGTAGTCATTAACACAGTACGTATGTAAGAGTCACACGAGGAGTTGGACCGGCCAACTCCCCCCTCTCCCCCCCCCCCGGGTGCCGACATGTGGGTCCTGAGGCCATATACTCACTAATGTCTGTCCTTAACAGCTGCTTAATTTTTGAAAGTTTCTGCATGTTAATTTTTGTATCTATTGTACTCTGTACAGTTCAGAAGGAGATACAATTGAGTGATTTTTGGAGCTGGGCTAAGACAGAGAGAGGCATGCAGCATAACGCATGCAAGGAGTGTGTCTGATTCCTTAGACTACAGGGGAGCGGAACATGCGTACACTACTGATGTATCCTATATGTCAGTTCTCTCATGCCCATGCTTTATTGTACTGTACTGGTGTATATTCTGAACAAAATCTTAATAAAGAAATTAAACAAAAAAAATAAGATATGAAAGGAGTTGAGCAGCCTCTCGTCTTTCCTCGCCCTTTAGGCCAATCCTTTGCCCTTCATCTTTTTCTTCATCTCTCTGGTCTTCTTGTACCTTTTTGAAACCTCTGTCTTTCAGCACTTCCTGCTCCTCATTACTCAGTGGCATAAAGAAACTTGAGGACGCCCCCCTGCAATGTACCGGGAGGGCACCCCTGGAACCAGTCATGAGCTCTCAGGCCAGGGGCTCCCACCCTTGCACAAAGCCGGAGGGGGCCATGTGGAGCTCGGGGACCACCCCACACCACAGGGGCTGCCGGGGCTAATGTTATGCCACTGCTATTACTGTATTATTTTCCTTTCTGTGCTAACAAAGTTTCATGTCCAAGCTCACTTTCAAGAACTCAATAATACTCTAGGTCCTGAAACACTTGGTATCCCACCAGTATATACGACCTGGATCATAAGATCATGTATGTATTATCTGGTGGTGGTTTTCATCATCAATCCATACACTTGGTTCATATCAATCTGATCAATGTTCCCTTTCCTCCCTATGTCTCTTTACACCTTCCCTGTTTTTCCACTAACATGCAATCCACAAAAAGCCGCAGTTCTCAAAGTCACATAATAGCAGCTGAAACAATTTTTTCAGTCACTGGCAACCAGTCAGATTGGCTGGATCAAATCATACTGAAATGACCAATAGGAAAAACCACTCCCTGGTCAAATTAGTTTAAGATATTTTTGAAAATGTCCACCCTCAGATTCTCCTTGGATCTGGATATGTGGATAATTTTCAGATTAATAACACAGATATAAATAAAATCAATCCTTTGAATCCTGACTGTTCTTGGTCTCTTTCTAGCGAAACAGCATTGCTATTCAGTGGATGCAGACGATGCCCTGTATTGGCCCTCTGGCGCAAAGACAAGTGAGAGTGACCACTAGGAGAAGATATTATGAGGACAATGGTGCAACCTAAAGTGGAATAGAACCTGGGATGTTGGAGAGGGATGGTTAGGCTGCTTAAGACGCTTGGGTGGGGCATCCAGCTGCTTAAAGTTAATGCAATTCACATGATGAAGGGTCTGGGTATTTCCACACCTTTGGTGTTACAACTGTTTAACACATACATAGATTTTAGTTGCACAAGTATCCGAAAAACTGTTGAAGAAAATGGCCGTCTATATGTTAGTTGCTACACTGGCTTACAAAAGTTTAAAATCTAATTCTAATATGAGCTACATACCAAACAACTGTCCAATAGTATTGGATCCTAACATATAACCATTCTCACTCCAGTAATAAAATATTTAGGTAAAAGTTTTGTATATTAGGTCAGCCTACTGTGCGCCAGATCATGTACAGGTAAATACCCCAGTTGCATTTTTGTGCAGTTTTATGTAGCACCAACACCACCTGAAGGTAGTGGAGCGCTTTATATTAGCACCAGTTACTTTTTTTGTGCAGTTTTATTTAGCACCAACACCACCAAAAGGTTTTGAAGTGCTTTACATTAGCACCAGTTCCTTTACACAAGAACACGTTCATTTTTGTAGGCACAGGGAGATTAAATGATTTTCCTAGAATCAAGGATGTTAAGCTAAAACTCGAACCCTGTTTCCTAGCTCCATAGTCGGCAGCTGTGGCCCTTATGCAACATCCTCTCACAAGAGCACGGCACATCATCTCCCTAGCCTCGGCCTACATTCCACATTTTGTGATTATGGCCAAATCACTTAATCTCCCTGTGCCAGCCCACATTTGCTGTTGGTAGCCGTCCATCTCCCAACTGTCACTGCTTACCCCGCTAAAGTCCATTGCACAGATCCCAGACTCTGCGGTTCATATTTTTTTAGTTCAGTTTTATATAGCCCCAACACCACCCGAAGGTTTTGGAGCGCTCTACTTTGGCACTAGTTACTTTTTTGTGCAGTTTTACATAGCGCCAACACCACCCAAAGGTATTGGAGCACTTTACATTAACACCAGTTACTGTTCATGAAGACACCATAAACTTAGGCAAATAACTTAATCTCCCCGTGGCAGCCTGCATTTGTTGTTGGTTGTCCGTCCACCCTCCCGTCCGTTGCTGCATGCCCACGCTGAACTCCCATTGCACAGATCCCCTCTTCCCCCAGATCCCCTCCACCCAGACTCCACTTTTCACATTTGATTTTTTGTGCAGTTTTATGTAGCACCAACACCACCTGAAGGTATTGATGCACTTTACAAAAGCCCCAGTTTCTTTTTTTTGTGTGCAGTTTTAAATAGCGCCAAACACCACTCACAGGTATTGGAGCACTTTACATTAGCATCAGTTACATTACACAATGACACATTCATTGTCGTACACAGGGAGAAGCATAAGTGATTTTCCCAGAATCACAAACTGTTCAGCCGACCTGAAATACAAACCTGGTTCCCCAGTTCCCCTAAACTCACAGAAAGAGAAGGACTAAAAAAATGCCATGACAGAGACCATGCCGTTATTCACTTTATCCGTGCCTCTATCCTAGATATGTAGTCAAAAGGGTTAGAGTAGAGGAATAGAAGGGGAAATCAATACATTTTTTAATACTGCCCTCACCCGCTATGTAGTGGCATGCTTCATCATAGGGCTGCTAACAACGCCCAGGTGCAGACCAACACACTGGGCATAGCGCTGATTTTTTGGTGAGGTGGAAAAAAAGCAAAAGAAGAAAAGGAAAAGTTTACCTAATGAGGTATCTCTAGTGCAGAAAGAGAAGTGAGATAAAACTGCCTAAGGAGGTACCACCTAAACTACTTTATTACTGGCCCACCTGGACAGGATTAAAAGTCAAAAAAGGGTGGATAGGAGGAGTTACCTCTCCATTACCCCATCTGCATTTACCGACATGTTTCAGCCAAACTTGGTTGCCGGACTCGGTCACTGGCCTTCCTCAGGGTATAGATCCCTCACAATGATTAGTATGATTTTAGTCACAATTTGACCAATTTTGGAGGGTGGTTAAATTAAACCTTACTTGTTCCATGTAAACATATTCGCCAGTAGCATCTGTGAAGAAGAAAAGTAAAAATCATAAGAAATCCCCTCTTAACCCCTAAGACATTCAAGACAATCCATTGCTAATTATATTGACTTATAAAAAACACCTTTGTGTATTTGTAAAAAACAGGGAGGCATGTTACTCCCCCAAACGGGGAGTATTCCTTGTAAGTCCCTATTACAACCATCACCCGGTGAGGATAGGGACTCTCCAAATAAGTGCCCGCTCGATGTCAAAACACAAAGAGACTTGTAGATAAGGCTTAAATCAATCATCTTACCCAAGTTTCATAATCTATTCTCCAAACCCGGGACCGTTGTGGGAACACCGCCCTGTAGTCACACACTGTAGAACAAATCAAATGTTCAGATAGAACAGGTAAGACATTGTGTAACTAGTGTAACATCACCCGATTCTGATTACATCATTTGCTGCCATCCCTTAGTAATCCTCGTCATAGATGTATCATGGGCCTCTCCCCTTTATGCCCGATCTTACATCCTGTGTGATAAAAACACTGCATTGGTTTTCCACTTTTCTATATACCAGCCGTGATGTAGTCAAATATTCCTTTTTCCCCGTTCGCAAGTGCTGTGGGGACTGGCTGTGGAGTGATTTCCTGACCCACCCCGGTTTCGAGATCACTGTGCCTAGAGCATATTAGGCGTTTCCCTGTCGCCTGTATCCACATCCATAGTCGTGCTGGTGCTACACAGAGTCTGCCCCTTCATGGCCCAGCCTGCCCCGTACTCACTTCATCAAGGGTCGATGTCGCCTAAATTCGCCACTCCGCGTCCTCTGACGATATTGAAGTGTACGCGCGGCACCCTACTAAAGGGTTACGTCTAATCAGGCGTTCTCTTCCGGTGTCTAATTGGGTCATGATAAACTAGACCTGTGACCCGAGTTTCCTGTGGTCGAGGGAACTCGGCTATCTTGGATTGCTTACAGGCTCGCGTTTTTAGACTCCTCTCTAAAAAAGTTTTTTGCTCCGTGTCCATCTTCTCAAGTGTCATGAGTTCTTGTTCCCTCTGTGTCAGTTGGTGTGTTTATGGGGGGATATATTACTGTGTGGTGAACTGTCATAGAATATCCTGACTCAGTATGCAGGTAGTAGAACCACCTACCATTGTATCCCATCTTCAGAAACCCACTACTGCCGAGTTCACTACTCGAAAAAGAAATCATAACCAGAGGTCCCCTCTGTCCCTTTATGATCTCTTTGCTCAGTGGTGGTCCTTCGTCATCCCTGTCCTATGAGTGTTATTTCACGTGTTACCTCATGCGATAGTAGTGGTGGATCATCATCCACTCCTGGGCTCTACTTTATGCTATTCAGATGGTGCCAGGGAATAGAGTAATTTAACCCTTGTTCACTGCTTTTCAATCTGTGTACCCATCTTTGTTCCCTAAGGAAGAGTAGGTTTGTGGTATCCCTAGTTGTTGGTGGGAGATATGGTTTGTCTATCACCGTCCACTTCAGGTCATTTTCAGTATGTTGCTTCTCGAGGAAGTGTGAGGTTAATTTAGTATTCACCCTCCCACATCTGATACTGCTCATGTGCCCTAGTATTCTGACCTTCACTCGTCGGGTCGTCATACCTACATACTGGAGCCCACAAGGACACTTGATGAGGTAAATAACGTTTTCAGAGTTACAGGTAGTGTGATTTCTGAGTTCCCATTGCTGGCGTAAGCCTACATCAGCCGTTTTGCCACTGATTGTTAATGGGCAAGCTTTGCATTAACTACACGCATAGTGTCTAGTAAAAGGTGGTAGGCCCCATGGTGTGTCCACCCATTTTCCTATTGGTTTTGGGGTGCTTGGTCTCGTGTGTACCAACATATCTCTAATGCTCGCGCTCTTTTTGAAGGAGAACAGGGAACTCTGCAGATTCAGTCCATTAAAGTTCAAAATTCGCCAGTTCCTCATAATTATCTTCTTCACATGATTTGATGCTGTGTTAAATGTAGTGATGCATATACTTCTGTTTTCAGATTCCCGTGTGTGTCTCTCTCTCTCTCTATTGTTGTTTTTGGCCCTCTTCCATGACCGTTTTATCACATGATCAGGGTATTCCCGTTCTTGGAGTTTCTGGCTCAACTGTTCTGCTTCTTTGTTAAAATCACTTAAGGCCGAGCAGTTCCTACACAGGTGTAGGAACTGCCCATAAGGCAGGTTTTCTCTCAGAGATTTAGGATGAAAGATTTTAAAGGAGAGCAAGTAATTCCAATCCGTTGGTTTGTGATATACACTGCTCACCAGTGTCCCGTTTTCAGCCTTAATAGTCAAGTCTAGAAATGGGAGGGAATCTGTAGTCATAGTTGATATGAAGAACAAGTAGGGGTTCCTGTTGTTAAGCCAAACCAGGAATTTTTCTGCTGAGGCCCTGTCTCCCTTCCCAAATTAAAATCACATCATCGATGTATCTTCTCCAGGTTTTAATATGGTCAAAGAACGGATTGTCCTGGGTGTAGATGTTCTCTTTCTCAAAAAATGAGACATACAGACAAGCCAAGCTAGGGGCAAAAGAACTCCCCATGGATGTACCATGGACTAGAAAGTAAAAAGTGTTGTTGTATTTGAAGACATTTTTAGTTAATGCTATTTCAGCCAGACACATAACAAATGACGACCTAGGCGTTTGATAGCTCAGTCTTCAGCGAAGAGGATGTTCTCCACGACTCTTAGTGTTTCTCTTTTGGGGATGTTCGTGTATAAAGATTCAATGTCGAGTCTGATCATGATCTCTTCGTTGGGGTCAAATTCCATGTTTTTTTATCGATTCAGTACTTCCCTCGTGTCCTTCAGATATGCAGGAATGCTCTGCACTATAGGTCGAAAGAAGAAATCGCGAAATTGCAATGGGGTTCTAGTACGGAATCTATCCCTGATACAATGGGATGACCCGGAGGGGGTCTTGAAGGTTTGTGTACCTTCGGCAAGGTATAAAAGTAGGGGATCTTCGGTTTTTGATTGTATAGGAAGAGAGCTTCTTTCTGGCTAATCCAGCCATTGGAGACGGCTTCCTCAACGTGGATGCTGATTTCTCTCTTCAGTTCTTCTGTGGGATCATTCTCGAGAATAGCATAGTTCCTTCTATCACTCAAGAGGCGTAGGCATTCTGTGTTGTAAGCCTCTTTTCCCTGGAGCACTATTGCCCCGCATTTATCTGCAGGCTTTTTTACGATCCGATGGTCATCTCTGAGCCCTTCTATGGATTTCCGTTCCAGGGCAGTCAGATTGCAGTAGCTCATGTTTTTGTTCACATTTTCGGATTGTTCTATCTCCCTCAACACTGCTTGCTCAAAGACCTCTACCTCAGGTGGTAGCTGGCTTAATGCTGGGACAAAGGTAGACCTTGCCCTAAGTCCAGTCTCCCCCTCACCAATCCTTTCTTCTTTATCTTCATCAAAGAAGACCTTTAGGCGTATGTTCCTAAAGCAGCCGGCTAGCTCACATTTCAGATTGAAAACATCCAACTGGTTAGTGGGAACAAACCCGAGTCCTTTGGTCAGAACAGTTATTTGTTCCTTTGTGGGGGTGATGTCGGTGAGATTCATGATAAGGTCTAATCTCGGCTGCTCCCTGGCTCTGTCTCCTGGGACATACTTTGGGTCACTCTCTGATTGATGTCATCCCACTGTACCCACTGCCCCTTCTGTCTGCCTCCCCCCAGTTCCACTGTCAGCAGCTTTGGCCATTATGCCACATCTTCACTTCACTTCAAAGCTCCTCAACTGCTTCTCACTATCACTTCCACATTTGTTCAGCAAGACCCTGTCAACATGAACTAGCATTGGCAAAGCCAATAGACCTCGGCAATGCCCGAGCAAATGGCCTTATCAATGTGAATGTCTTTTAGCCATGTTGTCTAGCAGCACATCTGCTGTTCAGGATGGCTGAAAGTCACTGAAAAAATCACTATGATGCGGCCAGTGCAGGCCAGGTCATACCGCTTTTTTGTGTTAGGAGGGGCAGAACAATAAACTCAACATGGGGGGCGAAGAGACTCGGCATCAGCTCAACATCCTGTGATTCTAGGCTTTTAGTGGCTTTCAGCCATGCTGAACAGCAGATGTGCTGCTAGACAACATGGTTAAAAGACATTCATGTTGAAAGGCCAATAGGTCGAGCATTGCCGAGACCAAGTGGCTTTGCCAATGCGTGTATCTTTTGCAGATGTGGTATAGCATCAACAAAATGCATAGGCAAAACCAAAAAGTCGGGAAAAACCACCAAAAGGAAAAACCTATTGGCTTTTGCCAGTGCTTCATTTCTTTGTCTTGGAGGCGTTTTGTTCTTGTTTTTTTGCTTCAGTTTTAGGCCCCATTTTGTAATCATGAACTGCCATAACAACTGAGGGAAAGGGTCATCCATACCTCGGGGTATGGAGGATGGCCACAAAGTAGAGAACATGATGTCCAGCCACTGACATTCTATCCTTTTCTGCTCTAGTACATGTAATGCAATACTGATCATTGTCGTAGATAGGCATTTTAAGACCCAGCCAAGCAAGTGTGCAGGCAAGAAGGCCACATCTACAGTGCACATGCACATTTGCGATGTTGGTGCAACTTTTTGCTTCAAGTTCCTTTACCTTACTGCAGTTAATGAATCTTGGAATAAACCGACTGTAAGAAAGAACTATGTATGCGTAATTTAGAGATGTACCAGGAAATTGTTAAAGTGAGTTTTCATGTCCACATCGTTCAAGCCCCACCGGCCTGACAGAGCTTGTTTGTTTCTTCCTCACTCTCCAGGGGACGCTTAGAAATGGCAGTCTTTTTCCAGTTACATTGTATCCCTTCAGAAAGCACTGTTTTGTAATTCCTATGAAACTTCTACTCCGAGAATATTAATTGGCCTACTGAGTAAACACATTTGCTTCTATGTTCATTTTGTTGCATTTTGGGAACATTTCTCTTAATTTGTTTTTCTTTTGAATTTTTGGTCTTGACTGGCTCAGGATGCCCACATGTAGAAAACAAGAATTGAAGACATAAATAATTCACAAACTGGTAAATATCTTATGGCTTTTCAGGTTGTTGGAATATATACAGCCTGTATAGACAGCAAAAGTGTGTTGGCTGTGGCATACTTTTTCCACACAAACATTCTCTTGACTCTGTTGCTGCATTACTCTTTGGTTACTCTTTAAATTCCTTTTATTTGTGAAGAGCACACCTATCCGGTATTTGTTTTTAAATATCTGCTGGATGCAGTGCTTAATGAAATTGCATGCATAATTTGACATTTTACTTCTTTGAGCACCTAGGCCTTTGAAGCCAGATCAAGGACAAGCAGTTGTTTTCTCACAGAACTCCTGTAGAGAAGAGCCATATGCTTGTCTTCTCAACATCTGTCTCACCATAAGGTTGTAGGTAGTCCCGAAATATTCATTGTAGCGTATTATTGTGAATCAGAAATTCCAACTGAGTTTCTGAACATAGACATCACACCAAGTGGACTCTTGTGAACGCTGTAGTTTGTAGGTATCACCTACACACAACTGTTGTTGAAGGCTTATTGTGAGCAATACAATACATAATGAGGGCTTGGAGTCAGCTCCTTGCTCATGATTGGATCTCTTGCATGTCCATCTCGCTTCACTGCTCCTGATTGGATGGGTTTCCTCTTTGTTCTTATGTATGTCGCAACCAAGGAGCTTTTCAGTCTCACTGTATTTTGGATGCATGTATTCTTTCTCGGCTGATGTCAGACCGTGCATTGCGGTGCATATGAGGGGCTATTTTATCTCTCTCCCTGCTTTCCCTCTTCTTTTCTCCCACCTCCTCACCACCTCAATTGACCTCTTTAATAAAAATGATAACCTCAATAAACTATACCTACAGTAAGGCTTGGGTGGAATGTTTAATTCCGCCAGCGGAATCGGAGGAATTTACTAATTTTGCGTTTCTTTTATAACACAGAATTGCTTATAATCTACGCCGGTGGAATTAATCTGCAGTAAAAAAAGTTTCTAAAGAGGTCTGGAAGAAGGAGCAGTCCCTCTATGTTTAAAAATCACTGCTGATTAAAGTTCAATCTGCAGTGGTTATTAAATATAGAGGGACAGCTCCCTCTTGGGGCCCTCCTGAAAACCACTGCAGAGCGTACATCTCAGCGCCCTTCCATGCTCTGCAGCAATTACCAAAATACTAAAATAAAAAATATTAAAAGTAAAAAAGGTGAGGAAAATTAAACGATGGGCGCAAAAGTTATATAAAAAGGAAAGGCTTCACATTGTGGAATAAATGCAAACGGTTTGGGGCCTTACATTAAAAAAATAGGGAATTGCAAATCAGTTGCAAACTGGATTGCCACCACTAACATGATGCTTTAGTATCTACTCAGGCTAATAAGTGTGGATTTGCTAAAACCTCATACTAAAATCCAATTTTTACTGGTTCATTAATTAGCAACATTACCTGTTAGCGATTTGTAAATGGCAAATAGTAATTCGCACTTCCTATGTATTATACATTCTCGATTAGTGAATAGTCGCAGAATTGGCTTTTATCATCAGCAAATTACCATCAAGTGTATGCAGGAGGCAACCAGGTGCAACATATAAAAAGGGGGCCAGAATGTTTCAGGTTTTTTTTTTACAATGGTTGTGTTATATGCTGTGAAGGTGCGGTGAAGGCATATGTCGGCTGCCCTGCAGATCAGAAGAAGCAGACAGGAGTGCATATACAAGGTCAGAGTTACACTGATCAAATCGAGAAGGGCATCTATACCACATACAGGCACAGTAGTAATATTAGACCTAACATATGAGCTAGATTCATTATTACAAAGAGACAAATATATAAACCAGGGCATTCCAGCCCGTATTCAATTTTTTGCTCTTTACACCTTTTGGCTTCAGGCAACTGCCAGGCTAATGTAGCATAGGCAGGAGGAATTTCTCAAAGTGCACTCTCTAGGGTATTTCTTAATTTTATTGAAGCAATGGTACTTAAGATTAATGTTTTTATAGTGTTTCCTATACACCAAAGGAGCCTCAGGACACCAAGGTGTTTTTTTTTCGTATTGCACACTTGCCCCAGGTAGTTAGCAGTATTGATGGTATGCACACAGCAATTTGTTCAGCATCTAGAACAGAATTTGTGTACTGGAACATGGAAAATTCCCAATCATTAAATATATAAGTAGTCTGTAATATTGAATGTGTTATTTATGGGTAGGTGTAACGTGTAATTTGCTACCGTGAAATTACATGGAATTACATGAGTAGTGTAACCCAGCATTTAGAGCAATTTTCTTTGCGCAAAATGCATCCTCACATTCAAAATGGACCTGAGTATGCATTTTGCACAATGAAAGTAGCACTAAATGCAACAGAACACAAATAGCAGAAACCAGCAGCCACTCGTGCTTGTTAAGTTTGTTGTTCCTGTGCCCCTGCGGTAGGATTTTGTGGCAAATGACTTATTCTCAGGCAAACAGGTGTTATCGCATAATTTTTGGTGTCAAAAGAGTTATACAAAATTTCTGAAATTACTCTGATTGCTTCAGCGTAATTAAAATTTCACCATGACTAGTGTTATTACAGATGTTGATTCACACTATCAAGGCAGTACTCATGATTCGTTCATGTTCTGCCACTATGGCCTTTACAGCCAGCTGGCAACAGGACAGCTTAGAGATGGATTTATTTTTGGTATGCAAAATATCAGTATAATATACATTTTGGTTTGGGAGTTTTGCATCCTGATTTAGCAACATATTAATATTTTAGATGACAGTGCATATGCAATCCAACCATGGATATTGACACCATACCTAAATCATACTCCGCAAGGAGACAAGATACAATATAGCATACAGGCAAAAAAGGTCTGTGATTGAACATATCTTTAAATTGCTAAAAGGACTCTTCCGATGCTTACATAAAAATGGTGAAGCCATGCAGTATGCAGCAGAAACATGTTTTTAAACAGTTGCATGTTGTGCTGTGTTGCATAGTGTAGCAACCAGAAAGGATCTTCCAGGGGAAATTCTTAACGATGAAAATGTTGATGAAGATATACCACAACCTCGTCAACCAAACCCAAATCAAGATGCAAACAGAGCAATGCAACGCATGATACTATGAACGCAAAAGGAGCAGCTACTACTTTTAGGGTCAGTTGTTTAATTTTCAATGTTCCTATTTTTCACATCATCAGATGCAATGTAATAGATGGTAACCAAAAATATTTTTCTATTCAATCACAGGTCTTATAACAAACTGAATTATGAAGAAATCTTATGTACAATATATTTGTAAATCAACTGTAAATATGCCAAATAGAAGTAAACTGTGGGCCTGATTCCCAAGGGTAAACTTACACTTTTGTGTGAGTGTACTCTTTTTCAGTATTCACAAACAAACACTTTAATAGTAACTTTACGATTGCGTAAATTCTGCAGTCGGGGCGGAGAACTCATAAATAGTGTGGAGTTCTCCACTATGACACCGGAGTCTCCGCAGTTGGAAAATTACTATTAAAATGTTTGTGAATACGAACAAAAAATAAACTTCCACAAATGTGTAGGTTTACATTTGTAAATGGGGCCTGTTTTAAGACATTGACTACACTACACATTGCCTCGTATGAATCACAAATTTGATGAAAACCTAATGTCACGGATTCCTCTAGGCTACTTATTTTTTTGGGCAAACATCATGTTGCCTTTAGTTATTGTTCTGTACATGCAACATATACATTTCAATTCTTTGGAATTGCCAAGCAGATTGTAATTCAGCCTGCAAATTGCAGGACATTATAGACCTAAGCCATATGCTAGCTCTACCTATTTGAACCAATCTACTTCGCATAATATGTCTGCTCAAATGAGAATTTGTTGGAGCAATGTGCCTAGGTTTATGTTTAACAGTACGGGTAAGTCAACACATTTCAATTCTTGAGCTGGAAGGTTATACTTTCTCTAAACTCGATGGTAAAGGTATGAGATGATACTCACATTCCAAAATCAGCTACCTTCTCCAATATCACCTTCCTCTTCACAGTATGCGCGGTTCAGTGATTTCTGTATTAAATTACCATCTTTTAAAATTAATTTTTAGGAATTTATTTCTCTTAAAAAGTAAATAGCTTTAGGTGTATCTTAACACTACTCATCCCAATATTCATTGCGCTTTACATAAGAAATACATTCCAAATTTAATACATTATTCTAACTTCCTTCCTACATAGTATTAAAAAATAGCAATATTCTATGAATAAAATAAATTAGTCCAGATTTTGTTTACTTTTATATGCTTTATGGGATTTGTAGTTTTCATAAAACTTTCACATAAAATGATTGGCCTAAATATATAACAATTTGCTTGTTCAGAAATAATGTTTTATTTTTTGCAAACATAATAAAATTATTACAACACATATTTAGGGTTATTGATGTTAGTAACTCCGGTGCTTTCGATCATTTCCTCAATTGGATTCGCATGGGTGACCAATGAAGATCAACCTGCAATACAACCCTCCTCAGATATTGTTTATGCCATCTTCTCTCTTGTATGAGACCATAACTCTTACCAGTACTTACAGGTCTGATCAATGGTGTGCCTAGTGACTCCGACAGCAATGATTTGCTCCTGTATGCCCAAACATTTTTTGGGTGAACTCAGGCACTGTTAATGAACTAGAAAGTTTATCATTTTATGAAACACATTGTTCAACAAAAATCTCGAGCTTTATCAGAAAACTTGTGCTTTCTTTTGTGTCTTCTATCACTTTTTGGTTATCCCTGGCTGGACATTTTAAACCACCTACAATCTTCTTCTGCACCACTGAGATGTGTGCTGTACAAAGTGAAAGCAAGCAATGTGCTCCCAGACCCTCACTTCCTACTTATGACATAATCACATGCTCTCTGTGCAAAATCCGCCATTTGCAATTCTATAATTCTGATGCGATTCTTTATTTGTGACTTGTAATGATTCCCTATTTATATAATCACTGTTTGTGATTGTGACTCCTAAGAAACCACAAATAGAGAAACCTTGCTAATAATGCTTATGATTTTGCTCTTTATATTAGCCTTTTCAGTATTTATCACAAATGGTGAATCACATAATGATGTCAGTACATAAGGTCCCTGGTGTTGAATGTCAATGTAAGATGACAATAACTAAACATGTGTCATTATGAGGGCTAACCAGCATCTAAGCCCTTAAAATGGACAACAAATGAATGTACTTGGCCTAATAGATATTTGTGCTTGGCCCCAGTAAGCATTTTAAGTAAAATGTTGGCAGCACTCCACCTATCACCAGAGCCAAGTCCAGCATCACAGAGGGGAATATAGTTGCAGTTTTTCCACCCTGAGCGCAATAAATTCAAGAGAAGGAGTTACTTCTGGGAAGGAATAGCCTGGTAGAGAAATACAAACATACAGAAATGTACAAGTGAAATAACATAGTTACAATGTACTAGGAAATGTGAAGAATTACTTTTTGGGAAAGGAGCCGAAATCTCTTCTTTTTTGAATGGATGTCTAAGCTTAATTTCACACAGAGTGTGTCTTTCTTCCATCTAGATGTCTTAACCTGTCACTCCTGACCTCTGGCTTCCTTCTAGACCTCCACTGCCACACTCCCTCTCACCTAGTTCACACACAATCCTTCCTTGTCGCTCATTCAGTCTGCTGGTACCTTCTTACCTTAACCCAATTTGCATACCCTTTCTTTCTCTCTTCCTCCTTAGCTAATATTTGATTGATTTGTGTCTTTCACGTTTTACTCATCCAGGGGTATTGCATCAAGGTTATATACTGATTCCTTCTCAGTCTCTCCTTGTTGTGTTTATATTCAGATAACATTTTTGTCGTGCCCTGTTATTGTATTGTTTCTATTGTAAAGTGCTCTAATGCTCCCTGGCCATGTTCGCTTTATCAAAACTGCATGAATAAAAGAAACTTTAATACCAATATAAAAATAAAACAGTGGTTACGAGCTTTCAAGCTCATTCAGTTGCTATGTGCACAGCAACAAAGCTATAAGTGCAGTACCTTTAGTGGGACAGGGGCACAGGATGTGAGACACCTATTGGATCCAAATGATGACTGCATTTTACTACTGAAGGGTCAGTGGGCCCCTTTCCCTTCCTTGAGTTAGAGCACGTGGAAACACAGCAACACCAAGGTATGTGCACCAACAATTGGTTCAGTTTTCAGTTCTTTGTTGGAATGCTGCAGTGGAAAGGCACAGATTTATAAATGTAAAACTTTCCCATGGAAACCCAAGACCATCTTTCCAACATCTTTCCAGGGAACCAGAGAAACAGGAATACATTCACCCAAGCTCACCGGTATGAGCTGAATCTCTTGGGTTATTTCACCGCTCACAAGAATGTTGATTTGTATCTGAAATTAACTTAGTGCCACTCCATCATGCATAGGATCAAGTTGATAAAAAGGTACTGTTTATGCACTGTGAGTGGATTTGCAGAGTGATGGATATGAACAAAAAGTCGAAGACGTATTGTTAAGAAATGGGCGATTTCATATAGGTAGATGTGTCATGTGGCAGTTACCCCCATGAAGTACCTCGTGTTTTGCCTCATATAAAAGGAATATCCCTCACAAGTTCAAACTTTCTTTTGCTACATGATGAGTTGCTAAGTAGGAGTCCACCCTTAAAACTGTCCATTTCTCCCCATTTGACAATGCTTAGAGTAGTTGAGAACGTATGCTTATGACCTAGACTTCAGAGACTTTCGTGCACTCTCACAATTAATTTGCTAGAAAAATTATTCTATAGTTCCTTCATTCTGCATTTTGGTTAAAGGAAAAGTAGGGACACCCTCAATTAGGCAAATGTGATGTACGTAACGTATGTTAAGTTAGAGAAGATTTGGTTTCTTTCCAAATGTGTTGCCTTTGAAAAACATCCTGCATTACTCCAGGAATTGTTTGTACTCGGACATCTTAAACTTAATGGTATAAAACAATTCTATGTCAGGACCGGAGGCTCTGATTATGCCATTCTTCCTTCGCTTTATTGAACAGCAGCAAGTTTAACATCATGAAAAACCATCAAACTATTACTCCCATGAACACCATGGGGTAGAGAAACAACTTTATCCAAGTCCATCAACACTGTCCATTATACAGCCTCCACTTGGCCCCTCCTTAGGGCTTCCTCTTCCTCTTCCTTCGCTGCTCAGCAGCAAGATAAGTCACTTTTTTCTTCTCTCCTTGTTTGCTTGTGAAATGTCATTTTAGTGCTGCATATACGTATTGTGGTTTTGCGAGGTCTTGGGGACTCGGCATTGTGTTTCATTTATGTGCCGTTTCCCTTTCAGATCCCCCGAGGTACCTTACGCGACACTCATTCCCTTCTCTCTGGTGTGCGCTTTGCCACACGGGGCGCTGTGTTGTTTCTCGCCCTCGGCGCGCACCAGCACACATCATAGAGTGCTGGCGCGCCCGTCCCACGGAAGCTTGTCTGCCCCGGTCTCCCGAGTGACGCCCTGCGGGGTCCAGTATTGCCGCATTTGTTTTGAACGCCCCGGTGGGGGTCCATATCTTCTGCCTTATTAAACACCCTGCGGGGTCGTAATTAGCGGCACGGAGCCGCGGAGACGCTCTTCTCGGGAGACGGCCCGAATTACTGAAGGGCGCGAGTGTCTCCAGGGTTGTTTGCCCGCTAACTGTGAACTGTGTTCACCAATATGGTCTGGGCTCCCTCCCAGCATTAAATCTGTCACGCTTACCGCGTGTTGTGCCTACCGGTGTTCCTGGTACTATTTCTGAGGCGCTGCCTGTTGGTTTTGGGCCCTATAGGTTAGTCATGCAGGCCCCTGACCAAGACCAATACCAGGGAGGCGATGATGACCTGTCCTACCTCCCCTGGGATGACTCCTTTTATCAGGCAGTTGATGACTCCATTTACAACGCCGTGAACCAGGCTATGGAGCCTCTTGAACAGCGCCTCTCGGCGCGCATTGCGCAGGAGTGCGCTAAGTACATGAAGCACTCGGCGCCCCCTCTTGAGGCCCCTAAGGCTACCGGGGAGGGCCCCCTGCCCGCGAAGAAGACGGGGTGGATGTAGACGCGTTTGCGCGCCTGAAGCAGGCTTTTCTTGCACAGGGCCCGGTCCCTGAGCCTCCGGCTCCCCAGACAAGTCCTCAGTCCCCCCCGCGCACGGCTACCCCTGACCCAGAGGACGGCGCTACTACGGGGGATACCGACGACGAGGCAGGCCCCTCCAGACCCTGGTTGCCCTCCCCTGCCCTGGCTGCTAGTGCTAATTCGGATATGCTGGACCCGGATGACATTGTGCATCCTAGGTCTACTGACTGGATCCCGGCTGACAAGGTGGCGAAGTATGTCGCTGGGCGTCTGCGCAAACCTATGGAGAAGGAGGCCCGAAACCGGCTCCGAGCAGAGTGCCCTCGCCCCTGTCTAGAAAACAAAGTCGCTCTCACCCCTGACATCGACCCCAAGATGGCGACTTTCTTGGCTAAGTTTGTCAAGGACCCTAAAAAGGGTATCGACAGGTCCTGGCGTTCGTGCCAGGACAAGCTCCTCGATGCCGTGGGGCTGCTAACCAAAATTTTGGACATGGCCGAGGAGGCCAAGGCATCCGGGTCCTTGATCGACCCTGAGGTGCTTTCTGGCTGGGCGCAGCGGGCTATCGTGTTCTTGGGGAACGCCAACTGCGCCCTGTCAACGGAAAGGCGCCGGTCGCTCCTCATCAAGGTTGACCCTAAGTTGGGGGACCTTGCCTCTTCGGAGGCGGGGACGGTGGCCCAGGGGGGCCTTTTTGGCGATCCTTTTGTCCGGGAGTTGGGCAAATTTGTTGCCACGTTCACGTCCCTGGACAAGGCCCAGGCCAACATCCGGAAAGTGTTCACCCCCGTGTTTTCCACGGGGCCGGTCGCGGCAGGGGCTGCGCGACTGGCCGTTCCAACTACAGTAGCTCTGACAGAGGGCAAGGCTCCAGGCGTGGGCAGTTCCAAGATGGCTCCTGCTACAACACATTCTACCCCACAAGAGGACAGAAGTTCCGGGGCGGATTCAAAGGACAAAACTCTAACTCTAACAAAGGTAAGCGTCCTGTCTTCAGCACATCTGTGGGTGGGGGGCCGCTTAGCGCAGTGTCTCCCGGCTTGGGCCTCTCTTATGAGCGATGCGTGGGTACTGCAGACGGTGCAGGGCTTTCAGGTGGAGTTCCATGGCCGTCCTCAGCAGTTGTCCCTCCCTCGCCCCATCTCCTTTTCGCAGCGCGATGCAGAGCTAGTAAGCGAGGAGGTTTTGGCTCTCCTGCAAAAAGGAGCTATCTGTCGCGCGCAGGAGCACCCTCGTGGTTTTCTAAGCAATTTATTCTTGGTCGACAAGCCCGATGGGGGCCGCAGACCGTTAATAAATTTTAAAGAGTTAAACGAGTGGGTGGTGTACCGCCATTTCAAGATGGAGGGGATCCACCTCCTCAGGGACGTGTTACGTCCTTGCGACTGGATGGTCCGCTTGGACCTGAAGGACGCGTACCTAGCGATCCCGATCTTTCCTCCTCATCGCCGGTTCCTCCAGTTCGCCTGGGACGGACAGGTCTTCGAGTTTACCACTCTGCCTTTCGGTCTCTCCTCGGCTCCTTGGTGTTTCACCAAGGTTCTCCGGCCGGCGGTGGAGTTCCTCAGAGCTCAAGGAATAGGTTTGATCGTCTACCTCGACGACATGCTCCTGATGGATCAGTGTCCTCAGGCTCTCTCCAACAACCTGAAGGTGGTGGTCAACCTCCTGCAGGGGTTGGGGTTTGTCATCAACGAGAAGAAGTCTCTTCTGTGCCCAGTGCAAACTGCCACGTTTCTGGGGTTTGCGGTGGACTCAGTTTCGGCGACATTGAGCCTGCCTGCCAGGAAGATGGCAAAAATCAGGCACGAGTTGCGTCAGACCCTAGCCAAAACTCACACCTCCTTGCGTCAGTTGGCCCGCTTAGTGGGGCTTCTCTCATCCTCAATTCAAGCCATTTTTCCGGGCCCTCTGCATTATCGGGCCCTGCAACGGCTCAAGGCCCATCACCTCCGGAGAGGCTTAACTTACTCGCAGTCGGTTCCCCTCTCGGCGGAGGTGAAGGAAGAGATGACATGGTGGCTTTCGCACATGGAAGCGTGGAATGGGCGTGCGATCTTCGGGTCGGCCCCAGATCTGGTGATAGAATCGGACACCAGCCGGTCGGGCTGGGGCACCAGATGCGGAGATTTTTCAACGGGTGGTGCCTGGTCGGTGCCCGAGCAGTCGTTGCACATCAATTGCCTCAAGCTCCTGGCGGGCTCTTTTGCTGTGCAATGCTGGACCAAGGACAGAGTCCAATCATGCGTCCTGCTCAAGATGGACAGTGAATCGGCGGTCCGATACATCAACCACCTGGGGGGTACTCGGTCCCGAACATTGTCCAATCTCGCCAAGGACTTTTGGAACCTTTGCCTGGACAATCAGGTCTCGGTCATGGCGGAGTATCTTCCGGGGTGAGCGAACATAGTCGCGGATTGGCACTCTCGTCACAGGCTGGATGCCAGCGTCTGGAAACTGGATCCTCTGGTGTTTGCTCAGATAGCGGAGCGGTGGGACCCGTTCTCGGTAGACCTTTTTGCATCGCGGCTGGATCATCAGTTACCGCGTTTTTTCAGCTGGAGACCAGATCCATTAGCGGAAGCGACGGACGCATTCCTGCAGGACTTGCTCCCGGAGCGGGGTTATGCATTCCCCCCATTCTCCATGATCACGCGGGTTTCAGCACATGTGTGTCGCCAACAGGCGGAAGTGGTGCTGATCACCCCTCTGTGGAGATCTCAAGTGTGGTTTCCGGTTCTTCTGGAACTTTCTTGGGATTTTCCAATCCGACTCCCCCACTTTCCTCACGTTCTTCTGGACCCGGACCTTGCGCCTCACCGCATGGTAGTGGACGTGTCGCTGCAGCTGATGGCCTGGAGGATCTCAGGCGTCGCTGGACGCTCCCGGGCCTTTCGGGCCACGCCGAGTCCCTCCTCTACAAGGCATGGGCGGATAGCACGACTAAGAGATACCGCTCTGCCTGGAACAGATGGCGTCATTGGTGTCTGCGACGGAGTGTTGATCACGTGGGCGCAGACGTAGTTCATATTCTCAATTTCTTGGCGGACCTGGCGGAACAAGGTTTGGCCTACAGCTCTATTAACACCTTCCGCTCTGCGATCTCCGCGGGTCACGTCCCCGTCCTGGGATCCCCGGTGGGGGAACACCCGTTGGTGTGTAGGCTGCTTAGAGGTATCCGCCCCTCCCTTCCCCCGGAGCCGCGCTACTCCGAGTTATGGGATGTGAATTTGGTTCTGAATCTTTTTCTTTCCTGGCATCCCAATAGGTTCCTGTCTCGCAAGGAGCTATCTGCTAAGTTGGCAACTCTCTTGTGTTTGATCTCTTGTAGAAGGGTGTCTGATGTGCGGGCCCTTGATATCTCGGCCAGGTTTTCTCCCCTGATGGAGTGACTTTCACGGTTAGCAGACGTACTAAATGCCATAGCAGGGTAATCTCCTATCCGGCGTTTCATGAATCCCCCAAATTGTGTGTAGTGCAATGCCTCCGTGCTTATGAGGAGCTAACAGAAGAGGTTCGGCCTCCTGGTGAAAGACAGTTGCTTATCGCACTCCGCAAACCTTTTAAGGCTGTTTCCTTCCCTACCATAGCCCGTTGGGTGCGGTGGGTTATGCAGGAGGCGGGGATAGATACCAAGAAGTTTGGTGCTCACTCGGCGTGAGGTGCTATGGCCTCTAAGGCATTTGCGCTTGGAGCACGGCTTGAGGATCTCATGCGTGCAGCTGACTGGTCTTCGGATTCCACCTTTAAGCGATTCTATTTTAAGCCAGTTTTGGAAGTGGCTCAGCTGGTGGTGGATAAGCTTTAAACTGGCATAATCGGAGCCTCCGGTCCTGACATAGAATAGGAATTTGCCTAGCTATAGTACTGGTAAGTTCCAATTCTATTAAGGACGCAGAGGCGAGGATTATCCCTCCCGGAAGTCTGACGGACTTGAGGACCCTCCCCGTTCTGGAGTAAGTAAATGCTCTTGGGTTGCGTTCTGGGACCATTGATGTTTATGGTTGTTTGGTATTTTTTTTAATATTTGTGATACATGCGTAGTTGTGTTGCCTCCTTGGTGTTGATTCTGCTGCCGACTGTTCTGGTTTTGGGTGCTAACGCTGCCTGTTTTTGCAGGAAACGATGGGTCCAAACAGGAGGCGTGATGTTCCAATCCAGGCTGTTCGCGCGAAGAAAGAGGAAGCACTAAGGAGGGGCCAAGTGGAGGCTGTATAATGGACAGTGTTGATGGACTTGGATAAAGTTGTTTCTCTACCCCATGGTGTTCATGGGAGTAGTAGTTTGATGGTTTTTCATGATGTTAAACTTGCTGCTGTTCAATAAAGCGAAGGAAGAATGGCATAATCCTCGCCTCCGCGTCCTTAATAGAATTGGAACTTACCAGTACTATAGCTAGGCAAATTCCTATTATTGATAGATATTTCAGTAAACAATTTCTCACACCAGAATCTATCTGCACATCGTCAGAGGAAGTGGCATATGTGCATTTCCCAACAGAAAATGTTAACACTGGTTTCCTGACACAACTATCCTTAAAAGAAGAAGCTAGACAAGAAGATGCCTGACAAGCGGACTTCATTCCCAAGCATTCATCTAGAGAGGAAGCGACATTGCTTCATTTCCCCTCATCTATGTCCACAGGAAGTAGCATTGCTGTTTTTCCACTAAAACCATTTTAAAAGAAGAAGCTGGACAATTAGATCTCATTCCCAGGCAATTTATCTCCACAGGAAGTGACATCATTGGCTTCTTGCCAAAACCTTCTTTAAAATAGGCAAGACAAGTGGGCCTCATTCCTTAGAATCCAGCTCCACAGGAAGTGAAATCACTGCATCTCCCAGTATCCATCTCTACAGGAAGTAGCATCACTGGTTTACCAACGAAGTCATCTTTAAAAGAAAAAGCCAGGCAAGCAAGCCCCATTCCCTAGCATCTATTGCCATATGAAGCAACATCACCGCTGTTTCCACAATCCATTTCTATAGGAAGTGGTATCCCTTCTTGTCTCCTCCCTACTCCAATCAATTCCTCTGGGAGCCCCATCAAAGAGTTGATGCAGACAAAGGAGTTACCTGTTTGGGCCTCTGAGGGTGGTCACAGCCAACAGTGTTAACTATTTGAGCTCTCAGTACCGGGAGAGGCATGAGCCTGAAACTCCCTTTCACTGCAGCCACAGTGAGCACCTAGAAAATAAAATCCAATTATGTGCCTCACCCAGTACCTCATATTATCCGCAGTCACAATCACACCCAGACTTAGAACATCCAAACACACACACCGCATCTTCACAAAATATAGATCCAACCTCAGACACTTCTCAATATCCATCAAGCACCCTCAAAGTAGCAAATACACACATTCGTCTCATGCTCAGCAACTCACACTCTGCAATATTCAATACTCCAGAATTTGCAGACCTCATCACCTATCACAACCTTGATGCACTCTCCGTCATAGAAATATGACACACCCCCACACCCTTGTACATCCGAGCTCTCCCGGTTGCCACAGGGTACAACGTTCATCATGCAGACCACCCTCATAAGAAAGGAGGAGACTTTACCATCATTCATAGATCCTACTGGTCAATCAATCAAACAAATCAGCTTTATTTGAAATCACGAAGTGAGTCATAAAAGCTACAAAAATATAACAATATCAAGTTAAAAATCAATTAAAAGATAGTTAAAACACATGGATAAAAGCAGACAGAAACATCCCCTGCTAGTCAATGAAATTTCTAAATCTGCTTCCTATATCTTATAACAACCAATAAAAACTGTGACAACACAGCACATATATACAAACTCGGAAGCGATTGCAGATAAATAAAAGCTGGTCGACATTGCACAAAACCTAGTTGTTTTAACAGAGGCTTAATAAAGCATTTTCTCAGGTCTGAATAACATTTACAAAAAAAGAGAATGTGAATGGTACTCTGCGTGTAAACATTGTCGCATGGGCATTTCACAGGCTTGTGCGACCAGTTGTTAATAGTGGGGCAGCTGGTTAAATGATGGAAAATATCCAGCCGGAACCGGGTCAGCACAAATCTGTGGCACAGATTGTACACATTAGCTAGATAAGGCTGCATATCATAACTAGTCAAGATCAATTGGTTCTTCAGAACAGAAGGTTTCATTATCTCTGTGGATAGCCTCAATTCCTCAAGTGTTAATAGGCATTTCAATTTAAGAGCTTTCCTTTGGATGCTAATCAAGAGCTTGGGGTGGTCAAAAAACTCGGGGTGGCCAAATGTTGGCCAGAAAGCCAAGGACAAATCTGAGTTAGGGGATTTTAAGTGCAGACGAAGATTTAAGACAGTTCTCTACGATGGAACGGTTGAGCACTGTGTATTCGGATAACCAGATCTTATCCCAGAGCAAGACTGGCTGGATCTTGAGCACGACTTTTCGGGAGGACAAGGAGATTCCTAAAGAATACATTTTCTGCTAGCTGAAGTAAGTCAGCATTCGCGTATCCCCAAAGCTCAGACCCATACATGGCGGTTGGTCTACATTTGGCCATATAATTGGTCATTGTTTCCCTCGGATGTTTGATGCTCAACTTCCTAGCGAAGTTCAGCAGGGCTGTGATGCTTTTGACAAATTGGTGCCTCCTTGACTTAATCGCACTGGTCCAGTTCCCATCTTTGTTAAATAAAAGACCTAGGTCTGAAAATGTAGGTGTAAACGAAATCTTAGTACCCTCGATAAAAATGTCACAGCAATTTATGGCTCTATTCCCAAGTTTCAATACAAAGGTTTTACTGATGTTTATTTTTAAACCGTGATTCTGCATAAACTGGGAAAATTCATCAACTAAACGCTGTAGGACAAGAGGAGTACGAGCCATTAATATAGCGTTGTCGGCATATAAAAGTGTCAGAATCAGACGGTGCCTGATTAGGGGTATATCTGTGTACTTACTTGCAAGGGTACTGCCTAAGCTATTAAGGTAGAGGTTAAACAAGAATGGAGCGAGTTTGCAGCCTTGGCGAAATCCTCTTTGTATGTTAAATGATTGGGTCCTGCACTAGAGGCAAGCAAGCGGCGTGCATTTCCATGGAGCGCCTCCCATCCCAATTCCCACTCTCTGCAACGCAGTCGACCTAATGAGGGCCACCTCATCTACAGGCCTCTTGGAAATACCCAGGACCTCATCCTCCCGACATCACCAATCATTCAATGCAAACCTTCAATAACCCTTGTCTGCACTGACACTCTATCTCCATCACTCTCCTCAGTGCACAACCACCATTCCGAAGTCAACCAAAAAGAGAACAGCATAGCATTACCCTGCAAAGACTTCTCCATCTAAAGCTCAAACTCATCTTTCAGCCAGTTACCTCCACGTCTAACGTCAGCACCATTCTAAATGACTTTAACACATTTTTAGGATATCATGTGAATTGAGTTCTCATTCTGCAATTAAAGCACACAAATGAAGCCTGACTCTAAAGCACCCCAATACTTCAAAGACCTCACCAACAACAAAAGGAAAGATAATGGAGGAAAAAACAGAATGCAACTGAAGTCCCTCAGCATAACACACACAACTCATCACATCAGCCAAAGCTGAGTACTATTCTTGCACCATTGAGGAAGCTTCCAATAGGGTTAGAACACTCTTCGAAACAATCAGGCACTGCATCAGCTCCTGCCAAAAACACTCTTATACCACACTCCACATACAAATGAAATGCCTTCAACCTCTCTGGAAAAGATCAAGCCTGCTTATCTTCTGAGACCCACACCTACGCGCTTCATCCCAACAAGGTCGTCCTTCAAACCTCTATCTGTTGAAGATCTCATAGGAATCCTCAAATCATTCAAAGTCACCACCCATGAAGATTTTGGTATCTAGTAATAGTTGTGGGGTATTTAGGTAAGCTGTGTTAACAGTGGGAGAATGTAGAATGCAGTGTTGTTCCATTCAGGCTATGTGATTGCATGAGATCAGTTGCTGCTGATCTTGGAAGCTACATGACTCCGAATGGGATGCTCTTTAATAAAGGACCTACTTAAACCTTCACCAGCAGTCTTTCTTTATTACACTGGCGACAAGCAAAAAAGAGAGCATCTCAAGAGCTACAGACATCAGTTCTAGGATTGCTTTTTAAAAAAACCTTTTATTCTAACTTCATATTTTTTATTTTTACCTTCATGAGCAGTTCATGTGCTGTTTACTACTGTTTTAGACATTACAACTTCCTTGGGGGAACTGGACAAGTAGAAGTTCCTGTAAACTGACTTTCTGGAGGTTCTAAATCCTGCTGCTCTCTACAGCAACTGTGAGGCTGTGGGCAACTGTGAGCAACTTACGAATGGTAACCAGAAGATTGCAGTTGTTCCTAAAGGAGTGTGTCTACCAAAGGGGAAGCAGCAGATTCTGCAGCTACAGCAAGCAACACTAATGAGCACAGGCTTATCAACACGTTACCTGCATCTACCGTTATGTGCATTTTTTAAGCAAGGTCGTCATGCGCTTCATTCGAATAATGCCGCTGTGTGCCACTCTGTGAAGCTCATCACCGAATTCCCGGAGCTCCAGCATTCCCTAGTGGCATATCTTCATCTGCACCCAATCTCCCGTACAAACTGACGTCTGCCACATTTCCGCAACAAGCCCCACTGTCTGCAGGAATGACGTACTACACGTTTGGCTGCCATCTTTCATCTGGAATTGCAGTGTTGCTGTATAGTGCACGCATGGCTATAGTCAAACCTTTGAAGCGGCAAGTCACCTGGAAATAGGTGTGCTCTTTTGCATTGGGGCCTGTTTCCTCTCATGGGGATTGGCAACCTTTCATCAACAACCAGTTGTTTTCTGCATTGGTCCCTGTTTCCTCTCACTGCCATAGGCATGATTTTCAAATCGGCAACCAGTTGTTTTCTGTGTTGGCGTCTGTTCCCTCTCATGGCATGCCTATCAAATCGGCAATCAGTTGTTTCAACAAGACAGGAAGCAGTTGGGTTACGACGATGGGCATGCCTTTTTAGTTTAGTGCTTAGCTGCCAGATTCCCCAGTGCAGTGTGAGTACCAGGCTTTGCTTTCTTGATTGAGCCTTATTACTTCTAAACCCTGTCTGCCCCATCTTTGCCTATTGTCACCGATAAAAGGCACACCTGCCTCAGTTTGAGCCATTTATATAATCCGGGCATTAATTGCTCATTCTTCGGTGAGATTGTTTGTTGTCACAGGTCTCTGCCACAGCACTGCGGCAATAGGCACGCCTTTTATCTCTGGATATATATATATATATATATTCACTGAAAAAACCATAGGTTTTAGGGACAGTTATAGTTAGTTGGACATTGCACTCGTACAAAACCCGTGAAATTCCCCTGTTATAGTTAGTTCAGCTAACTATAACTCGCGCCCGCAATGCACTGCTGATGACGTCACATATTACATCACTCATGACATGGTCAGTGACATCACTGATGACATCACTGATGACATCTCAAATGACATCACTGATGACATCATCCATGTGATAATTTCATGCATCTTCTCACACCCTAATATAACTTTTGATACACCCACTCTAAATTACAGACTGCCATTCTCAAAACCATAGACACTCCAACACCAAAAACTACATACCCACTCACTGATTAGGTGCATGACTGACTAGGTGTGTGAGTACCTCTATGGATGAGTGGCGGTGTGTGAGTGTTTATATAGGTGTATGAGTGCATATGATAGTCCTGTACTGAGTGACTGTAAGTATGAGTGACTGTACAGGTGAGTGAGTGGATGTGTGTGTAGACCTAAGAATCAGTGAGTGGGTATGTAGTTTTTGGTGTTGGAGTGTCTATGGTTTTGAGAATGGCAGTCTGTAATTTAGAGTGGGTGTATCAAAAGTTATATTAGGGTGTGAGAAGATGCATGAAATTATCACATGGATGATGTCATCAGTGATGTCATTTGAGATGTCATCAGTGATGTCATAAGTGATGTCACTGACCATGTCATGAGTGATGTAATATGTGACGTCATCAGCAGTGCATTGCGGGGCGCGAGTTATAGTTAGCTGAACTAACTATAACAGGGGAATTTCACGGGTTTTGTACGAGTGCAATGTCCAACTAACTATAACTGTCCCTAAAACCTATGGTTTTTTCAGTGAATTTCAAAGGTTTTTTAAATGCTAATTTCTAACTATAACGTGTCTGAAACCTATGGTTTTTTCAGTGAATTTCAAAGGTTTTTTAAATGCTAATTTCTAACTATAACGTGCCTGAAACCTATGGTTTTTTCAGTGAATTTCAAAGGTTTTTAAATGCTAATTTCTAACTATAACGTGCCTGAAACCTATGGTTTTTTCAGTGAATTTCAAAGGTTTTTTAAATGCTAATTTCTAACTATAACGTGCCTGAAACCTATGATTTTTTAAGTGAATTTCAAAGGTTTTTTAAATGCTAGTTTCTAACTATGCCAACAGAGGTAGGACATGTGAAGAAAGAAGAAAAAACGCACAGAAAGAAGCAAAAGATGTGCAGAAAGAACCAACAGAGGAGCAGAAAGAGGCCTTGTTGCAAAATCATCCTGTGCCCACAACTTTTTCAGACGGGTACTGGTGGTAACTGACTCTGACTAACCAGAGCCAGTGCGCGTTTGCACAGTGGTGAAGGGAGGGGGCCTGAGGTGACATGTGTGCAAACGCGCCCCATGGCGCGTTTTAAGTTGCGGGATTAAGTCCCCTTGAATCCTGAGGGTCCCTGGGGCCCAACTAGCCCCCAGGTACCTACAGTTAGGACCACAGAGCTGAGTTGCAGAGAGGCGTTCCGAGGCCACGCACCTTTTTCACCTCTCTGCAACGCAACTCTGTTGTACTTACTGAAGGTACCTGGTGGGCTAGTTGGCCCCCAGGATTCAAAGGGAATTAACTCCCCAACTTAAAACGCACCACAGGGCGTGTTTGCGCACATGTCACCTGAGGCCCCGCCCTCCCTTCACCACTGTGCAAACGCGCCCGTGGCGCGTTTTAAGTTGGGGGATTAGGTCACCTTGAATCCTGAGAGTCCCTGGGGCCCAACCAGCCCACCAGGTACTTCCAGTAAGCACCACAGGCCTGCGTTGCAACGCCTGTAACAAATTGTGCAGTTGTGTTTAGGTAGTGAAGAGGGTCGTGCTGGGGGTAGTGTTTTAGGGTTTAGGGTAGTGCAGTGGTGTTTGTGTAGTGTAGGGGGTCATGCTGGGGTTAGATTTAGGGTTTAGGGTAGTGCAGTGGTGTTTGTGTAGTGTAGGGGTCATGCTGGGGGTAGATTTAGGGTTTAGGGTAGTGCAGTGGTGTTTGTGTAGTGTAGGGGGTCATGCTGGGGGTAGATTTAGGGTTTAGGGTAGTGCAGTGGTGTTTGGGTAGTGTAGGGAGTCGTCCTGGGGGAGTGTTTTAGGGTTTAGGGTAGTACAGTGGTGTTTGGGTAGTGTAGGGGGTCGTGCTGGGGTTAGTGTTTTAGGGTTTAGGGTAGTGCAGTGGTGTTTGGGTAGTGTAGGGGGTCGTGCTGGGGGAGTGTTTTAGGGTTTAGGGCAGTGCGGTGGTGTTCGGGTAGTGTAGGGGGTCGTGCTGGGGGAGTGTTTTAGGGTTTAGGGCAGTGCAGTCGTGTTCGGGTAGTGTAGGGGGTCGTGCTGCGGGGAGTCTTTTAGGGTTTAGGGTAGTGCAGTGGTGTTCGGGTAGTGTAGGGGGTCATGCTGGGGGTAGTGTTCTAGGGTTTAGGGCAGTGCAGTGATGTTCGGGCAGTGTAGGGGGTCGTGCTGGGTTGGTGTTTTAGGGTTTAGGGTAGTGCAGTGGTGTTCGGGCAGTGTAGGGGGTCGTGCTGGGGGTGGTGTTTCAGGGTTTAGGGCAGTGCAGTGGTGTTCAGGCAGTGTAGGGGGTCGTGCAGGGGTGGTGTTTCAGGGTTTAGGGCAGTGCAGTGGTGTTCGGGCAGTGTAGGGGGTCATGCAGGGGTGGTGTTTTAGGGTTTAGGGCAGTGGTGTTCGGGCAGTGTAGGGGGTCATGCTGGGGGTGGTGTTTCAGGGTTTGGGGCAGTGCAGTGGTGTTCGAGCAGTAAAGGGGGTCATGCTGGGGGTGGTGTTTCAGGGTTTAGGGCAGTGCAGTGGTGTTCGGGCAGTGTAGGGGGTGGTGCAGGGGGTGGTGTTTCAGGGTTTAGGGCAGTGCAGTGGTGTTCGGGCAGTGTAGGGGGCGGTGCAGGGGGTGGTGTTTCAGGGTTTAGGGCAGTACAGTGGTGTTCGGGCATTGTAGGGGGTGGTGCTGGGGCTGGTGTTTCAGGGTTTAGGGCAGTGCAGTGGTGTTCGGGCAGTGTAGGGGGTGGTGCTGGGGCTGGTGTTTCAGGGTTTAGGGCAGTGCAGTGGTGTTCGGGCAGTGAGGGGGTTGTGCTGGGTTGGTGTTTTAGGGTTTAGGGTAGTGCAGTGGTGTTCGGGCAGTGTAGGGGGTCGTGCTGGGGGTGGTATTTCAGGGTTTAGGGCAGTGCAGTGGTGTTCAGGCAGTGTAGGGGGTCGTGCTGGGGTAGTGTTTCAGGGTTTAGGGCAGTGCAGTGGTGTTCGGGCAGTGTAGGGGGTCATGCAGGGGTGGTGTTTTAGGGTTTAGGGCAGTGGTGTTCGGGCAGTGTAGGGGGTCATGCTGGGGGTGGTGTTTCAGGGTTTGGGGCAGTGCAGTGGTGTTCGAGCAGTAAAGGGGGTCATGCTGGGGGTGGTGTTTCAGGGTTTAGGGCAGTGCAGTGGTGTTCGGGCAGTGTAGGGGGTGGTGCAGGGGGTGGTGTTTCAGGGTTTAGGGCAGTGCAGTGGTGTTCGGGCAGTGTAGGGGGCGGTGCAGGGGGTGGTGTTTCAGGGTTTAGGGCAGTACAGTGGTGTTCGGGCATTGTAGGGGGTGGTGCTGGGGCTGGTGTTTCAGGGTTTAGGGCAGTGCAGTGGTGTTCGGGCAGTGTAGGGGGTGGTGCTGGGGCTGGTGTTTCAGGGTTTAGGGCAGTGCAGTGGTGTTCGGGCAGTGAGGGGTCGTGCTGGGGCTGGTGTTTCAGGGTTTAGGGCAGTGCAGTGGTGTTCGGGCAGTGTAGGGGGTCTTGCTGGGGCTGGTGTTTCAGAGTCTAGGGCAATGCAGTGGTGTTCGGGCAGTGTAGGGGTCTTGCTGGGGCTGGTGTTTCAGGGTTTAGGGCAGTGCAGTGGGGTTCGGGCAGTGTAGGGGGTCGTGCTGGGGCTGGTGTTTCAAGGTTTAGGGCAGTGCAGTGGTGTTCGGGCAGTGTAGGGGGTCGTGTTGGGGCTGGTGTTTCAGGGTTTAGGGCAGAGCAATGGTGCTCAGGCAGTGTAGGGGGTTGTGCTGGGGGTGATGTTTCAGGGTTTAGGGCAGTGCAGTGGTGTTCGGGCAGTGTAGGGGGTCGTGAAGGGGTGGTGTTTCAGGGTTTAGGGCAGTGCAGTGGTGTTCGGGCAGTGTAGGGGGTCGTGCTGGGGGTAGTGTTTTAGGGTTTAGGGTAGTGCAGTGGTGCTTGTGTAGTGTAGAGGGTCGTGCTGGGGGTAGTGTTTTAGGGTTTAGGGTAGTGCAGTGGTGTTTGTGTAGTGTAGGGGGTCGTGCTGGGGGTAGTGTTTTAGGGTTTAGGGTAGTGCAGTGGTGCTTGTGTAGTGTAGGGGGTCGTGCTGGGGGTAGTGTTTTAGGGTTTAGGGTAGTGCAGTGGTGTTTGTGTAGTGTAGGGGGTCATGTTTTAGGGTAGTGCAGTGGTGTTTGGGTAGTGTAGGGGGTCATGCTGGGGGTAGTGTTTTAGGATTTAGGTTAGTGCAGTGGTGTTTGGGTAGTGTAGGGGGTCGTGCTGGGGTAGTGTTTTAGGGTTTAGGGTAGTGCAGTGGTGTTTGTGTAGTGTAGGGGGTCATGCTGGGGGTAGTGTTTTAGGGTTTAGGGTAGTGCAGTGGTGCTTGTGTAGTGTAGGGGTCGTGCTGGGGGTAGTGTTTTAGGGTTTAGGGTAGTGCAGTGGTGTTTGTGTAGTGTAGGGGGTCATGTTTTAGGGTAGTGCAGAGGTGTTTGGGTAGTGTAGGGGTCGTGCTGGTGGTAGTGTTTTAGGATTTAGGGTAGTGCAGTGGTGTTCGGGCAGTGTAGGGGTCGTGCTGGGGGTGGTGTTTCAGGGTTTAGGGCAGTGCAGTGGTGTTCAGGCAGTGTAGGGGGTCGTGCAGGGGGTGGTGTTTCAGGGTTTAGGGCAGTGCAGTGGTGTTCGGGCAGTGTAGGGGGTCATGCAGGGGTGGTGTTTTAGGGTTTAGGGCAGTGGTGTTCGGGCAGTGTAGGGGGTCATGCTGGGGGTGGTGTTTCAGGGTTTGGGGCAGTGCAGTGGTGTTCGAGCAGTAAAGGGGGTCATGCTGGGGGTGGTGTTTCAGGGTTTAGGGCAGTGCAGTGGTGTTCGGGCAGTGTAGGGGGTGGTGCAGGGGTGGTGTTTCAGGGTTTAGGGCAGTGCAGTGGTGTTCGGGCAGTGTAGGGGGTCGTGCAGGGGGTGGTGTTTCAGGGTTTAGGGCAGTGCAGTGGTGTTCGGGCAGTGTAGGGGCGGTGCAGGGGTTGTGTTTCAGGGTTTAGGGCAGTACAGTGGTATTCGGGCATTGTAGGGGGTGGTGCTGGGGCTGGTGTTTCAGGGTTTAGGGCAGTGCAGTGGTGTTCTGGCAGTGTAGGGGTGGTGCTGGGGCTGGTGTTTCAGGGTTTAGGGCAGTGCAGTGGTGTTCGGGCAGTGTAGGGGGTCGTGCTGGGGCTGGTGTTTCAGGGTTTAGGGCAGTGCAGTGGTGTTCGGGCAGTGTAGGGGGTCTTGCTGGGGCTGGTGTTTCAGAGTCTAGGGCAATGCAGTGGTGTTCGGGCAGTGTAGGGGTCTTGCTGGGGCTGGTGTTTCAGGGTTTAGGGCAGTGCAGTGGTGTTCGGGCAGTGTAGGGGGTCGTGCTGGGGCTGGTGTTTCAAGGTTTAGGGCAGTGCAGTGGTGTTCGTGCAGTGTAGGGGGTCGTGCTGGGGCTGGTGTTTCAGGGTTTAGGGCAGAGCAATGGTGCTCAGGCAGTGTAGGGGGTTGTGCTGGGGGTGATGTTTCAGGGTTTAGGGCAGTGCAGTGGTGTTCGGGCAGTGTAGGGGTCGTGAAGGGGTGGTGTTTCAGGGTTTAGGGCAGTGCAGTGGTGTTCGGGCAGTGTAGGGGGTCATGCTGGGGGTAGTGTTTTAGGGTTTAGGGTAGTGCAGTGGTGCTTGTGTAGTGTAGGGGTCGTGCTGGGGGTAGTGTTTTAGGGTTTAGGGTAGTGCAGTGGTGTTTGTGTAGTGTAGGGGGTCATGTTTTAGGGTAGTGCAGTGGTGTTTGGGTAGTGTAGGGGGTCATGCTGGGGGTAGTGTTTTAGGATTTAGGTTAGTGCAGTGGTGTTTGGGTAGTGTAGAGGGTCGTGCTGGGGGTAGTGTTTTAGGGTTTAGGGTAGTGCAGTGGTGTTTGTGTAGTGTAGGGGGTCGTGCTGGGGGTAGTGTTTTAGGGTTTAGGGTAGTGCAGTGGTGCTTGTGTAGTGTAGGGGGTCGTGCTGGGGGTAGTGTTTTAGGGTTTAGGGTAGTGCAGTGGTGTTTGTGTAGTGTAGGGGTCATGTTTTAGGGTAGTGCAGTGGTGTTTGGGTAGTGTAGGGGTCATGCTGGGGGTAGTGTTTTAGGATTTAGGTTAGTGCAGTGGTGTTTGGGTAGTGTAGGGGTCGTGCTGGGGGTAGTGTTTTAGGGTTTAGGGTAGTGCAGTGGTGTTTGTGTAGTGTAGGGGGTCGTGCTGGGGTAGTGTTTTAGGGTTTAGGGTAGTGCAGTGGTGCTTGTGTAGTGTAGGGGTCGTGCTGGGGGTAGTGTTTTAGGGTTTAGGGTAGTGCAGTGGTGTTTGTGTAGTGTAGGGGTCATGTTTTAGGGTAGTGCAGTGGTGTTTGGGTAGTGTAGGGGGTCGTGCTGGTGGTAGTGTTTTAGGATTTAGGTTAGTGCAGTGGTGTTTGGGTAGTGTAGGGGTCGTGCTGGGGGTAGTGTTTTAGGGTTTAGGATAGTGCAGTGGTGTTTTTGTAGTGTAGGGGGTCATGTTTTAAGATGCAATGCTCCAATACCTGACCAGTCTGCACTACATAAAACTGCAAAAAAACTAAAATTAAAAAGTGTTTTGCACACTTTTGTCATTGGGCTATATGTGGGCTACATCTGGGTAATATTTGTGCTACATTTGGGCTCTTTTTCACTGGTGGCCATCTTGGAAGACTTCTTTGTTATGAAGTTTCCTAATTTCTTCATTTACTGCAGTCTCCTCAGTAGGAAATGCTTTCAGTTTTTACTTTGATTCCATCAAGAAGGCATTCAGATGTGTCTCACATCTGCCATAAATTCAGAATGTTAGCACTCTAGTTGCTCATTAGATCACTGGAGTAAAGCTACTGCTCACCAGGGCGTTAACTGGTAGTCTGCTGCTGGTATTGAAAGTGATTGTTTCAGTCTGCATGTCAGAATTTTCTAATGAAATAGAAGAGGATTTGAGATCTCACTTAAAACATGCCCTAATTTTTCTTTCTGCAGCACTAACCATAATTTCTATTTAAAAAGAACCCCTCATTTTGTTCCTTTTTAAATTAAATGTTTTAAGTGTTACCGGTTTATTCCAATCAAGATGGCTTCAGGTGTGCCATACTTTTGTCATAAGTAAGGCTGTTAGCGCTCTAGTTGTTCTTTAGAACACTCTGGGAAGCTGCAGTAGAACACAAAGGCATCAACTGGCAGGCTGCTCCTGTTGAAATATAACAGGAAGATATTTGAGATCACACTTGAAACATGTCCTAATTTTTCTTTCTACAGCACTAACCATAATTTCTATGACAAAATGAACCCCATCATTTTGTTTCTTTTTAAATTAAATGTTTTAAGTGTTACCAGTTTATTCCAATCAAGATGGCTTCAGGTGTGCCATACTTTTGTCATAAGAAAGGCTGTTAGCACTCTAGTTGTTCTTTAGAACACTCTGGGAAGCTGCAGTAGAACACAAAGGAATCAACTGACAGTCTCTGCCCTTGTTGGATGTACATGTTTTACTGAGAATGTCAGACTTCATTCTCACATGAGTGAGAAAGATAATGTGAATTTACAGAAAATATGCTCTCATTTTAGCTTCTGGAGCACCTTCCAAACCTCCATGGGACAAGCATGAGAAAATAGTGTTCTCTCAAACATGATTCATGATATCCCAGCAGAAGGTTTTTCACATGGTAAAATCACCTTGGAATACACCACAATTCCTAAAATTAGTATGGTACCGTCAACAAATAAATTCTAATGTAACTAAAGCCTGTTATCACCCTGTATAGTTCTCCTTTTGGTGACCCTCAAAATCTTCTATTCACTACAATGCATTTCAATGAGGTACTATCATTTATATTGGTCCCAAGATGGCTGCCAGAAATTCCAGGATGAAGTGCTGACAGCCAATCAGATCTCACGATGACATGTGTGGTTAGGCTCCGCCCAGATATATATGTGACTTTACTTTTGATTTTCTCAGGAACTACTGAACGGATTTACACCATTTAAGCAAAAGGCACGACACTGAACCAAGGGCTACCTCTTTGCCAAATTTGGTGTAATTCCGTTCAGCAGTTCGGGCTGTAGCTGCGACTAAAGGTTCCTATGGAAAAATGAATGGGGAAAACACGTTTTGGGACCCCCCTTTTTTCTCGGCCCCCGCTTGACGTATCACCCCGAGACTTTCAGGATAGGAGCAGAGCGCCCCAACAAGTTGGAAACTTTCACGAAGATTCGTTAACCGGCGCCAACGTTATTTCAAATAGAATGTCGCGGATTTCCTATGGATAATAGGTTTTAACTATCTACTGGCGACCGCCAGTAGAAAATATATATATATATATATATATATATATATATATATATATATATATATATATATATATATATATATATGTATGTATGTATGTATGTATGTATGTATGTATGTATGTATGTATGTATGTATGTATATATATATATATATATATATATATTTTTTTTTTTTTTTTCCAACAACAGCTTACACGGCACTCTCCTTGGTACAAAAATATATCTTTTTATTGAGACCTCCTTCTCCTCCACCTACGCGTTTCGAACACAAAGTTCTTGTTCACGGTAGTATACGGAGTCCTACTTCAGTTTACAACCTTTTATACATGGTCTCCACGTTGCCCATAATGAGGCATTGTGGGACCGGTAGTTTTACATATATTACAATTACTCTTTTTATTTCTTTTACCCAAAAATGTTGCAAGAAAAAGTATTATTTATGTAAGCCACTATTACGCATTTTCATCTTATACATAGGATCTACCCAATGTGTGATGTACTATCAAGTGTTCATTACATTTAACTTGTGAAAATTGTCCGTTTTACAGAACAACTCATCAACTTCAAAGAAATCATGACTTGGTGTCCCATATACTTGAGGGCTAAGTGCCCCACTGTCTTTCAGACACTTCAAACAAATGCTAATAAGTTAGGCTTATTAAAGGAAACTACTTGCAACACAATAAAAAATACAATACCGGCTACGTGTTCTCTTGAAATCTAAATCACATTATAATTTGAGGAAAACAAGCTAATATGTGGAAAATTGATATCTCTAAAATATACTCCTTATAAGTCTGTATGTCAAAACTGAACCAAATATTTACAAATGTATATACATTTCTTCGTCCCCATTGAGCCCAAGGGGGACCTTGGTTTCAATCCGAATAATCAGTTTTGATTCCATGCGCCTCAATTTGAGTACTCGATTTCCTCCTCTCTCATGTGGCGGAATTGTAACCAATCCTGAATACTTCATGTCTAACCATGTCCGGTTGGCATGTGTTCTCATGTGCTTGGCAAGAGCATAAGTTGCATCCTCATTTTGTACAGCTCTTATATGTTCTAATATGCGTTGGGTGACAATTTTTATAATTTTCATCCTTTTATTCTAAAAGTGCTCTTATATCTTTGTTCATCCTATTGCTCATCATATCATGCAGAATGCTATTCCTCCACCGTTTTTTCTTTCTGCCTCTGGTGAACCACTGATTGTTTGGTCCAAATGGAAAAAAAAAATTTCTACACTATTCTTGAGTTTGTGAGGCTAATCTCTCTAGTGAGTGGAAAACCTCCCTGTTGTTACACTGTTTGAGGTGTGAGAGGCAAGAAGTGTTTGAAAACCTCCCAGATTTGGGAGATGAGGATAGTGAACTGAGTTTGATATATGTATGAAAAACTTAGATCTACACTATCTTCCAAAAGTCAGCACAATTCTTGAAAGGTATCATTTCAGTATGTGGGAGCGGAAAGCCAACTAGAGTGTGGAAGAGTTTGTGGCGGGTTTAAGAAAATTAGCATCTACATGCAAGATTGAGGCTGCATTAGAAGAGCGCATCAGGGATCAGCTTATGCTGCGATGTTGCAGTGACAAAATAAGACATGAATTGTGGGTGAAGGATGATCCACCTTTTCATGAGGCTAGTAGTGTGGCTAAACGCATAGAGCATACTTTAGCTTATGTAGAGGAACTGGATAAGGGCAAAAATATTGTTGTGAGCAAAGTAGATGTGGAGGAAGAAGAAAGCACAGGCAAGGAAAAAAAGTAAGAACAAAGTGCAGCTTCAACAAGGGAAATTCAAAGGGGTGTGTTATTGTTATGGTAACCCAGGGCACTTTGCGTCATTTAAAAAATGTCCTGCATGGAATACCGTATGCAAGAAATGCAATAAAGGGGCATTTCGGGAAGTGCTGTCGCTCATCCAAAAACACTTCTTCTGGATCAGTGAAGCTAATAGATGATTGCATTTTGTCAGTGCATACCAAGGATGGGTTAAAGAAGTATCCCAAAGATCAGGTTATGATTGGGGATTTGAATGTAGAAGCTTTGTTTGATTCTGGGGCATGGCCGTCTTTGATATCAAATGATCTCTTTGATAAAGAACTCAGTGACAGCATCAAGATGAAGTATCCAGATGTTATTCCAGGAGCTTATGGAGGACAGACTGTTGATCTCAGGGGGTATTTTGAAGCTGAAATTAAGTTCAAGATGAACACTATCCATGGAAAAGCGTATGTTCCTGTGAAAGGAGATACAGTTTTGAGTTGGTCGCATCAGAGAGATCTAAGAGTGATAAGTGATCCCAACTCTTCTATATCTGTCAGACTCAAAGAGGATTATATTAAGGAGCTGCAATAAGTGCCCAGTACAGGAACTCAAGGGTCAACATAACGACGATGCCACCAGTTTCTGTGAGGAATTTCCTGAAGTTGTCAGTGAGAAAATGGGGTTCCTAAAGGGTTATGTGCATCAGATAAAGTTAAAACAAGAGGCAATACCTGTGGCTGCAAAGGTACGCTCCATCTCCATCTGTTTGAGATGCAGTAGAAAGTGAATTCAAGAGGTTGTGTGAGGAAGGAATAATTGAACCTGTTGAGAGCTCTGAATATGTTGCATCTATTGTAGTAGCTCGGAAACATTCAGGGGACATCAGGTTGTGTGTGGACTTGAGAGCTCTCAACAGGTGTGTAATTAATGACCATTGTCCCTCTGCCTAATATCACAGAGATGGTTTCATTGCTACATGGTGCTAAGTACTTTAGCACCTTAATTTAACTGAGGCGTACCACCAGAAAAGGCTACATCCTGATTCCAAGAACTTTTATAACACCATATGAAACCTACCGCTTTGTGTGAATGCCTTTTGGCTTGATATCAGCTGCCGCTGTTTTCCAGCGTGGAAAGTCCCCACTCCCCTTAACAATATTTGTTAGTCTTCCCTAAGGAAGGGCTGTTGCAGGGATTCTGCATATACACCGAACTATGCGCAGGAAAACAGGACCTCAGTGAATGGGGGTGTACCAACCTACCACATCAGTACCCAAAATCCCAAACCGACTAGCTATAGTGTCTCATTCGTTCTCCTCCAAAGATCACGGAGCTACAAATGATTAGACAACCCAGAACACAACACTCCCGACTCTCTCAGGAATCGCGGGAGCAAGACGTACTCTTTCGCTCACTCACTCGTACTTGCCCACAATGAGAATAGGCAGAGTCACTGAAATAGTTCAAAATGTTTATTTTAACTATTGTGCACTACAATACAGTATACGTGCCACTTCTAGCAGCAAAATGCATAAACTCAGCACAGTTAGCATTGTTTACAATTCCATAGAATACAAAGGGAGAAGTCATTTTATAAAGACTGTGGAAATAAGGGCCTATAGGCCTGACCACCCTCCCCTTGACTAAAAGAAGTTTATTTTATAAAAGGACGATCTCTGGGCTTTGACAGCAGACCCCATACCTTAAAGCCTGGATGTAAGGTTTACATCATAGGAACAGCAGAGCTCTTCTCCATGGAACGGCTTTCTCCAAGTGTGTTAAAACAACATGCAACAACGTAATATCAAAGCACGAGTCTTCAGTACTGCAGCTGTGTAGCATGTTATGTCTAGGTGCTAGGGACTGACCAGAACAGAATAACAAGGGGCATTGTTTATCGACCTTGCACATCGTGTTCAGACTAAACTCCAGGAAAGGCAGAGAGCGCGAAAAGCAACCCGTTCTCATGTGAAAGGCACAAACAAAGTCTAGCAAAAACAAAGTCATGTAGTAGCGTGCGCAAAAGCAGCATCATGGCAGCGAAGCTCATGCTAACTTAGCAATGTCGATAATGTGCCTAAGAGCCATATAACACCCTCCCCTGGTAAGGTCATAGGACATAGACAAAGGACCAAAACAGAGTTCACCAGTCAAGCAGAGTTCAAAGCGTTTGAAAAAACCAAAATTGAAAAAAAAATCGAAATAATTTTTTTTTAAAAAATTCAATCTTGTCAATAGGGCTTATTGAAGGAGAGCCGCCTCCGGGATAACAAAGTTATTATGAAGGAGGTGGCAAGTCCATTAAGGTGTGTGAACCGAGGAATGCAATTCCCTCCAAAAGATCATCTCTATCGTTGGTAAAAAGAGGATGCCATCCAATTAAGTAAGTCAAAGGAACAAACGTGCTCCTCATAATCAGACGCCTCTAAAAGCATGAGTGGGCAACTTGCGTGATATTCGATGAAACTTCGTTGCAGGACGGTCTGCGCAGCCGCACAGACATCCCATTCATCCAAAACTCCAAGTGCAGCCGCACGCGCTATACGGCCATCCCCAGAACAAGCCTGGTCATGGGCCTCTAAGGGACCCATCAACTGGTCAAAAACCGGGACTGGATGGGACGTATTGGAGAGGCACACATCCAGTGCCCAATAGAAGGGGCATCGCCGACAGTAAAACACTGGTTGCACGCAAGTGAAATAGGCAAAGCGAAAAGTCAATCCATAACTGACGCCAAGCAAGGCTAATGGCAAGCATCCAAAAACCTGTTGCATGCGATCACGGTACAGCTGCAACTGGCCTGGTCTGTGCAGTACCACAAGATGAGCAGCCATTGCGCAGTAGGAGCAGGAGAAGCAGGATTCCAGTGCCTTATGTCAAAATTAAGGGAAACCCTCCGAAGACGCTGGAAAAAATAGAATGAATAAAACCCGGTATTACTCCAAATATAGTCTGAAAAGAAGTCACAAGGCCAGATCCCACACATTTAAAAAATGCGCAAGGCCTGGGGTGTCAGACGCATTAAATATTTGGTGTATTAGCTCTCCAAAATGCAGTGGGAGGTTGGTGTTCAGAAGGGACTGTATCTCACTAGAAGTCCTAGCCACCTGTAACTCGAAGGTCTCGCGGGCCTAAGTGACCTCTTGTTGGAATAATAGCGCTGTGAGCCTGCTCAACTTGTTGAAATCTGTTTTCAAAGTCGGAATGGAAGGCCAAAGTGAGCTATCTATACTCCCATGCGGGGGCGGAAAAAGCACATTGCTGCAACAAGTTACGCGCTGGGAAACCGTTACTAAAAACGGGACTCCTGCCCGTAAACCACAGCAGTCTTGGTTGTTCAAAATAAGATAACTGCCATTTGTAAGCAATGAAAAAGCGGGAATTATTGACGGCACTGGAGTCCCTTTTAAAAAACAGGCCAGATTAGGCGCCGAAACGTTACAAGCGCTGTGCAACTTAACGTGTTTGCAAACAAGGGAATGTCCTACTGTGGAATCGCAGCCCTCCCCTGTTAGAAAAGCTTCCTTACCCTCCCTCTGTCATCTGTAAGTGAAAGGCAGAGACCACAATTCATGTAGAAATGCACTACCCAGTGGTTCAAAACGGCCAACCGGAAAATGTTGCATGCATGATGTATATTGAAATAGCGAAAAGGGAGAGAGAGATAACTCCATGAATTAACCAAACAGCAGAGTCTGTTTCCGCTACAGAAAACGGCAAGGGCTCTAATTGTTCAATATGCAATAGTGTATATGCAGCATCTTTCATGAACATAAATCTTTGTTTATCAGTCAGATTAAATGGTAAAAACAAAGCAGTGGCATTCAAATAATCCCAAGGTACTTTTCCCATTTTAAGAGTTTGCAATGTCCAAGCAAATTGCATAACAGATCTTAACTGATTTTGACATGATATAACACAGATACATCACTTTGAACAATATCAATAACAGATGAAACAATATTATCCAATGTATAAATGCGTGAGGAAAGTGTGTTTATGCTATTGTCTACTACGGCAAGGACTTTTTCTAAATTGGCCTGATCAATTTGGCGCAGACGAAATGCAGCTTCCATCTGCGAAAGTTTCCAAATTTCATTGTAAGCGGCATACATGAATCTTTTTGCTCTCGGAGCCCTGGGTCCCAAGAGAAAATCAGCCAAATTAATATCACTCGACAAGAGCGACAGGTGATGCTTTACCGATGATAGGGTTGAATGTTCCAACCATTGTTGGCATAATTTACCTACGGAGTATGTGGTAACCGAATGGGAACTTGGAGAAGTGTGGCTCAATGGTTAGAGCGGCAGACCTTGATGCAGAGATCTGGCCCGGGACCAGGGTTCAATTCCCGCCTCGGCGGGTCTTGGGCTCAATTTCCTCGGACCTGATCATTCTCGCCTCGGTGCCTATTCTAATCATGGGTCCCACTCTGCAACTCTGGGCAATAGCTTGCTTAATCTCCACAACGGCCCCAACAGCGCTGGGATGCCTGGCTTCACCCTGGGGGTGCCCAGGAGTGGACATTTCACAGGGAAAAGCCAGGAAGGGTTCCACAGCGGTATGCGTACAGCGCCTGGACACCCCTTTGGGGGTATGGGTGCGCTTTACAAGTACAAATTTCATTTCATTTCATAACGTGGGTCCGGTCTAGTCTGTGTGAAACCAAGTGTTACATTATAAAAACGCATTTGACATGCATTTGTATTAGTTTGCCACACCAACCACCCAGAAGAATCAACTTCAGATACATCGAAAGTGTCATTTCAAAGCAAAGCTTGCAATGCCTCAATGGTATAATTTGTGTGTGTGCGCCAATCATCATATTCTGCTAAAGATGGAATGGATGGCGTATTTACATTTTTGACGGTTGCCAGGCCTAAACAAGTTGTTTGGTACACTGTATCATTTAAAAACAAAATTTGAGCTGAGATCAGACAGGCACGATGTAAAGCTTCAGTTCCCTGAACCTGCCAAGGCTTCGTGCCCCAGATTGATTTTAAATCAACAGTATCTTTCCAACGATCATAACCCTGCGTAGCCAATTTATTTCTAAACAAGTTGGCGTAAATCAATTTTGTGTAAGTCAACATAAATTTGGATTGTGTAGATGATCGAAGTTTAAAATAATAGGATTCCGGATTAGATATGTCATAATCTGTAAAGTAAGTGAACTTATCCCTAAAAGTTTTAGAACTCCCCTCTATGGGAGTAGGACAATGTTTCCATTGTGTATAGTTAAAAACAGGTCTGATCGTGTTTGTTTTGTATAAAAAAGGATGCCCATAATGCTGATAACAAAATAAATCACCATAATTGGCAGAATTTAAATACAAATCTTCAGCATCAAAAGCAGCATAATACTTCAAATCGGAAAACAGTGCATGTACTGCTTGCACATCCCAATCATCCGAATGTATGTCCCGTGTTACCACATCTCCTAGAGAGACGCGAAACACGTATGGTACGCGAAGTACCTCGGTCGGGCCGTGGACTCCGTAGGCTACTTTGTCCCAAACTATACCATCTGCAATCGGGAATGCTGAAATGTTAACATGAGACTGATCACGTTTCATTATATGGGACGATGTGTGAGGGGCCAGAACTCCATCAACCAAGTTTACTGCAGAGCGTTCTGGCAAGTAATGACCGTTGATGAGCAAAAAGAACACTGTCACAAAACAAATTGACATGAAGAGAAACATCAGGACAAGCAGCAACCAAATGTAGGTCCAAGGAGGGACCAGGTAAGTCTTTTTGAACCAAGAGAAAAAAATACTTAATTTAGTCGGTGTGTCCGCCAAACTGGACGTCGAGGAAGACGAGCCGGAAGAAAAGCTGGCATGATCTCCATAGTAGCCACTCATAGGTTGATTTATCAGAGGTGGAAGTGTCGGGTCCGCTTGATGTTCTCCAGGACTGTTCGGCACCTCACTCATGGACTCATCAGGATGATATATATACTCGACATCCATGGTAGAAGATAGAGGTCGGACGGGTGAAAGATCAATAATAGTATCAATCACTTTCTTAGCCCTACGAGGACCAGTGGAAGATGATGAAGTCAGTGGATCCAATGAAATTGCGTAGCACGAAACTGCAAGTGTGACACTATTCAGGATTGGCCACATGGTGTAACTTGACATTGTCCACTGAAATATATCTGTTGTCTTTGCGACCAGGTAAAGGAGGTAAAATAACTGTACGAGTACCCTTCAGTCCAAGCACTGGAACCGGTGCACGATAAGAGGGACCAAATTCTTTTTTGTTCTCCAGCTTTTCTCGTACCAGATCTCCGATTTTAGAAAGCCAACCGGCAACTGGAATCAGTAGTGCTGCATCAATGGATGAGGGTAAATGTTCAGTTGCATAGCTGTCACGTGTCTTTTGTAGATCCTGTAACACAGTAGAATGATTATCTACGTCAAAGGTTGCGGCAGCCGCCACAACGTCTAGACCATCAAGGTCTGGCACAAACATTTTAATGCCAAAGAGCATTTCCTATGGGGTCTGCCCACCCAGAGATCGTCTAGGGAGGTTATTAAGTGCACGTTGAACCCCATACAAGTGGCCCAGCCAGTTCCTGCCAGTACCTAAGAGTCTAGCTGTCAAGGATTGGTTTAAGTCACGGTTCATTTGCTCCACAATTGAATTGCCCTCAGGCCTGTATGGAGACGAAAACTGCACCAGCACCCCCATTAACTTCATCGCATCCTTGGACGCCTTAGAGGCGAACGCCGGACCTTGGTCAGAATGGAAGGTGCCACAGGCAAACATCCCTACAAAGGCACGCAAATCCCTGATGACATTTCGAGCGTCAGCACTGCGTTGTGGCCAAACCCAAAGGAATCTAGTGCACGAATCAACTGCAACAAATATATATTTATACGCAGTATCAGAAAAAAGAGGACCGCAATGATCAAGATAGATACAGCCAAAAGGTTGATTAGAAATACACAGCTGTGTTTGCGGTGGGCGTGTGACCATGGATGGCTTGATTTGCTGACAAATGTCACAAGAAAGTACATAATTACGGGTCTGTTTATATAAACCACGCCACCAGTAACGTTGCTGTAAAATAGAGACAGTCGCCGACACACCGGCATGTGCAGATGCTATGCCTTCGTGTGCGGCTTTGATCAGAACTTGTCTGCGGTCCAAGTTGGGATCATTCGATCCCCAACGGAAGGAATCAAGGTATAAGGAACTTGTTCGGGAGTTATATGATAAGAGTATTTCGAAGGGAAACCCTGAGGATAAACAGTTCCCTCCCTCGTTGCAGCTACAGCTGCCAGAATATCATTATCTATTTTAGTCATGGATCTTGTAACTGCTGCTACGGAACACGTGGCTACTGCAGACTTGGCCGCTTCATCAGCCAAAGAATTACCAAGAGCATGTGCTCCCACACGCTGATGGCCAAGAGTATGTATAACATGAATGAGGGGCAGACGTTGTTTAAGATCTGCCACTCGAACCCAAAGCGTTTTATGCTTAATTGCGCTGCCTTTGGAATCTCGATAGTCATTCCGAGACCAAAAGAATAAGTTGTCATTAAAAGACTGGACACAGTAATAAGAATCGCACACAATAAGAGTATTCACATTTGGATCAGCAAACTCGAGAGCAAGTACAATAGCACGCAGCTCCGCCAATTGCGCCGAACAGTCTCCAAGTGCCTGAGTGTGCACAATGGAAGACTTAAACTCTCCATTAACAATTGAGCCAGCAACAATTGCGCAAGCGGCTGAATAAGCATGTTTGGAACCCATGGCCGGTTGAGCCGAGCCATCGGTGTAAATGATGCATTGGTACTCATGCAAAGGAAGCAGAGACAAGGGTGGAGGATGAACGTGTTCATACTGTAAAAAGTCCTGTGTCTGAAGAGCGGGATCAAAGATAAATGTGACATCAGCCGATGTCAAAGAAGTAGCCCATTGTATCCAACGGGGATGTAGTGCTTTCGAGTTAGGTACACTCGCCTTAGTCACGGCTTCCAAAGCAGGGAAGGGCGTGACCATAAGAATGCGTTTCCCTTGTGCCAGTGAGCGTTCTTTCTTAATCACCATCTGTACTGCCGTTAAGATTTTTTCAACAGTTGAAAAGCGCATTTCAGCAGCAGTGTATAAATGTGATTTGCATGCAATAGGTATTGTGTCTCCCTCATTGAACGTCAAGTAAGTGAAACCCACTGTCCCAGAAACTATACGTATTACCAGGTTTGTGGTGTTGTCACGCGTCAACAAGTAGTTAGTTGCAAGCAAGTCAGTTTGCAAAGAATTCAGAATAGAAGTATGTTCCGGAAGCCAGCTGGCAGAAGAAAAAGTTGGTTGTATCAAGGCATAGAGCGGTTTGATACGCTGGGCATAAGCAAAGACTGAAGTTTCTTCAGTGTAGAAGGGGGTTGCAGTTGTGCACATTTCTCCAAGAAGTGAGGGGCCAAGCCCTTTCCTTCATTATTGAGCTCATAGCCCAAAAAGAGCACCGCCAAATGGGCGATGTGCGATTTTGCAAAATTGAATTTATATCCATAGTCGGCAAAGGACAAAATAATCCTGTTGACTCGTACAAGATGCGGCATAAGCTCATCGTCCGTCAGATAAATGCCATCTACGTACGAGAACGCATCAGGGTCTATGTTGTTCAACAAAGACACAATCCGTGCCGCAAATTGCCTGGGGCTATTCTTATACCCCATAGGCAATCGTGTACATTTTTTCTGATTCCCGACGGCAGTGAATGCTGTCAAATCACGGCTCTCAGGAGCGAGATTGTGACTATAGAAACCATTAGAAATATCAAGTGTAGTTTTGTATTTCTTACGAACAAGATTGTTCACCAGTGCAGAGCTGTGAGTGTTCTGCACCGCAAAAGTGCGACAATGACTGTTCACATTTCGGTAATCCAATACAATCCGATATGAACCATCTGGTTTTGATAACGTAAAGAGAGGATTATTCATCGGTGATGTACATGATTCAATCACTCCTTGATACTCCAACTGTGTTAGAATATCACAAACTGAAGCTTTTGCTTCACGTCTGATTGGATATTGCGGTTGTGGCTGAGGCATAGAGCGTAAAGGTATTTCATGAGCCGGTGAATCAACATCCCAACCCACCTGATTACGATACACCGCTGGGGATAGGGCCAGAACCCACTCAGCTGCGAAAGCCTGTGCATGCTCCTCAGGGACATGACGCGAAAAACTCTGAAGTATCACGTCTTCCCCTTTAGAAGCGGCTAACACAAAGGATGGAGGCCAATCTGCCTCCGCTAACAAAATGTCATACGAGGAGGTTAGATTCTCCCAGAAAACCGCCTTGATTGGACGAGGTATATCACCTTCAATTTGAAAAATTATTTCATAGAGCCTATCCGGGGGGCAACCCGGGTGTCTGCAGTCTATAGTGTAACGAAGGTATCAGTTGCTGTCGCCTCCAGACAGGGGCGCAGAGCCTCCCGCACTATGGAAACCTCCGCTGCGCTGTCGAGTAGAGTCACTGCCCATGTCCAATCCAGGTGTCGCGTCCTCACCGTCTGAGGCATACCTCGCTGTTAGAGCAGCAACTTTTTTCTTCTGAAACGGGGGTCGAAAACGAGGCAGATCCTCCTGTTTTCCTTTGACTTCAAACTGTCGAGGCTGATCTCGTACCTGTGGCGCAGGTTGACTTTTGCCATGATCTTGGCGTTCCCCTCCTCTGGCTTGAGAGCCAGATGTGTCCTGTGAAGAACGAGGAGAACGCTGATCAGGGACTTGAAATCTATCAGGAGACTTAATTTTCACGCGATCGCGCAAGTCATAAGTCATAAGTACGCTCAGAAGACTCAGGTGTCGGTGAACCTGCACTCAAACCTTGCTTCTGCTGTTGCTGCCCCCGTTTTTTATTTTTCCAGTTCTTTTTAGGAAAGACCGGACGCCCATCTTTATCAGTCTGGGCTTTTTGTTGTGTTTGCGTTTGTGTTTGCGTAAAAGGCTTAACTCCCAGACTATTGAGGCCTATGGTCTTATAAGCCTATGCAATAATCTTCGGTAATTCGCGTGGCTTGTCCACATCAGGGACACCGCTGCAAACACCTTGCCCCAGGTGTTACAATCAGCCAACTCGGGAAGTAAGTCTTTAGGCAAACTAATAGTCAATATCCTGTGCTTTTCCACAGGAGAGGTGTTTGGAAAGACAGCCTCCAGTTGTCCAAATTTTTCAGCAAGCCAATAAGGTAATTCATCCTTATTCTGTGGACGCTTGCCCATTACTGAATTAACCATAACGGGACTGATAGTCACACCACCAGGTCCCGCAGGCTGCGCAGCAACGCCAGGTGGTCCCACCTGGACGTTGCGCGTGATGTACTGTATAACAGCCCTATGTACGCATATTAAAGACGTATGTAAGACATGAAGGTCCCCAATTGCAAGAGTTAAATAACGTGGGTGTGTGGTGTACCCAGCCAAAACGGGCCAAGTGGCCCCATCTATTGATAAAGGACCCAAACGGACCGGTGATACTGGGTGAGGAACGGCGCCATTAAACCAAATTTGGTGTTGCCAAGCTGTAAGCGGAACCTCAAGAGCCGTATAAGGCTGATAAGCATGAGGAAGGGCCGTGGCAGTGTATTCGTGAAACAAATCATCTGTTCCATCCACCGCCGGAAAGGTGACCCAAGAATAAAACACCTCATAGTGGTAAGCAGGATTTGCTTCCACCACGAAAATAAGCACAATACCTGCATCAGGCACTCCATATTGAGCCAAATACGCCTTGAGCGGGGCGCGGCTGTGAGCCGGAATATCAACCGCCATCACAACAAACAAAAAATAACAACCTAGAGCGCAATAATCGGTTATGAATAAAGAGATAAACCTTTTAAAACTTCAAGCTTGAAAGAACCTATAAAAACATCAATATAGGAGGTTACACCGACACAGCTGTCTCCTGAAACAGAGGTGAGGGTATTGTGGACAAGCACAAGCACTACTCAAGCGTCTCACAGATAAGAACCAGACCAAACGTTGGCGGCGCCATGTTGCAGGGATTCTGCACATACACAGAACTATGCGCAGTAAAACAGGACCTCAGTGAAAAGGGGTGGTACCAACCTACCACATCAGTACCCAAAATCCCAAACCGACTAGCAATAGTGTCTCATTCGTTCTCCTCCAAAGATCACGGAGACAACCCGGAACACAACACTCCTGACTCTCTCAGGAATCGCGGGAGCAAGACGTACTCTTTCGCTCACTCACTCGTACTTGTCCACAATGAAAATAGGCAGAGTCACCGAAATAGTTCAAAATGTTTATTTTAACTATCGTGCTCTACAATACAGTATACATGCCACTACTAGCAGCAAAATGCATAAACTCAGCACAGTTAGCATTGTTACAATTCCATAGAATACAAAGGGAGAAGTCATTTTATAAAGACTGTGGAAATAAGGGCCTATAGGCCTGACCACCCTCCCCTTGACTAAAAGAAGTTTATTTTATAAAAAGGACGATCTCTGGGCTTTGACAGCAGACCCCATACCTTAAAGCCTGGATGTAAGGTTTAAATCATAGGAACAGCAGAGCTCTTCTCCATGGAACGGCTTTCTCCAAGTGTGTTAAAACAACATGCAACAACGTAATATCAAAGCACGAGTCTTCAGTACTGCAGCTGTGTAGCATGTTATGTCTAGGTGCTAGGGACTGACCAGAACAGAATAACAAAGGGGCATTGTTTATCGACCTTGCACATCGTGTTCAGACTAACCTCCAGAAAAGGCAGAGAACGCGAAAAGCAACCCGTTTTCATGTGAAAGGCACAAACAAAGTCTTGCAAAAACAAAGTCATGTAGTAGCGTGCGCAAAAGCAGCATCATGGCAGCGAAGCTCATGCTAACTTAGCAATGTTGATAATGTGCCTAAGAACCATATAACAGGCTAGAGAGCCCTAAGGCAAGTGGCTATATATTATTAAGTAGGCATGTATGCTTATATATGTCTTTGCATCAAAACCCCTCATAATGTTGTTTTGCTGCGTAAAAGTTATTAGCCCTATTAACTAACACAGGATGACAGGCTGGCACCCCAGCCTGGCTAGCTTCTGAATGGGACTACAAAACTGGATTATGTAAGGTATCTAATTAATCGTGGCATTAAAACCAACCTGATGCCCAAGTCGAATTTAATATCACTGTCAAGGTAAGGCAACTTTTAAAAAGTTGCCCACTCTGTACCCCACTGGTCCAGTAGCCTCGCACAGGTTACTACCCACAGACAGCTTTCTGCCCACCTGGGGAGTTGTGTGAATGACTCCCAGGATAGGATCAAACACAGTCTGCCACAGGGTGAGGTGTTACCTCCCTTTTGCAGGAAGCCACTCGGGGTGTTATCCCATAAAGCGAGCTATAAAGGGGAAGCTGCCTTTAATGGGCAAATGGCGATAACACTCCGGAGAGGCAGCTCTTTGTTCCCATAGACTAGCTGGTGACATGGCCAGAGAGGGAAAACTTGTCCCCAGACTGTTTTACCTGTGAGCATGTAGCCCCCAGGTACCTACACCTCTAAGGTGAACTACTGAGCTCCTAAGATCCAAGGAAGGATCCCGACATCTTGAGAGTGGGCAGAATGATTCACTCTGGGATTGTCAGATGTCACATATCACCAGAAAGTCACCCAAACAGAGGGGACCTAGTAGCCCATTGGCTAGTGACCGCGTGGTTCCCTCAGGGCACTTTAGCAGGATTAATAAGGCACCCCTGGCACCTTGAACTTTTAGATCACCCTGGGTTTGGAAAGAAGACTGAAGGACTGCACTTCTGCCATTGGAACTGCACAGAGAGAGGCTGCTCTGTCTGCTAGACTGCACCTGCTGCATTTTGGGCTAGTGCTTGTGGCTCCTAACTTGGAGAAAAGTTTATTTACAGCTCCAGACCAGCAAAGTGACTCAAAGGATCAGCCTGCTGATCTCCTGGAACCAGCTCCAGGGACAAAGGAGCTGAAGAAGCCCAAACCGGCAAGTTGCTAGCCACCGGAGAAGATTTGTTGCTAGGAGTCACTTGGCGACTGAAGAGACCAATCCTCAATGGGCAAAAATTTCACCCGAGTCAGCCAGACCCAGAAGGGCTGTCAGGGCTTGGAATGGTTACCCAAGAGGGACGCTTGTACCCACTAAAGGGTTTGACTCCAACTGCCACATATGAAGATCTGAAGGCCAGATGCTGCTGCCTTTCCACTCCCGGAAAGATGACATAGTGAGACACGACCTCTATGAACCAAGCCGCCCACATCATCTGTCGACCGAGGAATCACCACAAAGTCACCGGAGCATCTTTGAGCATCTTTTCATCCTGCATCATCAGCATCAGGAGCATTCCATTGTCATCTATGGCGATCATGCTGTAAAGGCTGGAACTGGACTGGAAAATGCTCTATTGACCAGCTAACTGTCCAAAGTATCCATACTGGCCCCCTAGACCTCCATCCTGTCGCATTTGGTCGCACAAGCCTGGCCGGGGTAACCAAACTAACTGATTGCTTCAAACCAATTGAAACGTTTGCAAAAGTTTTGTTGACCAATGCTTGTTTGCGGTCAGAGTTTGAAAGTGATTAAATCTTTAAAAATCTGCATCTCTGGAACCCTCTGGTGACTTTTGCTTATCAAAGATTCTAAACATTCATAAAAATAGACTCTATTTTCATAAATTGGTGTCCTGTTTCTTTCGTGTTGCTTTCTTATTTTGTTTAGTACTGTTAAATGCTTTACACTACATTTCTTTGTCTAAGCTTTGCTGCTCGAAACCACAGGTATGCAGGGTTGAGCTTACGGTTTACAAGCAAGCCTGACTGGACCCAAAAAAAGTTTGGCAGTGTATTCCATGATAAAGCTACCTAGCCATATCGTATAATACACCCAGATCCTCACAGATGGCCTTTCTCATCTGATATTTCTGGTCCTCTAAGCTGTCTTCACCCACAGCATGCAATGGGGTTCACTGTCAATGTCATTCACTGGTTGTCGTGCTACCAATATAAACAACATTATTTTGTTCACATGGGGACTCTCTGATCTATAAGACCCCTATCAATTGCAAATTAGTCCAGAGTTCCAAATTGTCGCTGGTCATCTTCAACCTCTGCTCACCCCCAGCAGGACCAAAATTGACCAATGTGCCTACGACACAATATGCTCCAAATATCAAGGTGTTAAACACTTCGTGCACCACATCCAGATCTGGACGTCCAGCACCTACCTGAGTCTTAACCCCATCAGAACATAATTCCTGCTATTTGCCAAGAACAATATGCTACAACTAGTCCAGACTTTGCTCCATAACAAGAACCTTGATGAATTTGAACTCCAACCTTCACCAATGACTAGTCAGATTCACTCTGAATACCAACCTCATCCTCAAGGAACACATCACCAAGAAAACCTTCAGAGTTGCAGTTCAAACCCTTGTAGTATTTCATCTGGATGGTGGCAATGTCCTGCTCCATGGTCTTCCAAACTCCACGGAGGCCCCTCCTTATACTTATCTTCCACACCTCAATAAGGGCCTGACAAAATATAGCTACACTACCCCCACATTGATGGAACTTCACTACCTCCCATTGCCAGCATGCAGCATCAACCAGCTAGATCATCTATAAAGTCATCACAACCAGTCCATCTGGCTGACTGTTTCCAGTGGGTCATGGCACATATGAAGCTAGGGCTCTATCAGACTGGAAAAGAATAAGTGCAAAAAAGAAACAAGTATTGGCAAAGTCAACAGGTCTTGCCTAAGCAAGATGTTGGCTTTGCCAATGTTTTTTAGCCGTGTTGTACAACAGTGTGGCTGAAAGCTTAAGGAAAGTGCTATGGCGCTGTTAACACCGGCTGCATCATAGCACTGTCAAAGCACTTTTTTCTATTGCTGATGGGGGAGCTGGAGGCAACATGGAGGGAGAGGGGGGATAAAACGCAAGGCGGATGGTGTGAGGAAAAAAACGTTATGACGCAGCCAGCAGTGCCTGCATCAGATCGCTTTTTTTTGTTATGGTGGGTGGGGGCCCAGTGCCAACAAGAGAGGGAGAGAGGGGTCAGTGCAACAAGGACAATTGAAGGTTGGTGGGCAAGTGGGGACACGGCAAATCAGCATAGACAAAAAACATAGGGAGGGTGTAGACAAGCCAACACTGAAAATGAATGGGGGGGGAGGGAGGATGGGGCAAGGCAACACAAACAACAAACAGAGGAAATGAGGGTGGGAGTAAGCCAACACAGATAATAAACAGAGGGAGAGAGAGGGATGGGGCAAGCTAACAGATAAGTGAAGGATGGACAGCAGGTCGGGCCAATGCAGATTGACCTGGAAGGAACACAGAGGGGGAAGATGGAGTCAGCTGAAAAAGACGCATGTGGTAGAGTGCATAAAACCAAAGAAAAAAATAGTACCTAACAAAATGAGCAGTGGAAGGATACAAGTATGGCGCCCATGCTCCAGGCAAGAGACAAACACACAAAGAGGATGGAAGCCTATGGCAGACGAACAATAAGAAACAAGCTAATGACAATGACAAGGAAGCCAAGCAGTGATAAGCAATGGGCAGGCTCTAAGCCCAGTGATGGAAAACAAAAGGTCTTGAAGAGACAACGCATGCTCTGTGAAGGTGAGACCTAAAAACAAGCCAACATACTTCTGTGTACCCAGGGGCAGATTTATCAAAATGTCATGCAACACAGCACAGCAAGACACCTTGCTGTGCTATGTTGCGTTATATGGAGAGGGGAGGAATGCGCCATATTTAACATTACATTGAGCATTCCTGACCTCTCCTTGCGCTGGTGCACTATGTGCTACCTAACACCAATGCAGGCACCCTTGTACCATGGTGCAAGGATGCTTGCTTTGCAGGCAGGATTGTTTTAGTGCAGGAAGGGACACTTTCCTGTAAAAAACAATCCTCTGAGGCTTTTTCCTCTTTCTACATGTGCTGCAGAATGCAAGAGGAAAGAAATGAGGAGAAATAAAGATATTTTTCATTGTTATGCCTCGTCTGGGGGGGTGTCGCATTTTGACACCTTCTCATGTCTAACACTCATAGAAAATCTGGGAATGCTCCAAAATCCTTGGATGGATGCATGGGAACATTTATGCCCCCCGTAATGACTTCCTGGGGCAAAGTAACACAAGGCAGCAACTTGCACTGCCTTGTGTTTCTCCAGATCTACCAACCCACATAGGGCCACACAAGGTGGCCTTGAGTAGAATGTTAAATCTCATTCTAGGTTTTGCGTCGCCCTGTGTTCCCTTGCCTGGTGAAGCAAAATCTTTGATAAATATGCTCCCCTAGTATCTGGAATAAGATCTCCATATCTATCAGAACAACCCCAACTCTTCTCCAAATTAGGAAAAAGATGAAGACACCTCTCTTTAAAAACACTATATGACAATGCAGTAACAGTCCACTTTTGCTTTTAGAGACCAGCTACCCCTCCAATGAAACATTAACTCTATCTTGGCGTTCAGCCTAGTAAAGACTCCACTGCCTTTCAACTAGGTTTGCACTGTAGAAATACCACATACATATATACATCCATAAGTCAGTGCTGTTTTTGTCTGTGCCTGAGCATTCTTCAGTAACTGTCTATGACAGATGTGTCAACAAATGGGTTACACATATACTTCACTATTGTCCCTATAGCCTGCTGAAAGGAACTTCAACCATGCCCTTATTTGGCAGCAGCAGCACTACCACCCACAGTGCATTTCTCTGATTCTCATCCTTCACACGCATAAATATATTCTCTCTCCCTCTTTCTCTCTTGCGCACACACGCACATACACATATTAAATGATCCTAAAATGTAATTTTAATTCACTCTCATTTATATATATACATTCTAATAAGCCACCCATAAGGAATTGCAGGTTACACTTATTGCATTTAATTTAAGGTTGTTCAGTAGTCATGAATCACCTAAAGTCAGTCTCAATAATGAGTATCTCTTCTGTGGTGTATAACGTTAATCTGTATGGACAGGAGTGACACTTTTTCAAGTGTATTCTCCTAATAAAACTGTTCCAAATCTGATATTTTTAAACTCTTGTTCATTTTATATTTTAAACATTTGTACTCTTGAATACAGCTTTGTATGAATTAATAAATATATCAGTGAAAAGGTCCTTCCTTGGGGTTGGAAAACCACACTGTGATGTATCCAGTTCTGTTCTTAACATTAGCCACACAAGGTCTCCTTCTCTCAGTGAGTCTATGTCTGCTGTCTTTGACCCAGACATTCCTGAGTCATGCTTGTTTCTCTGTTCATAAACCTAGTGCTGTATACTGTGAATCTGGGGTCCTGGTGGGTGTATTCCATACAAGTGCATTGCCACAATCTTTATTTGGGTTGCAGCTTGAGTGATTTGAAATATTATGTGCAGTGGTTTCTATGACAGTTGATTTCTGATACACCCCTACATAACCTCTTTCTGACCTCTTTTGCGATCTCGCTACAAGCACTTTTAGCTATCAGCATTGTGGCCAATACTTTAACAAATGGTTGGAGTGGGTTTTAGGTCTGACCTATGCAAATAACTGGATGGATTTTCACAGCAGAGTATCCTGCCTGAGCAATTAAATCATATCAGACAAATGGCACAATTATAGGCTCCCCCTTGCATGACCATGCTCTTCGGCTCTCTCCCATTCACGCAGCGCAGCATAGCTTGGTTGCTGCACTGCATTGCATGAATTCTTAGTAAACCTCCCTCTAAATGCAGGATTGCTTCTGCCCAAGACAAGAGCAGACAGTCTCCCTCTAGTTGGAAGCATGTCAGGTTTCGACCATCCTGCCACTACGTGGCACTCAAGAAGGGCCTCTGGTGGGTCCTGACTTTATCCCTGAATATGATTATATACACTTCTACACCTTGCATTCCAAATTCACTTCATATTCCAGTCCAGGCTTCTGCATCACGTTCCTGATGCATCATGGTTCCTGTTGTCTTTTCTGTCTCCAAATAGAGCACCCTGCAGGTGGTGCTCTATTCTCTCTCAGGGCCTTTCTAGCCCTTTTATATCTGCATTTTGGACCTTTCGCTATCTGGGCTCCAATCCTTACTCCGCTCCTGGCTTTCCTGCGTTCTGTCTTGTGTCTGCTGGTTTTCCTGGTCTTTCCCATGCCAAGTCCCAGTTCTGCTTTTCCTTCCTTAGTGCTTCCCTGATTCCTGGCACCTGGTTGATTTCTTGCACCTGGCTCTCTCCCTGCTTCTGGTCTCCCCCCCTGAGCCTCCTGCTGTTTTGGCCTGGTGAGCCCAGAGTGCAGTGGCTTCCAAATCACCGTGCTGCTGAGTCTCCTTGCTCTCTGTTTGATCCTGCTACTGTATTCCAGGCATGCCTTTGATTTCTGTTTTCATAGTTGTTTGATTCCATGTTCCTGTTCTGATTAGTTATTTGTGTCAGTTGCTTATCTCCAGATAATCCTGTCCCTTGGTTCCAGTGTTTGCCTTGTTATTATTATTATTATTATTAAATTTATATGTCGCACAGCTACCCGGAGGTTTCCCGGCGCCTACGGACATACAAGGTGAGAGAAATGGTCAAAGCTATTAATAAAAGTCACGTTTTCAGTTCTTTGCGGAATTTGAGGTAGTGTTTTTCAAGGCGGAGATGCATTGGAAGGGAGTTCCAAAGGGAAGGAGCTAGGTAGGCAAAGAAACGTCCTCCCATTCTGGCTCGTTTGATCCTGGGTACCTGGAATTTTAATTGATTGGAGGAATGTAGTAAGCGTGAGGGACGATAATGGTGCACTAAGGCACTTAAGTAGTGGGGAGCTGAGCCTATGTTTATTTTGTACATATAGCAAAGGGCTTTAAATTTGGCACGATTGTCAATTCTCAGCCAGTGTAGTTTTCGAAGAGCCCCTGAAGTGGAGGCCATTCTGGGTAGTTGGCAGAGCAATCTTGCCGCGGAATTTTGGACTACCTGTAGCTTGCGGAGTACTTCCTTACCAGCACCCAGGTAGAGCACGTTGGCGTAGTCCAACCTGGACACTATCAAGGCCTGGAGACAGTTTTTTGTGTAGCGGAGGGAAGCATCCAGAGAATTTTCCTAAGCCACTTCAGAATAGCAAAGCAAGTGGAGGCGACTTTGATCACTTGCTGCCTCATAGACAATTGGTCGTCAATAATGACGCCAAGGTTACGGGCCGATTGTGATGGATGCGGAAGATCGCCCATTTGCGGTGGCCAATGTTGGGGGCCCCAGAGAGTTTTATTACCACCGAAGATGAGGAGTTCGGTTTTCCCACCGTTGAGTTTTAGTTTGTTTGAATGCATCCAGTCAGCGATCTTTTTTAGCCCCGTTTGGAGAGAGGATGATTTCGAAGTCTCCTTGGAGGAAAGCGAAAAGATCAGCTGGGTGTCGTCCGCGTAAGAGTATATTGTTAGCCCTGCTTGCTCTGCTATCGTAGCCAGAGGGCTAACGTAGATGTTGAAAAGCAATGGGCTAAGTATGGAGCCCTGAGGGACTCCATATGGGGAAACCTGAGTCTTGGAATGAGCAGTAGAGGAGAAGACCTGAAAGGTCCTTTTGGATAGAAAGCTAGACAGCCATTTAAGTGCCGTACCACAAATGCCCTTAGATTGAAGGATTTTTAGAAGCAAAGCGTGGGAAACAGTGTTGAATGCGGCACTTAGATCGAGTAAAATAAGAGCCACCGTATCTCCTTTGTCGACCTGTTGACGAATGTTCTCAGTGACTCCCAAAAGTGTCGATTCTGTGGAAAAACCTGCTCTAAAGCCCGATTGAAACGGATGTAGAATATTTTGTGCTTCAACATACTTCGTCAACTGGAAGTTGATATGTTTTTCTAGGATCTTGGAGAAAACAGGAAGCAGGGAGATGGGGCGAAAGTTAGAAAAGATCTTGGGGTCAGAGTTGGTTTTTTTAAGCAAAGGGAGCACCATCGCATGTTTCCAGGCCACCGGAACTCTAGCTTCAGCTAGTGATGCGTTAAGGAGCTCCATGATGACAGTAAGTATAGGGAGGTCTAATTTTTGAAGCACAGAGGGAGGAAGCGGATCCTTGGGGGAGCCGGATTTGATGCTCGTGAGAATACTGCGGAAAGCAGAGATGTCAAGAGGAGTCCATTTGTCTAGCAGGATTTCATTGTTCACTTCTACGACTTCTTGTGGGAGGCATAGTATTGCCAAATCATTGGTTTGCAAGTTTGTTGTTATAGTTGTGTGTTTGTTAAAATCCGAGTAGATTTTATCAATTTTGTCCACAAAAAATTCCGCCAGATCATCACACTGTTTAGAGTTGAGACCCGGAGGCTCAGGTTGACAGTTGGCACCAGATAGTTCCTTCACTACTTTGAACAGAACTTTGGGACAGTTTTGTGAAAGTAAAATAGTGTGATTGGCGTGTTCAGCGCGAGCCATGTTACACATGGAGTGATAGCTATTTAAAGCTAATTTATACGTGTCTTTTTTGTCTAGCTCGTAGTTTTTTCGCCATTGTCTTTCTAGATTTTTACATTTAGTTTTTTCTATTTTAAGTTTTTCTGAAAACCAAGGAGCTGGGGGCGATGGTGACCCACTTTTTGTTAGACAATGGTAGACATGCATCAATAGAAGAGGTTAGCCATTTATGGATGACCTCATCTTCCTCTATGCTAGTTATTGAAGTAAGCGGCATGATGTTATTCATACGAAGGTTCAAATCGTTTACATGTAAATTTTTCCAATTTCTACCGTTTCTTGGCCCAGAGAGAGGAGATGAATTCTTAAGGAGCCATTCCTGTTTGACCTTAAATTCCACCAGAAAGTGGTCAGACCCATCCAGACCTGTCTTGCATATGCAGATTCCTAGTGTTATATCCCATGTTCCTATTCTGAAGTGCATAGTCTTGTCCTGTCCTAGTTAGTGTGCAGATTCCCATTATTCAGAGTTCTGTGTATTCTAATCCTGACCTTGACCTTATTCCAGTCCTGCTTTCCCCTGGGCTTAGTTCCTGTTTCTGTGTACCTTCCACTGTTCTCCTTGTATTCATGTTAAGGGTGGGCAATGAACTCCGCTCCTTCCGCTAGCGGAGATTTGTTAACTACGCATTCCGCTGAAAACACGGAATTCAAGCAAAAACTCCGTTCCTCCACGTAGTGGAAGCAGCTACTAAACTGCACCCACAAATGCTTTGATAAAGCAACTTTACATGCTAAAAAGCATATAACCAATTCACAAAAGTGAACTTTGAAATATAAATATCAGGTAATGAGAGAGGTGATGATTTTGGGATCCCCCCTAACCTAGGGGGAGGACCCAGGAGATGCCTTGAACACAAAGAGCATATCATGCTGAACGATTCAGTGGTGGTCCCATCCTCTTAGGACCACCCCAAGCACAGTTATGGGCAAAAATACAATCCCAACCAAAGGCCCTGCAAAGCATTATGGGACAAGATTAGCAGTGGGCAGTGAATATTATAGTATCCAATATCAAAATAATTCTACAAAGAGCTGCAGTTCAACTCGTCGTTACTAGGTGTCCCTCACGAGTCAAATGCAAAAGCATTGAAATTATTACATCAAGCTGCAGTTCCACTAGTCGTTACTAGATGTCCCTCATGAGTCAAATGCAAAAGCATTGAAACCCTTTCATGAAGCTGCAGTTCCACTAGTCGTTACTAGGTGTCCCTCACAAGTCAAATGCAAAAGCATTGAAACCCTGAGCTGAGAGCTAATACTATAAATTCTACAAAGAGCTGCAGTTCAACTAGTCGTTGCGGAACTGCAGCTTCATGAAAGGTTTTCAATGCTTTTGCATTTGACTCGTGAGGGACATCTAGTAACGACTAGTGGAACTGCAGCTTGATGTAATAATTTCAATGCTTTTGCATTTGACTCGTGAGGGACACCTAGTAACGACGAGTTGAACTGCAGCTCTTTGTAGAATTATTTTGATGTTGGATACTATAATATTCACTGCCCACTGCTAATCTCGTCCCACAATGCTTTGCAGGGCCTTTGGTTGGGATTGTATTTTTGCCCATAACTGTGCTTGAGGTGGTCCTAAGAGGATGGGACCACCACCGAATCGTTCAGCAAGATGTGCTCTTTGTTTTCAAGGTATCTGCTTGGTTTTCTCCCTAGGTTAGGGAGGATCTCAAAATCATCACCTCTCTCACTGCTTGCTAAATTTTCATTTTCACTTTTGTGAAATGACTACATGCATTTTAGCATGTAAAGACAGAGATACTTGTTAATTTACCAAAAGTATATGAGGTCTCTGTTTTATTAAGCGGGAGATGGAGCGGAATTCACGGAGTTGTTGTTCAACTTCGTGGAATTCCGCGTAGTAGTACTCCGCCAACTACGCCCACCAGTGGCGCCTGTTGGACTCCAAGGTGTGTGCCTATGGAACAGAGAACCACCCAATGCTTCTTCTCCATAGGAGCTGCAGGGTGTCTCCCTAAACTCTGTGAGATTAAGCTGCTCCTTCCTTTCTTGTGAGATCTTTTTCACCCCACAGAGAGCTCACTTCTGAGGAGCAGCAAACTGTTATTTATTATAGTTTGTCTATTGTTTCCCCCTTTCATCTTCCTGTTTGTTCTTATGTTATCTTCATGGCTTCTCCTGCAGACTTACAGTTCCATATTCACTGCCTGTTCCAACCTGCGTCTGTCCTGCCTTCCTCACACTCTTTAGGTACTCTTTTATGTATATGTTTACCCCTTCTGTGGAAATTCCTTATTCCAGCAGTCAGCAAGCACCCTCCTGTTACCTTGCCATGTCTTGAGCTTTGCTAGATCCCTGACAGGGCACAGAAATACCACTGAATGACTCCTGCCGCAACAGCAGAAAGTAAGTCTGCTCCTGTTGGGCCAGAACACATTTACTGTGGCCAGTTCCTGCCTGAACCCACGGATGGGTGCTGGCTGGGGAGCCGGCAGGCCAGTGGGGACCGTGGGCACTCCCCTTCAGCCACCAACAAGAGACTAAGTTGTGGATCCCCTGGGTGGGACCAAGGCACCCACCAAAAAACTATTATATTTTTTTAAAAAGTGTGTCAGCTTCAATGTTGGCACCCTAGGACAGGTGTTGGCTGGGGAAATAGCTGGCCCACGGGGGCTTTGGGCCTCTCTCATGGCCCCCAACTATATCATGAAGTGTGGATGCCCAAGTAAGGACCCGAGGACCTACCAAAAAAAAAATGCATGTCACGAGGCTGCACAGACAATAGAGTGGCTTATCCTCTTCTAAAATATTTACTGCTCCAGAGGGAAGTCCCCTTAACGCCCTTTGAGGGCTTCGTTTTTGCATTTTTGCATGCTGTGCAAGGAGCGCAGCAGACCCTCCTAGGAACGTTTTAATAAAACTTGCAGCAAGTCTCCTAGGTCATTGAATACATGACCCCAGGACAGCTTAGCATAATTTTTAAAGCACTCTGAGCTGGATCTGTATGCTTTTCAGCAGGAGTGTGGTGACTCTTGTGGCTGGTTCTATGGCTGCGTTATGTGGACTGAAGAGTGTTAAAGACAGACTCAAACACATGTTTATGGTTTTAATTAAAAGGGCTTTATTTAAAATATTTCAGTGACAATTGCTATTATTTAACAATGCAATGTGTGTATTAATAATTAATGCATTGAATTATGGTTATTGATGCCAATGGTTTTATTGGTAAATTATAACTTATGGCTGATTTATTAATGTGGTGACTTTTTGACAAAGCCAACCCTAATCCATCTCCTCATTCTTTAAGGCAGCCACAACACATACAGCTTTGAAGACAATTTGCCTCCCCAGCGGGTGAGTGCCTTCTGTGTCTTTTAATGTGTACTGTATAATATTTTTTTTCATAGGTCCTTGAACTTGTCCTGAAGAGGCCTGCTAAAGAAATTATGGGCCAAAACGTGCCAACACTTTATTGGAAGCCAATTCACCATAGTAACGTGGATTTGAATTAAGACCATGTGAGTATGGTAGGACTAAAAAGGTTTGGGGATAAATTGGTTCATTCGGTAAAATGATGTGATTTCCCACATTAAATTAGCACTTACAGTGAGAATGGACTTTTTTCAAAGACTACCTCGAGGACATCCTCATTTGGACAAATTAAATATATAATATATATATATATATATATATATATATATATATATATATATATATACACCAGTTTTTCGCTTCAACCCGTGCCTCAAACGACGGCGGGCCGTGGCGGGTTAGCGGGACCCAAAACATCCATATTCCATTATTACATCCAAAACAATGATCCACGGCACCCAATTGCTTCAAGCAGATTTTATTTCAGCAAATGCTCCACTCAACGCGTTTCGGGAACAGAAGTCCCTTGTTCACGAGTGTTGAGTTGATGTTACATACTGCTTTAAATAAACATCACATGACTTGTGACTACAAATGAAAAGTGTAAACAGACTTCATCATAGTTGCAAAGAGGTGCACCATTAAACATAAAAACACAATATTAATTCATACTGGTTTTAAAAGTGCAATTCATCTTCGTCTTAGTGCAATAGTGGGGAAAACGAATATGGGAGGATACAACTGAATAAAAAAGTGCCGCTCCGAGGACGGGACTGTCTGTTTTCGTTTTTTTATTTGTTTGTTTTAACGCTGCCTGCACTTTATTGTTCCTCCTACAACTGCATGGTGCCAGTGACTTATCTCCCTAACATTGTTGCAACTCACGACTAGTGCCTGCACACTGTTTACTGCCAGTGGTATATACTGCTGCCGTTCTGTTGCACGTTAGTGCTCTAATGCCAACTCCTGTCCGAGCCAATCTAGCCGCGCTTTTAAACAAAAATGTGAACGGAGCCTATCCCTCTGCCTTTAACCCTAGGTCAGGTTTCTAGACTCATCTTCATATTAAATTAACAGCCCGTTAATCCATAGAAATGCGCCAGTGCGCATATATGCCATTCCATACCAATAGGTTAGAGGTTACTCTTGATCAAGCCCAAGTGGGCAGTAATCTCTATGTAATGTGCGATAAAATTTAAACTTTCTTTTAACTTCAGGAATACAAAATAGGGGATATTTCAGTTCAAGTAGCTACTCTCGTCCTTCCACGACTATCCAGACTTGATACTGCCTCCCAACTCGTTAACCAAGCAATTCCAGGATGAAGTGCTGACAGCCAATCAGATCTCACGATGACATGTGTGGTTAGGCTCCGCCCAGATATATATGTGTTTTTACTTTTGATTTTCTCAGCAACTACTGAACGGATTTACACCATTTAACAAAAAGGGTTCTTTCTGAACCAAGAACTACCTCTTTGCCAAATTTTGTGTAATTCCGTTCAGCAGTTCGGGCTGTAGCCGTGGCTAAAGTTTCCTATGGGAAAATGAATGGGGAAAACATGTTTTGGGACCCCCCTTTTTTCTCGGCCCCCGCTTGACGAATCACCCCGAACCTTTCAGGGTAGGAGCGGACCAGAGCAGGCCATAAAGTTTGAAAATTTCGCGAAGATTCGTCAACCGACGCAAGAGTTATTTCAAATAGAATGTTGCGGATTTCCTATGGAAAATAGGTCCTAACTATAACTATCTACTGGCGACCGCCAGTAGATAATATATATATATATATATATATATATATATATATATATACACATGTATGTATTTTTCATTGTGAATGTTTCTATATGCACTTTATGGTATAAATAAATTTAGATAAACATATTATTCATGTACTGGGACATAGCTATATAAGTGTTGTAGTATATGGTTAATTTGTGAATTCATTTAATCACAGGATTGTTTAGAGTGTGTTGCAAATAACAAGCAAGTCACACTTTGCCTCTTTTTTTTTAGAGCCAATTTTCCACCTTGAGTGCGCAATGTGGCTTTTTTCGGCTTCCCATTTCTCTGGGGGCCACAGAGCACACCCTATGCTTAGCCTGGGCCTGGCCTGTGGCCTAGCTCTTCGCCAGCCCACATAGCAAAGAGCTGGCCTTTAGCTTTACACATCAGACCTTAGGCACAGGGCCTGCACCAGAGCCTGCACCAGAGCACCAGAGCTTCTGCAGTGCATGACCTTTGTCCAAGTACAGCAGGCTCTGGGGAAGGTCTGGTCTGCACTCATTACCAGTTCCAGCCACCAAGCGGCTAAGCCTGCTGTGCATGGCCTTCTGCTTTGCTCAGTAGGCTCTGGGTGGAGGGGCTTGCTTGAGGCCAGGCCCTGCACCTGCCTCTTTCCCACCAAACCAGCACCACATGGCCATCAAGAGCATGGAGCAGGCTATGCAGCAGTGTTCATGCCTCCAAGTCCAATGCAAACATCCTTCAGCTTTGAACAGCAGTCTATGGGTGCAGAATCTGACCCGGTGCCATTCCCAGTGCCAGCCTTAAAGTTCACTGCCCATAGTTTCAGCTGAGTTCAGTGGATTCAGACTGAAGGGACTTGCCAAATTCATGCCCTGCACCAACCCCTGCCACCAAACCAGCTGTGCATAGCCAAAGACAGTGTGTAGCAGGCTCTGGATGCTGGGACCATCCAGATTAAATAATACTGCATGGACATCAGTACAGGTACAGTGAAGCTGACACTTAGTACAGCCCTTGTGCTCTAAGCAAGATGTGCTTGACCTTTGCCTGTGTACAGTGGTCCCTGGGCACTGGTCCTGGTGTGCAACCAGGCACTGCACCTACAGCCGGGGCTTCTGAGTCAAATGCACTTAGACTTTGTGTCAAAACACACGAACTTGAAAATCCAGATCTGACTGGAACGATGGTAGTTACATGCTACACCAAACCCACAACCAATCCCACACTACTGTTGTGGAGATTAGCAGTAGACCGAGAGACAAGGGAATGGGACAATAGAGAGGAGCAGATACACTGGATATCATCATGTCAGGTTGCACGGCTGGGCTCAGTCTGCACTTCAAGAGCATTGATATCTAAAAGTAAAGGAGATCATGACTATAGCTAGAACATTGACATTTTAACTTTTAGATATTGTCTGTAATATACTTGCTGATACTCTCTATATTTCCATTCTCCATTATAATTTGAAACTCGATCTTTCATCTAAGCATAAATGTGAATATGTTTGATATAGTAAGTGTGAATAGTACTCAAGATAACATTGGGATGTTTGCTAACAAGAGCTAAACCCCATATTAGGAACTAACTTTTCATGCTTGGTTTACATTTACAGTGACAAGCAGATAACTGTAATATAAAAGGCATTTGTTAGTACTGCATGTTTAATTTTTATCCCTGGTCATTAGAAATTTAGTAATACTAATGTCAGTATACCATTCCAGAATAATAATTTGCCAATATACTTCCACTGAAATAGTTCATAGCCCACACAGGGAACTCCTTGAAGAATCACCAGTGCAACAGACTTCACAATCCCTGCCACTAGAGGTCACTCATGAGAGCCCTTTGAGAATCAGGACTTACATCAGTATGGGAAATAATTCACATTTCCATTTAGCATATTTAATTTCTCCTTATTTTCCAGTCCAGGTTTTTGTCCCACTTCCCTGACGCATTATGGTCCCTGTAGTCCTTTCTGTCTCAAAACCCTGCCCCAATCTTGCCCTGGTGGTGGTATTCTATTCTGTTCCTTAATTTCTGGATCCCACAGCTTTTTTGACCTCTCTACATCTGCATTCTGGACTTTTCACTCCCATGGCTCCGACTTGTACTCCTTTCCTGAGTCTTGTCTTGTGTCTGCTGCTTTCCATGGTCTTCTCCTTTCCAAGTCTCAGTTCTGCCTTCCCTTCATTGGTGGTTCCCTGATTCTTAGCACCTGTTGATTGCTTGCACTTGGCTCTCTCCCGGCACCTGTGCATCTCCCTTGAGCATCCAGCTATTTCAGCCCTGTGATTGCAGAGTGCACCTCGCAGCTGACCTTGCTGCTTTGTCTCCTTGCTCTCTGTCTGATTCTCCAGCTATATTCCAGGCTTGTGTTTGAGTTCAGTTTTCCTTGTTGTTTGGTTCTACGTTTCTGTTCTGATAAGTTATTTGTTTCTGTTACCAGTCTTGTTTATCCTGCTTCTTTGTTTCACTGTTTGCTTTGACCCTAATTCTGACTGCACACATCCAGACCTGTCTTGTATATGCAGATTCCTTGTCTTGTATTCCTGTGTTCCTGTTCTGACTGTATATTCCTGTCCTGTTCTAGCAAGTGTTAAGAATTCCAGTATACTAAGCTTTGTGTATTCCAGTCCTATTACTAATCCTTTCTCCAGTCCAGAGTTTCCCAGAGCCCAGCTTGTGTTTCTGTGTTCCTTCTGCTGTTCTCCTTTGTCTTCTTGCGTGTTTTTATTATATTCTGATTGTCATTGCTCCTAAGGGTGGCAGTTAGATTCCAAGGCTTGTGCTTTTGGCACAGAGAACCACCCTGCACTCCTTCTCCATAGGAGCTGCTGGGTGCCTCCCTGAAGTCTGTGAGATTAATCTGCTCCTTGCCTTTTTGTAAGATTGTTTTCATCTCACAGAGATCACTTACAAGGAGCAGACAAACTTCACTTATGATAGTTTGCCTATTCTTACCCTGATTGTAACTTCCCATTTGTGCTGTGCTAGCTAGATAGTTTACCCTGCAGACTTCCTGTTCCAACCTGTCTCTCTACTGCTTCCCTCCCAGCCTTCAGGTATTCTTGTGTTTATATTAAAACCCTTCTTTGGAAAGCCTTTGTCTCTGCATAGAGCAAGAACCCAAATTGCACTGCCTTGTCCTGAAATCAGCCAGTCTTCCTGACAATTTGTCCTGAAATAGCTTGATCCCTGACAATCCCAAAAGATTACTCTTGGTGATAACAAATAAGTGCTTCAGATTTTTAAACCTAATGGATGACTGCTTATGAAAAAAACAAGTGCTATAGAGTTTAAAATCCAACTAGATTACTACTACTTCGGAAACAAACAAGTTCTAATGAATTCATATTCCTAATGCATGGATCCTCATAAAAACAACAAACCAAACCTAAATATATATACTTGCAAGATCTCTGGTTCCTAGATGTCTTTTGTCAAATTCACAGAAGAACAAATGGCAGTATTCCAACAAGACATTGCTGCAGCAACTGAGTATCACGATTGCCTAGCAGGATGCTATGGACCAAGAGGAACATATAATCTACGCATTCCAGATTGTCACGACATCAGCAAGTGTTACGACAGTCCTGTGGTCTTATGGGATATGTAGGCCTTCTGGTTTTTTCGCAGGTGTTTCACAAAACTCACCCTTGTAAGATGTGATGTGTCTATCCAAGCATTGACCATACTCTCCACACCCTTCCATCCACTTCTGCTCATAATGAAATGATGTTCATGAACCTTGTAGTACCATGTCATGCAGGACTAGCCTATAGGGGTAAGTGATTGTAAAGGGGAGTCAAAAGTGTGACATCAAGAAAAGATTTATGTAAGCGCTGATTTATTGAGAATTGGTTTTCACAGGAAAGTGCCCACTTCTTTTCCTTCCAAAACTTTTCCATTTGACTTGCACATTAGTCTTTCTGCCGACTTCCCCAATATGTTCGTTTTCACCTTAGTCAGCTGGCCACTCCCAAGGAGATAATGAATTCCCTCAAACAGAATCGAAATTTCTGTGTTACCCCATCACCATGATACATTTTTCACTCCCTTAGTGGAATAGTTTCAGGAGAGGCACTCATTTCATATCACTCATTACATCATGAATTCCCAAGTCACCATTGGGTCTGCAACATGCTTTCATCTTTCTAGTGCCACAAACTGAAAAGTTGCAAAACAAAAGTTTGTGCTACTTGTCTGAATCCTTGGTCCCATCCCTGGATCGTGGCATCAGGGAACTTAGCTCCTCTCTCCTGTAGGTAGCTGTGTACAATAGCTTAGGGTTTACAGTTGGTGTCCATCTTGGTTTGTATTCCTAATTTAACATCTCTAAAGTTCCCGGCCCTATCCTCTCACTCTCTGTTAGAAATTGGGTTTTTGGTTGGTTAAGATATACACCCTGGCCAGGCAGAACCCTCCACTCTAGTCAGGGTAAGCTAGATACACAAATGAGATAGCCTGTGCTCACCCTCTGGTAGCTTGGCGCAGAGCAGGCAGCAAAGTGGCAGTCCCTCCTGCAGCACAGCAGTTAGCAAGCAGCAGGCGAACACAGCAGAGCAGTTAGCAGAATGATAGTCCGTCCTGCAGGACAGAAGTTATTTCTGGCAACATGCAAATGTAGAGTCAGCGATGTCTGGTTACAGGTCCCAAAAGTGTCTGTTTTCAGAGTGTCAGAGATCCAGCACTTATTCCCAAAAGTGCCTTTGATGTAGGGGGTGACTTCAAAGGAACTCTCTGAAGTGCACGAGGATCCCTTTCAACCCAGTCTTGTTTGCCAGGCTAAACCTGGGGGGTAAATCAGTGCTTTGTGTAAGGACAAGCCACAGTCTATTCAGATGTAAGTGTGAGCCACCTCTCCCCCTTCCTGCCCAGAAGGCTATCAGAATGCAGATGAGTGCTTAGTCACACCCAGCCCTTCCTGTGTTTGTGGCTATCTAGAGGGAATGCACAAAGTGTAGCTGTCACCCAGCTCAGACGTGGATTGGAGACAGCAGTCAGGTACAAGGAGCAGTAAGTACAGAGAAATGTCCACTTTTTAAAAGTGCAAAAAGAACAATTGATGGACAGAATGCAGAACAATGTCATACATTCACCCCAGTACAGAGATCTGGGCCAAAATCCATCGTTTTTTTACTCCCCATGCCATTCCAGTTTGAACCCAGCCATATGCAAATCAGTCTTGACCCTGCGCCCAATGGAAACAGTCCAGCCCGAACTGCCAGGCCAGGTCCTCCCTGGACTGGAAACAAGCATCCTAGGACTTTTTAAAAGTGGCATTTCTAAAGCAGTCCTGTTAAATCGAACTTCACCAGTAAGGAGGATTTATCATTATCATTCCAAACATATCAAACATGAAAAAGCTACTCCTCTCTGATCAGAAATTGCAGATTAAAAGTATATTAAGGAAATCCCAATGCTGGCCTATCAGAGGGGTAGGCCTCAAAGTAGTGAAAAATGAAATAGGTTGGCCTTCATTTTACTTACATGGCACCCTGCCCTTAGGGTTACTTAAGGCCTACCTTAGGGGTGACTTACATATAAAAAAAGGGGAGTTTAAGGCTCGGCACGTAGTTTTAAATGCCAGGTCGAAGTGGCAGTAAATTGCATACACAGGCACAGCAGTGGCAGGCCTGAGACAAGTTTGAAAGGCTACCTCTGTGGGTGGCACAATCAGCGCTGCAGTCCACTAGTAGCATTTGAAGTACAGTCCCTGGGTATATGGTATATCACTTTACAAGAGACTTACAAGTAAATCAAATATGCCAAACAGGTATAAACCAATTATACCATGTTCAGAGGACAGAGCACATGCACTTTAGCACTGGTCAGCAGTGGTAAAGTGCCCAGAGTCCTAAAGCCCAAAAATGAAGGTCAGAAAAAGAAGAGGAAGGCAAAAGGTTTGGGGTGATCCTTCAGTGAGGGCCATTTTCCAATACGCTCTCCCTCTCTGTATTCGCTCTGGCGGTTCTCACTCCAGGTGGCCTCGGTTTGTGATCTTACAGGTGCTCCTCCATCCTGTCTTCCTCCCACAGCAGTCTTCAAACTTGGTTCCAGGTTCTGCAGCATTGCATTGTCCTCCTTTTCTTTCTATACGTGCCTCTACCTTCCTTCCAGTCCATCTTGAACTTTGGTTCCATAGGTGATGCCATCAGTGCTTCTGGCTTCCTCCTGCTGCACTGCCTCTGTTTCTATGCCTCCTCTCTCAATTAGTGACATCTCGCCGGCCATCTTGGAAATGTTGTGTGCTGCTCTAATCTCTCTGTCCTAGACACAGTATATCCTGTGCCGAATCTTGACCCTTTGACCATGAGCAGTTGGCTCTGGGTACAGGACCTAGCTTGTGGACTGGCCTAACTCAGACCATGTGCCCCCTTCCATACCTGTGCATAGCTAACAACAAAGCACTGTTCACTGACCGAGCCCGCAGCAAAGCCCTGCATTAGCCCTGCCCCACATAAAAACTAGGGTTTAGGCTTTGGGAGAGCACAGTGTGTTCTGGGCACCTGCAATCACGCCTTGCACCCACTGAGGTCTCAAAGCCCACTGAGCACATCCTTCAGATATAGGTGCATGGCCAAGCTGTGACTAACCCTGGGCGGAGTTCGCGGAGTTGCACTACGCGGAGCTACGCGAAGTGCAAAAAAACTCTGTCGCACTACGCGGAGCTCCGCAAGTGGCGGAGTACGGTAGAAAAATGCCGTTCGCGGTGATTGCACAGTGCCGGATGCTTGTCCGCACTGTGCAATCATTGCGAACAGCACCATGCACAGCGCAAGCTTACCTTTCCTGCCGCTCGAGTAGATTTTTACTCGAGCGGCAGCTTTCTCAACGCGAACGGGCAGTTTCTCAACGCGAGCGGTCGCGAGCATACGCGACCACTCGCAATGAGAAACCTGACCACCCCGCGTTGAGAAATCTCGCCGGGAGGTTTATTTTCCACACTCGCGCTCGTTGATGTTGGCGATCGCGAACGAGGAAAAATCTCGCCGGGAGGTGTATTTTCCTTGCTTTCGCTCACCAACTTGACGTTCGTGAACGCGAGCGAGGAAAAAAACTCTGCTGCGCGAAGCGGAGTTTTTCGGAACTCCGCAAGCTCCGCGTAACGCGGAGTGCGGGAAACTCCGCAAACTCCGCGAGCGGAGCGGAGTTCACCGCCCAGGGTTAGCTGTGACCAGGCCCTCTGCCAGCCCTGTGAAACCAAGACAGATGTTCATGGCTGTCTGCCATGGAGTGTGACCTGTAAGGGTAAACACTAGCCTTTGGCAAAACTCTGTACCAAACCACATGCCACAGAGATAACTACACATGACCTTTGGCTGTGCACATTGGTCTGTAGGTACAGTGCTGGCGGCAGCCCAGTGCCTTTAAACCTAATGTGCATGGCTGTTAGCTAAGTGCAACAGCCTTTGTGAGTCAGGATTGCCATGCACCCAGGCATTTTGCCACCCTGCAGGCCACAGGGTCCACTGAGCATGGCCTTTAACTGTGTGCCGTAGGCTCTAGGTGCAGAGGTTGGCCTGGGACAGGACTTTCCCCATCCCCTGTATCCCCGAACTAGCAGAGGATGGGCTTTGCCCATCCTTATTGGATCTAGGCACAGGGCCTCAACACAGGCTCTGTGCCAGCCCCTGCGCTGTCAAGCTTACGGCATACAGTCTTTGCTTATGCACCATTGACTTGGGGGCAGAGCATGGTGTGATAGCCCCATAAAGGATACGCAGAAGACAAATGAAGGTAAGTGAGGCTTTATTCATGCACCTTCACCAATGACGGCACACCAACTGTCGACTCTCGCTCGGAGTTCTCTCCCTCAACAATCTCCTCTGACATCAATACATTCCTAGAGCCAGAGTTCATTCTATAAGGCTCCATGCCACACTTCTCCCTCCCAACACACCACTGCAATGTAAAAGTAAGGTTGCTTTAACAATAACCCATACCCACCCCCTTACAAGTAAGAAACAAAGAATAAGAATAAACCAAGGTGTCTTGGGATAAGAGACCAAGGTAACCTAATACTAAAGAAGACATCATAGAATACAGAATGAGAAGCAAACACAAGGAACTAACAATTAGAAGTATAATCTGATAAATTAATTCCACAAAGTCTCTGAGGTACATAGGTCTCTTGATAACCCTATTACTTCTCCTCTGCACCACCAGACCTTCATCATGCCCCTTCTGAGTGCTTCAACTGGACATGTTTCTCTTAGTTTGTTCACAACTCGGTTTGACAGAGGAGGATATAATAGGTTTGGGAACAACTACCACTCTGCTTTTGTTCCAAGTATGGCCGTCATATGTGTTTTTATTGCATTTTTAAATCATTTGATCACTTCCAATCTCCTAGTGAACTTGGACCACTACGCACACCCTTTGGGCGCTCTTATTTTCACAAAGTCACCAACTCTGACTGACACATTCCTCACTTTCTTAGAATTGTCAAATATCTCTTTCCTCTTTATTTGAGCAGCAATTTCCTTACACCTCCACTCCCCAACAGTATTGTCCACTCACCCTTTGTTCCAATACATCTAACCAGGACTGACTCTAGTTGATAGAGCCCTCCCGTTGAAATATCCAAAAGGGGATTTTCCAGTGGTTGTGTGTGGTGACATACGATAACCAGACAACCTATTGGACAACTCCTCCTTCCAATCCAACCCATTGACCTTTGCCAATTGTATGCCTTCCTTCAATGTCTTCACCACCCTCTCAATGGCTCCGTTGGTTTCAGGGTGATACAACGAAGATGTCTTGTGCTCAATGCCACACTCCCTCAAAAAGGATTCTGTCTCGTGTAAACAAAACTGTACACCGTTGTCTGTCAATAAGTACAGTGGAAAACTTTCTCGTCAGAAAATATTCGACAAAAACTTTATCACCGCAGAGGAGGAGATGTCTTGAACACACGACACCTCCACCCATCTAGAGTGTAAGTCCATTAGTACTAGGACATAGGGGGTGGCATGCTCACCTCTCACTGGACCCAAAATATCCATTGTTACTTCCTCCCATGTATATCTTGGAAGTGTCCTACATACCATGGGCATTTGACTCATTTTCAACCCTTTGTCACAGCCTACACACTCTGTACATTCTCTAACCATGCACTTAACATCATGATCAAGTCCTGGCCACCAAAAATCTCTGCAAAGTCTCCCATTTGTTTTCACAATTCCCATGTTTCCCTCATGGGCTAACTACAAAATTCTTAGCCTCAATTTGTTGGGTGGAATTAACCTCGTTCCTCTCAATAAAAATCCTTTGTCGACTGCAAGCTCATCCCAGATTTTCTCCCATCCTCCTTTGTTTTCTCAAGCTCCCTTGCATTTGATCTACCCGAACTCACAAATCTCATGACATGACTTAAAATCTCATCATTCTGTAGCTCTTCCAACCATTCACCTTCGCTTATAGTACCATCCGTTACCTCACACACACTCACTACGTCTTCCTCATCCAAGTCATCATTATCAACAGAATCCACCTTCATCACATTCACCAATCTTGACAAACAATCTTCAGAGAAATTGCTTGCACCTGGAACGTATTGAACAGAAAAGCAAATCTAAACCTTTCTTGGTAAATACCTCCACTATAGGTTTGTGATCTGTCTGATCACCAAATTTGATGCCCCACAGAAGCTGCTTAAACCTCCTAACAGACCAAAATACAGCTAGGGACTCTCTCTCGATAACAGAGTAGTTGCGTTCTGCATCTCTGAAGGCTCTTGAAATACATGCTATCAAATTTTCCTTGCCATCCTTCATTTGAATAAGGAGAGCTCCCAACCCCTTTGCACTAGCATCACACACAATCTTGGTATCATACAACGGGTCAAAAGCTTGAAGGGAAGGAGCATTGTTCAACTCTTGTGTTTCACACTGACGAATTCATCATTACATACAACATCCCACACAAATTCTGGTCTCTTCTTTAGCAATTTCCTCATGTTGAATGTTTTGCTGGCAAAATATTTGATTAATCTGCTATAATATTCTACCATTCCTAGGAATAATGATAACTCTTCCTTGGATTTGGGTTCCTCCAGCGCTTTGATAGTGTCAACTAGTTCAGTACGGGGTCTGATACCTGTTGCTGCAATCCCATATCCTAGGTAGCTGACTTCTCTAACACCAAACCTGCACTTGTCAGCCTTGAGAGTCAGACCTGCTTCCTGTAATTTGTCCAAAACTCCCCGTACATACTGGTCATGTTCCTCATTTGTGGCACCAAATATGAGAATGTCATCTTAATAACATCTTACACCTGCTTGCCCTTTTAAACTCCTCAACATGATCCTTTGAAAAACTACCGCCCAAATGGCATCCTTTTGAAGTGATGAAATCCCAAAGGGGTTATGAACGCTGTAAGATCTTGAGAACTTTCATCTAATTCAACCTGATGGTACTCAGACATAAGGTCCGTTGTGCTGAAACTTTTGGTACCAGAAAAAGTAGTGACCATTTCCTCTATGTTAGTCAAGGGAAACCTGTTGACCACCACCTCTCTGTTTAAAGCTCTCAAATCCACACAAAGTTGAATGTCCCCATTACCTTGGCGTGCAACTACTGTGGGAGCCAACCATTCAGTCGCCTCTACCGCCTCTTTGACTCCACACTCAACCAATCTCTCTAACTCATATGCAACTGCTGTTTGCAAATGTATGGGAATCCACCTTGGCCACTACCGTGCTTGCATCCATCCTTAATCATATTTTGTGCTTGTAACCAATTAATTTACCTAATTCGTTTTGAAATAAATTCTCAAATTCCTTCACAAATTTGTGTTGTTTGCATTCAACTTCATCTATCTGAACCTGGGGTATTTTATTTGGATGCACACTTACCCCCAGCTCTTTCTGATGATTCCACCCCAACAAGTCATATTCATGACATGAAACATATACTTTACCACAAGTGCTCTTCCCACTCACACCTATATGGGCTTCAAAATATCCCAACATATCAATCTTTGCACCACCATAACCACCAGGTTGTATATCCATTTCATTGAGTGTTTTCGTGTTAGCGAACAAGAATGTTTGCTTAGATATTATTGTGATTCGTGAACATGAATCAAATTTCATCTGTATTGAACTTCCATCAATGGTTACCACCTCTGATGGGAACAGCCTGTTTGTCCCCCCAATTGGCAACCACTTCTTAACATGTCTCTTGACCCTTGTTCCTATAAGGTTTTTTATTTTTGTTCCTGCAACATTTACTAAAGTGTCCCCTGACCCCACAGGAGTTGCACACCTGAGACCATGCAGGACAAGACCTATTATTGGCCCAATGTCCCTCAAGTCCACATCTGTAACATGCACCTCTAAAGTTTAGCTCTACTTTCTTAGGTCCTTTCGCTTCTGAACTCTCTTTTTTACCAGTAGCACTATGTGTCTTAACTACACTTACCTCAGTCACATTTTCTTTGTCTGCCACCTTCACCTCATTCCCAGCCTTGAGTTCCCCCAAACACTTCATCATGTGCTCTACCTGTTTAGCAACAATAAGTACCTCCTCAAGCAGAGGCTCGTCTTTCATCCATAGCCCCTCACATATCTTATCACTGTTGCAGCGTAAGACAAACTGATCTATAATCCTCTCTTCAACAGCACCACCAAATTTACAATTTGAAGCTAATTTCCTCAAACCCATCACAAACTCTTCCACTGATTCATTCTGACCTTGACATATCAACCCAAAATGATATCTCTCCAAAATAGTACTCACTAGCGGTGAGTAATGGCGATCTAATCTGGCTATGGCTATCTGAAAATTCATCTAAATCACACGCCTCTGCTTGTGGAAGTTCCGGTAGGTTTTCTAATACATCCTGCCCCTCTGCCCTTAAACAATGCAATAATAAGGCATGTTTCCTTTCTGCACTCAAATTTGTGCCACACACACGTGCATAGTTACTAAAAACTTTTTTCCACTTAGTCCACCCAGTCAATGGTTCACCAGGAAAGGGTAAAAAAATGGAGGTGATGTGACATTCTGCATATTGTATGACCTCCCCTGTTAATTGGGTTAGTGAGAATTTCGTCTTTTTTATCAAACTCCAATTTGTAGAACACATGTTAAAACAACACTGATTGTTATGTAATCTAAGAGTTAACTTATAGACACAAGACAGAAGATGTGCACATCATCGTATGACATGCAGTAGGCGTGCGCTGCCAAATAGAACTCCCAAGATTGACCCAGTGACAACAAGGTTGACGTGAAGAACACAATGAAAACCTGCCTCAATGGCACAATCCCAAAGCAAAATGTCAGGAGTTGTTGAATAAGTAAGAAAAATTCAAACGTGCACGCGCAAACTCTCCTGCAGAGCAGGCGAGTGCTGCCTCCACAACAACAGCTAGCGTTGAATTTAGTTAGTGTCACCTGCTGGCAGCGCGCATGTGCCCAATCTTCTTCCAAGAATGATGAGTGAGATTCCGCCTCGAAACTCCCACTACACAGCCGCAGCTTGACTACACTAATCCTCTGCTGCAGGGTGCTGCACTTAGTGTCCCCTGCTGGCAACGCGCATGTGCAGACTCTTCCACTCCACTTCCAAGAATGACAAGGGAGATTCTGCCTCCAAACTCCTACTGCGCAGCCGCAACTTGACTCCACTAATCCTCCGCTGCAGGATGCCGCACCACACAGCTCTCCAGCCGCTTCCTCACAGAGTGCCGCACCACACAGCTCTCCAGCTGCTTCCTCATGTGCCGGTTCTGCTCAGTAATTGTCCTGGCTTCACCTCACACGTGCCAAACCAGAAGCACTACAGCCACCTCCGTCATGCTACAATGTAGTGTAAGAACGCCTGCTGCATGAAACAGACACAGCCAGAGCACCAACGTAACCAACCTGGCTGAGTGTCTTGGCCCACTGAGAGCTGTCCGTTGATGTGCAACTGAAATTCGTCTCTGACAACGAAGCACCGGTCCCCCATGCAGGTTGCTCAAAACCAGGAACTGTTTCTCATCATCAGTGCCGCCTTGTTAAGGTGCATTTCCAGTTCCTGATTCCAGCTCCCAATGATCGTCGCCAAAATTGTGATGTCCCCATAAAGGATACACAGAAGACAAATGAAGGTAAGTGAGGCTTTATTCATGGACCTTCACCAACTACGGCACACCATCTGTCGACTCACACTCAGAGTTCACCCCCTCAACAATCTACTCTGACCTCAATATATTCCAAGAGTCAGAGTTTGTTCTATCAGGCTCCATGCCACACATGGGCCATGGCCAGGACCTGCATCAGCCTATTTATCCACCATGCCCACTGTGCAAAACGAAAAAATGCATAGTGGCCTCCGTGTTCACGGGGCTGGTGTGAGTTCTGGCTTTTGGTCAAGCATTTGCTCAGAACCTGCTTTACATGAGTGAAGGCAATGTACTGTATTAACATAACAGGAGCAGCCTGTTCGAGGTATAATTTACAAAACTAATAATCAACCAGTGAAATAAAAATATTAACATGTCACTCAATAAACCAAAGACAATCTCTGTCATATGAGTTTTAGTATTTGACTCAAGAAGAATGGCTTAGGAAGGTACTCAGCTTGGGGTGTTCAGAGCTCTAGTGATCACACCATGAAAGAAAGTGCAGTACCTAAATATATATATACAAAAAAGGAGAATAATTGGATAAGGAAATGTAAGCCCAAACAATGTAACTGACTGTGGCATGACAGTAATATATCGATCAATAACCTCTTGTATCAATCCCAAGCAAATTATGGGTTCATCATCTGGACATAAATAATTTGTAGAATCCAAGCACCAGAGATGAATCAAGTGTGCTAGCCAATCACAAAAAAGCAATAGTCGAATAGCCTCAAAGATCACTCGGTACCTCTGGATGCTTTCTTCAATGTAACCAGTGATTTCATCAATAATGTCATCAGTGATGCCATCAGTGATGTCATTTAACAGTCATGAGTGATGTGATAACTTAGGCAACATGCAGTGCATGAAGAGGGGGCATGTTTTGGTTTGTTTACCTACCCATAACTAGCGAATTTCAGTGGTTTTTAGTTTTTTTCAGTGATTTTCTGTAGTATTTTGTTGGCATTCAACATATTACACTTCAAGCCATGTCCTGCAGCCAGGACCCTGCAATTATCCCACAGTGGGTTAGCAGCCCCTGCTGCACATGGCCTCCTGCTGTGCCATGAAGGAGTTGGCTATACCTCCTCGCCTACAGCCAGACATTGAGCCCAACCTGCCACTGGCAGCCAACACCTTCTGCACCTGGCCTTTAGCTGTGTGCAGTGGGAGTTAACTTCATGGACTACACCTAACTCACCCTGACTAGCCGACCACAACTGCATGCTGCCTTCAGCATTGTGCAGTGGGGGTTGGTTGCAGGCCCTACACCCAAAGCACCATAAGAAGTCAAACCTCACAGCGCACACAGCCTTCAGGGCAAGCAGCCATCATTAGCATTTTTCCGTTTGTACTGAATATTTTGTACTTTTTTTGAACAGCCCTTTTTATTTATTTATTTATTTCATGACAGTACATTTTCTCTTTTTTGTAAACAACAATTTTTTTCTTCTGCGTGTGATTTTTTCATGCTTGAGTTGAAGTCTTTATGGTGCTGTTTGAGATATTGGCTCATCGCTGTTGAGATGACCCACTGGTTTGTTTGTTAGAACAGATAACTTTCTTGCAGAAGATGCATTATGTTGCAAACATCTGCAATTGTAGATCAGATTATTCTTGCTTGCGCTGGACAATTTCTGTTGCAACATCTTGCTCTTCTTCGTACTTCTCATGCCTTCTTCTTTGTACTTTCACTTGGGAGAATCCATTAGAATGCATTGTTCTGAGATGTTTCATCATTCCTGTCATCCGCAAGGAGTGCATGCCTGGATGCCCTATGTGTTGTACTAGATAACAAAGTGTGCAAGTTGTGTTCTGGCCATGGACTTCCTTTTCATCTCTTGGATATGTGACAAATTGCCTTCTATGGCTGCTCACTTTGTCTCGAAGCTGTGGTCACTTCAATAACTTCTTTACCTTCCTCAAGCTTGTCAGAAGCTCCTGGGCTTTGTGTAGAGCAAGTTGGGTTTTTGCTCTGCAGCCTCTGTTCTTTGGACATGCATCTTTTGCAAGATTTTGTACTTGCGACCTTTTAATCTTTGTGCAGAACTGGCTTCCAAATGTCTGCAAAAGTGTTGGGCCATTGTTGCTACGTGTATAGCGATCATAGTGTATTGTTTGAAACCTCCAGTTTGATCTGACAAAGTAATCTGTGATGTGGTTTGAAAATGGGAATTACTCCAAGAACAAAAAACAGGCTTTTATGTGCAGTTAGGTTTTAATTGCTGCTCTATTTTGGCACAATGGGTTTGCAGTTATAAATTTGGATTTGGATTTGTGCCTCTGGTGTGACCACAGAGGCTGGACTAGAGAACCACGCTATCAAAAGACAAGTTCTGCAAACATCTACATTTTTTCAAAGTTGTACGTGAAAGGAAATTCTATTGTTATAAGTAAATTGAAAGTAGGCATGCTAAAAAATCCATTATAAAGTCATGAATGTGTAGTTACATTTTATCCCATTTTAAGCATTGTGGGATTTGGTTCCAGGAATCGCAAATGCAAGGATTTCCCCATTTACCCATGCTGATTACCTAGCATACTTGGAAGATCCGAAAATCCTTATGGATCATTACAAATTTTGATCAGTTCCTGTCCATGTATTTATCCCCATTCAAGCAGTTCTCAGGTTTCTGACACACTTCATTGCCCTCCATGCCATTGCAAAGTCCTGCAGACAGTCACATTTTTTTGCTGCAGTTTCAAAAATGATTTGTATTTTTTAAATGGTTTCTGGACAAGACAAACAAAGAGAAGAAATCCAGAACAAGTGAAACAAGACGATTGTCAAGAACCTGATGTGGGTATGAAGGAAGTGACCAGATTAGGGCCACCCGGGTCACTCGCGACCACCTCTCAGCCTTCCATACAAATGAAGAGTCGGTCAGACAGTAGAAAATACAAACCAAGTATATTTTATTCAGGAACACTCGAGCGGAGTCCAGTCTGACCAGCCTCCAAGGATTGCTGCAGAGGGACTAACTTCAGCAAGCAGGGTGATACATTATGTACAATTCAGAACCCCTAACGACACGCCCAGACTGGAAATTTCAAGTCGGGACCAGCTAGACAAAGAAGGTACAGAAGATGAGTTTCGATCCTGAGACCGGGCACATACTATCTAATTGCCAAGGTCAGTCTGCCTGTGCCCGCCGCTCTAAGGGTGGGAGCAGGCCTATCTAGTGAGAAAGGTATGCGCTAACAAGAGAGAGCATTCATTAGTACAGCAAGGTTCAACCTTGAAGAAACAAAACTATTGCAGCTGCTTTCAGCAGGGGCAGAGAGAGAAATTAGTTTCGATCATGGCGCAAAATGGCGGTCACACAGAAAATGGTGCCGCAAATGCTAACTTAACATAGAGCAATGCATGCGAAAACATTTTTATTCCAACAGACCCCCCTTTTAGCATTTGCTAAACCATATTGCAGGCATGAGAAACAACACCATAAGTGAGTGTACATAGTCAATATTCAAAAACACCTTCATCAATTTGCATTATGTTGTCTATTTGTTGCTGGAGCATGATTGCAGCATTGGAGTCATGAACGGATAGCTTTTGTTTGGGAGTCAGAGCACGTATACAGCAAGTACAACAAGCTGGAAGGCAATGTATGCAGAGGCAACATGTAAAGTGAATACCAGCAACTGCAATCAAAAAGATAAGGATCTTCCAACCCCATGTGGTGAGCAAATTCCATAACCACCCTGATAATGTCCAAGTACCCGTCTCTTGGCGTATGTCAGCCGAAAGTCTATGCAATTTTTGTATAGCTGTATACACACTGGGGGCGTGGTCAGGTATGTAAACACAGCAGCTGCTGCCAATGATGTGACAAGCCCCTCCCCAATCAGCTAGGATGACGTCTAACACCATCCGGTTCTGTAAGGTAACTAATCTCGTAGCCTGGAGCTCAGCGGTTAGGTTAGTCAATATCCCAGCTGTTGTATTAATAACCCCTTCCACAACTCTTGTTAGCCGACGAAGCTGAAGACTATTAGCCATGGGGCCCCAGAAGGGTAAAAGACTCCTTGCAGCATCGTCAAACTGCTGCCAGGTGGTATCTGTCTGATCTATATCCTCTGTGTCAACAACCCTTCTGACCCGGGGCACATGTACACTTCTACGTTGCAACCGATGATCTTTATGGTAATTGGACGTGGCAATATATACAGGAGGAAGAAGAAAAGAGAGGTAACATCTACCAGACCACCCCCTGGGAAGCCAGACATAAGCTTGGGATCCACAGACAAACTAGACATTCAGAGGTAAAACCAAGGGCGGACTATTAAGCGTTATCAATTCGTAAGTGAAATTGCATTTACTTTCCCCCACCTTTACCTTCCCAGTGCCCTGGACACAGAAACCAGCGGTGGTGTTAACCACGTACACCGGCATGGGTTTGTCCTGAGTAACATTACGATCTTGGAAAGACTGGAAGTACTGGGAAGTGTTAAAACTTCGAAAATCTGCCATTTCCATTCTAAGCCATGTTTCATTCTGTATTTTATCATATCTGCTCATACAAGATGTTGGGGATAGTGTACCAGACGTCCCATTTTCTTCTCGACCTAGGGAAGTAAACCTATGATGAAATGTTATATACTGGAACACAGTGCGAGAATCAACAGATGTCAGAGCTTGTGTAGATGACTGGAAATGATAGTGCACCATAACAAACAATTGGAACCACCATTCACAACTCCCAATACATGACAATGGAAGGGACAACAAGTTATCACTCTTAAGAGTAACAGAGGGAAGCATTCCACAGACCCAACAATTTGTCGTATTGGACACATCATGAGCTTGATGTAACATCTGCATAAACACATTATCAGTGTATGTTTTTCGATGTTCCCCTTTGTGAGGTGCCAAAGTAACAAACATATGCTCAGGTGAAGTGGGCGTTGTATCGACCAAGGAATGTACAGGATACTTCTCATCCAGAAACCATGTTATTCCAAGGGCTGTTATTAACATAATCACAACAATCAATACGAGCAAAGCGCAGTTTTCAATTGCTCAAAAGACTGCTGACACTCAGGCGTCCAAGGCAGGGGTTCATGCACATCTTTTAGTGTAAGCGCAAGTAGGGGCTTAACAAGCAGCGAGTAGCCAGGTATCCACCGCCTGCAATAGGAAGTGATACCTATAAAAGCGCGGACATCTTTTTGAGTTTGCGGAATAGGCATTTTAACAATGGTACTGATGCGCGCAGGAGTTAATCTCCTACCCTCCTTCGACAGTAGGTGACCTAAATAGGTGACCTCCTGTCGACAATACTGAAATTTGGAAAGGGATACCTTATGACCATGGTCAGCTAAGTGGAGCAACAATTTAACCGTACTGTCTCTGCAACCTTGTTCTGTGTCCGAGGCGATGAGCAGGTCATCAACATATTGGAGCAATACAGAATCTAAAACGTCTACCAGCTAGGGTAAATCCGAACAGATACCTGCTGTCAGGATAAATTGGGATACTAAAGAATGCATTTTTCAAGTCAATGACAGAAAAGAATTTAGCAGAAGAAGGAATCATTGTCAAGAGTGTTGTAATATCAGGGACCACTGGAAACTGGGGAATCACTATCTTGTTAACTTCACGCAGGTCAATCACAAACCGGTAAACATCTGGTTTGTCATCGGAGGAACCCGAAGGTGTCCTTTTGAGGATGGGAAGAAAAGGGCTATTACAAATATTAGCAGTCGTCTCCTCAACCACTCCCTTCCCAACCAAATCCTGCACAATTTGCATCAAAGCATGCTCACCTGCCTGTGGTATTTTATACTGGGGAATACGGGGTAAAATAGCACCTTCCTTGACACTTATTGAAACAGGCGATATCTGCAACAAACCCACATCCGTGTCGCCCGCCTCCCACAGTGTAGGTGGCACATTCTTAAACTCCGCAGGAAGGGGCGCATCTTTAGACAGACACTGTGTAGCGCGCGCAACATTAGGACCTATTGTCATGTAGACACCCTCCGGGGAGCAGTATATTGTAGCGTGCAATTTCTTCAATAAATCCAAACCCAGCAGATTTTCTCCGCAATTAGAGGTCAACAAAAATGGCGAATCCACAGTAAAAGGACCAATCGTCAGCGCAAGGGGTTTGGAAATGGGGCTTACAACCAGTACACCGGAAAAACCTACCGACATATTATTATGGCCAGACAGAGCCGCCCCAGGGACCGAAGAATGAAAAATAGAACTATTCGTTGCACCTGTATCCACCAAAAACTCTTTAGACGAACCATGCACGTCTGCGCTAACATACGGACCTCGCTGTTCTACAGGTATCTGGACTGGTCCCTCACTCTGTCCCTGGCTGTCCAGCTGTAGGACATTCCTGTCACCTCATAAGTGTCATAATCATAATGATAATACTGCCCACCCTGAGGGTCATCAAAATAGTTCTGATCGGAACAACCCTGGGAGGTCACAGAATTCTGAGCCCGGTCCTGTCCACCTGTTCCACGACCCCGTCCACGAAAACCTCGTCCTCTAGGGGCCGCCACCTTTTGCAAAAGTACCGGACACTCACTACTCCAGTGTCCCTCTTCTTTACAGTATGAGCACTGATTCGCCCCCAAAGGTGCTGTATTGCCGGACCTGGCAGTGTGTGGTAACTTTCTGGCCAAACTGCCACGTCCCCTACCATTCCCTCTAGAAGCCTGCTGTAACAACACTTTCGTCTTCAAATCTTTGTGCTTCTTTTACGTCTTCTCTTTCTCTTCATTTTCCTTGTGCTCATAATACTGTGCCATATTCAAGATAACGGAAGGGGAAGAGGTGGACCAAGTGCTTCCAGAAACCTTCAATCGGTTCGAAATCTCAGGAAGCAAATTGGAAACAAATCTATTGACAAACAGCCGTACACCACCTTCAATCGACAAATCCTGTCCACTATAGTCTAGGAACACACCTTCAAATCGAGTGAAAAAGTCTGACACACTCTCATCCTTCTTCTGGCGGCAAGCCGACAGCTTGTCCCAATCAACCTTCCTCGGAAGGATAATAGAATGCATATACGTGACAATGCGGCCAGGCAAAGCACGTATCTCAGCCCTAGGATTATCACCTGGCTTCTGTTCCTTATCCCATGCTTCAATTTGATCCCAGGTACCACCCAACTCTGCAACATGGTCTTGCGTGTGTACTTGTCTCCAAATATCAACCGGAACTAGTAAACCAAAAAACATTTCAATATCAGCAAGCGTCATCACTGACGAAGAGGCAGCTTCAGTCAGCTCCTTATAATAAGCGGTGGGATTTTTTCCTAGGGTCAGGCAACTGAGTCTTAAGAGACAAGACTTCACTCCTTTTCCAGGGAGTATAAACCCATTGTTCTTGGAAACAGGCCTCTATTCTGGGCTGAACAACATGATTTTGCTGATCCCTTGTGGTGTTCTCCACATTAGTTAAATAAATAACTTAGGCAGATGAACTTGAAGAGGTCCGTTTATTTCACCTCAGCCACCAACAGCTTTACAGATCAACTGACCACGCTCAAAACAGCCTCACATTCTTAACTAGAATACAGCGTAACATTCTAAATGGAACACACGAAGATGTCACACATCTTCTCTCCTTACAAAAGACAAACAACAAAACAAAATGAAAGAATAAATATTGATAGAGAACAGCTCACATGACATAGTCCTTCATATGAAATGGTAAACTGCACAATCTCGCACTCCTCTCTCTGATATTATCAGGCAAAGAGTGCGAGTTGGATGAAGAAGACTTGTCATCCGTGTTCAACGAACTGGAAGGTATCCCACCCAAACTGGGATGAGAATTGACAGAGACCACACAACTCTTATTCCAAATCCTACCATCCTCAGTTTTGACGGCATTTCTGAAAATTTTAACAATTCTTCTCATTTTAGAAAACTTAGACCAAGATTGACAACCCACAGGCGCTCTAATTTTTACAAATTCGCCAACACTCAAGCTGTTGTATTGCACAGATTTTTGTCATCAAAATAACGTTTTCTTTCCACCTGTTTCTCAAGTTCTCTATCCCTCCAACCACCAATGCAATTGTCTTTCAAACCCTTATTGAAGGACATCCACCCAGGACATAGTTTTGAGTTTGGTGCCCTACCTCTAAACAGCTCAAAAGGAGACCTACCGGTGGTGGAGTGAGGAGACATACGATAGGCAGAGATTCTATCTTGCAAAACCTGTTTCCAGTTTAAATTGCTCGCCCTTGCCAACTGAATACTCTCTTTAAGAGTTTTGTTGACTCTTTTAACAGCCCCGTTGGTTTCGGGATGATAAACTGCACTGCGTTTGTGAGTAATCCCACAATCTCTCAGATAAGACTGAAATTCCGAAGAACAAAACTGAGTCCCATTATCTGAGAGTAAGGAATTAGGATAACTCTCCTTCTTGAAAACCTCTTCTAAAAACTTTATGACACTCAAAGATGAAATATCTCTGAGCGAGCACACTTCAATCCATCTAGAATAAAGATCCAAAAGGACTACCAAATAAGGTGTATCAGACACCCCATGCAAAGGACCAACTATGTCGATAGCTAACTCATCCCAAGGATATTTAGGTAGCTTTCTGCAGACCAAGGGCATTTGTCTAGTTTTGAGAATCTTATCACTGGAACAACACTCCAAACAGTCTCGAACCATCTTTTCAATCTCTCTGTCCATGGCAGGCCACCAGTAAAGCATCCTCAAATAGTCCTTGGTCTTAACAATGCCTAAGTGACCAGAGTGAGCAAGAGATAAAAGTTTGCCACGCACACCCACCGGAGGAACAAGTTTGGTGCCTCTCACAAGTAATCCATCAACAACAGCCAACTCATCACAAATCAAAGACCAGGGCTTCACCAGATGTTTGTTTTTCCTAATGAAAGTAATTCTATAACTTTCGAGATTTCCTGATCTTTCCCAACTTCTGTTTTCCACTCTAACTCATCGACAGCACCAACAGTAATTTCACAAACATTAACCACATCATCGACCAGATCAACATCCTTCTCATCGGAACTGGTAACATCCACCAACCTAGAGAGACAATCAGCCGACTTGTTGATAACACCTGGAATATAATCCACAATAAAATCAAACTCTTGTAGAGAAATGATCCATTTTCTGATTCTCGAAGAAATAGAATCCAAACCTTTCTTTGAAAACACTTCTTTAAGGGGTTTATGATCTGACAATACCTTCACCTTGGTTCCCCAAATCAAATTCCTGAACTTCCTTAGTGCCCAAAAAATGGCAAGAGACTCCTTTTCAATTACCGAATAGTTTAGCTCTGAACCTCTTAAACATCTGGACGCACAGGCAATAAGTCTCTCAACACCACAACTCTTCTGTAGTAGCACAGCACCTAGGCCCTTTTAACTGGCATCAGTAAGAATCAGGGTCTCATCTCCCGGCACAAAAGATTGAAGAGAAGGTGCTTCCTTTAGATCATGCTTGATGGCAACAAACTCATTGGCACACTCACAACTCCAAACACAGCACTTTTCGCAGTAAGTTTCCTGAGCGCATGAGTCTTATCAGCATATCCCGGAATAAACTTACTGTAAAACTCAACCATTCCTAAAAAGGAAAGTAACTCCTCCTTATTAGAGGGCTCACTGACATTCTCAATAGACTCAACCAAGTCTTTCTTAGGAAAAACACCACAACCTGTAATGCAGTGCCCAAGATAGTTAACTTCGTCCACCGCAAACCTGCACTTCTCCTTTTTAGTGTTAAGCCAGCCTTTCTCAGACAATCCAAGACAGAACACACTCTAGAATAATGTTCGGCTTTAGTGCTACCATAGATCAGCAAGTCATCTTGATAGCACTTCACCCCAGAAACACCTTTAAGAACTTTGGACATGATCCGTTGAAAAACGGAAGCAGCGGAAACCAGACCGAAAGGCATCCGACAAAATTTATAGGTTCCCATAGGAGTGACAATTCCTGAGAAACCTCATCCAACTCCACCTGATGGTAGGCGGACGAAAGATCCAAAGTTGTGAAAAACTTAGCACCTACCAGAGTACCAACCAACTCATCTATGTTGGGCAGTGGGAACCTATCCACAATAACTTCTTTGTTGAGGGAGCGCAAGTCAATACAAAGGCGCAGCTCACCACTGGCCTTCTTGGCGACAACTATGGGAGCCAACCACTCTGTCGCTTCAACAGGCACTATGATACCCAAGTCAACTAAACGCTCAATCTCCTTTTGGACACCAGCTTGTTCATTCAAAGGTACCCTTCTGACTTTAGCAACAACAGGAATTGCACCCTCCTTCAGTCTTATGTGATGTTTGTAACCTTTAAGACATCCTAATTTGTCTTCAAAAACATCAGCAAACCGCTCAGCCAAAGTAGACCAAGAATCTTCTACAGTCTGGACTACTACTTGTGGTTCAGTGTTTGGATTGAGAATAACGCCAAGCAAACGTTGGTGAGTCCACCCCAACAGTGCATCCCCACACTTAGCCACGTAAACCTTCCCAGAGATGGTGCGTTCACCTAATTAATTCAATGCAGGATAAGAAATACCCCAACAGGACTATTGGCACACCACCATACCCCACAGGAAAAACATCACCTATCATTAGGGTACACTTGTCTTTAAAATACCGATCAAAAGTATCTTTATCAATCATGGTAAGATGCGAGCAAGAATCAAACTTCAACTCAAGCTCAACACCATGAATTTTGACTACATGGGAAGGATGAGAGGCTTTCTCTACATCCACCTGATACATTTTGACCACATGAGAAGGATGACTGGCTTTCTCCACATCAACCTGATACATAATCTCCTTTACCTGTGGATGATCTCTAATCTGTGCTTGAGGTTGTTCCCTTCTTTTACCCTTGTTCCTGCACCATTTTCCATAGTGTCCTTTTCTGCCACAAGCACTACAATTAATGTGAAGAGCAGGACAGAACGGAGCATTAGCTCTATGACCCGCTCTGCCACACCTAAAACAAATGAATCTGTTGTCAGCAGAAGAAGCAGAAGAAGAAGAAGAATAAGAAGAACCCTCACCACCCCGAGAATATTTGTCACCTTCACTGACAACAGGTGCCTTGTTTTTTACGAGACATATTACTTCTTCAATGTTGGAACTTGAAGCACAAGACTTTTCTTTTGCAACACTCAATTCACGAACACACTTCATCATATGTTCAACTCGCTTAGCTATAGCGAGAACCTCATCTAAGGGAGGTTCGTCTTTTAACCATAATTCTTCCCTGATTTTGTCATGAGCACATCTCAGCTGATCCCTGATCCTTTCCTCTACAGCCCCTCCAAATTTGCAAGACGCTGCAAGTTTCCTCAAAGCCGTGACAAACTCTTCAACTGATTCATCCTTTTTCTGCTCACGTAGCCCAAAGTGGTAACGTTCCATTATAGTGCTCAGACGAGGAAGATAATGCCTATCTAATTGAAGAATGCACATTTCATATTCATTCAAGGATCTTTGGTCACTAGAGCTGAGTTCTGGCAAATGTTCAAGAACATCTTGTCCTTCACCCCCTAAGCAGTGCAAAAGTAGCGAATGTTTCCTTTCTGCACTTAAGTTCGTCCCACAAACACGTGCGTAATTCCCAAAAATCTTTTTCCATTTTTGCCACTTAATCGTGGGTTCACCTGGACTGGTAAGGAAAAAAGGCGGTTGTGTTACATTCTGCATTCTTAGGTACACAATAAACACTTGTATCACTTCCAAAACCCAGCTGTGTAGGAACACCCCTTACAATCAGATGTTGAGAAAAGAAAAAAAACTCTCTGATGACCAAAAGTTGTGTCAAAAAGCTAATAACAACCTAGACGTCACTGCGCTAGAATAATAAATATCTGAAATACACCTGCAAACTTCTAAACTCCAAATGCTAACTCAAGACATTGAGCACTTAAAACCTGCAATCTTAAATCATAAGCACGATGTAGACACAAATACAAAGATGTGCCAGTAACAGTTTAAACAACAAGCTCAAATAGAAAAAATGTGTGAGACACATGTGCAAGATCTCAAACCTGAAACCTTCTGATACATCTAGAATCACACATGTCCCAAAGGTCCGGCAAAACTCCAAGGTGTGCCAGTCACCGTGTCTTCAAATGCAGGAGGCAACACAAAAACGATGTGCCAATACAGTTTTTACGTGATCGGCAAGCACGCTGTAACCGGACAGTACACTATCACGGATGGTGATCTTCCCAACTCCTTAAAATGGCCGCCAAAAACGTGCCATGACGCGATGACGCTTCTCTGTGAATAGCGTCCATACACAATTTCACGTTCCCAGCAACCCCACGATTCGTTCCAGACAGACGCTTCACTGAACACTGCACGATGCGTGAAGGCGCTGAACACAGCTCTGACGCAGCTGACACGCACGAGCGGTTCAGCTTTCCTCTAGGCCCACTTCCAGTCTCTTCGTGAAACGCATATGCGTTTCACCACCCGCCCCTCTTCTTCACTTCTCACCCGATATCCGTTAGAGACAGGACATGTCTCCCAAATCAGCCGCTGGAGAAGATAATTACTCTTCTCTTAATCGAGTTACACAGCCGCAGGAGGAGCAACACGAAGTGAAACCGACCAAGAGGAAGCGCTTGAGCAGACCAATCTTCACTGGATGTTGAGGTGAGAGCCACACTGCCACGCTCGTCGCCAAATTAATGTGGTGTTCTCCACATTAGTTAAATAAATAACTTAGGCAGATGAACTTGAAGAGGTCCGTTTATTTCACCTCAGCCACCAACAGCTTTACAGATCAACTGACCACGCTCAAAACAGCCTCACATTCTTAACTAGAATACAGCGTAACGTTCTAAATGGAACACACGAAGATGTCACATCCCTTAGCTCCGGGATCTCTGGATGGTAGATGGGATGGACCTCCCGCATTGGAAACTGAGTTACCGGGGTAGGGCTCTTCTTGAGCAACCTTGCCCGATAAGCTACCAACGTCGTGACATTACCAAAGAGATGAGCAGGCTCCATATCAGTAACATACACATGATCCCTAATATCGTATATAATCTGTGGCGCCGTACCCTGAAAACGCGGTTCCCAAAGACCAATCAAAGTAGCCGACATGTGCTTAAGGGAATGTTGTTGTACAAAAGGCTCATAATCTTTCATAACACTCCACACATCTTCCACACCATAAATGGGGTTACGAGCCCACTGTGCAGCCTGGTTAGCCACCACCTGTTTCTCTGCATCTCCCACATCAGATCGTACCAACATCTGTCCCATGCGTTCCTTATATTTCGTCCAGTCTCTATCCTCAGGGCCGCGTACCGGCATCCCACTACTCAGTGATGTCGGGGAATGGAGGAACACAGCGGGGGCAACAACATAGGGAGCGGGCACTAACGTCACTGTCGGCTGCGTCGTGGGGGTAAGAGCTGGAGAGAGAGAGAGACCGAAGCAATAGGCGTCACAGAAGTACTTACAGTCACAGTTGCCACAGACGGCGGGGGCAAAGAAATGACAGGAGGTGCCGTAGCCAAAGCAGTCTGATCAACAAGAACAGAGGCAGAAGCAGCGGAGACAGGAGAACTAGACAGCTGGTCCTGTGAGGGAAGAGCGGGATATATCCTCTGCGGGGCATAAGGGGGTGGTGGTCGGGTATCTAATAATTGCTCCACAAACATATCACTTTCATCTTGGGCCACATAAGACTTGTCCATTTGTAATCGGAATCTGCACGTTCAATCCCCATCTCTTGCTTCTCTCTATCATGTGCTACAGCTTTCTGAGTCACTGTTTGCATTCTCCCTTTTCGAGCCTCTTTCTCTGCTTTCATTCGCCTTTGTTTAACCTCCTTTTGCCATGTTCTGAGGGAATCAAACATAGACTGCCTACTTTTCCTTGCAAATAATTTCTCCTGTAAAAAGGCAATTTTCTGTTCATCAAAAGTGCCCGTCAATGGCCTCTGCAACTCAGCACTGTCCCTCGTACATCTGTGCCATAGTGTACTAAACATAATAGGGCCAAGGCCATGCTTCACATACATGTCAAAATTCGGAGTGCCATCCGGAGGCGCTGGCTGACTTTCTTCCAGTCGAGCATCAGCGGAACAACAACAACAAGAAACAAAAAAACGACTGAACACCGGCATTTTCAAAAGTAAACCAAATTCGTTATGTTGCCGGGCAAAGTGTTCACAAATACTTTGTATCCAAATCGGTCCGCAGACCGTACCAAATGCAAACCAAACTGGTCCTCAGACCATACCAAAGAAAACCAAAATGGTACCATATCCATAAAGAACCAAAACAAACTCACCTGGTGCACACAGGTCAAACAAATTTATTCTCCACTGCCGACTCTTCGGACCAAACGGTCAGATACATGGGTTTCGCCATTCAGGACCACAGCCGGGATGACCACTGGGCGAGGCACCGACCGGTCAGACAGATGGGGCAGCTGCAAGTTCAGGAACTCTCTCGTGCAGGGATCCCTGGTCCGCCCATCCGACCCGACGATGGCCCGACCTCCCCACCCGTCCGCGGGCGAGGATGGGTCACCCGATGGAGTCCCTATTCGGGCGCCAACTGAAGGAAGTGACCCGATTAGGGCCACCCGCGTCACTCGCGACCACCTCTCAGCCTTCCATACAAATGAAGAGTCGGTCAGACAGTAGAGCATACAAACCAAAAAATATTTTATTCAGGTACACTTGAGCGGAGTCCAGTCTGACCAGCCTCCAAGGATTGCTGCAGAGGGACTAACTTCAGCAAGCAGGGTGATACATTATGTACAAGTCAGAACCCCTAACGACACGCCCAGACTGGAAATTTCCAGTCGGGACCAGCTAGACAAAGAAGGTACAGAAGATGAGTTTCGATCCTGAGACCGGGCACATACTATCTAATTGCCAAGGTCAGTCTGCCTGTGCCCGCCGCTCTAAGGGTGGGAGCAGGCCTATCTAGTGAGAAAGGTATGCGCTAACAAGACAGAGCATTCATTAGTACAGCAAGGTCCAACCTTGAAGAAACAAAACTATCACAGCTGCTTTCAGCATGGGCAGAGAGAGAAATTAGTTTCGATCATGGCACAAAATGGCGGCCACACAGAAAATGGTGCCGCAAATGCTAACTTAACATAGAGCAATACATGCGAAAACATTTTATTCCAACAGGTACATAAATTTCCAAGTCTCCAAGCCTAAATCCATAGTTTGGATTTTTTTATTATTCCATTAGGTGTAAAGAAACATACAGCTAAGAAAGCTGCCTGCAGTGTGTGTGACAAGAAAATCAATAGAGGAAACACAAGTAAGTACAGCTTTAGAACATCTTCAAGAAATGTAAAAATGTCTTTTAAAAAGTAGTTCTATTAAGGGCCCACTTTACTGGTTTAAAGAAAGACAAAGTTATATGTTCTTTTTTGTGTGTGTGCAACTGCATATGCCTGTCTATGTCTATCTTTCTATGTATATATTTATATATGCCAGGCTCTATACTTTACCCTCCGCTTGTGGCCTCCAGCCCACCACGGAGGACCAACTCTCCTTGCGCATAGTTGCGCACAGCGTGGTTTTGGACGCAGGATCGGGCATAGGCAAGGACCCTGTTCTCAACACTCAGCTAGTGGCCAAAGAGCCATGGGAAGCCAACTCCCCCATGACCCATAGCCTTCAGTCGTGCACAGCACCGGTTGGTCACAAGATCTGGCCTACAGGGAGGCCCTGCGTCCAGCTCAATTGGATACAGGCACTGGTTACACTACGTCCCTGCATTTTGTCAGCAATTTGGCTTGCTACCTTCAGAACATTGTCTGGATAGACTTGTTGTTTGAAATTCTTGGCAGCATTGAGTTTCCTCCTCTCTGTATGACTGATAAACTGAAATGAACTTGTGAGTATTTCGTCACTTTCCACTGTTTACGATTAGCACCTGTTCTATTTTTATGAGGAGACAGAGTAGCATTGGCTTTTCTGATGAAGATCCTGGTGGACCAAAATGCGTTATACTGTCTAGCTTCCACTGAAAATATTAACCCTTGCATCCAATTTGAATGCTTTTGCCTACAATTGCCTTTTCTTTCAATGATAAAAAGAATCATGCAATTTCAATAGGAGACTTCACACAATTAAAAACGGAGTTATGGTTCTGGCTTAAACGTGACAAACTATTGAAATTTCTTAGTTATGATTATCAATGCACACAACACATGCCATAACTCACGCTGACTGCCATGATGGTCTCTTTTTTTGCACTTTCCTTTGTTTCTGAACTATTTGCAAATTGGTGTTTGAGCATAATGGTTGACCTCAGTTAGGGTGTGTGTTGTCTCTGCCATGACTGGCAAATTTCAGTGGTTTGTCACATTTCAGCCAGAACCCTAACTCCGTTTTGAATTGTGTTTTTTCAGTGAATTTGTTTTTTTATGATGTCCTTAATGTCCAACCCATACTGTGCAGTGCAGTGTGCAGCAGGTGTAGGCCGTACCCCGCTGCATAAGGCCTTCAGCTGTACACTGAGGGGTTGTCTGAAGTGCCTTGCCTTAGGCCAGGCTTTCCGCTCAACCCTCTGTGGGTGTCAAATCCCAGATGCGCATGGCATTCAGCCATGTGTAGTGAAGATCAGTCACAAGCCTAGGCCTTTGGCCAGGTCTTGCACCCAAAAATCCCTGCTGTACGTGCAGCCATGGACTGCAGGGTTTGTCCACATGCAGTGCTTAATTTGTGCCAGTGGTTTCCGGTGCTCCGCACTGGTGCTTAATTGTTAACACCAGCACTTATGACAGTCTGCCACGTGGTGGTGCTGTTTGGGTAAGTTAGAGATGTGCAGAACAACAGTTGGTCATTAATTCAATATACATTAAAAACGACTAATACCTGCCTCCCATGCCATTTTTATAGCTTTGGGGTCCTGGAATGGTCTGAATGATCACACTTGTAGGAATCTAATGGTTAGTAGTTGTGTAGGTACTGTCGTTGGCAGCGCTGGCAGGGGCAATGAGTGTTGCAATCTGCTGAGGCCTCCTGACGAGGGCTGTGCCACTTATTTATTTACAAATTAAGTGCTGCCCACAAGGCCTGGCCTTTAGCCAAGATCTGCACCCAATCATCCGTGGGTGTTACCCCCCCAGCTGGGGTTGACCACAGAGCAAGGTCTCATTTGATCTTGTTTGATTTTTATAGGTGGTTCTTAAAAGAACAAATTTTAGGAGGTATGGATTTTTATTATGATATAAAAGTGTTTGCTTTAAATTTTTATGTTGATATCATCTGATGCAGGTTGATATCATCCTCATGGCAGTACAGCAACTCCTAGGACACACTCATCAGACTCCCACTTGTCTCCACCTATGCTCTGTTTTACTCCCGCAAATACCTTGTGCATCACCTATCTCTTGTGACCAGCCAATCTAGCGTCTCACTGGACTTTGGGTCCTGGGTCTCGTAAATCATGATTTTTAGCAAAGGTTCTATTGTTATATTTTATATAGGTACCCCGATATAGGTCTATGCAACATCATAACCCTTCACCTACATTCTCTCCTATACTACATACATAACGGATTTGAAGTACTGACCTTTTACCCAGTTACAATACTACACACAAGTACGTAGGGTTTTTCCCTGGACACTGGCCTCATAAATTATGCATGAGGATTCTTAGTTTCTTGGAATCACAGCAGGACCATCATGTCCTGCATAATAACTGTGTATAAAGTTAATTCCCGACGTCATCCTAAGTCCGACACTGGCACAGCGAGGTAGAACCACTGGGGATACCTTAGGGTATATAAACACCACATCTTTCTGAGATAGTCAGAGGAGATCAGGACTTCCCGGCCGACACACTGACGCAAGACACTGAGGTTCCTGCATGCAGACACTCCAGCTCGCAGTGGTCTGACATCCCTTGCGGGGTGTTCAGCTCGAGACCAGAACGGGGTCCTGCAGTCTCACATCAGGTAATGGGGTTGGCTTTATCCTAGAGGGATTCTTGGCTTTACACCTACTCACATGCTAGGTACATTTAGGTACATCTAGTTAGGGTGCATCGTAGGAGTACGCATTCTATTGCCATGTATTTTATATTCTTGCCTGTAGTTATAATTTTAGCAAAATGGTAGAAACCTACCATCTGTTTACTTTCTCAGTGCTTTTACTCATTTATATATGCTACTGTCTACTGGTGATTTCAGTGCACTTATTTTACTCTAGAATAACGACTGTTCAATAAATACTTATTGAAAACGTCCCAACCGTTTATTCTGTGTATCTCTCTGAAAACAAGTGAGCACGAGTGACTGAGCAAAAAGTAAGTTACTGTTTCCACGGTCCTGAGGGATCAGGGTTGTCATGTTCGATAGTTGCCAAGAACTATTCTCTCCTTGGTAAGAGGAGGTTATAGTGGCATTGCGAGCTAGCTGGTACACAGGCCAACATGCCCGGTGGGGGTGTCTGGATTCAGTCTGGACATCAGTCCCGCAGAGTATGTTGTCTAAACATGCAGATCCTATATTGGTTTTATAGGAACTACACAACACTAATGTCCAATGGGAGGCCTTCTTTTTTAAACTCTAGTCTGCGATTATCTGCAGATTTAATCCTTCAACAGCTGCACTCTAAAATGGCCAAGATATTTAAAAGCGTTAACCCTTTAAAGCTCACTCTGCACCTTTGCAAATGCTAATCTCTCAAAAATTACTGAACAGATGTGTACTAAACCAACAAACACATGATTTCTGAGTACAGTTCTACTTTCATGATAAGTTTGGTGTAAATCTGTTCAGCTGTTTGGACTTTTTTGGTGGGGGTGGGTTTATATAGCGCAAACTCGGCCTGAAGGTATCAAAGCGCTTTACATGAGCACCAGTTGCGTTACAGACGGACACATTAATTTTGTTAGGCACGGGGAGATTACGTGATTTGCCCAGCATCACAGGATTTTGAGCGTCCCTACCGAGACCTTACCCCCTTAAATTCCTTTCCCTCACATGGATTTTCAAAAAATATGGCATGCCGAATCTTAGTTGCCTACGTTTGTAGATTGCCTAATTTTGTACAAATGCGACCATGAGATCAAAAGTTATAGGCAAATCACAAAATGCCTTTTCAATGGAAAGTGTGACCGAACCATAACTAAACAGTGGTTATGCTTTGCACATAGTTAGCCCACTGATAAATATGCACGAAATGTAGCAGTCGCTTGAAGTGTCCAGCTCAATTCCTTCATTTTAACTTTCACGCCAATTGGTCTTTTGTTCAAAATTACTTGAGGTGAAGTAAAACTTGTGTTTTCCATTTTAAGGCCGACGGGAATATTTGTTCTCCATTGAAAAACAGAAGTTTGATAGTTATGCTGTTCGCCTGTGCGTATGTGTGCGCGTTCTGAGCGTGCGCATGTACCCGATTGTTGCATGCTTCTGCAGGTGTGCGCTGCACATCAATCAAACGTAATGGCTTGCAATGCTTGTTTACTTTGTTGTATTTAACTGTTCTGCGCCGCAACCCTTCTTAGAATGCTAGATACAACAAACTGTCTTTCCGTCCTCTCATTCACATTTATGGCTCTCGCAGGTGCTCATAGCGCCACACGGGTGGCGGTGCCCATTTCATGTTACTATATTATTGTCAAACAGCACAAAGGGCAATTGCTGGCACTTCTGTGCATCCGGGAGGAATTGGAAAGGAGAAAATGTCTGTTGAAAGGAGCCCGACCGGTGTGTGGCCAGACTAAACATCACACACGTTGAATAAATTAGTAACATGTCTAGTTCTGCAGAAAAGAACGGATGCGAAACATCACTATACCAACTGGGAGGGGAGCAGTATCCATGGAAACTCAGGGGAAGGAGTTCTCGCAGTGACATGGTACGGAAAATGTTGCCATAGTAACAGAAAGATAAGAAATGGCAGGGTTCCCGGTGAAACCTGGAGCGTGAAGCAGAAAGTGAGCTCTGAGATGTTTTGAATAACTGAACGTAACTCGAAAAACTAAAAGTAAAACACAGATGAACATGCCCCGCACCTCTCGCGCGCACCGAGGAAGCAGAGATGCGCACTTCCGCTCCAATGCTCTAAGTGCACCAGGGCCTGCTAAGAGCCCCGGCAAAGCCAAAATATTGGGTCTTGGTCCACGGTACTTTGGGGCCCTCAAACCCTGTCCTTTCTTGGCTGTCGGAAAAAAAACTGTGTCTATCTGTCACATATTGGTGCTGCAAGAGAACGTCCCCAAAAATCACATTTGTGACAAGGGAATTAAGCAGTAAGGTGGACGCTGTTGGTTATCAAGGGTATCTCGGGACATAAGATACCATGCCATTCGAAGTGAATAACCAAGTTACCACCACTTACTTTTAAATTTACGGTGTCAAGTGTTTTATTGTTTATAGCCAGGATAATGGTGTAATACGAACTGTTAAATAGTTGCCTATACTTTCATGCTAGACTCTACCCAATTACATTTTATAAATAAATTTGCCACGCACAGGATTCTATTTCAAATGGATTAGGACTCGCCTTTAGTTACATAGGTGATGCCTCTTGTGGAGTTTTCTTAGATATGCTTCTTAAGCCACACCCTTTTTAGAGGCCCCTACCTTCTTCATTCTGCTTTCAGCACCTCTCTTGTCAGTAGCAGAGTACACAGTTGGTGTCTGCGTAATCTGTAGTGATAATTCTAGTAACTGTAGAAATGATGATGACGATATGCTAACTGCATAAACAGCACACACCTAAGTTTCGAGGCATTTTATGAAGAATGGAACTGAACTACTATTATCCGGTAGAGATTTTGGTGTATGAAGCTGTAAAATAAATATTTATATCATGTTATGTGAATAATCACTCCCCAAAAACATATCTTTCAATTATAATCTAATACTAGATGTATCGAGGGCTATACTTGTTAAATTCACTGAAACTGAGTTATCAGCCCGATCTGCAGGCGAGGGCCTCTAACAAAGGTGAAGTCCTTTAACAACCTTTATAACCCAAGACAGAAGGGCTAAAACGCAATTAGATCATTCCATTCACAGAGTGTAGAATGTTCTACATTAAAAAGGGAGAAACAGAAACACAAACATTGGAATGTTAGCGCAGAGGTCTGTATCAGGTATTACTGGGCTTCAGCCACTCCATTATGTTCAATGGAGCGCTCACCATTCCAATGATCTGACACCAGATTTGTTGTTGTCTTAAACAACCCTCTCAAAGCGTATATCCCTTCATTTTCAAAATAGAAATCTTGGGATGTCAACAAGTTTGTCACTCACTAAGTTTTGGCATTATGATGATGAACTGAAAGTTCTATTCTTGCTATTTCTACAGAGTAGCTCTTCCTGATATATGATTACCTTTAATTTGCAAAGTTAATTGCCTCTTTGTGATCCATAGTAGAAATGAAATAATAAAAGATCAAGCAAAACAATAGACAGGTCTAGAGAAGCAATGGGAACAGAGCACATTGCTCGAATGCGGGCCACCGAGCGTGAGGAGATGTGAATCTTCATGTGCAGGTTATTTAATAATCATGGCACTAAAACCGCAAAAATATGTGTTGTCTCTAGTGCCTAATGCAGATTTCTAGTCTTGCCTTAAGTTTACAAAGACATATTTATTTCAGCACTTACTGCACTGTGCTTGTTTCACTCTTTTTCATTGCGTACAAATATTGGATCTAAGGGCCTGATTTAGATGTCGGCGGACGGGTCAGTCTGTCACAACGGTGATGAATATCCCATCCGCTGAAATATAAATCCCGAATGATTTAATGCGACTTATATTTTGGCAGACGGGATGTCCGTCACCATTGTGACAGAGAAACCCAGCCGCCGACATCTAAATCAGGCCCTTGATGGCTGTATTAGGACATTTTTGTCTCCTACCTTTAATGTGTAGCCTTGAAAACGCCCATGGTTCTGTTTGTAAAGGGAAAAACAGATGTTGGCAAAGTCATTAACTTAATGGTCAATGGAACAAGTGGTAATAAAGCAACCGACTAATCACACAAAGAAGAGAGTTGCACTTCTTTTTTGACTAACAATCCCAATGAACTATGAGAAATTAAGTATTATAGAAATTAAACTGCAATGGCCAACTCTAATAATGGCTCTGCAAAGGAGCTTGAAAATGATCATGACCTTGACTGGTATCCCGCAAAAATGTTCAAAATCAGCGGGATACGATTCCATTTTTTTTTTGACTATCATAAAAGCCAGGAACGTTAAAACAATTTCACTAGTAATAATGATGATAGGTGGATATACACAGATGAAAGAGTTAAGCCTGGTTTTGCTGTAGGAAGCAGTCACAATTTTTCTAAAGCCACATGGCATATGCAGGATTCTTGCTCAACTTTGTATTATCACATGAATATGTCACAGAGATGGTTCCCAGGGTTTTGTGCTAGGAGTTGGAACAAAGATTGTAGGGGAATCTAAAGCTGAGGAAAGAAAACAGAACAGAGACACTAATACTGTATTTCACTGTCACTCCAGTGCTCGTCATATTAAAAGTCCATGGATAAGGGATACCAGATTCTTCTAGTTGACTTGCACAGGAAAAGTGTAATTATGTCTTCTGCGAAAGAATGACATAGAAGTAATGAATGTAATACATAATGCAAAGGAAATAATGAAAAGGGATAGAATAATGGTGCTGGAAACTGCCTAAAGAGTGATTGTCCTGTGAGACACTGCACCTTACCAATGGGTCCAAATAAGCCAGAAACATACTTTGGTCTTGCTTGTGTTTCCCTGTAGAAGGCATGTGGTATAGCATTTCCATATGACTTTTTTACATTAAGTGCCCCAGGAAGGTTGTTGGTGTTTGGATGCTTTTAGTGGCCCAGGTGCACTTAGGTTTGACAGAAAGGGCCAGAGATACTTGTGTGGATGGCTTTGCGGCTAAATGTATGATGAAGTAATCACAAAGCAGCATTCCCTCATTTTCATGGTGGCATAGCTCCAGGCAAATGAAGGAACCCTTTACCACTGCACACACACCATATTACAGGCATGGGTGCAGGGTCAAAGGAGCTGTTAAGAGGCACTGAGGTGGTACAAACTCAGTGTGCTGCTCAAAAGTACCTATTGGGGTGCTAGCAACGGTAAACAGACATAATATCGAAACAAAAATATCGAATGGACACAATATCGAGTCCAAAATATAGAATGGACATAATATCGAATGGACATAATATAGTCGTTAAAAATATCGAAATTAAGGTAAGTAATATCGATTGTTAAAATATCGAAGTACATAATATAGGCATTAAAAAATATCGAATTTTTAATAATATCGAATTTTTTCTAAGTGTATTGTATGTTAGTATATGTGTTAAAAGTGTATATTAGTTGTTGTAATGTATGTTTAATTTTTTAAAAGCAATGAATTTTATGTTATTTAATTTTTGCGTAATTTAATTCCGTAGCGGGTAGTGGGTTTATAGGGGAATAGGGTGGGAAGTAATTTAATTAAAATTAAGTACATATTAATAAATATTAATTGGTATTGATAATTAATTTATTGTTAATTAATTATTAATTGGTAATAAAATGTTATTAATTGGTAATTTTTTTAATTGATTAAATGGTAATTATGTTAATTCTATTAATTAAATAGTTGTAGCGGGATGTGGGTTTATAGGGAATAGGGTGGGAAGTAATTTAATTGAAATTAAGTACATATTAATAAATATTAATTGGTATTGATAATTACTTCATTGTTAATTAATTATTAATTGGTAATTACATTTTAATAATTGGTAATTATTATTTTTTAATTCATTAATTGGTAATTATGTTAATTATATTAATTAAATAGTTGTAGCGGGATGTGGGTTTATAGGGAATAGGGTGGGAAGTAATTTAATTGAAATTAAGTACATATTAATTAATATTAATTGGTATTGATAATTAATTTATTGTTAATTAAATATTAATTGGTATTTATTTAAATATTTATACAAATCTGGTAATGATTATTAATTGGTTGTTAATGATTTATTAATAGGTAATTAATTTTTAATAAATCATATGTATTGTATTTATAATAAACTAATTATTAAAGATTATATAATTGGTAATTAGTGTTATTAATAATATTTATTAGTATTGATAATTAATTATTTTTAGTAAAATATTAAAATATTACTTTCCCTACTGTTGCACTCTCTGGAGTGGGAATAGTCATTTTTACCCCTACGCTATCCAACTCTTTCCCTACTGTTGCACTCTCTGGAGTTGGAATAGTAATTATTACCCCTACGCTATCCAACGCTTTCCCTACTGTTACACTCACTGGAGTGGGAATAGTCATTTTTACCCCTACGCTATCCAACTCTTTCCCTACTGTTGCACTCTCTGGAGTGGGAATAGTAATTATTACCCCTACGCTATCCAACGCTTTCCCTACTGTTGCACTCTCTGGAGTGGGAATAGTAATTTTTACCCCTACGCTATCCAACGCTTTCCCTACTGTTGCACTGTCTGGAGTGGGAATAGTAATTTTTACCCTCCCGCTATCCAACGCTTTCCCTACTGTTGCACTGACTGAAGTGGTAATAGTAAATTTTACCGTCCCGCTATCCTACGCTAAAAATATTGAATATTTTTTATAAATATTACGTTAATATATTTATGTATTAAAAAATTAAAATGTATGTTTATTTTTTTAAGTTACATTAATTATTTATTAATTTTAAAGTTATTTAAGTATTTTTAAGTATGTTTTAGTTAATTATATATATTATTTCATTAATTTTACATTACTTTTAATACATTTAAAAATTCGATATTTTGACTGACTATATTTTTTACAACTATATTTTGGAGTCGATATTTTTGTACTTACCTGTTTGTAGATAGGGAGTCGATATTTTGGCATTCAATATTTTTACTTCGATATTGTTGTAGGTCGATATTCTTGTTATCGATATTCTGTCAGTGATCCCTAGCATGAGATCCCAGGCTGTCCAAGGTTTCCCCTATAGTAAGATGCAGTCAACATTGTATGTCTGCGCATACATGTAGGGAGATTCCCTCCTCCCCCATGGGATCAAGGCTGAGGCAGACCGGTGACTTCATCTTTGATCAGTGCGCTATTCCCATCCTGCTCATGCCTGCACTGGTAGCAGCATTTTTTTGCAATCAGACGCACTGTCCTGGTCATCACCAGGCTCACCAAATTAACAATACCCAATGGGGCAAACAGGGACAGTGTGCCCAATATGTAATTCAGGTCCTCTAATGTTAATTCTAGGGTATAGCTAAGACTGATTTGCATGTGATTGGACAACCTCTGCTGTGACACAGACAAATTAAAAATCCAGAAGCAGAATGCTACTCAGAAGAAGTTTCCTCAATCATTTCCATGTATAGGAAATCCGTCTTGTCTGCATGATCATCCTGTATTTTTCAACTTTTGATGGACCTTATATTTGTGCTGGCTTTAGAACTATGTACACTTTACCCCTGGTAACTAGTAGTAAATTGCTTGTGCTCCCCCTTTAAACAAGGGTGAATTGGTAGGGTCCAAATTGGTATATTTAACTTACCTACAAGCCCCTAGTATATGGTACAAACTGTACACAGGATCTGTAAGTTAAAATGTTATTAGTGGACTGCAGCACCTATTGTGCCCTCCACTATAGTGACAGTGTAAAACATGGCTTCAGGCTACCAGTGTAGTCTGACTGTAGCAGTATAAAAACCTAAACTGCAATTCTACATGTCAAAATAAACCCTTTTTGCAGGTAAAAACCTCCCTTTTAATATTAATAAGTCACCCCTATATAGTCCTGTCCCTGACACGGCAGTGTGCATGGCATTTAAAAGGAGGACATCTAAAAATGTAATGTTAACATGTCCTTACAGTGACTTGCACTCAAAATCTATTTTTCGCTGTGGCAGGCCTTGTTGTCTTATGTAGAAAACCAGAGTCAATATTGAAAATCCTAATACTGTGTCTCGGGAATGTGACTAACTAGAAAAATAATTAAACCACTATTTTTAATAGTTATTACAAATCCAATTTAATGGTGATGTCAGATTTGTAATAAATATTAAGGAAAAGTAAATTTTAGAAAGTTACCTTCTCCCTGCCTGAAGTTCCTGGAGGCTAATTCGCATTGGCTCTCAAACTTCTTCCAGCCACTGACTGGCATTTGAGTAGGTGTGAAAATGGTGTGAAATACTGCCCAGGAGCAAACAATAGGCTGACCTAAATGGGCAAGGATCACAGCATTGACCTCCTAGGTTATGCAGGTTGGGGGCTATATGCATCCTTTTGACATTAGTGTCAAATCTTGCTTAAGTGTCAAATCCTGTTTGACAGATCTGCCGGGTTTACATATAACACTCTGGGACGCTCTTGAAAGGAAGGGATACAGAATGCTAAAACAATTCCGGTGTATCCACTGTCTGGATGCTAGAAAATCCTACGTTTGTTCTACCGAATTCTGTCTCTGGGTTTATTGTCGTTACAGGGGCTGTGCTAAACTGGAGTTTAGTGTTTAATGTGGGAGAACTCTAGGATTACCATAATACAGCCCCTCCCCACACACACTCCCAGCCCTCAAAGCCTACGTTTAGCATGACTGAAAACTTTTGCCATCATGAAAATGTCCAAAGTGGGTAGGGTCGCCCCAGAAACTTTTACACCTTAGGTTAGGGCATGCCCAGGACTCATCCCCACCTATTAACTCAGAGCAGGTTATAAATATGGCATCTCCAGGAATCCACTTCAGAACATTCCTGGACCTGAGAATGAACGGAAGAGGTTTGGACCTACTTTTTGTGAGCTGAGAGGAGTTCTGATGAACTGGACTTGCTTCTTTTGTACCAAGGACAAAGAAATCAACTCCAAGGGTCATAAGGCTGACCTCCTATTCAAGCTACAGGTATACAAAAAGCTAGAAGAGGCATTTCCTGCAACTGCTGAGCAGATAAATGGCAACTGGACCTGGATTGGACCCTGCTATTGGCCTCTGCCTGACACCCTGTTTGTCTCTTCATGCCTCCCATGAGGTCCCGGGGGCTTTAGGAAGAATACTCCTGTGGTGAATTGGGAATTGAAAGACTAAAGTCAGAAGGTAAAATCTTTGACCAGGATGAACCTGGTTGGTGTATCCGACCCGTGCTCCATCGTGGGCAGCATCAAATCGGTCCTAGGTCCTGGTCTACCATGACCACTGATTATCATTGGCACTTTATGCTTCTTGGCGCTATTCCTACTTAAAACTAAAAATCATATCTCCAGTTTCCCTTATTGGATCTTTGTCATTTTGTTGTCATTTTGTTTATTCAATTTTGCTCTATTTTTCTAATTCAGTTTGTGATTTTTATTGTTTTGCATTTAGACTTCATTACTGTTTTGGTACTTCATCACTACTTTTACACTTTGCCTCTAAGTAAAGTCTGTCTGCTCTGTGGCATTGCTACCAGGAGGATAAGCTCAGGTTTATTTTGTGACTTTAGTAGTTCATCCTGACAAAAGTTGTGATTATTCCTTGAGGTGGAGAGTCTTTCTTACACCTTCCATCACTTTTTAGTTGTTTAGTTGTACTAGTGACTCTTTCTAAGTGGTAGGAGTAGGCCCAGTCATGGATTGACCAGTGGTGGCTCCTTTGCTATGGCGGAGGAGCGTCGCCCCACTGCTTACTCGCAGTGCGAGAAGCAAAAACATAAAATGGTAATAACTTTTAGTTATTACCATTTTATGTTTCCTTTGCGGGCAGGCGGGTGGGAGGAGCTGCTCTGTTTACGGAGCAGGACAGGGAGGAGTGGTTTGCCCAGTCCTGAGTGTGCAATGACTATTTGGTCGGCCCTCTCGGGCCGCCCAAACCAGTCATGCACATTTTCCCCTTCTCCATGCAGGCTGTATTGCAGCCTGCATAGAGAACATGCCCACCCCTCCAGCCCCTGGCTGAGCGCCGTGTCACAGTGCTCAGACCAATCACATCACTGCATTGCAGCATTGTGATTGCCTTAGGGGAGGGAGCCCGGCTGCCTGCTTCCTGTTCCTGTCCGACTCAGAGGCAGGAGAGCAGGAGAGCAGGAGAGCAGGAGCAGAGAAGACGCGGTACCCGGCCTAAATGTTAGTTTTTTAAAAATTATTTTATTTATTTAAACAGTTTTATATAGCGCTGGCTAGACCTGTAGGTATCAGAGCGCTTTACATAAGGTCAACAATGTTACAACAATGATATCAATTACATGTTACATCAAATATAAGAGACACATTAAAGGGAGAGAAGGAGAGACAGGTAGAGAGGGAAGGGAGAGGGGGAAGTGAGAAGGGAGGGGACGAGGAGGAAGACGGAATAAGAGACAAAGGGCAAGTCAGCCCAAAGACCGAATGGGTAGGTGACGGCCGAGGAGGTAATCCAAGGCCAGTCTCCCCTATAGCTCTCAGGAAGCTCCAACGGGCATCGGTCAGAAAGAAGGATAGAAAGGAGACAAGGGAAAACAGAAAGGTAGAAATACGATGAGGTGGGGGCGAGACAAGGAGAAGGGAGAAACTGCGCCCAAGGTCCGGCTGGGCAGGTGACGGTCAGGGGATGAACCAAGGCCGATCTCCTCATTAGCTGAACAGAGCAGCTCCACCGGGCCTCGGACATAATGCTCGGACTCCGCTGTCAGGAAAGAGATCAAGTGTAATCAGGTATTGTCAGAATAGTGCGGGGGAGCCATGGTCCGAAAGAATTCCAGTCGTCCTCTTGAGGTCGGGCACAGTCCTGGGAGGGTTGTGTAAGTAAAAGTTCAGCAAGGGGAGAGAAAAGGTCACCACTGGTGGCCATGTTGGGGTCAGGCATCCAGGGACCCTTTTCCACACCGAGAGTTAAATTAACCACATTCTACTGCAGGCGCCATTTCGGAACCAGGCGCATTTCTTAAGAGGCATAGTCCTGCATAGTCCTGTTTAGCCGCCATTTTAGGGGCAGGCAATATTTTCGAGGAGATGAAAACGGCCTCACCATGAAAAACTCCTCACAATTCGCGGGCAGCATCAGCGCTATTGATTAATATCGCCCAGAACTTCAGTGGCGAGGTAGCGCGCCCCTTTCCCACCGGCACAGAGGAAGATCTCACCTCGGTTGGACTCGGTGTTCCCTCTAGGTGTCCCGCTCGTCCTGCTGTTAGTTGCCTGTAGTGAGTAGCCCCCCGCTCACGAGGTGGACCCAGGGAGGGGTAACTGCTAGATGGGCGAACACGTTAACCGGCGGCCATACGGTGCAGCTACCAAGGCACTGGGAAAGACCTCTCCGCTCGGCAGGCACCATCTTAGCCTTTTGTCGGCGGGGACGTCGAGGCTCATTTCTCCAAGATGTCAGGTCGGAGAAGGGCGCTAAGGATCTTCTTGAAATCAGCCCGCATTCCGGTCGCACAAATGCTGTTTTAGGTGAGGAAACAGCGCAGCGGGATGCCCGCTCGGGAAGTCAAGGGGAAGGTTCAACACGGAGCATCAGGCTCCGAGCAGCCATGATGGGCTGGCTCCTCCCCTCCCCTTATGACCCCCCCTCGGCGCGTGCGACCCCAATCCCCACGCGCGACCCACCCCCGTGACTCCCTGAGCCCGCCCCCCACCCACGAGCCATGCCGGCCACAACTGATGAAGATCACTGGACACAAGACATATCCAGAATTGGTTGCATTCACCAGAAATTTGGATTAGGGGTCAGACTGCTCATTTTGGCCTAGTGAAAGAACTAAAACAAACACCAATGTAAAACAATTCATTTGAGGGTATCTACTTGACTAGGCAGTCCTCGCAATAGGTCTTTGAGAGCTGGGTTCAATCTAGAATTTTCCCACTTCATTCAGTTCTTCAACCTCCACAGAAGAAATAGCTCATCAGCATCGATCCCGCAAGGTCATTCCATAAGGGTTGAGGTAGGTCAATATTTTACAGCCTTTGAAAGCCTTATCTCAGCACTTAGAATATTTTCTTTATTCTCCTATCTCCTCTGCATAAATCCAGTCAAGCATTCTAATGGTATTAAATTCAATCTTTTTCCCAATTGATATTTATCAACTGTTCAAAGTGTGGTATTTATTTAGCAGTGTAAGTGAACCACTCTCTGAGGAAAGCCTTATACTTCTCGGCTAACAAAAAAATAGAAAGGTTTAATATAAAAAGCTATTTCTTTCTCTACGTGGATGAATATCAACGGAGGTGACATTATTCATCAGGACTCACCTATGCTTATCCGCATCCTCTCCTGCCTGTCTGAATGAAGACCCCACATAGATATACAATTTGCTTCAATGAGCTACCAGCATTGTACTCTTTGCAAAAGTAAAGCTAGAAAGGGATTCTTTAATTTTGGTTCACGGGAGAAGCTTTGAGGCATTTATTTAGCTTTAAAGCCCCAAAATAAAGCATTCATGTCAATCTCATTAGATGCAAAGAAGAGCACTACCAACCAAAGAAACAATAACATATTTAAGATCTCCCATGACCCAGGTAGACTAAAGATTTATTGGATACATACCTACAAATAAAAGGAAAGTTTATTTCCATTTCTTAACTCGAAAAGAAGTGGCACACAATATCTAATCTTTGCTAACCCTGTCTCTGTACTTACCTCCTGCCACCCACGAGTCAATACACACATATTTCCAAGGAGGGTCTCATTGTAGATATGTTCAGAGGCTAGCACAAAAATAAGAGCACCCACAGTAATGAGAAACACTTATATAGCAGGAAACATCAACGAATCTATTTAAGTAGTCAGTGCTTTCACCACTTAAATCTTAAGTCTCTCACCAATTAACTGACCATTAAAGCCATTTGGGGAAAATGTCTACCCAGTTGCAGCTCCAGTATTCAGAAACGGTTAAAAACAAAGAAACTTGGAAAATAACACCATCAGTCAGACCTCACAAAGGTGAGGAGTTGAAATCCCTCCAAGAGGTGAGAAAAAGAGCCTATTTCATATCCTAGAAAAACAAAATGTGATAGCTTCCCTCATACAGTAGCTCTTCTCTGAAGGAAACAACAATGTTGTCTACCTTACCATTTTTCACAGACTTCAGGTCTGATTCACAAAGGGCCTCTGCACTCTTGTCGGAGACCCCGCAGTCACGGGGGAGTCTCCGTACTTGGGCAAAATCTCCACATTACAGAGCAATGAAAATGGCCAAAATAAGGCCAAATGGGATTTTCGATTCATCGGCGTCTTTCATTTCAGAGCAGTTGGCAAGCCCCATGAAGATGAAATTTGGTAAAGCTTTTGTACCATAAACAGACTTCAAAATATCATTAATCAAGGATATAAATTATGGTGAACTTGAGCCCAGTGTGAGCTATAGTTTTAACAACTTCTTAGGCACATCCCAGTGTCATAGACAGTGTCAGTATTATTTCAGAGTCTCCTCAAAGAGTGACTAAATCTGACCAAAAGGAGCTAATGATCCTTTGATTTCTAATGGTAATGACACAGTCACAGCCCGAAGGGGAGGAAGAGTAGAAATTGCCATTTTATTTTTTTTAAACGCCGCAATAGTTGCTGGCATGATGTTGTTCTTCTTCAGTGTTGCCTACAGTTCTTCAAAAGGAGCAAAATGGCCATCAACTACTGAAAAGCAATGTATGTAGAAAAACAAGGAACTCCTGGAACAAATGGATGCAGTGAGCATTGCTCAGTTGAGATGTTCGTTATGTCATTGTAGCCAAGTGATACCATGGATAACAACATAATTAGGAGATGCAGGGTCAGATTGGTAAGGCGGGCACTCAGGCAATGGCCCAGGGGCCGGTATCCAAGTTCCAGCTGTGGGATGCTTTGTTGGGCAGCCTGGGGGGCGATTTGGGCGGTGTCTGTGTTGTTCGGATGCCGCCAGCGGCCCGGTGGGTGCCTGAGTGGCCTTTCTGGAGGCAGATGGGCTTCCATTACCTCCCTTTTATCAACGGGCAGAGGTGTTACTCCCTTTCTCTCACTGGCCCGGTCCATTAATGTATGCATATTGAGCGGGGGCAGGGGGCCTGAGTAAAAGTGGCCTCGCTTGTTTTCAGGTATGTTTCACCAGTGTAAAGTAATCCGTGTTTTTTTTTTCATTCCCCCCCCCTTTTTTAAATACAATTTTGCTGAAGCAGGGTTTTGAGGAAAGGCAAAATGCGAATGTGGGCCACTTTTATTTAGCGTGCCTGGGCCGATTTTTTTATCCCAATCCAACCCTGAGGAGATGCAATATGAACAAAGGACTAGGTGACCTTGTGACACCAAAATGGCATGTGAGAGTTTGATTTCTGACTATCCCAGTTGCCAATGAGCGTCAGTCAACAGTAAGAAAACTATTATCTACTTTCTTGTTGATCCTGGGTGCTTGCTATTTCATGCCCCACAGTAGCTTAATATACACCTCAATAGCCCCAGCACTAAAACAAGCACAAAGTTGGTCTTTCCTTCGTCATTAAACGAAGTAACGTTTGGGAAGGAAAAAGAGTAAGCTAGAGGTAAAGTCATCATAAGCACCGAAAGGCTCCACATGATGAAAACATTGGATGTCGTGTCCTTCCTAAGGATGGACAATGTCATTTCTTGTCTCTTCATGTGGTGAAAGGGCCAGAGGGATGGCATGCCTACATAAACTGACGCCACTCCAATGGTCCTATACTGTCTCCTCTTCTGTCAGAGGACCATCCGCAGTGATGAGTTAAACCCGGTATTTTGTAAAGTGCAACTAATCACTCCTAAGGGTCTCAAGGCGCTGGGGGCCATCGGAGAGATTAAGCGAGCTATTGCCCAGAGTCACATTGTGCTGGGCTGAGCTGCCGCTGGTGCCGGGTATCGAACCGTGAGCCACGTGCTCCAAAGTCAGCCGCCCTGGCCACTGCGACACACCTCTCCCTCTGCACAGGTTCATTCTGCCAATCTGAGTGGAACCATGTACCGGAACCAAGTCTATGGGTATCACACTTGGCACATTGATTATGCCAGTGACATGTATCTTAAATCGTTCATTTTTCCTTCTTCCAGGTTTCGATAAGCAAGACCACATATGTTAACTCTGTAAGTTAGATGCAGGGAGTGTCTCATGCCAGTTCATCCTTAATCTTCCCTTTCATACCAGGTTAAAAATACATTATCAAGGTACCTTCAATTGAAGTTGTTCCAGCAGTAAGCTGTTTAACACATGTGGAATATGAGTTGAACCTTTCTGAATATCACTTAATGCCGCCCTTGTCCTATTTCTATATCAGGTCTTTCAAGCATCTTCTTTGAGCCTGATAAAAGGTCATAAAATGATGCAAAAGGGGTCTGAGGTGACAGGCAGACATATAGATTATGATGGTACTGTGAAAGTGGGTCTTCTAACTAGATATGCAATCTTGGTTCTGTTCTACACTACCTGCACAGAGAAAAAGTACAGTGAACTACAAGGCTTCATAAACTTTAGGGGCATATTTACAATGAAATGGAGCAGCGCGGCACCGCAAGCAATTTGGCAGCACCGTGCTGCATCATTTTGAAAATGCAGGGATGTGCTGTATTTACGAGAATACGCCGCACCCCTGTGCTCTCCCCTACGCTGGCGCTAAAACGGCAGCCTAGCGCCAACGCAGCCATCCCATGGTGCAAGGGTGCCTGTGTTGCAGGGATGATTATGTTTGTGCAGGAAGTGACACCTTCCTGCACAAAAACAATATTTAATGCCGTTATGCTCCTTCTATGTTTAAGAGCAAAAAACAAGAAGAAATGAAAGTATTTCTCCTCGTCGCGCCACTTTAATGCCTCCCTGGAAAGGCGTTAATTTTTGGCACTGGCTCAGGTTTACAAATCCTTGTAAATCTGGGGCAGTGTCATCTTCATCATCATCAAAAACTTTATTCGGTTTTACAAATAAAACCATAAAAGTCATACAAACATAAATAAAACTTCACCAGATTACAAATTCGCAATACAGTACAACCAGGGTAGTCTAATTACAGGGTAGAGATTGATGAATCCAAATGCCAAGATTAATCACAACTTGACCTGAGTCTAACAGCAACCCATAAAAAGTTAAGCATGTACAAAACACTATCATTAGAGAGGAGTTGTAAAAAGATAAAAGCTGGTCTCACCCTCCTAAAGCAAGCCTTTTTAAGAATAGGGATAATAAATAACTTTCTGGGAGCCGCATAAAAACTACAAAACATTAAAAAATGCATCATTTCCTGAGGAGACTGACGGTCACAGCCACAGGGCATGAGGCACTGACCTCTATGAGCGCCACGTGGTTGTGCCAGGAGATAGTGGAAAAGATCAAGCCGAAACCTCGTCAATAAAAAGCGATCATGAATGCTTTTAAGCCCTAAAAGATAGGGTTCAGTGGTTGGTACAGTTTTTACCGCAATGTACCTACGCACGCTGGGCTTACACAGCTCTGTTTCCTCTCTTTCACAGCCGCTCCTACTTACAAAACACTCTTTAGCCCAGGCAAAGTCCCTCTTGCATATAAGCTCGGGGTTATCAAATAGTTCTGCCCTACCTAGCCTAGAGAGGCCTACTCTTATATACTGGAGCCATCGGATGCGCATGACATGGTCAAGAGAAAGACAATCCTTTAAAATGTCTTTACTGAGTGCGTTTTCTTGCTTAGCCCAAATCTTTAACCACAATGCTAATGGACGGAAAGCCAATTCATCTGAAAGAAAAGTCATCCCCAGCTCTTCATGCACAACGTAGGGACGGGATGCTTTGCGGTACTGAAAGGACCCGTCGCAGGAATTTTCAGCAATTTGCAGGGCCTCTACCCCAATATGACCCCATATCTCGCTCCCATAGCTGCCCTTTGAAATACATTTTGCTTTATAAATCTTCAAAAGGGCCCCTATTGGTTCCCCCCACTCTAGAAGCAAAGTTAAAAACAACTGCAGTCGCTTTGACTCGGTCCCCTCTCTTATGAGTAAGCAAGGGGCCCCAACTCAAGGTATCATCAAGCACTACTCCCAAATAGGAGAAGACGTTAGTCTTAGATATTGATGAGGTTCCTAACTTAAAGGTAGACTGCTTGGCTTTACTGGTTCCCACCTGCAAGACAAACGATTTGGTATGATTAACCGTCAGGACCAAATTCTCCATAAAATGAACAAAAGAGTTCAGCAGGAGTTGTAGACCCCTGGCTGTCCTCGCCATGAGAACAGCATCATCTGCATATAGGAGGACCAGCAGGCTACGCTTGCCTACCTGGGGGCAATCAGCTTTTATGTCCAAAAGGGCCTTCTCCAGGGAATTGATATATAAATTAAAAAGAAAGGGGGCTAATATGCACCCTGGCGCACCCCTCTCTTGCTGTCAAACTTGCGGGTCATTTTGAGGTCTTTTGAGTAGCAAACAGACACTTTGAATCTCTATGAAGGTCCCTAAGAAATAAAACGATATCCCTGTCAATGCCAATAGAGGACATCAACTGCCACAGCTTCGATTTATTTACACAGTCGAACGCTGAGGACAGGTCCATAAAAGCTATGTGGATGGAGCTGAAGCGGGTCACGTGTGCTTATTTAAGACCATATACAGGTTTAAACATTGTTCCACCGTGGAGCGACCTGGGCGAAAACCATATTGTATCTCGGCTAAAAAGTTGCTTTCATCTACCCAGGATACAAGTCTATCCAGTACCATACGGCCCACCACCTTCACCACAGAATCCAAAAGAGAGATGGACCTGTAGCAAAGAGTGCTGTCCCGATCTCCCCTTTTAAACACCAAGACTATGGTCGATAGGGCCCAAGAGTCTGGGCGGCCGACCTAGACATATGCATTGATGACAGCTGTAAATACAGGCACCCAGGTTTCCACATGGGCAATGTAAAGATCTGGCGGAATCCCATCTGGCCCTGGGGCCTTGTTTTTAGACAGTCCCAGGATACCGGCTCTTACCTCTTGTGTAGTAAAAACCAGTTCCGCCTTGCCTTCCACCCTTTCCTGCCTTTCAGTTAGCAGAGTGTCCGACTGAAAGATACCCTCAAAGTAATTTATCCAATCGCCCTCTGTAATATGGGCATCCAGTAGGTTGCCACTGTCTCCAGCTAAGAAGGGACTGTTAATGATACCCCAGAACTTTGAGCTATTGCAGTGTCAAAAGCTATGGGTATTGCGTGGGAACACCCACAGGAACACCCATGACACACCCCTTTGATGCAGAGTACTGCATGAAGAGAGCCATATTTACAAGGCCGTGTAAAGCCTTGCGTGGCCTTGTAAATATGACCCAACGCACAGCACCACCGGAGCGTCAAAAGTGACGTTCCAGTGGCGCTAGGGTCTTGTAAATATGCCCCTTAGTGTTTTGTAATTGGACAGTCTCCATCACAACCTGAGATGGGTCCATGGAAGAACCAGATAATTGCTGGCATCGCAACCCATTCGGGATCGGTACAGGAGTTGCCCATTTATGTGTACCAAGGTTACGGTTACTTCTTCTGTTATCCAAGTTGCCCGCTCACTAATTCAAGAAGCATGAACCACCTGAATTTCCGAGAAAAGCTTAACAATTCTCCCAAAGATGTTGATGGCAGAGTTGAAATACTGGACAGATGAAACTAAACAGTAAGGCAGAGCTAGTCAGGAATCCTGCTGTCAAACGACGCGAGAGACAAATAGGAACTTAAGAGGAAAACAAAGCAGTGAAAAGGCAATACAGTGCACCAAAGGCAAAAATGAACAAAAAATAAGCTTAAGAGGTGATGCACCCAGTGGAATATATAGCCCAGAAGTATTGCAACAAATACGTTTCTATGACAGTTGTTCTTTTTATAGGTAGTTGTATCAGCTGAAGGACTATTGCTGTCCCACAAGATTTTGGCTCCATATAGGAAAAGCAAGAAGATTAGGCAGAGGACACCAGACACCACTTTGGATTAGTTGAAGAACAGGGGAGACAAACCGGATATCTATTTTTTACCCCCTCCTTGCAGCTCCCTTGGTCAAGAATAGGATGCACTCTCATTCTCTCCCTACCCACTGGCACACCTGAAAAGATGAATGTCAGACGTGGACCCACAGGAGCAGATACCATAACCACATGTGGCCAGGGTTTGTGACTAGAAAACAGGCAGACAATGAGGGGTGCGGTGGGAGATTGTTTCCATGTGAGGCTCTGGCACAGGAAAAACTGGTGTTATGCAAGGATCTAAAACCCCTGAGGTAAGCCGGAGTCCTGCAGAGAGTGGTCATGGTCATGATATCTATGCATTAATCACAACTAAGGATGTGCAGTTTCTTACATACCAGGTACATTAATGAGTTCCTAGTTAAAGTAAAGAGCTCCAATAGTAGCAATACCCGAACACACCCCGAAAGGTGTCATGCTTCATCATTTGGGCATGCTCCTCATCGGGCCGGCGCTGCGATGGGCACCCACTACAGGGATCTTTGACGGAGATCTTTTAAATGCCATCGGGTGAAGTGTGGGTTGTGTTTGTGTAGTGTGGTGTTTGGAGGTGGGTTAAAATAGGTGCTGTGATGCTGTCAGATAATTTCATGAAAAAACACACTACCCTAAATAAAAAAGTGGTGCTCAATTAAGATATAATGGTTTCTACTGAGCAAGGTGTGTCAATTGGCTGTATAATGTGGTCGACATGTTTCTTGCCTCTGGTTGTTCACACAGGATCAAATGGCAATTCTTCAGGACCTAGTACTACATACGTACACTACTTTGTGACTAGAACCAATGGAAAAACCTAAATGAATATAGTAAACAGTCACACATCAGGTCACAAGGCGCAATTTTACCTCGACCTGGTTGGACAAAATGACCTGGAACACAAAATGACAAACGTAACATAAATCAAAGATATTGGATAAAACATATCGACATATATTGTGGAACATCATGAAGCATGCGCTAAAAAAATAACTGCATGCCCCAGTGAATCAAGATTTAAAAATAAAAAATGTATTTGCACATTCAAAACGGAGCTCTGAGGTACTAGCCACCAAAATCTTGGTAAGAGTATCCCCCTTAATTAATATTCTCCTTTTAACCCCAACAGGACGCGACTAAGCGTTTAGCTCTGCAATATCCTTCTGGGGTCCAATCTAGCCCTAAAAGAAGGTGAGTTGTACTACTTAGTGAAGCTAAATCGGCATTTGAATTAATAGATGATGTTCTACTGCAAATCGTGTGGTTCTCGGCACATGTTCCACTCAAGGTGTTGAATATGCAAATAATTTTTTTTTAAATCTTGATTTACTGGGGCATGCTGTCAATTTTTTCAGTGCATGCTTCATGATTAGGGCTCCCAGTTTTATGGTATTTATTGTTTTTGACATTTCCATCTGTATTTATCCATATTTATTTTTTGCTAATTTTATCTGTATTTATCCATATTTATTTTGGGTTTTGTGGAAAAATGAAACTGAAATTAGTATTTTTCCACATTTATTTTTACCGGTAAATATGCACTCATGCTTAAATGCCTACTAGGTTTCAATGCTGGAAACACCCTCAGAAGACAAATCAATGCACTTATAAGAAAATATGCAAATTTCAATATCAACCTTGTGCATATCTACTGCTGTTAAAGCCTCTTTGCTAAAAGTCCTTTCTTTTTTAGCCCCTTACCTATCAATCCACACAGCTATTGGCCTGGCAGTCATGGCAGACAGTATTTAGAATTACTCAAAAAGCAAAGCAATTTCCGTTTTTAACAAACACAATCAGAGGGAAATAAACAAAATTCAGTTATGAAAGACCAAATAGGTTTTTCGTTGTGGGTGTGCCAAGATCTTGTCAAAAGATACATGTGAAAAGAAGCCTGTGTTTCTGCAACTGGAATCAGCTGCCACCAATCACCAATCTCTCTTAGTCTGCTGCAGTCATTGGGACGGTATCCTCCCTCAATTATGGGTGGAGGTCTGCTTTAACCCCTTCGCTGCTAGGCCTTTTCCCCTCCTGTGCTAAGCTTTTTTGGCTATTTGGGGTAGTTCGCGCTTAGGCCCCTGTAACTTTTTGACCACATAAGGTATCCATGCCAAATTTGCGTCCTTTTTTTCAATATCATGGGGATTCTAAAGGTACCCAGGGTTTGTGGATTCCCCTGGAGGGGACCCAGAAATTAGCCAAAATACAACTAAATGTAGTTTTTTTGTGAAAAATGCAAAAAGGGCTACAGATGAAAGCATCTGGTTTTTTCCCTGCAAATGGCATCAAAAAGGGGTTGTGGTGCTGAAATCACCATCTTCCCAGCTTTCAGGGACAAGCAGACTTTTGTCAGAAAACCAAAATTTTGTACACAGTTTTGGCATTTTTCTGGGACATAGCCTATTTTTGCTATTTTTTTCGCTTTCAACCTCCTTCCAGTTAATGGTAGAAATGGGTATGAAAGCAATAATGAATCCTGGAAATCCATACATTTCTGAAAAGTAGACAAAATTCTGAATTCAGCAAGGGGTCATTTGTGTAGATCCTTCAAGTTTTCTTTATAGAAACAAACAGTTAAATATAGGAAAAATTGAAAATTAGATGAAAAAAAGAGCCATTTGTGTCAACGTTTTCACCTGTAACTTCTTCTAATTATGACAGCTATTTAAAAGCAATATACCATTACATCCGCTGGACCTTTCTGGTTGTGGTGATATATAGGACTTGTAGGTTCACCAAGAACCCGATGAACCCTGAGCCAATAACTGAGCAGCGTCTTGCAATGGTTTTTTATTATGTCCTGGGCATATAGCAATTATTCTGGGAAAATTTATACATGAAAAAAGCGGTATGAAAGACACCTATGTATTTCTGAAATGGGAACAAAATATAGAGTTTATAAACAGTAGATATTTGCACATTTCCGAAATTGGGAGTACCCATACTAGCATGAGAATTATAGGTCATTTTTCAAAATGACTTCTTTTTTACACAATGTCTTTCATTTGGAAGGCAGAAATGCATAGAAAGTCAATAGATAATAACAGGTGCTCTACAATTCTGTGTTACCCTAAGTCTCCCGATAAAAATGGTACCTCACTTGTGTGGGTAGGCCTAGTGCCCGCGACAGGAAACGGCCCAAAACGCAACGTGGACACACCACATTTTCACAGTGAAAAATGACCCTTTTTTTGCAAAGTGCCTAGCTGTAGTTTTTGAACCCTAGCTCTGCCGGCACCTAGGGAAATCTAGCAAACCTATACATTTTTGAAAACTAGACACCCAGGGGAATCCAGGATGGGGTGACTTGACTGGCTCTCACCAGGTTCTGTTACCCAGAATCCCTTGCAAACCTAAAAAATTGTCCAAAAAACCACATTTTCCTCACTTTTCTGTGGTGGAAAGTTCTGGAATATGCGTGGATCCACGAAATTGCACCCACCCCATGTTCCCCAAAGTCTTACGAGAAAAATGGTACCTCACTTGTGTGGGTAGGCCTAGTGCCCGCGACAGGAAACAGCGCAAAACGCAACGTGGACACACCACATTTTCACAGTGAAAAATGACCCTTTTTTTGCAAAGTGCCTAGCTGTAGTTTTTGAACCCTAGCTCTGCCGGCACCTAGGGAAACCCACACATTTCTGAAAAGTAGACACCCGGGGGATTCCAGTGAGGTATGGCTTGCGTGGATCCCCCAACGTTTTCTTACCCAGAATCCCCTGCAAACCTGATATTGTGCTGAAAAAATCACTTTTTCACACATTTGTGTGTGGGAAAGTTGTGGCATCACCGGGCTGACACAAATTTCCTACCACCCAGCGTTCGCCCAGGTCTCCCGATAAAAATGGTGCCTCACTCGGGTGGGAGGCTCAAATACACGTGACAGGCAAGGGCCCAAAACGTATTAAGGCGACATCAAAATTGCCTATCACAAAACGACCTGGTTTTGCAATGGGGGTCCCATGACTTTTTGGCCCCGGGCTCGGCGGCCACCTAGGGAAACCTACCAAACCCACACATTTCTGAAAACTAGACACCCGGGGATTCCAGGGAGGTATGGCTTGCGTGGATCCCCCAACGTTTTCTTACCCAGAATACCCTGCAAACCTGAAATTTTGCTGAACAAAATCACTTTTTTCACACATTTGTGTGTGGGAAAGATGTGGCATCACCGGGCTGACACAAATTTCCTACCACCCAGCGTTCCCCAGGTCTCCCGATAAAAATGGTGCCTCACTCGGTTGGGAGGCCCAAGTACCCGCGACAGGCAAGGGCCCAAAACGTATTGAGGCGACATCAAAATTGCCTATCACAAAACGACCTGATTTTTTCAGCACAATTTCAGGTTTGCAGGGGATTCTGGGTAAGAAAACGTTGGGGGATCCACGCAAGCCATACCTCCCTGGAATCCCCGGGTGTCTAGTTTTCATAAATGTGTGGGTTTGGTAGGTTTCCCTAGGTGGCCGCCGAGCCCCGGGCCAAAAAGTCATGGGACCCCCTTGCAAAACCAGGTCGTTTTGTGATAGGCAATTTTGATGTTGCCTCAATACGTTTTGGGCCCTTGCCTGTCGCGGGTTCTTGGGCCTCCCACACGAGTGAGGCACCATTTTTATCGGGAGACCTGGGCGACGCTGGGTGGTAGGAAATTTGTGTCAGCCCGGTGATGCCACAACTTTCCCACACACAAATGTGTGAAAAAAGTGATTTTTTCAGCAAAATTTCAGGTTTGCAGGGGATTCTGGGTAAGAAAACGTTGGAGGAGCCACGCAAGCCATACCTCCCTGGAATCCCCCGGTTGTCTAGTTTTCATAAATGTGTGGGATTGGTAGGTTTCCCTAGGTGGCCGCCGAGCCCCGGGCCAAAAAGTCATGGGACCCCCTTGCAAAACCAGGTTGTTTTGTGATAGGCAATTTTGATGTCGCCTCAATACGTTTTGGGCCCTTGCCTGGCGCGGGTACTTGGGCCTCCCACCCGAGTGAGGCACCATTTTTATCGGGAGACCTGGGCGAACGCTGGGTGGTAGGAAATTTGTGTCAGCCCGGTGATGCCACAACTTTCCCACACACAAATGTGTGAAAAAAGTAATTTTTTCAGCAAAATTTCAGGTTTGCAGGGGAATCTGGGTAAGAAAACGTTGGGGGATCTACGCTAGCCATACCTCCCTGGAATCCCCCGGTGTCTACTTTTCAGAAATGTGTGGATTTGGTAGGTTTCCCTAGGTGGCCGCCGAGCACGGGCAAAAAATCCAGGTGACCCCCCTTGCAAAACCAGGTTGTTTTGTGATAGGCAATTTTGATGTCGCCTCAATACATTTTTGGCCTTTGCCTGTCGCGGGTACTTGACCCACCCACACAAGTGAGGTACCATTTTTCTCGGAAGACTTTGGGGAATGCGGGGTGAGTGGAATTTTGTGGATCCACACAGATTCCAGAACTTTCCACCACAGAAATGTGAGGAAAATGTGTTTTTTTATACACATTTTGAGGTTTGCAAGGGATTTTGGGTAACAGAACCTGGTGAGAGCCAGAGCGACCCTGACCTTGACTGGTAGGTCGCTCCCCCACCACACAGCTCCGTCTGTGTGCCCTGCTGCTGCCCCTGATTGTGCTCGTTTTTTCCTTTCTGTGCCCCCTTGCTGCCCCTGATTGTGATCGTTTTTCCTTTCTGTGCCCCCTTGCTGCCCCTGATTGTGATCGTTTTTTCCTTTCTGTGCCCCCTTGCTGCCCCTGATTGTGATCGTTTTTTCCTTTCTGTGCCCCCTTGCTGCCCCTGATTGTGATCGTTTTTTCCTTTCTGTGCCCCCTTGCTGCCCCTGATTGTGATCGTTTTTTCCTTTCTGTGCCCCCTTGCTGCCCCTGATTGTGATCGTTTTTTCCTTTCTGTGCCCCCTTGCTGCCCCTGATTGTGATCGTTTTTCCTTTCTGTGCCCCCTTGCTGCCCCTGATTGTGATCGTTTTTTCCTTTCTGTGCCCCCTTGCTGCCCCTGATTGTGCTCATTTTTTCCTTTCTGTGCCCCCTTGCTGCCCCTGATTGTGCTCGCTTTTTCCTTTCTGTGCCCCCTTGCTGCCCCTGATTGTGCTCGTTTTTTCCTTTCTGTGCCCCCTTGCTGCCCCTGTTTGTGCTCGTTTTTCCTTTCTGTGCCCCCTTGCTGCCCCTGATTGTGCTCGTTTTTCCTTTCTGTGCCCCCTTGCTGCCCCTGATTGTGCTCGTTTTTCCTTTCTGTGCCCCCTTGCTGCCCCTGATTGTGCTCGTTTTTTCCTTTCTGTGCCCCCTTGCTGCCCCTGATTGTGATCGTTTTTTCCTTGTGCCCCCTTGCTGCCCCTGATTGTGATCGTTTTCCTTTCTGTGCCCCCTTGCTGCCCCTGATTGTGATCGTTTTTTCCTTTCTGTGCCCCCTTGCTGCCCCTGATTGTGCTCGTTTTTCCTTTCTGTGTCCCCTTGCTGCCCGATTGTGCTCGTTTTTCCTTTCTGTGCCTGTTTCCCGCCGCTGCGCCTGCGCCCCCGCCCCTCACTGCCCATTCGCTGCCCCATTCCCTGCTCCTCCCTCCCACCTCCCCATTTATGGCGAAGGCGCGCCTAAGGCAAACCCGTCTGCGCCCGTCCGCGCCGTGGCCGCGCCCAGCGCCAGACCCCCTGGTCCGGGCATCCCTCGCGCCCGCCACATCAACAGACGCCGATACGACGCCAGCACCCTCCACGCACTCAACCCCGGAAAAGATCACGCCTGCTACCAGGCCACCCCGAAGCGCACCCAAGGGCCCTTCACCTGCCGGAACTGCAGCTTCGCCAGCACCCGCCCTGCCAAACCACCGCCCAGGAAAGAACCCAACTACCTCAGATGCATCCTCCTCAACACCCGCTCCGCCCGCAAACACGCCATCGAACTCTGGGACCTTCTCGACTCAACCTCCCCAGACGTCGCATTCCTGACGGAGACCTGGCTAAATCCCGCTTCAGCCCCCGACATCGCCATTGCCATCCCGGACGGATACAAGATCACCCGCAGGGACCGCACCAACGGAGTCGGAGGAGGCATCGTCCACAGGAACACCCTCAGAGTCTCAACCAACACCGACGACACACTCAGCACCGCCGAACACATGCACTTCCAGATCCACACCGATCCCAACACCACCCTCAGAGGAACCCTCATCTACAGACCCCCGGACCCCGACCACGGTTCAGCGATTCCATCGCTGACTCCGTCAGCACACACGCCATCGCCTCCACGGACTACATCCTCCTCGGGGACCTGAACTTCCACCTCGAGAACAACAAGGACACCAACTCCACCACCCTGATCGACAACCTCGCCACCCTCGGACTCAGACAGCTCGTGACTACACCCACCCACGCCGCCGGCCACACGCTAGACTCCATCTTTTCCGCAAGCCCACACGTCTCCTTCAACCACACCTCCGAACCCCACTGGACTGACCACCACTGCATCCACTTCACCTACAGGAAGCCCACCACGCACCACTGCACTGAACAAATGCCTCGCCGCTGCTGGAGCAGAGTCACGGAAGACCAGCTAACCACAACCCTCGCCCTGAGCCCACCCGCCGAACCCTCCGACCCCGACACCGCCGCCCGCAACCTCAGACAGTGGATCGACGACTGCGCCAACACCCTCGCCCCGCTCAAGAATCCGCCCAACAGCCACACCAGCAAGAAAGCCACCTGGTTCACCGAAGACCTCCAGGCCTCCAAACGAACATGCCGAAAACTGGAGAAGATCTGGCTCCACGAACGGACAGCGGACAGCTACGCCGCCCACAAGAGCGCCACCCGCAATCACCATCACCTCATCAGATCCGCCAAAAGGGCCTCACTCAAAGACCGCCTAGACAACAATGCACACAACAGCAAAGAGCTCTTCAACATCATGAAGGAACTCTCCAACCCCAGCTCCAACACCAACGACATCCAGCCGTCGCAAGACCTATGCGACTCACTGGCCACCTCCTTCCACCGCAAAATCGCCGACATCCACGACAGCTTCAACACCACGACCGCCCCGGCAACCACCGAGACCACTGCCCCCACAACCACCAACCGCCTGCTCTCCTGGACCAACATCAACGACGAGGACACCAGCGAGATCATGAACACCATCCACTCCGGTTCACCGCTAGACCCGTGCCCTCACCACATCTTCAACAAAGCCAGTACAGCCATCGCGCCCCATCTCCGGAAAATAATCAACATCTCCTTCGAGACAGCAACCTTCCCGGAAAGCTGGAAGCACGCCGAGATCACCGCCTTACTCAAGAAACCCAAGGCAGACCCCAAGGACCTCAAGAACTTCCGACCCATCTCTCTGCTCCCGTTCCCCGCGAAGGTCACCGAGAAAATCGTCAACAAACAACTGACCCGCTACCTCGAGGAGAACAACATCCTGGACCCTTCCCAGTCCGGCTTCCGCAGCAACCACAGCACCGAAACCGCCCTCATCGCCGCCACCGATGACATCAGGACCCTGCTAGACAACGGAGAAACAGCAGCCCTCATCCTCCTGGACCTATCAGCCGCCTTCGACACGGTCTGCCACCACACACTACGAACACGCCTTCACGACGTCGGGATCCAAGAGAAGGCCCTGGACTGGACCACATCCTTCCTTTCCAGCAGAACACAAAGCGTCCGCCTCGCCCCCTTCCGATCCAAGGCCACCAAGATCATCTGCGGCGTACCCCAAGGCTCCTCCCTCAGCCCAACGCTGTTCAACATCTACATGGCACCCCTCGCCCACGTCGCCCGACAGCACAACCTCAACATCATCTCCTACGCCGACGACACCCAGCTGATCCTCTCCCTCACCAAAGACCCTCACACCGCCAAAGCCCACCTCCACGAAGGAATGAAGGCCGACGCCGAATGGATGAGGACCAGCCGCCTGAAGCTGAACTCGGACAAGACGGAGGTCCTCATCCTTGGTTCCAACCCTTCAGCCTGGGACGACTCCTGGTGGCCAACATCACTGGGAACAGCCCCGCCACCCACCGACCACGTACGCAACCTAGGGGTCATCCTCGACCCCACCCTCTCCATGACTAAGCAGGTCAACGCCGTTTCCTCATCCTGCTTCAACATCCTCCGAATGCTCCGCAGGATCTTCAAGTGGATCCCCACCGAAACAAGAAAAACAGTCACCCAGGCCCTCGTCACCAGCAGGCTGGACTACGGAAACGCCCTCTACGCAGGAACGACGGCTAAGCTCCTGAGACGGCTGCAACGCATCCAGAACGCCTCTGCACGTCTTATCCTCGACATCCCCGACGCAGCCACATCACACCCCACCTGAGAGACCTGCACTGGCTCCCTGTCAACAGGAGGATAACCTTCAAGCTCCTCACCCACGCACACAAAGCACTCCACAACTCCGGACCAACCTACCTCAACAGACGACTCAGCTTCTACACCCCCACCCGCCAGCTCCGCTCGACCAGCCTCGCCCTCGCCACAGTCCCCCGCATCCGGAAAACGACCGCCGGCGGCAGATCCTTCTCCCACCTCGCCGCCAAGACCTGGAACACCCTCCCCACCAACCTCCGACAGACCCAAGACCTACTGGCCTTCAGAAGACTCCTCAAGACCTGGCTCTTCGATCAGTAGCAGCACCACCCCCCTCTTCCCCCAGCGCCTTGAGACCCTCGCGGGTATGTAGTGTGCTTTATAAGTGACATGATTGATTGATTGATTGATTGAAGTCACCCCATCCTGGATTCCCCTGGGTGTCTAGTTTTAAAAAATGTACAGGTTTGCTAGGTTTCCCTATGTGCCGGCTGCGCTAGGGCCCAAAATCCACAGGTAGGCATATTGCTAAAAACAAATCCGTGCCTAGTCGGCTTTCTGCTGCCCTGGGGGGGGATATCGGGGGTGGGTTGCCCCGATATGCCCCCAAGGGGGGCAGACACACTGTGGCTATTTTTTTGGGGGGTAGGGGCATTGGTATGCCCATTCTGGGCAGCCCCCACCCCCAGACATAAAAAAGCCAGCGTAATCGTTGGCGTCTAGTGGGCTTTTGCCCCCCGGGGGGGCAGATTGGGGGCTACTGCCCCATCTTCCCCCAGGGGGGGCAGAAAGGCTGTAATTGTTGCGGGTGGGGGTGGGGGCATTGGCATGCCCGTTTTGGGCAGCCCCCACCCTAATTAAAATTTGCCCCAAAAAATGCCCTGGCATCTAGTGGGCTTTGCCCCCCGGGGGCAGATTGGGGGCTACTGCCCCATCTGCCCCCAGGGGGGCAGGAAGGCTGTAATATTTGCTTGGGAGGGGGTGCGGGCATGGGCATGCCCGTTTTGGGCAGCCCCACCCTAATTCAAATTTGCCCCAAAAAAATCCCTGGCGTCTAGTGGGCTTTTCCCCCCCCCGGCGGGGCAGATTGGGGGCTAATGCCCCCATCTGCCCCCCAGGGGGGGCTGAAAGTCCACTAGACGCCAGGGAGTTTTTTGGGCAAATTTTAATTAGGGTGGGGGCTGCCCAAAACGGGCATGCCAATGCCCCCACCCTAATTAAAATTTGCCCAAAAAATCCCTGGTGTCTACTGGGCTTTTTGCCCCCCCGGGGGGAAGATTGGGGGCTAATGCCCCCATCTGCCCCCCAGGGGGGGGCAGAAAGGCTGTAATTTTTGTGGGGGAGGGGTGGGGGCATTGGCATGCCCATTTTGGGCAGCCCCCACCCTAATTCAGATTTGCCCCACAATATCCCTGGCGTCTAGTGGGCTTTTTGCCCCCGGGGGCAGAAAGGCTGAAATGGTGGTGGAGTGTGGGGGCATTGGCATGCCCGTTTCGGGCAACCCCCACCCTAAAAAAAAATTGCGCGAAAAAAAATCCCTGGCATCAAGTGGGCTTTCTGCCTCCCAGGGGGGCAGAAAGGCTGTAATGGTGGCGGGGGGTGGGGGCATTGGCGTGCTCAATTCGGGCAGCCCCACCCTAAAAAAAATGGTGCAAAAAAAATCCCTGGTGTTTAGTGGGCTTTCTGCCCCCCGGGGGGCAGATTGGGGGCTGCTGCTCCCATCTGCCCCGCAGGGGGAGCAGAAAGGCTGTAATGGTGGCGGGGGGGTGGGGGCATTGGCGTGCCCATTTCGGGCAGCCCCCACCCTAAATAAAATGCACCAAAAAAAATCCCTGGCGTTTAGTGGGCTTTCTGCCCCCCCGGGGGGGTAGAAAGACTGAATTGTGCCCATTTCTTTATGGGGGGAGCGAAGGCCCTTGCCCAAGGGGCCGCTCCCCCCTCCCTGGTGTCTAGTGGGTGGATCCCTGCTTGGGGATCGCCCTCCTGGGGCGATCCCCAAGCAGAGATCCACTGGGGAGGGGTATCAATGGAAAGGGGAGATTCTCCCCTTTCCAATGATACCTCGCCCATCTTTCTACGTGCCCGGGGGCTGAGATAGCCCCTGAGCACATTGAAAGTGAAACTGAAATGAGCCTAAAGGCTCAATTCAGTTTAGGTTTCTGTGCAATGAGGACAGCGCGACGTGCGCGCTGATCATCATGGCACAGAAACCAGGGAGGGGGCCTCGGGAGCTGGGGAAGCTCTTCCCCAGCTCCCAAGGTCACAGGGGAGAAATAGAAATCCCTCTGCTGTCTGCAGCAAAGGGATTTCGTGCCCCTGGCCTCATGACGGAATGGTTCCATCATGAGCACAGGGGCACCGATGCTCATGACGGAACCATTCAAGGAGTTGTGTCGTGCCCTGTTATGTTTTAATTGTGTTGTTATGTCGTAGTTGAGCATAGGTTAGTCTTTCCTTTTCCATCCAACTAAAAGTATTATTGCACTGTTTTAATTCTCCGTTTGTAAACAAACCTCAGGGTTTGGCATTTCCCCCACTCTCCACCTCTGACACTTCTAGCCATGTAGCACCCGCATAAAGTCTGGATTATCATGAATCAGCCACAAGGTGGACGAATAGAATGGCAGCCTTAGCTGCCTGCCTTTGGAGTCCCAGGTGTTCATTAAAGTCCCTATTATGATGCTGGTATATACATATCTAAGTCGAGATTTTTAAAGAAGTAATAGCAGGCCCCAAAGTGACCTGCCACCACAGGGTCCATAAATGCCCATTTATGCCTGTTTTCCACACCATCCTGGCTTGTAATAATCTCATATGAGTGGACTGATAGTATCTCCAGTGGTACAGAAAGACCTGTTTATTAGTTCCGACATGGACCTCTTTAGAAGCTGTGCTCTTTTGCCTACTCACACAAACACCTTAATTTTCCAATGAGGTATTTTTTTGAGAGGAGGGGCGGGGGGCTGGTATGTCATAGCCTGAAACAGGTATAAGACTCTTGGTAAAATATTGATGCTAACCGTGGTCTGTCTCCCCAGTCATGAAGAAGTAATATTATCCATTTGTTTAAGTCTTCCTGAATTACTGTCTTTAGTGAAGGCCAGTTAGCTGCAACCATCTTGGACAGTGGTGTGGTGAGGTTGATTCACAGATACTTTATAGATATCTCTGCCATCTAAAGGTGGATTTCGGTTTCATCTCTTCAACAAGTGTTTTGAGGACCATATGAATATATTTTTCTGATGAGCCTTGTTATAATTTTAAAGCCTGCTACCTTTTCATATGATTCCAATTGGGAATTCAGTGCTTTCAAGGATTTCGCGAGGGCAGAAAACATCAGAACACTGTCACCAAATAAACATATTTTTTGTTCTTCCCTTGAAAGTTATCCCTGACATATTTGGGTCACTCATTATACTAGCTGGAAAAAGGTCAATGGAAGCAGCAAATAAAAGAGGGGACAGCCCTGCCTGCTCCTGTATTCAACTGAATGGTGTCTGATCTGTTGCCATTTACTAACAATAATGCTCCAGGTGCTCTATAATTGATAAAGAACCAACCACAAATCGAGCAAAAAAGCCTATTTTGAGTAGAGATTGCCTCAGAAAACTCCAGCTGTCATGGCCAAATGCCTTCTCCAAATCCAGTGTGACTTCGAAGGATGGTATTTTCTTCCTCATTAATTTTAATATTACATGTGTGCCCCATCGTATGCTAGCACATGTTAGGCAGTGTCTGGTTATTCCTGCCTAACCTGCTAAACTGCACCTTTTAACCCCCGGATTCTCTCTATCTAATAAAGATGCAAAAATGTTTGTACAGGTTTTTCACAACCAGGTGAAGTAGTGTTATGGATCTATATGACTTGCATTCTTTAGGAACCTTCCCTGGTTTCTGTATCAGGGCTACATCTGCTTCCCAGCCAAAGGCAGCACATGCCTGGAACGTTTCCACCACAAGCAACCATATACCACTCTCTAAGGTAGTAAAATTGAGCTGCTTCAGTTATTCAACTATTCAAGACAACAATCATCCCAAATCTGTGGCAGAGGGCGGTTGTAGTGAGCCACCGGAGCTTACGGCACAAGGAGTGACAAAGGCACGCGACACCTCAGCCGAGTGCAGCTGAGGTGGTAAAAAAAAGGGGACTAGCTGCTTGTTGTTAGTCCTGATTAGCATGTACAATGTGTGCGTGGTTATTCTATGTTGGCCCGTCGGGCCCCATACCTGCACTGATATCCTGCAGTACTCACCCCGGTTACACTGGCGATGAAAAGGTAAAATTGTGCAGTTGCCAGTGAGCGCCACATCCTGCGCGCTAAACTGCAGCCGTGAGCAGCCTGCCCCGCCTGCTATCCCTGATTCCAGGCAAGACGCAGGTGAGCCGACACAACACCACGTGCGAATGCATCAGGAGAAGTGCCGGCTGAGGGAGGTGCTCAGGGAGAGCAATTAATCCTTGTGGTGTGTGCGCTCCTCTGATAGGGTGCAGTGGCATTGAGCGGCAGTGCAGCGCCACCTATGGGAAGATGCCTCTCACCACACTGGTGCGGCACAGGAAGGCTGAGAGCATATTTGGCCCATAAAACAGCACTGCCTCGAGGAAGAAACCCCTCACCGCAGAAAGCGGAGAGCTGTTTCGACCCCTGGACACTTCCCAGGGGTGTACTGGCTCAACAGAATCCATGCAAGTGGAGGTGAACATCCGTGGCAGGAGACATTTCCTCAGCAAGTGGACCGGGCTCTGGGGGTTGCCCACATATGACCCACACTGCTCAGCTATAAGAGGAGGCCCTAGTGTAAGTGAACACTCACTTCCATGTGTTTACAGGGCATGTGGAGGCCTTAGACACCCTGTCATGTGGTAGGAGCATGGCAGGTGAGGCACAAGCTGGAGGAGCCCAGGGGGCAGGTCCAGGCCCCAATGCAGAGGATGCAAGGGAGGCGGGAAAAGCCCACTCGGCTGTCTGACCCTTTTGCCTTTCTGTGAACTGGTGGACCCAGATACCACTGCCCCCATATGGAAGGTCTGGGTTGGGTGGTTGGAGAATTACTTCAGGGCCACGAAAGAGAGAGACAATGGGGTGAAGCTGTCGCTGTTTTTACACGTTGGGAGACAGGAGATCTATAAGCCATTCCAGCATCTCCCAGACACAGGGGGTATCGATGACTAGGTTGCAGCCATAACAAACCTGATGCACACTTTGATACCCAACTTAAACCTGATTGCAAACATTTGAAACTGCACCAGGCATGGCAGAAAGAGGGGAGTCCATGGATAACTCCTGTGCACGTCTGTGACCCCTGGCCAGCACCTGCACGGATGACGACCAGCAGAGAGGGGTAATACAGGGGTGCTTGTCGGCCAACCTCAGAAGACTCATATTCAGGAATCCTGGGGAAATGATGGAGGACGTGCTCATCCGAACCAGTACGTACAATCTGTCTAGCACTAGAGCAGAGAAGATGGAGGTCACACTCAACAAAGGGGCCTGGCACACCATCACCCTGAAAGGGCCCATCGTGAAAACTGAGATCGTCGATACAATTCGCAGCCGTCTGCTTTCACAAAGAGGAAGAATGAGGCAGGAGAGGGATGCCTCCTGTGGGAACTGCGGGCTGGAATATCACCCAGTGGAAAAATGCCTGCATGTGCACGGGGCGCTGTTGGGCCATCGTCGGGGGCATACATTACCTGGCAGCAACACCCTGGTTGGAGCCCAGTCCCAGGGTGCATCACCCGCCATCTTCTGCCTTCCTGCTGGGCTGCGGGTCACCCTGGTGGGACTGCAAGTCCCAGGGTGCAACGCGAGGTTTCACCGCTGACGCAGGTGAGGGGGAAGCGCTTCCATCGCGCTCAAAAGCGCTGCCTCACCCCGGCAGCGCGGGACGCTGCTTGTGCACGGGGCGCTGTTGGGCCATCGTCGGGGCAAGGGCCCGTCCTTGCCCGTCACTGACCGGAGAAGGCCGTGCTGGGCCACCCTTCTGACATTTTGGACCACATACCTATTGAAAGGTACTGTTTACTTGTCCGCCCCCAATGGTAGGGACATAGGCACGTAGCAGTGTGGTGATTAAGAAAAGTGGGACATATCTCCCCCAGTGTAACTAACTATTAGACCACTTTATTTGTATTTCCCTGGTTGCTATTTTTCATATCTGGTCCGCTTATACTTCACACAGTTTGGTATAGGTATTTGATATTCAGGTAGCCATGGGCAAAGGTAAGGCAGGTAATGCCTCGCCAGTGCCCGATAGTGGCCGGCCAACTATCGATTCTTTTCTGGTGAGGGTAGTTAATGTGATCTCTCAGGAGATAGATATTGTTGAACGCCACCTCTCTATAGGTGGAGGGCAAGGGAGTGAGATTGCTGCGTCCCTAGAGATGCCGCAGCTATACCGCCAGCAAATAAGAGTCTAACTAGGGAAGATAATGACCCGAGAGCCACTGATAGCTTGGTCACCCCCGTAATTAATGAGGCAATACGATCCCCTAGTAATAGCACCACTGTTTTTAACCCCGAAAAGGAAAAGGAAATGCAAAAAAACCCTCCTATCCTTGGAGGCCCCAGAAGATTAAAACACCACCAAGACCCCGGCCCCTTCTAGTATAGAGGCGGGGACCATACCACGCGACTTGGGGGACTCACAATGGGCCTCACTACTGGCCGAAATTTCCACTAGACTAGAGGTTCTGCTAGCACCAATTCTTGAGAAGTTAGAGGCTCTGTCCACCGAAGTTAAACAGATTAAGACGCTATTCTAACATGTCTCCGGGACAAACTGAGGAAGGGTCAGACAGGGATGACAGGATATTAGCACCATCCACAACCCCACCAACTAACTTACCAAGGGATAGTGTAACGAGAACAAGTGCTAATATACTAAAGCCGAGGATTATAGGCACCCCAACTGAAGCAACCTCTAGGGATCATATGGGACTACCAGTATCTATATCCCAAATGCAGACCCAACCCCGGTTAATCAATGCTACCACCACGTATCCAGTACATAGCGAAAGCCAATGAGATTCTATACCAGCAGAGGATAGCACTGCCAACACAATAGAAGCTAATGTTGTAGATGCCAAGACCACCATTAATTTACCTCCAGAATGTGCCCACTATGTAGCAGTCATAGTTAATGTCCCCCCACTACGCCCGGGCCAAATAGAATCCTATGAGTCCATAAAGAATAGGGTGATCCATTGGCTTAATAGAAACTGCCATTTTCCGGTAAGGGACGCTCATCAAATATTGTTCATAAGAAGAGTACGCTGGATTGGCCCCTTGAGGAAAAACCACAATGGAGATTGTATAGTAATTAATTTCAGGGACCCAAGGTGTGCCAAGGGAATTCTTATGGGGGAGGTACGCCACACCCAATTGGATTATAACATGTCACTCCAGCCATTGGGTTTCTTTTACAGGCACCTGCAGTCCTCTATACCTAACACGATCAGACTAGGCCCACTAATTAATCACCCAGCCCGAGCATACCCCCCACCCCAATCATTGGTGGTTTCCAACAGATACCAGGCATTGAGTGACCTCCAGGATATTGATTGACATAAGATGGGGTTATATGATAATCGACCGAAACCTACAATGAATTTGCTCTCATTTTGTGAAGGGCGGGAAGACGACTACGCATTTGGCCCCTAGGGGCCACGAAGGGTGGGAAGATGATACGCATCTGGCCCCTAGGGGCCACTGCGATACTACCGTCTTATCTGCCCCCTACCACTTCCCTGTGAGGGTGCAGTAGATCTTACATATATAGCAACTGCCCCATCCAACTTAGCACAACATGGTAGTAGTGATGGAGGGACGGCTAATGGGTATAGAATTGCAACTTGGAATGTATAGGGTCTAGCTAAGAAACAGGGTACCCTAGGATGGATGGAGTTTATAAACAACTTGGATATATTATGCATCCAAGAAACATGGTGTACCGAACCTGTCGATTTTGAGGGCTTTACAACATACTGGTTGAAGCCTGAACCATCCGTAGCAGGGAGAGCTAAAGGGGGGCTTATGGTCTTAATATCAAACGAACTTCCTGTAAATCTAAAGAGGAAAATATCAATTGGCCCCCACTCATTAATTCTATGGTTGACATTTAGGGGAGGTCAGGACATGGTCCTGGTCAATTTTTATAATAATGTTTTTAATAATACCCGGGGAGGGTAGTTTCAGCCCTAGAAGGAGGTCTGGAGGCCCTTTTCCAGTCCATTACAAATAGTTTTATACTATTATGGGTCGGAGATTTTAATATTCATACATGCCCCCACTCTGCTATACGGGTATGTGGGATGACAGATGAGGCTGGACTTGGATATTTGCATTTCCCCATAATGAATATGGTAATCTATTAAATTGTATGATCACCAAGTTCGATCTACAATTACTGGAAAATGCCCTGGATAGTGATGGGAAACACATTCCAACTTTTATAGGGAGAAATTCAACCTCGGTTATCGACCACGTCCTGATTTCAGCTAACGTATGCAAGTGGTGTGACCCATTATGGGTTGCACGCCCAGGCATGAGTGACCATAACTGTATAATCCTGTCAGTTTCCTTTTGGGACAGGTCTATTGTTACTACCCCTAGTTGTGTCACTAATATTGTCCCAATCAGACCCAATGGGACCCTTATCAAGTGGATTGGAGTGGACCAGACCCGGTTTCTACTAGATATTTGTACTAGGGGGTATAATTATATAATGGGTTGTCTGGATGACGTGGTTACCCCTGATCAGATACTTTTTAACTATACTGGTATCGTTACTATAATCAATGATCTTTTGACTCGTCCTATTAGAACTGGCCCAAAGAAATGCAAAGATTGGTTCGACCATGCCTGTACTACCGCTACCCGGGACCTGAAATTGGCTCGCTGTAAGCGACCAAGAGACAATCTATTGATCAAAACCCTTAGATTTAAACACAAAGAGGTACTGTTAGTTAGAAAAAAGAATTACAAAATGAAGCATGGTTGAAACTGTCCCAAGCAGCAGATACAGGAAATAGCAAACTTTTCTGGGATACTGTTAACTCTCCTTTCTTAAAGGACCACTCCTTCCCGGAATTGCTGTCACATGTCACTTGCGACGCATGGGTTGCCCACTTCTCTAGTATCTTTAGTTCAGGCATGGCATAAACGGTATCTACTAGAAATGAGGTACAATCGTTATATTCACATGCACCCCTTAATATCACGTTACAAGAAGTGTCATGGGCTCTGAAAGAAAGCAAAGGGGCAAAGCCCCAGGGCACGGACGGGGTCCCTGTGGATGTTTTTAAAAACAACATCGAGTTATGGGTACTAATTCTAACCAGGGTTTTTAATATGGCTGCGGAGACAAAGACTCCGCCGACATGGGGCACATCGATTATAGTTCCTATTTTTAAGAAGGGCAACAAATCAAACCACAAAAATTACAGGCCTATATCACTCTTAGATTCACCAGTGAAAGTGATGAGTAAAGTCTTGCTAAAAAGACTAGAAGAATGGACATGGGATTACTCAATACTTTCACCTGCTCAGTTTGGCTTCAGGAAAGGCCTGGGGACCATAGAGCAATGTGTGAACCTCGATCTACTCATAGGCAAGTACACCTGTGCCAAAGGCGGCAGATTATATCTTTGCTTTGCTGATCTGAGCAGCGCCTTTGACTTAGTAGATCATACCATCCTTTGGACTACTCTGCTTGCTATGGGGGCACCCAGGCCAATCATCCATTTCCTGGCCAGATTATATGAGGATCTAATTAGCAAAGTCCACTATGGCCCCAGGGGGAATGCACCAATACCTTTGCAGTTAAGCGAGGCATTCGGCAAGGCTGTGTATTAGCGCCACTGTTATTTTCATTATTTATTAATGGGGTGGATGAGACCTTACAAGCAGTGCCAGCCGACGCCCCCAAGTGGCTGGGCGCCCAATACCTGTACTTCTGTATGCTGACGACGCCGTCCTGTTGGCCAGGACTCCAGTGGAACTGCAACGTTTAATGAATGCTTTTAGTATTTTTATTGCTGCCAGGAAATTAACTATTAATAAAAGTAAAACTTACACTATGGTCTGTGGGGCACGGGACAAACAATGTAGAACATTTTTATGGATGAATCCCCTGTGAACCCGGTTGATACCTTTTGCTACCTGGGCATTACTTTTTCAGGTAACGGGTCGTGGACTCGTAAAATTACCAATGTCAGGAGAAAAATGGCTAGAAGTACCCACAGTATTTTTAGATTTTCAGCAAAACTGGGCTCTAGGCCGGTCAAGGAGATGACAACTATTTGTTGCATCTACCGCTCTAACCTTCTGATCACGGAACTTCTGGCGGACACCACTGAATCCTGTGAATACCTTTCCCTCGCTATTCACAGCAACTCCACCCTACTGTGCAACCTGCACATCTTTTACCACCCCCAGGCATGAACGACTCTTTCACCGACCACCTCATGGAAATCATCACAGCTAAGAGTTCCAACAATATCAAAGATATTTTCCTTGGTGACTTTAACTTGCACTGGAACGATCCAAAGGATTCACATGTCAACGCCATCAAGGACCTTCTGGCCGATCAAGCCCTGACCCAAGCCTGCTCACTTCCAACTCACTCAAAAGGGGCCACTCTTGACTGGATTATTTCCAAAGAATCAACAGTCAAGCTTATCTCTATAGACGCATGCGACTGGTCTGACCACCACGCCATCACCTTCCTCCTACTGGGCACCCTCAAAACAAGGGCACCGCAACCAGTGATTCCTAAACGCTGGATCAGAGACACTAAGAACCTAGACCGCAGGGAACTCGAGGCTCGCTGCAAATCCGACCTCCCCCCTTCGCATATCACAACAGTCAGCGGCCTTAACGATCACTACTCGGCGACTATCTCGAACATCCTGGATGATCTAGCCCCACTAAAGCTGAAAAGAACCCAAATCAAAGACAGAAACCCCTGGTTCACGGGATCCCTTAACAACAAGAGGAGAGTCCTCCGACAAGCTGAACGATCCTGGAGGCAGCACCCCTCTGCCGCACACCTAAAACTCCTCCGCCAGGCCAGAAACTCCTACAACAGGAACATACTCAAGTCTAAAAAGAATTCTTCCGAACTGCACTAGAGAAGGCCAAGAACAGGCCCCAAAAGCTCTTCGAACTGGTCAAACACCAATCTAATATACTGGCCAAAACTTCAAAAGAAAACCCCAAGTCTCTTATATCCTCAGAGGAATTCTCCTCCTTCTTCGCAGACAAAATCTCAGCCCTTGGAAGCGAACTCAACTCCACCACTTACCCTCAAACACCTCTTGACCCGCCTCCTCCAGCCACATCGCCCCCACTGGTTCCACCCAAAAACAATGCTCACTGGACTGACTTCAAACTCTATGATGACGACTCAGTGTCCAAAATCCTATCCTCCCTAAAGCCTAACAACCATTTTAATGACCCGCTCCCTTCCAACTGCCTAGCTACCGTCGCTCAATCCATCACTCCTAGCTGGACTACAATAATTAACGCCTCTCTCCGGCAGGGAATGGTGCCCGACTCTCTAAAAGCCGGCCAAGTCCTCCCCATTCTGAAAAAGTTGTCGCTGGATCCAGCCTCCCTGACAATTTCAGACCCATCTCCAACATCCCCCTCTTAGCCAAAGTGATGGAGAAATGTGTGCAGCAGCAACTAAGTCAACACATCAACAACTTCCACCTGCTCGATGACTTCCAATCCGGATTTAGACCAGGACACAGCACCGAAACCACTATGCTCCACATCGTTGATGATGCTCTCCATGCCCTTGACCTGGGCAAGGCCTGTCTCATAATCCTCCTAGACCTATCCTCGGCCTTTGACACGGTCAACCATGAAAAACTACTCGAACGCCTCAAATTTAGGATGGGTTTGGATGGCACCGTTCTAGAATGGTTCAGGTCCTTCCTCAAAAACAGATCCCAGAGATTCCTTGTCAACAGCAACCTATCTGCACCATCCCCGGTCACGGTTGGAGTCCCTCAAGGATCAATACTGTCCCCCACCCTCTTCAATCTTTACCTGGAACCGCTTACCGAAGTACTACGCACTGCCAATATCTCCTATCACATGTACGCTGATGACACTCAGATCTACATCAAAACCTCATCTCTCGCAGAGATCCTCTCCCTAAACGAAGCCCTGAAACTCACTGTCCAATGGCTCGCATCCAATCAACTCAAACTCAACGCAAAGAAAACTGAATTTCTCCTGATCGCCCCACCCAATACCAACCTTGAGATTCAATCATGGATTAAGGCTATTACAGCCTTGAATTGCTCACCAACCATCGTAGACTCGGCCAAATCTCTGGGAATCACCCTCGATAGCAACCTGAACATGCGGGACTTCATAAATTCAATGGCCAAATCAGCCAGATTCCACCTGAGCTACCTTAGGAAACTGAAACCCTTCCTCGATGCTCCCGACCTAAAAATGGCAGTCCAAGCACTTGTCATCTCTAGACTGGAATATGGCTGCTCTACCCTCTCGGGCCTACCCAAGATCTCCCTGGCACCTCTAAAGCCTGCCTCAATGCGGCCGCCAGACTACTCACCGACTCGAGGAAATACGACCATATTTCCCCACACTTGAAAGCTCTCAACTGGCTTCCCCTGGAGGCAAGAATACAGCTCAAAATAGCATGCATCACGCACAAAGCCTTATATTCTAACTCTCCTGCATATTTGAGGCAGAAACTTGTGATCTCCGGAGGAATCAGAAACTCACGATCTGCCAGAGACCTCTTGCTACAACCTGCACGCTTTCGGAAACAGAAACTTACAACCGGGCTTTCTCCGGGGCTGCTCCAAGAATATGGAACTCTCTCCCACCGGACATCAGAAGAATCCCCTCTCTGACTCACTTCAAAAAGGATGCCAAAACATTCCTTATGGGTAAATTTCTCGTTTAAACTTTGCCTCTACAACTACTACAGCCCTGATCTATGGCCATCTATTGCCTCCTTCGGATTATCTAGCTCACCCCATCAGAAACTGGGGGCCTTGTCGCGAACATTGGTTAACGTAATATGTAAAAATGTTACCACGTTCCTGAGTATTTGGATATTTAATCTGTAAATACATGCCCTACCTCCCTGTGTACCCTGCACCTTACCCTCTCTCACTCAATCCGCAACTGGATGATGCTATGCCTAATCTGTACACGGCTATGTTTTCCTGTAAAGCGCTCTGATACCCTAACGGGTCAAGTTCGCGCTCTATAAAACTCATAAATAAATAAATATTTATAGGGCAAGGTTCTTATCGATTGCAACATACGGGGCTGGTATTTGGGGCCATCATAATTGTTCTGTATTACAGACAGAGGAAAATAGTTACCTCAAACGCCTTCTCAGTCTACCCACCTCTGCATCTTCAGAGATTATACACAAAGAAGTGGGGCTACAGTATCTTATAGATATAGTTGCATCTCGCCCATTATTGCTCTGGCACTCCATATGGTCCAAGGAAGAAACCAGTTTTACAAAATCAATAATTTTAGATTGTCTTACCCTGGATAATGCGATGAAGATTCCCTGGTTAAGTTATATCAATTCATTATACAGCAAATTATTCAAGATGTCAATACGGACTAATCCTACCAAAGTATCTTTACTCAGGAAGTTGGCCATTAGAGAAACTTTTATGAGCCATAGGAGGGAAGTTCGGCTTGAATGTGAATGTAGAAAACCAACTGTAAAATTTTATTTATCACTTATCTCCAATGTGGGCTGTCAAGATTACTTAACATACATTCCCAATCTTATGCACCGTTTTGTATTAGTCAGATTTAGATTGGGAATCGCCCACCATTTAGTGGCTTTCCTAATATGAAAATGTGTCCTCCAGCTACGAAACCTTGCCCATGCGACGAACAGAGCAGAGAGAGCACTGTGCACTTTATGCTGTTTTGTGATTTTTACACAGGTGTTAGAATTCACTACTTAAAACCACTTTTGCTTGCGTACGGCAGTGGTTCACATCTTGCTGCAGTAAAATACCTGTCCGAACTTAACGACGCCAGGGTTTGCCTCAATGTATCACTTTTTATTATAAATGCTTTTAATGCACGCAAGAGTATTGTTGCATCGTAATAGCAATGACCCGCCGATCCCTCTTAAGAATTTGTGCTGTTTTTAAAAAAAAATACAATATTCCAAGTGTTTCAAATGTGACTAATTTTGGCCCATGTCGTAGTCTACGCGTCATCTGCTCCGTTTTTTAATATCCAATTCTTTTCATATGTAATGCATTTCATTTTAATGTATGTACGTTTTTAGATGTGATCAATTTTGGCCCCATGTTGCGCATTGGATGCTATTTGTCTTGTTTTTTATGCGTAATGCAATCAGTTTTCAATGTATGTATACTTTTATGGTTGTTTTATACATACCGAATAAAGTTTTTGAACTTTGAGCCTGGTGGCGGGTCACACATGCTCGGCGTACAAGAAACCAAATCACTTTGCATGGGTGTGCAGGAATGACAAATGCGGGCGCCGAGCTCGCAGCAGGAGACAGCCCATGAAGGCAATGCGTCACCTGACCATCAATGAACAATCTCCACTCATAGGCAGAAGTGAAGACTGGCTGCAAGGCCGCTGATGAAGACCCAGAGGAAGAAGACGTGTTCCTTATATTCTACACAGCCCCAAGCACCAAAGGCAGATGGGCCCAACCCCTCTGCAAAGAGACCATCTCGGACACCACCACACCAGCGTTCATTGATATGGGGGCCTCGGTGAATGTGATGACTCATCTGCTGTACTTGTTGCTGAAACCACGCCTGCCCTTCAGCCTGTCGAGCACCAAGATATATGCATACAGGGGCAAAGGAGCCACTCTCCCTGATGGGAATCATCGAGGTGAAAGTCCAACATGGTGACAGAGAAATCCGAAGGGTGTTCCATGTGACGGCTGATGGAACACTAATTGGGTGCCAGACAGTGAAAGATTTGGGTCTCGTCTTTTTTGCCAGGGAGGTCCATGACTTACAGGTAGATGACATACTGAATCAATTCCCAGAGCTATTCCAAGGGCTAAGATACAAGAAACGGCCCCAGTCAAACTACACATGGACAAGACCATACAAGTCACAGCCCTCCGACACCAGCGGGTGCCATTCCAACTGCACACCCAAGTGGAAGCAGAGCTGGCAAAAATGGAACAGATGGACTTAATAGAGAAAGACTCAGAACCTGCACCTTGGGTCTCCCAGCTAGTGATAACAGAGAAACACAAGCAGCCCGGAGCTATTCAGCTACAGATCGACATGAGGCTGCCAAACCGAGCAATCTTCAGAGAGCATCACATCACAGCCACAATGAATGACATCATCGTTGACCTCAATGGCAGATTACCACCAACTTGTACTCCATCTGGACAGTAGTTACATTACGACATTCTGAATGCACCTGGGGCTCAGATGATATAATAGACTAAATTTCAGAATCTAGTCAGCTGCAGAAGTATTTCAGAACGTAATCCGAGAGACACTATCCGGCCTCGAAGGGTTCCTCAACATCAAGGAGGATATTTTGAAATATTCCAACACACTGGCTGACCATTATAAACGCCTCAAGGTCACACTCCAGGGGCTGACAGAAAGTGGCTTGACCTATCACAAGGGCAAGTACTTGTTTTGTGAGTCCAGAATTGAATTTTTCAGATTTGTATTATCAGGGAAGGGTTACACATCGACCCCAGAAAATCTGCAGCAAGAAAAGAAGACCCTGCACCAAATAATGCCACAGAAGTCTGCAGCTTTCTGGGTATGGCGACTGACTGTGGCAGGTTTCTCCCGAACCTAGCTACTCTGTCGGAGCCACTCACAGCTCTCACGAAAGCGGGAATGAGATGGTTGAGGGGCACACCGTAACAGGAAGCCCTGGACAGGATCAAAGACACTCTCGTGACAGATGCCACAATCACATACTTTAACCCAGACAAAACAAGAGACCTGGTGGTGGATACTAGCCCCGTGGTCTTATGAGCCATCCGAATACAAGAACAAGTGCCTGGTGTGTGGGCTCCTTTCGCACTGTCGGCCATGGAAGCACAATATGCGTAAATTGAATGTGAGGCTCTTGCAATCAAATGGGCCCGTCACCATTTCCACCTCTACATATTAAGGAGAGAATTAAAAGTAGTAATGGATCACAAACCACTGGTGAGTCTGTTTGTGGGGCAGCCCCACAAGCACCTCCCAGGATCGAGCGAAGGGCCGTGCAGCTGCTGGCATACAGGATCAGCACGGTGTATCAAACAAGGCCTACAACCAGGCAGAATTTCTCTCCCAGCACCACCGTGATTGTGCTGATGAACCAAGTGGAGACAACGATGGGGTGGAAGAGTTTGCATGCATGGTCACCATGGCCGCATACCCAAGGGCAATGACGATTGAAGATATCTGGCAAGCAAAAACAGGGGACAATGGACTCCGGAGAGTAGAGGAGGCCATCAGCAACAATGCCTGGAAGCTCTTCCTCCAAGATTCCAATCAGTGGCACCCCAAGGAACGGACAAGACTCTCGCACATGTGGAGGATCGGTGAGGAGCTAAGCTCCATGGCCAAAGGAATCATGATACTGGGTCACCACATTGTAATCCCAAAATCTCTGGAGAGCTGGGTGGACGAGTTGGTGTACGAAGGACACCAGGGTGCAGAGAACGCCAAGGCGCAGATGAGAGGAAAAGTGGGGTTCCCAGGCAAAGAGGACAGAGTCGAAGAAGCTGTACGACTCTGCCAGACGTGCAAGATCATGGGGAGTCCAGCTGCGCCGGCTCCGGTGATCACTGAAGATGCCCCACCACAATATAGGAAACAGTGAGTCTGTATTTTGGGAGCTGCCCAGATGGGAGGCTAAACATAGTTATGGTTGATGATTGATCCAAATACCCAGTAGTGTAGCTGGTGGCGACCACAGTGTTTGCCATTTCTGGAGAAGACCTCAACAGCATATGGTATACTGGAGACAATCGGGACTGATAATGGTCCTACCTTTCAGGGAGCTGAGTTCTGAGAGTACCTTGCAGCATTGGGAATTTGGCACCAGAAGATGATGCCGCAGTAGCCCCTGGCGAATGGCACAGTAAAGGGTTTCATGCGGATGCTGAACAAAGCTCTCTGTGTGGCAGTGGGCCAGAACAACAACAGCAAATGGGAGATGCACTGATTTCTAAGAGCAAATGGCAACACCCCTCACTGCATGACAGACTGCACCCCAATGCACCTCATCTTCCAACGGCCGGTCAAAGACAGCATTCCGACGTGGCCAAGCAGGCAGTTGGTCCTATTCAATGAAGCATGAGCTCATCTGAGGAGACAGAAGATGAACGGGAGAGGCAGCCAAACTTAGCGTACCATGCCAGGTTTGCTGGTGGTGGGGGATCGTGTCCTAGTGAAAGACCACCACCCGGGCTGGAAGTTCCGCACTCCGCTGGAAAGAGGGACCTGGACGGTGACTGCAGTCAGAGTGACCATGATCACCGCTTATAGAGAGCGGGAGGTGAAATCGAGAAACTTCTCCTGGTTCTGACCTAACGTGGCACTGGACAGGGAAGAGGAAGCGAATGATGACAGGCTAGAAAAGCCATCACATGATAACACCAGACAAGGAGGACGAAAGGAGGAGGTCACCCCACCACGAGAACTGGGAGAACCACCCTCCCCACTGACGAAGCCACGCCTGAAACAGGGGAAGCGGAGGAGTCCACAGATCCTCTTTTTGGAAGGGGCCACCAATACGAACTGAGACCAAACCCTGCACCCAGCCAGGGACTGCCTGACTTTGTGCGTGTCAAAGTAAGAGTTGATCCATCCATCTAAAATCGGATGGGATGTAGTGAGCCACCCGGGCTCACGGCAGAAGGAGTGAAACAGGCACACAACACATCAGCCAGGCGGACCCTAGGTGGTAAATAAAAGGGGACTAGCCGCTTGGGGTTAGTCCCGACTAGCATGTACAGTGTGGGCCTGGTTATTCTCTGTTGGCCCGTCGGGCCCCATACTTGCACTGATATCCTACAGAACTCTCCCCGATTACACCAGTCTTAAATTAGCACTTCCAGGGCTTGTTTGGCACTGATTTAGAGGTCGGTGGACAGGTTTGTTGTAGCATTACTAGGCCCATGTCAGATATTGTTTTCTTATAAATATATCCAAATAACTTTAGTCTTTATTTCCCTGTCAATGAGCAGTTCTCTCCCTCTAGGTCCTCCAATGGATGTTGTTCTGTGCAGAGAGGGATTGGATATAAGAGTTCCAACAGCCATCCAATGAGGTCCAGGAATTGGACGATTGAGCCACAAACTAGAAATTAGACTCATGTAGATTACTCTCAAGATGGTAATATAAAGGTAAAAGACTATCATGGCAAGCCCAAATCTCCTGAAGAAACGGAGGCGAGCCAAAATCAGACACACTAAGAGCTCTGTTAAAGCAATGCAGAATAACAGCATTAGTATTTTATGTTCTGAGATCTTTCTAATATGATCTCCTCTCATCATTTGTCACAAATTAGGAATGCACATTCAATTGAAGAGGAAACAATCATGATAACTGAGTCAATAAGATAATTTAGTTTAGTTTATAGAATTTAAGGTAAACAAGTGCATTATTAAATCAGGTTATAGACAATTTTGGTTAAATTCGAATAGAATAATTGAAATGAGATACCAAAGCTCAAGAGTTCAGAAAGGGGCATGAAATATGCCACTTCAAGCAGTCTCCCAAGCAGGAAGAGACCACTAAGCGAACACAGCGTATGCGTCAGTTCATAAAGGACGCCAGGTGAGTCAGCATCGGGCAAACCAAGCTTGCCAAGGAAAGTTATGCAAAGAATTCTGTAAGTAAGGAAATAGTGAGCAGCCAATCCATCACCAGCCAGCTCCAACAACTGCTCTGCTCCGCAAGCTCACTGTCCATTAAATCGAGCAATATTATATTCTTAAAGTTCTGGGGGTGACACCTCCTGAGATCACCTCATCTGGTCAGACCACTCAGTCTATTGGTCATTCCATAAAGGATGCGTGTCGGGTGACATAATGAAGACACAAAATGCTGAGAAATAGGTGGGAGAATTACGCAATCCTTAAGCAATCCAGTGTGTAAAACCTTAGAACAATGCCCCTTTAGCAAAAACACACAGACGAGTTCAAGAGGACAGTTTCCCAAGCAGCTGGGTAGGATTGTAACAAATATTGTAGCAACGTATCTCGTACAGTACACGAGAACTCAGAAAAGAAATCACTGTTTCATGTTATTTGTTATACTGAGGAATTCTCTCATGAGCAGTAGATTCAGCAAGTCAAGAAACTTCACATTCAGTTTGGCCTACAATAAATCGTGCTGATATAACATGAAAAAATACCGAGTTATTAAGCATACATTCATAAGAAATATAATGATGTCACAATTCTAGTATGACTTTGATGCACTCGAAATCATTTAGGGCCAGATGTACGACCATGACAATTTGCGACTTGCAAATTTCACTCAATTGCGAGTCGCAATTTGCGAGTCGCAAAATGTCATGTACAACAGTGTCTGAGACTGTTTGCGATTCCCAATGGGGTCGCAAGTTGCATGCCTCATGAATATTCATGAGGCACTCGTAATTTGCCATATTACACATATACATATCTCGTTTATATCAAAAACATAAAATACACAAATCTGGCAAAAAATACCACCAAACTTAAGATGTTGTGGGAGTTAAATGATCCGTCAGTGCCCCCAAATTGTGACGCCCAATCTCCGCTTCTGGTGTCCTTTAAGGGCATATAAGCTATGTTCCAAATTACACATAGCGTAAAGCCTTCCTCTCCACATTTCGAAAGTTGGGGGATCTTTTGCCGCCAAAGTGAAGCTATACACAATCTAGCCACGGCCACAGCAATAAAAATGAAATACCTAAATGTCAACATCTCTTGAGCTGCCATTGCGTTCTCTGATACTCCCAAAAGCATGACTGTAGGAGTAATCACAATCCGTATCCCTGTAACCTCCGTCAAGAAGACCTCTATTCTATTTATCAGCTGTCCCAACTCTGAACAAGCATAAAACATGTGTAGACTATCAGCCCGGCCCATCCCACACCGTGTACATTTACCCTCATTTATCCCTCCCCATCGTGCAATTTTAGCCGGAGTGTAGTATAAGTTAAAGATAGTTTTGCAATGTTGTGCTTGAAGGCTAGCCGAGATCAAAAGCTTATCATCCAGTACAATAGATTCTTGTAAGAGACTCCCTTCTTGAGATAGCCTAGTGTTCCATTTTGAATTTTGCACCTCCAAATCATCACTTTGTGCTTTGCTGAGGCTTTGATATAAAACCCTGATCCTTCCCCGCCGCTTAACTATCTCTAACACACTATTTTTTGGGCTAGACACACTGCGTCGGTTTTTCTGATCAATTAATCCCTGACCTGCAGGTATTTAAAGAAGTCGGTCTTAGGGAGATCATATTCAGAGACCAATGAAGAGTAAGCCTTAACCCCGCTATCGTCCACTAAATCTCCCAAAGTTAAGACACCCTTCCGTCTCCATCTAATCATCGTGGTATCAGAAAAGACAGAAACAGGAAGTGCTAAAGATGTAGTGGGCGTGTAGAAATTAAGCTTACCAATCTGCAAATATCGCCGGAGTTGAATCCATGCCTTCTAGGCAGCCTGGACCACTTTAAAGCTGTTTTTTTGTAATAGCTGGGCTCAAGGTTTTGAAGAAAGCTCCTCTCCGCGTTAGGGCCTAATAAGAATTGAAAAATATGCTGGAACTCCTCTACCTTAGCCTCTTCTTCCCCAACCAACAGAATACCCATATGTTGAAGTAAACAGGCCCAGTAGTAGAGCAGGAAATTAGGCACTGCCCAACCCCCTCGAGATCGCGGGAGGGCCATATATTTCATTGCACGGCGTGGTTTTCCTTGAGCCCATAAAAAACTACCACAAATAGATTGCAGCTTCTGAAGTTGTTTCCCCGTGAGTTCCAGGGGGACCGATCTAAAATAATACAGGACCTTTGGTAAGATATTCATCTTTATAACATTACATCTGCCAACCATTGACAGATGTAAACTCTCCATTCTGTCTAAATCCCTTTTAATTTTATGAACCATCGGGTCCCAATTAGACCGTACCATTTTATCAAGACGTGCATTAATACCTACCCCTAAATATGTTGCCTCCTCTATGACTCGAGGGTCATAAAAACGTGCTTAATCTGTACAGACTATTTACGTCTTGGCTATGTTTAGCTTATACCCAGATCTTTTCCCAAATAGGAATGCTGATTGCTCAATCTCTTCCAGGACCTTAGCTGGATCCGGCGAGACTATTGCAATGTCATCCGCATACGCTAGTATGCTGGCCTGGCCCTGTCCAGTTCTTTCCGGCATTGAATTTAACCTACTCTCCAATAAATTCAAAAAGGGTTGATGTAAAGGGCGAAGAGTAGGGGGAACAAGGGCAACCCTGTCGGGTACCCTTGATATTGACACAAGATCTGATTCCAACCCTAACGAACATATTCGTACCACGGGACATCTGTACATCGCTCTTAATGCTTGGATAAAGCCAGGCCCGATACCCTGCCACCGCATAGTCGCCCATAAAAACTCCCAAGAGACACGGTCAAACAGCTTCTCCGCATCAAGTAGTACTACTCCACATGGAGCTTTTGCGCACTAGCCAAATCCAGAATAGTGACTACCCTGCTGATGTGGTTGACCGTGCCTCTTCCGGGGATGAATCCATGCTGACGGGTAGAGACCAGGGAAGCTATTACTCGGGAAAGTTGTGTAGCCAAGATCTTTGCATATACTTTCCCTTCACAATTCAGAAGTGAAATGGGTCTATATGACCCTCGTAGCGTAGAGGGTTTATCTTCTTTTTTTTTTAATAACTATGCTAACAGTATCCCATGATGCAGGAGGTTCCCCTTTCTGTGCTTCCTGAAATACCGCTAGCATGTCTGTTTGAATCTCAGCTAGAAAGACTTTGTAAAATTCAAGTGGGATCTTATCCGGTCCAGCCGCCTTCCCTGCCGCTAAAGATCCTGCAGCCTCCAAAAGTTCCTCTAAAGCAACAGGCTCCTCCAAATACCTCAGATCGTCAGAACTTAACATCCTCCTATTAGGATCCTTATAAAATCTTTCAGATTTGTCCTTGCCATTATGATCCTCTGAATACAACACCTCATAAAAGGTCCTAAAAACCTCCATAATCTCCGCCGGTTTTTCTACGAGTCTCCCACATGGATCCTCAATGGCTGTAATTACATCTTGTACCTCCTTACATCTGATCTTCTTGGCCAGGCATCTGCCTGTTGCCTCCCCGTACTCATAGCACTCCCTTCTAAAAAGGTGGCTCTTCTTGGCAATATCCTTAGCCCACTCCCCATTTATCCTGGCCTTGCAACGAGCCACTTCAGTCTGTGGCTGAGTAGTATCTGCTCTCGTCTGCAGTGCATGTATCAATGCATATTCCGCTTGTTGAAGATCCTCATATAGCCCCTGCATGAGCTGCCTTTGTGGCTTTTGAGCATGCAGTCCGAAGCTCAGGATTTCCCCCTGAGCCCCGCCTTTAAAGCGTCCCATACTATGCCACATTTCGTAGAATTGTGATTTATGGCCAGAAATTGATTTAACCACTGCTGTATATGATCAATAAAAAGCTCATTAAGTAAAAGCTTCCTGTCAAAGGAAAAAGAGGTATGGGGACGTGTCGCACCATGCATTGCGAGTTTAAGCAGCAGTGGGTTGTGATCCGATGTGATTCTAGGGAGAATCTGTATATGTGCCTCCGGTAAATATGTGTTAGTGACAAAAAAATAATCTAACCTAGCCATCTTTTGATGTGGGCACGAATAATGTGTATACCCTGGATCTGGGTATTTTAACCTAGACCACGCATCATCTAGGCCATGCCCGTACAGAAGCTGCTGTAAAGCCTTATAAACTCTAGGTTTCCGGCCTAGATACTTGCCTCCAGTCGTACCCCTAGTAACTTCATCCAGCTGAATATTAAAATCCCCACACAATATCAGAGGGGAGGCCCATGACGCCAACTCGGTGTTCAAGTACTCTAGAATCTGTGCTTCATCATGGTTAGATCCATACACCGAACATATTGTGAGCTTCTTATTAGCAACCAAGCATTCTACCATTGCCCAACGACCATATTTGTCTGCAAGACTTCTACCAACGATTAAAAGGTTATTCCTAGCAAGAATGGCCACCCCTCTTGTACTAGTCCCTTGTGAAGTACATACTAGAAGCTTGTACCCTAGCTCCCTTAACAGCTTGTGTTTACTCAAGGTAATATGCGTCTCTTGAAGGCAGACCACATCAGGGGACATAGTCCTAATTTCCTGCGCAACTCTTTGCCGCTTGGATTTGTCATTAAGCCTGCGTACATTAAAAGAACATATAGACAAAACATTCATCGTTAACCTGTTTTAACACTAACCTGAAAGATCCCTCTCTCCCAGAAAGTCACCTCCATTCCTCTTATATACTTTAACACTTTTATTGGCTTATTTTCACTTTTCACCCCCTTGCCCCTGAGGCAGTCACCCCCTCCCAGGAACCCCTCCCTCACCCACCCCTGCACCTACTCTGCCCTCAGAGACTTCCCCTACCTCCCACAACAACGAGGCTGCAAGACCCAAGGTATAGAGTGATGGAGAGCCTCGCAACCCCTACAGATAGCTCTCCCCTCCTCCCAGTTACCCAGTCCCCACAAACCATAAGAAAATTTCAAAACACAACACATTTTGAAAACCAACAAACTCTTGTGAAATATATACCTGTTGCCACCTATCACCACAAGCAATGCTCTAACCAGGTTCTTATCTCCTTCTGCCCCCTTTCCTAGGGTGCAATCTCATGTAGAAATGCCTTAGCTTTAACCTCAGACGTGAAAAACTGCGTCTTATCCTTATATATTATTTTAAGTTTTGCGGGGTTCAGAAGGAATGCCTGAGCTCCTTTAGCTTGAAATGGATTTATCAATTGCCGCATATGCCATCTTTTTTTCACTGTTGTATGACAATAATCGGGACTCACAAAAAACTCAAACCCATTCCCCTTTCTCTTCCTATCAGGTCTGGCTAAATCATACAAAGCCTGTCTAGATAAAAAGTTAGAGAGACATATTAATATAGCTCTGGGTTGTGCATCAGAGCGATTGGGTACTGTGCGATTGCTCAATCGAAAAAGGAATCAGTGGGCTCATTGCACCTCAACGTCCCATGACCATTGTGCCAGTTCCGGGAAAGCTTCAGTGAAGAGTCCCACAACGAACTTCCGCGGATCGGAGCCTTCGGCACCTTCGGGTACCCCCAGAATTCTCAAATGATTACGCCGGAAGAGATTTTCCATGTCCTCTAATTTCCAGGAAATGTCACTCTTCTGTGCAGTCAAAGCATCTGTAGCCGCCTTCTGGTTCATCATTTCATCTTCAAGGGTAGATATCCTATTTTCTGCTTCGGAAATCCTCTCCGCGAACTCCGAGCAAGACTTAGCCACTCGACGAAGTGAATTTTGAAGTTTGCGGCAAGCGCAATGTGTTTTCTGGCACTCAGCCCGTGTTTCATCCCTAAGGGACATGATAGTCTCATAAATAACAGCCAAAGAGATGTCTTCCTGATGTTTAGATACGTTAGGTTGGTCTTGTCTCATTGCCCCCCTGAGGCTATGGCAATATCCGAAGAAGTGGAAAGCAGCTGTTCCTGGGCAGGAGCAGTGATGAAATCTGTCGAATCTCCAGGTAAGGACGTAGGTAGCCTCTTGCGTACAGTGCTGAGGGCAGGCAGAAGAGTCCGCGCACCCGGGGTTCCCTCTTCCTGGTGTGTGCTGCTAGCCTCACTCTATTGGCCATTTGGTGAACCTGAGGGGACATCCGATAGTTGCAGTGATTCATCTCCTGATGAGTTGGAATGATCAGACATCGAAAAGAAATGATCTACTGCATCGGCCTGGACCGCTTCTGTCCCATCCATTACGTGGAGCTGCCCCCCATCCGCTTTAGTGGGTTCAGTTCCCCCATCAGCAACCATAAGCACTGGGGTATTCTTATCCGTGGCACCCCTAATGTTATCTGCACTTGGGGATCCTGCCCCGCGCATATATTGCAGACTCAGACCGGTAGCCTTCCTGCCCACCCTGGGTCATAGCAGCCTCAGTCTCATCCCTACAGCCTGAGTCCCCCAGCTGCCCAGGGCTCACCTCAAATGTCCGTGCTATCTGCGTAGCCGCCTCCATCAAGCCCTCAGGCTGTTTAGCAGTCTTTCCTTTTTTTGAGGGAGAAAGATTGCAGGAGTTGTTTTCTTTCCTGAAACCGGCATACGACTATTTCCAGCTGCAATATTCACAGCCCCTCCCTGTCATTTTGTGCTTGGGGCATTTTCTGGGAGTTTCAGAGAGACAATGCTTTCACCAGCAGCAGCAGGCAGTCTCGCTGCTCGAGCGTTCCTTGGGGGCATCTTCGTCCCAGCCGCCCCAGGCCAGCCCTGCGATATAATCCGATGAGGTCCTCGGTGGGGGCACCGCTCCAATCGAGCGCATGAAAGTGCGACCCTGAGACCGCGAATCGTCAACCAGTGGGATGTAAGTAAGTCCCACAGCATCCCGCATTTACTGTCCAGAGGCAGCAGGTTTTTAACGGTTTCTGGCAGTTTTTAGCAACGTCATGTCCTGCTATCGTGTTGCGGTAAAAGGTGGGGAGAGCTATCGGCACTGAGAGCTCACTCGGCCGAACGCGCGGCCGCCATCTTGCCTCGAGATCGAGAGCCCTATTCGTTTTTTAATGCGCAAACGGGTCGCTAACCCGTTTGCGCATGCAATTTAGGGTCGTACATCTGGCCCTTAGTATGGTTCACAAATGATGCAAGTCAGTATGACAGACTTCTACCTTTCAAATGTACTAGCGTGTAAATACATTTTAAATCTTAATGTATTGGACTTGTTCTATGTGTGTGCTATTAGTACAGGTATCAAATAGAATCTATGAAAGTTTCATGAAGTCATCATTAATTAGAAATGTGTGGCACCTACTTTTCTTTTGTCACTTTGGTGCATGCTTTTACAACCAGAAAGATATATTTAATTGAATTTGTCATCATATCCAGGTTAAAAACGGAATGATTAACTAGTTTACATTAATTGTACACACATATGAATGATAATAAAGTATGCTTAGAGATAAACTCCATAATCTGAGAGTTCACCATTTACACGTTTTCTTGCACACGTTAATAGAATACAGCTCTTTTCTTTTAGTAAATCACAATCTATATAATTTATACAAGTAATATCATCTAAGCTACACTTTTTCTGCACGCTTTTACGATGTAGTAACTAAATTCTCTTGTTTTCATCATCTTTTCTATAACGAGTAGTTGGTGCACGTTTATTAATTTTCTCTCAGAAAGTGTCATAATCGGTTTTCCCAATGTCATGAAAGTTTAAATGTGATTTTCTCTCTATCAGGTTACTCTGATACAAACGTGACGGATAGCCCATCCACTGTATTACAAGGATATTATGCACTTGTAATACGGCAAACAGGATATTCGTCACGTTTGTGATGGAGTAACGTGTGTGCTGAACTTTAATCAGGCCCTATGGATAGGGTTTGCAGCATAGCATGTTACAGACGTCTGCGCAGTACCTTCAGAACACTGTGACCAAGAGCGATGACAGAGGTTTCAAGTTAAAACAATATATATCAATACAACTATCTGTGACTATCACATCCATTTGTAGGTCAGGATAGATTTTGTGTATTCCTGTCAAGACTCAACCTCATTAATACATAAACCTTCATTTTCCATCTCATTGCTACGTCTTGCTAGGTTTGATGTCTTTTGATGTAACTCAGAGGCGGAATCAGAAATGAGCCTTAGATTACAAATTAGCCATTACAGGATTGGAAACAGCAGAGAAGAAAGGTTTAGACTTGTAATGGCTGTTGAGGCTAAACCGCTCTGACAGGAGCTAAGCAGGCTACTAATATTTTTCCCTGAGATTTCACTGTGACTTACAAGTAAATTAATAATTCAGTTGGATTTAGTAGTGACTTTCAGAAGTCTTTGAAAAATGCAAGAACTGAAGAAACATTAGCAAGTTTCCCATTCAGTCCATGAAAGTACAGGATTGTGATGGAATGTGCATGCTCTACCATACGAATCAAATAAAAACGGGATACAGTACACTTTTAAGTTTGTTTTTGATTTACACTAGCAACGGTGATGTCGTAACAGCAAATCATCTCGTGATTTTGCTGAGCAGGATTGGCACAGTTCCACACTAAAAAAATTACAGTCTTAAAATATGTGTGCAAATTTGTGTCCAACTTCACTAAATGTTAGGTAGTGGAGAACAGCATTAAAAGCAGCTGCGTTGCACAAATATGAACATTTTGTGCTTCACCAAATTGTTTTTTTTTTGCGTGGTGATGACATAGATTTTTTAGAAAAAAGTGCAGCATGGTTAGTGCAACGCAAACGATAATCTGTGTTGCACAATGGCATCATGTGCCATAGAAAAGCACATTATTTGTGTGTAAACAGGGCTGGCTTTAGCGCTAGTGGCGCTCGGTAAAACAATGTTGGCGTCCATCCATGGTGGAGGTGGTGACCACCTCCACCACGGAATCCCTCATCACCACCCTTTAACAGTGCCCCTCAAGTCTCCATAACCACTCTCTTTCAGATGCATTTAATTAGTTATATAGTGCCACTCATACCAGTGTAGGGTGTCAGAGCACTTTGTATCACACACACACACATTAAACAGTTACAATCAATCATACATGTGTAAATCAGCGTGGAGGAAATGTTACATAAGCCAGAAGACTACAAGGTGTAGGAGTGCGATGTCATCCATACTGGTAGGCAGTATACTTTAAGAGTGCTTGGTCTGGAGAAGCACAAACTCAGAATTGAAAAACGGAACACCATAGTTGGGGGTTCTTTTTAATAAGAAGAATCAATTTCTACCCAAATGAAGCATGTTTGCAGTTCTTTGATGACAGTTAATTATTCACTGTTCTATATTAGGATTTTAACTTTTAAACTGCAATTAACAAAAGGATGTCTCTTAGAAAAGCAGTAACCCACTGACCTATTTACATTATATGCACTTTGAGATCTGCTTGGTACACATTCTTTGCTGCAGGCATATTAATCATCTGTGCTATATTATGATCAGTCAAAACCTTAACTAGACTAAACTCCGATCTCTCTCCAGGAAGAACATTAATCACCGGAGTTATCATGACAGTTTTATTGTTGCCTGGAAATTGCTGGAGGCAAGGAACAGGGCAGCAGGTGCTTTTAAAACCAAAGTAAACTTGCAAATACGGCGCCCCCTGAAGACAGCACCCGGTGCTGTGGCACCGTTCACACCACTCTAGAGCCGGCCCTGTGTGTGAGGAAATCATATGCACACCCCAACATTGGCTGAATAAGGGCGACAGGAACAGTAGGAAGACAGCCCAGAGCACTAAAAGGAGGAAAGATGAAACTCACAGAGGAGACTGTGGTAGAATCCTCATGACGGAGTGCACAAAATACCAAGATAAACTTTTTTTCCTCAAAACTACCTGTAATCTGGGGTTCCAGCTATACCCGTAAGCTCTAGTTTTTTCCCACTAGGTTGCATCAGGGAAGCATTTATCACATATGTTAAACTGAACTACTTGTACCCTTTGGTCTTTTTGGATGGCTACTATGCTTGCTGTCCATCTCTCTTTTTTTTTTGTTGAAAACATACTTTATTCGTCAAATGCATACAAATCGCAGAGCTCTGCACACCAGAGTCATCTGCCGAATCATTCCGCACTTTATTACAGGAGCAAGTGACTTTCATAGGTATTCTCCAAGAAAATGATAAGAATGCAGAACACAATATAACCAAACCCCCCCCCCCCAACTCCCCCCTCCTTCTCCCCACCCCCTGAAGTCGCACACCTTCCGCGTAGTCCATGTCACTGCCTCGATACATAGCAACAGAATCTCAGCACAATCTAACACACCTCCCCGGGTCCCCCCCCCACCCTGCTCCCCCACATCCCGGTGTACATCAGAACTCATTCTGGTGGGTGAGCCTCTATGGCAGCCGGCGGCTCCAGCCACAACCCCCGGTAATCCGCCCATCTTTTCCATATTTTGAAATGTTTGCGTGGGCAGCCCCTGGCTACGAACACAGGCTGTTCCAGCCCCATACAAAAATCCAAGCCGTTCTTCCATGCGGTCACCGATGGGGCCCGCAGCGCCTTCCACGCTCTGGCGATATCACGCTTCGCCAGTGTGAAGCCAAGCTGCATGAGGTGTCGTTTATAAATGTTACCCCCTATGTCCTCCATGACGTGGAGCAGAGCCAGCCGTGGCGTCCGGGGGAGCTCCCACCCCAGGACCTCTGACAGGCAGGCAAACACCCCCCTCCAAAACCGATCCAGGGAAAGGCAGTGCCAGGTAGTATGAATGAATGTACCCTCCTCCCGACCACATCTGAGGCACTCTGGGGAGGCGATCAATCCCGCTCGGTACAGTCGAGCTCGAGTAAAGTAGACCCTATGCAAATATTTAAACTGGATGAGGCGAAGGCGCATTGCTATAGCCGCTTCTCTAGGCGCTACCAAAGCCTCCCTCCAGTCCTCCTCCTCCAGCTCGCCCACATCCGACTCCCAATCCCCTCGCAGCTTCTGAAGGGAGGTGGAGCAGTGTATAACTAGGGATTGATAGATCCGGGAGATTTTCTTGGTCTCCAAATCCCCCATAAAAACCTTTGCCTCCAGCGGACTAAAGTCAGGGAGGCATTCCAGACCTTCAAGGCTAGGGGACAAGGCATGGAGAAACTGGAGATACTTATAGAACTGTGTCTGGGGCACAGAGAAGTCCTTCTGCAGGTCCTGAAAGGACTTGAGTGTCGTGCCTCTCATAACATCCCCCAGGGTCGAGATGCCAATATCATCCCATCCCCGGAAGCCCTGTAGGGCCGCCAGCTCCGGCAAGCGCCCATTGTTCCAAAGGGGGGTCTCCCTGGTCAAAGTCTTCCACCAACCCATACGGCGCAGCGCCTGCCGCCATACCAGGAAAACCACCCGTGTGGCTGACGGCATCCTGCCCCGCAATGGCGCCGAATACAGAATGGTATGCAAAGTATGTGGCCCCATGAGCAGTCGTTCCAGTGCGTACGCCGGGTCCCTCCTATCTCCATACCACCACTCATTGAGGACAAGTAGGTGCGAGGCCTGATAATAAGAAAGGATGTCAGAGGACGCGAGTCCTCCACAATAGGGGGACAGAAAACAAGTGCGTAGTGCCACGCGCACCTTGCCTCCCTCCCACAGGAACTGCCCCAGTACAGAATTCACCAGCCGGAACCATCTGGGCTGGATCGGGTACGGGTGATTCTGCAGCTGGTAGAGCAGCCTAGGAAGTGCCACCATATTGAAAATTGCCGACCTGCCGTATAGCGTCAGAGGCATACGAGACCAGGTCTTAAGGTCCGTGCGGACACGCTCCCACACTGGAACCAGATTTCGCTCCCAGGAGACGGCCGGTACATCCGACAGGAACACTCCCAGGTACTTCATCCCCCCGGCCGCTAACTGGAGTGTGTTCGCCCATGCGCCCAGCCTCGTCCGCTCCCCCAGAACCCATAGCGTAGATTTGCGGGGGTTCATATACAGTCCCGACGTCTCCCCAAAGATCTGCATGATCTCTAGAAGCCGCGGCCCCGTTCTATCTAAGGCCGTGAGGAAAAACAGGACGTCATCCGCATACAATGCGATCCTGTCGGATACATCTGACGTCCACTCAAAGTCCCTGACCTGTGCATCCATGCGCACCCATGCCGCCAGTGGCTCCATGGCGAGCGCGAATAAATACGGAGACAGGGGGCATCCCTGCCGTGTACCCCTCCGAATCGGGAAGATGGGAGAGGCCGCCCCCGCCACCCGCACCGTCGCCGTCAGGCCTGTATAGAGAAGCATTAAGTAAGAGAGAAAGCGCGGGCCCAGGTTGAGTCTACGTAGCAACGCAAATAAATACACCCAACTCAGGGAGTCGAACGCCCTGTCCATATCTGCTAACAGGAGTGCCGCCCGCTCCCCGGTTTGTTGAACCGCTGCCATCACGACGTGCGCTTGCCGTATATTATGCCTGGTTGCCCTCTGGGGCATAAACCCAGCCTGATCAGGGTGTACAAGCGATGAGATGTGGGGCAAAAGGCGATTAGCCAATGCCTTTGCCAAGATCTTAGCCTCCACATTGAGGAGGGAAATGGGGCGGTACGAGGCCTGTTGTTCCGGGGGCTGGCCGGGCTTAAGGAATACCACCACCTCCGCATGCCTCCAGTCGGGAGGGAGTATGCCCTTTTCCCGGGCTTCCTCCACCACTGCCCGGTAGTAAGGGGCCAACTGCGTATTATAGCGTCTAAAAAATTCACTCAGGAACCCATTAGGCCCGGGGGCCTTCCCGGTATTCAGCTCTCCTAGGGCCGTGCCCAGTTCTTCGTCAGTTAGGGGGAGGTCCAGTAGGTCACGCACGTCATCCGGCACCGCCTTGGGCGGTAGGTCAGCCAAGAACTTATCTATTGTGGTCGCTGGCAAGCACTCACGGGGGGCATAGAGATCTGCGTAGTAGGTAGCGAAGCTCCCGGCTATAGTGAGCGGATCGGTGATCAGTGTCCCCTTCCCATCTAGAAGACCCGGGAGGGCCTGGGCATGGAAGGTGCCCTGGCAAAGCCGATGGAGCATCTTTCCGGACTTGTCCCCCCATTGGTATACCCTGCTACGTGTCGCCAGCCAAACTTGCCTGGCCTCTTCCATTAGGAGAGCGGCACAAGACTGTTGGGCCTGAAGCAGTCGTCGTACATAATGCCCCCCCTTCTTCCCGTGACCGGCGTTCGAGTGCCTCTACGGTGGCCTCCGCCCGAGTCAACTCCTCCCTGCGCTTAACACGAGCCACCGCACACCAGGATATATCCACGCCACGTAGAGTAGGCTTCAGAGCCTCCCACATAGTCCCAACACTAAACACCAACCCCTCATTTGAAGCGAAGTATTGAGCAATGGCCTCCCGCATATGTGTATCGTATTCGTCATTCTGGAGGTTCCACACGGAGAGGCGCCATCTAAAGGGCTGTCGCCCCCGGCCCATATATAGCTCAAGGGACATTGGGGAATGATCTGAGAAGCCCCGGGGTAGTATCTCAGCCATCGCCACCCTACCACCCAGCACCCGGGGAATAAAGATGTAATCGAGCCTGGAGAAGGTTTTGTGGACCGCCGAGAGGTATGTGTATTCCCGCCCGCCACCATGAGCCCATCACCACACATCCAGCCAGTCGAGGCTGGTCACCAGTGAATTTAATTTCGTGGGTTGCCCCCTCCCCGGTCCACCCCCACCCCCACTCCTATCCCTGGCCAAATCCATAACATCGTTCCAGTCCCCGCCCACCACAGAAAGCATATCTGGCATATCTGCCCACAGGGCCAATAACTTCTCCACAAAAGACCACTGCAAGGTGGGGAGCATAAACACAACCCACGATTAAGGGAACTCCCAATTTTGCCCCTAATAAACAAATACCGTCCCTGAGGGTCGGCCCACTGCTGCGCATGGATATATGGGACCCTGCGATGGACCAAGATCGCCACCCCCTGGAGCCCCTTGTGAACCCTGCATGAAAGACCTGTTGGTATCCATATCGCTGTAGGCAGAGTGTCTTCGTCCCCATAAGGTGTGTCTCCTGCAACAGAAGAACATCAGCCCTCACCCTCTTAGCCTGATGTAAAATAGCCCCCCGATTAATCTTGTCCAGGGCCCCTCGCACATTCCAGCTTATAATTCGAAGGGTACCCGGGGTCCCGGGATCTAGACGAAGCGCGCTAGCCATAGGGGAGGGAACCTGCCCATACCATCGAGAGAGGACCACGGCTACGTGTGTGCACAAAATCATGGAAACTAATCGGAGTTGCGACTCGGAACTTTGAACAACCCCCCCCAACAAACCCCCACCCCATACCTCACAAACATTGAAGTATCTGTCGCGGTGAGGCGAGTACCCGAACCCCAACGGGGCCCCAGCACTGCCCCATCCAATGGATCCCCAACTTACAGCCCATACTTCTCGGACAGGACCCCGACCAGCCCAAGACTGGCGGGAAACCAGCCCACTCTAATATTCCCCTGACAGAGATACATCAGAATACTTGGTAAGCCAAGGGGACCACCACTGCCCCAACCCAACCCCAAGTGTCAAAGATCCAAAGTTAGGCGCCCAGGAGTAGGGCCCCCCCTAGCGGAAGCCCCACAAGATAGAGAGCGTCTCCGGGAGCGTGATCGCCTGTTGCCCCTCTGCTGCTGTCCCTTGGGGCCCTTCTGGGCAGCCTCGCTGGAGGAGGAGTCCGACTCCCTGCCGGGTGGCGTGTGGGCCCTCACCCGCACTGTCTCATCCGTCCATTGAAAGACCTCCTCCGGGGTGTCAAAGAAGTGAGTGCGGGATCGGTACACCACCCTCAGACGAGCGGGATATAAGAGGGCGTATGGGAGTTTAAGATCCCGCAAGCGGGCCTTCGCGGCCATGAATGACAGACGTTGTTGCTGCACATGTCTCGTATAGTCCGGAAAGATTAAGATGCGCACATTGTCATAGAGCAGAGGTTCCTTGGCTCGGGCCTGCTTGAGTATGGCGTCGCGGTCTAAGTAGTTCAGGAGTTTCGCTATCACTGGCCGCGGGCGAGCCCCCGGCGGTGGTTTCTGCATGAGCGCCCGGTGGGCCCGCTCCACGACGAAGCATTTAGACATAGTGTCCGGCGGCAACCAGCTCTCCAACCACTGCGTGAGGAAGCTGCTCCATGTTTCCAGCCTCGCAGCCCTACGGAAATCCCACGAATCTCAGGTTGTTACGTCGGGCCCGCCCTCTGCATCCTCCACACGCAGCGCCAGACCCTTCTGAGCCGCCTCCATGTTCGCCATTTTCTGTTTCAATATGGTGACATCATCCTCCACTCCAGAGATACGGGTCTCCGCCTCCGTGATGCGAGAGACCGCGTTGCGTAAGTCTTGCCGCAGCAGCATAACATCTGACCCTACTGCCCCGATCTTAGCATCCAGCATGTCCCTGGATTGGGTATTGGCCGCCATGAGGGCTGCGTTATCTGGGATAGCCTCCGACTGACCCCGGCCGCACCTGCCGCCGTTCCCGGGCCTGTGAATTTGTCGATCGGCCCATGTTTGGTGGACCCGCTCCCTTTGTCTCTCGTCATAGCTGCCCCCGGGGTCTCCCCGCAAACCCGGATAAAGCGAGGCTAAGCACTGGTATGTAGATGCAGAGGTTGGTGGGTCACCCTCTAGGATCCGATCCCTCCAGGCACTCCTCACCGTGTATATCGCTGCTGAGGATGAGGCCAGGCCCAGGCGCGCAGCCCGCCGAGTACCACCACTAGGCACAGGGACTTCTGATTATTGTAGTCATATGACCTGGACAGTCCCCCCGCACCTGTGCCTCTGAGCCGGGGAATAAGGCACTCAACCGCACCCCCCCGTGGCCCGATAGTGCCGCCGACCCCTCGCCGCCAAGGCTCACCGCCCACCGCCTTCGGAATCCACGTGAGGGATGTGGGCCCAACCTGTGGCAGTCCGTCTCACGTCCACTTCAAGTGGCTCCCCTCCTGCCCGCAGTACTCCCTCTCTCCTCACCTCCGCGGCCCGACCCGGCCGCCGCGCCGTCCTCCACGATTCCTCACATGCAGCTCCACGGAAGCAAGGTGGGGCAGCCGATCCCGGGGCCGCCGCCGCCAGCCCACGATGTCACCTCGGCCCCTGGGCCAGACCGTGCACAGGCGGGCAGATGGTCAAGGTCCTGCAGACCCCCGCTGTGGGCGCCCGCGTGGCGAAGGACGTGGGCCCAATCTGCAGCAGTCTGTCTCGCACCCACTTCAAGCGGCTCTCCTCCTGCCTGCAGCACTCCCCTTCTCCTCACCACCGCGGCCCGACTCGGCCGCCGCGCCGTCCTCCACGATGCCCCGCAAGCAGCTCCACAGAATCAAGGTGGGCAGCCGATCCCGGGGCCACCACCACTAGCCCCCAAGATCACCTCGGCCTCCCGGGCAAGTCCGCGCGGAGGCGGGCAGATGATCAAGGTCCTGCAGACCCCCGCTGTGGGCGCCCGCGTAGCAGGAAGGGGTCTGATGCCAGCTGCGGAGTTCATCGCCACGTGGCCCCACCGTTCACCAAGGCCACACCACAGCTTTGGCTGACAATGAAGGAAGCGGAGAGGGGGGGGAAAGAAGCACCTCCTGCAGCTTCCTCGGCGGCCGCGTATCTAACTGCCAGGCAGCGCCCCCGAAGCCAGGAAGCCAGGCCACCGCCTCCGCCGCTCCCCAGTCCTCCTCACCAGTGCCGCTCACTCCGGTTGCCGGGCGGTCCCGGGGCTCAACGCCGCCCGACGCCCCACGAAGCCGTCGTTCCAGCGCCAGCTCCTGCAGTCGGTCAGCCCGCCAGTCACCTGTCCTCACTTGCAGGCGAGGTTCAGGAGGGTGCGCGGTCCTCGATGTCTTCCGGGGAACCTCACGCAACTCCCCGGCTCCTCCTCAGCTGCCAGGCCCCTTTTTCCAAGCGATGCGATCTCGTCCACAAAAACGTAAGTAAGCGCCCCTAAGTCCCGCCAGGCATCCACCGGGGTGAATCAGCGACTCAGCGGCTCCCTTAGAGTTATTCAGGAGTCAGGGGGAACCAGGATAAATTAAGGATTATAGACGGGCTGGACGGAGCTCGCCTAACACACGTCCGCCATACTGGCTCGCTAGGCCACGCCCCCGTCCATCTCTCTTTTGAGGAAAGTCACACACAGTAGGGCCCAATCTAACAAACAGGTATGAGCAACCAACTTGTTGCTACCCCATCTTCTTCCCTGCTTCATACATGGGAGCACCTCAAGGTTCTTTGGGGTACCAAGTCCATGTCTTCAGGTCATGTGCTGTGCCTTATCATGAACACAGATCAGAAGGCCTTTCAACATCGGTGTTTACTAAAATGATGCTGTCAACAGCACTTTAAAACAAACATTGGCAAAGGCAATAGGTCTGGCATTGGTCACCTGCCTTTTGGGGATTCTTGTTTTGTTTTGTCATAGTTTGTGCAAAACCTTATTGTTGGGGGAAGTAGCCAGGCCATCAATCTAAAAAAATTCCATGGATAAAGCCAAAAACCTTTTTGAGTTTCAAAAAAGCACACGTTCCCATACTAGTCTCTGACGCAGAAGAGGACTACTTTGTGTGTGCATGTGCTCCTTGTGAAAGCTGTACCAGACTGATGAGCACTAATCAGGGTAAAACCGGTCATTGGTTGCTTGTGTTCTGTTTCAGGGATAACTTGGCCTGGCAGTTCAAGTTGCACTGTTCCCATTGGAGCAGGGTCAAGCCTAATTTGCATATGTCTGGGTCCACACTGAGGTGGAATATTGTGCAGAATAATGATGGGCTACAATACGGCCATGAGTAATCAGTGGCTGAGATCAATTTGAGCGTTTCATCCCATCACCTTTTTGTATGCTTCTTGCTTTCATGACGGGAGAGATGCGAGGAATGCATGCGCCGAATGGTTATTAGCCGAATCGGCAAAGACGCAACTCTCTAGACCTCCCCGCATCCCATGGGGCAATCATTACCCTGTGTAAAGTTATAGGCAGCAATTATGCCTATAACGATGGCCCATCAATGGCAATAATAACGCCCGTAATGAAGATCCGTATGTTAATGCACTTACTTGATTTCTTCTCTGAATACAGACAAAAACAGGGATCTGCCTCAATAGGTCCTGATGAAGACCAAAGGACCCATAGGCGCACACAAGGCTGAAACATGTTGAACAAACCAGCAGATGCGAAGGACTAAAAACATGTCCGAACAGCATCTCTTTGCTTTTAATCTTACTCCTATCCCGCCTTTCATTAAACCACATTCACAGGTATAGGAGGTAATTTTATTCTTATTTTGCATTAAATAGATCCCACCATTGTCTTCACCCAGACAATTTCTCTCCTGGTGTAGGCTTTGCTTATTGGGAGAATCCAGTATCCAAGTTAGAGGCCCGAAGATGATGCAGAAATAATATACACTGCTGGCTGTGATAAGTGGTTGAGGGTCTCAGAGACAACATCTCCGAGACTCTTGTACATAGATTGGTGTGTTTCACTCTTTTTTGATTTGTAGAGCATTGCATCTGGAGGCTGAGAGAACTCCTTTCTGCTTCTACCTCCCCCATCCTGATTTATAATAATATTACTTACCTATGCCTGCTGAAGGCAGCTAATACAAACTGTACAAGGTGTCTGCATTGTACGTACTATGTGTGTATGTTCATTCCTTAAAAAACTAAATGAAAAATCTGGAAAAAAACAGGTGCTGTAACAAGATAGATAAAATCACTGAAGACTTCCTTCTGTCTTTAGATATCAAAGCTTCACCATTTGCAGGCAACACCCAGCTGTGTGACTAGGCAGAGTGGTGATATATAGTGTATCTGTTTTTTCTCTTATCAGTTTCCCCTATTTCTAAGCAACACATCATTCCGCGTATGGTTGGTAGGGGGTTCAAGGAAGTGCGGAAATATACATTGCTACTGTTGGATCATGACTACAAGATTTGTGCATTTTGACCCACCACAATTCAAGGAGTTTGATGATGTTTTCAGTCGTAAGGAGGCTTCAAGACTTCCTCCACAGAGGAATTATAACTGCATCTTTGATTTGAATGATACACCAAACAGCCAATACCAGGAGGTGAGAGATGAATACTATTGTGGGTAAAAGCCAAAGACCACTCCATGTATAGTATAAAAGACAGGTGCACTGTCAAGCCATGCCTAAAAACAACTGCAACACTTCCTTAACAATTAATTTTTAGGATAAATTACCAGACAAAGTGTAAGGAGATGCGACTTTGGATAGAGACAATGCTCTAGACAAAGCGTTGAAAGGAAAAGGGATGGTCAGCAATGGGGGAGTGATGGGTCAGGCTATAAAGAGTAAACACAAAAGAAGTAGGTAGCCACTAATTAATGTACAAGCAGTGAAAAAGCGTTTGGTACTGGAGATCCAGAAGTAGTACGTTATGTAGAATCTTAAAGGAGGTCTAGAAGGCCATCCTTAATGGAAGAGGATGTCTCACACACAATTTTGTGTCATGCTTCATCATAGGCATCCTCTCCCCACCCTGGTAAGATGGTACTCGACCTCCACGAAGACTTCTGGCGGTAGGATGGAGTTCTTACATAATACTTACAGGATAAAGCAGGATCCAGTTAAAATAAAAATGCCTTCAGGTTCCTCGGTTATCACCTTTATTAGTGAGGTCCTGAGGTACGTTAAAATCAAAGAAGTTGATGGACCCTACAGAGAATAATGTCTCTGATCCATCTCTCAAAAGGCCAACATGTTTCTGCCCATGCAAAGAGCCATTTAGGTCTGGGGTATTCATCAGGGCTGTCGGATCCCTACATCAACCAGAAAAGTGGTGTCCTCTGCGTCCTTAACTAATAGGGAAGGGGAATCCACCTAAGGTGTACCCAAGTGAGTCCTACCTGGGACAATCTCATGCATAGCTCATCATGTGCCTGTCAGGGTGAAAAATAATAAACAGGGAAAGGTCAAGACAACAATATCTTGTGTCAGTCGTAAATATTATTAGGCTGATACCCACCCCGGTGGAACACACGACTCCAATCATTGATCTCCTACATCATAAAAATGATCACCCAACACGTGTACAAGTAAACATAATTAATGCATGTGAGTGGGTGAAAAAAACGCAAAAGTCCATCAAAATCCCATTAGGAAAATTCTAGTGATAGTTTAGGTAACAACCAATTTATTCAGTCTGTATGCAAAGAATTCATTAGTTCTCTATTAAAAACTATTATTCGGGTTCTAGGAGTACTATATCCTGCGTATTAGTCAATCGGCACTAGGTATTAATAGTGATACAAGATAAAAAAAAACCTTGCTCCTTACCCTCGATTAAAGGGGGTACCTCATGTTTGGTCAAAGGGAGGGGTGGTGGCCTTCATAGTTACACACTAGAAGAAGGGCAGATCAAAATGGAAAATCATAAACGGGAGGAGTAACATAAGGTAGGTATAGGTAATTGACTTTCTCCCATTCAGAGGAATACAACAACAAAGTACCATACCCAGTCCTCTTATTCCCATTGTTATTAGTAAAACGGTTCACTTTCGATTGACAGGTGAAGCCATAGGTTCCGCAGTAAATGTTAGTGAAGTAATTAGATGGACGTGATCTTTATAAGTCTGAATTGCGCTTAGAACCCAAAGGGTCAAGGTCGGCTACTGTGCTTAATGAGCCTTCCTTGAGACCAAAAGCAAATACACACCAAATAATCGTATTCAGAGATTAGGCTATATTCGGGCCAGGTTTTAATTGTATCCGTAGTAGACTACGGTCAAAGGGAACCGTTAGTATAAAGTCCCTTCCAAACTGCCACAACAAACCAGGGTATATCCTCAGAACATTATTTTGTGGTGTAGGCAAAAAGCAAATTTAGTTATCTCTCTACAGAAAATTAGTTGTAGTAGATTTCAAATTGCACACGAGTACACATTACACTCCAAGACAAAATGGTGGCGTACGTGCACCCTGCAGAGAGTCAGCTTGTATCCAAAATATAATTCCCACATGAAGACGAGTAGCCGGTATATGTGCGACTCACTACTTGGTAGAAAATTGATACTCATATAGTCATTCCTCATACTTATGTGCTGGCATGCAAAATGTTGCCGGTATATGCGAGACTCACACCTTGGTCTATCTAATTACTTCACTAACATATACTGTGGAACCTATGGCTTCACCTGTCAATCGAAAGTGAACCATTTTACTAATAACAATGGGAATAAGAGGACTGGTACGGTACTTTGTTGTTGAATGGGGGAAGGTCAATTACCTATACCTACCTTATATTATCCCTCCCGTTCATGATTTTCCTTTTGGATCTACCCTTCTTCTAGTGTGTGTCTACGAAGGCCACCACCCCTCCCTTTGACCGAACATGAGGTACCCTCTTTAATCGAGGGTAAGGAGCAAGGTTTTTTTATCTTGTTATCACTATTAATACATAGTGCTGATTGACTAATATGCAGGATATAGTACTCCTAGAACCCGAAAAATTGTTTTTAATAGAGATCTTTGTTGTTGTATTCCTCTGAATGGGGAAGGTCAATTACCTATACCTACCTTATATTACCCCTCCCGTTTATGATTTTCCTTTTGAATCTACCCTTCTTCTAGTGTGTGACTACGAAGGTCACCACCCCTCCCTTTGACCGAACATGAGGTACCCCCTTTAATCGAGGGTAAGGAGCAAGGTTTTTTTATCTTGTATCACTATTAATACATAGTGCCGATTGACTAATACGCAGGATATAGTACTCCTAGAACCCGAATAATAGTTTTTAATAGAGAACTATTGAATTCTTTGCGTACAGACTGAATAAATTGGTTGTCACCTAAACTATCACTAGGATTTTTCTGATGGGATTTTGATGGACTTTTGCAGTTTTTTCACCCACTCACATGCATTAATTATGTTTACTTGTACACGTGTTGGGTAATCATTTTTATGATGTAGGAGATCAATGATTGGAGTCATGTGTTCCACCGGGGTGGGTATTAGCCTAATAATGCTAAAAATAATAATAATGATAATGTAAAAAAAAAAAAAAATGATTACGACTGACACAAGATACTGTTGTCTTGGCCTTTCCCCGTTTATTATTTTTCACCCTGACACGCAAATGATGAGCTACGCATGAGATTGTCCCAGGTAGGACTCACTTGAGTACACCTTAGGTGAATTCCCCTTCCCTATTAGTTAAGGACGCAGGGGACACTACTTTTCTGTTTGATGTAGGGATCCAACTGCCCTGACGAATGCCCCAGACTTTAATGGCTCTTTGCGTGGGCAGAAACATGTTGGCCTTTTGAGAGATGGATCAGAGACATTATTCCCTGTAGGGTCCATCGACTTCTTTGATTTTAACGTACCTCAGGTCCTCACTAATAAAGGTGATAACCGAGGAACCTGAAGGCACTTTTAATTTAACTGGATCCCTCTTTATCCTGTAAGTTTTATGTAAGAACTCCCTCCTACCGCCAGAAGTCTTCGCGGAGGTCGAGTCCGCCCTGGTAGTACCATCTTACCAGGGTGGGGAGAGGATGCTTATGATGAAGCATGACACAATATTGTGTGTGATACATCCTCTTCCATTAATGATGGCCTTCTAGACCTCCTTTAAGATTCTACATAACGTACTACTTCTGGATCTCCAGCACTAACCGCTTTTTCACTGCTTGTACATTAATTAGTGGCTACCTACTTCTTTTGTGTTTACTGTTTTAGAGTGGGGACAGTAGGTTGACTGTTACTTCACCTGACTCTCTCCTTTTTGTGGTTAATGTCAAGATATAAAGATACTTTTCTAAACTGTTTTTATTAAGTTTTTGAAGGAGTGGCTTCTTAGCAGTTCTATACATATGGAGCTGAAACAGTTTCTGATCACATCACAAGATAACCAGTGAATGAGAATGGGAGAGTGAAAGCAGCACATCAACCACAATTGTTACAAAGGGAAAGAAGACAAGAGTGAGGGGTGTCAGAGAATGACAAGGGATAACAGGGAAGAATCTCAATGCAAAGGGAAAGAGATGGTCTTCTATACTGTAGTAGAGGAGTACAGTGCAGAGATACAGGGGTCATAGTGTTGTAGTGGTTAATAAAGGGAGAGAGCTCCCCAAACATTAGATATGATAGAGAGTCAAAGGAGCACATAGATTTTGGTGTCATATGGATTGTGGCGGGAGAGTACAGGACACAGTTGAATGGGCAGTAGCCATTGGGAGTAGAGTGAGGCACATAAGCATGGGCATGAGGGGTCAACCTGCCAGAGAGAGGGAAATGGGATATAAATAGGTGAAATAATTATTCATATGTACATGTTGGGAAAAGATCTCTTTGGGGGGCACCCTTTGAATGGTGGGCTTGTGGAGCTGCTAGGACTGTAGGGTCTGATGGGGAAGTAGTGCTGGAGACTGCTGCATGTCTATCCTGTTCAGTCTTTCCCTGTGCCAGAATTTGTCTTTCCAGTCCTGTTTTTCTTGGTTCTGCCGGGCTTAGTCTTACCTGGCCTTGCCTTCAAAAATGTCAATATCCTACCTTATACTTTCTGCAAAAATGGTACTCCTGATGCTGTGATTAGGGGATGTAATTGAGTGTCGGATGTGACAACATTCTAAATTTTTGCCTAATTTTGTTGCATATACAGAACATGCTTTGGGTTTTGCCGTGGAACCCTTGGTCTCAGTTCCACTTTCCTGTATTATTAAAAGGGGGATGTTGTGTAGTTAGAGGGTGTTGGGTTGGTGTTGAGCATGTCCACAACTTTGAGTGTGCCACATTTTTTGCCAGGTCTCTCAGAAAAGGGCTGAAGTTCGATGATTGAATCCACACCACTGGATTGAAGTCAATGTAAATGTTTTTTTCTATAATCATAATTTTGGGTGAGAATTAATATTAAAAACGAGTGATTTTTGTCATTGATTTGAGACGCAAATGTTGAAGTAATATGATTGTAGTTGAAACTAGTCTAATAGGATCTGCAGAAGTATGTTTATGAATGTAGTTTAGTTGTGTGGCATTTTCATAAAATCACCATATTAGTTAACACGGATGCTGTTTTGATGTTGCTCATTCCACTTCTGCTCTTCACCCTCCGATCTCATTCCCCTGCATGTCTCCCCACCACAAAGGCTCAACAGAGCAAGAGTAATGCTGATGTAACTGTATTTCTTCTAATATGTGATGGAGTGAATTTCCTCATTTTGTAAATTAAAACACCTTTAAATGCAAAGTGCACATTTCTATGCCGAAGAACACACACATAATAAACACAAAATTTGTAATAGGTAGTCAAATTTTGGCATTGTAATCACACAAAAGAAGTGACATAATGTACTGACCTAAGTTACCTGAGTACTGATGCTATATTAAATGTTGACTATACATGTTAGGGTTAAGAGACCTGTTTTCTCATTAAACTGTTGTCTTGCACAAGATGTTTTTTTTTTCCACTGCAAATGCTGTAACTTTGCAGAAGCCTTCTGTTAGTTAGTGAATAGGGGTTTGTTATGAATTTATGAATTAGACAACTGATAGTGAGCTTTTCTCCAGGAGGAGATGGCAGGAAGCGCGACTCGTGGGAAGAACCGTCTGAACCACAAGATGTGCTCAGTGTAACATTTTTAGTACTCGAGTCTGTACTTCATTGTGAAGACATGAGAAACTAGGGAGTTTACCTGCTCCCAGAGTTTGCTGATGATTGATTGGTTGGTGGTAATGGGGAATGCAAGATTTGTTGTAAATAATGCTTTGGGAGAATTATATTAGTGTGTGTTCCTTAGTTTAGTCAGGACTGTATAGGAGAGTCCCCATCTGAGCCCTTTCCTTTCTCACCCAGAGACTAGGTATGCCTGGTGATTTATAGCTGAGGATACTTTCCAGCTTTACAATTTTTTCATTACTTAAGCGCTAGGGCTTCATTCCTATGCATTTTTTTTCTTATATCAGAACCCTTCATTTGGGTTTCTGAAACTGACAACATACCTTGCTTTTGGAAGAAACTGTCCTTCTATGCCTAAACCCCTATTAATTTAGATTTTAACATTTCCTTTGTGTATCTCTATTTTATTTGCAATTCTTACAAATGTAGTATTTTATATTGTTTTGAAATATTGAGTAATGGATTATTTGAATCTTTACTAATGATATTTACATTTAAAATTTACTAAAGGAATAAATAAGTTTTGAATAATTTTTTAAATAAAACCCTTTAACCTACACCAACCATCTTTATTGATTCTTGTGAAACCCCAATTGGACTTTGCTGTTTATGGTGTTTGATGTAAATCATCTCTCCTTCTCGACAAACAAAGGTCCATACAACCAATGGTGGGGATTATTTAATGATTATGCTTGAGGATTGAGATACAGGAATCCCCACTCCGGCACATGTACATATTGTGAATTAACCTTCTACTGTTCATAACTGTTGCAACTATTCAGGGTTCTTCCATTCTTTTACTGTACTATTGCTAGGCTTAGCAATCTTCGGCTGATGCATAGCCTATTATTCAGAAATGTTGTATATTAGTTGAAGTGCCTATGATAACGTGATGCTGAAGATGCTTGATTATTTCTCAGAAAATGGAATAGTGCTAATGCATAATGTTATTTATGTGGATTTCTCTGATTTGTCAAAAAAAAATGATAGATGGGATCATACCTTACTGAATCTGTGGTTTAGCTAATTTCCTATGTACAAATTCTGTATAAGAGCCCCTTGATTCTGGGGATGATTGAGATTTTTGATGACCTTCCTGTTTTTCTAGAAGCACTGTCCATTTTATTTAGGAGATTTTCGTGAACATCTAACAGCTATGGATACTGTTTGTTTCTTTTATCAATTTTGCTTTTCATTTGGGACTTAGAATAATTCTGATTTCTGACTATGTATTTTGCATTTGAGCCTTGATGGCAATTCTGACTTTTACTCTGTACTGCTTGATACTGAGATTTTGTAAAAAAACAAAAAAACCTTTAACTTCCCCTTATCTAGAACTTAGTTTTTGAGTGGTCTACATTAATTATTTGCAACTATGCTTGCTAATATTGGGTCTGATGTTGAGGAGGATGCCTTTTTGCTCAAGATCAACTCAGGAATGGAACCACCAGAGGTAAATTTTGGGTGATCTCAATTTAGGAGTGTGATGTATTTGGGGGTTTGGTGATCTGCTTCGATATATAAATTCACTGTACTATTGATTTAGAGCATGTGATATCATAGGGGATAAACGGCAGGTAGATAGCTGAGGTACAGAGAAGTGAGGGACAAATGCACACTGTAAACAGTTGACATACTTGATAAAAGAGGGAGAGAGAGTCATAATGGTAGTGGTTGCTTCCAACTGCTGGGAAATTGTTTTGTGGACTATATGTGGCTCACAATGTACATGGAAAGGGCTATAAAATGCTCTGTTGATAGACGCCTTAAAGTGGCCATCCAGTGTAGAGAAAAAATGTAATTCTCAGTACTTAGTTTTTGATCACAAACAATTATTAACAATAGGCAATCTAGTATGCTTAGGTTTTGAAAGCTATTGTGACACCATTCAGTGGATACCCCCTTTAAAGGAGGAGTGGCAAACCTGGTGCTTCTAAATGCAGTCTCTTTGAATGCAACCAGTCCCAGAGAAAATGCTTATTGGTTGTGCAATTAATAATTCAGATATCAAAAGTGTTAGAAATTGGGTTTCTGGTTGGCAGAGGTATGCATCCTGTTCAGGTAGGAACCACAATCCTAGTCAGGGTAAATCAGATACACACCTAAAATTAACCTGTGCTCACCCCCTGGTAGCTTGGCACAGAGCAGTCAGGCTAAACTTAAGAGGCAGTCTGTGGAATGTTTGTGCCACTCTTCAAACAGCAAAACAATGAAAACATCACCCCAAAAATAATCCACACCAGGTTAGAAGAAGAGAGCCCAATTTAATGAGCAAAACAAGACCAAAATGATAAAAATCCAATAAGTAGAACTTGAGATATGAAATATTCAAGAATAAACTGTAAACTAGAGCTTAGAAGCAATGAGCGCTTATGTGAGTTATCTAGTCATGCTGGACCGGGACAAAGTGAGGCCTGCTGAACAAAAGTACCTTACTACTGGTTGCGTTGACAAAGATCCGGGGTGCAGCCAAGTGATGCGTCAGTGTTCTAAAGGAGCAGCACTTCATATCCACTTCCAAGGGCCCAGGACTGGATTGGCACCACTTGGCAGGGCAAGACTCACAGCTGGCAGGCTCCAGGTGCTGTAGCAGGGTGGTTGGAAGTCTTTGATGTCACTGAAACTTCAGAACAGGAGGCAAGCAGGCAAGCCCTTTGAGTCACTTTGGTTCTGCGTTGGAGAGATGCAGGTTCAGTTCTTCTCACTACCAGGCAAGAGGGCATCAGGCATCAGGTCAGCTCAGTAAAGCAGGGGTCTAAAAGAGTAGTAGCCCAGCAGAGTACCAGCCCAGCAGAGTGGCAGTCCTTCTAACAGCACAGCAGTCCTTCATCCTGACAGAGTATTCACAGGTCCAGATTTACTGGTTTTCTATTGCTCCTACACACACTCTGAAAATGGCCTACTTTTTTGCAACAATTACTAATAGCTGGGTAGTCTGCAAAATTACTAATGTGGTTTTTAGAGCCGCATCTGAAAACAGAACGTTGTATGTTTTTTCTGAGTGAATTTTTGTGATTTCCCTTTCACATTAACAGAACATAACGAGTTGTCCTGCTCTGGATCAGGAGAAGACATCACATTTAGGCACGGGCTGGAGTCTCCGTGCATGACTTTACTTGAAATGGCTGAACGTTCGATGCTCAGGGCTAAGTCAATTACTTCAGATAGTGATGGGTTTTTACTGCCTAGGATCCTTTCTTTCATTTTGCGGGAGGCACAGTGGAAAACAAACTGATCCCTAATGTAATCATCTGCTATGGGACCAAAACCACACTTGGTTGCTAATACTCTGGGAGCCGAAATGTACTCTTCTACCTTCTTCTCCTCCTTTGTTTCATTTTATAAAAATTATGGCGTACCAGCATAATGTTTGGTTCATCTGAAAACTGTTTTTTAAGTCTTGCTATAGCCTTCACGTATACATTCCATTGACTATCACCAGAACGAGCCTGGGGTGGAGAAATGGGTGCAATACTATCAAAAGTTCTTTGAGCTGCTTGACCCAGGTTCCCAAATAACAAAGTATATTTCCGCGCGGGACTGTAATCCACTGCGTCGATGGCCACCAGATGATTTTCAAATAACCTGAACCATTCCGACCATATAATAGCCGGTCTCCCAGGTTTGCTCAGAAAAGGCGGTGGTTGAGTGATAAGATGCGTATTAGCCATGGTCGGAATTAGAATGACTAAAATGAAGTCAAAGGAACTAAATCAATGTGAGAGTCTCAAATGGCTTCTCCTAAACACAGCCATGTAGATGAAGGAATAGCATCCAGAGTCTTAAATGGCCAAGCAAAAAAGTAGCTGTGTAGCATCCTCCCCACCAGACAAAATTAACACTCCTCACCTCCAATAATGAGCTCACAGGCTTAAGGAACGAAGCGGTGATCCTTTACACCATACTACAAGATCGAATTGACACTTCTCACCTCCAATGATGCATGAGCAGCCTATAAACCAGGCCGCTGGCCAAGGAGAACGAAGCGGTGCACTATACTGCTATGCCGAAGGTACTGCGTTAAAGCTGCCAGGTACCCGCTTGCTCAGACGCTGTAAATCGAAATGGACGAATCCAATATAGTCGACATGTTACGTCTGACGTCAGGCAGTGTGTGTCCGATGATGAGCCAGTCGCGTTGCAGGCTGGATGACGACTGCAGAGGAATGACTGCTCGCGAGCGCTCGCACGACAGTGCGCTCAAGGAAGAACGCTCACGCTGCCCAATCTGTCTCCAATCCTCAGGAAAACGCAGAAAAGTGCGTATTCAAGAAAACACGCCTCCGACAGGGATCACGCACCACGGTGCGTCCGCTCACAAGCCGGAAGACTCGCTTCACTGCCTTCCTTCCAAACTCTCCAACGATAGGGGAGAGGAGTTGGCCTAACGGCTAGGGCAGACGACCTCAAGTCTGGGGAACCGGGTTTGAGCCTCGGCAAGGACGCGCCACATCCTGTGATTCTGGGCAAATCACTTAATCTCCCAGTGCCTAACATAAATTAATGTGTTCTCATGTAACGCAACTGGTGCTCGTGTAAAGCGCTCTAATACCCAATACCTTCGGGTCAAGATTACGCTATATAAAACTCTGCAAAAAAAAAAGATTAACTCCAGGAGTCTGCCGATCGCCCCTGCTCCGCGTGGGTGAACACGGTGGGTGGAAACCAGTTTCCCAGTCGTCGCCAGATGGAATAAGTATGAAGGTGAGTCTGGAGTTACTTTTAGAAACTTAGTTCATTGCTGTGGTTCCACCCACAACATGAAGCGACCTCCTGGCCCGGTGATCGGACTGCAACTGACACGATGCCATTCGAAGCCCGGTCAGTGCCCACTCTATGCGTGGGACACATTCAAGAAATAACATTGAGCAACAATGAACAGGTCTCGCGCACAGTCATGCGTGATACACATATCCAGTAATGACACTACAACATTCACATCCTGAAGTTGCAATGTATCTGATGAATGTTACCCACTCTTGTTCTTATCCTAATATAACTACTAATGTCAAAAGTCAAGTAAAACCCCCAAAAATTGTTTAAAAAAAAAACACTTGCTGGAACATAACATAGCGTGTATTTGTAAAGAGCACTTTCGCCCCGGGGTATCTTGCCGCTGAATAACAGATGTTTATTGTTACCCAACTCAATGTAGAAGGTCTTAATTAATTGTTTCAGTTGGAAAAAACGTGTTTGGTTCTCCCACACCCATAATTAGGTGGAGCGAAATTAACACATAAGATCATGCTTTAACTTAGCTCAGCTTAGGATATAATCAGGGCCTTAGAGATGATATGATCGTGAGGGGCTTGAAAGACACCAAAAAACTGATAAATCCAATTGGAGAAGAAAGAAGAGCAATTAAGTTAAGAATACACAAGGAAGTGACAGATTAAGATGCAGTAGCAGTTAAAAACGGCACAACATGGGAAAAAAAAGTGGAAACAATATGGGGCTGTTGGTAGCCCCAAGTAGGGCAAATCCTGGAAACGGGAAGTGGAATGACATATGGGATGCTGGGTAAGATGCCAAAATCAGTGTTTCTGCACCTATATCTGCAGGTTTTTGCCACATTCTCACCTATTTTACAGGCATATTTCCACCTGCTTTTGGAGGCGGATATGTCCCCAGAAGTGTGAGGCTCAAATTAAGCATTGGTTAGGTACAGCAAATCTATGTATATTTACCTATTGATATATTGGTCCTTGATATTTTGCCTATGATTTTAAGGTATCTTGATATTGCCTACTCGATATTCCTTACCTCTGCCACCAAATGACTTAGTGAGACAAAACAAGTGTGCCCAACTTTTCAAAGAATGTTTTCCTTGACCCTTATATCCACCTACCTATCCATTCTTCTTAACATTCTACTTCCTTATTCACCTTTCCTTCTTTCTATCATTTCTCCCATGCATTCATCAATCATTTCGCCCAACCATTAATTTTTTCACCATCCCATCCATCCACTGACAATCCATCCATCTGTTTCTGTATTCATCCACCCACCATTCACCTTTCATCATGCATCCTTCCATTCATTCATTTTTCAGCCTCCATCATTCCATCCATCTAATGACCATTACGTTCATACACTGATCCATCAACTCACTGATCCATCCTTTCACTGGTCCATTCATCCTTTAGCCCTTCCATCCATCCTTCTATCCACCTATCCATCCTTCCATCCATTCATTCATCCACTCTTTCTTCCATCCATCCACTCTTTCTTCCATCCATCCTTTCACCAATGGAACTTTTCATCTTTCCATCCATCATTTTGCCTTTGTATCATTCAAATGTGTACTCTTTCTTCCATTGCTCTTTTCACCCTTCCTTTCAACTTTCCATCCTTCCTTTCATGTTTCCTTCATACCGTTCACAATCCCTTTCCTAGTTTCCAGTACCTACAGATTCATCATTCTTTCTTTTCTCACCTTGTTTTCTTTCTCACACTCATTCCTTTTGATACTCCGTCTTTTTCAATATTTTCATCATTTTTTTCTTCTTGACTGAAGTTGATTCATTTTTGAGTCCCTGAGCTTTACCCCTGACCCTGCCTTTGGATTCCCTTAAAGCAAGTTTATTAGCTTTTTGCCTACAGAAAGAAGCGACTAATATACATCTAACAAATGTTTTAGTCTGATACAGATGATGAGGTAATCATTTCCAATGGCAACCCCCACTTTAGCTGCTAAAGCGGGGGGGTTCACAACGCCACTGGTACCAGAATATCGTAGTCAGAATATCATCTGAGATAAACATTATAAAGTATCATGGACACATATATGCCCCCGTCGGAATTAATAATACAAAACCTACACCTAACAAGTCGATGATTTTATAAGCAATATTTAGAACATTAAATTGTCAGACAACATTCCATACTATGATATTCTGACGTCCACCAAAATGTATTCAGGGAGATAACTAGGATTTGCCAAAGGGTCAGCATTTGCAATATAATATGAGACTCTAGTACCACATAACCCAGAATTGCAAAGATGAACTAGACCCCTAAACAAGGTGTTTGAACAAAGTCAGAGAAAACGTTTGAACAATTAGAATGGTTCTGTCTCTGCAATTCATAAATTTGGCGTGGTGGAAGTTTCACAAATAAAGACAATATGCGACATCACAACCCTACAACACAAACAAAGCCTTTTGCTTTGTGGCCGAAACTTTCATTACTGGTTGAGATTTAAATTGACATAATATGGACTGTTGACACCTGCTGAAAATGTTACTTCCTACTACATGTTGTCAGGTTGTTCAGGCTGACACTGGTGCTTTTGTGTGTTCAACTATGAATCTTCTTTTTGTACAATGTGACGTTTCAAACTGAGACTGTATGATTGTTGTCACCCTAGGCTCTGCTACTTCTTCTGGTGGGCTGGGAGAAACAGACTTCCTCTGGACATCAGTCATCACTGCTCATTTATTCACAATAAATGAATCTGTACCTAATGTTCTCAGGTTGCATGATGTCAAGAGCACCAGCACTGCACACAATTCTCATGTTTGCTTCCAGTGTGGTACATGTTGTCTATGTTCATGTAGGTGTTTTGGCTGTTGTTTATATGCCTTGCAATTTCAGGGATTGCCAGTGGAAGGTACTAGGTCACTTCCTAGATTATTCTTTATGTTTCTTGTTATTTATAGGATGCTTTGTTCTTTTTCTCTTTCTCTCTCAGGACACAAGGCTGGCAGAAGTAGTTATGTGTAATTTTAACCTATATGGTCTCCACAGGTTGAGGGTAACACAGTGGTATTCCGACAACGTTTTTGTGATTTTTCTGTAGCCTACATTTGTTGTATTTGCTGTGTATATCCCTAATTTGTTACTGGGTATAGAGATGCCCTCATTTCTCCGATGTAACGTGGTCTTAGCCAGAATCACATGTGTCATTAACTTGATCCTGGACTCTTCAGAATATGGGTTGCAGTGTCATTGTCCAACAGCCTGTACTCTTTGCCCTGTGGGTGCCATCTGAGACATTGCCACTGCTGCAGGTTGGATAACTTTATTTTTGCTGGTATACTTTTTGCACCCGTGGTTTCTCATTTGGGCTTTATTTGAAAATATAATGAACAAAAATGATTCTGACTTTTTTGTTGAATATGTATGTAAATTCACACTTGAAATGTATCCTTAATTAGTCATGATGTAAGCATAGTAAAGCTAGGAATTTGGGCCAGGAAAAATTTCATTAGGTGATTAAACACTACATATTGCGCTTAATGTTTTTTCCCTTAGCTGGTTGTACTGTTTCGCATAATTTTCAGAAAACGTCTGGCGGGAAATGTGTGCAGTAGCTTTTGGGTATTTTTCTACCCGAACCAGTTCCTGACAGTATTTTAAGTGACTTTTGTACACGAGGGACCAATGAAACGTAATTTGCACAATAATCTTAATATGTGGAGAAACTACTTTTATCACACAAAATAAAACATCCACAATTTTGAGCACAACTTTTAGGCATTCGGTTAGTTGGCTCCAAGGGTTAAGGTGAGTCTAAAAGAAGTAGTTATGTTAAAGGTTTAGTTTAGGGTTATATTTAAATTTAGGGTTGGGATTAAGGTGAAGATTAGGGTTATGCTTGCCAAAGCCGTTAAACCTGGGTCAAATCCTATTTTATTTGCAGAACCAATGTAATCTCTATGTGTGATTCAAGCAGTTCAACATGTCTCACCGTCCAGGGATTTAATAGGTCAAATATTGTTAACCACCTCAATGCAACTCATATTTTTAAATAAACTGGCTTGATAAGGATGGAACTCAAAAGCCTGCCCTTTGCAGTTGACAGACTATTCTGACTTCTCAATCACAGATTTAGGAGTTTTAGGGGCATATGTATCACCAAACAGATTTGCGAGTCCTTAATAGCGATTTTTTGCGAATCGCCATTAAGGACTCACAAAGTGCTATGTATGTAGGAATCGCAATTATTACGCATTCCTTAATTGCGACTCGCAAATTGCGAGTCGCAATTAAGGAATCCCTTCCCATTCATTCCTATGGGCCAAGAGGCTGAGTGGTAATTTGCGATTCCTTAAGGCAATATCGCAATTTGCGATGCCTACTAGCATAGCATTTAGGGAATCGCAAATTGCGTTTCTCTAAATGCATGCGCAAAATAGGGAATCGCAATTTTTGCGATTCCTTATTTTGCAAGTAGGTTTTTGCCTACCTACATAGCACACAGCTAAATTGCGATCGCAAACGCTGAATTTCAGCGTTTGCGAACGCAATTTAGCTTGGTACATCTGGCCCTTAATCACCTCAAACTGGAAACATCGAAAAATACAAAGTATGAGGATTCATTGGATCTTTAATCGCTCAAATAGCTCTACCTGATACAAATCATCCAGGATAAGAAGCAGTCAGGGTGAAGGTGAAAGCTATGGTGAGGAATACACATGAGGTTGGCATTGATTGCGCCATTGGTTATTACGGTTTATTCATATTTGTCAATGCAATTCATAATTATCAATCCCTCTTTATCACGTCTTTAGAAATGCATCACTGCATTTTTGCATTGCTTATTATCACTTAGTTTCATTGGCTTGGGCATTGTGATAAGTTAATGCTTTGTCACATATCGATGAAAATCTCCTTTTTCATGTGAACTATATTACAATTCCCAAAATGTGGGCTACATTTAGAATCTCTATGGGGTATTGATTTGATTTTCCACTAAACATCCACTTAGCTTGCAGCACAGTTATGGAATCAGTGCACCCACAATAGTGCATGATTTCTAGGTGGTTGATGAGGCACATTTGTTGAAAACTTAGATCTACTTGGAATGTCCTTATAATGTCAAAACTGGTGAGGGAGAGGAATAATGTTGTAATTCTGTAATTACTTTCTGGTAATCCATATTACAGCAAGTCCTACACTTGGTGTCAGAGTTGTAAGTTCTCTTCCTGCCTCCCTAATGCCTAGTATGTGCATTCAACTAATATAGAACTCCTTGGAAATTACAAACAGGTCTTCCATGTTAAAGACCTAGTATTTCCTGTCATGAGGGCAAGAACAAGGGCCTTAAGCATATGTTTAACTGTTATGTTTATTAGACATTACTTACCCCATACTGTTAGGATTGTGACAAAGACGAGTAACACTCAGCAAAAAAAGTACTATTAGTAAATATCAAAGCATTAATCTTGAACACAGAGCAGCCATATGTTTAGATCATATATAAAACACATATGATCTCCACAATCTTAATCTGGATACTAGGATTGGCAAAGTAAGTCAAACTTTGGGATTTTGATTGTAATAAATTGGAGTATTAGTCGAGGGGAGTGAGACCCACCTCAAATAATAATCACAATCCTTGTCAGGGTGAACCACAAAAGTCTCTAAATAAACATGTGCTTAATCCTCTAGCAACTTGGCACAAATCAGTCAGGCTTAACTTTGACTCAATGCATACAGTATTTATGCAGTGCTCAAATAGTAATAATGTGAAAATATAACACAATAAAAATTCCAGACCTCTTTAACCCCTTCGATGCTCGTGACGAGCTCAGCTCGTCATGCTGCGCGGTAGCGCTGTGCGCATGACGAGCTGAGCTCGTCACGACCACACCCGCGATCGGAATGTCCAGCACACGAGAGGAATTCCGATCGCGGTCAAGGGGTTAAAAAACCTAGAGTACATTTTAATAAATAAAAATACACCAAAATGGCAAAAATCAAATAAGTTGAACCGGCGATATGAATTTTTAATGCTTGAATTAAAGATAGTGGCAAAAAGCATAAAGCGCCAATCGCAGTTATCTGGTTGCGCTAGACCGGGTCAAGGTCAAAACGGGTTAGGTATAGGGACCAGGTTCATCCTGGTGGAAGATTTTCCTTCTTAGAAACTTATATAGAGGAAAAGTGGTTGTTGACGAGTCGTCAGCAGGGCAAGCTGGATCTAAAGTGGAGCTCAATGACGGAGGGTTGCTAAAGAGCAGGGTCCTGGTGTGGTCTTCAAAGAAGACAGGAAAGCATTAAGTGAGCAAAGTCTGAAGTCTGTACACAGGAAAGCCTCAATTTTGACAGTTGCTACTCAGCATTGGTCTCGATGAAGCCCTCTCAAATCTGTTCTGGAAGTCAGATGTCACTCAGTGGGGCAAACCAGCAAGTTGAATCCAACCGGCTAGTTAATGTTGATGCCTTCAGCTCAACAGTGGTCCCAGTTTCTCACAGGTTCTCTGGAGGAAAAGATGGCAAAAATTCCCAGCTTTTGCAGTTTGGTCAGAAGGAGTACACTCTAACACCAACCAAGGGTCCAGGACCCGGGAGGCACCTTTTGAGGGTTAGGACTCATTCCAACATAAGTCAGCATCAGTGCCCAGGGCAGGTCCAGTCGGATCTGGTCAGCTGGGGAGTTGCAGGTAAAGGCCTCTGGTAACTTGGCTCAAGCAGAAGCCAGTCATCTGACGCTTGGAGTCACTTCTAGGGTCCTGGCTTCAAGGCAAGCAGATCCAGTCTTCCTTCAGGTTCTTCAGACAGCAGGACAGTCCTTCTTCTGTCATAGAGTGGAGAGGTGTGGTGCAGCGGCCAGGGCAGCTGACTTCGGAGCACAGGGTTCACGGTTCGATCCCCGGCTCCGGCGGCAGCTCAGCTCAGCACCATGTGACTCTGGGCAATAGCTCACTTAATTTCCACTCCGGCCCCCAGCACCTTGAGACCCGTAAGGGTGAGTAGCTGCGCTATATAAAAACGGACTTACATTTTTTTTTTTACTTACATAGCACCCTGTGCCCACCTAGAGGTGTGGTTATCATATTGGGCAAGCTCTCCATAGTGGTCACTCCAAATCAGTTGTGGGGCAAATCCCCCCTCTAACTGGGTTTGGAGCTAAGATGACTAGTAAGAAAATGTGAGACAGGCCTAGGTGTGAGCTACATCTGCTAGTGACAGGGTAGGCATCCTTTGAAACTCTAAAAGGGGTTGGGCCCAGTCTCCTATGCCATCCTGTTCAAGGCAAAAAAACCTCTCCACAGACAGATCTTATGTCCACTATCTGACAGCAATCCACATCTCATCACCGGGAAGCCATTCAACAGTCAGATGACAGTGGGCAATGGCAGAAAGGCCCTTTTGGCTGAAGCAGAGAAAATACAACTTTCTAAAAGTGTAATTTCTAAAATAGTAAAATAAAATCACACGATGATTACATTAGATTTTAAATTGCTATTAAATTGAGTCCTAAATTCATGTTTCTAGCTGCTCGCACACTGAAGCTAAGAATCATAAACTGCTATAATGTAACCCAGTGGTCTAGAGAGCTAGCTTTGCCACAGGGAAAAATGACTATGGAGATTTTTCACTGTCAGGGTATGTAAAACATAAATTATACATGCCCTACTTTTTAAATACCATGCACTCTACCCTGTGCACATTCGGGCCTAGCTTAGGGGTGACTTATTAGTATTAAAAAGGAAGTATAAAGCCTAGAAAAAGGTTTATTTTGCCAGGTTGAAATGGCAGATTCAACTTCACACCTAGGCTATAGTGGCAGGTGTGGAGATATGTTTATAGTGCTATATTGCCAACACTGACTAAGCTGTTCAGTGAGTGACCAAGATATCTTGTCTTAGGAACAGGTTCCAACATACATACATAAAGTGTGCAAAATTCTTCATTGTACCTTGTGCTGTGTACACATCCCTAGTGCCCTTTTCCCAGCACTGATTATAACCTGGAATCCCGATGCAACAAAGTCAACGGTGTTGTGTTGCCTGCACCTTTGACTGTCTGCTATTGCAGACACCCTTGGAGAGGGCAGAAGATGCTGTATGTGACTGTACTCAGCTCACTCTTAGACTTGCCTGCAAAAATAGTATATGAACCAGTGTAAACACATGGATTATTATTCATAACTGCAGTTTCATATGTTTGGGCCAGGAAACTCCTGGCCATCCTTTGACAAGAGTGCCCGTCCCATCTTTTTTGGGACACTCCTGAAACCCTAAATTGCTTTCTGTACACCCTAAGGCAATAGCGTAACCATGCGGCTCTGGATACATGATATGAAATGTGTCTTTGAGTGTTGCCTAAATAAATTGCCTGGGTCATAAACAATGTACAGTAGACACACATCCTCCTCTACGATGTGCCGCTGTAACCAGTGCTACAAAAAGAACTAGGACTCCTCAGTAATACCAAAATGTGTACTTGCCACTTTGGCATGTCGTTTTACCTGTCACATTTTACAATTTTTTCCCCAGATATTATGACAGAGGGCCCAATTTATATGTTGGCGGTATACGTACTCTGTTGCAATGGGGATGTAGTATACCACTAAGATAATGGTCTCCCTGCCAGATTTTGATGCGGACGGACCATAGGTTTGGCTATGGCGGTGACTGCTCCATCATCGCCGTAGCCAAACTTCTCTAAAGGCCAGACTAAGGGCCATCGCAGAAATGGCTATATGCCAGTCTGCTTATTTAGGATGGGCGGACATAAAGCCACATTTTTTCAGTCCATCACCAGTTGGCAAACTCTGGCAGTGAGAGACAGTAAAATAGAAATAATGTCCCCCTTGCCAGGGGAGATGACTTCCATGGCGAGGGGGACACTTTCATTTATATTTTCACAAAGAAAATCCAGTTTCTGGATTTTCTTTTTGAAAATAAAAAATGAAACAGTTTATTGAGGGGCTCTAACTCTTATATGTATTTTTCAAAACTAAGAAAACAATCAAGTCTTTTTTGTGTACTTATACAGACCACCAAATGAGATTCATATTAGACAACAAGTAGGTGCCCACGCCCACATGAAATCCGTGCAAAGGGTGCTCACTACCAGCTCAGACTCATTAAATCAATCAAGAGACTCACACTCAAGGATCTTAATCAAATTTTACAGGCACTAGTGATGTTGAGATTTGAATATGGGATTTTTACACTGCTGCATCTGTAAGACTGATCACAGACACAAGGGAATTCAAACATATTCATGAAGTACTAATCACCTCAAATGGCACCCGCTCTAAGACGGTTGAATCTTCTGATGTTATGTTATGTTATTATGACTTGTATAGCACACATATACCCTTAGGTGTCTTGGCGCTTCCGGTTCTCCATACTATGTTACAAACCACTGATCCTAAAAGAGCCATGTCTTTAGTTGCTTTCTGAACTCCAGGATGGAGGGAATTTTCCTAAGATATAGTGGGAGGGAGTTCCATTCCTTTATGGTATTGTGGCTAAAACTCCTCCCACCCCAGTTCGTTTTTTTGATTCTGACAGTAGGCATCAAATTCAAATTTGCCGATCGTAAAGATCTATTGGGAGAATACCATCTGAAAAGGTCCCATAAAAATTTCGGACCTTCTTTGTGGAGGGCCTTGTGAGCGATACAAAGCGCCTTAAATTTTACCCGCTGACCGACTGGCAGCCAATGCAGGTCCTGAATCCCTTTTCCAACTGACTGATACTTGGGGATGTCCAATATGAGTCTTGCTGCGGCATTTTGTACCGTTTGCAACTTTCTGAGGAGAGTGGATTGAATATTAATATAAAGGCCATTGCAATAGTCAAGTTTTGATAAGACTAAAGAGGTCACAACTGTCTTTCTAGATTTTTGGGAATAAAAGGAAGTATTTTCTTAAGGTTTAAATCATGAAATATGCGGAAGACACCACCGTGGACACTTGGGGTTTCAGGCTCAATTTGTCGTCTATAATAACTCCAAGATTTTTAGCTTTAATTACAGGTGAAGGTGGGGGACCGAGATTGTCTGGCCACCACTCAGGGGACCAAGGTGGAAGGAGATTACCAAACATGATCACTTCCGTCTTGCTTGAATTCAATTTCAAGCAGTGATTACTCATCCAGCTACTTAACTTCAACATACAGTCATGAAGTTTTAGAGAATGATTAATATCCTTATCTACTGTCGAGATTACCAACTGGGTATCATCGGCGTAGGAGGTGGGAATCAAATTAAAACTTCTAATCAGTGGTGCCAATTCAGCCACATAAATGTTAAAAAGCGTAGGGCTCAACGAGGAGCCCTGAGGGACCCCGCACGGCAGTATAAAAGGTGCAGACTTAAATTTGCCTAGGTGGACAGATTGGGATCTTTCTGATAAAAAGGATGTCAACAGGGAGAGGGCTACTCCTCCTATTCCTATTGTTTTTAGTCGCTGGACCAGAAGAGCATGATCAACAGTATCAAATGCTGCGGATAGGTCCAGCAGTATAAGAACTGCTGAACCACCGCTATCCAGAGAGGATCGAATTTCTTCCGTGGTTTTAATCAAAGCTGTTTCCGTACTATGATTGGTTCTAAAACCGAACTGGCTATGATCTAAAACCTGGCTATCCGCAATAAAGGTAGAGAGTTCTGCATTTATAATTTTCTCAATTATCTTTGCAGGCAGGAAGTCTTGCGATAGGTCGATAATTAGCAGGGTCGGTCGAATTCAAATTAGCTTTTTTAGAAGAGGCAAAATACAAGCCTGTTTCCATACAATGGGGAAGGATCCTTGTGAAATCATCTGGTTAAACAGCTTAGACAAATAAGGTCCCATAAATTGGCTAATGCTATGTAAAATTCTAGGGGACAAGGATATTCTGGTGATCCTGATTTGGCCATGGAAATAAGTTTAGCTATTTGGGTTGCTGATCTAGGAGTAAAATTAAGAAAAGACAGTTCGGCAATGTCTTCTTGCTCTATATTAATATGTGACTTAGAGTGGGCAAATTGGTTAAAGATTTGATCCACCTTAGATTTAAAAGTATGAGCAAGTACATCACAAAAATCTTGACTATGATTAGCAGAGTCCTCTTTCACACCAGAGGTCAGACGTTTTACAGTTTGAAAGAGTTCTTTGCTGGAATTACCAGCTTTTTCTATTTGTGATGTATAATATTGGCTTTTCTCGGAAATCAGCTTTCTTTTAAAGTCTAAGAGCATAGCCTTGTACTTGTCCTTCTCTGGTGCTTCATAATGTTTTCGCCATATTCTTTCTTGCCTTCTGCAAGCCTGTTTGTCTAGTCTAAGGGCTTCCGAAAACCACGGAGCTGGAAGGTGTTTTCCTATTTTTATTAATCATTGTAATAGGAGCAAGTTTCAAACAATTAGACTCTAACCATGCAGTGTAGTTTATAGCTGAGGATTCTGCCTCTAGCTCTAAGTCCGGCTGGGTTTGGGCTAAATAGTCCACAAGCGACAAAGGATCAATTTTGTGCCAGGATCTAGCAGTGGTTCTGGCATGGGCCGTGCTGGTGGAATTAGATCGGGGGAGCTTATATCCAAAAAGAATAGCATGATGGTCAGACCAAGTTAGAGGAAAAGTAGATATGTTAAAGATGGCGGGATTGTTGGAAAAAAGACCATCTAGAGTATGACCTGCTAGATGCGTAGGTTTTTGGATAAGCTGAATGAGACCCAATTCAGAAGTCAATTCTAATAGCTCCTTTGTGTCTTTATCTTCCAGAGCTTCTAAATGAAAGTTCCAGTCACCCAACAACGTAAAGAGGTTAAATTGGAGACTTAGCTCTAATAGTGAATTTAAGTTGGCCAGAAAGGTCGTTCTAGGACCGGGGGGGCGGTAGATCAATAGACCATTGATTGTATGTTGTTCCTGTGTTGAAATTTTAAAAAGGAAAGCCTCGCAGTCCGATGAACAGACAATTGAGCAGTGAGAGCTTAGCTCCATTCTATGTATTACAGCAAGACCACCACCTCTAATCAATTGTCTGTCATGTCTAAATACTTTATAGCCATAAGGGACAGCAATATTAAAGTCAGGATCAGAGGTGGCATTGCCCCATGTTTCTGTTCTGCCTTGATCTTATCCAGAGCTACCTTCTACGCTCTCCACTAGACAGAAAACAAATTAAAACTCTCAGGCAAGCGGAGGGAGATTCTGTCCCAGCACTGTCAATCTCCAACTATAACAAGCATTAGCATAGCCAATAGGTCTCACTTTTGGGACCTTATAAGTATTTAGTTATGCAGCACAATATCCTTGGTGCAACAACATCAACTGTTGCATGGCTAAACACTTATAAGGTCCCAAAGGCGAGACCTATTGGGACTATCATGAACACTGGACAGCCTGATCATTAACATTGCAATGGTACAGAACAATGACACAATATGAACAGTGAAATAACTCTACCAAGACCACTGCAGTGATAAACCAAAAACATTCTAAAATCACAACACAATGCTTGATCATTAACATTCCAAAGTCAAATCACAAATACTGCAGTGCCAAGTAAAAAAACACCTGCAAAGCCAGATAGAGAAATCTGCAAAGTCACATCACGACTGCTGCAATCATCGAACATAGATGCTGCAGGGACAGTACAAGAACACTGCAAAAGCAGACAAAAAAAACAAGACAGCAGATCATGAATACAGAAATTTTAGATCGCAAACTTTGCAATGCAGCATCAAGAACTGCGCAATACCAGATAATGACCACAGTATCAGAAACACTGCAAGTGCAGATCACAGGCACTGTAATAACATATTGCAAACATTGCTATGGCAGAACCTAAAACCGCATCAGACACATCACCGACACTTCAAACACTGAACGCAAAAACTGCAATGGCAGAACCCAAGCAATGCATAAAACAAAGCAAATACACTGCAATGGCAGAAACCAAGCAATGCATAAAACCAAACAAATACACTGCAATGGCAGAAACCAAGCAATGCATAAAACAAAGCAAATACACTGTAATGGCAGAACCCAAGCAATGCATAAATCAAAGCAAATAAATACACTGCAATGGCAGAACTCAAGCAATGCATAAAATAAAGCAAATACACTTCAATAGCAGAAACCAAGCAATGCATAAACCCAAGCAAATACACTGCAATGGCAGAAACCAAGCAATGCATAAAACCAAATAAATACACTGCAATGTCAGAAACCAAGCAATGCATAAAACAAAGCAAATAAATACACTGCAATGGCAGAACCCAAGCTATGAATAAAACAAAGCAAATAAACTGGAATGGCAGAAAACGAATAGTATGGTGGTGGATCACAAACGCAGCAAAGACAGCCAAACAACTCTGAAAATATAGACCCAAAAGCCTTCAATGACAGACTGATAACTACAACAGCCTTCACATGCAGTGCGCTTGCAACTCCAACAGCAGACGTTGAAGGCTGCTCTGACCCATCACTGACACTGAAACAACATACAACACACGCAGCAAGTGAAATAACAGATCACAGCAAGGAAAGAACGCTGCATTGTACTGGCACTTAGTACTTTTCAACCTCTTGTGAGGATTCAGATGTAGAATTCGATGCTATACTTGCTATATTTTGCTATACTTTCTCAAATGTTATGTAATTGTGTTAAGATGTGATGACGTCCAGTGATGCGATGCGCGGTCTCTTCCAGCACTAGTTTGATGATGTTCCACCCTATTTATTAAAATTATTGCTGCAGTTTTACATAGTGTGAAGTCTCCCTAAGCATGGTAGCGCTTTACATGAGCACCAGTTACATTTCACAAGGTCACATTCATTTTATAGTCACTGAGAGATTAAAGTGATTTGCCCAGAATCACAGGATGTTGAGCCGGCGCCGAGACTAGAACTTGGCTCCCCAGTTACAAAGTCGACAGCTCCCCAAAAATAGAAAGAGAGAGAGAAGAGAGAGGGGGGGGTAACTCTCTCTCTCTCTCTCTCGGTGTACGGATCACCCACTTTCTATTGCAATCGAGTTATTCGTACTGCACCCAACAGCCTTTCTGCTGTGGGCAGACTGGTAAAAGCATGGATTAGAGGCAGGCGGCGCGACTGATCCATCTGTAGAGTGTTTCCAGATGGGAGGAGGCTGTTCCTGGACTGTTTTAGTCTCTCCAACACGTCACCATGATTCTGAACTCTCTCCCATGCCCCGATTCCTCATTGTCAGCCCTCCCACCCAGTTTCTACCCCTTACCTCTTGGTTCCCAATACCTCTCTTTTCTCTTCCCATTTCCTTCCAGCCACAAGCCTAGGCCCAGATGCTCGTAATGCCCTTCAGTGAGATATCAGGGTTTTGGGGACGACCACGCCACCCACAAGACGTTCCCTCTATTTCCACTAGTCACAGATTTTGGAATTTCCTGTGGATTGGGGACATCTTGTAAATTTCCTGCAGATTTTTCGAAATGGTCTAATTTTTGTATTTGAAGAAGGCGACAGTCAGCGAAAGCATCATAACAAAGGAGTAATGAACAATGTTAAGGATCCAGGGCCATGGATACAGCTGACAACATCTGACAGTACTTCATATAAACAGAATTAGGTCTGGTTCTAGCCAAGACCTTTTGATCTCACAGAATCTAGAAATAATATGTGCGATATAATTACTTATAGGGCCTTCAGCAGGCCCTCTTTATCCATTGGTCTGTTGTTGAGTCATTAACATCTTTATACGCCCGCTATAGCATGCAGCTTGGGGTAATGGGTCAGCCCACTTCATCCATTGGCTGTTTTACCTCAGGTGACCACATTCTTCCCATTCAAAAAATAACATCCACACACAATGTAGTTCCCTTCGGTGACAGGGAGTACTTTGGCAATGTGTGCATTTTGAAAACAAAAGCTATTTCTGCTTTTAGCCAATGTTTTTTTTCGACTGAGGAGGGCCTGGCTGATTTCCCAACAATAAAGTTGCACAAAATATGTCAAAACAAAACAATCACTGACAAAGCCAAAAGGCTGGCATTTAACACCAGACCGACTGGCTTTGACAATGCTTGTTGTAAGTACTAGCAACTCAGTTTCTTGACATACTAGGCCGAGCAGCGGGTACCTGCGCAGTAACTCTTCGCACAGTAAGCTACTACTTCAGGTGCTGAGTAACATGGCGCAGGCTCACCTCTATCCCTTTACTGATATGACCTATGTCACCTGCTCTTAGGTACCCACGCGCGCCAAAACGGCCAAGGCAAGAGGTGGGCGGGGCAGAGATTCTGGCATCATGGCACAGACTAGAGAGGCTGAAGGGAAATGTCGGTGAGGGGTAGGGAGGCACAGACATCAGGTCACACAGATCCATGGCGCTGGAGCAGGAAGCGCCCCCATTAATACATCTTGCAACAGTTTATAATGGGAATGAACAATAAAAGGGTCATTCAAATGTTTTGTTCTGGCAGCATCTGTTGTCTTTTCAAACGCACACTGTCACATATCCCCTTTGCCTTTAGTGAGGTGACATCACTGGCTAGCACCCCACTCTAAACTGAAGAAGCCCTCATGACGTCCTTGGGCACAGACCCTCCATGCTTCAGTGCGCTCGACAGCCATACAATGAATGTAGACAATACATAAAATACACTGAGTGCAGTTTGATGTAGTTTGGTTGATTATGTTTGGCACTGAATTTAGTAAAAAATAATGTGACGTCTTACCCAGATTTTTCTAGGGATTTGACTGCTTCCTTTTTTTAGGGGGGAGGGGCGCACTCCAGTTCACCTCGCCCTGTCTTTTTCTCAGACAAACATCCTGAACGTGCTTACAGTTCCGCTCCCAGTAAGCCTCGGGATCCAAACCAGTTGCCAGGTGACTTGAATGTCAAATATCTTTTTCACGGGAGGAAACGTGGTCTCTGTTGACGTTACTGACTACAGAAGCAGCAAACAGCAAGTTCCAATCCCGGCTTGCCGACTTATCACGGTGTGATCCGCAAATCACTTTATCTTGATACATTTGTTAATGCTTAGAAAATGACTGCCCAATTGTATTAAGAACTACATAAAACGGACGCAGCTATAATCAAAGTGCTGCAAACACCGGCTACATAGCTCTTCTAGGTCCGGAATGGATGTAATAGTGCGAATTTTGGTTCCCTTCCTTTGTGGCCAGGAGAGGTCTGTCTTCTGCAGGATTAGCGCCGAGGACCCTACGCTGCCTCGAGTTTGCCATCCCTGCTAAGTACTGATGATTTCATTAATGAAGAGTCTCAGGGGCCGCGCGTGCGCACTGCACAGCAGTTGCGCACCATTTAATTCAATGAAGAGCCGCAAGCCTCTGAGGCCCGGGCGGGCCCGGCCGGGCGACGGCGTGCCACCACAATGAAGAGCCTCTGAGGCCCGACCGGGGCCCAGGCGTGCGTGCTGTGTGCACCATTTCATTCATGATGAAGTGAGGGGGCCCCTGGAGCGCGGGGCCCCCTTGCAACGCGGGAGCTGCGGGGGGCCTGTGTTACGCCCCTGCCAGAGAGGAATCAACAAACGACTAATCCACGTGAAGCCGCACGGAAGTCAAGTCGTCACATTCTGCGAGAGTGCTTGCAGCAGAGAAAAGACAGAGTAGGGAGGAGGGAGGCAGCGTCAGCACAAGTGAGCGCGGCAGCCTGCTGAGCTGACCACACGCTCGTGCACAATGCCCATGTGTTTCCAATTATCGCGCCCACGTCTGGGCATGATAATTGGAAACAGATGTCTGCCCTGCGGGTAACCGCAGGGAAAAGGCCATTGTGCACGAGCGTGTGGTCAGCTTTCTGAAACCCCTAACTTAAAGTCTCGCCAGAGCAGCGCTTGCGCGCTACTCGAGGCTCGACCTAAAAACTGCAACAAAGCTACCACACGAACTCACTCTTTTTTTGTTTTTGAGACAAAGACGTGGAATGACTTCTGTGCAAGCAATCAGACGACATATCTTCATATCTTTCATATAATGCCTAAAAATAACGTACTTTTGAAACTGTTGGAAACTACCTGGATATGTCTTTTGCTTTCACTTGGCATAAATAAGAGCAACTCACTATGGTTGCATACAACTCTTAGCTCTTTGGAAACAGCTCTAATGGCTAACTGCAAGGAAGTCTGTAATTTGCAAGCTGTATATGTAATTTACCTTCTAATGTTGCATCTGTTGGCTCAGTGGACTTATACATCTACATCAGGAGTCAGTGTTTGGCTTTATGGTCACACGTTCAAAACCTGCTCGGTCCACGCAGTCTCTCATCCTTGTGATGTTGGGAAAATGAGTACCATTGAGTTGGGTAACAACATCTGTTATTCAGCACCAAAATGACCTAGGGCTGAATGTGAGCTTTGCATATATACATACTTTGTTCCTTTTGTCCTATACTCTTAATTTGCTTTATTTGTTGAAATATCCTAGGTATGTTTTTGCCTTCTTATTGGATTGCTGTAAATGTGTAAATGTATTACAACCTTAAATTCCACGTATAGTAAGTATCCTGTAATTGCTATGGAAAAATCGAAATAAATATTTTAAATATAGTTGTGAAAGTCCTTCATTTAGAGGCCTCGTCGCCAGTAAGAATGTTGTGGTGCCGGACTATGAGAAGGCTATGTATAAACACCTGCTCCTCGCATTATTAGGGTGTTGAAATTGCTTTCCGGTGAATGTTTGAAAGGATTAGCCGGGCCGCTAAAGATTACCTGTCCTTTGATGTTCCTAATTGCAAATTTCCTATCTCCATATGCAGATGATAGGCATGGCTATGTTGAGCAAGCTTTTATAATCCTTTCTGTTCACGGGGAACGGGCAACGGGCAACGCTTTAGCTTTGACGGCGAGCAATAATTTATTTTATAAAGTAATTATTTATGAGTTTAGCAGAATAGAAGCAATAATTCAAGCTTACTGGCTCATTAATTATGGAACGCATTTCTGATTGGAAAGAGACATCTATTGGCATCGTATTTGAATCATTATATTGCACCTTTGTTTTTAACAAGCAGACCATGGCGAACTGAATTTGGAGAGAAGCTCGCAAGGTGATTATTAAAAAATGTCATACGTGCAGGACACAGAAAATGGCGAACCTTTTCCTTGCTGGGCAGTGGCTCAGAAAATACAGCAGGGCCGCTGGGACAACATTGGTAGTATGTCAGGCAAGGCATTAACATGCGTCTTTTAATTGCAAATGTAAAACGTAGACACCATAAACTCACTGTTCGAATCCCTTACCGGAAACACGCTGCAAAACATATTCACAGGTGTGTAGCGAAATTAATAACTCATTCCAAACAGCAAGAGGTAAAAAATTAACAGAAGGGAAGTAACATAAATCTATAAAGCAGAGCTCAAGCTCTCATTAGTTTTGCAACAAGATGAATTATCCGAAAAGCCCGCAAACTGATAACTAAAACTGAACGCAATCTGAACATTTTTTGTAAATCTTTCAATTTGAATAATGTTACCATGCAGTAGTCGCGGCCAGTCTTCAAGCTTTACGGCTACGCACATTACAAGAGTTACTGTTACACAATGGTACTCATTTTATCAATCTCAACAAGATGAAAGGCCGAGGTTCAAACTTGTAACCTGGCACTGCACACAGATTTCTGCAGCAGGGACATTGACTGACTGAGCTAACCGCCTTGATTTCTGTCCTGTCAACAATAGTGTAGGATGTTCATGAACAAATACCAACCGCATTCCACGTTTTTAATTTCTTTGCCAGTCAGTAGGTGGGAGATGCGGCCAAGCTCTCAATCCAGGATTCAGTATTTCCTGGGTGTATTACCACAACATCATTACCAGTTTTGCATTTCAAATGGGGGGTAACCAGTCCCTTGGAATTATGTGACGGGAGAGGGCCAAATTATGCGGCAGTGTTGACTAAATTATGAGGCAGAAAAGCCAAAATAAGCAACATAATATGGAATATTAAATGAAAGTATTACTTTATTATTTTGTGATTTTTACATGTTAATATTGTGTGGGCAAATGTTTTACCTCATTAGTACTAGTTTAACATCCAAATACAGCAATAAGCAACTGAAAGGTGATCAGTGAACTTTAAAAAAGGCCCTTCTACTGTGCGACAACACGCTCTAATGCTGCGTGATTTTCCCCTCACTAAGTTGATAAATCTGAAGATTTTTACTCACATATTTCACCCACATTTGAGCTGGCAATATGTGTATATGGAAACTGCACAGTCATTGTGATAGTAAATAGTTGTAATTCCATTTCCGGTGGTAGCTCCTTTTCTACCCCGAATCGGAATTGCTGTGCAGTGTATTTAATAAAGACGGCTAGTTAGGTAACAGAAGCACCTATTATCTACCTTGCTAAAAACAACACAACTGTATTGACAGCGCTAAACAACAGCTCGGTCAGGCACTTTAAATATTATTTTTGTTTGTCCATTTCCCTTTTTGAGAAGAAGAGAGACTTGTGCAAATCCGTGATGCACCAGTCCCTGATACACTATCGGGTGTTTCGTATTTTTGTAAGTGTGCGCAGGTGTACGACACTAAAAGCCACATCATTTTAAATGCCAGTTCGCTGGCTCACCCACATCACGTGGGGGCGGGGCTAACAGCTGGGAGCAGCAGGCCTTCACTTCCGTGATGCTGTGACAGAAAGCGTGAAGACGGGCTTTAAATAATTCAACTGCTATTTCATATTTCAGTATTTACCTTGACTCCTTTCCCAGACCTTTACATAAAAATATAATTATTGTCCTACTCTGGGTTGTAAGGGCAGCTGCTCGGTGGAGCCCCACAGCACACAGTGGCCAAGACTGACCTCAAGCCTTAAACACAATTCACTGGGGACAGCTTGAAGTTGTCACACGAGAACCAGGGATGCACAGTGAACAAAGCCAAATTCCTTTTGTGGGTATGGGGTGCACTGCAACTGGGCCACATACCCAATCCCACCAAGTCTTTTTTTTGTGAAAATGTGCACATCTGGCTTTGAATGTAATGCCATCCTACTGTGTGACCAGGCCGCACACCACACAGATATAAAATGCACAGTAGGGGTTGGGGGGGAAGGAAACATGCATGTTGTGGGAGTACTGGGAATTGGGTGAGAGAACTACACAGCCCGCACTATGTAAATAAGTACCAGGCATGTGTCAGATATTTAGTTAGCCATAGTGTTTGATTAGTCAAAGTCCAGGCCACTGAAATTCTGCAGCAGGGAAGGGTAAAATTATGCAACAGGATTGTCTAAATTATGCGGCAAAAAAAGCCAAATTATGTGGCGCAATGTGACCCATTTTGTGATAGTATTACCTCATTATTTCGTCATTTTTATACATGTTAAGACTATCTGGGCAATGGGTTCACCTCAGTACCAGTTTGACACTCAAATACAGCAATAAGCAACAGAATAGTGACCAATCAACCTTTGTGAAGGGCTTTCCAGTGCACGGCAGAACCTGTTGCTTCATTTTTAGTAACATTTGATCCATTTGAGCTAGAAACAATTTTTTTTTGCTAAAATCTTCAGATTATGCAACAGATGAAGGATATTGTGGCATGTGCAGCAAATCCATATTCATGCAGAAAACACCACAATCTCAAAATTACATAATAGTGGCGGCCCTGATAAAAAGGAGACTCCAAGACTTTTCACAAGGCCAGCAAGACAACAATGGGAGGTGTTCTCACTCTTGTGTGGATTGCTGGGACTTATGCTCTGGTAGTTTGTCCTTCACAGGGAGAAGGCACTGGCTCTTTACACTCATACACTCACTCAATCGTCCTTACATCCTTGCAGTCCCTCATCCGTCCAACCATTGACTCATCTCAAACAATTAATGGTTATGAAAGCAAATCAGTATGACCACGCTTTTGCAGTGAATGTGAAAAGAAATGTGGGGTTCAACGAAGAAGCAAGGGTTGGGTGTGGCCTGGGGCTGCTTCACGTGTTGTCCTGTGTATGCACTTGCACTGCCTGTGACCAGACCAGACACACCAGAAGGAAGGGCCCTGGAGTGTGCATCATTGTGAATTATTGATTCACAAGGGCCAGTTCCCACCAGTGCTTCATTTGACCCAGTGGTTTCTGGTGCTCGGCACCTAAATGGTGGAACCTGCACTTATAACAGCTGCCATGTGTTGGTGCTGTTTGTGCAATCTAAAGATGAGCTGAAAAACAGTTGTTTGTTAATTCAATATACATTAAAACCAACTAATACTTGCCACCCAAGCCATTCTTAAAGCTTTGGCGGCCTCGAACAGTCCCAATTGTCACACTTTTATCAGCGTGATGGTTAATAGTTGTGTTAGTACAGTGGCAATGTGTGGTGCAAACTCCAGGGGCCTCCTGACAAGGGCCTCAGCCCTTATTTGTTTTTACAAATTAAGCACTGGCTCCCTCACTATGCTCAAGCCCTACACTATCATGAAACCAAACAAGTCTCATGTGTGAAAATGTGCCAATCTGGCTTTGAATGTTATGCCCACCACACTGTGTACACATGCTGCACCTTACATAGATGTATATATATATATATATATATATATATATATATATATATATATATATATATATATATATATATATATATATATATATAAAAATTCAAAAATGTTGCAGGGGAGAAGGTTATCTTCGTTTTTTGTGGGAAAACCAGGAACTGAGTGTGAAGCTGCACTCTGTGAATAGTTAACAGGCATGTGTCACATATCTAGGTAACCATACTATTCCGATGTCTCATGTGGGTGCGGGTACAGTGGTCTGACGAAGTCAATGGGTCCTTTCACCTCTACCGACATGAGAAATGTCAGAGTGTGCCAGGGCATGGGTCTGAAAGGTCTGGCTGGTGACAGTTTTAGCTGTTAGCTAGAGCTCATGTGATGAACAAAATAAGCTAGACGGAGAAGAGCATCAACTCATCTCCTTTTAACCATTGGGTGTTTTGGGTGACCTCCCTTAGCGCCCCTAGGATAAACTAGTACAGATCCCCACTTCCTTGTAGTCTGCCGCTCTCCTTACAGCCAGTACTTTTTACTTATCGGAGTTGGGGTGGAGTGCTGATTCTGCAAAGAATAACAGGCCACCCAGGAGTGAGAGAGAACCTATCCTACTGGTGGTAGTGCAGGCGCTGTTAAGAAACCAAGGAGCTAGTGTATGGATTTCACCCAGGATAGATAGAGGGCTCTCCTACTGGAGGCAAGGTCACGTCACCAAGGACGCTGTATCAGGACTTCACAAAGGAGCAATAGACTTTTCTAGAGGCGCTGTTCGGCTACTAAGGGAGTGTTATATGGTGTACACCCAAGAGCGACAGAGAACAAACCTTACTGGAGATACCTGGAGCTATTAAATGGAGTCCACCCAGAAATGAAAGATGGACAATTGCAACACCACTGGTGGCACTGTTAAGCCACCAAGGGAGCAAGTGGTCCGTGGACTCCATATGATGGCAATAGAGACCCAACCCATGGGGTTGTATCTAAAAGATCATTTCAAAAATATTGTGCTGCCATAATATCATGGGCAAGATATTGAGGACAAACTATCGAGAAGGTAAGTGCACACAGCTAAGTGTAGATTTACTATTTTTAACTTAATTTCTACATACCATGATGATATATATTGTCAAGGTACTAGGCCTGGGCGGTGAACTCTGCTCCGTTCGTGGAGTTTGCAGAATTGTACGCACTCTGCGGAGCATGCTGGTTGTTTTTTCCTCGCTTGCCAACGTTAAGTTGGCAAGCGCGAGCAAGGAAAATCCAATGCTAGACCACCTCCGAGCGAGATTTCTTAATGCAGACAGTCACGGACGGTCCCGACCCCTCGCGTTGAGAAACCATCCATTCGCAATGAGGAAGCTGCTACTAAAGTAAAAAATCTACTCAAGCGGCAGAAAGAAGCAGCTCCCTCTTGCACTGCGCATGGTTCCGTTTGCGCTGATTTTTTAGCGCGGAACAAACACCCGGCACTAATAATCAGCGCGAACAGCCAACCTAATGCACTCTGCTGTTTTCTGAACTCCATGTAGCGCGGCAGAGTTTTTCGGTCATTTCGCGGAGTCAAACTCTGCCCAGGCCACATATCTGTGGAGTTAAGTAAAGGAAAGCTACACTTACCTAGATACTCTTAACTTACCTATATGATGGTTCTTTGATATTTTCCCCATGATATTGAAGTAGCACAATAGTTTTTGAATGATATTGAGGTGGAATACCAGCCCTGGGTGTGCAGGGAGCATGATTATTGTGCCTAAAAGTATCTACAGCCATCAGCATGAAGAAGTCTTCCAGTGACAGAAATGCCAGTGGGGTCTACCAAGAAAATAAAAATAGTAAGAGTTATGAAGAGGAGAAGGAGTGGAGAGGGGGGGGGGGTCAGGGATGGCTAGAGGTGGATGATATAGAGGCTCTGGGCGTATGCCGTTTGCAGGCCCTCACAGGGAGCTTACCATAGGGCAGTGATACTCAAAGTATGGCCCGGAGGCCGCATGCGGCCCTCTTGACCTTTACATGCGGCCTCCTGGGCAACAGCAGCACTGGGCTGCTTTTTACTGGACTCAGCACAAACATAAAAAAATAAATAAATAAACAGCAAGCATTTATTTAAAGGTTAATTACAGTTAAAGAAACGAAGTGACTAGGCTGTACTGCACCCCTTAAATTTAGGAACACCTGCATTTTTAAAGACAGCAAACGTGTAAAAATATGATAGGCTCTTCAGAATTAGAAAAGTGTATTTCATTAATCTGCAGAACTGTTTCACCTTAGTAAATCAGATTTTAGCAGTGCATTCAGAAGTATTTATTTAAACTGATAGTTGTAAAACATGAATTTATTCCCCTTCCCCTTCCTCCCCTGACAACAATGCCATTAGTGATTAAATCCAAACACAGGAGAAGGTTTTGTAAGCACGCATCCTGAAGTCATGTATCTCGAGGTCCTCCTATGTGTAATAATGAAGAAAAAGGAGGGAATTTGAAATAAAACAATTGACCAGGATCACACAGTTTGGTCAAGTGGGGAAGCCGGGATTCATCCCAGGTCTTCTAGTTCCACATTGTGCAATTCAGATCAGCCACTAGTTGTACATGCTTCGCTTCCCCTACAGCCACTTTATGTCCCCCATTTCCCTCCCGACCATCAGTGCGGCCATCGGTCATACCAAAGACCAAACTTTTTGGCCCCTTAGAAAATGTTTGCAAGTACCCATGGCATAAGGGGTCACCTTTAACCTCTCCTCCCTTTAACTCAGGGGTTACCAACCTGGGTTTGAGATGCCATTTTAGGGGGTGCGACAAAGAGGTAAAGTATGTACTGTATGCATATTAGGAATCCGGAGAGACTTTGTAGGAGGTGCAAACATCAATCAAACATTCCCTAGGGGTGCAGGTCATAGAAAAGGTTGGGAACCCCTGCTTTAACTGGATGCCCGGACTAGACGCCTTAAGAGGAGGTGTTTAGTAAGCGGATAGATATCGGGCAGATGCAAGAGGGACAGCTGGCAATTCCCAAGTCACTTGACTTTTAGATGCCAAAATGAAGGCAGCCTACTCCTCTCTACACAGTTGCAAGGGGTAGGAGTTAGGTACAGAAGGGATTGAAAATACAACTGCAAAGGGAAATGTTCCCAGATTCCTACAGGGGAGGCATAAGGGAGGCGCAAAGAGGAGAAATACCCTGTTACGCCTTTACTGTGGTGTCTGGTGCCTCAGGCGCTGGTTGTATGGCCTGCGCAGGGGAAAAGACACTTGCTCTTTGCACTAAGTCACTCACTCAGTCATCCTTCAACTCACTCATTCATCCATTAATCGACTCATTCTAAAGCAATAAAAGGTTCTGAGAGCAAAAAGGTGTGGCCACATTTATGCAAGGAATGTGCATAGACATTCAGGACTCCGTGAACAAGCAAGGGTCAATGTGGCCTGGGTCTGCCTCGACTATTTCCCTGTGCCCGACTCTGTACCTGACTGCAAATCATCAGACAAGACAAACCGGAAGTAAGGGCCATCGAGTGTGCATCTTTGTGTATTATCGATTCACAAAAGCCAGCTACCTCTCTGTGCTCAGGACCTGTACTTCCGCACTGTCCCTCGGGGCTTGAGCTTCTCATACAGCATGTGCCACTGTCAAAATAGGAAATACTAATGGTCTTCAAGAATTCAGATTCAAGATTTGAGCTTATGAATTGTGTGTGTTTATTTTGTTCTTAGTAGGCTAAGTGCAAACACAATCAAAAATAATGTTTGTTGAATCCCCCATCCTTTGCGCCTTTCGGAACGCCGAAAATAAAATTACTTTAGATCGTGAACAAACTGAGTGCATTTCAGAGGATTGATTCGTTTAGAAATGGACCCAGAAAAATGATTTCACAGGTTAGTAATGCGTGTTACCCAAGACAATGTTCTAAAAGTGCAAAGAATGGAAGTAAAAAGAAAACAAAAGAGCAAAGCATATACTCATCACTGTTAGTCCGACTCTGCATACTTAATCTAACACAAAAAATGACACTTCCCAATCACATAAATATGCTTATTTTCTTTCTCTCTTGTCTCCAAATGCCCTCACCACAAAGAAATTGTATGCAATGGATTTGAAAACTGCTTGGATTGAGAAGGGGACCACTGCCTCAACAGCTAAAACATACATTACTAATTTCATGCCACTAATTACAGGCATTATCTGCAGACAGACAATCCCGGATCACAGTTAAACGTTGCTCTCCTGCAGTTAAGTGGAAACCGGTTCAAGTAGGCCGCGGAAATGCATTTGTTTTTCTAACATTTTGTAACCTTTTAGAAAATCGAGCGCTGCTTAAAAGCATTGAGAAATAAATGGGTATATTTTACTGAAGAGGCAGCCTAGTTCTACATCTAACTGAGGCAGGGAAGAAAACAACCTTTCCCTATGTATGCAGAAATGTTAGCACTGGCATGCTCAGATCCATCGGCGCCAACTGGCATTGTCTCCAGCAGTGGCGGCTCCTGCGCTATGGTGGAGGAGCGCTGCCTCACTGCTTTTAAACAGGGGCGGCTCCTCCACTAGGGCGGAGGTGCGTCGCCCCACTGCTTTCTCGCAGTGCGAGAAAGCCAAAACATAAAATGATAATAACTAAAAGTTATTACTATTTTATGTTTCCTTTTGTGCATTGCGGGAGGGCAGGTGGGCGGGGCTGCTCTGCTCTTTGAGCAGGGCAGGGTAGGAGTGCTTTGCACACTCGTGAGTGCGCATGACTGGTTTGGTCGGCGCTCTCGGGCCGACCAAACCAGTCAGGCGCACTCTGCCCTTTCTCCATGCAGGCTGCATAGCAGTCTACATGGAGAACATGGCCACCCCATTAGCCCCTGGCTGAGCGGCGTCCCGACCAATCACAACGCTGCTTGCAGCATTGTGATTGGCTTAGGGGAGGGTCCGGAGGGAGCCTGGCTGCCTGCTTCCTGTTCCTGTTGGAGGCAGGACAGCAGGAGCAGACAAGAAGATGCGGGACCCAGTGAAAAGGAAGGTAAGTTAAATTAAAAAAATTTAAATTTACCCACGACACCCCCCATGACCCCCCCCCCACCCGCGACCCCTCACGCCCGAGCCCCCCACCCGCGATCAATGCCGGCCGCAATTGCTTTTAAGCAGTGCGAAGTAGAAACATAAAATTGTAATACCTTTGAGTTATCACTTTTTGCTTGTGCTGTTTTGCGGATGGGCGGGTCTGCTCTGTTCTCGGAGCAGGGCAGGGGAGGACTGGTTTGCCCACTCCTAAGTGCACATGACTGTTTGGCCGGCCCTCTCGGGCCGCCCAAAACTGTCATGCAGACTTTCCCTGCTCTCCATGCAGGCTGCATTACAGCCTGGGTGGAGAACATACCCAGGTACCCATTTTCTGGCTGAGCGTAGAACCAGGACGCTCAGACCAATCACAACGCTGCATTGCAGTGTTGTGATTGGTCAGGGGAGTCTGGGTGTGCTTCCTGTTCCTCGAGTTCAACGAGGACAGCAGGAGCAGAGACACGGGACCCAGCGGCAAGGTAAGTTTATTTTTTTATATTGCGTAACACCCCCCTGTGCCACCCTCTGTGACACCTCCCACGCCCGCCCCGCCATCCGCAAGCCATGCCGGCCGCCACTGCCTGATACAGTCCTTACCTGCGGGATCCCATCCCAAGTTCCATGCAAGTCTAAAGTATGAAGTCTCGCTTCCTCAGCTGAGTAGGGCTCAGGCAAGAAAAGTGGGAGGACAATATCCTGAGAACAGTGGAAAGCAGATGGAACTTTGGTAAAAAGGATGGACTGGGAAGAAGAACCACCGTGTCTGGAAAAAAGAATCAAAGGGGACATTGAAAGCAAGGCCCCCAACTCTCCCACTCGTGGTCCTGAACAAATGGCAACAAAAAAAAACACATTTAGTGTCAAAAGTTTCAAATCAACTGAATCAAGGGGCTCAAAAGCAGGAAGAGTTAAAAACCTAAGAACAAGGGGAAAAGGGAGGATCACTGACATCACTTCCTGTCCATTTCACAAACTATCTACAGAAATAAATCTCCATGGTATAATCAATTCCACCTTCCAAATACAAGATTGTATCAAGGAAGACTCGAACTCGGAGTAATGAAGATTACCAGTAAGTAACCGAGGCATTAATTATGAAAATAAAGCAGTTGCAAAATACCGGCGCAATTAAGCCCCAACTTTTCCAGAAAACGCAGGGACAGATTTATTATTTTGGTTGCGCAAGTAGAGAAAGCAGCGCAGAGCCATATTTATTAAAAATTGTATGCTGCTACCTTAATCCCTTGAGTTTGCACACAAAGCCGCTAGTAAGCGCAACACACACAACATTTGCACCATGATGTAGTGGTGAGTGTGTGATTTCTAGAACATGATTTGTACTGAAAGCATACCCCTCCAATTAAAATTCATATATGCCTAGACACATTTTAAATTTTTCACACACTGAATGTGTTCTGTACAGTGCAGAATACATGTAATGTGTGGAATGATTAGACAAATGAAAATATACCTCTGAGGCAGTGCCTCTTTCTGTAGGGTGTTATTTTTTTACTCAAAGCCCGGTTTGCAAATCTTAGTAGATTGGCTTTGTATCAAACCAGCACAAAGCATTATTTGCATGGAGAAAAGGGCTCCTTTCCAGCATAAACTCATTTTTACACTGGAAAGCAAATACCCTTCCAAGACTTTGCGCCACTTTGCATCACTTTGTGCAGGCACAAAGTCTTGGTAAATATGCCCCACAAAATGCAGTGGGACCAGCGCAATTTTGCACTCTTAAGTGGGGGGTCCATTCTTATGCAGAAGACATAAATATGCATTAAGTTTTCACGCAGCAATGCCCTATATCTGACCTATCGAGCATTGTAAACAAAGAAAGCTAAATGGGAGAGAATGTCCCTAGAATTAAAAGTGACAAAAAATGACCTCATACTTTTTGGGCCCAAAGGTAACATGAGTGCTGTGCCTCTCCCCATTCCCGTTATCCCAGGTCAACACTTTACACCAGCCTTTAAGGCCAAAACAGAGGGGATGCCTTTGAGGCAGACATGACTTTGGCATTGTAGTTTATAGCTGTGTCCACCAACTTGCCAAAATCTGATCAATCTTCTCTCTGCTCTCCCCTGCTCACAAAGTACTGGTAGTGGAACATGCCATCAACCTCAGACCGATGTACTGATGTCTGTGTGCAGGTCTATCAGCAAAGCAGATCAGTAGACTTCAATGGGTCCAGTAAGCAAGCATCAGACGCAGAAAAGAACAAAGAACACATCACCCTTGCCAGGTGCTCCCTCCCACCAGTCAGGGAAAGAATCAACGTTGAGCTAGCTTGCTGGACATGTAAATGTAGGTACAACTTTGCCCCAATATATCTTTTTACTCATATCCCGTCGCACACACCCACTTGAAAATACCCAGCCAAACACAAAACACAAACACCAAACACAAAGCCTCCTCCATTTCACTGGACTAAACTTAAAGCCAAAGGAAAAAGAAAAAATGGTGACCCTCTGCGAGGCTTGATGAACCACATTTGAAAGAAAACAGTTTTTACTCATGATTTTCCGATAGAGGTTATTGAAGGTGCATCAGAAGCTAAAATGAGAGCACATTTTCCTTAGGTTCACAATATCTGCATCAGCCATATAAGAATAAAGTCTAATATTCTCAGTAAAACATGTACTTGAAACAGAAGCAGCAGCCTGTCAGTTGATTCCCCAGTGCCCTACTGCGGCTTCCAAAAGAGTTCTAGAAAGCTAAAAGAGGTCACATTTTCTATGAGATCTCAAATATCTTCCTTATTCATTTCAGTAAAACATTCTGACATGCAGGCTGAAACATGTACTTTCAACAGCAGCAGAAGCCCGTCACTTAAATCCCTTGTGATCAACTGCAGCTTTACAACAAAGTTCTTATGAGCAACTAGAGTGCTAATGCTCTATATTTATGATAAAAGTGTGACATACCTGAATGCCATCTTGAGGGATTCCAAACCCATGTGGATGCTATGGCATCATCATTAGGCTCTTTGCACCCAAGTAAAGGAAGGGAAGGAAAGTGAAAGTTCTTGTTTAGACATTAGAGGTAGTGTAGAGGCAAAAACAAGTATGTTATACATTGTTGACACTTAAGCAAATACGAATGAAACATTGCATTAGAGTATTAGGGTGTCAGTTTCTTGTTATGTGCCTGTACTCATGAGATTTAATAGGGTACTACTTGCAACAGGTATATATGCTTGGTGTTTTGATGGACCCTTTGTCAGCTGCGGAAGAACATTCCTTGAGGATGGTGGTGTGCATCGGTCACTGTAGACATTTAGACAGCCCCACTGATAATAACTATGATAGGAGTAATAAATGGTGGCAATGCTGAAAAATATAAAAGCGAGATATGGCATATCCCTCCAACATGTAGAAAATGATAAATGTTACAGATCAAAAAAATGGAGGGAGAAAGAAGCAGAGGTTCATTCAGCTTCCAAGAGGTACTGGTTATCTATCAGAAAGAGGGGGGGGGGGGAGAACCAAATAAGTCTCAATGCCAGAGTCTCAGAACTTTTTGTCTCGGAGACCCTCAACCACATGTTCACAGACTGCTGTGTATTTAATCTCCGCTTAGTGTGCTTCGGTGGATAGCGTCATCATCGGGTCTTGTCACTTGAGTGTCCGGTTATACAAGTGACATCAAAACCTCCACCAGGAGGCAGACCGTCTGGATGTTGACAGTGGTGAGTAGATTAAAATTATTTCCTATTCTTTAGGTGAATCTTTATTGGGGGAAAATAGTAGGATAGGGATAAGTCTAACAACAAACTAGGTGTTTAGTGGATGAGTCACTGGTCCACGACACCTAGTGGTCAGGTCGACATGTTTTAGCCTGGAACAGCCCCTACAGGTCTATGGCCTTCGTTAGGACCAAAGAAATATATATGGAGGCCTTATACTTCAGGGCTTCCCGGATAGTGTGTTATTAGTAAATGGAAGCACTCACCCGTCTTTGTCAGTGAGCACACTTTGCTCCGGACGGAACGTGGTTATAGGTACGGTCTTTAGGCCTATAACTGTGAGGGAAACAAATGAAAATTAAATGCATGATAAAACTAACACTGCCAATTTTCCAATTCACCCAGTGTGACACTGAAAAAAACATGGGCAGTGATGTCGCTGGTGACGGCGTGGTTATCTCCATATAGATATGCATTAGTGAAAGAAAAATACAGCCAGGGGGAACAGGGACACTGCCTTGCTCTCACTCATAGTTATCAACAGCAGGGGCAGCCCTGAAAACCTGAACCAGGGGCAAACAATACTAGAATCCTAACAAGGGTTCAAGTTAACACAATACGTGCATCAAATTTTAAACAAAAAATCAAAAAACCTGAAGAAAACATTATAATATGAAAAATATGGAAAATTATATCAATGAAGACACAGAAAAGGAAAGAGAAAAAGAGAGAAAACCCATGTTTAAATATATACAATTCATAGAAAAAGTTTTATTAACAATGATAAATAATTCAATCTTAAAACATATAAGACAAAAGGCTCTCAACACAATACACAAAGAAAGACCTATAAACAGTGCAATGTGTAAACAGACAAGTGGCTGAGAAAAAAAGGTTTACAAGAATCAAAAGTTCAGGACAAAACTGAAACAACACAAAGCAAACAATGCGTCCTCTTCAATTTCGGCCACATATGTGCGTCGACGGCGTTTCGACCATAGTGAAACTAAATGGTCATCATCAGGACCAACGGTAATTATATGAGCGTCCGTACCAGTTTCAATAAAACATCTATTGTTAAAGTAGACCCAACCGAAGGTGCAACGATCGTATGGAGTCCGCCCGGAAAATGACTCTGTAGAATGAAGATCAAGAGGAAATGCTGAATTATAATCGCAGGAGCTTATGCATAAATTCAAAGGCTCCAAGATTAAGTGAAATAATGGACCAGCTCACTCCTTCAAATAATTTTAAGAAGCCAAATTAATTGGCAGAAGGCTTAAACATCAGTGCTAGTAGATCACAAAATTACAGGCATTTATTCATGAGCAAACTGTCAGTCGCCTTTAATAAATTGGCACCAACATATGGGTCACTGGCTTAGTCCAGCCCCACGGGTTCTGTAGCACGCTGTCCACACGAATAACTCCCGTAAGGCTCTCAGTCATTGCAAATGTGTATAGAGAACTGTGAGGTAAAGCATAGTGCTCTCTCTGTTAAATAATAATGATAGTATATAGATAAATCATACCTGCGTTCAATATTGGCAAACATGCTGGCAGAACTAGGAGGCAAAAATGTCTCTTAGTAATTTGAACAAGTGAAATGATAATACTAGGCTGTTTGAAGAATCCAGAATGGGGGGGCGTATTCTTTTTTTTGTTTTTATCAAAAACAAATGTACTGTTACCTTAAATACGCATTTCATTTGCATCATGGTGTGGAGAAATGTAGGACGGGGTTTAAGCCTGAAGGGAAAATGAAATATGTAGGGCAACAAATCCATATGCACTTTTAGATTGAAAACGAAACCATAAAGGAGTGAATTCTGTACTCTCTGTTAATTGCACTTACTTGGCTTTAAATTGCCATGCGCAGTGCTCCTGCATGCATATTTCCAACCAAATGTTGAAGGCGGTCTGGAGAGACACAGTTTTTATAGATTGCTCTGTGACCTTAATTGAATAATTAAGAACAGGTGGTTGAGATTAGGTTGCTCCTGTGGATGGAAAAAAACAATGCTGTAAATCATTGTCTGAGTGAAAGTTACAAGTGAGGAACATTTCTGTTTATAAAATGAACTCTCAGAGATGTTTTTGTTAAGAAGAAACTGTTGTTGGAGTTGCCGTAATGTGAATAATTAATTTCTGGGTGTTTAAAAAAAAAAGACTTTTTTTTTGGACATAAGAGAAGAGATTCATGAGTATGTCGAATTAAAGGGGCTGTTGCAACTTTGTTTCCTTTATTGTAACTCCCAAAGGAAACAAAAGGCATTTTGAAACTCAGAAATCTTCTGTGCACTGCAGAAAAATATGCAATGTCCTTTTCACATCCAAAAGCGAAGAGAACAAGTCCCCTCTTCCTGAAAGACAGGAAATACAATTTCGTGAAAGTTAGAATTTACCTTAGGGATGAATTTGGGATCATGGTGCAAAAGCAAACAGACAGGAAGGATCTGCAATTCAGGAAAAGAAATGACCAGAGCTCCAAGTTCACCTAATCGCCTAGCTGAAGTAAGGGCTAGTAAAAAAAGCTGCCTTGGCAGAAACCCACATCATGTCTGCCTGTTCAAAAGGTTCGAATGGAGAAAGTAGAAGACCTATCAGCAAAGTAGGTAAATCCCAAGAAGGTTAGAGGAACCTGGGAAATTGTTTTCCGCAAACGAAAACTGTTCAGCAGGCGTACAACCAAAAGAGCAAGGAGATCCAGCTCCCCTAAAGGCTCGAATCGCTGCCTATTGAGTGGTCAAGGTGGCTGGGGCCGGTGCTTTCTCAAACCCTTCTTTCAAAAAATCCAAAATCTTAAATGGATCCCCCAACACAGGATCTATCCCTTATAAGAAGAAAGAGTAGAAGGTTTATGAGAGTGCTGTATGTCCTCAGCAAACTGGCTAGAACAACACATATCCACTAAGACTAACCTCTTAAGTGCCAAGCCGTCAATTGAAGTAGTTGCATCTGATGCGGAGGAAGGAGGAGAAACTGAAGAGGAGAAGGAATTAAAGGAAGCCTGAGAAACCTGCCCCGAGAGGTTGAGCAGAAATCGAAACTACTTGCGTCTTGGCCAGAAGGGAGCAAATACTATCACATCCACTTTCTCCTCCCAAATTTTCTGCAGAACCTTCGGGAGGAGGGGAATTGAAGAAAAAGCATGCAAAAGACTCTAGGACCAAGGAATCGTAACAGCATCCACCGCCCACGCTTTATGGCAACTCATTTCTCTGCAAAAAGCGGGAGTTGGGTATTGTGAGGGGAAGCAAAAAGATCTATCCAAGGAGCCCTGAACAGGCGATAGATCTGTTGAAACACTAGTAGAGACAAATGGAAGAGAACAGATAAGGGAAGATTGCAACTGAGGCTGTCCTCATTAAAATTGAGATCGCCTGCAAGGCCACAAGATGTGACTCCGCCCAAGAGCAAATAATCTGAGCCAGGGAGTTTAGACAGGGACGCCTTGTGCCCCGTTAGGTATTCAAGTAACACCTTGTCACCTGATTGTCTGTTCGGGCCACTAGATTTGAACCCAACAGAAAGGGATCAAAAATGTTAACAGCTTTCCATACAACAGCCAACTCCTTCCAATTGGAGGACTGAAGTCTCTCCGATTCTGACCACTGCCCCTGGGCCTCCCTCTCTCCCAGGGTCACTCCTCTACCCCACAGACTGGCATCTGTCTTCAACAACACAGGGAGAGTCAACTGAAATGGGATATCCTTTTCCAAATTGAGAGTGTGAAGCCACCAACCCAGTTCATGAACAATAGACAGGGACAATGGGACTTGAATGTCGTCATTGGGCAAGGTCGGATCCCAATGATCCAGGAGATAGTTTATCAGAGGTTTGAGATGGAGACATGCCCATGGCACCATCGAGGTTGTGGCAGCAAGTAACCCCTGAACCTTCAGCCAGAACCTGACCGATGTCATTGGAAGGGCTAGCAAAGTCCGAAGATTGGACTGCAGCGAGTCGATCCTGTTGTGAGGAAGAAATACAGCTGCTTTCTGTGTGTTGAAAATTGCGCCAATAAATTGTTGCTGCTGGACTGGGTCGAGATGAGAATTCGACAGATGCAGTTTGAACCCCAATTTGCGCAGAAGGTCTATTGTCAGCTTCACTGCTTCCTGAGCCTTAGTGAGAGAAGAAGCGCAAAATAATCAGCCATCGAGGTAAGGAAAAAGAGAGACACTCTTAGATTGTAAAACTACCACAACTGGAGCCAGAACCCTAGTGAAAGTCCGTGGTGTGGTGGACAGCCCGAAGGGAAGAGTCTGAAACTGAAAGTGTCTTCCCTCTAATTGTGTCCATCTCTAAAGACACTAAAGACACCGCAGCCAATTTTAACCTCTGTATGAAAGCAGTAGCTTCTTGTTGCCCAGGAACTACTTGAAGTTAAATGGAGATAAGACAGAGGTATTGCTCTTTGAATGTCAATCCTCGATTTGGAATACCAACTGATGGCCAGACACACTAGGCACTTTACCCACTCCAGTTGGCACTGCTAAAAGTCTAGGTTCCCCTTTTGGGCAGCAAATTGTCAGTGGACCGTGGTAGCAGAGTCAGATGGTTTGCACATGAAGTGAGGGGAGAATCTAGAACCCAAATCAAAAATAGTCCAGAGCCCTGACCCAAAAGTCCCTAGGTAGAGCCCTAATGATCGAGAACTGGAGAGGACGGTATCTGGCGATGCTCAGCGAGAACAGAGGCGAAAGGAGATGTGAGTATTAATAGGAGTGTGTGGAGCGTGTTAGATTGCGGTGATGATTTGATTGTATGATGTATTGCGGAGGTATCGCGAGAACTGAGTGAATGTGGTTGTCGGGTCTGACGTGATTCAAGGAGTTGATTTATGGTTAACGGGCCCCAAAGTGGCATAAGATCCCGGTATATTTAAAGGTGTAAAATACACCGAGATTGTGATTGTCTGCTGAAGAGTTGAGGGGTCGTCGTGAAACATAGTCGATGGTCCTACCTAAGACCGGGAACTTTGTGTGAATGGGACGATTGTGAATCGTGTGGTAGACCTTTTTGCGCAAAGGGTAAATTGCACTTATTCGGGTGAATTTCTGCTGGTTGCGGTTTCGCTATAAGTGTATCCTTATGTGAGTGTGTCTCTATTTTCTTTTGGAAAGGCAGATAATGACAGATTATAAGATGATTGTGTGAGTGAATGCGGATGGAGAAATTGTGAAGGAGGTTGAACCACTGTTAGGAGTGAGGGTGATGTCAGAGTGTGTCGCGCTGTGATAGGTCAGTTGTGTGATTACTGTATTGAGATTGGAAGAAAGTCTTCAAGAGTTTAAACTATAACAGGATTGAAGGAAAGAAATCTGACGTTTACATAATTGAATCAAAACATTGCATTGAATTATTGCAGAAATTAAATGCTTTAAAGTCTTTAAGAACTATTTGGGAGGTAATGTGACAAATTCGATTTGGGTCGGCGACGAGGCACCACCTGAGGGAACGCCTGCACATTTTATGTTAACAAATTTGGGACTAAATTCATGTTTGTGGATTCACCAATGGTGGAAGATTACTGAGAAAGAGGGTCCTTTGAGTTTTCCAAAATATGGTACTTTTGCATTGCAAATTATTGACAGATTAAGGGAAATGTTATGTGAAATATTGTCAACAAGAGCAGCACAATTTGAAGCCTTAAGCATGTGGGAATAGACAGCAAGAGACAAGGAAAGAGAGAAATGCCAGAACGAGACTAGAGGAGCAGAGCTTAATTATGCAGATGCTCATTGGGATGAAGCACTACAGAGATGGAAGAATGTTACACTTGAGGGAACCAGATATATACAAAGCCATTACTACTGAGAAACCTAAGAAGCAGGAAAAGGATAAGATGCAGGAGAAGGAAATTAAGCATGACAAAAAGCTTCAAACTGATAGTGATTTAGGGAATTAAATATTGAATGCATTGTTAACTGAGTGTCCACCACCTTATGTGGTCCTCACTACGAAAACTGATAATAGTGTACCAGCAAGTACTACAGTGGCTACTGCTTCTGTTGAACCAAGAGAAATACAGATTGAGAGAACTTTACAGACATTTCAGATTGCCCCACCACCTGTTGACTCGATACCGACAGTGAAACCTCCAGGTGTTACTCCTCCAATTGTGACTGATTTGGTACAAATACTACAAACTGTAGCTGCACAAACAGTGCCTAGACAAATTGTGATTGTCCTAATTAATATGGTCCTAACTCAGGAAGCTCAAAGAACTGTAGAAGAAGTAATTACATCAGGGTTTATCTTGACATCTCAGAAGCGTTGAAAGATGGGGGAAGGATTGTCTTTACAACGCCAATAGCTCCGGGAGAAACACATTTATTTGAAGACAGGATTTTTCGACCATGGTTTGAGGTAGCAGCAGGGATTAAAAAGACAGAGGGCATGGTGGAACAAGTTGACCCAGAACCTGAAAAAAGAGACCACTTAATGTTTCAAAGTTAAAAATTTAACTTGAAGAAATTATCAAGGAATGTTTAGATCTTGAGAATTTGAACCAATATCAGGAAAAATTATTAATTTCCCGGAGTACAGAAATTATAATATGTGCATTAACTACACGATAGGCTGACTGAATCGGCCAGAAAATATGAAATTGATGTTTCAAGACGTTTTCCTTTTCAGAAAGGTTTCAGGGTACACATGGATGATGAAGCAATTGAGACAATCTGTTCTTCATGAATACAATTACACCTTACAGAATTGGTGAAATACATTCGTAAATGGAAGAGTTTTGAGAAATTAAGAAACAAGTGGGCAAGGAAACATGAGAAGAAAAAGAAACCACCAGACCTAGTAGAGGAAAATAATAAGCAAGATGAGGGAGAAGCTTCAGCTTATCCATTGAGAGAACTGACGGGAGAAGTGCATGTTCATGTACCATGGAACAAAGGTGAACTTGCAGCATTTCTGAAAAGATTACAAAAATTGAGAGACAAGCCTGTACTGTGGTACCCACAAGTTGATGGATTTATTGAAATCTCAAAGGTGTTGTGGATTAATTGAGGGAGGCATTGCCGTTTCTCCTTCTGTTACCAGGCATATTGATACCACTCTGGGTGACATTAAGATTGCACTTGATAAGACCTTTAATTTAATGAAGGTGGAGTTCGAATGTTTAAAATCTGCACTGATTAATGTAGCCGACAGGACTATGACCTGTAATGTAGTACCCAATAATGATGTTGGTAATTTACTGCCCTCTTTAATCAGTCAAATGAGTAACACACCTGGGGTAGAGTTGCATCCTGGTCTTGCTACTCAAAAAGGTCCCATTATTGTTACTCCGCATCTTAACTGTAGTCATGTAAACACAACTCACCAGACAAAAACACATAGTAAGCAAGGGGACAGAGGGGCTACCTCACAAAGACACATAGATAATCTGAACTTTGTACCGGGAAGCAGCTGCCCCATGGTTCAACGTCCCAGCATACTTGCATGTGATGTAAGAGCAGCTAGGGATACCCCTAATGTTCCCAGTAACGGCTCCCTGAGATCCAATCCCGATGTACTCGACTTACCCCCAGCCTCATGCCCATATGTGTTAGTCCTGGCTGGGGTTCCCTACTTATCTGGGGAGCAACGGGAATCCTGGGCAGACCTGCGTAATAAGGCCGTAGATTGGCTTTGTAAGCACAAGGGGTTCCACCCTTCCAAAATGAATGATATCATCATGGCTAGAAGAGTTGGGTGGGTTGGCCATTCTCTCAAAAACATAGATGGCGACTGCATTGTCCTTAATTTTCGCAGACCTAAGTTTGTTCGCCATCTACTGAATATTTTTGAACAACCAACCACTCAAAACACCCATATTAGTGCACTCCCCTGAGTTATTTTTACAAGCCACTCAACAATCTTCAAAGGGACTCCCCTGTTTTGCCTCTGATAACAAATAGGTTTAACTCGCTATCTAACCTAGATACACAGGACTGACAATTATCAACCAGGGACGCTCAGCTTTCCCAGCAGTCCCTTCTGGAACAGCCCTTGCCAGTACAGTTATAACCATTACTGATAATGGCGAAAGTCCGCCCACTAGTATTAATAATGGAGCTGATTTGAACATCCTCAGCTGGAATGTAGCAGGACTGCACTCTAAGCTCGATGACCAGGATTGGTTGCGCCTGGTCAAAGACCAAGATATTGTCATGTTCCAAGAGACCTGGGCCACACACGATTCACATATTGAAGGGTTTCATTGCACTTGTGTCCCGGCATCCAGCCACAATAAAGGTCGACCATCTGGGGGCCTTCTTATTGGTCTTAATGTAGCGACTGGTGGTAGCTATAAGATACTTCCAACAAACAGCCCTAACTTCCAAGTAATACTCTTTAAGAGAAGAGTCTCTCTTTATTTGGTTAACTTTTACAATAACGATTTTGCATCAGTCCCCAACAAGAGTTTTATTGAGCTTTTTGATTTTATTTCCAATCTAGATTATCAGGCATCCGGTTGGAATACTATTGGGATTATTCTGGCTGGGGATTTTAATGCAAAATTTTATGACAGGCATTGTGTTACGGAACCACACACTACGGGCCCTTCTTTTCGCAGGGGAGCGGAATTGACAGCTCTATTGAGCTCGTTCAATTTAGTTAATGTCATGGAGCAGTTGGGTACATCTCATGCCACCAATAACCATCACCCGACCTTCAGAGGCAGGGGACATTCGTCCGTAATAGACTTTGTTTTCATCTCTCCTCTACTCACGGATTATTTAATTACTGCAGAGGTTGTTGCCACTATTCAGGGGATCACAACCCCATTAGAACCGCTTTCAGATTGGCACCCCGACTCATGTTTCCAATTGAATGCGGGGCTAAAGATTTAACTCCATCTACCGACAACCTAACACTGTCATGGAGGGGTATTGATAATGGGGATCTGTTTAAATTACTTGTGAAGGACAATTTACCCTATATCACCTCCTGCTTGTCATCTGAAGCTCCCCATCAGGAGGTAGTTGGTGGTTTTTCTAAACTCTGTCAGGCAGTTAAAACTCTCCTGTTAAAGCCCGTTTCCTTGAAGAAACCGGGCCCTAGATGGTTTGATTCTGCATGCTCTGCTGCCAACAGGAACTTGCGTATGGCTTTGTCAGCTGACCCCAGGTGTTCCCATGATGTAATACAGGCTAGACAGATGTATAAACTAGCTATTACTAACCGGAAAGAGGCACTCGTAAGGGATCGTTGGGAAGCCCTATCGCAGGCTGCTACGGAAAAAAGGGGTAACTTATTTTGGACCGCTGTAAGGGATCTTAGATCCATGGGACAGCTATTAACACCAATTAGCTGCACAATCTCGAGCCAGTCCTGGGAAAATCATTTTTCAAATATTTATGCCACCCCGCAGGGAGAGATTGAACAGCTGGAGTATAGTCTCCCCAACACTCTTCAAATCACACTCCCTGAAATAGAAGAGGCTATCCATCAGTCTATCGGGAATAAAGCCCCTGGCCCGGATGGGTTACCGATTGATATTATCAAATGGATCCCGGACTTCTGGGCTCCCCTTCTCCTGAATGTTTTTAATCACTGTATGTTGGGCCCGCTTCCTGATACTTGGGCAAAAAGTATTATAGTTCCAATATTTAAAAGGGGGACAGGTCACAGCCCATTAATTACAGACCAATATCGTTGATTGATAACACTGTTAAAATATTGGGCAGAGTCCTATATAACAAGATCCTGGAATGGTCAGAGGAATATGGCATTTTAGAGCGCTGCCAGTTAGGCTTTCGTAGGAAGGTTGGTACCATCGAGCAATGTCTGAACCTCAGCCTTGTGATTGGGAAATATACCATTGCTCGTAAAACTCCTGTCTACCTGGCCTTCATGGACTTGTCCTCAGCTTTTGATTTTGTCAACAGGTCAAAGCTGTGGGCTATCCTGTTGGGCCATGGTTTAGACGCTCCCCTGGTTCATTTCCTGGCTTATCTTCATAAGGACCTTCAGGCACAAGTGAGAATTGGTAGAGGTGGTGAGGTCTCAGGGCCTATCAAGGTAGGAAGGGGGGTCAGGCAGGGATGCGTTCTGGCCCCCCTTCTTTTTATTATTTATATTAACGGCCTGAACAAATCATTGATAGGTGCAACCAAAGATGTGCCTATGATTAACGGCAAACCTTTGCCGGTGTTACTTTATGCTGACGATGCGGTGCTTATAGGTCGCACCCCAAACTCATTGCGCATTTTAGTACAGTCGTTTGTTAAACATATGGACAGTCTGGATTTAAGAGCTAATTTAAAAAAATCATTTTTAATGTCTTGTGGCCCACAAAAACGCTCCCTTACCTCCATCTCCGTTGGCAGCCAAAAATTAATATGCACTGGTAAATTCCCCTACCTTGGTGTGGTCTTTGCTGCGAACGGCTCCTGGACTGAGCATCTTTCTCAGTCCAGGAGCAAGTTCTCAAAGACCATCAATTCCATTTTTAGCTTTCCCCGTCCCAAGAACACTGGCGTTATTTTAGCTATCTTAAAATTTTTTAAATTGCAATGCGTCCCAGTAGCTACTTATGGAGCGGAGATTTGGGGCACCACAAACAGTTCCTGCATTCAGCGGGAAGAAAACAGATTCTGCAGGAAACTGTTGGGCGCCCCAATCTCGACATCTCATTATGTTTGCCATAAAGAATTAAATTTAAATTATGTCACTGATTTTATACGTGCTCGTCCGGCTCTCTTTTGGCTGTCTGTCTGGAAGAATGAGGAAGCTATTCTGACTAGAGATATCATCATGGACTGTTTGAAGTGTGAGAAAGGGATGGATATCCCCTGGCTATCCGGAGTTTATCAGAGCTTATGCAGTATTAATCAGGGTTGTATTTTTAGAAACCCTTGTAAAGCTGAAACACTACGGAAAATAGATCTTAGGAATGCACTTTACCTATTTTACAGTACCGAGCGCATAGCATAGGAATCACAGAAAACCCTTGTCTCTAGTTATATGTCACTAGTCCAATATTGTTATCCCCTACCTAACTACCTCACCTTACCTATGAGTCACTGGGAAAGAAGTCTGTTATTCCGTCTCAGAGCAGGGACACTCAAGTTTGTATTATGTTTTCCCCTTGGTTATCATCCCAAAATTGATTTGGTACCCTGCCCATGTGACGGAATTAGCGGACAGACAACCCTGCACTTTTTATTCTTTTGCAAATATTATATGAAATATAGCAAGGGGACACTTTATCCCTATTTTAAAAAAGAGGAAACCTGTTAGCCTGGATCTGGCTTATACAAGCATGCTTGGTATGATCGATGAGGAGCTTGTATTCCGCTTAAGTACTTTTCTGAGAGCTGCGATCCGGGCACGTCAGTCCATGTCAGACCCTTGAATTCTTAACTGTGATTGGTTATGTTGTAAATAATGCATCTTATTCATCATATTCTAAGATGTGAAATTGTGTCTGATAATTTTAACAGTTTTTTTATGGTTGTACTTTTATGGATATACTGCCTATCCGAATAAAGATTATGAATTGAATTGATTGGATGATGAAGCAATTGAGACAATCTGTTCTTCATGAATACAATTACACCTTACAGAATTGGTGAAATACATTCGTAAATGGAAGAGTTTTGAGAAATTAAGAAACAAGTGGGCAAGGAAACATGAGAAGAAAAAGAAACCACCAGACCTAGTAGAGGAAAATAATAAGCAAGATGAGGGAGAAGCTTCAGCTTATCCATTGAGAGAACTGACGGGAGAAGTGCATGTTCATGTACCATGGAACAAAGGTGAACTTGCAGCATTTCTGAAAAGATTTCAAAAATTGAGAGACAAGCCTGTACTGTGGTACCCACAAGTTGATGGATTTATTGAAATCTCAAAGGTGTTGTGGATTAATTTCAAAATGATCTTTGATACTGCAAAGCCAAATGAATTGTGGTCTGAATGTAAAGTTGTTGTGCAGTGGCCAAGTGAGGAGACAATGAGAAATGCTTGCATTAATGCACCATCTTCTGTTGTCATGGAGAAATATGAAGCAGTGATTACTTTTCTGAAGGGCCGAGTGCCATCAAAAGATCTTGATTGGGTAAAGGTTAAAAGAACCTCACAAGAACTAAAAGAATCGGTTCAGGAATTTCGTGAAAGAGTGTTTCAGTAGTTCCAACAAAACAGCGGGAGAGAATGTACTGATGCCAGTGACATGAGATTCTTTGTGTCTCAGTTTGTTATTGGATTAATGATCTCTGGTCTGATCAGTTTGTACATTCAGCAAAGCGTTGGTTGTTGGCAGAGAAACGGATATCCCAGACTGGCAGGACCAGGAATGGCAGGAGGCTATAGCCCTCCCCCCCCCCCCCGGGAGGTGGCGATCCAAGCTCGATTTCGCCTGGTGCAACTATTTCATGCACTACATTGGTAAAGATGGGGAAACGAGAGGAAGCTTCCTGTCGAAGGGGCTGTAATTTGGTGGGTACATTCTTCCATATAATATGGGCCTGCCCCAAAATTCAAGAATATTGGGATCCTGAAGGATGAAGGGTACTGTAGTGATGGACAGGAAATGAAGCAGAAAGAGTTTAAGGAGAAACTGATGATGGTTCAGAGGGAGGTTGCTCAGAGAGGACTTCAGAATAGGTCGTCTGCAGGGAATAAAGGTGAGATATAAGGTGTAGTTCCACAAGCAGGAGTACAAGGTGCTCAAGGAAGATTTGGTATTTCACAGGATAGAGGTAGAGGAGTTTTGGTTGGTGCAAATTCAGGTATGGATGTCGCAATGCTGAAGAAAATAGCCTTTTGCCATCTTTGTAACAGATTTGAGCATTGGAAGAGGAAGTGTAGACCTAAACCTGATGCAGTAAATGGAAATGTGCAAATACAATGCAGACTCAAAATGTGCCAGTTCAGCAAATGCAAATGTCAAATCCAAAACAGGTCCCAATGATACAAGTTCTCCAAGCACAGACGGTCCCACAAAATATGGGAAACCCTAAAATTAATTTAAATCAGTTGTCCAAAGCAAAATTGAAATCTTTTCAGAACCAAAATTAGAACCCATTTCAACAGTTTGCCATATTTGAAAATGACAGTTTTAGCCCCAACATTTCTGATATTACCAGATCCACTGTGAGAACAGTGGAAGTTCCAGACCTACCTCACTTAGGAAAGAAGATCCAAGTTGTAGAAGTTTTAGAAAGGTTACAAATCCAGTTTTAGAAAAGATTGCAGTAAAAATCGCTTCATTTGAGGAAAGTTATCAATTTGTTGTTTGTGACTCAAGCCCTGTAAGCCTTCTAGGAAAACATTGTGGTGCAAGTTAAACTGCACAATTTACTGTACACCGGCAGATGTTCGAATATCAGACTCCTGATGACGATGTACAGTTTAAAATGGCCCAACAAGAAACAGCTGTAGGATTGTTTTCAGTATGACACTTGAAAAATGACCCTCTGATTAGTAAGAAACAGTGAACCCAGAAGTAGGGGACTTCACAGAGAAATATGTCAGATTAATAAAAAGTGCAGAACCAGTTTGCATCAAATTAAACCCAGATGCCATGTGTTCAAGAACACCATCATACAATCTGACATGAGAGACAATTGCAAGAATTTCATTTATAATTGAAGATAAACTGAGCAAAGGATTTTTGAAGGAATTGATTGGAAGTTCATGTAATTCTCTGATCACAGGTTTACAGAAACCCAATGAGAAGTACAGAATAGTGCAGGTGATTAGCAGCATAAGTGTTCCATGTTGTCCCATGGTACCCAATCCAGGCAACATACTTTTTCAAATTCCATGTACTGAACAATGGCTTACTGTTATTTATTTTTGTCAGGTTTGTATCACAGCGCCAATACATGAGGATAGTCAGTAGTACTGTCAAAAAGAAGATCAATATCTGGAACACATAATTGAAAAAGCAGCTGGAAAGATGTCACCAGAGAGAGTAGAAGCAATTCAGCAGATGAATCCACCTCGAACTCAGAGAGGTCAGGATGCTTTTGGGAATGGTTGGCTATTGTAGACAGTGGACACCAAACCTTTACCTAGTGGCTAGGCCTTTACTGAGGCTAACACCCAAGGATGTGTCTGATCCACTTTCATGGGACAACGATTGCACAAAAGCATTACTAGAGTCGAAAGAGAAAGTGTGTTGTACCCAGTCACTAGGGATGCCTGATTATTTTAAAGAATATACACTAATTTTCAGTTAGAGGGAGGGCTGCATCTCTCAGTGCCTGTTCAAAAACATGAAGCTGTTCAAAAGTCTGAGACGTATTTCCCAACAACCCTTGACCCTATCGTCACAGAAATGCCCGGCTGCCTAAAATTAGTAGCTGCTGTTGATGTCAGTCACAAAAAGAGTGAGAAAATGATGATGGAATGTCCAGTAATTGAAATGGTCCCTTACTTTGTGGAGTTGCTACTGAAAAATCTTGTGATCAAAAGACGTCTAATTTCAAATGTATTGAGTCTACTGCCAGTAAAGGAAAATGTTGTTGATGTAGTTGAACATGAATGTCTAGGTGTCTATGCATGAAGCCAAAGTTAGACACTAAGGATGAACCCCTGATTGAGCCTGAGCATGTCCATTTTGTAGATGGCCTATGGTTAAGAGGTAATGATGGCACATTAGGTGCAGCATATGCTGTGTGCACCATGAATTATATTGTCGAAGCTTCATGGCTTCAAGAAGTTACCTCAACACAAGATACAAACTGTATTGCCCTTATCATTGCATGCAGTCTAACTGCTCAAATGGGAGTCACTATTGTCATGGGAAAGAGAGATGCTAATTCAGTTGCACAATATTGTATCCTGCTAGACTACACATGTAATGGAATTTTCACATGGGAATCTGAGAAGGACACTGTCTATTCAATGTTGATATCAATAACTTACACTTGGAAAGAGTTAAAAGGGGTACAAGAAAATGTTTCAGAGACAGAACATCAAGGTTGGATCAGAACTGATTTTGAGAAAAACACAAATGACATCCAAATGTCCACTGATGGGAGACCAGTGTTGCCGGATAGTTTGTCATTTCCAATAACACGATACATGCATGAACACACACACTTAGAGCGGGATTCAATGAAATGTCTCTTTAGAAAGAATAGATACAACCAAAAGTTTAGGAAGCTTGCAGAAGAAGAGTGTCATTGAGATGTGACAAATCAAAAAATTAATGCAGGGAAAAGAACACGTTACACTGTGCCACATATTGAGATCAGAAGGTCCATTCAATAGATTGCAAATAAACATCATCTAAATGCCTGATTACAATGAGCTGAGATATGTCCTAGTCATAGTGTACATCTTCACGAGGTGGGTGAAAGCCTACACAACCAGAAAAAATGACAATCACATGGTAGCAAATGTGTTATTGCAAAAATCGATCACCAGGTATAGATTGCCAGTTTCTCTGAAATCAGATCCAAAGACCCACTCTATCAATGAAGTCCTGAAGATGATGTGCACATAACTACAGACTGAACAAGGATGGCACTGTAACTATCGGCCTGAAGTTTCAAGTATAATCGAGCAACACAAAGACATCATAGAGTCTCAGCTTACAAAAGTCTGTGTCTCAACATCACTGAAGTGGCTGGATGCTGTACCTGTAAAAGCACTTGTGAAAATCACAGATGAGAACATAAGCGATTGCTGTGAAGGATTGGCTGATGTGGTGCATACAGTTTCTCACCAGGTTTCAGCTGCTATACAAGATCTGCATAGTGAACGGTGCGGCAACTTCAATCTGAGAGATGGTGTTGTGATCGAGAAGCATGTTCTGAAGATTTGGTGGAAACCAAGATGGAAAGGCCCGTTCCAAATGATCCTGGTCACAATGACTGTTGTGAAGTGTGGTGGCCTTCCAAACTGGGTTTATGCCTCCCATACCCATTGTGTCCCGTGTCCCCTTGATCAAACAGCTCGTCTTCAATAGGAGACGCCAGCAGTGGTTGAGAGACCACAATAGAGGGTCAGTCAAGCTGTAAGGGAACACACTGAGTCTGAAGCAGCACTAGAGGAAACTGAGGTGGGACCAGAAAAGCAAGAAATAGAAACTGGCTCGGATTAAACTGGTGTTAAAGTCGTGAATGATGTACCACAATGAAGCCGCTCCCAGGGAGCGGCTTCATTGTGGTACATAGTTTATGTTGGAGGCTGCCGACTCCCAGCACCCCGTGCCTCTGGTTCCCTCACCCCAGATTTGGTCTGGACTTTGTGGTTACACACAAAGTCGTGAATGAGCCAGGTCCAGCCTCTGATGAAGGAACTCGTGCTGTGGGCTCACAAGTGGTGGTGAAGGAAAGCTGGCCAAAGGGGTATCCGAGAAGTCTGCAGTTGTCCCCTGAAAAGTACATGCACCCATAGCTGAAACGTCTGAATCGGAACAAGTGAAGATGAAGGTGGAAGGCTTGGGTTGAGAAAGTCCCAAGGATTGAGGGTCCCTGTCAGAGGACTTCAGCAACTGAGTGGTCATATTGCATGGACAAAGTACTGAATGTCACATTGGATGAACTGTGTGATGCAGGATTTGAACTGTATGAGCCACCATGATTTCAAGTTTGAGACAAAAGGGACTGAGAAATGCTGTAACCAATAACTGAGAACTATCAAAAGCTGAAAAGAAAACAATAATCGATCAATGAAAAAGAACTGTCCTGTTAGACTTTTATTATTTTAGTTACTTATTTTACAGAAGATTAACCTAGGTCCGAGAAAAAGCTACAAGAAGTGTTAGGGATAACATTTTAGAAGAATACGGAGGAGGTTTAAGGATTGTCTATTTAGAAATCTGAACTGCTGAAAACTAACCGTTCTAAGAAGCTACTTACAGAACTCCGCACTGAACTTTTGAGCTTGGCTATAAATGATCTGATTACAGACAAAACTTGTGTTGCCTTAAAAATAGTTGTAAAATTATTATGTGTTCATTTTTTGCAATAGCAGTGCTATTGATCATACTAGTTTTACCAGGGTTCTTTTACACACCCGATAGAAAGTTGGTATGCTAATGAGATTACCACGTCTACACACACCACAGATGAGTAGCAATATTTTAGGTAGAGACAAATATATATTTGATTCAACTACTGATAAGAGTGCTCTTTAAACGTTTTCACATGTGAAATGAACTTCGTGTGATGATTTACAAATCCTCAGAGGGGGGATGATTTTAGAAATCATCAGAGGGAGGACTGAGACAGTGTGAAAAATTGCTATAGAATTAAACACTACTAATGACAAACCTGCCTTGGGCTTCAACCATAAAATGCATTTCAAAACGCGACACACGGACATTTGCCGCTGCAAAATGAAAACATGGGGCTTTGATATTCACAGGCTTTAAACCAGAAGCTTTCACTTTGCACAATGAATTTATAGTTTGACCTTAATGTGACTAGTTTAGATTTTGTCCTCACTATGGAATGTGGTTTTAACTTACAAACATTTTAAACATGTGTGCAGTAGTAGCGTATAGTTTGTATTGAATTAACACAACATTTTAAAGTAGAAACACAGAAAACAGCTCATGGTTTAGCTTGCTCATAGCGCTCCAACTTGACCTTCCAGATAAAAGCGGAATTTGCCTCTCATGTGAACGAAAGACGCCTGGCATAATTTACAGCATGTAACATCGGAGCCTTATCGAATTTAGTTGCTGGTAAAATGTTTCAAAACAAAGCCCATTTATTTCTTTGCCTTAAAGAGAACAGAAAAGCACATACATTTCAAAATGTATTACCATAGTATGTTTTAATGATTCCCGCTTAAATAATAAGTTCTTTTGCAGCTAATGTTATATGTTTAGTTAAAAGAAAATGTTTCTTTAACAGAAGGTTAGGAGATGAAGTCACCTTAAATTAGACCGTGAGAACAGCGCCTGATGGATGACATGTAGACAGCAAGTGGAGGTGGAGATGTACTTCTGGAGAATGCTGGATTCCAATTGGATGAAGAACGAAGATCATGTCACATGTTTTGCAAAACTTTTTCAGATTTATAAACGTGTTCCTAGTTCATGAGTTTCAGACTTAGAGACGGAGATCTGCAGAGAGATTCTTTTAGAGGAGAAGAGGGCAGACTTTGATGGAGAGCAGAACAGATTCAGACAAGGGCAGATTAGATGCAGCCTGTGTTCCATTTGGACTTTTATTAAAAACTCCAAGCTTTATGCTTTGACTAACTGACTGTGCCAAGGCTTATTTGCTCTATACTTTATTTCTCTTTATGGGAGATTCTGCAATTATTAATTATTGATTTAGCTTCATGCTAATCGCACTCTTGCTTTTATTTTTGAACTCTTCATGAGGTCTGACTGACATAATTTGTGCCCCTTTTCTTAGAATAGGGATTCTTTCCTTTATGGACGAGCTGTATGCACATTATATTATGCTCTGCACTAACTTTCTTTTTCTATTATCAACTCTGTAACCTGATTGATATTTGATTACTGAATAATGAATCAGAGAATCTTAAAATTCAATTAGAAAATAAAACCCTTTAAAACTACCCACAAACTCTCATTATTGACTAAAATATGTATTTGCATTTGATTGCTTGCCTGTGTTTATGAAGGAGCTCTTTTGGTCAAAATACGGTGCCCAAAATTCATCACCTTGAGAATAGATATTGGCGTGGAAAAAGATAATATTAATTAAAGGTAATTGTGCCACAGCTACTAAATTTCCCAAAGAGAGATTACTGCTAGATTTCCAAACTAGCAACCATCAGGTCAACCGTACAGTGTCAGCCTGCTTTTGGACGATCAGAATGTTGGGAAATATTTTTCTCATTATTGCCTACCAGCTCGTAACACTCCGCTCTTGCTTTGGTCTCCTCAAGAATAGACTAGTGCGATGCACTCTACCTTGAGACCAACAAGTTGACCCCAGCAAAGCTACAACTAGTACTGAATTTAATGGTAAGGCTTACTTTTGATATTCCTAAGAGGCAATCAGTGTCGAAAGGTCTACGAGAACTGCACTGGTTTCCGGGAGAAAAGCGTATCCGGTTCAAGTCATTATGCACTGCACATAAAGCTCTCTACGAGGCAAGTTCAGTTGACATCAAAGCCATGTTCCAAGGGTATGCTCCTGCTGGAAAACTCCACTCAGCACACCAAAACTGAGCAAGGCTCTGGAATACTCTTCCATACCATCTCACATCGATAAAGCTGTATTTCCCTTTTAGAAAGGCCCTAAAAACCTGGTTCTTCACTCTGTAGACAGTCACAACACAATTTAGGTTTTTTCTAACAGTTTGTTGTGCGCCATAGCAAGACTACAGTGTCTAGATGCCCACAGGCCTTTGTGCGCTTTATACATTTTTGTCATCATCATCATCCGCCGCAAACCGCAAAATCAGGCTGTCTGGGTGAACTGGTATATGGAAATATTCATCCTTGAGATCTAGGGTAGACTCTATGGAATATCAAGTAAATCTATTAGTGGCAACTTTGGCCACACAAATATGTCATGCATAATTGATCCTTTCCTGAATTAGATGAATAGGAACTATTAAGAAGATTTCATATTAGAAAGATTATGTTATGAAAATGTTTAGAGTGCACAGCCACCCAGTGGGTTTATTGGCGCTGACCGAAGATTAAGCAAATAGAATATAAAGTGTGACTAAATGAAGATCTTGGGGAATAGAAGAGGTTCATCTTCCTTCATGTAATAGAATTGATTGGTAATGGATCTTTAAGAGAGCTGTAGAGCATTCTAAAGAGTAAGATCAAGGGCTGAGAAGAAGTGGCCACTGAGTTGGTCTCTAAGAAATTTTGAGACTGAAAGTAGACGTTGCAAAGAGTGAATAGATCGGTCCAGAAACATGTAAGTCAAGAGAAGATAAAACCAAACAAGTAACCCTAGATAGAATGACGCACCATACACCAAATTGTAAAGACGATCCTCTGTTTATGTACATCCAGCTCAATGATTTCTAAATAGGCTGAGAGTGACTAAAACAGGGATCTTGAATAGCTGTTCGAGCAGCTTAATTCTGAATTGCCTGTAATCAATGTAGCAGGTAAGAATTAATACCCAAGTAAACACAGTTACAGTGATCCAAACTGAACCCAATCAAGGCCATTATAATCGTGGAACGTGCACTCAGAGACAGAGAGAAGAGAAAGAGAGCAGAGTTTCCTCAATATTAAAGTGCATGAGGATGAAAGTGAAGGGACCTGACAGCGCATAGGAAGAGCGCCATCAAGCTTACACCCTCGCTCTTCACAGTTTGAGAAGAAATGGGGCGCCTTCAAAAATCAGACGGGCAAAAAACAAAATGTCAAAATTTCAGCTTTTTTGGAATGTAGCTTTGACCAATGCTGGCCATTCAAAGATAGACTGTGGCTAAATATAGCTACAACAGGGCAACTGTGGTTAAATCCTTTTGATTTGGACTACTATGAGGCTGATACACAAACTCCAGGTGTAGCCAGAACAGTCACTGAAGTACTGAAAAGAAATCACATTTGACCATCTGTGAAGACATTGCTCTGGCTTCCATTCGTAGCTGAAATTAAATTTAAACCCTTGACGCTTATCCAAAAGAGGGTTTCATGGTAACCTACCTGCCCATTTTAAGAGTAGGATTACCCCTTCTAGAACCCTCTCAAGAATTTCCATATGCACTCCAAGGGTTTTTTAAAGCAAGCAGGCAGGGGGTTTTCAAGCCAGTCACAGCTGGAAGTCTGTTCCCGAACATTCTCCTTTTCAGAAAATAGGTAAAGGCACGTCTATTCTAATATTGCCATCTTCCTGATGCTTGTACGGTGCAGACATACCTTTAGGTTGAAGTGCTATAAATCTAATATGTTTTTCATGATGATGATATTATGTTAGAGCAATTTGCCCACTTGCAGCAAACAGCATTTGCGCTATATGTATCGGTGGTGCAGTGATGCCATGTTTTAGTATGGTGGACTATTACAATCGTTCTTAGAGCACGTTTTATACCCAATAGGCACATGTTCAGATTTTAGCATATATTATAATTAAAGGCTTAATATCAATTATTAGCTTTGTATTGTTCTGTGTCTCATGCGGTCTCTAAATCTGCCCCCCCCCCACTGGCTTTGTGTATGCACTCTTGTGTTTCATGTGTGCATAGTGTGTGCAGAGGTCACCTTGTTGTGCAAGCCAGGACAAGAGAGTTTTGGTTCTCATGTAGTATTGTCTTGCACTTTAGAAACGTACAATGTTGGCTATTGTTAATAGATAATATTGGCAAGTTTGCTAACTCTTAACTCCCATCCTGCCCAGTGACCGCCCACCTGTAGTACTAGAGTTCCCTTGACATGCCTCGCTACATTACCAAAAATTGCCATATGCCCGCCCCCACGTTACGCTATTTGTCAATCATATACGCTATATCTTGGTTTGTTTATGTCACAATATAAAGCACGTTTTTTTCACTGGGTGTAGATAAATGTTACATTTATAACAAAATGTTTTAACTGTAGTAATGCCTGCTTTGCAGGTTTGTAAGATTTGTTTGGGTTTCTTTGTATTTGTGCGGGTTGAGTGAGTTGCCTCATTAGAGTTCTTTCTGGTCAGTTTGCGGTGCTGGACTGTGCTGGATGTGTGAGGCATTCCACATTCCATGCTTGTCCTATGGGTAATGGAAAGGTGTATGTACTGGCTGCACATAAACAATCACATAAGTACTCCAACAGCCACAGGAATGATGTTGCCAGCAACAGGCTATTCCTACATTATGATGATTTTAGGCATCCACATTAGGGTGCAACCGAAAATATATGTTAGATTGCAAACGAAAACCTAAAAATGCCCCTGTTGTTAGGAGCACCAAATTAGCAACATATCATTTCAATGTAGGCTTCAAATGTCGCTGAATGAGAGCTGCCTGGCATCTCCATTCACCAATGTATCAAGTGCACAGCACATATGCTTTCCATAACCCCATAGCCATGCAGTACTGTGCAGTCCCCCCTGCACCACACTTTGTACCTAATGAAGTGTAAATGCTGATCTTGCCTTGCACAACACTTTAAACCTATCTCAACAATAAAACATAAATGTGCACTTTGCACACATCAGTAAAAACGACACAGAAACGTAGTAAAGTTGATAAGCCAGCACCGTAAAACCGTGCTTGACTAGGTAGAAACAGTAGGATTAATCAATTAGTGAATTTAAAGTGCTTAAGTAACCGATTATCTTATGTTCATTAACGGAAATGTTATAAAATGTGATGATAACTTAGCATTGCTATTCGACTTCATTGCAGTGTGTCCTAATAAACTCAACTTTGGTGTAATTGCTAAATTAAACGTAGTACATGTCTGAAATTTTCAGTATAAGTGCCTAATAGTATAATGATCATCTGCGTTCAAAAACGATTTAATTTTAATTATTTTTAGAATTAATTTACCTGTTGTTACATTAATGAAATAGTGACAGTAGGCCATACTTGAAGTCAGTGCTTAATTTGAGCCAGTGGTTTCCGGTGCTCTGCACGGGCACTTAATTGCCAACACCAGTTAATTTAGAGGTGACCACAACAACAGATAATTATAATTAAATATACATTAAAAAGGACTATTACCTGCCACCCAAGCCATTCTTATAGCTTTGGGTGCCTCAAATGGTCTGAACTGTCACACTTATGGGAGGAGTGAGATGGTTAGTAGTTGTTACTATCATTAGCAGTATGGCAGTAGCAATGTGTGGTGCAAGCTGCAGTGGCCTTCTGACAAGAGCCCTGGCACTTATTTTATTTTATTTTTTACAAATTATGCAATGCTTGAAGTTGAACATTTATGTTTAATAATTACTGACAAAATTACAAAATGCTTATATGTGATGTGTGTAATTTATTTCATTATGCTTAAACTTAATCAGGAGTTTGTAGTGCTAAAGTATGAAATGTTGAACTTAAACACGTTGAGATGCTTTTTCTCCATAGGCTGCATTATTTCATAGCCTGTGCAACGGACCTTGATACATTTTCTCAAATGTTGCTTTATTTGTTCTTGGTTCATGTGGCATTCCTTTTTACAACAAAGACAGCTCTTTACCCCTTTGTGTGTGAATGGTGGGAAAGTGACATTTCCCCTATATCCATAGAAAGTAACAGGATGAACAAGCTCTTTGTCAACTAACCTCTGTAGATGGAAGGACATTGGTTTCTCATGGTATGTGTGGGAAAAATATGACGATCAGACCATTGTGGACTGAGTATTGAAGCGACAATGACAAATATGAACTAAATAACTACGACGTACAAGAGGAGGATTATTGCATTCACATTTTGATGCCCCTTTTTCCGCCTTCTGAGGAGAACTTACGTCTAAGCTCAGACTGCCCCTTGACACTTTTCCTTGCCTTCAACCTGCTTGCCATACTCTTTTTGTTATACCCCTTTGCTTATTGCCCTTGCTGATATACTTGCCTGTCGGATGATTTGGAACAGTTTGGTGAGATACCAGACTTGAACTTTCCTGATTTATGCTCCAATCTCCCTTCCCCATTCCCATGGGCTTTGCCCCTTTGCTCATGCTTATAGAACCTTTGAGAACCAACTTTTTGCTATGTTGGTGATAGAATTTGTATTGCTGACCAAAAATCATCCTTTTATGGATTCCTTTCTTTAGGGATAGATTACTTCAACTAGATGTTTGATTTTATATTTCGAACTGTTAGATTTATGACTGAATGCCTTAAAATGTTACGTATATGCATTGATTGTGGTTGTTTAATACAATAACCAAATTCTCTAAAGTTGTCTGAGTCTTATTGTGTCTAAAGTTATTTTACAGAAACTGTGCTAATTTCAAAATGTATAATAGAGATAGTCATAGATTATTTTCAGAACATCAGGTTCTTTTGCTCTTGTTCTGTGTAGCCACAGCAGAGCTTTTGGTTTGCATGATTCTGGTTAGTGTAAATTTCTTCAGGACGTTCGGTCTACCAATTGCCTTACATTATTACTATAGCATGGTTCTGAGAGTAATTTACCTGAACCTGATTACCAATTTGTGAGTTGGTTACCAATTTATGGTCCTCATTGGGTAGCTGACAGTTGGGCATTCTGTTTCCTCACCCCTCACTACGTCAGAGAAAGGTCCATCGGAGGACCATCACCTCTGAGGTGAAGTATTGAACCTGAGTAGAAATCCTACCTGTATGGGCCACGTAGGAGTGTTGAAGTTATGTTCGTAAGTGTAAGTAGGCTTCCACAGCAACATACCGCACATCTAATCTGCATTACAGACATGGTAGATCCAATGGTAGCAGGCCTATCTAGCTTTCTGTTAGCTCATGTTCTCTAGTGCTACAATTACAAGTGCCCCTACACTGAATGTGTGGCTGTACCACCCTCATTGCCACAGTTTGCAGTGCTATAGGTATTTGTACTCAAGATAGCAACCAGGACTGTCCTTAATGTTCAGTTTTCATCCGCTTAAACACTTCATGTGTTGCTCAAATATGTATGGGTCATGGCTGCATTAAAGCATTCTGACATTGGCACTTGTGAACAGAAGGTGGAAGTTGCAGATACCTGGGCATTCATGAGGTGCCTGTCATGCCTGTTGACATAAACATTGAGTTTGTTTCATGGTGACGTTGCAGGGCTGTGAGCACTACAATATCACACAAGTGATAACATGTGCTGCACAGTTGTGAAATAATAATAATGTGGCCCTTATCTATGTCCCCGGTGGTGTTGGGCATCATAGATGTGATGTTGGAAACCCACTTTGCTGACCAGTAGCTCGTTTAATGTGCATGGCATTTATTTGTGGGTCAATTACTCATGGTGATTGGCCTCCACAATTTTCGCAATATTGATGCTTTTATTGGTAGGGGAGTGGGAGTGGACAGTATTTCCTCTGGTCCTATATTTTACCTATACTGTATGGTGTTTCTGCCTTCTGTGATGGCGTTATGATGGTACTGTCTCCTTAAATGTCTCTGTAGCACCAGCAGTAATTAAAACACTTTTTCTATATTGATGGGGATTTCTTGTCTATCTTGCTGTAGTACCAAGCAAGGAAATAAACTTATTTTCAGTTGACCCTCTCCGTGATTCAGGGTGCAAATGTGGCTATGGAAAGTGTAGCCTGAACAGAAGACTAGTTTTTTTCATTCAGTTTCCAGTATGAAAGTCATTACATATTGGGTTTGTAACACTACTCTTGTAGATGTATTGCCCTCGAGTTATTCTTTCATTCTGTACTAGGTGTATTGCACCATTAATGATCTGTAGAATGCTGATCCAGGATATGTGGGTTACCAGGGGCGGTGCGTCCATTAGGGCGTTTGGGCGTTGCCCCACTTATTAATTTGAGGCACGAGTGGTGGAGTTGACTGAGTAACAAGCGTGCGTGCCGTTGCCGTCACTCTCTCACTCACATTGATTTGCAAATTGCAATTTCAGGCCGCCGGAGGCAGTCGGCTCAGAAGGGGCGGGGCAGCAGGAGTTCAGTGCAATCAGGTGGTCGGCGGAGCGCACAGCAAGAGTGCGCATGTTCTGTTTAGGGCTTAAAAATGTTTGCGACCAGCTCGAACATGCGCATTAGGCTGCTCATTAGAAGAGCGAGGGTTGTTCCATGTCGCTCTTCTAATTGAGCAGCCTAGTGCGCATGTTCGGGCTGGTCGCAAACATTTTTAATCCCTAAACAGAACATGCGCACTACTGCTCAAGCCAATCCTGGCGCTGCTGCTGGAGCAGCGTCTGGATTGGCTGAGACGTAGGCGGTACTTGCCAGCGAGCGTGACGTCAGACTGAGCCTCCTTGTCGAGGCAGACACCTCGTGTTCACTACTACCACGCACGGGTGACGGGAACCGGCTGAACCTGCAGCAGCGGCCGGGCGAACACCAGCGGGGACCCCGGTCTGATTGGTAAGTTACGTTTATTTGTTTATTTTTATTCCCCCGCGCTCCGTCCCCCTCCCTCCCGTGAGCATGCCGCCGGCCGCAGTTGCACACACCTATCGTCTCCTAAAGCACCGCATTTGTCAGAAACTGTCTCGACGGAACAGCGTATAGGTGTTTCCCTCTGCCTACAATGGCCCCAATGTCGTGGTAGATGTTCGCCCACACTGCGAACGGTGAGCCATCGTCTCAACCTGTGCAAACTCGGAAAAAACATCAAAGAGGGAGATCCTGCGAGTACAACGCCCTGCTGCACCTGCGGTTAAGATATCCGAGCCAACAATGTCCAACTACCCAGAGCTGAAGTGGTAGCTACTTTCCATGGGGGCTGTACCTAAGTCATCCCAGAATACCAGTGAACAGGTCTCCCTAGGCCAGAGGTTCCTCGCCTCAGGCTGCTCCTCGGAGCAATCTATGTCTTAAGCCATTGTAATTGCGCCTATATATAGTAAAGCTTGTAGTTCGGCGTCCTCAAACCACCTGCCACCATGGCCAAAAACATTTCTGCCAGGGCCATCCGGCTCCTGCCCGATGTCCTGACGAGGTTTCAAAGCCGTCCGTTGAGGGACCTGAGCACCGCTCGGGCAGCAACAAGGGAAAATTGCCGAACAGGTGCGACGATTGAAGGGAGGTTATAACCCTGCTGAGGCTTTCTATAAATGTGGACTCCCAGTCCCCGGTATTTGAAAGTATGTAGAGTGACAGGGACAGTATAGGGCCCATTCGTCGCCATAAAAGCCGAACACGAATCCTACAGGGGGAAGATGCAGGATTTCTATACACTAACATGGAGGCCCAAGAGCACACTGAAGGAGTCTCTGGGTCAGAGTTAGGCCGGATTTGACATCGTTTAAGTAAATTAGAATGTTTGCACATAAGGAAATGATGTGTTTTTGACTCGCCACCTGCAGCTCTTATCTGTCACCGTACATTCGCTCCACTGTGAGCGCAAATAGCAAGGGCGACAGTAGACGCCCCTGTCAAGTGCCTCTCTGAATCTGCCACTGGTCGGAATATTCTCCTCCAACCACACTCTGCAAACAGATTCTAGGCCAGCAACTCCTCCTCTAGATCAATGCGGCACATCACTGCAAAGGTATACGACAAGCAGATATAATGTGTAGTTAAAATGTAAATATCATGCACCAATGCAGACAAGTAAGAGACTCAGAGGTGTCATAACGTCACATTTATGAGTGAGGCTTGTTGAATAGACGGAAGAATGAGAGCTCAGCAGAGGACAGGATTTCAATGATGCGCTAGTGTTGATCAATTGGGCCAGGTAAGCGCCACTGAATTTATTCAATTCTATGGCTACGGAATTTCCTGCATAAATATTTACAGTGCTTGCCATATAATCCACTACCAACTGCATAATTAGAACATCTAATCTAAAGAAATGTTGTTTGCACTTCAAACGGATCAAATGTTAATTAAAAATAAGCCTCATGGTTTCGCGAATTGGCGGTGACATTACACTTGCTGTATTTAGGTTTTAAACTGGTAGTAATGACGGTGCACCGTAGTTAGCGGACGATATACAGAGCGTGATTCTTTCGTTTGCACCTTTAGAGTGTGCCTTGACCGCCCACATTAGTCACGATTTGTCTTTATAATCCTGCTTGTTCACACTGAAAAGGGGCTGAAGTACTTTTCAGCACTAGCATTTGCTAACCGTGCTGGGCGAGGTGATCTGTTCTCGGCGAGCACTTCATTTATTTATTCTAATGTATTCATCAACAGAAGTCCGAGGTAATCAGATTCCCAACCCCTGTGTGGCCTCGCTGTTTTACAGGTTTTGGACAAGCGCATTACTGTTTTAACAGTTGACATCCCGTGAAAGAGGAAGGCCCTTGGAAGTCCTGGTGAATTAAACTCTCTCTTTTGAGTTCTCTTCTTTTATCCTTACAAGTGAAGCACAGATAATAGCATTCTTCTCAGCAAAAATCAAGAAATGAAATTGTATTTGTTAGTTTTGACTAAGCACAGCCTATCTATCTGGGTATTGTGAAATGGTACATGCATCGACTATGTAAAGATATCCTAAAAGTAGACATAACTTTACAAATTCCTACATACTTAAAAGGACCCAAACAAGGCTTAAAGAGGTGCATGCAGCCCATTGGCACTGTTTTTACACGCTGGCTCGTCTGCACGTTGCCCTTTGTTTATCGAGCTGAAAGCTGCTTGACCTATTTGGAGAGTAGCTGAGAAGCGAATTTAGATGGCATTGATTAGGTTACAAAAATAATCCTTCTGAATGAGTTAAACATTTGCTCTGGCAGCGTTAATGTGTGTTAAAATATCAAAATACTGAAATAATATTGCCATGTAATGTGCCACATTATACTATATAATCTGGCTTTTCTTGCCACATAATTTAGTTAAATAAGCTGCTTAAAGCGGTCCTCCGAGAGGAGCCCTGTCATCAGCAATACCTGTGCTTTGGGTGCACTTTAGATTGCGGTGACTACATCCCGCTGCACGAGCCATTTACATGAAAGGGCAAACAGGGACAACCTGTTCCAGAGTGCAGAGGGGAGCCCAGGAGGAGCCCTGTCATCTGCAACATCTGTAATTGGAGAGCGCTATAAAGTGCGATGACTGCATCCAGCTGTGCGGGCCGTATTCATGAAGGGGCAAACAGGAACTAACTGTCTCAGAGTGCAGCAGAGTGTCTAGGAGGAGCCCTGTCATCAGCAACACGTGGGCTTTGAAAGCGATATAAAGCATAGTGACAACATTGAAAAACAGCGCTGCTCGCCTCTCAGCCTGACCGCTCTGGTAAGCGCTGCGTTTTACATTTACATGCAAGGAGGGAGGAGAGAGCTAGAGGTTTTAGTTTGAGTGCTTAAAACACCAATAGGAGCATGATAATTAGATTGTTGACTGCGTGGGACTGAAGCAAGAGGATGGGTTTTTGGAAGTATTCTGATTCGTTGTTGTCTAGGGCTAAAAACAATTTAGCTGGTGCAATTCTATTTCTTCAGGATTTTCAGTGTTATACTTAATGTGATTTATGAAGATGTGTTTGCACCTTGGTGTTCAAAGAATGGATGCTAGGTGAGACGTGCAACTGTCGATGTGACGCAGAAGAAGCCTGTGCGTAGAGGACAGTTTGAGTACAAGGCATTTTTAAGGGTACACTCAAATTGCTTGAATTACATAGTTAGTTGCAGCGGCAGAAGGTAGTTGCGGATATGGGATATAGTTTAGGACAGCACGGAGGGAGCTGGGAAGCTGTTTCCTTTTAGAGTTGGATTTGGATGCAACAAAGGGAAGGGATGGAGGGATACTGATCAGAATTTGTATGAATGCATGGTCAAATGTGTATTAAAATGTCAAAATAATACTACAACTGAATGTGCTGCATTATGAGGCATAATTTGTCATTTCTTGCTGCTTAATTTAGTCGACTATTCTGCATACTGTGGTCCTCCTATGACACAAAATTCCAGTGACCCTGATTGAATCACACAGATTGTGACCCAGACACAAGCAAGATACATAATCGGAAACACAGACACCAGCCCTCCTCGCACAAACACACTCACACCACACACATCAGTATCTCACGACACGGCAGTCACGCAGTCCAACACCACTTTGGGGTACCAGTGTTGTAGCCAGGGCCACAGGATTTATTAGATGCTGCTGCATTTTAGGCATAATTATGGATTTGATACCTTAGCTATATAATCCATCATCTACAGCCTAAGTTGAAGATTTTAACAAAACCATCAGAAAAAGGATCAAATGTTACTAAAAATGCAGTAATATGTGGCTGCACAGTGGAAGGCCCTTCGCATAGTGTTCACATGTGCAAAAAATGACATAATACTACCCTGCATTACACTGTAAAATGTAGTCAACCCTGCTGCATAATTTGGTACTTCCTGTTGCATAATTCCAGAGGACCTGATTGAAGTGCTGCTGCTCTTCCGGTCCTTGAGAGAGGTGGAGAGAAGCAAAGGAGAGAGATGGGAGGGTAATAGGGGTCATAAGGAGGAGGCTGGGGCATTGCTGGGTGTATTGCATTATTAACCTTCCTGCTTCCTCAAATTTGCTTGAAAATGCTCCATTTATTCACTATTTTTTCAAAATTTTCTCAGGGGGAGAATCCCCCCGAACCTCCCGTAGGTTGTTTGAGCTCGCTCGCCTCAGTGCAGTACCGCGATAATTTTCCGCCTCACCACTTTCAAATGTCACCAGCCGCCACTGTGGGTTACGTGGAACTCCTGTTGATCCCTATCGGTTGAAGTTCTAACCTTGCCACAGCACCAGGCTCTTCCGTGAGCTCTTTTGTGCTCCAATACTTTTAAAGGAACTGCTTTATTTCCATATGCCAGTGTGGCTTCCTCTTTCTAAAAAAAACATTAATATAACACGCATTATTGCGAATAATATTTTTTTAAATGGCAGTTATAGTTCCAGTTCCAGAGGCATGTTCACCTTCCACTAGAAAATTAAACCAATGTATCCTGAATACAATTTCCCTCTATTGAGCAGTTTCCAGCAGTGTGGTAGTGACTAATCCTCGTTAGATTTAAGTTTAACCATTATGGTGGCTTCCACGTCCCTCTGATGGCAAGCCTCTTCTGTGTCCTCGCGTTCCCGCCATTAGAGTGCTATTAACAGAAAGTTAATAAAAAGCCGTAAAATGTGACTTGCAAATGGAGCTCCTATGAACTTAAACTGCAATAAATATGATTAAGGTATAGCTGGTAACAACTGTTTTTGCACATTAAAGCTATAATTGATACACTTTCTGCTCTTTATGGATAAAAACTGCAGCGAGCGTGTTGCGTTGCTAAGGTACTCAAGGTCTTTAAGCTGTTTCTCATTTGCAAAGAACTGAGCTAGTGATGTGGAAAATGGCTTCACAAAACTTTGTGACCAGGAACCCAGGGACAGGAGCATGCATGCACTGTGAACTTTTTAAAGCAGAAAGTTGATATGTGCTGTCACATAATTAGTCCCTAGAAAAAAAGTAGTTGAGGACACCGAGATGCAATAGACATGATTCCCCAGGTATTCCATGAAGACTAAAATTCAGGGTAAGTTCACTGCACTTTCATTGCTCAATATTTTACAACATTTTGCCTTTGCACTTTCTGTGGACTCTACAGTGTAGAGGCTATTAAGTAAAATGTCTTAAAACATGAAAACATATTTATTCTGTGAAGTACACGGTTTGAATGTAAAGACTGAAAGTTGCTGCTCGCTGGTTGTTCTACATTTTCTAACCTCTCTACAGAAAAGATTAACCACATCATATGCCACATGAAAAACACAAAACAGGCATCCACTCTGTCTTCTATAACCCAGTGCTCCACCACCAACTCGGACATCTTCATACTTCATCCCAAACTCTGATTTCAAAGTCACTTCACAAACAGGCCCTCAGGTTTGGACAGATTCTCCATCTTATGAAGAAACTGTCCATTGGCTCAGACTCCCTATCCAACAACCGCCCCATCACCCACCTAGCCTTCATTGGACAACTACATTGAGAAAGCTGTCTCTTGCCAACTTCGGGAGCAGATTAGTAAGAAAGCCCTCCTGCAGGTCTGCTAATATGACTTCAGACTATGCAGCATCACAGAGAAAGCTACTCTAAGGGCCAGATGTACGACCCTTTTTTGCTGCCGCAAACGGGAGATCCTCCCGTTTGCGACCGCAAAAAAGAGTAATAGCATGTACAAATGCTATTTTGCGAGTCACTGACTCGCAAAATAGCATTTGTGACTCTTGCTATTAGGAAGGGGCGTCCCTTCCTAATAGCGAGTCAACATGCTATGTACTGATGTTTTGCGGCCGCAATTGCGGCCGCAAAACACTCGTAGTGTACCACCTACTTCAAGTAGGTGGTAAACCACTCGCAAAGGGGAAGGGGTCCCCAGGGGACCCCCTCCCCTCTGTGAGTATGTGGGAAAATATTTTTTATGAGCAGGCAGTGGTCCCAGAGATCACTGCCTGCCCTTAAAAAAATGAAACTGAAAAGTTTCATTTTTCATTTTTAAATGCATCCCTTTTTCCTTTAAGGAAAACGGGCAGCATTTGGAAAAAAAAAAACTGCTTTATTAAAAAAGCAGTCACAGACATGGTGGTCTGCTGACCCCAGCAGGCCACCTTCCCTGTGAATGCTAGCCATTCCTACAGGGGTTGCAAATTGCGCCTGCCTCATTAATATTAATGAGGCATGCAATTTGCGACCCCATTAGGAATCGCAAACAGTGTCTGAGACACTGTTGTGCATTCCAATTAGCGAGTCGCAGAGGCGACGCAATTTGCGACTCGCTAATTGGTGGTTTGTACATCTGGCCCTAGAAGTACAATGACTTATTCACCAATGATGAAGTTGGCCCACACTACAAATACCGCTTTACATCTCTGCAGCGTTTGACACAGTTGACCTCTAGACACTGTCTCACACCCTGAAAAAATGCATGGATTTCTTGGACTTAGTTCTGCAGTTGTTCTCCTCTTACTTCATCACCCATTTCCAGCTGTTCAGATGCACACCTCATGTTCTCAAGGAATGCATCCTCTCCCATAATCTTCAAGTTCTATATGGAAACTCTTAGATCTATATTCACCTACAACACTACTAAGACTTAAGACCCATCAGTACACCAACGACATACAACTCTGCCTCAAAATCCGAGCAGTGAATGACATCAATCAACTTAAAATCTTCCGCAAAATAAGCAAGCATTGGTTGTAAAGCTCCTATTTATAGATGAATCCAAAATAGACTCAATTTCTCCTCTTTAAACACAGCTAAAAATCACCAACAATTCAAGGTTGGCTATTCTGTATGAACTCTGAGGGCTTCTTGCCTTACCTGAAAGCCAATGCAAAATCACATAGGGCCAGATGTGCAAAGGCAAATTGCGGTCACAAATGCTCCAATTCTCAAATTCAGAGCTGTTGTCACCGTAAAATATTCTTTTGATCTGTACAAAACCAAAATTGTGATTTGGTAACATGAACATGGTTCAAGGAAGTAACCGAGATGACATTTGGATGTCAGTCTCCAATGAAATACGCCCCATAAATGTTTAAAGGACTGAACCTTCCTCCCTATTAGATTCCCTGGTAGTGACAACCTTATCGGTCTCATCATCTCCTTGACAGTGAGCCCAGTCCCCTTGACCAGTAACTCTTCCAGGAATCAAAGAGCCTTTTGATGTGCACAGCCCTCAAGGATATCAGCAACATACATCTCCTATCTGGGAATTGCATTTTTCACCTCTGCAGCCTCTCCAGGCCCAGAGACTCCAAAATGGAACCCACAGGGCTCCATGTTATGTACCATCCACAGAAACACACTTCAACCCAGCATGCACAAGTATCATGCTCTGTACAGAACTACACACACTCCATGCATGACAAGGGTGAGTTACAGCCATAGAGCTTACACAACTGGACCAATAGGCCCCACTCCAGTGACACAGGTAAAAAGGCTTGTTCATATTACTGACTCTACTGACCACAAGAACGTGTATGCCGTCATCACTGTGCTCATGTCACTTATCTGTAGGTAAGGCCAGTAGCCCTCTACCTTCACAAGGGTAACAGTTGGTGCGTCTCTCCCAGTCTGAGTAGACTGCACTACCGTCAGACAGGTCTAGGTCCTGGCACACTTGCATTGTCCGTGCTCACCCATGAACAAAAACCAGTACCAGGGATGCAGATATCCAGGCAGCGAGGGCACTAGAGTAGGGGTGCACATGCATTAACATGCAGGGGACTTTTCTGTCTCAACAGGAGGGTATAGACGTTCCTGGGATACAGGAAGCTGTTGCCAACCTGGAGGATTTCCAGTGGACTAAACTTGTATTATTTTTGTCTCTTTGAACGGTTTCTTCTGACCCTTTTATGCTCTTTATTTCTTAACAGTATCTTTGATTTGGCAATTTGTTTCATATATATATTATTAAATGCATTTTCTCCAAAGAAGGTTGTGTGGGTCTTTCCAGAAGATTAGGAGTGAAGGGAGCAGGCTCAGGTAGAGGCCATATTTTTTATGCTGTGTGGGGAGTAAATAAAAGAAGTGTTTTCTTGTCTTCCCCTTCCTTACCATGGAGTTCTCCAATACCACCAGGCCTATATTGTGTGTGGGTTGCAGAGGGCTAGAGAAGCCTCACACGTCAATTCCATAGTTAAGCTCATTGGAGTCAATAGCCTTTTAAAAAATGCATATTTGCTTTAAATTTGATGTGTACCAGGAGAGAGAGTCAGTAGAATTTCTTCAGGGTGGGGATGATTTAGTTGAACGTACGCTGGCTGGTGGTTAGGCCGTCAGCTGAATGGAAAGTGGAATACGGGAGGAGTCTAGGAGGCTGCTGAGCAGGGCATTGCTCATGTCAATATAGACTAAAAGTCAACGTATGATAAAACCAGAGCCTGGAAACTGGAGTTTAATATGGAGTCTGTAACAAAAGGTTTGATCCTGTATAGGATGCAGATTAGGTACCAAGCTGTCTGAGGACTTCTTCATGTGCTCTTTGAAGGAGAGATACAATTTGAAGCAGATGTCTGGGCTCTCGTGAACAGAGTGTGAGAAAAGCTGTTGAGCTGCATGAGGTTTAGCTACTTATCCATCTGTTCTGGATGAATATATGACGTGACAACGCACACTATTACAACGCATACTTTTACAACGCAGACTTTACAACGCAACTATCATTACAACACATGTTTTTACAATGTTAGCCATTACAATGCATGATCATAGTGATACATAGAAAGTGCCATTACAACGCATCCTATTCTTACGAATACCAATACAACGCATACCATTACAATGCATATTAATTATTCTATGTGAACAAGGACAGATCTTACTGACAAAAAAACTAGAATTTTTTAAAATATTTAAAAATTTATATATCACAAAATAAAAAAATAAAAAATATATATATTTTTCAGGATGTACATCACATTTAAGAAAAAAGCAGTGTACACTCAGTGGCAAAACCAGCATGTACATACAAATCATTAAAAACTGGTGTCCTTCCATTATTTCCACTATAACTGCCCAGCCATCACCTATTCAAAATGGCTGCCATTCTAAAACAGAACGTAAAAACCAATATTTTACACAGTACATATAAAAAATATACATTCAGTCAGGTTCTGAATCATTCAGAAAATACAATTGCAAAACACATTTTCTTTTAAATTTTCGTTAACCCCTATCAAACGTATAAATTCACCCGACCACGGGGGGCGTGGCCTTCTTAGCTGCGTAATGGCTGCTCTTTGAGCGAGCTCCGCCGGCCGAGACCTAATCCTACATTAATCCTGGCATATATAGAGTTGCTGCCGTGCCAATTATAGCTCTGGGCACTCCCAGTAGAGTAGTGCATCGTGTGAGCTGCCTTCTATCCCTGCACCAGACGCCGATGCTACGAGCCAAGACCGGAGGGAGGAAGACTCTGCCCGCGCACTCGCTCTCCTGCTGGGCAGGCGGCCTGATCGGCAACTTGAGCCCGCGGCGCGCACATGTAACAGGCCGCACCCGGAGTGGGTGAACATTGCAGTTCCTGCAGGCGGTGGAGATGACTGCCGGGCACCCAAGACTGAGGAGGTGAGGTGCACGCCCGCATTTACACCTCGAGCGGTGCTGATTTGCCACCAGTGATACTGCGGGGGCTCAGCGAAGCGGCGCCGTGGTGCAGGAGAGGGCTGCGCTGTCCCAGTGACTGGCGGCGTGCGCCCTTGATCCTTAGCCCCGTAGTGTGCACCCGCTGGACGGAGGTGCCTGCCCACGTCGACTGTGGCGCAGAACAACGCTGCTGTAATGACCGACAGCCGAGAAACGTGCTGGTCGTGTGGCGGTTGGGAGCGTCCCCTGTGCACCATCTTATACCCCCCACGAGGAGTGAGTGGAGGCCCAGATAGTGGTGAGGTTAGTTGGGCACTGTGTGGCCTATCGCCGGCATACCCCGCAAGACTGGTGGGAGAGTGGGGGACACGCTACCGGGTGATTCTGCGACCCCTTTCTGGCCTTTGTGGACCTTTCAGGCCGACCGCGCTGGCTGGTGGGGTTCGCTGTTTGGTGTTTACACGTGGCCCCCTCCTTGAATATCGGGGGTGTGCACGCTGAGTCGGAGAGCTCACATCTGCAACGCTGTGTGTGACAGAGGAGCACTGGGACCAGCTGGGCCATGCCTGCACCATTTCTCGGACTACAAGCGCAGTGGGGGCCCTGCATTGCGCAAGTTGGTTGTTTCACGTTCAGTCCGTGAATCGTGCAGGCAATAACAGTAACGCCTGCATACACCATGTGGAAACAAGATGCGAAACAACCTAAGCTGACCTTTGATCAGAGGCGGACCACGAGGCTCACGGAGTCCGATCCGGAAGCGGGCGCGGAGAGATCATTGGAGTCCCAGGCGGAAGATCGTGGTGAAGATCTGCGTACTCTGATGCTTGAAATGAGATCCAGTCTGCGGAATATTGACACCAAGCTGGACACACTGACTGCCCAACTGGATGCCGTCAAAACACAGGTGGGTTCGCATGAGACCCGTCTGGATGTACTTGAAAATAGAGCCTCCGACTTTCATGAATTCCAAGTGGAAACCAAAGAACAACTCTTACATATGGATAAGGTGTTGGGCATAATCCGTGCTAAGAATGAGGATTTGGAGGCCAGGTCACGCCGCAACAACCTGCAAATCACGGGCATACCGGAAACGACAGCCATAGCCAAGATGGAGACCTTCGTGGCCGACCTCCTCCACGAGCTCTTTGACACCCAACTCTCTGCGGTATTTGCCGTAGAAAGAGCACATCGCTCTCTGGGTCCCAAACCTCCGGTGGGAGCGACGCCCAGACACATCCTAGCCAAGATTTTGAACTACCAAGACCGAGATCTTATCCTGCGCTTGGCACGGAAGAAGGGGACCATCACACACATAGGTAATCAGATCTCATTCTACCCTGACTTTACGCCTGCAGTGCAGTCGGCGAGACGTGAGTTCCTGCCGGCTAAATGTCTCTTACTGCAGGCCTAAATCCCCTACTCACTTTTATACCCTGCGAAGCTCAAAGTCACCTACGACGGAACGGTGCATTTTTTTTACAGATGCCAAGTCCGCCCTAAAATTTGCTAAACACATCGGGGGGCAAGAAACCCAAACAAGGTTCTACTTCTGCGGATCAGACGGAAGCCAGGCTGAGTGACAATGACTAACTTATTGCAGCCTAGCTCTTTTCTTTGCCTTGTACTGCTGTACCCTATGTTGTGGAGGGGACTCATGCCGTTTGCACTGTGGATCTGGGGGTGGTTTTTCCACGTGGCTGTTTATTGGATCTCCCCTGTTCTGGTGGGTGGGACGACTTTGGGTGCTGTCTGGTTTGATGCCACTAAACCATAGCATGCGGGGTCATATTGGGGCAAGCCGTTTTTTCATGCATTGTTGTGTTGCATAATTGATTGTTTCATCAGGCTATTGGTTGTGCTGGGGTGCTATCATTCCCACTTGTTAACTTCTAGGCATAGCTCTTTGAGGTTCTCTTGGCCACCCTGTCTCTGCAGGGGAGTACGCTGGTGGTACCACGCCCCGATGGGAGGATTCCCTAATGTTTTCACTGGTTTTCTGTTGCTGGGAGTGGTATTTCTACAACCTGATTGAGGGGTTGGTGTGGGAGGTGGGTTGGTGTGGGGGTTTGTTTCTATGTTTAAAGCCAGGCTACAACTACGTGGATTCGTTGTCCGTAACTGGATGGCATTGACTATGATGCGTTGCTTTGGTCCTACTGTCTTTGTACATTTTAGAGACTTGGTCGCCAGATGTCTAGTTTAAATTTTTTAACCTGGAACATTCGCGGACTAAATGATGGGAGGAAGTCCAGGCTCGTTCATGCATACCTGTTAAGGCATCAAGTAGATGTTTGTGTGTTGCAGGAAACGCATCTTAATGTTGTTCCCTCCCCCAGGCTGAAGCATAGCAGGTGGGGAACAGTGTACTCATCCATCTACTCGAATTACTTCCGGGGAGTTGCTGTACTGATCAGGAGAGGTCTTGACTGGAGTGAGGGGGAGGTGCAAACCGATTCGGAGGGTAGATTTGTTATTCTCACGGGTACTCTGGGTGGGACTCCAGTGGTGATAGTGGCGATATATGGCCCCAATGTTGACTCACCTGGTTTTTTCCAGGATATCTGGGCCAGAGTCAAGGCGCTGAACTGTGACACCATTATCTGGGGGGGGGGGGACTTTAATGCCATCTTACATGATGAGTTAGATAGGAAGGGGACATCACGTACGCTCCACCCCTCCGCCAGTGCCGCATTACATGCCATTATCACAGATGGGAATTTGGTAGACATTTGGAGGAACACTCACCCAACGACTAAAGAAGGGACTTGCATATCTGAACATCACAGGGCATGGTCACGTTTGGATTTTTGGTTGGTTTCCAAGGATGTGGCCAGCTGGACATGCGAAGTCACGCACCTTCCCAGGTCCCTATCAGATCATGCACCATGCCTCTTGCGGATGGTGCTTCCCGACTCGGCTCCGCGGCTGTTCACCTGGAGGTTACCCCCGAACGCTCTTTTAGATGAGGCATTCAAGGAAGAGATAAGAGTAGATATCACTGATTATTTTACCCTTAATACTGGTTCAGTCGACACAGAAGCCTTTCTCTGGGAGGCGTTTAAGATCGTTATCAGGGGTAAATGCATAGCCAGACAAGCGGGGGTGCTGAAGTCAATTCGTGGCACGCTGGCATCTCTCGAAACACAGATTAAGGAGCTAGAAACTAAATTCTTTGCTTCTAACGATTCCCAGTCTCTAGCCCCCCTGAAGGAGAAGCTTCTTGAATTTGAGGAAGAGGCGCAGCGAGAAGTAACATTTTTGGGGAAACACGCTCAAGCCAGGAGATATGGGGAGGGGGACAGGCCGGGGAGGACTCTAGTGGCAATGATTCGACCCCCCCGCTCTACTGCCTTTATCTCTGAATTAAAAGGAGCTCAGGGAGCTATCATCAGAGGCCAGACAGGGATTTTAGATGAATTCCACCGATTCTACTCTGAGCTATACACCGCTACCCAGGAGTCGGAACCGGAGGGCCTGCTCCCCTTCCTTGACTCTCTGGAATTGTTGTGGCTGAGCCAGAGGTATAGGGATTATCTGGACTTCCCCTTCTCAGTGGAGGACGTCACGAAGGTGATTAAGAGTTTGCCACTTGACAAGGCTCCGGGGCCGGACGGTTTGACCACCGCCTTCTACAAAACGTATGTGGAGGAGCTGGCACCGCACCTCTTGGCGCTATTTGAAGAGGCCCAGTCCTCAGGTGTATTGCCGCCGTCCATGCGTGAAGCAAGAATCATAACCTTACTGAAGCCCGGGAAGCCTGAAAACGAATTAGACTCATATAGGCCATTGTCGTTAATCAACGTGGATGTGAAAATTTTGGCAAAGTTAATTGCTAACCGACTACAGCCCCTACTCCCCTTGGTTGCTCGACCGGACCAATCGGGCTTTATCCCAGGGAGATCGACCTCTAACAATCTTAGGACCGTTTTTTCAGTGCTCCACTACCTCCACCCTGATTTGCAAGCTGCTGCGGTCTTTCTTGACACTACAAAAGCGTTCGATACGCTTGAATGGCCATATTTATTTGCCATTCTGGGCCGCATGGGGTTTAGCCCGCTGTTTATTAATTTGATTGCTTTACGCGCGGCCAATGGCTCGACTTCGGGTGAATGGCCTCATATCAGCACCCTTTGCAATTTCGCGTGGCACGAGGCAGGGATGCCCATTGTCCCCATAGCTGTTCGCGATAGCGATGGAGCCATTGGCTGCTCGTATCCGGCAACATCACACTGCCAGGGGGATTGGGTTTAGCTCTAGGAGCCTCTTAATTTCATTATATGCAGACGACGTCACATTGTATGTCATGGACCCGGCGTCGCACCTAGATACACTACTGCGCGAGTTCATTACATTTGGCGGGCTTTCTGGCATCTCCATTAACTGGGCTAAATCGGTTATCTTTCCTTTAACAGACGCCACTGTTCCGGCCCCATCCGAGTTCCCCCTAAAGTGGGCGGACGAACCTGTTAAATATCTGGGCGTCTGGCTCAGTAGAAATATGCAGGAAATTTGGGACATGAACTACGGCCGCGCCATAACCTGGCTGGAAGAGAAGGTCACAGCGTGGGCTAAGCTCCCGCTTTCCATGGCCGGGAGAATTGCGCTGGTCAAAATGGTGGTGCTCCTGAAATTTCTTTATTTGCCAACATTCCCATTCCCCTCACACAAACCTTTTTCAAATCTCTCAGATCACTGCTGGTGTCCCTGATATGGGCGGGCGGACAGGCGCGCGTCTTGTGGGACCTGCTGACGCTACCACTGCGACAGGGGGGACTGGGTGCCCCGGACATGCAGTTGTACGCATGGAGCGCTCAGGCTCAATTTCTCTATCACTGGGTACACCCGACTCCGTTTCAGCCCCATGTGGCTGTAGAAACAGACACTGCGGCGCCTGTCCCTCTGCAAGTAGCGCTATATCAACCCTATAGGTGTCCCAGAGATGGCGTGGACACAGTAGAGACTTTGCGGTGGGCGTGGAATGAGTTGCGGAAAAGAGCTGGTGCCCCTATATTGTATGCCCCTTCCATACCCCTGGCGCATAATCCTATGCTATCCAATGTAGGCAACAGCATAAGCAAGGCTGTAGCACAAAAGCTGAGTCTACACACCTTCGCAGATTTATACCCTGGGGAGACTTTCCGTCCGCCCCCGGTTCCGGAGGAGGGTCAAATGGTGCCATTCTACGATCTTTTTATGTATTATAAATAAGGCTCCCGGTTTTCCGTTTAAACGGATTTTTACATATAAATACAGACGGAAAACATTTTGGTTTTTCTCTGTATTTATATATAAAAACGGGAAAATACCTATAAATCAAATGCTCCTCCTGCCTCTGTGCTCCTCTGTAAAATCAGAGTCAGAGGTGCACAGGGGCGGCCAAAAGAAACGGGAAACTGCTGACCCAAAACTGCTCCAGAGACGGGGGAACTGGGAGCACTGTGTCTGCAGAGACACTCCAGCACCTCTCACAGCGGTAGTTTTCGCAAGATAATTGCTGGAGCAGTGCAAGCAGCTGATGTCCATTAAGAGGTGTGAAAACACCCCAGGACATTGGCTGCTGCTCCAGCAACCTTTTGTTTCTTGTTGTGTGGGAGGGTGAAGGAGGTTGATGTGGCAGAGCAGGGGGGAGCGGGGCAGAAATGCCTCCAACAACTATTAGCATGAAGCCTGGCTGCATCTCTCCGTGACTATGCACGCTGTTGGGCAGTGAGGCTGAGTGAGAGGTGAGCAAGTCAGTTAGCATGACTTCATTTTTCTATTTAATGTTTATTTAAGTGCTACTTAAATAAAAATAAAAACAAGAAGAGAAATGACTTGCACCACCTGTGCTCTACATTTTCTCCATAGTGTCCATAACAAAGCACTATTCTGTACAGATGAAGATGCAGGATTTTTTTCGATATTTGGGCGATTTACAATGCCTCGTGGGGTAGGTCGTCTTCTAGTGCACACTAAGAATGATCTGATATTCTAAGAGCAGACACTCTCTGAGATGGCTGATTAAATGTGAGTAAAAGAGTTAGTAATGCATTGACATTTTGCAACACAGCTGCGCAAATGAGACCTAATCAAAATCACTAATTCACGCATCTTTTCTTAGAGGACAGGGAAGAAATTTTCTCCCAATATGTAAAGTGCACTTAGCATAGGCTCCAATTTAAAAAAAAACAGCTATAACAAACTAGTGCAAGTGTGCCTGTCAATTTAAATAAATGTGGAAAGATACTAGCTTTAGCGTTTTTTTTTTTTCTTGCGTCAAAAATAAATGTGGATAAATACAGATAAAACGACCAAAAAATAAATATGGATAAATACAGACGGAAATGTGAAAAAAATAAATACCATAAAATTGGGAGCCCTAATTATAAACTCCGGGCCGCCTGCCGGCCCTTGCATGACACTTTCCCGAACCCCCCGGAAGCCTTGCCTGCACTAGAAAACGTACTTAAAACAGCCACTTCTCGCAGACTAATCACTCGGATCTATACACACATGCAGACCTCGGCGCCTGTGACACAGCCCCAGGCACTTCTGGCATGGAATGTGGAACTCCCTTGTCCGCTCACGGATGACCAGTGAGCCTACTGTTGCGGTCAACTCACGGCGCGGTCCCCTAATTACAAGCTTCGGGTAATACATTTCAAGTTTTTACATAGATTTTACAGGACACCTAGTGGGCTGCACCGGATGGGACTGAAAGTTGACGACAGGTGCTGGAAATGTGGTGTCCCTGCAGCAACCTTTTTGCACATAGCGTGGAGTTGTCCACGACTGGCAACATATTGGTCCAGTGTTTTCACTGCTATCCATCAGATAATTGCCACTCCTGCTGACCCTAATCCCTTGCTGGGTCTGCTGGGATACGTGAAGGACACCCCGGTTAAGGTCCGCAAGTTGCATGCTATGCTCTTTTTATTTGCAAAGCGCCAAATTGCCATACATTGGGGCGGAGGGGGATCCCTTCTCTAAATGAATGGATTAGAGATGTCACATATGGCCACTCACAGCTGTCCACCTTCTGGGAGTTAATGCCCTCCACGTCCCGACCTAGAGACATATGGGACCCATTTGTCACATGGGCTCGAGAGCGTAGTGAGGAGGGTAGAGATGCATCGACGCCCTCCATGGGTGTGTGATCTGGGATGGAAGGCCTGGGCGGAACAAGTGCCGGGGAGGGTAGATGCTGGCATGGGGAGGGTAGATTGGAGGGGAGAGGATGCGGTTCTTTCCAAGCATAAGAATCCATAAGGTATGCGTCACCAGGAGCGGGTGGGTATGGTTTTTCCTGGCTCAATATCACCTAGTCTTCTGTTACTGGTTATGATCATCTGTACTATGACTAATCTCGTTTTTCTTCTGTATAGCACAGTGGACTGAGCACGCGTACATAACATTTGTTATTGTCATGATATGCGGTATGTGACCATTTATGACATGTGTATGTACTGGCTAGTTGGTTCCTTTTTGCAATGTTTGTTGCATTGCATCAAAATGCCAATAAAAAGAAATTAGAAAAAATAAAAAAAATCACCCGACGACAATTTTGTACTCAGTGGTACACCGACTTCCCTGGTGACCACACACATCTGGATTAGGAGGAGAAAAGAACAGCTTGGACTTCAAACACTGCCATCTATTGACTAAAGTGAGTGTAAGTTTTAAACGAAACACAATTACATACAAAATAATTCATTCACAAACCTAAAATTAATTTAATTTTTTTTAAATAAATTCACAGATCTTGACCATACAGATACAGCAATAAAATACTGCAATAAAACACTCATCTTCTGTGGAAAGTAAGTGGATGTTAAATTGAAATTATATTTAATTTTAAGCAGAATAAATCCTCAAACAAAAAATAAATTTTAATTTTGTCTGATACATTCACAGACTTTGAACATACAAATACAGCTATCAAAGTTAATTACAATCTCTGAAGAAATGTTTCTGTAAGTTTACATTGAATTATTTCGATTAGAAAATAAATATTATCAAATATATTTTTGAATAAATAATTTATCTTGTGGAAGGTACTGGTCAATGGTGGGGAGCAAAATTACTATTCTTACTCCGCCGGGTGGTTGCCTCAAGAAAGGTGCTGGTCAGTAGTGGGGGCCAAAATTACTATTTTAAATCCGCAGGTTGCTTACCTCAGGGAAGGTGCTGGTCAGAAAGGGGGGCCAAAATTACTATTCTAACTCCACCGGGTGCTAACCTCGGAAAAGGTGCTGGTCAGTGGTAGGGACAAAATTACTATTCTAATTCCGGCAGGTGCTTACCTCACGGAGCATACTAGTCAGTGGTGGGGGCCAAAATTACTATTCTAACTCCGCAGGGTGGTTGCCTCGGGGAAGGTACTGGTCAGAGGTTGGGGCCAAAATTACTACTCTAACTCCGCTGGGTGGTTGTCTCAGGGAAGGTGCCAAGAAGTGCTGGGGGGCAAAATAACTATTGTAACTCCACTGTGTGCTAACCTCAGGGAAGTTGCTGGTCAGTGGTGGGAGGTAAAATTACTATTGTGACTCCGTCGGGTGCTTAGTTAACGGAAGGGGCAGGTCAGTGGTGAAGGCCAAAATTACTACTCCAACTCCGCCAGGTGCTTGCCTCAAGGAAGATGCTGGTCAGTGGTGGGGGACAAAATAGCTAATCTAACTCCGCAAGGTGGTTGCCTCAGGAAAGGTGCTGGTCAGTTGTTGCTTTATGAAATGTAATCAATAAAATGTTAAACATACAGTCATTATACTTTTCTTTCACAGGTTAAATAAAATAAGTGTAAAAACCAATACAATCAAAACCATCAACTGGACTGCAAACCATCATCACAAGCAGTTGTTCAGCAAGCAGAAGGCCTTTCACAGGTACAATAATTCAAAAGCCTCATGTTACAATCAAAACTAATCAAAATATTTCTTATTACAGAGCAAAAAGCAAAACAAACAATCTATTAAAGCTATCCAATTAAAAATTGACAAAAACAAGCAAAACTATCAATCGTTTTTAAAACCTCTGTAAAAATCCACTTTTCCATTTAGACCTATCCAGCATCACCCAGAAGGGAAAAAACAAAATCAGCGAAAACATCTAAAGAAACAATCTATCCCAGCAAAAGGACAAACAAGAGAACCTTACTAAGGTGAGGCCCCCTACATCAGAGGTCTTCAAACTTTTTGACTCTGAGCCCCCCTAAGCAAAATGTTTTGAGGTCGGGCCCCCCTCTAAAACTTTATAGCAAGGATTGGGGGAGCGGAAGGGAAATGGCTGCGTGCAGGGAGCGGGGCTTATGAGATGATTTCAGGAATACTTTTTCTATAGCTTATGAACCGCACTAAATATGAGACTTATAATGCATCAAACAAAAACAGATATTATCCCAAACAAACTGCTCCCCATAATTGGGGTGTTGCGAGCCCCTCACACTCCTTGACCCCAATGCAACTATACCTGCTGCACTAATGATAGCCTGCTACTCAGGACTGCAGTTATCACCTCTGCATCTTTTACCTGTTCCCCACCATGACGGATCATCACCTCGGTCCTAATGCTTGAAAGGAAAATAAGGTCTGATGCCCCTTTTTTAAAGGTAGACAGTCATAACTGTGATGCAGTGGGCCCCTCAAATCCCTGGGCCCCAGTCCTGCTGCATCTGCTTCCTTAATGATAACCAGCAGTGGCCACTTACACACTTGGCAGCAGTACCAGCTTCACTAATGAATGTCCCTTAAAAAAAAAAAACACTTATATTGTCCCCTTCTTTGGGGTATTTCTCTGAAGAAGCTGTCTCTGGCCATTTGTAAACACAGAAATGAGTCCCCATACAGTGCTCCCTATTCTGGGCCTTCTCTTTGACAATATCTATGAAGCTCGCTCCTTTCCTCTGTCTCCTAGACCATTACTGTGAGGCCCCAGGGATCGAGAGGATTAGGGCTCTGCATCTGAATGCAACCCTGCTGGCCTTCTACCTGCCACCCCATGGACTCAGCTTTCACAATGCACCTGAATGGTTAATACTGACTTTGAGATGCCTCTGCCTGAAATCGAAGGGTGTGGTGGTAGTGCAGAAAGTTAAAAAGAAACCAGCCTTCTTACCAGCCATTAATTGATTGAGTCACTTAAAGCCAGGGCCACTGGAATTATGAGTTTCTGCAGCAGCAGTGTTTTCCACATAATTATCAGTTTACTGCATTTGCTACATAATCTGCAGATTTCAACAAAAAAAACTTGATTCTAGCTCAAACGGAACAAAAGTTACTTAAAGCGTGACAAAGTGTTCCAGAGCAGTGGAAGGCCCTTTGCAAAGATTGACTGGTAATCTTGTAGTTGCTTACTGCTGTATTTGGGGGTTAAACTGGTACTAATGAGGTGAAATATTTCCCCTGACAGCGTTACCTTGAGTTAAAATGACAAAATAATGAAGTAATGCTAACCACAAAATGTGGCGCATTGTGCCGCATAATTTACCTTTTCTTGCTGCATAATTTAGTCAAACCTGCCGCATATTGTTGTCCTCTTCTGCTGAATAATTCCAGTGGCTCTGCTTAAAGTTTCATGGTGGAAAAGATCTATTCTTTTTGAGATGTAATGTAAGGGTGTTATCAGCTGAGATCTGGAATAGTGGAGACACTTACAAAAATGTCTGCATTAGATAGTTTGATTACTCATTACTAAAAAGTATATTTTGTAAGAACTTGTTTTATCTCGATCACTGCATCATTTTGCAGTAGCCTAGCTTAGAGTATGTAAATAGTGTTTTAAAATAATGACTTACATATTCACTGTGCTTTCTGCCACAGGCTGGGACCTCATAGCACTATAAACAGGGCCATTGGAATTATGCGGCAGGAGAAGGCCAAATTATGCAGCATGGTTGACTAAATTCTGCAGCAAGCAAAGGCAAATTATGCTGCATATTTTGTGATAGCATTACTGCATTATTTTTTACACTTGTTAACACTGCCCTGGCCTTTATTGCCCCTCATAAGTACCACATTAACACCCACATATAGCAATAAGCAACAGAAAGGTGACCAGTCAACCTTTAGAAAGGGCCGTCCACTGCGAGGTAACGCGTTGCTGCATTTTTAGTAACTTTTGAACCATGTGAGCCAGAAACAAGTGTTTTTTTTAATCTGCAAATTATGCAGCAGATGATGGATTATGTGGCAAATACAGGAAATCCATAACTATGCACTGTGAGAGCAGGGTGAGTGTGAAAGTGAAGGGTGAGAATGAGGAGTGAGCTGTCTGAATGCAGGGTGCATTCCCAGACACTTGTAGTAAATCAGCATGTTATTGACGGCGGCATAGGGTTTCAGATATAACAAACTATTGCTATTATGGCATTAATCAGGGATCGAGGGTGAAGGAAATAAATACTGTGCTGATCCTGCAACAAACTTACAGTCTTATGATTAGGGTTGCCAGCTAATTATTTTGATGTCACAGACAGTACAAAAATAAACAGTTACCTAAAGTCCTATTTTCAGCACTTATCTGTGGTACTTCGAACAGCAAATATAAATAGAAAGCACTTTTAATTGTGTTCTAGGGTGGCCTGAATGATTCATGACTGATAATTAAAGGGAACAGACAGAAAAGTCACATTACAAATGAATACATACTTTTTATTTATAACCCTATTTAGTGTCAGGACAAGGTCTTGGCAGGCTCTTTAAACATACATGGCTGGCATTTTTTCTATTGGTAACCCTACTTTATATTCCTTTTCATGAAATGCATTTTCACACTACAACAGTATATGTAAAATACAAATGTAAGGAATAGGCAGAGTGGGGGTACAGGGGGTACTGGAAACAGAAAAAAAACTTAGCCTTGGAAACCAGTTTACAAAGGTATGCAAGTGGTCTTTAAAGGCCTGTGAAAAACTCGGGCGTGCCGGAGATAAGACTCCAGACACTGCCCAGCGGAGACCCCAGCAGCTCACTCACTGACCTCTGGCCCCACGTAAATGAAGACAGCCTGGAAATGCAGCAAATAAACATTGCCACACTTCCAGGCCATCTTCATTTACATGTACTTGCAGAGGCCTTTGCACCCCCCTGGGAACCCATCCATGCCCCCCCAGGGGGGCGCGCCCCACAGTTTGAAGACCTCTGCCCTACATTAACTATCTAAAATGCCTATTTTTCTTTCCACAGAAATCAACTACAAACCATAGAACAAAATCGTAGGTGGCAACTTCAAAATCAAGCAAAAAGATAAACATGTTCTTAGAAAACTCAATAGGCAACCAAATAACTAATAAGCATTTTTTTACAGGTTGTATTCAATAAACAATTTCAAATTACGAAAGTACATAATAACAGCAATATATATATAAACATGTTTTCAGAAATGTCAATAGTCAAACGCAAAAATAACAAAATTTTCTTTGCAGGTTAAAAGTTAATTTAAAAACCTATAACACAAAAACTCCTTTTCTCCCTTCTGTTACAGACATATACATAATGGCATATAACCAAAAAACCGGGTGAGGTAGAGGTTAAGGCTAGGTTTACCCTCCTTACTGTATATAGTTGCACAAAGTTCGAGTATATTGAAAAAAAAACTAACCTATGGGGAACTAGGATGCAACGAAAGTTTGTTGCAATCACTTTCCAAGAAAAAGAATCTTTTTCTAGAGACCCCTCACCCACCAGGGTTTCCCCTAGGTGGCATGCTTCATCATTGGGGTTCCTCTCAATCCTCTACGGATTGAGGCGTGCTGCGACTTGCGAGCTACGTTGAAGCACTTAGTTATGGACTATGTGAGGTGCAGTGAAGTAGAGTGGAAGGGAAAGAATTTAAAAATACCTAACTAGTGAGCTACTATTTTATTCCCGCCCCTAGCTGGTATGGTTAAAATCAGGGGTTGATACCAGGGAGAAACCTGACCTTAATGAGTCTGGTTCCCCTAGTATTGCGTCTGTGTCAACATGTTTCGAGCTGTCCCCTAAAGCTCTTCATCAGGACTACACGGGGTCCAGCCCCGTGCGTACCACTCCTAATAGATCCTATATTGAGGATGCAGTGAAGTGCACACCTAATGTGTATACACAAAATACATACGGTTTTAATGATACTCCGTATCTGTAAAAGAAGAATCAAAGAGATACATTAAAACAACTGCTGCCCGCCAGACAAGCTGACAGGCCATATACGCTTGTAAATACATGCAGCTCCTTACCTAGATCAATGCACTCGTATATAGTGGGTGCACTTAAGGTCTATGTTGTGTGCTCATCTCGTATGAGGTGAATGTGCCACACTCGATGCCTGTGAAAAACACTCGTAATGGAAACTAGTGATAAAAGACACCACGTGACAAACACAAAAACATATATGAAGTATGCGATGACACTTACTTTTAGTAAAGCAATACTATTGCCTCATGGTCAACAACAGGGGTAGAGGGGCTTGTAGTCACACCCTGGAAATGGAGATAAGACACTGATTTAGCCGCATTTCCTCAAGAGAAAGAACCAGAGGATGGCAATTCCTCACCGGAGTAGAGCAAGCCCCCCTTCTCTTTGTACTTACTTCATTAAAGCACGCCTCTCGCTCCGTTACCTACTTCTGTCCCTGGAGACCGCATATTGATACGTGTATCTGCCGATCTTGTATTTGAACAAAAACAAACAACAATGTCTCAACCGGTATTATTGAGGAGGGCAATTATACATGTATGTGCAAGACATTACAATGAAAGGAAGGAGGGAGACTCGTGGTTCATTGTAGAATGTGCCCATGGCATCATATAATTAAAGTAAGGAGAAATAATACATAACAGTTGTATCAGCACTGTGGGCAAAGAATGCGAAGGCAACCACAAAAAACTTTGTGCACTAATGTGCTCGTGACACACAAAGGTGACGGCGCAAGTGACAAGTGTGAGAGAACAGCGGAAGGCGCAATGTGAGAAAGTGACTGATATGTACAAGTAAATATGGTTCACAATGGATTATTTACAGTAGTTGGTCGTAGTTTCATAGACATTTTGTGTGAACCATAATTGAATTTGCGCCGCGAATTTGCGCTGGGATGTCGACGACGTTTCGATCCTAGTTATTCAGGATCATCTTCAGGACCGGATTGCCAAGTAAGGGGTGCTGTACAAGGAAGGAAAGGGGAAAGATCAGAGAGGGATGGGAACGGGGAGCGGTGCGCGGAGAAGGTGCAGAGCAGGGAGCACTTGGGAGGGGGTGTTCGGCGGCCTACCTGAAGGAAGCAAGAGGCGGGCATCAGGGGGCAGCGTAGCTAGCCCTGGTGTGGAGGCAATGGATACCTCAGGGTGGGTCCTGTGGAGAAAAGGAGGGGGTAAATGGAGGCCAGGATTGGGACCTGTTGAGAAGGGAGCAGTGGGTAACCCCTTTGGGTAGGAAGGGTAACGGTGAAGGCTTACCGAGTTGGGTGCGCGGTTGGGAAGTGCAGCACTATGAAGTCGGGGGACCAGTCAGCGTGTTCAGGTGGTCGAGGGTGCTCGTAGCGACCGGAGCCGGTTGGGGCGATCCGGACTGGGGCAAGTCCTGGAGGCAAAAGGCACGGTTAATGTGCGAGGTACTGGGAAAGGGGGTCAAGTGGGGAGGAACGCGGTGGGGCAGAAAACTTACCCAGCTGTGTAGATAACTCTGCTGCGGGGAAACTCGGAGACAGGGTCGGGTCCCCGATCCACTGTCAAGTATACGGCGGGAAGAAGGATGGGGTCCGTGGAGTACGTCCTAATTAGGGCGAAACACGGAGGAAAAGGGGTGACTAGAGGAACCAACTAGCAATCCGACCCTAACTTGCAAGAGGCAAGTTACGATCGGTCAAGGCTCGGTCTGAGCTGCGTGAGGAAAGGCGGTGGCTTACCGTGGTTAAGGTGCAGTTCCAGGGAGGAATGAATCCGATGGCTGGGGGGGGCGCTCAGATCAGCGCAGAGCCGCCACAGTCGTGTGCGGCCTGCCTGTGTTTATGCGAGGCGAAGTGCCGGCAGTTCAAGTAGACGCTGCGCTTCCGGGTCCGAATTGAGATGTGAGCATCAGAGCGTCATGTGACCAGGCGTCATAGTGCCTGTGGGCGAGACCGTGGTTGTCAGGGTAACAAGTGGCCAGGCGTAATCTTGTATTTGAAGCACTAGGCGTAGAAGTGTCTTGTCATCCTGCCCAACTACTAGAGTGTGTACTCCCAAACAAAATGGCTGCCACTATTGGGACACTGGCGGGGCCATCTTGGTAGTATTCCGATCCGTGGTGCCTGCTTAAAACTAGATTTAGACTGCGCAGTTATAAGGGGCCCCTGCAAGCAATTATCCATATATAATGTATGGTGTATGTGACTGAGTGGCGTCGATGTCGCTTATGTACTAGATAGGTGTGCAATGAGGAGCGAAATGGTGCCCCGTCATAATGCTCGGCTTAAAAACGGCACTGACATATAAACCGATGCCGTCCCTGAAAACGGTGGCGCCATGTTGAGGTAATTCCCTTCCCAAAAAAACTATTGTCAACATGGTTCAAAGAGATAATATCGTCAGGACTAGACTAGATATGTGGACCCTTCCTATACTTGTACAAATGTCGGCATGGTTCTAATGTATTGGCCCATTATGACAGGTCTGGTACGGGCTCTGCTAATGTAGTGCAAGACCCGAGTCTGGGGGTCTCCTTAAAGGGCTTTTCTGAGGTGAATCTGATGCTCTGTGTAGTATCTGGTTGCGGGCTCTGCTCATTTGGTACAAGCCCATAATCTAGGGGTGTCCTTTAGGGGCATTATAGTTATAGCTCTGTTGCTCTGTGTAGCATCTAGTTACCAGAGTTAGAGATGTAACACTGTGTGCCTAGGTGAGGGATTTAACCAGTCGGGGCTGGATCATCAGTAGTTGGTAGAATAAAAATTATGCAGATTATACTACTACACCGATGGTACTTATAAGGGTAGTACAACTTCACAGACAGTGGTCTGTAAGACTGAGTGAAAAAACAGGATCAGTGTTGTGAAACCGGGCTATTCCTAATAGATTAACCAACAAGGAGCCCCCCCGGGGGTATTGTCGTTTAATCCCTCTGTGTCCGTGTGGAGTTTGTACACCCATCGCTGCTCCTTTTCCAATAGTCTGTGTTCCAAATTGTCAGTGTAACTCAGGTGTTCTAGAACATCCCATTTCAGATCGTTGGGTGTGTGTTTCTGTTCCATGAAATGTGAGGACATTTTTGTGGTAATGCGGTGACACCTGATGTCACTGCGGTGTTCGCATATCCTGATGCTTACTTTTCTTGTAGTCATGCCTACATAATGTAGGTTACATGGGCAAGTTATCATGTATACTACTCCTGTAGTGTTACAATTTGTTAACTTACGTAATTCCAAACTCATTGTGTTATTGAAGGACACTTTCTTAGTAACTGTGGTCAGGTGGCACAAGCTACAATTACCGCATGGACCGATTGATTCCTATCTCTGTTTGTTACTGATTTTGGGCGGGTATGCACCAAAATGTCTTTTAAATTCCTCCCCCTCTTGTGGGAGAACATCGGTTTAGGGATGTTGAGTTGTCTGCTGTTTAGACTGCGCCAGTGTTTTTTCACTATCTTGGTAATACGATCAGAGGCAATGTTAAAGGTCGTGATGCAGATGGATCTTCTGTCTTTCTCGGTGTCCTGACTTTGATGTGTCTCAAGTAGGGCATCCCTGTGGTTATTGGCTGCTCTCTTTTTTGCTTTTGATACCAGACTTGCTGGGTATTTTCTTGTTAGGAGTTTATCTGATAACCTTTCGGCTTGTGTCTTGAAGTCTCTGGTCTCAGTGCAGTTCCTCCTTAGCCTGAGGAACTGGCCAAAGGGGAGATTCTTCTTTAAATGTCTTGAGTGGAAGCTATCGTAAAGGAGTAAGCAGTTTTTTGCGGTGACTTTTTCGTGTGTCGTTGTCTTCAGGAACCCCTCCACTGCATAAATATTGAGGTCCAGGAATACCAACTGAGATCTACTCATGGTGTGAGTGAATCTGAGAAAAATGTCTTGAAGATTCAACCAGGCGATGAATTCATCCGCTCTGGACTCTTCGCCCGCCCAAATCAGCAGAATATCATCGATGTACCTTTTCCAAAGTGTAATGTGTTGGCGATAAGGGCTGGTGTCCGTCAGGATCTTGTGCTTCTCAAGGTGGTGCACGTATAATCCAGCCACACTAGGGGCGAATGTGCTGCCCATCCAATGAACCCTGTGGCGCAGTTTTGAGGAAGGTATCTCAAGACATTCCTATGCATGCAGCAAGTTGTATGCCTTCAATTCCAAATTTACACAGAATTATCCAAAGGAAAAAACAGGCAAGTAACCCCCAACGTATAACACCACAAACATACTCTGATATTAACATTCGTCCTCAACTAACTGTCACTAATGAAACCTTTCTTTTGCATAACAAAAACCCTCAGAAAAGGTTACTAATCTTTAGCACGCCCCATAATAACCTTGTAAAATTGGAGACTAGTGATATTTGGATGATGGATGGGACGTTTAAATCCACACCCCATCCATTCACCCAAATATACACTATTCATGCCTACATTAATAACACTGCAGTTCCCTTAGTGTACAGTTTACTCCACAAACCTCAACATACACTGAATTTTTAACAGTGGTAAAATCTAAAACACTGAATAAAAGTCCTAGAAAAGACATAATTGATTTTTAATTACCTCTGATTAACACCATAGCCAAAATTTATCCTGCTACCCAAATTCAAGGATTTCTTTCACTTTTCACAGGCCTATTAGAGAAAAATTCAGAAAACATCCTTAGTTGAGGATTACATATCAGACAGTAAACTGCAATTGGAGTTAAAGAAACTAACTTCCATATGCTTTGTACCTCCTGACAGTGTGGATGACTACTACACATCAATTACTGAATGTGAGTATTTTACTGCAAATGAAGACAAATTGGGCACCTTACCAAATTACTTTGAGGGCACATGGATTGGCCATCCAAGCAGGTCAGGTCGCAGAAGGAATCCAAGGTTTTCTGTGAAATGGTGGAACTGTTACACAACCTGCTTAAAGGGAGGAGCAAAGACTAATAATGCCATAGAGGGATGGCACAACACCTTCAACAAATCAATCGGAAAACCTCACCCAAACTTTTATCATTTCTTGGAAATTTTGAGGAAAGAGCAAAGCTTCCAAGAGATGAGAATAGCACAATCATCGACTTGTAGTCTGAACCCACGAATTTTCAAAAGAACAAAAGAAATGCCAGAGAGACTATTGGGACAAATTCAACAGTTTTTGTTGATGGTGGTATTAGACTACCTAGACAATATTGCACACATACTACACTTCTAACTGACACTAACACCAATTCTATCTTACTTGTCTGTTTTGCAAATCATTTTTAAAAGTTAAATTGGCATTTTTCCAAAATATTTTCCAAATTAAATAAATGTTGGGTTTCCTACCTTGAGTTGTCTTCTTTCTTCAGCTCTTGGTGATTCGTAAAGTTTCAAGAGTCTTGAGCACTCCAAAAATCCAAAGTTTTAAATCCATAATCCATGAGCAATCCAAATCCTGAGCAAAACTATCAAAAAAGACACCGATGGCATATCCATATTTTGCAGCAAAATCACTGCTGCAAAATATACTGTGTAAACTAAAAAATGCATCCCCAAAACAATCCTGAAAAGTAAAGTGTTTTAGGCAAAAAACACAACTAGAAATCCATCGTTGCAACCCACTGTCCATACGTTTTTAAAAACAACCGTAATCTGGAAAGGGATTCCCGAAATCCAAAAGTCCAAACGTTATCATGCATTAAAAATCCTGCATAAAGTAAAAATCCATTAAAAATAAAAACCAAATAGCTCACACCATCCATTCTGCCAACCAAGCCATCTGTGCTCTCTAAACTTCCATGTGGTCAAACTGTTGTGAATACGGTATACCTTGTTTTAAAATTGCGCTGCAAAAAGAATTTAAAAAAAAATATTGCTTTCTTTACACTTTGATTTAGAAGAAATCATAATCTTTCGTAAAACTTTTTTTTTTTTTTTTAAACCAAAAGTGTTAAAAAACCAATCATCTTGACGTGGGCCTACAACCGCTAACTGCAGAGGAATTGTGGTTAAAGCATGCAAAACATACATCAAAATACTTACATATATCTAACTACCTCCCTCCTCTCTCCTTACAATAAACAATGCCATTCACAATCTCTGTTTAATAAATACATTATTTCTCACCTGACCACAGCTCTTCCTTGCTTCCGATCTTGACCGCGATGCTCCACCGACTGTAGAAACAGATGCACAACCGCGAACGTCAACTCTGAAAGTAAAAAGGAAAAAAGGACAATTTATCCCACTGACTTCAATGAAAAAGCATGGGAAAGTACAGAAAATAATTCTAAAAAATGTAAATGTACTAATTTGAAAAAGAAAATTATTTAAAAAAATAATATATATTGAAACTTATTTTCAATAATTTGTTTCAAATTTTTAATTCTGTGTTTTTTTAAAATAAATATTTTTTATATTATATTAAATTTGGTGTCCTATTTAATTTTTTCAACACAAATAAAAATTGATAAATGTCTAATTATTAGAATATTTACTGTATATTTATACATTTGTATAAGTGTACATATATCCATGTTTACCTAATTCTATGTTTTATCAATTTATTTTATATTTACTACTTTATTTTACTAAAACGATTAACTAAAGTTTTAAAAATAGTATACTCCCCTACACAAAACCCCTATTTCTCCAACAACCCTATGCCACATTATACTTGTTAAACCATCATACCTTTTGATTTTCATTATTTGAACAATTATAACATTAATATTATTAATCAAATTTAATTAAAAACCAGGTATTAAAATTAATACCTGGGTATTAATACACTATCCCACCCAAAACCCCAAATTCTCTTGCATCCCGTGCCAGAGGGTGGGTGTTACACCCTCATAATTATTAATTTTAAATATTTTAAAATTACTAAAATTAATGTTATAATAACAAAACTGATTAATATACCCAGGTAAACTTAATTTCTGCTAAGAGATTTGGTCGGCCTAGGATTGTGGCCATCATAGAAATAGCTACAATTTTGTGTACCAAAATTCAAACTCCTGCCAATGTTGGATGTCTGTGGTTGATACCCATAATCAGCATGGCTCCTATAGCTTAACTATTTAAGACAGCTCCTTGAATGAAAGAGAAGTCTCTGTCTAGAAGACTTCTTACACAATGGCATGAGCACTAGAATATGATTAAATAATATGCTTTGCAGTGCTGGGACAAGGGCACATGTGAATTGGTGCACAGATAGGTGCATAATGGAAACTGTCAGAATATGTTTCTTTTTATTATTTAGAAGGGGTGCAACCCCATAATTCAGCAGTAGCAATACAGAATGTATATAATTTATTTTATGGTATGTGTACAAGTATACCTGTATGTCCAGTGCTTTAGGTACATTGCAGTCTTTAGGTATGGTTGTCTGTGTGCCTGAATTGCAGCAAATGCGTTAGTCCCTATGATACACAAATGCATGTAGATGTATTGCTCTGTTCACATGTGCAACTCATGTGTAGTCTTGGCCAATGTGGTGTGTCGCTGTGGCCATGCACTATGCAAAAGCCAAACCTATTGGCTTTTCAATGCTTGCATGGCTATATCATTCAGGAACGAAAGGAGATGTAATTTATCAATGTCATCATTTTAGTGTGTTATTGCATGTTATGTAGGAGCATTGCTTGATCAGTGTGGGCAATGCGCTGGTAAATGGTTGTGAATACACACTATGGGGCCGATTATGATGTCGGTCGGAGTTGCCTCCGACCGACATCATCACGGAATTGGGACCGACCGACCTGCAGTTGGTGGTCCCGACTGCATAATTATGATGCGACGGCACATGGTGCGGTCGTATTCTCCCATTTCCCTATGGAAACTTGTGCTGCGGCCGTAAACCGGCCGTAGCACAAGCTCCCATAGGGAAACTGAAGATTGTATTCATCCCTGCACCGCGTGGCAGGCACCTCAGGGTGCCTGCCACACGGTGCAGGGATCAACAGGAGGCACCATAGGTGTTCCCTCGGCCCCCAACTGGAGGCCGCAAGGAGAAGGGGGCCCTGCTAGGGGCCCCTAAACTCGCTTTCTGACAGGCTTTCCATGTCGGAAAGTCCGGCATGGAAAGCCTGTCGGAAACCGAGCATTGTAATCCCAACAGCGGAAACGCTGTCTATTGGGATTACGGCAGCTGTCGGAATCCAGCCGTAATGACCGTCCGGTTTTACTTCCGGACCGCCTACATTAAAATTAGGGGGTCGGAATTAAAACTGACGATGTCGGTCAGAAAGCCTCCGACCTGTGCTCGGAGGCTTTCCGACCACATCGAAATAGGCCCCAAAGTTGCAATTATACATGCACAGCCCTGTCAAGTTTGCCAGGTTCATGCGTGATGTGCTGCCCAGGTCCCTGCAGAATGCAGCACACACAGAAAGAGGAAGAAACAAGGAGAAATAGAGATATTTCTCCTCGTTATGCCTACCATGGGAAGGTGTAAGTTTTTGGTCCATTCCCAGGTTTTCAAGTTCTTGTAAATCTGGGGATGCATTAAAATACATAGGAGCTGCGTGGAAACAACCATGCAACTCTCATGGAATGCCTACCCATGGCTGATTAACGTTGCGCAGCAATTTGTGCTTCATTGCGTTACTCCAGATTTTTGAAGCCACTGAGAGCCACGCGAAGTGGCTTTGCGTGACTTCAAAAATCTGACTTAGAGGTTTACGTCACTCATGTACTTCAGTGTGTGGTGCAAACATGACGCGACTCTCTTATCAGTAAGCCCCCCAGTAACTGCAAATATCACAGCGCACAACATTTACAGGGTACACCCAACCTCCCCATTCCGAGTTCCAAACCTCGAATGGAGGACAACGCACAATTTCTGCATGCTTTCCCCATTGGCAAGCTGCCAAAAAAAAAAAAAATGTTTTTATTTTTCCAGTATCTACCTGCCAAAATTTAAGACGAGAGAGAAAAGGTGCACAATTTTCAGACCACTTAAAATCCTGAGTACCAGGTCTATAGTTAAATAGGAATGTAACAAATGATCGCAATATGCCTAAGATCTAAATTATAACAAGGAATTCATAAAAACCAGTAGCCTGTGTATCACCGCACCTATAGCAGGAAGACAGCAGCACATTATAAATACATAGCGTGAAATGAGTTATGCTTAAATAAACCTCAGGGCCTAAAAATCTGATGCATCCATTTTGATTCAGATAATAAGTAAAACTTTTAGAAAATGGTTGATTAAAAGTAAAGGACCATTCCACTAAATTATTATTACAAAGCCCGTATGGGTTTTTATACTCATTATATTGTAACATTCTACATATTAAAATTATTGATGCGACCAGTCACAGAAATTAAGTAATTCTGAGAAGATAATTTGAAATTGTGGCAATTCTCGATAACGAGCTCTTGGCTTGTAATAGGAATAATTAATGGAATATAAACGACGAATGGCAACTCATTACCTCTTGGAGAAGCAGAAGGAAATTATTCTTTAGTCTCCATCACACTATCTTATACTTGGTGAACAATATTTAATGTATTTCTAGGTTCTAATAATTTTATACGAGGAGTGTTAGTACAAATTCAAATGTAATGATGATGACATTGATGAGGATGCAAATGAGTGGGCAACCTGCTCCATCACTCTCCTCATTGACGGAAGGCCCAAGAATAATTACAATACGTTTGAAAAATCACCAAGTAAGGCATCAATGAGCTTACTTAGCAAAAACAAAAAAGTGCAGGGGATTAAAGTTTCTTTTATGAGCAGATGGGTGGTGCTGATGAATGCCAGGCTTGAGTTACACCAAGTTTGCCTCGTCTTGTGTCCACCGTGTGCCTCTTTCTTCCACCACCCTGCACTTCCTATCTCTTGATCCTACTTGCCCAGGTTCTTTTTCATCCCTTGTTCCTCTCTTTCCTATTTTTCTCTTCCTCCTCCGTTTTCTCTATACTTTATCTCTCTTGTTCTGGGTCTAAGTGCCATGATGACAAATGGGTCTTGATCCCCCAAATACAAGTGCCATTGCCCATCAGCTAAAAACACTGCACACGTTAAGCACTGCTTCTAATCCATGGGCCTAATCCACCACGAATTACACAAGTTACTGCCTTAAATACTCTTGGTTTTGTTGTTTGTCAAATAAAACCAATCAATGCCAAACTGAATAGCGGTGTCTTTACCAGTGGTGTAACAAAACTCGAGAGGGCCCCCATGCAAAGTACATGAAGGGGGACCCCACGCTCTGGACCCAGTCAAGAGCTCTCAGGCCAGGGGGCCGCCGCCTGTGCACAGTGCCATAGGGGGCCCCCTGGAGCTTGTGGGCCCCCCGCACTGCAGGGGCTGTGGGGGGCTAATGTTACGCCACTGGTCTTTACTTACAAAGTTCCAAGATGATTTTGCTCTTTTTTCTTTTATTTTTAGAGGCAGGGGCGTATCTTGGTGAGTTAGATTGGAGGGGTATGAGCATCAGATTTCCCAACCATCACGCTGGCACTAAGGGGCTCATTACGATGTCGGGCAGAAAGCCTCCTCCGACAGTCAGAATCTCCTCGACTGCATCAGATCCCTTCCAACCAACTCTGTCGGTTTACAGTCCGACCGCCCGATTACGATGTTCGCGGTCGGAACGTAAAACGCGCGGTCATTCCGAATCGGTTCCTACTGACTCGCGGAGTATTCGTGTCAGTTGGTACTGCATTGTACACCCCTATGGACAGCGTTTCCGCCCTCGGAATTACGATGTCGATTTCCAACAGCCTTTCCTTGTCGGCCTGCCTGACACGGAAAGGCTGTTGGAAAGTGACTTCGTAGGCCCCCTGGCAGGGCGCCCTAGCCTGTGCGGCCTACAGTTGATGGCCGAGGGGGTACCTAAGGGACCCCCCTGTAAAACCCTGCACTGTGTGGCAGGCACCATGGGGTGCCTGCGACAGGGTGCAGAGTTTTCTGCACACACCCTATTTCCCCATAGGAGCTTGTGTTACAGACGGTTGTTGGGCGCAACACGAGCTCCCATAGGAAACAATAGGAATCCGACCGAGCAGTGTTCGGTCGCATCGTAATACGGTGTTCGGAAACCGCCAACCTCAAGTCGGTCGGTCCCAATTCTGAGGTGGTGTCCATCGGAGGCTTTCCGCCTGACATCGTAATGAGCCTCATAATGTTTTAAAACATTATATGACAAGCAGGGTGCATGAGAGGGGCCTAAGAGACAGTGAAAAGAGAGGAATACATATTAATAGGAATACTAAATGACAGAAAAATCATATTTTGTAAAGTAAAACATTTTTAGGGTTTACAAGACAGATATGAGAGAGAGTGTGTGTGTGTTTTGCTCAGTGTGTGTATGCAAAAATACCAGGTGAAATCCGACAGACACCTCACCATACCCGACTGAAAGCACCTGTACGCAACTATTCATCTGAAATTACATTTATTGGGGGTGTCACACCCCAAACACCCCACCCACCCCTGAAACTACGCCCCTGTTTAAAGGATGTTTCGGATAAAAGTATTCTTGATCCATACAATGCCTCAGTCAACATATTTTTGTAGTGCTCGACAAAGAGCTTTCTATTTTCACGTAGCTGACAATAAAACTGCACACTTTGCTTGGTACTGTTGCTGCACTGTGATGTAATGCATACCTTTCAACTGATCTATCTTAGGCCTAGTACTACATGCAATTAATGTAAGCCTGCTCATTTGTAAGCCCGATGCAAAAAGAATAATTGATGGCTAGAATGTACAACAATGTCATGCATTCACCCCAGTACAGAGATCTGGGCCTAAATCCATCGTTTTTTTGCTCCCCATGCCATTCCAGTTTAAACCCAGCCATATGCAAATTAGTCTTAACCCTGCGCCCAATGGGAACATTCCAGCCCAAACTGCCAGACCATGTCCTCCCTGGACTGGAAACAAGCATCCTAGGACCAGTTTCGGGTATTTCACCCCTCATCAGCTGGGACAGCATGACTCCAGTGGCATGGAGAGCACAGGACCCACGTCTGGGCATACCCGTCCCACTCGGGGTGACAAATGCAAAAATAACAATTGATGGACAGAATGTAGAACAATGTCATACATTCACCCCAGTACAGAGATCTGGGACTAAATCCAACGTTTTTTTGCTTCCCATGCCATTCCAGTTTGAGCCCAGCCATATGCAAATCAGTCTTGACCCTGCGCCCAATGGGAACAGTCCAGCCCAAACTGCAGGCCAGGTCCTCCCTGGACTGGAAACAAGCATCCTAGGACCGATTTTGGGGTTTCACCCCTCATCAGCCAGGTGGCATGACTCCAGTGGCATGGAGAGCACGGGACCCACGTCTGGGCATACCCATCCCACTCGCGATGACAAATGCAAAAAGAACAATTGATGGACAGAATGTAGAACAATGTCATACATTCACCCCAGTAAAAGATCGGGCCTAAATCCATCGGGCGGGTAACTATGCTCCGCCAGCGGAGTTTACGTAGTTTTGCATACTCCGCGCTCCGTTGTGAACGCGGAGTTTAGGCAAAACTACGACTCTGTGGCGGAGCATAGTTAGCTGGCCCCTCCACCCTCCCAAAGTAATTATAAAGTAAGAAAAAAGGCACTTACCTGCCGCGGCTGCCTCCTCCTTGCCATGGCCGCTCTCCTTCCTCCTCTTCGCCGTCCTTCTTCTTTGATAACCCCTACATTGTACGTCTTGCAAGTGCGCATGCGCATCCTGCCCCGCCCGGGGTTACTCATTTGTAGGCAGTCGCGGCTGGCTTGACTCGCGGGGGGGGGCGGGGAGGTCATGCGGAGCGAGGTCGCGCGGGGGGTGGAGAGTGTTGGTTTAATTTTAATTATATATTTTTTTTAAATAACTTACCTTAGCCGCCCGATCCGGTCCCGCGTCATCTCTGCTCCTCGCAGCCGCAGGAAGCAGGCAGCCTCCCTCCCCTCCCCTAAGCCAATCACAACGCTGCAATGGCAGCGTTGTGATTGGCTGGGATGCCGACCGCACAGGCGTCTATGGGGAGGCCGTTTTCTCCATGCAGGCTGCATGCAGCCTCCATGGAGAAAATGGCAGAGTGCGCATGACTGATTTGGTCGGCCCCAGAGGGCCGACCAAACAGTCAGGGCCCGCAACATTGGGCTAGCCACTCCTCCCCTGCCCTGTTGCAGGACCACCCACCCGCCTGCCCCCAACCAAACCCTTCTGCTAGAGGATGCAGTTGGTCTTGTAAAGGTAGTGGACAGGTAGGGGGAGCCAGTGGAGTTTCAGAAGGGTTGTAGTAAAATATTTTAATTGCTTAAGACCTGATGTGTCATGCTGTTGCCACTATCCATATGTGCTAGGCTGGCAGTTTTGAAATTGCTGTCCTAAAAAAACAGTTTCACGTTCTTTAGTAGAGAGAGTTGGTGTCATGCCAGCCTCTTCTTCTTGGTGATGTGCTCCATGAGCGTGAGGTCAGTTTCAAAGTTTAATCTGAGTTAGTTGGCATTGGGTAAAAGTTGGGAGTTGAAGCCATCCAAGAGCTTTCATCAGACTCAGATAAATGTATGAATGCCCTTTAGCAGCTCTGATTAGCCAAGATTCATTTATCCAGAGCCACCTCAAGGTCGGGATAGAAGGGTGTGCTTATGTCATACAGTAATCGCTGGTTTAAAGAGTGCCATGTGATGCGTCTTTATTGTTATATTGATTGTCTTTTTATGCCCTGGTTTATCATCATAATGGAAGGACTGGAACACAGAAGGGGTATGCAGTGTTAATGCGAGGATCACTTAGAGCTAATCTTGATTGTACAGAGTCCTGCTCATCCTCATTCCAGGTCTTCCAATGCTGCAATTTGCCCTCATGTTAATGAACTTGAATCAAGAAAGTCAATATGGAAATGTTCTCTTATGTTTGATGTAAATTGTTGCATTTTCAGGGATTCACAGAAAATACCAGGGGCTGTATTAATCAAAGTGCCTCTTTGGCGCAACAGGTGTTTGTGCCCACTTTGCGTGCCCTCAGGGCAGTTTGGTAATACAGAACGGGCCGCACAAGACCTTCAGTAATACAGATGGAGTTGGAGCACATATAGAGCCAGCATCATTGAGAGAGGGCGTTCCTTCATTTGCATGGGGGCGTTGCCCCGTGCAAATGAGGGAATAACTTTACCTCTGCGCTTGCGCTATACTATAGACGCGGGCGCAAAGACAAAGAAGCTGCCAAGAGGCGCACTGACAGTGAGTCAAAAAAAGGTGGCGCACTCTCAGTGTGCTCCCTGATGGCAGCCCTCTGGAGGGGATCAAGGGGGTCCTTTGGACTCTCCAGACACCCCCTTGCAGGCAGGTGGAGTCACTCACTGCACCCACCGGCAAGGGGATCTCTCTCCCCTCTTAAAAGTGCAGGTGGATTGCCCCCTGCACAGAGACACATGGAGTGCCCTGAAGGCAGCTCATTCAACTTAATAGGGCGCCCTTTCCCTGTTTGCACACGGTTTACCTGTTTGAAGGTGCGCCGTGGTGCAAACAGGGCAAGTGCGCCCTATATGTAATAGGACCCCAGGTCTACTTTATAAACTATACAACAGAATTACATTTCCTGGGCCTGCCTTACAGAAGTGCCCCAGGGTGCAACAGGTGTTTGAGACCGCTTTGTGCACCCCGGGGCACTTTGGTATTAGAGAAGAGGCCGAAGACTCTTGTGCGGCCCTTTGTGTAATACAGATAGCGTTGACACACATGTTGCACCAGCGATATCTCAAGAGGGCGTTCCCTCATTTGAATGAGAGCGTGGCCCCATGCAAATGAGGTAATCTCTTTGCCTGTGCCGTATTACGGACGAGGGTGCAGAGGTAAGGAAGCTGTCAGGAGGCGTACTGACAGTGCGCCACAAAAAGGTGGCTCAGTGTCCGTGTGCCCTCTGGAGGGGATCAACTGGATCCTATGGACCCCCACAAACATCCACTTGCAGGCAGGTGCAGTCACTCACTGCACCCACCTGCAAGGGGATCTCTCTGTCCTCTTTAAAGTGCAGGTTGGTGCCGCCTGCACAGGGGAAACAGAGTGGCTTTAAAGCAGCCGCTCCGTATTTTACCTGACTGCGCTGTCCTCAGGGCAGCAAGAGTTTGCAGCTGCCCTGAGGGCAGCGCAAGCAACCTAATAGGCCTCACATTCCCTGTTTGCGCACAGCGCACCTGTTTGAAGGAGCGCCATGGCGCAAACAGGGTCCCTGGGATTGGGGTGGGGCAATACAGATGGACTGGTTCAAGGAGGGATATTAAGAGACTGGATTCCAGTTTCTGGCCAAATTGCATATTAGTATGCAGGGGGACTTTAATTACATGGCTGGCAAAATATAATTATGCAAATAACTATATTTCAGACAAAATAAAATATAGGTAGGAGAAAAGACTAAAAGAAGAAAGATGTGTGCTGAAAAATGATTGTAGTGTATCTAACGTTCACCTTGTTTTTACCTCTTATTCAGTAAGGTATTAATGGCAATCAAAATACTGATTATTTTTACTCATACTATTTTTAATCCTGCAAAGTGGTCAATGCTTCATGCTGGCAATTTTGGAGCTTATTTCATGAAATCGTGCCATACTGACATTAATGAGCCTGGATAGCTGAAACAAATACACGTTAGGGCAATAGGACCCACGATAATGCCTGCGCCGTCTTCAGCCTCAATCACTCTGTACACCTCAGAGTCATTAGATAACGTTACAACGACGAGGCTGGTAATCACCTCCCTGCAGCCTTGTGACGGTGACAAACCTATCAGCGGTGTTGACTGCACAATTATTGAAATGCATTACCCTTTCACTGGGGCCAAGTTGTTTCATATCAAGAGTGATGCGAGATATATGCTGAGATTAGTCAGTCGCCTCGGGGTATAGACAAAACCCTTGCTGTTTACTGGTGGCATGTCGTTCCGATTCGTGGTGACACGTGCCCGTCATTCAGGGTCGTAACAGAGGCCCCCCCAGCCCCTGCGGAGCGGGGGGGCCCCAAGCTCCAGGGGGCCCCCTCAGCACAGCACTCTGGCTGCAGAGCTCCTGATTGAGCCCGGAGGGGGTCCCTCCAAGTGCCTTGCAGGGGGCCCCCCTCAAGTTTGGTTACGCCAGTGCCGTCATTGTGCTCCTGAGACATGGAGAGGACTTTGTTCTTTTCAGCGATGATCACCTCAGCATTATGTACACCCCACGCCTCCGACTTTGGGTCTATTGGGGGTAAAGCAACGTTAATTCTTCCAAACACTTGCGTCTGCGTGCTCCTCCAGGACTTCGGATGACTGACTGCTTCTCTCCAGTGATGACGAACAAGAGCACGTGCTGCAGCCTTCATATTTAAAGGTCTGGTTGCAGACGTTTTATCTGTCTGTCAAGAATGCACAGCACACACAACACATCATATACAACGGGCATTGGCAAAGCCAAAGGTCTGGCCTTGGCTGCCACCATTTTGGCTTCTTCATTTCTCGTTTTGTCATAGTTTTGAAAAATTTTATTGTTTGAGAAGCTGCCCGCCTTTCGCCAGCAAAAATATTTTTGGGCAACAAAAAGCACACATTTCCATAGTTGTTCCTGACACGGAAGTGAACTACTTTGCGTGTAGGTGTGCTGATTGTCAAAAGGCAGAATTTTGTCACTCACGTAAAGCTAGCCAATGATTAAAGTGAGCTGACCCATTGCCCCATGCTGTATGACGTAGTAAAAAGAATACTTACCCAGCGGCTGCCCAGCCACCACCTCTCCTCCATCCTCTCTGTCCTGTTCCTGGCTTCTATTAATACAGGAAGCACCCAGGCTCCCCTAAGCCAATCACAATGCTGCAATGCAGAGTTGTGATTGGTCTGAGCGCCATGGTTCGGCACTCAGACAGGGAATGGGATCCTGGGCATGTTCTCCACCCGGGCTGTAATATACCCTGCGCTGCCCAGCCCCGCCCCGGAAAACTGCCTCAGCACGGAAAAATAAAATGATAATAACCTTGTGTTATTATCATTTCATTTTTCCTTTATTGCAGTGCTGAATGGCAGTGGGGCAATGCTCCTCCGCCTTAGCGGAGGAGCCGCTCCTTCAGCCAGATTCCCGGTGCTAGAACAGTGAGCCGCTCTCACATGGGGATAGGATCTCACTGCTATGTGGTAAAGAAGAAAAGGCAACAGAGCACTGTGTAAGGATAAAATATGGGCATGTGGGTAAGGAAGAGCATGGATGCTCTGGGAGAGGAGGGGTCTCCAGATATCTGGGCAGCAGCCTTGGTTAAAGGAATGTGCACAGTTTGCCACCAATAAACAACATACTCCCACTGCCCACAGCTTCCAATTAAAGGAGAGAATGCGATCAGAGAGCGATATGTTGCAGGTCAAGTGGAGGTTGTCTCGGACTCCTCTTCTTCTGGAAGGAACTGCTAAGGGCAACTGCGCAGATATTGGTTACCGAAGATCAAGGAGAGGGGCTTTTTGAATTGCAAGCACCTGGCCTAAAGAAGGTAGATAGGGCAATACTTTGGCAATGTCTGAGTGTGCGAAAGCATATGAGATTCTAGAATCTACTAGTCATGGAGCGTCTGATAGCAAATATTCAAGGGGTACATTAGAAATCTGATACACCCTGTTGAAATAATTGGCAACTGGTCCTCCGACCCTGGCATAGGCACCCAGTCTACGCCCTGAGCCTGCTTTGCGACTATGCCCAGTAGTCGCACAATACTTTAGGCGAAAGGATTAAGAGCATTCTAGCATGGGACTCATTACTGGATTTTTAACTAAGAAGCAGTAATATGACGATGAATTGGATGGTACATTGTGGTATAGAATACCACAGGACTTCTATGGGAGGGAAGGGCGTGGGGTGTTATCTTTGTGAAGGATAAGTCTCAATGTGACACTATAAAATTCTTATAGGACTGTCAGGAGAAGGGCACCTCCTGGCTGCATTTGTTTGTTTCTTTTGTTTGTTTTTATAAACTCAATAAAATGGTTTAAATAAAGATGAAATGAAACACAAGACTATTCATTTCTTGTCTGCTCGCAATAAACTCCAAGATGACAATTGACAGGCCCCTTGTGTGGTTATCTCTTACAAGAACTTGCAACTGCAGAGCCATGACCCTACCTTTATAGATGTAAGATTCCCACAGCTCATGCTGCTGCAATGACCAAAGTGGAAATTCAATGCAAATTCGAAGGGATGTGAGAATCATACGATTTGCCGAATGTGAGGCAAATCCTGCGAGATTCTTACTCATAACACACTCCTTTGGGAAGCACTACTTGTAAAAAGGGGAAGGTTTATGGCCTTTTGAAGGAGGTCTGAATAATTCAGGTGACGTTATTACTTTGCTCAAGCAGGTTACACCAAAAGAAAAAAAACACCCAACCACTACTATAGGCAATGTATTTCAGTGTCAGGGCCTTGAAATAAGGTATTCATGGATTTGGCTCAAATGTTAATTTAGTTACAGTAAAAGCACTATATAGACAACTTAATATTGCAGGAGCTGCGATTAATAATTTAGTTTTCTGTGTTTAGAACGACTGATGCATCTGGTTTACTGGTCTGGATTACTGGTTTCATGATTTCATTCTTAATATGTTGATGCTTTAGACATTTTCTGAATAACTTTTTCTTAATTTTGTATTTCATGGTACACGAAGCTGACGTTACACATTTTAAATCTAAGCTGTACTTCTGGTATCCACATCTTGTACAAAGAGCAGCAATGACAAAGAGAACCGTACGTTTTCAAGATTTTTTTAGAAGTGTTGCACTTTGTCTAAATATGTATTTTCAATGTCCTTAAAAAGTGGAAATATCCTGCTATCTTCAGATCACACACAGACTGAAGCATACGTACTTTATAATAGCGAGCCAATATCAATGTAGTATTTAAACTACCAACAACACCACCAAATCTGTATCACGACGATAATGTTACAAGCTTGTTTAGCATTAAATCACATTATACATGTGACGCATACATCCACTGAGAAAAAACGCAAGCCATTTGTATCTCAGGTGTGTTGAAATGAGAGAAAATGACTGATATGAGATATCAAGGTGCGAGTATGAAGATACATGAGGGGGGAAAGGGAAAGGCGTCACTTAAGGCAAGCAGAAGAGGGCGGAAATTGTAAGGTTGGATTATTAGGATAACTGTGGTAACAACACTGAGTGAAGACGGGAATAGTTGAGGTAGGAGAAAGGGAAATGAAGGCAGGAACAGGTGGGGGACCGGATTAACACCAGTCGAGTCTCCCCCCTCCCCTTCCGATGGGAAACCAACCTAAGAATTGTAGCCTCCTGTTACGGAAAGAAATCAAGACAAGATGCCATTCTTGCATTAAAGATTTCATGCCATTCTCAGGCTGTATTATTAACCATCATAAACATGACACAACAACATAGTCCATATCATCATAACATTAGAGAGCAATGAAAGCGGAAATACTCACATTATTTTTTAAAACAACAATGCAACATTATTCCAAGCAACTAATACAGTCAAAGTATACATTTAAAGAATACATTTGGCAGAGTCATGTTTGACCACCCCTCAGGTCCCATTCCCTGTGCCATTAACAGATTTGTTGTCCTTACAAGGCAAACCCACCTGTTCCCTGAGGATAGATTAAACATGGCTAGCAACAAACTGGTCCCCCCGCATCATAAATCACCATGCCAGAGTCACCCAATAATGTATCCTCCTGGCCACCATTTGGGATGGAGCATACCTGGACCTCCCAATCCTGCCAAAACCCCCCGGGGCAGTCTAATGTGAGGCTATGGACACTTGCTACAGCAGACGCCCCTAGCCCTTCCCTTGAGTTTGTGTATCCCTGCCCTCAGTTGGGACATCGGCTTAAATCCAATTCCCTCTTGGGTTTGCCTGCACTTATATCTGATACCAAGGTTGTCCACCTGTTTTGTAGCGAAACATAACTCCTCCTCCACCTATGGAGCTGAACTAAGGTGATGGGTGGGGGAGAAAAAAGCAGGGAGGCCTGGCTTCTGCTGGCATGGCGGGTCACGTCGGTGTCCATCAAGGGCTTTCAGGGAGTAAGGTGATAACCGGTAGGGTTGTTCCTGTATTTAACCCTAGTTCGCCCCAGCCGGGCGCCCCGGCTACTCAGCTAGCCCGCGGGCAACCAATGGCAATTGTAGGTCAAGCCAGCGAAAATTCATAGTCATGGCTGCCATTGGCCTCAGGTTTGGACCGGTCAAATTCGGCCCGCACCTGTCCCGGGGTCCTGCCAGCCTGCAGCATGGGCCCCCGTAAAACAACAGGTGGGGGACAAAATTAAGTCCAGTCGGGTCGCCCTCCTCCCCTTCCAATGGAAAACCAACAGAAGCCTCCTGTTATGGAAATAAATTAAAAAAATACATTAGTCATGTTTGACCACCTCTCTCGGGTCCCATTCCCTGTGGCATCACCAGATTTGTTGTCCTTACAAGGCAAACCCACCTGTTCCCTCAGGAAAGAGGAAACTTGGGCCAGCATCAAACTGATCCCCCAGCATCATAAATCACCATGCCAGAGTCTCCCAATAAGGTATCCCCCTGGCCACCATTCGGGATGGTCCATACTTGGACCTCCTTATCCCTGCAATATCACCCGGCGCAGCGTAATGTGAGGCTAGGGGCACTTACTGTAGCAGATGCCCATAGCTCTTCCCATGAGTTTGTGTATTCCTGCCCCAACTTGGAACATCAGCTTAAGGCCAATTCCCTCTTGGGTTTGCCTGCACTTATACCTGATGCCAAGGATGTCCACCTGTTTTGCAGTCAAGCATAACTACTCCTCCTCCACAGACCTGCGTGGTTTACTGACCGACCAGGACTCACCCCATGCTCCAGTACCTAGGGGTGCACAAAATGCTGAAAAGCAAAAGCAAACAGGTTGTCCATGAAGATTTCTTTGCCTCCAGCCGACAGGTGACACCCATCCTTGTTAAATAGAGATTCCCCCAGAATGCAACCATGAGGGATTGTCTTTGGGAAAGCCGTGTTCAATAGTCTCCTCATCCTAATATTTAAATGCCTCACTGACTCGTTAAGGATTTTGGGGGACTGACCAAACGTCCATACCCTCCTGGGGATGATATGAGACCATGCAATGACTGCTCCTGGGCACCTCTTGGCCAGTCAAGAGATTTCGCCCAACAAGTTCTCAAATAGAGTCCTCCTGCCTAGGATTGCCAAATTGTTGCCACCGACGTGGAGGATGATGAGCGCCAGAGGCGGAAGCCCCCTAGACATTGATTCCTCCACCAGTTGCCGTAGACCATCCAGACGGAGACCGGCCCTACGAGACCAATAGAAACATAGGCCCACTTCTGCTGCACGCAGGCAGAAATTACCTTGCAAAAACGTGGCCTGCGCCTGATGCACAAAGCAATGACCAATGATCCACACACTGGCGGGAGCCATGTGTCCTAATGCAAAGACCAGCAAGAGAAAAAGAAATAACATTACTTTAAGGAGACACAAAGTAATCGATTCCTAAATCATGTTGAGCCACACATAGCACTTGTAGCAATCCTATTTCCACCTGCCAATACTTGGAACCACCTCCCACCATGGATGTCGCGGCCCCTATTCTAAAGGAATGCAATCTTTAAGTCTCAGAAAAGTTTACGAAAGACAGTCACAGGATGATGTCACCATTGATGCCATCAGCGATGCATTTGAGATATCATGAGTGATGTCACTGACCATGTCATGAGTGATGTAATATGTTAGGTCATAAGCAGTGCATTACGGGGGCATAAGTTATAGTTAGCTCATGTAACTATGGCTGCTGAATTTCTATGGAATGTATGAGTGAAACCTGAGCCTAACTATAATGTCCCTGTAACCGTTGCTTTTTTCGGTGAATTTCTAAGGTTTTTTAATGTTAATTCCTAACTATAACATCCTTGTAACCTTTGTTTTTCATCAGTGAGTTTCTAAGGTTTTTTAAATTCTATTTCCTAACTAGTGGAGAAAGGGGGCGGGCCTCCCACGAGCTCTCAGCAATCCCGCAGTGTGGGACTTACTGGAGGTAACAGGAGTGGTTCTTGGCCCCCAAGGACCCTCAGTATCCAAGGGGATTCCATCCCCCAACAAGTAGTGCGCCAGGAGGCGCATCTGCAGAGTGGTGGAGAAAGAGGGTGGGGCCTCTGATGAACTCCCAGCAATCCCGCTCTGTTGGATTTACTGGAGGTAACAGGAGGGGTTCTTGGCCCCCAAGTACCCTCAGCATCCAAGGGGTTTCCATCCCCCAGCCAGTAGTGCACCAGGAGACGCGTTTGCAAAATGATGGAGAAAGGGGCCGGGGCTTCAGATGAGCTCTCAGCAATCCCGCTGTGTGAGACCTACTGGAAGTAACAGGAGGGGTTCTTGTCCCCCAAAGACCCTCAGCATCAAAGGGGACTTTATCCCCCAACCAGTAGTGCGCCAGGAGGCACGTTTGCAGAGTGGTTGAAAAAGGAGGTAGAGCCTCTGACAACTTTCCCTGGGCCGGCCTATTTTTTAAAAATGTATCTTTATTAGGGGAGAGGGGCCGTACGGCCCCCCTCCCCAGGCCAATTTCGGCCCCAGGGACCCCATCCCCTGGAGCCCAGCCTTTTTTTAAAATGTATTTTTATTAGGGAAGTCGGCCACGTGGCCCTCCTCCCCAGGCCAATTTCGACCCAGGGACCCCATCCCCGGGGCCCGGCCATTACACTTTTGTGAAGGGTGCCACAAGGCCCCCCTTTCGGGCCAATTTTGGCCCCAGGGACCTCATCCGCTGGGGCACGGCCTCTTTATTCTGGGTACCGCCAGGGCACCCAATGAGCTCTTTTGGGGACCGCGGGGGAGTCCCAAGGACCCCGCAGTCCCTGCCGACTCCCCACCTCCTGCGGGAGCCGGCATTGCTCTAACAGACAGGGGCTGCTGAAAGGAAGCTCCCTGTCGGTCAGAGCAAATGTTTTCACGTGTTTCCCTGCATGCACATTTGCATGCAGGCAAACAGATGAAAACTCTGCTTTCTGCAAGCTGGAGCTGTTTGACAGCTCCGGCTTTCAGAAAGCAGAGTTATTTTTGCTTTTGCTTGGTGGGAGCTGTCAGCTCACCAAGCAAAAGCAAGCAGCTACGTCCTGAAGGTGGGCACCTAGGGAGGTAGCAGAAGCCGGCCGAGGGGCGTGGTGGTCACCAGTGCCATCCATGGCTCCATGAGGGGGGCCACGGTGCCCCTCTCCATCGTACAATTTAGCCCCAGGGAGGTGGTGGTCCCTGAGGCTGCAGGGGGCCTCGCAGCCCTCCCTTATTTTGAATAAGTTGCCCCAGGGAGGTGGTGGTTCCTGGGGCTGCAGGAGGGCCACGCAGGCCCCCCGCATTGTTTGAACATAATTTGCCCGGGGATGGCAGTTCCCAGGGCGTGTGCAGGCCCAGTGGACTCGCCCGCATACATTTTTTTAACTGCCCTGAGGAGGTGGCGGTCCCTGGGACTGTGGGGTGGGGGCACAGGCTCCCCTGCATTATTTTAGCATGACTTGCCCCAAGGAGGTGGCGGTCCTCGGGGGGCCGCATGCATATTGTTAAGTGCCCCAGGAATGTGGCGGTCCCTGGGGCTGTGCGGGCTCCTATGCATTAGTTTGTAAACATTTGCCACAGGAAGGTGGTGGTCCCCTGGGCGCAGGGGGGCCACATGGGCACCCACACACACTTAAAAACATATGCCCCCCTCCTATTTCACTGTTGTGCCCCTGGGACCTGGCCAACCCGGGGGTTAATTAAAAACAAGCGCAGGAGTCCGCGCCTGTTTTCTTGTTTTTTTGCCCCAAATTCGTGATTATTGCGATTTCCCTGCATTCTTTTTTTTTAAATGTTTTTTTGGCCTGTCGGGGTTCCTCTGGGACCCCAGGACCATTTTTATGGGGTGAGGGTATTCTTACCATGCCCCCTTTTCTTTTTTTAAAATATTTTTGGGGGGGGACTCGCCTGAAGCTGAGTCCTAAGATGGCTGCATACTGTAAATTTTCTAGGGCTACTTCAAAACTACAAAGCTAGAACATGATTATATTGATAATAATGGTAGTGACACTAAAATTAGAAAAATATAAAAATATTTATTATGAAGTGAATACATTAAAACACGTTTCTAAATTTCATATACATTTTGTTGAAAATCAAGTGCATCATATTAACTGTTGTCATTCATCCATTCATTCACAACTACCTCACTTTATTATTTTGTGTATGCTGTCAGCGTAATTAATTGATTCATAGTCTGACAAACCACATTACAGTACATATGATAAATATAGTATTATGAATAAATATGATTGTGGGGTGGTATCCAAGATGTCTCAACGCGCGTTTCGGCAGAAAGCTGCCTTCCTCAGGAGAACCACCTTAAATCGTAATATTTCTGAAAAAAAGAAATTATTGTCTCAACAAAATGTGACAGTGACACTACCCTATCAAAAGTCTAGCAATTTTACTTATTTACATAATTAATAAGTCCACATTACAGAGCCTTAGAGTTGTGATAAGTAGATAATAAAAGTTTATAACAATCTAGTGACAAAGAATTAGATTGGAGATCGAAGATTGAATGAAAGACCAAAGAAAATATATTAATGTGATACCAAAGAGAGTGCACACCAGCAGAGGAGAAACTTCAAAATCCTGTGAATAGAAAATGAGATTCATATAGTAGCCAAGCCTTAAACCAAAAAATGTGAGGTTTATGCCCATGCAATATATGGTGAAAAAGATTGTGAAAGAAATATGAAAAAGAGAAAAGGAGTTACTGGACGTTCTTACCAAATGTACACCCTCACAGAATGTGAAGCTGTATTCCTAAAACAGAATTCGAGGTCTTGATGGAGATGCGTCCCAATTAAAGGTTGAATCCTATAATGACAAACATTACTGTCATTGGGAATACGTTTAAAGAAGGGGTTCTTGGAATGGGCCAAATGAGTTTATAAATGAACTAAGTAAAGCTACTTACTCAGGACATAAGGAGCAGAACGCAAAGCTGAAGATAGGGAGTCAGCCTAGCATGGTATAGATATAAAATGATGAATGGCTGAATTCTGCAAACCTAGGAGGTCACAAAAGTTGAACATAGATCAAAAATAAGACGCAAATGAAAAGAGCTTATAAACGCAACCCGATGTTAGAAAAAGCCAAAAAGTTACCTTGATATTAATGGTAAAGACTCATAGGGGGCGAGCTGACATTCACTTCAACTGTGTAAACTCCCCAAATTAGAAAGAAGAATCTGTCGATAAATGGACATGGAGGAGCTCAATGTCGGTGTAATGCACAGCAATTGTAATCAAATATACAACTAATAGACTGTGAGTCCCAAGAAAGAAAAGGGAATGACCTTAATGGCCAAAGTAAAATGAGAAGAATATCAGTCTACAACACGACAGAGGAAACGCTAGTATAGCGCTAAATAGCCGGTAAGAAAAAAGGGGCTGACAAGCGGCAAACATGGCTCTATTTAACAACGGTTTACAAGTCCCAGAAATCAACGTTTAACCTACAGCAAGGCTAGGACAGGCTATCCCTGTAACAAGAAAGATGAGGGGACGATTTACATGTCTTACCTTAAAACATGTCGTGTCTTCACGGTACGCAAAAGCTCCGTGAAAACGCTGCGATGGTAAATCGGAATCCAAAAAGACCGGGAACCTGAGGCAACAGGGCGGCTCTTTTGAACCGTTAAGCAGCGTTCCTTGTGTGACGTATAGTGGGTCATGTGGCGCATTGTCGGTCATGTGACGGTAAATGAAATCAGATGAAGCTCAGAAGTGTAGACGGCAGCCATATTGGAGTGTATATGAGCTCTGAACCTTACATAAGCAACCAGTGATTGTAGCATCTAGAGAGCCGAAAAATCATGAACACACGATATAAATAGGATGGTGAGCAAAGACATGTGGTACAGAGAGCGGTACTGGATTTTTTGTTCAGCATCTGTGGCGCATTGTTGGTCACGTGACGGTAAATAAAAGAATAAAAAAATCAGATGAAGCTCAGAAGTGTAAACGGCAGCCATATTGGAGAGTGATTGGGCTCTGGACCTTACATGAGCAACAAGTGATTGTAGCATCTAGAAAACCGGTGAGGGACGATAAAAAAGAGAAAGGAAGAGTGTTCCAAAAAGCAATATATATGTATATATGATATTGCAAGTAATATACACAAATGGAACCATAACTATTGAACAGAACAGAATAAAACAAAATAGAACAGGTATGAAAGTCGTAATTAGAGCTCATAACACATGTCAGAGAGCCACATCTACTGTGGTAGGGTCAAGGATGACAAGTGTACGACTAATGAACAGGTAAAGAAATGACCAAAATTAAACTGGCTAGCTGTTATTATAGCGTAAGGCTTGGTCCCAAGGTATGTCTGAATTCAGCCCTTGTATATGTGTATCTAAAGTAAAAATCCAAAACACTTCTCTGCGTTTTCTAATGCTTTCTGAATCAGTGCCATTTTTATTGTTGATTTTTTCTAGGATTAACCATTTGATGTCATTTTCAGTATGGTTTTTATCCTTATAGTGCCTAACCAGTGGTGCTATGATCTTATTGGTTTTAATGGCAGACCGATGCTCGGTGAGACGTGTCGAAAACGGTCTTGACGTTTCACCGACATATCCCTTGTCACATGGGCAGAGTAGCAGGTAAATTACATTATCTGTTTTACAATTAGTAAATGTTTTAAGTTGGATCTCTTTTTGTTGGTAAATATATGTGTCTGCAACGATAGCACCATTGCAAGCCTTGCAATGTGCACATTTGTGATTCCCCTTAATTGGGTGACTGCCTCCAATAGTTTTCTGTATAAATGCAGGTTTGGATTTTATTCGAGAGTTGACAACCAGATCTCTGAGGTTTTTATTGCGTCTGTGTGCGTACATAGGCCTAGGTAATGAAGTATGAGATTCAGCATGGATGTTCAGTATATGCCATTGGGCATTGATGATCTGTCGTATTCTCTCATTGAAAGCAGAATGTCCGGTAACACAGACTAATTTTGATGTTTCTTTCTTAGTATGAGTTTCTAAAAGATGATCACGATCGTAGAAACTTGCTCTTTTGTAGGCCTCTCTGACCAATCTGTGATGGTAACCACGGTTAATGAATTTTTGCTTCATGACAACTGCCTTCAGATCAAAGTCATGTAAATTGGTACAATTGCGTCTAAGACGCAAGAATTGTCCCATGGGGATACTTTCCCTTTGACTCTTGGGATGATAACTCGAGAAATGAAGCAAAGTATTTCTAGCCGTGGGTTTTGTGTATAGATCGACTTCTAATTTGGCGTCTACTGCTTTGATCTCCAAATCCAGAAATTCTATATTGTATTCTCTAATGTTGGCAGTAAATCGTAAATTAATATCGCACAAATTAATCCAGGCGAGGAAGTCCTGAAGTTTTTCTAGGTCATCATTCCATATAAAAAAGATATCATCGATATAGCGCGACCAATGCTGTATCGATTCAAAAAAAGGAGCTACCTCGTTGTAAATAAAAAGGTGCTCAAAATGTGCCATATAAATGTTGGCCACCGTGGGGGCACAAGATGCCCCCATGCTGACACCTTTGATCTGTTTAAACAGATCGCCGTTGAAGTCAAAGGTGTTTTCGTCAAGGACGATCTGTAACAGGTCAATAATAAATGGTACATCACAGTCAATGGAGTAAGTATGGATAAACCATTCCACAGCCGTGATGGCTTCTAACTGTGGAATGTTACTATACAATGACTCAATATCAAGGGAGACCAAAATTTCCGTATTGATGTTGAAAGATAGTCCTTCTATCTTATTGATCATATCTTTCGTATCTTTAACATATGACTGTGTTCTGGATATACATGGGCATAAGATTTGATCAATATATTTTGAAATCGGTTCCGTAACCGAACCTATCGTAGTGACGATTGGTCGGTAAGGAGGATTGATGCTGTTCTTGTGTATCTTAGGAACTCCATATACACTAGCCATACGTGGCGAAGCTGTATTCATAAAATCACATTCTTGCTGACAAATAATACCTTGATCTACTGCTCTTTTTGTCAGTGTTTGAATCTTACGTTGAACTCTGATGGTAGGATCAGATGTGACTTTGCGATAATGCGTGGGATTGTTTAGTAGACCGTACATGTTGTTAATATAGGTATCTGTGTCTATAATAACAATCCCTCCCCCCTTATCGCAATTTTTGACGGTGATACTTTTTTCATTCTTCAGTGTCAACAGAGCCTCTAGTTCATCTCTTTGAAGGTTGGGGGTAGGCCTCCGATTGAACTTGATAGCATCTCTTAATTTGGACATGACTATTGTTTCAAAAATACCCACTTCAGGCCCAACTTGGTCTAAAGTTGGGGTGAAGATGGATACAGGGCGTAGACCCGATTTGTTGTCGTCATGGATGGCTATACTGGGTCTATTTTCAAATAATTTTTTTAGACGTATCTTACGGAAAAAAGAAGTAATGTCCTGAAAGATCTCAAAAGTGTCTGCCTTGGTATGCGGAACAAATGAAAGCCCTTTAGATAAAAGGGCAATTTCAGAAGGAGTTAAAGATTTTGTAGATAAATTAAAAATAGGGATAGTTTCTATGTCCGCCAGTATTGGGCGTTGCGCGTCACTAGGAATTGGGAGTTGTTCTGTTGATAATTGTGATTGGCTCGGAACCTGGACTGATACCTTGGTTTCCATTGGCCCCTGCGGGGGCCCCGTCTTCCTAAAAAAGACTGACCTCTATGTTGATCATATTGGTGCCCTACTTGTTCATGTTCGTAGTTGGCACTGTGTGGGCTAGATTCGGTGTCAGAATCTGAAGTGTCCGAGAAAGTGGTAACTTTACGCCTTGGCGGTACCTGTCCAAATGTTTCAGGTGCTTGATATTGGGCATCAGAGTAAAAATGTTCATTTAGATATGGATATGTTTTATCCTTAGAATAAAACCTTATGTCTTTTTTAGCTTCTCTGTCTTTCTTTTGACTAGATACTCACTATAAGATGTGACCTCCTGATTAATTTCTTCGAGCTTTTTCTTTGCTTCCTCTACAGATGGCTGCAAACACTTCCTGGTTGAAGTGTTGGCAGCCAATCAGAGCTCTGCATTTCCCTGCATGAGCTCGTTATTTTTCACAAAGTCGTCGGGCCACAGATATCACCAACTGTATTTTCTTAAATTTCTCAGCAATTACAGAACGGATTTATACCAAATAACAAAAAGTACAATCTGCATGACCAAATCTACCTTTCTGCCATATTTGATGTAATTCTGTCCAGCTGTTCGGGCTGCAGGCATGTCTAAAGGTCCTATGGGAATTAACATGGGAAAATGCATGTTTTTTTACACCCCTTTTTCTCGGCCCCCGCTTAACGGATCACCCCGAAACTTTCTATGCACAACCAAACCTAACTTGACACTTCTTTGGGAAACTTTTGTGAAGATTTTTTAACCGGCGCCAAAGATTATAGGCAAGTAAAAAAATGCTTTTCCTATGGAAACATGGCGACCGCCAGTAGGCAATATATATATATACATGTATGTGTATATATATATATATATATATATATTCACTGAAAAAAACAAAGGTTACAGGGACGTTATAGTTAGGCTCAGATTCCACTCGTACAAAACCAGAGAAGTTCAGCAGTTTTAGTTACCTCTGCTAACTATAACTTACACCCCCGCAATGCACTGCTTATGACCTCACATATTACATCACTCATGACATTGTCAGTGACATCACTGATGACATTTCAAATGACATCACTGATGGCATCACTGATTACATCATCCAATGAGTGTAAGTGTTTCTTAAATGTTTGTGAGACTTAAAGATATAAAAGCTACACCATGAGTTAAATTACTATTCTTTCTGTACTACTGAGTGATACGGTTTCTAACATATTTCATCTGAGGGGCTTTGTGACTGTCTGTATCAGTGTGTAAGTGGGTGAGTGAGTGACTGTATGGGTGTGTGAGTGGCTGTATGGGTAAATAAGTGGGAGTGTAAGTAGCTGAATTGGTGAATAAATGGGTGTGTGAGTAGCTGTGTGAGTGAGTGTGTGAGTGGCTGTATGGGTGAGTGAGTGGCTGCATGGGTGAGTAAGTAGCTGTTTGAGTGTGTGTATAGGTAAGTGAGTAGGTGGCTGTATTGAAGAGTGAATGTCTGTGTGAGTGACTGTAAGGGTGAGTGACTGGGTGAGCGAGTGGTTGTATGGATGTGTGAATGGGTATGTAAGTGGTTCTGTGGGTTTGTGAGTGGGTATGTGAGTGGCTGTATGGGTGAGTGAGTGGCTGCATCAGTGGCTGCATGGGTAAGTGAGTGGGTGAATGAGTAGTTGCTTTGGTGAGTTAGTGGGAGTGGCTGTGTGGTTGAGAGTATGTGTGTGTGAGTCCCTGTATGGGTGAGTGAGTGACTGTGGGAGTTTCTGTATGGGTGATTGAGTGAGTATGTGAGTGGCTGTAAGAGTGTATGAGTGGGTGTAAGTGACTGTATAACTGGATGTGTGAGTGGCTGTATTGGTGAGTGAGTAGGTGCATGAGTGGCTGTATGGGTGAGTTAGTGGGTGTGTGAGTGGCTGAATGAGGGAGTGGATGTGTGAGTGGCCCTATGGAAGATTAATTGTGTGAGTATGGGTATAGGTCTGTGAATGGGTATGCAAGGGGTTATGTGGGAGTATGTGTATGAGAGGCTCTATGGGGGTGTGACAGGGTGTGTGGGTGGTTCTGTGGATGATGTTGTATGTGATGTCATTTGACATGTCATCAGTTATGTCACTGACCTTGTCTTGAGTGATGTAATATGTGAGGTCCTAAGCAGTGCATTAATGGGTCCTTAGTTATTGTTAGCTGAGGTAACTATAACTACTGAATTTCTCTGGTTTTGTACAAGCAAAATCTGAGCCTAACTAAAACATCCCTGTAACATTTGGTTTTTTCCAGTGAAATTCTAAGGATTTTCCAAATAAGATTTCAGAACTATAACTTGTAATGTTTCATAGTGGATGTGTGAGCGCCTCTGTGGGTCTGTTAGTGGGTTTATGAGTGTGTATGTGTGAGTCTTTGAGTGGGAGTCTGCAGTGGCTATCTGAGGTGGTCTATGAGTGCATGAGTGGGTCTGTGAGGGACTGTGTGAGTGCCTGTGTGGGTTTGTCACTGGTTGTGTTACAGCCTGTGTGTATCTGTGAGTGGCAGTGTGAGTGCTGCTTTTGATCTGTGGGTGGGTATTTTAGTAGTCTATGGGTCTACGAGTGGGTGTGTGAGTGGTGCTATGGTATTTGCAGATTTCCATACTTAGTGTATTTAAAGGAGAGAACATGCTCTCTGCTCTTACAAGGTGATGTCATTAAAGAATTCATTCATCACACTCACTGAAGTTCAGATTTTGCTCATATATTTATGATGCATTCACTTCAGTTAAGGATTTCAGATCATTTGTCAATATGGAATTTTGGAGGAATGTTTTTCCTTTCTATTCGCCAAGCCTAAGAAGTTAGATTAATTTCCATTTTACTCAAGTAGAGCTTTACCTGGGGTACCTACTATGTTGATATTTGTAAGTGTTTCCCATCAAAGTTTAATTTATCTGAAATGAACATCAGGATCTTAATTGAATCACTTCAACTAAAGCACTTTTAAATTGTATTTCATGTCTTTGTGATGACACCGATATTTGCGATGGCGTCGCTATTCGCGAAGATCATATGACTATGTAAGAAAGAGATTTGAATGGAGAATACAGTTTTCATTAATCTTCAAAGGAAGTTCCCACCCATTTCTCTCTTCTTGAATCTTTAACTTGCTATCTGGATCATTCTTTGGAGCAGTCCTGTACTATTAGTACAGAACTCTGCTTAGGGTTTTTGGTTTGTCATTTTTTAACATCCAAAATGGCAACAGGAGGCATTGACCAGCAGGAGGTGACACAGCAACCAGAGGAGCAGGAGCAATATCTGGAAGACTCTGGCAATGAGGGACCAGCCCCTAAAAGGCAAAGTATTACCTGGGATTTCTTTACAATCCCATCCGTGGAATCGAAAACTGTTGCAAAGTTTGTGAAATTCATCTTGTGTAACAAGACCCTTTCAAGATGAACAGCCAAAAATATTCCTGTGGTAGAACAAGTATGTTGTACCACTTGAAACCTATCACAGGAATAACTTGAAGAGGGCACAGAAGGAGAGAGCTGGAGAGTGGCCATCTACATCCATGGCTGCACCACCTGTTCCTGGGGAGAGCGTGCCATCAGAAGTAGAGAGACGTAGACCAGAAATCCCTCCTGAACTAAGGCGTATCAGGACATATTGCCTTGACTGCAGCACTATGCTGACAGCTGATGAGCAGTCTTTTGATATCATCTTGGAGGCAGCACGGCAACTAACCTGCTAATTTTATTTTCTAATTTAATTCTGGTTTTTGCACAGTTTTTGTGTTTCTGGTTAGAATTCCCCCTCCTTGTTCCATTTTGTTTGATAAAAAATACAAACAATATACAAAATGTTAGAAAATCAAAAAAATACACAGTTCCAGAAAAAAAAGAAGGAAAAAAAGGTTCTTGTCAGAACCTCCTTTCATTGTTAAAAAAGAAAAGATAAGCTGTGTGTCTGTGTATATTTAAAGAGGAGTGGTTGTCTAAGGGTGTGACAAAGAGGTATAGTTACAAGGGGATAGCGCCACCAGAATGTCACTTTTAGCAATGTTCTGGTGGCGCTATGCCCTTCTCCATATTTACAGAGAGGCATTAAGTCACCTTTTGTGGCTTAAGCCCCTTGTAAATAAGGCCCCTTTAAGTGCATTACTTAGTATGAAAGGGGTGTGAAATGGGTGTTGCTGTGGGCATTCCACCACAACACTCATTGCTTTTTGATTCTGCCCCAGATTTACAAGGATGTGTCAATCTGAGGCAGTGCCAAAAACTAACGCCATGCAAAAGCAGGCGTTAGAATGGCACAACAAGGATAAATACTTTTATTTCTCCTCATTTTTGCTTTTACTATGTGTGCTGCATTCTGCAGCACACATAGAAAGAACCAACGCCATCACTGATTGTTTATGTGCAGGAAAGTGTTCCTTCCTGCACATAAACAATTGTTAAATAAGGACGATTTGCGACTTCTATGTGTGCTGCATTCTGCATTATATATATATATATATATATATATATATATATATTATCTACTGGCGGTCGCCAGTAGATAGTTATAGTTACAACCTATTATCCATAGGAAATCCGCGACATTCTATTTGAAATAACGTTGGCGCCGGTTGACGAATCTTCGTGAAAGTTTCCAACTTGTTGGGGCGCTCCGCTCCGCTCCTACCCTGAAAGTCTCGGGGTGATACGTGAAGCGGGGGCCGAGAAAAAGGGGGTCCCAAAACGCGTTTTCCCCATTCATTTTTCCATAGGAACCTTTAGTCGCAGCTACAGCCCGAACTGCTGAACGGAATTACACCAAATTTGGCAAAGAGGTAGTCCTTGGTTCAGACTGGTGCCTTTTGCTTAAATGGTGTAAATCCGTTCAGTAGTTCCTGAGAAAATCAAAAGTAAAAGTACATATATATCTATGGGCGCGTCGGATACGCGTACCCTCAGCGCACCCTGCGCGCACCGTCCCGATCACGAGCTGCATGCTAATTGGCTGTCAGCTGGCTGTCAACATTCCGATTCAGGAAGTGTTGGCAGCCATTTGTCCTCGGTAGAACCGAGGGACAGAAACTAAGTGCGCAAAGCGCAAAGGGGGCAGGGTAGAAACACCCTGACCCCTAGGTCTGCTCAGGGGGTCCCACAAGGACCCCTGGGCAGAAAAAAGATTTTTTTTTTTAAATCGGCGGGATGCGCTTAGGGTGCGCGTATCCCGCCGTGAAAAAAAGAAACAAGTGTGCAAACGCACAAAGGGGCAGGGTAGAAACACCCTAACCCCTAGGCCTGCTCAGGGGTCCCACAAGGACCCCTGGGCAAAAAAAGCATTTTTAAAAAAAATCGGCAGGATGCGCTCAGGGTGCGCGAATCCTGCCGAAAAAAAATCGAGCGCGGTCTCCGCGCTCGATTGTATTTGCCCCGGGTGGCCCAAGTCCCGGGGGCATGCTGAGGGGTTTATTTTATGTATGGGGGCCTCAAAGGGCCCCCAAGCTCGAGGACCGCCACCCCCGGGGCTTTCTTTTAAAATGGTGCGGGAGGGCTCTGAGCCCTCCCGCAGCCCGAGACCACCACCTCCCGGGGCTTTTTTAAAAATTAAACAACCTGTGTGGGGGCTCCAGCCCCCACACGCCCGAGACCGCCACCTCCCGGGGCACTAACAAATTAAAATGGGGGTCCGTTTTGGACCCCGAAGCCCGGGGACCACCACCTCCCGGGGCTGTGCTGATGTAGGGAGGGGGCCGCGCGGCCCCCTCCTGGAAGCCCTTGATGGCCCTGGGGACCACCACCCCCAGGGCCGGCTCCTGCAGTGTCCCGGGGTGCCTACCCGGGACACTGTAGTTTGCTATGGCAGGACGGGAGCCTCGCGGCTCCCGTCCTGCCATAGCAAACTGCTGGATATTGGAAGAGAGAGCAGGAAACCTGCTCTCTCTTCCAATATCCAAAGCGATGCTTTCCACATGGGGAGCAGCATGTCAGCTGCTCCCCATGTGGAGCTAGCAATGCCGGCTCCCAAAGGACGTGGGGAGCCGGGCGGGACTGTGGGGGATTGGGGACCCCCACAGTCCCCAACGGAGAGGGCCAGCCCGGGGGATGGGGTCCCCGGGGCAAGTAGTGGCCCGGGAGGGGGCCACGCGGCCCCCTCCCCAAAAAAACAAAAAATTTTTTTTAAAAAGGAAAGGCCGGCCCGGGGGATGGGGTCCCGGGGCCTTAAAATGGCCAGAGGAGGGGGCCACGCTGCCGCCCTCAAAAAAATAAATATAGAGGCCATGCCCGGGGGATGGGGTCCCGGGGCCAATACAGGCCAAGGGAAGGGGGCCACGCGGCCCCCTTCCCGTTTTTTTAAAGGTAATTTTAAAAGGGGTAAGGCCCTGGGGGATGGGGTCCCCAGGGCCCAAAAAAAAAGGAAGGGGGCCACACAGCCCCCTTCAGAGAGAAAAAATAAAATAATTAAAAACGATCGGGCCCGCAGGCCCGCCCCTTCCTTCACCACTCTGCAAGCGCGCCCCTGGCGCGTTTGCAGAGAGGAACAATTCCCCTTGAATACTGGGGGTCCCTGGGGGCCAACTAGCCCACCAGGTACCTCCAGTATGCGCCAGAGGCTGCCTTGCAGAGAGGTGTACAGAGGCCACGCCCCTTTTACACCTCTCTGCAACGCAGCTCTGTGGCGCTTTTTGGAGGTATATGGTGGGCTAGTTGGACTCCGGGGACCCTCAGGATTCAAGGGGACTTAATCCCCCAACTTAAAACGCGCCACGGGCGCGTTTGCACAGTGGTGAAGGGAGGGGCGGGGCTTCAGGTGACATGTGTGCAAACAGGCCCGTGGCGCGTTTTAAGATGGGGAATTAAATCCCCTTCAATCCTGAGGGTCCCTGAGGGCCAACTAGCCCAACAGATACATCCAGAAAGCGCCACAGAGCTGCGTTGCAGAGAGGTGTAAAGGGGTGTGGCCTCTCTACACGTCTCTGCAACGCAGCCCCTGGCGCATATTGGAGGTTCCTGGTGGGCTAGTTGGCCCCTAGGGACCCTCAGGATTCAAGGGGACTTAATCCCCCAACTTAAAACAGCGCAGCAGGGCGCGTTTGCACAGATGTCACCTGAGGCCCCGCCCCCTCCCTTCACCATTGTGCAAATATTCCTCTAAAATCAGCCGAAATACGAATTCCGATTTACTCACCTGTTATCAGGAGAGACCTCAGTGCTGCATCTTTCAGCCCAGTACTGGTCCTGAAAAGTAATTTTAACCGTACTTACCGGTAACTTGAATTTCCTTCATAGGCTAACATTGACTGGTTTCACTTGGAAATTCTTCTAAGTGTGGAGTTTTGGAACTTTAAAATATTCCTCTAAAATCAGCCGAAATACGAATTCCGATTTACTCACCTGTTATCAGGAGAGACCTCAGTGCTGCATCTTTCAGCCCAGTACTGGTCCTGAAAAGTAATTTTAACCGTACTTACCAGTAACTTGAATTTCCTTCCATAGGCTAACATTGACTGGTTTCACTTTGAAATTCTTCTAAGTGTGGAGTTTTGGAACTTTAAAATATTCCTCTAAAATCAGCCGAAATACGAATTCCGATTTACTCACCTGTTATCAGGAGAGACCTCAGTGCTGCATCTTTCAGCCCAGTACTGGTCCTGAAAAGTAATTTTAACCGTACTTACCGGTAACTTGAATTTCCTTCATAGGCTAACATTGACTGGTTTCACTTGGAAATTCTTCTAAGTGTGGAGTTTTGGAACTTTAAAATATTCCTCTAAAATCAGCCGAAATACGAATTCCGATTTACTCACCTGTTATCAGGAGAGACCTCAGTGCTGCATCTTTCAGCCCAGTACTAATCCTCAAAAGTAATTTTAGCCGTACTTACCAGTAACTTGAATTTCCTTGCATAGGATATCATTGCCTGCTTTTTGCTGAAAAAGTTTCTAAGTGTTGATTTTGGAACTTTAAAATATTCCTCTAAAATCAGCCGAAATCCGAATTCTGATTTACTCACCTGTTATCAGGAGAGACCTCAGTGCTGCATCTTTCAGCCAAGTACTGATCCTCAAAATTAATTTTAACCGTACTTACCGGTAACTTGAATTTCCTTCATAGGCTAACATTGACTGGTTTCACTTGGAAATTCTTCTAAGTGTGGAGTTTTGGAACTTTATAATATTCCTCTAAAATCAACCAAAGTACGAATTCCAATTTACTCACCTGTTATCAGGAGAGAACCCAGTGCTGCATCTTTTAGCCCAGCACTGACCCTGAAAAGTAATTTTAACCGTACTTACCAGTAACTTATATTTTCTAACATAGGAATCCATTGTCTGGTTTTCAGCAGAAAACTTTCAAAGTGTCGATTTTCACAAACTACAAATATTCCTTAAAAATCGCCTGTATGACTTAAACGCATTCATTCAACTGTTTACAGGAGATGCACCAGTGCTGGATCCAGGATCCAAAACTGAGTAAGAAAAAGTAACGATAACAGTTTTTACCTGCTAAGTGAATTTCCTTCCATAGGATAACATTGGTGATTCTATGAGAAAAAGTTTCTAAGTGTCAACTTTTAAAGTACAATAATATTCCTTAAAAATCACGACTGTAATCAAAACGCTTTTACTCAACTGTTTACAGGAGATGTGCCAGGACTGAATCTAGGATCCAGTCAGGTGGTTAGAAAAGTAATCCATAAAGTAACTAATTGCATTTAACTAGAAATTCACATTGAGCTGAATGTTGCATTGTGTTTGAAAATGTGTTGCACATTGCAACAACTGTAACTACTGTACTTAAAGTCTATTGCCTATGTGCAAAGTATTTAAACTAAAGTAATTCATTCTGAGAAAGTATTTTTGTAATGTAATGTATAATGTAATTACAATGTAATTTAAATAATAAAATATGTAAAAAAAATTGTTTCTAAAAATGTAGTAAATCAGTATTTTAAAAATTTATATAACAATTAATACATTTAAAAATTGTCATTTACAAAACCTTTGAAATTCACTGAAAAAACCGTAGGTTTCAGACATGTTATAGTTACAAATTAGCATTTAAAAAACCTTTGAAATTCACTGAAAAAACCATAGGTTTCAGGGACGTTATAGTTACAAATTAGCATTTAAAAAACCTTTGAAATTCACTGAAAAAACCATAGGTTTTAGGGACAGTTATAGTTAGTTGGACATTGCACTCGTACAAAACCCGTGAAATTCCCCCGTTATAGTTAGTCCAGCTAACTATAACTCACGCCCATAATGCACTGCTGATGACGTCACATATTACATCACTCATGACATGGTCAGTGACATCACTGATGACATCACTGATGACATCTCAAATGACATCACTGATGACATCACTGATGACATCATCCATGTGATAATTTCATGCATCTTCTCACACCCTAATATAACCTTTGATACACCCACTCTAAAGTACAGACTGCCAGTCGCAAAACGATAGACACTCCAACACCAATAACTACATACCCACTCACTGATTCTTAGGTCTACACACACACATCCACTCACTCACCCGAACAGTCACTCATATTTACGGTCACTCAGTACAGGACTATCATATGCACTCATACTCCTATATAGACACTCAAACACCGCCACTCATCCATAGAGGTACTCACACACCTAGACAGTCATGCAAATAATTAAACACACTACCATTTACTCACCTATACAGTTATACACACACCAGCTCACTTACTCATACAAATACTAGCACATTCTTACGCTCTTATACAATCACTGATACAAGCACACACTCATCCATACAGCCACTATCACAATCAGTCACTCTTGCTTATAGCTATTTATATACTCCAACACACATATATACTGCCTTTCACATATGTAGTTACTCACACATGTACCACTGGGACATACATTCACTCACTAACACACTCTTACACACACTTACCCACCCATACAGTCTATCACAGATGCACTCTTGAAACCATCCACCCAGTGAATCACCCACTCACACATCTATGCACAGAGTCGCACACACCCCTCCCACACAAACACTCAGGCACCCATACAGATACTCACACAAGCATTCAATAACTCATATAGACACTCATGTAGCTATTCTCAAACACATGCAGCCACTTACAAAGCAACAGACAGACGGATACAGACATTCACCCAGTTTAGTCACTAACCCATGCATTCAGTAAGATACGTTAAATCACTCACTTATACAGTCAGTCACGCACCTACTAAATCATCCATACAGACACTTACACACCCACTCATTCTTCAATACGTCTTTTCCTATATATATTAAAAATATTTAAACTTTACAGAAACACACAGTCACTGGATGATGTCATCAGTGATGTCATCAGTGATGTCATTTGAGATGTCATCAGTGATGTCATCAGTGATGTCACTGACCATGTCATGAGTGATGTAATATGTGACGTCATCAGCAGTGCATTGCGGGGCCGTGAGTTATAGTTAGCTGGACTAACTATAACGGGGAATTTCACGGGTTTTGTACGAGTGCAATGTCCAACTAACCATAACTGTCCCTAAAACCTATGGTTTTTCAGTGAATTTCAAAGGTTTTTAAATGCTAATTTGTAACTATAACGTCCCTGAAACCTATGGTTTTTCAGTGAATATATATATATATATATATATTCACTGAAAAAACCATAGGTTTTAGGGACAGTTATAGTTAGTTGGACATTTCACCCGTACAAAACCCGTGAAATTCCCCTGTTATAGTTAGTTCAGCTAACTATAACTCGCACCCCGCAATGCACTGCTGATGACGTCACATATTACATCACTCATGACATGGTCAGTGACATCACTGATGACATCACTGATGACATCTCAAATGACATCACTGATGACATCACTGATGACATCATCCAGTGACTGTGTGTTTCTGTAAAGTTGAAATATGTTTAATATATATAGGGAAAGGCGTATTGAAGAATGAGTGGGTGTATAAGTGTCTGAATGGATGATTTAGTACGTGAGTGACTGACTCTACAAGTGAGTGATTAAACGTATCTTACTGAATGCATGGGTTAGTGACTAAACTGTGTGAATGTCTGTATCCGTCTGTTTGTTGGTGTGTAAGTGGATGCATGGATTTGCGAATAGCTACATGAGTGTCTATATGGGTTATTGATTGGTTCTCTGAGTATCTGTATGGCTGCCTGAGTGTTTGTGTGGGTGGGGTGTGTGTGACTCTATACATAGATGTGTGAGTGGGTGATTCACTGGGTGCATGATTTCAAGAGTGCATCTGTGATGGACTGCTTGGGTGGGTGAGTGTGTGTATGGGTGTGTTAGTGAGTGAATGTATATCTCAGTGGTACATGTTCGAGTAACTACATATGTAAAAGGCAGTATATATGTGTGTTAGAGTATTTAAATGGCTATAAGTGAGAGTGTGTTATTGTGAGAGTGGCTGTATGGATGCGTGTGTGCTTGTATCAGTTATTGTATAAGAGCGTAAGAATGTGCTAGTATTTGTATGAGTAAGTGAGCTGGTGTGTGTATAACTGTATAGGTGAGTAAATGGGTGTGTGATTAATTTTTTGCATGACTGACTAGGTGTGTGAGTACCTCTATGGATGAGTGGCGGTGTGTGAGTGTTTATATAGGTGTATGAGTGCATATGATAGTCCTGTACTGAGTTACTGTAAGTATGAGTGACTGTACAGGTGAGTGAGTGGATATGTGTGTAGACCTAAGAATCAGTGAGTGGGTATGTAGTTTTTGGTGTTGGAGTGTCTATGGTTTTGAGAATGGCAGTCTGTAATTTAGAGTGGGTGTATCAAAAGTTATATTAGGGTGTGAGAAGATGCATGAAATTATCACATGGATGATGTCATCAGTGATGTCATTTGAGATGTCATCAGTGATGTCATCAGTGATGTCACTGACCATGTCATGAGTGATGTAATATGTGACGTCATCAGCAGTGCATTGCGGGGGCGCGAGTTATAGTTAGCTGAACTAACTATAACAGGGGAATTTCACGGGTTTTGTACGGGTGAAATGTCCAACTAACTATAACTGTCCCTAAAACCTATGGTTTTTTCAGTGAATTTCAAAGGTTTTTTAAATGCTAATTTCTAACTATAACGTGTCTGAAACCTATGGTTTTTTCAGTGAATTTCAAAGGTTTTTTAAATGCTAATTTCTAACTATAACGTGCCTGAAACCTATGGTTTTTTCAGTGAATTTCAAAGGTTTATTAAATGCTAATTTCTAACTATAACGTGCCTGAACCCTATGGTTTTTTCAGTGAATTTCAAAGGTTTTTTAAATGCTAATTTCTAACCATAACGTGCCTGAAACCTATGATTTTTTAAGTGAATTTCAAAGGTTTTTTAAATGCTAGTTTCTAACTATGCCAACAGAGGTAGGACATGTGAAGAAAGAAGAAAAAACGCACAGAAAGAAGCAAAAGATGTGCAGAAAGAACCAACAGAGGAGCAGAAAGAGGCCTTGTTGCAAAATCATCCTGTGCCCACAACTTTTTCAGATGGGTACTGGTGGTAACTGACTCTGACTAACCAGAGCCAGTGCGCGTTTGCACAGTGGTGAAGGGAGGGGGCCTGAGGTGACATGTGTGCAAACGCGCCCCGTGGCGCGTTTTAAGTTGCGGGATTAAGTCCCCTTGAATCCTGAGGGTCCCTGGGGCCCAACTAGCCCCCAGGTACCTACAGTTAGGACCACAGAGCTGAGTTGCAGAGAGGCGTTCCGAGGCCACGCACTTTTTTCACCTCTCTGCAACGCAACTCTGTTGTGCTTACTGAAGGTACCTGGTGGGCTAGTTGGCCCCCAGGATTCAAAGGGAATTAACTCCCCAACTTAAAACGCACCACAGGGCGTGTTTGCGCACATGTCACCTGAGGCCCCGCCCCCTCCCTTCACCACTGTGCAAACGCGCCCCGTGGCGCGTTTTAAGTTGGGGGATTAGGTCACCTTGAATCCTGAGAGTCCCTGGGGCCCAACTAGCCCACCAGGTACTTCCAGTAAGCACCACAGGCCTGCGTTGCAACGCCTGTAACAAATTGTGCAGTTGTGTTTAGGTAGTGAAGAGGGTCGTGCAGGGGGTAGTGTTTTAGGGTTTAGGGTAGTGCAGTGGTGTTTGTGTAGTGTAGGGGGTCATGCTGGGGGTAGATTTAGGGTTTAGGGTAGTGCAGTGGTGTTTGGGTAGTGTAGGGAGTCATGCTGGGGGAGTGTTTTAGGGTTTAGGGTAGTACAGTGGTGTTTGGGTAGTGTAGGGGGTCGTGCTGGGGTTAGTGTTTTAGGGTTTTAGGGTTTAGGGTAGTGCAGTGGTGTTTGGGTAGTGTAGGGGATACTGCTGGGGGTAGTGTTTTAGGGTTTAGGGTAGTGCAATGGTGTTTGGGTAGTGTAGGGGGTACTGCTGGAGGTAGTGTTTTAGGGTTTAGGGTAGTGCAGTGGTGTTTGGGTAGCGTAGGGGGTACTGCTGGGGGTAGTGTTTTATGGTTTAGGGTAGTGCAGTGGTGTTTGGGTAGTGTAGGGGTTCGTGCTGGGGGTAGTTTTTTAGGGTTTAGGGTAGTGCAGTGGTGTTTGTGTAGTGTAGGAGGTCGTGTTTTAGGGTTTAGGGTAGTGCAGTGGTCTTTGGGTAGTGTAGGGAGTCGTGCGGGGGTATTGTTTTAGAGTTTAGGGTAGTGCAGTGGTCTTTGGGTAGTGTAGGGGGTTGTGCGGGGGTAGTGTTTTAGGGATTAGGGTAGTGCATTGGTATTTGGGTAGTGTAGGGGGTCATGCGGGGGTAGTGTTTTAGGGTTTAGGGCAGTGCAGTGGTGTTTAGGTAGTGTAGGGGGTCGTGCTGGGGGAGTGTTTTAGGGTTTAGGGCAGTGCAGTGGTGTTCGGGTAGTGTAGGGGGTCGTGCTGGGGGAGTGTTTTAGGGTTTAGGGCAGTGCAGTGGTGTTCGGGTAGTGTAGGGGGTCGTGCTGGGGGAGTATTTTAGGGTTTAGGGTAGTGCAGTGGTGTTCGGGTAGTGTAGGGGGTCATGCTGGGGGTAGTGTTCTAGGGTTTAGGGCAGTGCAGTGGTGTTCGGGCAGTGTAGGGGGTCGTGCTGGGGGTGGTGTTTTAGGGTTTAGGGCAGTGCAGTGGTGTTCGGGCAGTGTAGGGGGTCGTGCTGGGGGTGGTGTTTCAGGGTTTAGGGCAGTGCAGTGGTGTTCGGGCAGTGTAGGGGGTCGTGAAGGGGGTGGTGTTTCAGGGTTTAGGGCAGTGCAGTGGTGTTCGGGCAGTGTAGGGGGTCGTGCTAGGGGTGGTGTTTCAGGGTTTAGGGCAGTGCAGTGGTGTTCGGGCAGTGTAGGGGGTCATGCTGGGGGTGGTGTTTCAGGGTTTGGGGCAGTGCAGTGGTGTTCGAGCAGTAAAGGGGGTCATGCTGGGGGTGGTGTTTCAGGGTTTAGGGCAGTGCAGTGGTGTTCGGGCAGTGTAGGGGGTGGTGCAGGGGGTGGTGTTTCAGGGTTTAGGGCAGTGCAGTGGTGTTCGGGCAGTGTAGGGGGTGGTGCAGGGGGTGGTGTTTCAGGGTTTAGGGCAGTGCAGTGGTGTTCGGGCAGTGTAGGGGGTCATGCAGGAGGTGGTGTTTCAGGGTTTAGGGCAGTGCAGTGGTGTTCGGGCAGTGTAGGGAGCGGTGCAGGGGGTGGTGTTTCAGGGTTTAGGGCAGTACAGTGGTGTTCGGGCATTGTAGGGGGTGGTGCTGGGGCTGGTGTTTCAGGGTTTAGGGCAGTGCAGTGGTGTTCAGGCAGTGTAGGGGGTCGTGCTGGGGCTGGTGTTTCAGGGTTTAGGGCAGTGCAGTGGTGTTTGGGCAGTGTAGGGGGTCGTGCTGGGGCTGGTGTTTCAGGGTTTAGGGCAGTGCAGTGGTGTTCGGGCAGTGTAGGGTGTTGTGCTGGGGCTGGTGTTTCAGGGTTCAGGGCAGTGCAGTGGTGTTTGGGCAGTGTAGGGGGTCGTGCTGAGGCTGGTGTTTCACGGTTTAGGGCAGTGCAGTGGTGTTCGGGCAGTGTAAGGGGTCGTGCTGGGGCTGGTGTTTCAGGGTTTAGGGCAGTGCAGTGGTGTTCGGGCACTGTAGGCGGTCGTGCTGGGGCTGGTGTTTCAGGGTTTAGGGCAGTGCAGTGGTGTTCGGGCAGTGTAGGGGGTCGTGCTGGGGCTGGTGTTTCAGGGTTTAGGGCAGTGCAGTGGTGCTCGGGCAGTGTAGGGGGTCGTGCTGGGGGTGATGTTTCAGGGTTTAGGGTAGTGCAGTGGTGTTTGGGCAGTGTAGGGGGTCGTGCAGGGGCTGGTGTTTCAAGGTTTAGGGCAGTGCAGTGGTGTTCGGGCAGTGTAGGGGGTCGTGCTGGGGCTGGTGTTTCAGGGTTTTGGGCAGAGCAGTGGTGTTCGGGCAGTGTAGGGGGTCATGCTGGGGGTAGTGTTTCAGGGTTTAGGGCAGTGCAGTGGTGTTCGGGCAGTGTAGGGGGTCGTGCTGGGGGTGGTGTTTCAGGGTTTAGGTCAGTGGTGTTCGGGCAGTGTAGGGGGTCTTGCTGGGGGTGATGTTTCAGGGTTTAGGGCAGTGCAGTGGTGTTCGGGCAGTGTAGGGGGTCTTGCTGGGGGTAGTGTTTCAGGGTTTAGGGCAGTGCAGTGGTGTTCGGGCAGTGTAGGGGGTCATGCTGGGGGTGGTGTTTCAGGGTTTAGGGCAGTGCAGTGGTGTTCGGGCAGTGTAGGGGGTCGTGAAGGGGGTGGTGTTTCAGGGTTTAGGGCAGTGCAGTGGTGTTCGGGCAGTGTAGGGGGTCGTGCTAGGGGTGGTGTTTCAGGGTTTAGGGCAGTGCAGTGGTGTTCGGGCAGTGTAGGGGGTCATGCAGGGGCTGGTGTTTCAGGGTTTAGGGCAGTGCAGTGGTGTTCGGGCAGTGTAGGGGGTCGTGCTGGGGGTAGTGTTTTAGGGTTTAGGGTAGTGCAGTGGTGCTTGTGTAGTGTAGGGGGTCGTGCTGGGGGTAGTGTTTTAGGGTTTAGGGTAGTGCAGTGGTGTTTGTGTAGTGTAGGGGGTCATGTTTTAGGGTAGTGCAGTAGTGTTTGGGTAGTGTAGGGGGTCGTGCTGGGGGTAGTGTTTTAGGATTTAGGTTAGTGCAGTGGTGTTTGGGTAGTGTAGGGGGTCGTGCTGGGGGTAGTGTTTTAGGGTTTAGGGTAGTGCAGTGGTGTTTGTGTAGTGTAGGGGGTCGTGCTGGGGGTAGTGTTTTAGGGTTTAGGGTAGTGCAGTGGTGCTTGTGTAGTGTAGGGGGTCGTGCTGGGGGTAGTGTTTTAGGGTTTAGGGTAGTGCAGTGGTGTTTGGGCAGTGTAGGGGGTCATGCTGGGGGTGGTGTTTCAGGGTTTAGGGCAGTGCAGTGGTGTTCGGGCAGTGTAGGGGGTCGTGAAGGGGTGGTGTTTCAGGGTTTAGGGCAGTGCAGTGGTGTTCGGGCAGTGTAGGGGGTCGTGCTAGGGGTGGTGTTTCAGGGTTTAGGGCAGTGCAGTGGTGTTCGGGCAGTGTAGGGGGTCATGCAGGGGCTGGTGTTTCAGGGTTTAGGGCAGTGCAGTGGTGTTCGGGCAGTGTAGGGGGTCGTGCTGGGGGTAGTGTTTTAGGGTTTAGGGTAGTGCAGTGGTGCTTGTGTAGTGTAGGGGGTCGTGCTGGGGGTAGTGTTTTAGGGTTTAGGGTAGTGCAGTGGTGTTTGTGTAGTGTAGGGGGTCATGTTTTAGGGTAGTGCAGTAGTGTTTGGGTAGTGTAGGGGGTCGTGCTGGGGGTAGTGTTTTAGGATTTAGGTTAGTGCATTGGTGTTTGGGTAGTGTAGGGGGTCGTGCTGGGGGTAGTGTTTTAGGGTTTAGGGTAGTGCAGTGGTGTTTGTGTAGTGTAGGGGGTCGTGCTGGGGGTAGTGTTTTAGGGTTTAGGGTAGTGCAGTGGTGCTTGTGTAGTGAAGGGGGTCGTGCTGGGGGTAGTGTTTTAGGGTTTAGGGTAGTGCAGTGGTGTTTGTGTAGTGTAGGGGTCATGTTTTAGGGTAGTGCAGTGGTGTTTGGGTAGTGTAGGGGTTCGTGCTGGTGGTAGTGTTTTAGGATTTAGGTTAGTGCAGTGGTGTTTGGGTAGTGTAGGGGGTCGTGCTGGGGGTAGTGTTTGAGGGTTTAGGATAGTGCAGTGGTGCTTGTGTAGTGTAGGGGGTCGTGCTGGGGGTAGTGTTTTAGGGTTTAAGGTAGTGCAGTGGTGTTTTTGTAGTGTAGGGGGGTCATGTTTTAAGATGCAATGCTCCAATACCTGACCAGTCTGCACTACATAAAACTGCAAAAAAACTAAAAATAAAAAGTGTTTTGCACACTTTTGTCATTGGGCTATATGTGGGCTACATCTGGGTAATATTTGTGCTACATTTGGGCTCTTTTTTCACTGGTGGCCATCTTGGAAGACTTCTTTGTTATGAAGTTTCCTAATTTCTTCATTTACTGCAGTCTCCTCAGTAGGAAATGCTTTCAGTTTTTACTTTGATTCCATCAAGAAGGCATTCAGATGTGTCTCACATCTGCCATAAATTCAGAATGTTAGCACTCTAGTTGCTCATTAGATCACTGGAGTAAAGCTACTGCTCACCAGGGAGTTAACTGGTAGTCTGCTGCTGGTATTGAAAGTGATTGTTTCAGTCTGCATGTCAGAATTTTCTAATGAAATAGAAGAGGATTTCAGATCTCACTTAAAACATGCCCTAATTTTTCTTTCTGCAGCACTAACCATAATTTCTATTTCAAAAAGAACCCCTCATTTTGTTCCTTTTTAAATTAAATGTTTTAAGTGTTACCGGTTTATTCCAATCAAGATGGCTTCAGGTGTGCCATACTTTTGTCATAAGTAAGGCTGTTAGCGCTCTAGTTGTTCTTTAGAACACTCTGGGAAGCTGCAGTAGAACACAAAGGCATCAACTGGCAGGCTGCTCCTGTTGAAATATAACAGGAAGATATTTGAGATCACACTTGAAATATGTCCTAATTTTTCTTTCTACAGCACTAACCATAATTTCTATGACAAAATGAACCCCATCATTTTGTTCCTTTTTAAATTAAATGTTTTAAGTGTTACCAGTTTATTCCAATCAAGATGGCTTCAGGTGTGCCATACGTTTGTCATAAGTAAGGCTGTTAGCACTCTAGTTGTTCTTTAGAACACTCTGGGAAGCTGCAGTAGAACACAAAGGCATCAACTGGCAGGCTGCTCCTGTTGAAATATAACAGGAAGATATTTGAGATCACACTTGAAACGTCCTAATTTTTCTTTCTACAGCACTAACCATAATTTCTATGACAAAATGAACCCCATCATTTTGTTCCTTTTTAAATTAAATTGTTTAAGTGTTACCAGTTTATTCCAATCAAGATGGCTTCAGGTGTGCCATACTTTTGTCATAAGTAAGGCTGTTAGCACTCTAGTTGTTCTTTAGAACACTCTGGGAAGCTGCAGTAGAACACAAAGGAATCAACTGACAGTCTCTGCCCTTGTTGGATGTACATGTTTTACTGAGAATGTCAGACTTCATTCTCACATGAGTGAGAAAGATAATGTGAATTTACAGAAAATATGCTCTCATTTTAGCTTCTGGAGCACCTTCCAAACCTCCATGGGACAAGCATGAGAAAATAGTGTTCTCTCAAACATGATTCATGATATCCCAGCAGAAGGTTTTTCACATGGTAAAATCACCTTAGAATACACCACAATTCCTAAAATTAGTATGGTACCATCAACAAATAAATTCTAATGTAACTAAAGCCTGTTATCACCCTTTATAGTTCTCCTTTTGGTGACCCTCAAAATCTTCTATTCACTACAATGCATTTCAATGAGGTACTATCATTTATATTGGTCCCAAGATGGCTGCCAGCAATTCCAGGATGAAGTGCTGACAGCCAATCAGATCTCACAATGACATGTGTGGTTAGGCTCCGCCCAGATATATATGTGACTTTACTTTTGATTTTCTCAGGAACTACTGAACGGATTTACACCATTTAAGCAAAAGGCACGACTCTGGACCAAGGGCTACCTCTTTGCCAAATTTGGTGTAATTCCGTTCAGCAGTTCGGGCTGTAGCTGCGACTAAAGGTTCCTATGGAAAAATGAATGGGGAAAACGCGTTTTGGGACCCCCCTTTTTTCTCGGCCCCCGCTTGACGTATCACCCCGAGACTTTCAGGATAGGAGCGGACCGGAGCGCCCCAACAAGTTGGAAACTTTCGCGAAGATTCGTCAACCGGCGCCAACGTTATTTCAAATAGAATGTCGCGGATTTCCTATGGATAATAGGTTTTAACTATAACTATCTACTGGCGACCGCCAGTAAATAATATATAGAGATATATATATATATTTATTTATTTATATATATAATGTACCAGTGTTTTGAAGTTAGGGGATACCCAACAAAGGTGTTGGAGGATGCACTGCTGAGAGTCCGAAAGAGAAAGAGGAAAGAACTGCTGGTGATGAAAGCAAAAAATGTGATCATCCAAGATGGTGAAGAACCCCTGAGATATATAATGGATTATAATTCATCGCAACATGAGATAAAAAAAACTCCTCAAACAAAATTGGCAGATCCTAAAATGAATAAAACCTTGAAGGACCTACTCCCGGAGCATCCCTTGATTTCAAACAAAAAGACCCCTTCCTTAGGATAGAGTCTAACAAGCAGCTTTATGCAACCACAAGGAAGAGGAGGAACAAGGATTGCAAATTGGCTCACAAAAAAACCAGAAGGGGTTCTGGAAATGCCAGAAATATAAAGCTTGCTCTTATGCCGAGAATAAAACCCAATTTGAAACACATAATGGCAAATTGAACAACATTAAGGAGTGGATAACTTGTGATACTCCATTTGTCATTTATGTGTTGGAACGCACATGTAGTCAGAAATATGTTGGAAGCACTGTAAACTAGCTGTAGCTACTAGTACTTCAACACATAAGAAAAATAAGGAATAAAGACTATACATATTCTATGGCCAGACATTTATGAGATGCACATGCAGGAGATATAAAGAACTTGCATTATTATGGCCTCCAGAGCATTCAAAGGAAACCCCAAGGTGGGGATAGAGAAAAGGATCTGCGAAGGAGGGAATCCAGATGGATTATAGAGATTGGAACTGAACGACCATGGGGACTAAACTTGGACGCAGAGTTACATTTGCATCTTTGAACCAACTGTGTTACGACGTTCTTATGGTTTGGGTTCCCTTTAATGAGTTACAGCAGGAAGTGGGTCCCGGAGAACCTCAATTTTATTTTAATCAATCAATTTTCAGCTGTTAACTCCAAATGTATTGTTTTATGTGCAGAGTGGTATGTGCAAATTAGGTGTCTATCAAAAACTATCCTTAAAGTGGGTGATTTAGGGTCAGATATGATGTGAACATCTGAAGATAAGACATGCCATTATAATAGGAATAATGAATTGCTACAAGAATGACTTTAGCTTTCTGGCTCTTTACAAACAATTGTAGTTAGTGCGTTTTTTAGGGAAAGAGGTAAAAAATACTTTTCTTTAACATTTAAGTCTTAACAATTTGAATACTGTACACGCATTTGCACTTTCATGTTATCATTCAGTTGGATGATCGAGCTTGGCACTTTACTTAGGGCACTGACACTTTACATTTGCAAATTGTTTGCACAATTATGCAATTTTACCATTTCATGTTGAAAGGGTACCTGACTCAGATGGTTGAACTAATCCTGATATTTCATTCTATGTGAGGTTTGCACTATTATCAAAAATGAGATCCTTTGTTTTGAGATTATATAAGTATGTGCACCTACTTGTTGGTTTGAAGTGAAAGAACTCGGATTAGTTGGCAATCCAGTATGTCAGCAAATTTTGCACAGATTGTGTAATCAGTCAGCTCATATTATATTGGTGTATTGAAAAATTTATATTTTACAACATGCAAGCTTTGCACAACATCTTAGAATGTGATTTTCTGCTAGAGATCAGTACTGTAAAAAGCACATGCACTTTTCCTTTTCGATCAATTGTTAGAACCAAAAATGACAATTCATTGAATAGATAAATTAACCAGCAATTATTCAATTATTCTATGATGTTATTATGATAATGAAAGTGTTAATTGATTCACCAAATTTGTTTCGATACTTAACCAGGAGATGAAGTCAGTGTATGGCAATGAAATTATATATAATGATGCCTTCCATGGCTTTTTGGTACTAAAATTGGAAGTGGTACCACTAAGAAAATTTCATAGGTAAATTTGTAACCAGTGATGAGTTATTGCCAAGTGAGATTTAAAGGTTAACAATGGGAGATGCAAATTGTTGACTGTCCTATTGCCTTACACTGGAGAGAATGAAAGTACTGACATCCTAGCATTTAATACTTTGCACAGAATTTTGAAACCAAATGGAGAATATGAAAATGTAATAATCTGCATTTGCACTAGTGAGGGTGAAACGTGAATTGAGAGTAAAAATACATTTAATCATTGTGGCTGGTAATCCTCAAAAGAGTACTTTACTGGGAATACCAAGCAATGGTGGTTGAAAATGGTCATGGAACCACCTTAGAAGTTTACGGTCCAGTTGTTTTTAATGACATGGTGTGAAAATGGTGGTGGTCTCTTTAAAGGGGACAGTCTGTACATGAAACGATCTATGACCCTGTGGAAGGCTAGGGCCGAAACGCGTTGGTCTTTATTGTCCTGTCTGTTTATGTTTACGTTAATTGAATAAAATAACGTCACTTGAATGGAACTGTGCCGCTTGTCTCCTTGGGTTCCAGTCTCGGAGTGAGGATGGAAGTTGGGAGCTGATCGTGGTATATACATACATATATATATATATAACTATATTTGTAAATTTATAGCTTTACTGTCTTGTGCATGCTATTGCCTTGTGTGTTGCGAGTATCGTGGTCTTTTAGGGAAGAGCAAACTCTTGAAGCTGAGATGGTTGCCAGTGGATCTTATGTTTGGGGGTATCAAATTCCATAGTTTGCTGCTTGGACAGAGAAAGATGTTCCACCCATTTTTTATGCTGAGATTTTGAGGTGGGGTGACAGTCGATAGTGAAGGTTCCTATTTGTATGTATTTGGCAATTTCTAAGATGCTATGAGTTGGTGGCAGTATACCGTTTGTAGTTTCTAGTACTAGACAGGCCTTTCTCTTGTCTGTGGGAGACAGACAGATGCTCCATACTTCCACATGATGTGGGACTGTTACATAGTGCACTCATTATGGTCGCAAGTAGCTGACTGTTTTCTTGAAAGATTCCACCTGGAACTACTCAATATCCCACAAATGTGCCTGCTGGGGATGAGTGGCAGCACATCTAAGAACAAAATAGAGTGGACATGTATCAATTTCATGCTTATGTTAGCACTGAGGCGTTTGGCTATGCACTGGCAGAGCCATCAAACCCCCAGAATCTCTAATTGGAGAAAAGACATTGGTAAACTGTGTGTAGCAGAGAAGATCCAAATGAAAATGACAAGGTGAGGTGAGATATTGGAAAAAGACTTAGAACTGTATCAGTCCCTTACTAAAATTTTACAATTCCCGCCAGAAGAGTGTCCACTTTGAGCGGCGCATGAACCTCAGAATCTAAAGAGTGCAATCAAAACATGACAAAAAAGCCTCGTATTGTAACCAGATAAATAAAAATCAGTAGCTTTTAATCATTACAATGAACACAGCAGGTAGTGCAATTGTTTCTTGACAGTATATTAGATCTGTCTTACTGCTGTGAGTTCTATCTCTCCACAGGCAAGCACAAGTTCATTGTATCTTACGATTTGTACTATGTTGACTGAATAAACGCAATAAAAATATATATTTTTTTTAAGTTTCATGAATGGGTCCTTGGCTGCCATCCTGAGTGCATGGTATGTGTGCAAACAGTGTAAGATGACTGGTAATATGAATCTGTGTGGAAAACGTGTGTGTGGTTATGAAACAAGTGGGATATATTTTGGAATTCCTCTGGTAAAACATGCCACAAGATGCAGATTTGGCAACTGCCTCTCAGACAAAGTGCATTGCTGATATTCTTGAAGCGTTTGTGAGGCACTAAGCATTGAAGTGTGGGACGATGGGTACAGTTTCTTCTAGAGATGTAGCAGTGAACTTTCAGTAATGACCTGCCTGTTGATTCCTTCCTGAGCACTCAAATTAGGGCATATAGAGGATGTGGGAAGGTAGAAACAGCAGTCTCCTTCAAGCGTACAGGGTGAACCATCCTGTCAATGCCAACTTTTTCTTGTCCCAAGTGCTATTTCAAAGGCTGGTGGCGGTTAGGTGAAAAAATAATTCACTCCTGATTGTGCTCTTGTTATGGGTGCTCCCCCTGAAGGCTCCTTCATCACTCCCTGTTGAAGGACCATCACCTGAAGACTGTGCCTCCTCTGAAGATGAGGGTTACACAAACTGCCCAGAACAGTGACAGAAGAATAAAAATTCCCTGTCCGGAAAACGATTATAAGTTAAAGTCTGAAACTTCCTCAGTTGGTTCCAGGACTTCTCACTGTCCAATGAGGTGACATTCCACAAAGTTTCAGGGAAACACTTAAGAGCTAGGACTGTTGTCACTGATACCCAGCCTCACAAAGGTGAGGAGATAGCACCTAAAAAGCTGCAACTACTTGCTGGGGGAGAGCAGTGGGTCTAACTTAGAAAGGAGTTGACATGGCCCGCTGAGAGAGGGGGCAGAGAGAAGACCCACACAGGAGCAGTCCTGCCAAGGGAAGAAGCCCAGCTGCCATGACCTGGAAGAGGGGACTGCCCACAAGAGCAGACAGACTGGAGGGAGGTCTCAGGAGCCAAACCAAGTGCTGAAGTAGGTCTCCCGCCTTTCGATTCGAGCCTGGAACACTGTACCAAAGATTGCCATCAAGACCACTGATCGTGGTCACCCTTAACCAGGAGGGTGTCGCAGGAGCTGTCCTGACTACTGTAGTGGGCCTCGTTGAATTCTCTAAGAATCTAGTGCACTGCATTGATGAAGGGACGCATGCCTGCATCTTGTAGTATTCCTTTTGCTGTGTCTCAGAGATATGAGTTGCGTGCTGGCATCCCCTGTGACCTTTGACCCACCAAGACCTCTGACCTCCTGGTCAGGAAACTCTGCTCCCCGCCCCAGCAGATCTGTCATTGCGCCGCTGCCCCCTACACCTTTCTGTCCAGGTAGGTGTTCGAGGCCCTCCTCCACCCGCAGGCTCCTGTCTGCGCCTCATCCCTGGTGGTCCAGCGGGAGAGCCTTGCTCTTCTGCTGGTCCGCTCAGCCAGCCTTCTCGGTTTGACTGTCCTTTTGTCTGTCCTTTCTGTTTTTACTGTAATTGTGCCTGTTGACTGTCTTTTGTCTGTCTTTTCTGTTGTCACTGTTATTGTGCCTGTTTTTCAATTTTTTTTGTATTTTGTGCCTTTTGTTGTGTCCTCCGTTTCACTGTGCCCGTTTATCACTGCCCTTTTTCCGCCGCTGCTGCCCCCGCACCCTTCCCCCCTGCCGGTTCCCGCTCCCGCCTCCCAGCTGTGCTTCCCTCCCCCGTTCCCTATTTGATGGCGGCCGACGTGCGGCTGCGCCGCTGACGCGCCAAAGGCGCACCAAAGGCAAGCCCGTCTGCACCTGTCCGCGACCCGACCGCGACCAGTGCCAGGGACCCTGGTTCTCTAACCACCCACCGCTACAACTCAGCTGCCCTCCACGCACTCAATCCCGGAAGGATCAACAACTGCCAGCTGTCCACGCTGACCACCACCCAGAGAGCCAGTTCTCCTGCAAACACTGCCGACAAACCTTCACCAACCTCTGCACCCCCACGGCCACCGCCATCCTGCCGAACACCAGCACACACGAAGCCCTGAGGTGCGTCTTCTGCAATGTGCGCTCCATGCACAGACACGCAGTAGAAATCTGGGACCTCTTCGACACCCTCTCGCCAGATGTCGCCTTCCTCACGGAAACCTGGACCAGACCCACCACAGCCCCGACATCGCTACCGCCATCCCCGACGGATACAAGATCCAGAGGAAGGACCACCCCAACCACCCAGGAGGAGGACTCGCCATTGCACACAAGAACTCCCTCCGACTCACCACCTCCAGCACGAAAGACTCTTCGACCCCCACAGAACACCTCCATTTCCAGATCCAGACCAGCCCCAGAACGACCCTAAATGGCACCCTCGCCTACAGACCTCCCAGACCTCGTATCACGTTCCCCACAACCATCACTGACCTCATCGCACCCCACACCATTGCGTCCATGGACTACATACTGCTTGGAGACCTCAACTTCCACCTCAACAACCTCAGCGACCCCAACTCCTCCGCCCTCCTGGACAACCTCGCCAACATCGGACTGAAACAGCTCGTCACCACCCCCACCCACAAGGCAGGACACACCCTTGACCCCATCTTTGCAAGAGGTAACAACATCCACTTCAGCTACACCATGCAGCCCCCCCTGGACGGACCACCACTGCGTACACTTCTCTTTCGACAAAGCTACCGCTCACAAACCTACACCACGCCCTGCGCGAAGGAACTGGAGCAAGGTCACCGAGGAGCACCTCAACTCCACCCTCAACCACGATCCCCCTCCCACCTCGACCGACGCCAACTCTGCAGCCAAAGAACTAAACAGATGGATCACCAACTGCGCAGACAAGCTCGCCCCCCTCCGCAACCCCAACAGACAGCGCCCCAGGAAGGCCACCTGGTTCACCACTGACCTCCAAGAACCCAGAGGCACCTGCAGACGTCTCGAGAAGCTATGGAGGAGCAGCAAGACCGTGGAAGATCGGACCACCTACAAGAAAGCCATGACAGAATACCACCAACTCATCAGATCAACCAAAAGGACCTTCATCCAGAACAAAATCATTGCTAACTCCAGTAACTCAAAGGAACTCTTCAGAATCATTCAGGAATTCACCAAACCCCCCAGCGAAGCCACGGACGTCACACCCTCCCAGGACCTTTGCAACAAACTCGGCTCCTACTTGCATCTGAAAATCAAGTCCCTCTACGAGAACTTCAATGAACAGACACCAGACACCGAAACCACTCCTTCCTCCAGCAACGACAGCCAGCCTACCATCTCCACCTGGACCCCGGTCACCAGCGAAGACACCGCCACGACCATGAAAAGCATTCACTCAGGAGCCCCCACTGGCCCCTGCCCGCCGTACATCTTCCACAAAGCCACTGCCGCCATAGCACCCGAGCTACGGCGCACCATCAACGCCACTTTTGAATCCGGCACTTTCCCCAATGACTGGAAACGCGCAGAAGTCAAGCCCCTCCTCAAGAAGCCCTCTGCAGGCCCGATGGACCTCAAAAATTACCGACCCATCTCTCTTCTCCCCTTCACGGACAAAGTCAACGTCCAGCTAACGAACTTCATCTAAGAGAACTCCATCCTCGACCCTTCCCAATCCGGATTCCGCAGCAACCACAGCACCGAGACCGCCCTCCTCGTCGCCACAAATGACATCTGCACTCTCCTCGACCAAGGCCACATCGCGACCGTCATCCTACTCTGCAGCCTTTGACACCGTCTCCCACCGCATTCTCACCGCCAGACTCCACAACACCTGCTTACAGGGATCGCCCTCGACTGGCTCCGCTCCTTCCTCACCGGCAGAACCCAAAGAATCAGACTTCCGCCCTTCCTCTCCAAGGATCATCGCTCAGCCCCACACTCTTCAACATCTACATGGCCCCCCTCGCCGCCATCGTCAGACAGCATGGACTCAGCATAGTATCCTACGCCAACGACACCCAGCTCACCCTCTCCCTCACAAAGGATCCCCACACAACCAGACTCACCTTCCAGGAAGGAATGAAAGACGTTGCATCCTGGATGAGCAGCAGCTGCCTGAAGCTGAACTCGGAGAAGACAGAAGTCCTCGGACCCACCCCCTCAGCATGGGACATCACCTGGTGGCCCACCACCCTCGGAAACCAGCCCACTCCCACGGACCACGCCTGAAACCTCGGCATCATACTCGATTCCTCCCTCACCATGACCCGACAGATCAACGCCGTCGCCTCCACCTGCTTCAACACCCTCTGCATCCTTCGCAAGACCTTCAAATGGATCCCCCCGGAATCCAGAAAGACCATTATTCACGCGCTCATAACAAGCAGACTGGACTATGGAAATGCCCTCTACGCGGGAATGAACAAATCCCTGCTCCGCAAACTCCAGACCATCCAGAAGACCGCGGCCAGACTCGTCCCTGGCATCCCACAACATGAACACATCACCCAACACCTGCGAGACCTCCACTGGCTCCCTGTCGAGAAGAGAGTAGCCTTCAAGCTACTCACCTAGGCCTACTCATCCCTCCTCAACACCGGACTCCAGTACCTCAACCAAAGAGTCTCCTTCCACGTACCCAAGAGAAACCTCCGCTCCGCCGACCTCGCCCTCGCCGAAACCCCATGCATCCAAAGAGCCAGGGGGGGTGGAAGAGCCTTCTCCTACATTGCGGCAAAGACCTGGAATGAGCTCCCAATCAACATCAGACGCTCCCCCACTCTGCACACCTTCAGGAAGAGCCTCAAGACCTGGCTCTTCGGCTGACTCGGACCTGCCCCCCGCCTCCAGTGTCTTGAGGTCCTCACGGGTGAGTAGCGCGCTTCACAATTCCCTGATTGATTGATTGATTGAGGGTCCCCAGCAGCTGACCAGTAACCTGTGGGATAGTCCTCATCACTGTTTGGGTGAAATTGTTTATGTTTGGGCCTGAATCGCATCACTTGATACTGCAGCTCCCCTCAAATGCCTTCGGCATCTTCTGCTCCACCAGCAGCTCAGTGAGGGAAAACAGGGGAATCTACACACAGCACCTCCAGTGGGGATCTCACACCACAGGGGAGAAGGTAAATGCTAACTGACCACTGCCCCAGAGACACGCTGAGCTGTGAATTTAGACTATCAGCCTAAGAAACCAGACACCATTAAGAGACCGACTTCCGAGTCAGACACAGTAATATGTTTGCACTTCCTACTATATGCAAGCACCTGTGATTTCCCTTACTTGAGCATTATTGCCTTTCGTTTAGCACCTCATCAACGCCCTGTGTTCCCTTCCATAATCTATTTGTGTTGTATTATGTATTTGGTTTAATACACTACTTTTCCTTCTTCATAAAGCTAAAGAAACGTGCAGAACATGTATTAATAAATGCCATTGTGTGACTGGTGAGTTCTGAGTGTCTACCCACACACTACCGCCTTTAGAAAACTTGCACTGCGCACCTAACTACCCTGAGAGTCAAGTGCTAAAAGGGTTTCCCTGGTGCTCACTTTTCAGTAACCAGAATAGGCCAGGACTGGGGAGTGATAAAAGATTTCAAGCACCTTAGTTGTAGCCCGGTAATCTCGGCTTGCCTCAGGCCCCCGTAAACAGTTCTGACGACATATGTGCGTAGTATAGTCACATTTCTTTGTTTTGTGGTTGCCCTCTGTTGTGGGAAACAATGGAGTCCGAGGTTGTCTTATGTGAACAGTGACACAGTTCATCTTTCATCATTAACTCCAGTGCTTAATTTGAGCCGGAGCTTTCCGGTGCTGAGCGCCGGCACTTAATTGGTTTCCGGTGCCAAATTGTCAACACCACACTTAGGGCAGTCTGCCACAAGGTGGCGCTGCTCATGTAATTTAGAGATGAGCAGTATAACAGTTGTTTAGGAAAACAATATACATTAAAAAATTACTAATACCTGCCTCCCCAGCCATTCCTTTAGCTTTGGGGACCTGGAATAATTTGAACTGTCGCATTTACATGTAAGAGAGATGGTTAGTAGTTGTTTTGGCAGCGATGACAGAGGCGATGGGTGGTGCAAGCTGCAGTGGCCTCCTGGTCAGAGCCCTGGCACTTAATATTTTACAAATTAAGCACTGATTAACTCAACGCCATCCTTTCAGACTCAAGTGAAGTGTGAAGTCACAAGTTCATTATGCACATGTAGAACCTTGGTTTCTGGGTACCAGTCGTGCCCAGGCGCACGGATGGGGCCATTGTCTGCACTGCAGGTCTCCATATAAACGCTTCCTCGTGGAGATGCTGGGCGACGCACAATAGGCTAGGGTCATTTTCCATTAAGCTTCCTAGTAGTATAGTCACATGTGCCGTCAAGGCACCTGAAGCATGGCTTGAGTATGGCAAATAAGTGCTCCATGATGCCTCACATAAGTGTGTTTGCTCTATTATACCTCTGTTGATGCATTGTGGGAAGCCTGAAGGGGGTGTAGAGATGGAGTGAGGTCACATGAGGTATCAGCGGCAAAGCAGGCATAGGTTAAAGGATACTTTTGCCCATCCACTGCAAAAAACATCATATTCCTGTGTATATGATTCAGGGAGTTCATCAGGGGTGCACGAGAGAAGATGGCTCTGATGTGTAACACTCACAGTATTGCCATACTCCATTTGCACATGCAGAACCCGTGTTATTTGTTTGCACGTGCCTAGAAGCCAAATGTCACCAAAATCCAAGCAACCAACTGCTGTGAAATGGTTGATGGGTCATGTGCTGAAGCAGGAAGGCAGCATACACGAGGGAAGAAACCACTGGCATTACAGATAGCTCACTCATTAATGAAGCGCCAGTGGTAACAATTGCAATAATGACCTGGCCTGCGCTATAGAGGCGGACGTGACGCATGTGTGCAGTCAATGACATCTAACACTCGGGGAAATTCCGAGATTCTGACCTCCTTGGATGCAATGGCACAGAACTGACTTGCCGCCATTTGCCGATCTAGCTGTAACAGACACATGCTGATTTCATATCTGGAGAAAGAGATGAGACGTCTTTGCATCCCCCGCTTGCAAAGTCTTTCAGCAGTTCATTTACTAAGATATTAAATATTCATATCTGAGCTTATTGGCAATAGAGAGATGAGCATGACTGTGTGGTCCATGTACAACCTAAAAAAACTTTTAAGTCTCGTGAAACAATGCGAAAAAAAGATCACAACGATAAGCTAGCTTTGGGATAGACACGTTAGCTTTTTTATAACAACAATTTATATCGCACTGGTGCTCGTTTAACAAGCTTCGCTAGGATACTTCCAGCAAACGGGTAACCCTTAGTCAGTCATTTTTAAATAACCATGCGGTTTCTTTCATTCACATTGTTATGTTAATTTTATTTATATAGCGCATTAATGCACTAAAGGCGTCTAAGCGCTGTTTGTTTCAGTGAATGTAGATAAAAGACTGCCCGATAAATTACTCTGATTTAAATAACCAGGTCTTTACAGCCTTTCTGAAAGATGGAAGACTTGGTTCATTCTTTATCCCCAAAGGGAGTGTATTCCATATTTTAGTTTCTTCCATCACAATGCTCCTCCCGCACCATCGTGTTTTTTTTAAACTGGGCTGTATCAATAGATTTGCAGTAGCTGATCAAAGTTTCCTAGCTGGGCCCAGATTATGGATTGCTTTGTAGGTTAGGCAGAGTACCTTAAAAGTTATTCGCTTTTTTATGGGGAGCCAGTGTAGTTCTTTCAGTTTATGAAAATTTGGGGATTTTCACATTAGCAATATAATTATGGATTTTTGAAAGTTAAACAAATAGACGGCATACAGCTTGTTTGTAATTTAGAATATTCACGATAAAAGCAAATATGAATCAATTCCATTCCAGTAACATGCGTGACATAATGAACTATTAGACAACAATACAAGGATTATTTGCAGCACTTCTAGTGCCTGTAAATGACTCATCGGGAATTATGTAGCGTTTAGGCCTAAGCAAAATTTAGTTTACGCTGGCATAATGTTGCATAATTTCTGGCATTTTACTTAACGGTTTTAACACGAAATGCCTGGGATCATGCCATTTTGCTATGCCGTGTAATTTCGTGCGGGGTACATCCTATCGCAGAGGAAGGAGAACAATGCAAATGAACGGAACACATCCAGAAAAAGCAAGACCGACATTTCATATAATAAAATGCAATTTTGCCGGTTTTTTCCCCCTACCCCATTACGCGTAATTTCCGAAAACGAGGCTCCATGAATTACGCTCAGGCCTAACATTGCAGTACCAAGTTATAACTCATAAGTAAAAGGTTACAGTGATGCAAGAAGATCTATGCCCCTGATGACAATAATCCTGGTTCGTGCAGAAAACTCATTTCTGTACCTGAAACAGGATTACAAATTGGGAGTGAATTGTGCTCCGGATCAAGAAGTGGGAACCCACAAGTTTAAGCAGGCCAAACCTGAGAGAAGTCTTAGCTGCAAAATACATGCAATTCTGGCCTCAGCACTGACAGATCGTGTGAAATCATGCACAATTTGCACGTCATTTCTTAATTCCAGATCTGCCAATCGGAATCTTTTGCAAATTCCACCGGCGCTCTAATTATACACGCCACAGTAATTAGCCAGTGCGTAATTTGCATCTGAAGTTTGTTAGTTAATCCTTCCAAAATGGCATTGTTCGTTATTTTGTACATCCTTGGTGGTCATGGCAAGTGATTCTCCCCTTAGAAAAGATACTTTTCCCCTGTCTTCCTCGTTTCAATGATGAAAGATTCCAAGGACTCCTGTACAAGGGAGAGAAAAGATAACCAGGAAAAGGGTGTAAAATTATTATTACTCATTATAATTTATACTTATGATTTATTGTAAATTCTGATATATATATATATATATATATATATAGAGAGAGAGAGAGAGAGAGAGAGATTTCTAGTATATACCTTCTATTCAACATAAACAAATAACCCTTTTATAAAAAAGAAAATAAGAATGGAATTCTGTCTAATTTTTTTTAATTTAAGCAGTTCTTACTATGTTTTTCTCACGAGTGGTAAGTGTCAAGATACGCCATCTAGTGGCCCATTAAAGTACCCACGTAATTCGAATGGGGCCAGAATGGGAATTACTATACCCTTCGGAATTACAAGACCCACTGGAACATCCCTTGTGATTCGTGTGGGACCTCTGGCTGCTGAAAGCAGCTGAAACATTTGGGTGAAACACAGGGGGTGACTGAGGAATGAAAAGGGAAACCAGACCTGGTTTACTGATTCTACCAGACATTACACATTCCTCAGTGGAAACTCAGGGTGCCACCTTTACTTCCAGGAACTTTTGCACCCACAGAATTACATCGGATATTGGTAACTCCGGAGGTATGGAATTACCACCTCAAATTCCAGGGAGCTCGTATTGAAATAAACCTATCATTCGGACATTGTTTCCACCCACTAGGGGCCTAGCTCAAGCCATTGAAGCCCTACAGCGTAGGGGGAGGGGCAGCCCTTCAGGGTCCCCCAATACTTCAAGGGGGCCCCCTTTTAGCCCATGGCTAATGAATATCTGTGATATATATGGGAGACTCAGGGGCCCCTCATCACATTCTGCAGAGGGGGTCCATCATTTTACATTAACGCCACTGCCCTCCACCACTGGGAACTTGAGAGCCGCACATTTTCGTACATGGTATGACTATATAATGTATTAAGGCAAGTATACAAGGCGAACCACTTTTAAAAACTCACCTTTCTTTAAAGGTTAAATGTTTTGAATCTTAAAACTAAAATCCTTGGGAGTCATAATGTACCCTGTACGCGACAAATGGCACACGGGTAAAGGTGTTTTCCGCAAGGGGTAAATGAGTTTGTTATTCACAAAAGGCACAGGGGAGCTATATTTCCAGTAGGGCTGTCATTTCTCATTAGTTCACCTCAGATAAAGTAACAGTCTGTTGCATACAATTCATCTTTGTTCACTGTATACATCCTGATGAGCTTCTTAAATTCCCCTGGTGAAAAAAAAGACATCATGGATTCTTTGTAAGAAACCTGAACGTAATAGAGCATGAAATCAAATAAGGCAATTTTTCAAGATGGGTGGAAAACCGAAAGCATAAAAATAAAAGGCTTGATCCATGTGAAAAAGCTGACTCTGCTGTATATCTACTTTTTGTTCATTAAAATCTATTGAAGCAACAAGGGAGAAAATGGATGATGAAAAAAAGGGCATACACAATGTAAAAGTTCTGTATAGTTTTAAGAGAGAAGCTGGTGATAATATGAGATATAACGTTTTCAACAAGAGTGACTATTCCTTGGAAAATGTGGTAGCACTGGACAATTTAGGTTTTCATTGTATTATCAGATGAAATGCCACACACTATAATTATTGAAAGTCTGATCCGTGATCCATCTATGATTGACTGGTTGTGGCAACCTCGAGAAGGGTGTGAATCATAATTCCTAGTGAAAGACTGAGGCCCTAATTACAAATGAGGCTGAATAGGGTGAGGTATTAACCACATGTTGTATATATATTACCCCAGGATGAGGTATTTACCATTGCAAATTTGACATAATTAGACATAACACGTGGAAAACACCAAATTTGGCATGTTTTCCCTTATTTTCACAGGCGTTTTCTCAAAATAAATGTTAGCAGGTTTGACCTGCAAGAATTTATTAGGGAAAACTGTGAAGGTGTGATAATTACCACACAACTCCTGATTCCGATTCCTGTGCAAACAAGAATTTTCACAAGGAGCCAAATTTAGCCCTGCACTTGTAATGCGGGCCTGAATGTTTTAGTAGAGTACTTTCGGCATTATTATGAAGGGGCCCAAACAAAGACATATTCCTTTCATTCTGAGGTTTAAATCGATCTTCATCCTATGAGTTCATTTACAGTTTGAGTCAGTCTATATTTCAGTATATACTGAACATGGAGCACTGCCCACAGGGGAGGAGCATGGTCAGTACTCATTTGCTTTAGTTGAGCACTGTCTACAGTGGGCAACAAATGATGAGTTGGAATGCTACCCCAAGCGATTGTCACTGCTTAGATTATTTGCAAGCATTCATCCCATTACCTTTTGGGTATGATTGTCAGCAGTATGCCTGGAATGTTCCAACTGGTGCAGCTTTCCAAGCTTACTATTGCCAATGTTTGTGAATTCAAAAAATTGGTAAATTTTAACCCCTTTAAAGGAGTACTTCTGCAAGTGCAGATTACTGCTTTTTTGGTAAATCTCTATATATATATATATATATATTTTTTTTTAAAACATTCTGATCCACAAAATGAACAAGTTAAAACCTCTTTGTAAAAAGAAAACAGTGAGAAAATCCGACACAGACATAGCAGATCGACTCAGGTCACCCACACCCAACTACCAAACCATTTGAGAGGTGTTACCACCAAACAGCCCCGCTGAAGCTACACCCCTGCCCGTCTGAGCTGAGCCTTGTAGTTCTCCCTGAGAACTCATGACTATGGTCATGTATATGATAACGGCCCGGAGCCCATGCCCTGGGATCCCTTATTTTAAATGTATTTTCACTGCACAAACTCTTTTTTGTCTCTGCTACAAGAAGCCATGATGGCAGAGTTGTCAAATTGGTGCTTGTGGGTAGGGCTCCGTGTTTCTAGTCTTCGCCTTTTACAAATCATTTTATCAAGTGACTGACGGTACCATGTACTAAGCCCAATTCTAAAATAGAGAACTGACAGGCAGATTAATAGGGCAGGCCAAGCCAGAACTCAGCCATACGTCTTGCTTGGCTCCAAAAGCCCCTGCACAAGCCAACCAATTACAACATCTGCTATGTATGTTGTGCAACATATAGAACATAAAAACATGATAAAATATCTTCAAAATGTAAAAAAGGTGCATTTCTATAACATGCAGAAGCGTTTCACCTAAGTATATCAGATTATAACAGATAGTTTTTATAATGACAATAATAGTAGTGAACTTAAAGGCAAGTTAACAGTCATGAAAACACTAAACATAGACTAGATTCTTATTTTAGATGGAGCAACATTGCAGTCTATTAAATATAAGAGATGCTTTTACAGTGCACACCCTGAATGCAAGTATTTAAAACGGCGCTCATATGTGATAATATAGGAAAAGGAGGCTCTGTGAAATGAAATATTTGCCAAGGATCATCCAATTTTGACAAGCGGGGAACCAGTATAGACTCCAAGGTATCTTGTTTCATATTTTGAAATTTAGCCACCAGATGGGTGTATATATATATAGGAGCAGGGCACTGCGCAGTCATTGGATGTGCGGGGGGGGGGGGGGGTTTGGAGTATGCAATGTTTCAAGAAACCGAGCAGCACAGAGTTTATGACAGCAACCAATAACACGATGCCCCGTCTGCTAATATGCTAAATAAAACTTTTATTAGCATCAAAGCAACAGCGAAAACATGCTGAATGTTGACTGTAATTGGAACAGATGTAGGGGATTGAGTGTAGGCAACGAAACAACTGCTCTTTTTGTGTGCCGAACGTGATTATTGACTTTAAACTTAGAACATTATATTTCCTTTCATGATTAAAGTGAATGAAAGTTATCATTGCCTATTTAAGGATTAATGAATGGACAACGTTATTTAGAATATCAGTGAAAGGAACACATATTATAAACTCTTTTATATCTATTGTTTGTCAGGTATATTTTACGTAATCAAGAGAGCACTCAGTTTGGATTGGGAAAGGCTGGTAAGCCGAAACGCGTCACCTTAAGTCAGTGACTTCTGTGCTGCCTGATTCATCACGCAATGGATTTTGTCTGTGCTGTTTGGTGTAATAAACGATTGGATTTGACCAAACCTTCAAGTGCAGGCTTTCCCTTATGCTTGGAGAAGCGTGTGGACATTTAATTGGTGCTGGCGGTAGCATGTATATATATCCAAAGGTAAGTCGCAGGTATGCCAGCTAGCACCAAACCGCAGGTGGTGCAAGTAAAGGTGATACTGTTAAGTATGTACATTAGATTACACAGTTCTTTCACAGAAGCATGCATGGCTAAACTACGCGTGCCTCTACAATACAGCCCCAACAACAAATGCATCTTAACAATGCATTCTTTCACCTCACATGCATTTACCACGCAATTTCATGATAAAGGCATGGTTGGTAAAGGGATATGTATGGTCAAGATCACACGCCAGCCCCCCCCCCCCGCCCTGCGCCCTAAAACCCAGCCCCACGTACTAAAAACAACCCCGACCCCAGACCCGCCCTCGAGTCCTAAAACTGCCCCAGCTCTGAAAACTGTCCCTTCCCCTCACCCTTTAACTCGCCCCCATGTCCTAAAAACTTCCCTGACCCAGCCCCCCACCCTGAGCCCTAAAACTGCCCCCAGCCCTGAAAACTGTCCCTTCCCCTGAGCCCTAAATCTCGGCCCCCACATCCTAAAAACTACCCCGACCCCAGCCCCTCCACCTTGACCCCTAAAAACGGACCCCCAACCCTGAAAACTACCCCGACCTCCTGCCCTGAGCCCTAAAGGCCGCCTGCTCTAAAAACCATCCCAACTTCCCCCTGAGCCCTAAAAACGATCCCCACCCCTAAAAACTACCCCCCACTCCCCTAAAACCCGGCCCCAGCCCCACTTACCAGACTGCATCCCGGAGCTTCCTCTCCCAATCCTTCCTCTTCCTGTGCCCGCCCAGCCGTGCATGCGTGGTTAAGGCAAGTGTGGTTCCACTTGGAGGGAAATGCCACGTGTGGCTCGCCCCACCTTGTAAAGGCAATTTCCCGACTACACAGCTCAACTCAGGAGTTAGTCATGCTAGTGATAACATTAAGGACCCCAGAAGCTGTCCATTTGCTTCTCACTACCAATGGATTGAAGCAGCTGGAATTTAAATCTTAAAGCCAAAAAGGAGCTTTATTATCCTGAAATAGGACCCCCCCAGATGCAGGTGTACTTCATAATACTGAGGCTAATAATATTGCTCTGCTTATATATCAAATCCACAACATTGACTACAACACATCATCCAGGTAAGCATACATAGAGCAGTAAAGCTTCCACATTCGTAGCAGCACATCAAATTACCATGACTGCCAAAGTCTTTGAATTATTACATGTTAGCACTTATTTCAAATGTACCACCAAATTGTATTCCGATGGTGTACCTTGCACATAGCTTAGCAGGCTCAAGTCAGCGCATTGTCATTTTGAAACTGGCTCGGACAAGCGAAAGCCACAGGTTTAGTGAAGTTAGCTTCCTACTGCACCCCACTGTTCTAAGTCTTCAGGTACTTCTCCCGTTCATCCCATGAAAGGAGCTAGGCACCTTCTCAGTAGCTGTTATCTAGAGTTTTGCATAACATCACATGTCCTATCCTCCGTTTCCTACGTTATTGAAAATCTATAAAATATATTTTTTACAGAGAACCAAACAACTCACATGAGCATATAGAGGGGGGAAAACAGTGGGGGAGGCGAGTGGGCGGGGACTTGGGAAAGATGGCAGAAGGAGGGTGGGAACTAACAATAATAAACAGCTTCATAAAGGTCACATGATTAGGGGCTGTTTAAAATTTGCATAATTGGCTTTCGCGTAATTACATAACATTTCTGTAAAATTACACATTTCACATAATTACACAAAATGTAAATCTGTAATTTTGAGCTATATTTTAGTGTGAAATGCGTCCATGCGTAAATTTTTGACACGCGGATGCATTTGAAGGCCAAAAAAGTGAAAAAATAAAAGCACAGAGAACAGCTGCTTGCATGTTGTTATTCCTGTGAGTTTGCCCTTAATGGCGCATAATTATGTGAAGTGGCATAACAAGCATAACGCGAAATTCCTGAAATTATGCTAATTATGCCATAGTAATTTAAATTTCTCCCAGGCCTTAACACAATTCATGACACGGACACCATATTTAATTCTTTGGATGGCAAGGGTGACCTCTGCTTATTGTAGTCCACAGGGGAGCTTCGCTACTCTCTGAGGTAAGACTTGAAAATAAATCTGACATACCATTATGTGCTCAAATGGCCCATGCGGCGAAGCGCTATTCTGTTGCTTTGCAAATTTGCACTTAGAATATTATTACTTGCAAAATTTTTCCCATTAAACGTGCATTAGACTTCAATGGGCCTCTCAGAGTGTTTTCTTTTCTTCCACAAAATCTGGTGCATTAAGTGCTGGGATTTGTGTTAACTTGAACACAAAAGGGGTCAAGTGCAAGACCAGACTCCACATGACAACTTCCGACGGCAAGATGAGGGAGAAATTTCTCCAGGGACCCTGGGGTGGGTTATGGCCCAGGCTGCACCTGGTAATCTGACTGAATAGTGTAACTAAATAGAGGTGAAGTCTGATCAGGTTTGCTACTTTTTGCTTTTCTTCTTTGTATTTGATGTGTTGAAGGTGCACCAAAGTGTTGTGTGGGTAGGAAACAACAGGATAATAGAGTGTTTGAGTAGGTAGGAATGGGAGGACGAGAGGATGAGAGAGAGAGTGTGTGCGCACAATCCATGCTATAAAGCGAGCAGGTTCAAGAGAATAGCCACTCCTGTGCCATCTGCTAGTCTCACAAATTTGGAACGGACATCAAAACCACCCTTGCAGCCATCCATTTCCTTATTGCCCCTTTGCTCATCTACAGAAGAATTTTAGGCAAATGCCAAAATATGCTTCAACTGTTATGTTCTTGTGATTATATGTTTTCCAGGTGGATGGAGGCATGTCCTTGTACCAGAGCAGATCCTATAACCATGACTAAGTGCCTACTCAGGGATTTATTCTATGATTTGGTATTCCTCATCACCTTTCCAATGATCCCGGAACGCACTTCATTTAAGCAGTAATTCGGGAAATATTCAAAGCATTAGGGATCAAGCAAAACTTCCACTGGGCCTATCACCCCAAGGCAGCAGGGAACGTTGAGCGCAATAATAGCACAACTTAAAATGAAGTAGAAGAAATCTGTTCAGAGACACTGCTGAAGTGGCCTGGTGTCTTAACCTTGGCTTTGTAGTCAATCTGGGCCATTTCAACTCAGAAAAACTAAACGGAACCCATGCTAGAGCCATGGGCTGCCATATGATGTTAACTTCAAATCCGCCTGTGCTCAGGTAGAATTGAATGATGATGCAGTTCTACAGCACTGCTCAAAACATTTTCGCTGTCTCTACAGTTTCCATGCTCAAGCTGCTTTACCTGATTTACCTCAAGTTTGGCCACTGGGTCTTCGTCAAAGAGCACTTAATGAAATCTAACCTCGGGTGAAAAGGGCTTTATAAAGTCCTGCTCATCATCAACACAGTGGTGAAGTGTTGTGGACTGCCAGCATGGTCCATTCCTCCCAATGCAAGCAAGCAACACCTCCACTGGACATCTGCCCACCAGTGGAAATCTTCAGACCTGTACCTGCTTTCAGATCAATGCCCTGTGCAGGAGCTGCTTCTGCACCTTCTCCTGTAGCTCAATCAGACCGCTTGCCTTGGCTGCTCCTGAAGGGAGTCAGCCCTTCCGTCCTGCTCCACTGCAGCTGCGCAACAATGCATCCACCTCCTCATATTATTACCACCTTCATCCAAGGTGATTGGGTTGTCACCCGGTACCAGACCCCTCAGGGGGCTTGCACTTCCTTTTTGCCTTTGGATTGATCATTTGGCCTTTTGGATGGTATCTAATCCTGATCAGCAGCGTCCAGCTGGCCAGCCACAATGGGACGGGCCCCTCAACCCTAACTCGAATCTGCTATTTGGTGTACTGATATAGCACCTATCCTATTTGCAACTTCTTGAGAAATGCCATCAGAATGTTAAACATTCTTCTGGTAGGATTTGCCCTCACTTGCCCATGTTCAGAAAAGGAAGGCTTCCACTATTCTCTGTGCCCTTTAGTAGGGAAGCTTCATGTGCTGAATTGTAGTATCATGGGTGTGGTTTGCAGGAATGTAGTGACTTCACCTCCCTGCCCCCCCCACATTACTGCAACACGGTCTCCGGAGGGAGATACTACCCATGAACCCATCCACTTGGCATATTCAGCTAGGGATAGATCTTGTGAGACACAGCACAGTCTGTGTGGGTAGAAGTACCCACTACACTGTACTAAAAGCCATTCCAGGTGGGGAGGAGCCCACCACTCCGCATGCTACTAGTCAGATACTTTCCTACCAACGCCAACCTGGGGCTAAATATGATCCTTACATTGTGTGTGACAACAGAGCGCATCCTTGGTCACCCTCTCATTGGTGTGGAACTTGGTACCCAGCTTATGCGGCCAAAGAACTTCTAAACACCCCCAAACAATTTCTACACTACCTAAGGTGATGCAGAGATGTTTCTGAAACTAACCACTTCCTCTCCGTTCTGTTCTATGTGTACGGGTTTAGTCAGGCCATTTGTGAATAAAGAGCCAATGTCTGTGTCTTAGAAGAGGCTGCTACTGCTACTGCCATTGCATTTAGCCAAGTGACTAGCGGCTGCACTTTTAAAGGACTGTAATATTACAAAATAGAAAGGCCCTGGATTATGTCCTCAATACTAACGGGGGAGTTTATCCCACAGATGGGTCAGAATGTTGTACTAAGATATCAAACACCTCCCTCAGCAGTCACGAACAAACTGATCATATCAAGAGTAGTGTCATGAAACTACGTGGGATTAAATGTACCTCTGAAATTAATGGTAGTACTTTCAGGCCTTGGATATCACGGATATTTGGAAATTGGGAATTGTAGATTTGTGAAAACAGCTAACTCTTGCAGTGATAACTTTATATGTTTTGGTGCAAATATGCATATGCATTATTCAATTCATTGGCAGAAATAAAGGCTTTGCTCCTACTTATTCATTTGCTATGGCCGGAGATGCTAACAGATAACGAAAAGTGCAATGATGCTGATTTTCATGCTGAAATGATCAGACTGAGCGCTATTGATTTGTTGTGCATTTCACGCGCCACCGACTAGCCCAGTCCATTTCCTTTACGCTCTCCTGAGGTCATATGTGACAATGTATAATAAAAATTATATTGGTCTGCAGGCCACCATGGTATGATGGCTGTTTTGCCATCAAACCATCAAGCTGTTTTGCCCCCTCCCCCAATCCCCCCCATTTTGTTGTCCATCCGAATGCTGAGATTGTAACCCCAGAACAGTGCTACTCCTTGAAGACTTTAATCTACTCCTGGGCACGCGCTGACCTGACGTTGCAGGTGAATTTGCTCTTTATGTCCGTTTCATACAACACATTCAGGATCCTACCCAAGTTAAATGGCATGCATTCGTTTTCCTGAGCCTGAGATGAACATAGACAACCTCAACATTATGTCAGTGAACATACCTGTGAGAACCTTTCCTTCCAAGTTCACTACACACAGCTGAATGATTCACTTAGCTCCATTCATCACAATTCAAAATAATCACTTTCATTGAATTTTATGATAATCTTGAAAATGCAGATCCATGTGTCTGTAAATGTAAAATACAGCGGAGCCGCGGGTGAGCAGTATGGGGCAAAATTTTGTCAAGCAGCACTAACTAGTGACTTCTTCCTGCTCATCTGTACCTGAGGCTCATGGGGCAATATACCCATTCATACATTATTAACATATAGTACAAACAGATTAACATATAGGAGTACAAACAGGTACTTTATACTGCATGAATATTTGCAAAAATTTCTTTCACTTTTGTATATAACTATCTTCACCTTTATACAACAAGTGAGCACTGAAGGGATCTTCTCAGTCCTGATGAAGAAGCCTTGAGCTTCGAAACATGTCGACTCTTTAGGAACGTCAGCTCATTATATGCATGACTATTCCAAACCACAATTTTTAACAGGTTCAGCCTCAATGACCTATTAAATTGTCTTATGTCCATGAGGCCAGCTCCTTTTTAACTTCACTTTTGACCCTTCTTCTCACTACCCCTGCACCACACATAGTATTTTAGATTAGTGCTCCCGCGTAGTCGCTGGTTGTAGCACGCCCCATTCCACAGTGGGATGGGAAGACCCCAATGATGAAGCATGACATCAAGGGCCCTTTTGGTGTGTGAGGGGTATTTAAACAACTTTTGTGTATGTCCTATCATGGAGTAGGAATACAACCTTTTCCCCATCCACTATCGGTCCCCTTCTTCATCATTCAGATCACTACCCACATGGTGGATCTTGATGTTTTGTTAACTACTGACTCGAGGAGGACGTATCCACCGTCAGTGTCCCTCGGGACGCTACCTGTTTTTTTGATGTAAATGTAAAATAACAGCTTAACAGAAAAGCCTTCACGTGGGAAACATTTTGAGCATTCTTGTATTTGTATTATTTTCAAGGTTTGAGCAAATTCAAATTAAAGGGGACATTTTGAAATGTAGAGAAAGGAGTCAAGTGAATCATTCATCTTTGCAGAGTGAATTTTTAGGGAAGGTTTCTCCGAATCCGCACAACATTTTGTACAAGCTTACTCAAATTCATGGAACAGCAATACCAAAACAATAGGTGTGTGATGAAGGCGCGCCATTCCTCCTTGCCTCAGCCTGATCACTTCATTCAAGCATACTATTCAAGATCCAGGTCAGATCACCACTCTAGCTACAGAAAACTAACAGCATTCAGTGAAAAACAACAGAAACAGTATCTCACAGAATCCTTGGAGCCTCAGCTGAGGAATTTGAAGGATATAGCTAGGTTAGCTTCAAACCGTCAAATTTGCGAATTCTTGATTCATTTAAAAAGCTCTGTAATATGACCATCTAAGATCAAAACTAGAGTTCAGACCTATTCGGCACCGCTGTATGCCCAAAATGATAATAAGACACCTACACAATTAGCATATAGAGTTTAGGTGAAACAGCAACAAAATATGGCCATCTGATAAAGCTGCATGTGAGTTACCCCATAGAACATACTTCAAAGCCATTACATAGGTCTCCAAGATGAATGTTTGCAGACAGCAGGTGACAAGATGGGTGAATTTTTTAAACAAATGTTTCAGCTATAATCGGAGTATATTAGAGTGACTGTCAGGGGCCCATTTTCTTCGCTTGCAAAAAGGCCCAAAGGCAACATTACTACACCACGCATGACTGTTAAGACTGATATCATCGTAAACACTTTGTCAGTTTCTATGCTCAAGTCTGTAACTCTGAACCCTCTCAGTCAAATCGAGTTTCACCTTCAAATGGTCACAATATAAGGTATTACAGACCTGGAGTCGAGCAGGAGGACCGATATAACGTCTCTGATGAAGAGCAAGTCTGGATTCTTGGTGCTTTGCTGGACCACTTTGATCTTAGCGTTCTTGCTGTAGTGAATGAATCTTTGCAGAAAAGCAGCTCCTCCGCTGCTTGAAAAATGATAATAGACGGATCGTGGTCTTAATTTTTTGCTTTGTGACATGGCTATATATCTCCTACCTGTTTGACTTTCCTTGTTCTCAATATATTCAATAAACAGATTTGAAAATAAAAATGATAATACTTTCCCTTTTTTTAGAAACAAATCTTGATCATGAGGGAGAGAGCAGTCAACCTATTTCATTAGTGTAATTCATACGCAACTCTCTTGTACACCTCCATCATGGCTTCCATCACCCGGCCTATTTCACATTGGTGAGCCATATGCAACTCTCCTGTACATCTCAGTCCCGACCACCATATAAATTCAATCATGACTTCCAGCAACCGACTTCATTTGTGTCCTTCACATTCAACTCTCTGGTACAAGTTCATCCTGATCAGCAGCACCACAAGCTATTTAATTGCTGGGATTAACACAACTTTGCCATAAAACTCAATCATGGCTTCCGGCAACCCACTCTAACAATTCCATTATGGGGAGTCACATGCAACGCTGTTGTACTTCTCCATAGGACCTGCCAGCAGATTGTAGTCTGCGATATCAAGTATAGGAATATTGTGATACTTTTATATCCTAGCCAAGAGTCCGAGGACCAAAATACCAAAAGCTAAGTGCATATAGGGAAGTATACATTTATTATTCTTAGCTCCACATTTAAGTGCCTGGAAGATCTGTATAATCATTGTACCTATATGTGAAGTTAGGTAAAGAAAATCTAAACATACTTACCTTTTTATGTTTTTGTCCTCAATATTTTTGGCTATGATATTCCCTCCTCAGTATTCAGGATCATGCCCTCCAGAACCCTGCCCTATTTCACTACTGGAGAACACCCATGGTTTTGCTTTAAAATTTAATATTAATCTGCAGCAACATATTTATTGCCTTTTCGGGATCCACACGCCGCTCGGTTATACATGTGAGCCCTGCCCTGCAGCCCCTTTCTTATTGCATTATAGCAATCTACTGAGGGGCATTGCAGGGCAGCTTGTTACGAGCATGGTTGTAATAAATGTAATGGAGTGAGGAGTGCATGGGCAGCTTGGACTTTAGCTAAACAATCAGAGTCAGAGTGCTGGGGTTGATCGCCTCATACCACAAAGGTCATCTGGGTTAGAGGGTGAGTGGTGATAGAGTTCAGGTGTATTACTGGGTACTTTAGGCTTAGGAAAACCTGCAATACATATTTCATAAATGCATTTCCCTCCTAACTTGCCTTCAGCCGCTCATCCCTGCTTCCACTTCTTCCCTATCGACCACTTGATTCTTGGATCTTTATCTTTGTTGGACTTTGAGAGAGCCTTTTTTTGATGAGTAGTACTCTACATGTAACGTAAAAACACAAATGAGGGCCTAGTTTTGAAGCTTGATGAATGTGGGGCATCCATCAAAAAGCAGTGGATATCCCGTCCAGTCAATTTAGAGTGTATACATGTATTTTACTCTAAATACGACAGGCAAGATACCAGGGGCGGCTCCTCCATAATAGCGGAGGAGCGTCGCCCCCCTAAAATTCCCCCAGAGACGAAAAATAAAATGCTAATTAACTCAATTTATTACCATTTTATTTTTCGTCACCCTGAACCAAGTGTCAGGACGGGGCCTGCTGAGTGGCAGCCGGGAAGAGTGGTGGGCAGAGGGCTGCCTGTGCACTGTTTAAAGTGCGCATGTCCATTTGGCCGGCCATCTTGCTATGGCCAGCCAAACATGCGCACTTTAAACCTCTCAACCCAGCTGTCTTAAGACAGTTGGGTTGTGAGCAAGTGCAGGCCTCCATTGCCATCAGGAGCGCCGATAGAGGTCGCTCCCTCCAATCCTGGCACTTCTCTCATGCTGGTTAATAGCATGAGAGAAGCAAAAGGATTGGTTAAGGGAGTTGTCTGGGGCCCTGACGTCACAGAGAAGAAGAGGACCAGAGCGAGGAGGACGGCTACTGCACAGTAACTTTTTATTTGATTTATTTAACGAAATTTCCTTGCCCCCCCCCCCCCAGAGTAGTTGCCAGCCACCACCGCAAGATACCACCCATGTTTTAGCAGGCGTCCCCTATTCACCAAACATCAGTAAGGTTCTAACTGTTCACACACAGTTATAAAGGGTTTGTCCTTGCAGTATCTGGTGTGACATTTGAAAACCCGTTTGTATTAACTCTAATGCTGACACACTTCATATTCATGATTTAAAGAATTTTCTTTCCAATCCTCACACTAAAAGAAGGCCTGGGTGACATTAAATGATGCCTGCGCAATTCATGTAATTTGGGGAATTTTGGTTATGCTCTCCCACTGGTGGCCCCTTCTCACTCACTGATCACCCCCATGCCAAGATGGTGTTACCCCTCCTTCTTGTTCTGGAAGCATATTAATTCCGCTACATAAAAAGGGTCCAAGAGATCTGCCCAGCAACTATCACCAAACAGCACTGCTGGACGCGGTATGGAAAATATTCGCTAGGAGCATCTGAAACAGGGTTGCCTGCTGGCTCCATTACTTTTCTCATTGTATGTTTCGGACCTCCCAGACTGCCTAGCAACTTCCAAGCGAGATGCTCCTAAGGTAGGTGGCCGCCCATTCCCTGGTTGATGTATACAGATGATATCGCTATCTTGGACCTAACTCCAAAGGCTTGAGTAATAGGCTGGTTACTTTACAGCAGTCTGCCACCCTTCATTACTTGAAGTTCAGTGTCTGAAAAAGCAAGGTATTAATCATTAAAAGTAGAAAGGCCAGGAAGACCAATAACTATGGCTGGGTTTAGGTGCAGAGAAGCTGGAGTTCGCAAACTTATATCCATATCTAGGGGAAAATTGTTGCAGGTGATACACTGGAAAAAGCACACATTGAACATTGCTCCTCTAAGGCCTCTTCGTATGCTAATGGGTTGCGAGCATTCTATAATGCAACGGGGCGGAGACATTTTATTCACCTGGTAGCAATTTTTGAAGCTGAAAGTTCCTCCGACTTTTTATATGCCATTGAATCAATGTGATAAAGTGGGATTTTCTGGAGAAAATGGAAGGGCAAATCTTACGTAAACTCTGTAGTTTTAATTTGTCTGTTTTGACACCGGCACTAAGGTTGGAATTTGATTTGATAAGCTCCTACATGTAAGGGTAAGCCAGTTTGATCTGGTGGGGCTTCCAGTTTAAGAATAGTAAAAAGGAGGGGCTATATAAATCTTGAACATTTTGGCTCAGAGCCAGTGAAATAAAATATCTTCCGGGACTTCGCCCTAGCGCTAAACCATTTTGAAATAGGCACTGGCTTCCCTTCCTCCCACATAATTGAAAAGCTATCTGAAGAATGCCTCTAGTTCTACTAGTTATCGCTTAGACACAATGTTCTGTATGTGGAAGAAAAAGCTGGAGGTGGTGATTTCCTACTGTCGCCCTAAGGTAGTCCAGCAGTACTTGACTTGGAACTTGAACCATGGTCTTTGCCATTTCTGGACATTATTTTGTATGAACTTGCTTCCACTAAATGCACTGAGAGCCAACTGGTCCTCTTCTGGGGAATCAGGGAAAGAGTGTAACCTGTGTAACTCAAGTATCCAGTATCTCAATCACAAGCTCTTCATTTGTCCCGCATTCACCCTTCAGCACCGCCACTTTTTAAGGCCAATGTTTTTAAAGAATAATATCAAATCAGCAGAGGCAGGATGAGAATTCCCTTTTCATCCAAAGAATGAAGAAATTTGCGCAAACCGTTTTTACATTTTAAAAGGTTTTATGGATTTAGATTAATATGCACTCAGGTCAGCTACGGGGGCATGGGAATTTCTTGTTCATCCAAAAATCTGAAATGACTTGCATGAAAGCTTTTACATTTTTTAAGGAATTTATGAACTTACATTCATTTGCACTAAGGTCGCTGCTACATGAAAAGGTGGTTACGTGTACAAATGTTTCTAACAATAATTTTTTAATTTGTGGCCTTAATGTGTTTCACATTTTTTGTCTTGTTTTTATGTGGACCTCTTTTGAGTTCCAAAACATTAATAAAGAATTGAATTGGTTATGCTCGTTACACCTAATTCCCAAACTTACTTCTTTATGTATTCAATATTACAGAAACGTCCAGAATGTAAGCAGTTGCTACCCACAGTACTTGTATTTTTCGTGATATTTGTTTTACTTCAAATACTTCTTTGCGTCAAAACTGACATGATGACGAATTTCATGCTAGAAATTAGCTTTAGATGATGACACATAATTATGCCTCATTCTGCATATTTCCCCAAAATAGTGCGTAATTGCAATAAAGCAAATTATGCAAATTTCACCCCCTTCCTAATTAAGCAGCATTCTCCACTTCAGAAGAAACCTGAGGGAGCTGCTGCTGCAGGAAGTCTTCAGGTACCTCCAAATAGGTTCATCCAGTTCAGTGTTTCTCCTCCGTCTAGACCCAGGGCTGGACTGACAGTACCGGGCATCAGGCATTTCCCCAGGAGGCTAGAAGAGTGGGGGGCGTTTTTGCACAGTGGGGCAAGTTTTATTACTGGGGGCTGGTCTTGCAGCGGTGCTGCAATATCGGCCCCCAGTAACAAAAGCAGCAGTGCTTCACACTTCCACCCCTCCACCCCGCTCCCCCCACAGTGGGCTGGTCCGACAAAATTGCCAGGGGTGCTTTGAGTTCCTAGTCTGGCCCTGTGTAGACCTGTACAACAAGAGGAGCCCAGACCACCAATTACTTGCTCCAGACTAAATTAAATTTAAATGGTCCTTAATTAGTCAAAGTACTTTAAAAGATCTACTTTCATTCTCTGAGCACCGCAAAAGATGCAATTCAGCTATTTTTGCATTTAGAAGGCTGAGTGGGACTAATTAAAGGTCGTCCACTCAGACAATAGCTACACAATATTGTCACGAACCGTGCTTAGGATGTATTTTTGATAATCTAAACAGCAATGAGTACTCTCAATCTACAGTGATAGTCTTTCAGTCACGTCTTGCCATAAATGCAAAGTTTTTTTTAAAGCAATGAAATACCATGCGCGATCAGTGTAAAACACAGGCATTTAGTAAACAATTTCCATATTCCTATAGTCCTTTTGTCTGGCTGCACTCTTTTATAGTGCCATGACGTCTATGTGCTTTGTGCAACTTGACAGAAATGGATTTTGGGCCAGATGTACGACCCTTTTTAGCAGTCGCAAATGCGAAATCAGTCCGTTTGTGAACGCCAAAACGAGTGTTGGTATGTACAAAATTACTGACTCACAAAATAGGGTTTGTGAGTCGCTATTAGGAAGGGGCGTGCCAAGGGCAACCCTTCCTATTAGCAAGTCACACTGGTATGTACGACTGTTTTGCAATCGCAATCGCAAAACACTTCCAGTTTACCTCCTACTTCAAGTAGGTGGTAAGCCACTCACAAACGGGAAGAGGTCCCCTGGGGACCCCATCAGCTTTGTGAATAGAAGCAAAAATATATTTTAAGAGCAGGCAGTGGTCCCAAGGACACCTGCCTGCTCTTAAAAAATGAAACCGAAATGATTAATTTTTCTTTTTTAAATGCATCCCATTTTCCTTTAAAACTAAGTTGACCAAACTCAAAAAAGATGTGCAAGAATTCAGTCATGAGAAAATGTTCCTGTATGTGATGGATGAACATTATGAGAAACCCCAGACCCCAACAGCCCAAAAACATCAGTCCAGGTATAGACCAACCCTACTGGACTGGACCTTTAGCTCAGGGGATGACAGGAGTAGCAGCAGTAGCAGTGATGAAGGGTGAACAATGGGACCCCGGAGACCATACTATCCTGATCAACCAACAAATCTACCCATGGTACCATACGGATACTGGAAGCAACCGTTCCAACCACATGCACAGGGATACCCCTTCCACCAAGGCCCCCCTTTTTTAAACAGAGGCCTGGGAAGAGGGAAACAAAAGCCCAGCAGACAAACCTCCAAGGTATAGTGGGAAGATCAAGTTACCAATCAGGTGGTAACAAGAAGCAAAGGGAAGGATCAAGCACCAACAACGAGCAGAGATCTTCCAACATAGTGAATCTTAGTGCCAACAACCTGACACAGATTGAGGAAGATGTACTGTTAAAGGGGTTAGGATTTGCACACCGAGAAGTGACCTCTTCTCTTTATACATGGAATTAGCCCAATTCTTTAGATGTATTATATTACAGAGTTTCTTTGAGGATCAAAATAACCTACCGGACGGACCTTTATGCCTCCAACGCATGCTATACCGTCTGAGGTATTAGCATTTGAACAGGCAGTACTTAAGGAGGCAGATGCATTTGAATGCCACAACCAGAAGGTATTTCAAAACCTTAACAAAGAAGAGAAACATGCATTTGAAACCCTTAAAAAGAACACTGACCTGGTTATTAAACCAGCAGATAAAGGGGGAGCAATAGTGATTATGGACAGGTTCATGTATGACACAGAGTGCCTACCACTGCTGTCAGATGGAGAGTTATGAGATCCTCCATATGGACCCCACACTGAGACTTACCAACAAAATAAAATCTATGGTAGAAGAGGCCTTCACACATGAATGGATCACTAAACATGAGGTGGAATTCCTTATTGCAGACACACCACGAACCCAGAGATTCTACATTCTCCCAAAGATTTACAAAAACAAGATGCCCCCTCCTGGTAGACTAATAGTCTCGGGCATCATCACAATTTTGTGACTGGTTCTTCAGGCCTATAGTAAAAACATCTGCTTCCTACTTACGAGACACCAAGGATGTCCTTTGTTTGCTTCGTGACACTGAAATCAACATTGTTGATGACATGATCATCAGGATGGACATCAAAGTGCTAGACACAAGCATTCCGCAGAGACGTACCCTTGAAGTAGTGGAACACATCCTGCTGGAGACAGAATGGGATTTCATGACCCCAAAACACTTCATCATGGAATGCGCAGAATTAGCACTAACTGAAAACTTTTTTGAATTTGAGGGAGTAATATACCACCAAGTACAAGGTACCTCGATGGGAAGCACCTTTGCGCCAAGTATGGCTTGTCTGTATGTACACCAATTTGAGGCAGACTATATATTCAACTCAGAAAACCCCTACAAAGAACACATCAAACTGTGGCGCAGGTACATCGATGATGTGTTAATAATATGGCATGGTAGTGAACAACTTGCAACTGAATTCGCAGAGTGGGTCAACACCAGGGACAGACACCTAAAATGTACACACACAATGAGCAAGGATGAAGCAGTATTCATGCACCTAGTGACTACTATGGACCCGGGAGGAATCAGAACCAAAGTCCACAACAAGATAACAGACAAGAACAGCTTACTCTTATACGAAAGCTTTCATCCCAGAGCACTCCGTCAGAACCTACCAGTGGGCCAATTCGTCCGAATAAGACGGAATTGCTCCACAGGGACGGCTTTTGAGGCACAAGCAAATGCACTAGAAGAACTGGTGGTACGCCATTACCCTAAGAAAGCGGTAAAGAATGCTAAGAAAAGAGCAAAGAACAATAATAGAGAAGGCCTGTTGGAGAGCTACAGTAAACCTGAAAATTACAGGGTTGTTTCTGTTACCACATACACCATACACATCTATCTCAAACAAAGTCCAGAACATCATAAAAAGGAACTGGAGGATCTTGAACGGGGGAATTGAGCAATGGTCCCAACCACTCTTCACCTTCAAAAGAAACACCAGCCTACGAGATGAATTGGTTCACACTAAAACACCGTCACCACAGACTGACCCATAAACCATGCTTTGGGACAACCACTGCCCGGTGGGCCACTACCCATGTGGCAACTCTGTATCATGCCAATTCACAAGAGTCACAAAAGAGGTTGATATTAAGGCAGGGAGACCATGGATTCTTAAAAATTTGATGAACTGCAACAGTGAAAATGTTGTTTACCTAATCACTTGCCCATGTGATCCATTTTATGTGGGAATGACCACACGCAAAATAAAGATACGAATCAACGAACATAGAAGTGCAATCCGATGCAAAAGGAATAACTCAAAACTGACACGACACTACCTAGAACAAGTTCATCAGGACGTGGATCTAACATGGGTGATCTTGGAAAAAGTAAATACAAACTACATAGACATTCTGAGAAAACTTTTGACCCGAGAACAGCGATGGGTTTATCGTCTAAGGACATGGGAGAAAGGACTGAAGGATGAAATACCCTGGCTTCAAATCACATAAAAAGAGATGGTCATGATCATGAAACAATTTCAAATACACAAAACCACACATTGTGGGTAACAGCTAAACTGTAAATCTAGTTAGTCAGCACATAGTACATCATGGCATCTTTACCAACAGCCTGTGACAATCTAATTGGGACTATCCTGTGAGCCCCCCAAATTCCGCCAGAAAAAAATACCCGCTCATAGTACATCATGGCATCTTGTATAAATAGCTGGTGGGAACATAATTGGGACATGACATAGTCCGCCATGTCAAAACTGAATTATATGGGCCATGTACATTTATTATGTATAACAAACATCCTATTAAAACGTCAGCCCTCTGGCACATCATGGCACCTCTTAAAACACAAGTTGCGAGCAGTTCATAAGGGTCGATGGATGAGAACTACAACTCCCTTGATCCTTAAGGAAGGAAAAATCGATGGCTGGGGAAGCTACGTCACTACGCGCTCCCCAGGCAATCTTTACTTTGGATATTTGAAAAGATACGAGTGAGTCTAACATGAATTCACTAGCTCAAAACATCAGGCATATCCTGTGAGCCAGAGAAGAGAGAATATTTTGCCATTGTTACCAGGCATTTACACATTTAAGAATACTGCCTGTTCTAATTCACTAATGTGATATTAACGCCGGCTGGAGATGCAACATCATTACGCGCTCCACAGGCTGGCATCGCATGAGACACCAAAACACGAACAGATGCACCAGCACTTACAAATCAACCGCAGGTGCTGTACATCTCGCTTTCCTGCAAGAGAAAAAACAGTTAAATACACACCTTCCCTTCCATTCTGACATCGTCGTGAGGAAGGAGCAGACGCACTTAGGTGTACTGCGATGGACGCACCTTGAGGCAGTAAGAGAATGAATGAGTGAAGGGAGTTTCTCCCTGGTTATTGCTGAATGCGAGTAAGTGCATGATGGTCTAACTTATATTTTCCATAAAAATTACTATCCCTGGAGTGTGACTACAGGGATTCTTAAACCCTTCTTCCACGGGGCTTTGAAGACCCTACGTTGGGGTAAGGTTGTGAGCTGGTCTCACAATTCAGTAAAGAAAAGCTTTTACGGTTGCCTCACATGTGCAGTGTCACAATATCACAATAGTGTGCAATGCTGCATGCTTACATATTATATAATGTTACTTATGTCCCCCTTTTCAATTAAGGCACTTTAATAAATCATTTATGTATTCACAGGTATCTATGAACCGATTTTTAGTTTAGAGGTAGACACAGGTCACCCTAACAACAAGGCAATTCCTAGTGCAACATTGCCTCACCAGGAGCTTGTTTGCTCGTCCTGAAGAATGCAGCGGACTCAGTAGAGCCAGAAGGCTGAAACATGATGACGGTAATAGTGGTGATGGGGTAATAGTTCCCCTTATCCCCACATTTTCAATTTTTAATACCAAGTGGTGTGTCCAATGAATAAATGAACTCTAGGATGCCACATTGGTTTTTAAATTCACTATTCACGCGGGCCCACTCTAACTTATAAGTGCCTCCCTATCTTCAGGTAAAGGCCCGCTCTCCATCAAACCGGGTTTTTGGAGAGCGAGGGTTGTCCTATGATGAAGCATGACACCTGGTGGTGTGTGAGGACAACCCATTACATTTTTTGTATGCCAAGGGCTAAATGCACACATATGAAAAGAGATTAGGTGTAAAGAGGTGAGCTGGAATTACGTCAGCTCTGCTAAAAGTGGGATAATATACACACAGGAGACATGGGACTACATGAGAGTGGCTAGGTAATCCCAGGATTGTCATGCTGTCCAACTGTATTCTGAGTATCTGGGAAGGCTTTATGAAACGAGGTAACAGGTAATAGATTTACACATGTGAGAGTGAGAAAGTTCCAGGTGTGTGGTCTTAGGTGCATGCAGCTGACACTAGTTCTTGCACACATTTAAAAGGAGCAAGGTGCACAGAGGTAATATGTTGTAAGGAGCACACAAGTGAGAGTATGACCTATGGGCACACATGAGATAGAGGTGATACATGGCAGACAGGTGAAATTCAGCTTAAAGCATGCAAGTGTCAGACAAGTAGGTTCATAGAGGAGAGAGGTTTCTAGGGGTGCATATATGAGACATGATTCACACAACCAAGGTGTGGTTTGGTGCACGCAATTTTTAAATGAAAATGAAGTGTTGAACTAGCCAACATCTATTTATAAATTACCAAGAAGCAATTCAGTCTGTGACATGCACTAAATGCATGGCTAATTAGTGTATATCACGAGTGTTCAGCACTAATCCAGACAGGATGAATCTATACCAGAGTTTTAGGCACATGCATCCGCCAAGAGTGAACCACCATATGACTTTCTGTTCAGTTTTGCATTTTTAAATGTTATTTGTTCTCAGCACTCATGTGGGTGTGTGAGTGCTGAGAATTGATGTAGCTAGTTACTGTAAAGTGCTGTAACCCAGAGTGGGGCTCTGTGGTATGGAGGGATGCACCAGATATGCTTCTGCAGAGAATGGAACTACTGTCCCCTTGCTTGATTCTAAGGTACTGACAGTGGTGGCAGCATGAATTGTTAGTAGTAGGACATGCCATTTCCTGATACCTACAGAGACAGATGGCTGCTTGCCTCGCAGTCTAAATTGTCTGTTCAGATCAGTACTTTCTGCTTCTGCACTACATTCCTGTGTGCATGAGTGTAGTATGTAAGGGGGGAGGGAGCACACTGCCTCATCCCTGCACAGTTCACCCCATTGCAATCTGGTAAATACAGTAAGCTTACTTCAAAGTTGCTGTAGTTTTTCACCAAAGTTGGTGCAGGTAGTGCTGTAATCTTTAGACATGTGTGTACTACTTCTGCTCTCTAGTGATGAAGGGCTAAACCCAGAAACACATGTCTAGAGATAACAGTACTATCTGCACCAACTTTGGTGACAAATTACAGCAACTTTGAAGTAAGCGTACTTCTGTCATGCGTCTTAGTTAGGCCCGGGGAGAAACACTGCCATTTTTACCATATACACGTTTCCTAAGTTGTCTTCTCTTTCATATGATGGCTTTTGACACACATTTGCAGGCGTGACAATGCAGGATTAGTTTCTCTGAAACTACATTGCTTACAGATTCCGCTTAGTACGAACATTATGACGATACCTTGAACACCACATGCAAGGCCTCGACACAGATTGTGCAAATGTTATTTGTTTTCATCCATAAGGCGACGGAACTATCAATAGATCATAACAATGTCGGCCTGACTTAGGTCTCGGCTCGAGAGCAAGGATGCTTTTGGTTATAAATAAACAAGCATTTCTGGTTTGAGGCACAGGAGCACTTGCTGTCATTTGTGAGGTCACTACATGCTGAAACCTTAGCCCACCTGCTTGCTGATCCTTCTGTGATGGATGTCCAACTGGTGACCAAGATAGGAACCTACATTTTTTCCCTTCAGGTAATGGGGTTGGATCATCCAATAGGGGATTCCTGGCCCAACACATACATACACCCTAGGCATCTAGGTTAGGGAACGCATAGTAGGAGTACGATCGATATACATCTCCTACTGGCAGTCGCCAGTAGGTAGTTATAGTTAGGATCTTGTTTCTATTCAAATAGCGGTTTTTTTGCCAATATCTTTGGCGCCGTTTGAAGAATCTTCGTGAAAATTTCAAAACTAATGGTTCACTCAGGTCAGCTTCTGTCTTGAAAGGTTCGGGGTGATTCATCAAGCGGGGGCCGAGAAAAAAGGGGGGTCACAAAACACGTTTTCCCCATGTTATTTTCCATAGGAATTTTGAAACAGGCTACAGCCTGAACTGCTGAACGGAATTACACCAAATTTGGCAAAAAGGTAGCTCTTCAGAAAGCGTCCTTTTTTAAAATGGTGTAAATCCGTTCAGTAGTTGCTGAGAAATAAAAAAAATATATATATATATATATTGTTTTATATGCTTGCATATATACATTGTCTTAGCAAGACGTTGGAGCTTTTCATTCTGTTCACTGTCCTTAAATTGCTAATCACTTTCATCTGCTTCTGTCTACTGATCATTGCAGCACATATATTCTATACAAGAATCATGTTTGTTCAATAAATATTGAAACCCCACTGTGTATTCCTAATTTACTTCTCTGAGAAAGAGCGAGCACGAGTGAGTAAATGAAAGGGTTCTAGATCTGTTACCACGATCCATGAGAGGGGTTTAGGGTTGTCATGTTCTGTGGTTGCCAAAACCATTTGCTACCTGTTTAGGTTTAGGGGTGCATATGGTGGCACTATGGGCTAACTGGTCATTGGGATGACATATCCTGTGGGGGTGCACGGAATCAGTCTGGCACCATCCCTACGTTTATGTTGCCCAACCAATGTGCAGTTCCTACTGGCAAGTGGGGAACTACACAAGGCTGCATTTACCAGAATGCAAATGGGTGAACTGTGCTGGGATGAGAGGCAGTGTGCTCCCTCCCCCCTTGTGTTTAATAGGCTTCCTTGAGCTGACAAGCTCACCCGGGATGCACCAGTGTGCTTGTGGAGTGGTACTGTGACCTGTGTAGGCTTGGGCAGCATTTCAGCAACCCCAAATGACTTTTTTCAACCTTATACTACTTCTGCTTTTTACTGATGAAGGGCTAAGCCCAGAAACACGTGTCTAGAGATAACAGCACTATCTGCACCAACTTTGGTGAAAAACTACAGCAACACTGAAGAAAGCACACTGCAATTTCCAGATTGCAATGGGGTGAACTGTGCTGGGATGAGAGGCAGTGTGCTCCCTCTCCTCTTGTGTTTAAAAGGCTCTCTTGTGCCAACAATCTGACAAGCTCACCTGGGATGCACCTGTATGCCTGTGGAGTGGTACTATTACCTGTGAAGATTTGGGCAGCATTTCAGCAACCCCAGATGACTTTTCTCTGCTCTCTACTACTTCTGCTCTCTACTGATGAAGGGCTAAACCCAGAAACACGTGTATAGAGATAACAGCACTATCGGCACCAACTTTGGTGAAAAACTACAGCAATTCTGAAGTAAGTGTATTGCATTTACCAGAATGCAATGGGGTGAACTGTACTGGGATGAGAGTCAGTGTGCTTCCTCCCCCCTTGTGTTTAAAAGGCTCCCTTGAGCCAACAAGCTCACCTGGGATGCACTTGTGTGCCTGTGGAGTAGTACTGTGACCTGTGAAGACTTAGGCAGCATTTCAGTAACCCCAGATGACTTTTCTCTGTTCTCTACTATTTCGGCTCTCTACTGATGAAGAGCTAAACCCAGAAACACGTGTCTAGAGATAACAGCACTATCTGCATCAACTTTGGTGAAAAGGTACAGCAACTTTGAAGTAAGTGTACTGCATTTACCAGAACGAATAGGGTGAACTGTGCTGGGATGAGAGGCAGTGTGCTCCTCCCCTTTTATGAGTGTTGGTTGTGTCTGTTTTCATATATGCAAACCTTCAGTGTATGACAGAAGTGTGCAAGTAGAATGCCTGCAACGTTAGTCCATGCACTCTTATGACAAAGAGAGACTGCATGCACCAGCATGTAGGAGTCGTTCTGTAATCCAGGGCTGGAGGCTGACTGCCAGATTCCCAGGAGGATGAGGAACCATCCACCATGAAGACTGCAACCTGCTTCTAAGTATCAGCAAAGCATATGAGACTACTGGGCTGAGAGAGGGGCACTTTAAAGCATCTGTGCGGTCTGCCTTTGTGAAGTGTATTGGAGTGTTGGAAGCCCCCGCTGCAAACTTCACTGCCAGGAGAAGCTGAGGTGTGCAGCAGCTGTGCCCGTGCAGTGGTTGACTGAAGCGGGCTAAATCCATGGCACCCCTTAGCATAACTACTCAAGCTGCCAATATCATTGTGCCCCAGTGCAGCTGTGCTGCTTCATCATGCACCTGCCCATGCTGGCCTTGGAGAGCCCTACATTGGATGTGCTGCTTTCTAGTGTACCTGCCTGTGCTATCATCGCTGTAATCCAGCGCAGTTATGCCACTACATTGTCTGACTGCCTGTGCTGACAACATCGTTGAGACCCAGCGTGACAGTATCACTTCATCCAGTGAGCATCAACGGCGAGAACTTAATCACACCATGCCCCAGGGTGTAGAGCCTGTGCAAAAGCGGGAAACCTCCTTCCTCAGAATCCTGTACATCCTCACCTTCATGAACATCACCCGACCTGTGACTTCCGCCTGTTGCCTCCACTCGACTGAGTGTTCCAATGTTGGTTCTTGCAAAAGCATCCATGAAGAAGGGCAGACATGAGGACCATGAAGACTGGCAGAAACACCATTGGAGACTGAATTGCATATGTGGCAAAGGAAAAGATGGTTCTGCTCTGCCAGTGGAGCCAGCTGAGTAAGAGAAGGGGAGGACAGAACTTTGTGAACATGGATAGAGGAGACTGACCAGATGGTCACCGGTTTGGGTGAGAGATAGATTAAGCACCTGTCATCTGTGTGTAAATTGCCTAATAGCCCGAAAAGTCTGAGACCTCGAATTGGGCATGACACACGTAAAATAAATTTACAAGGAAATAATCATAAATTGAACTTATTTACAGAATCAATAGTTATGTTGAAGCTCAAACCTTCTTGAAAATATGTTGGAACTCCTGTTGCATATAAAACAAAGTAATTATATAATTATTCACGTTCAAAGAATAGGTATGTGCTATGCAAATCAGTTAACAGTAAACAGCCTCTCCCCATAATAGGCACACTGATTTCCTGCACACAGAAGCAATTGTAATGGAAGATGGACAAAGGTTTGGAAATTGTGTGTGAGATGAGCAGCTGCATGGTTTTGTGGGCACATTTGGGCACATTTGTGTCTGTGAGCTGTGTTTGCTGATTGACCCTAATAAAGAGGGCCTGCACACATGTGCCACCTAATGTAAGCCTTTTTTTAATGGCTATGATCCTATATGATAGCATTGGGCACATGGGGTTATAACGGGGCATATATTCATTTTGCTTTGGCATGTAGGGATTCTGCCTAGGCTTTTGAGACTTTATTTGGGGAGATGAGGCTATGGTCTAGTCATATTATGGTTGTGCCTTGGTACGTGATGGTTGTGGTTAGCAAAGTATAATTATGCCTGGGCATGTGAGGCTATGTTGAGGAATATGATACCAGTAGCAGGCCTATGGTGGTTTTCTCCCAGTCTATAATCACTGGCCTCCCGGCTTTTGGTGATTGCACCCTTGGCATATTATAACAGCAGCCTAAGCAGCATAAGATTCATAACTAAAATGCACTTTTATGTACTTTAGTATCTAATTGTCATTATCACTTATTAGTTTTTTTAATCTGTAATGATGCAACTTTATGGAGTGTGAACAGGGTCAAAGACCACATGACATCCTTCTTGTGATGTTGCGGGGTCAAAGTTCATTTGATGTCACTAGCTGTGGGGTCATCTGGGGGATCAAGAGACATATGATGTCACTACCGCTACCCCTAGTATGTTGGCCAATCAACATCCATGCTTCTGAAGCCTTGGAAGATTTACTTTTCCCTTTGACTCACTGTCTCCCTGCAGCTGGTATTCCCCTCTGCTTGGGGGGCAGCAACAGATGCTTAAAGATACTTTGCTCTGATCGAAACCTGTTTACTGGGAGTCATCATCAAGACCCCAAACAGCTGCCACAACACTTCACTAGCTTCAGTGTCTCGAGCAGGAGAACGGGAGCAGGATATCATATTGCCAGCCACCCTTGAGCACTTCATCTCTTAACTGTGACCCCTAGAACAAGAGACACAATCTTGACAGCTTGTAACCCCTCCCAAGGGGCACGTTCCCCGTTCACCCTGGGTGTCCTACCCACATGCGACTTTTCCTCCCCCCATAAATCTTTCCAGTGACGACATGATATGGTGCATAGAAAGGCCGCAGTTTATTTCAAACATGAATTATACATCTCACAACTTATTGGTTGGTCATTCATATCCTCCATGTCAATTTTCATTATACATTACTTTTCCGTTTGGTTTTGACCTTTTATGACAGCACTAACCTTGTCCGATGTGCCCCTATGCAAGGTTTCAGCGTTCACGGTTCCAGGCCTCCCTTGCTACAGATTTTTGTGGGCATCCGTGAGGACCGGCCCGGGCTGCAAGTGCTGTTCCGCTTGCTTGGACCCTTGCTGGACACTCGCCCGCTCCCCAGTGCCCCTGCCATGTGGCATCCGAAGAACATTGTGCGAGCATCTTCTACTTTGCCTGTGGCTGTCATCCGCTCACCTTGTGTCCCTGCCGTGAGGCATCCCAAGGACACTGTGTGAGCGGCTCTTCTACCTATGGTATTTCCCCTTTGATCTTTCTCTGGGTTTCTTCCGCCCTTCCCTGTCCCCCACGACTCTGAGGCTGCGATGACCGCTTCCTTCTGGTGTGGGTGGGTGGGCTTCTGTTGCACTGATGGGCTCTTGTGCCAGACATGGGGACCCTCACCCCTTTAGACCCCATCAGCCGCTTGACCCTCTTGTGCCCTGATTGGGCAATTACTGAGTTTCTGATTGGGCGCCCTCCCTTTTGGCGGGCTTCCAGTGTTCCCTCCCCTGGGAGGCATTCTGCACGGGCCCCCATCGGGTTCGACTTCACCTCCCCCGGCCTGTGCTCCAACACGGGTATCAGTGGTTTGTCCTGCAGAACTCTTTCTTACATTTTTTTGCGCGCACACAGCCACAATTCCCTCGTTTGAAGGTAAAATCAAGATTCGCACAAAACCCTCCCCCCCTCCCCCACCACCACGCATGACATTTTGTGGATGCGCTCCCCATGGTGCTTGCATCGGTGATCATGTTGCAGTAGAACGGATCCCTGTCCATGAAGTGCTGCTCATAAACATACATAGAAAGTGAAAAAAAGACTAGAAAGTAACTCACAGAGGCTGTGGAACCTCCCCTTTAGCTGCTCAAGCAGGCACTGCTTCTGGGTCCCAAGGTCGGGTGAAATTTCTCCCACTTAAACCTTAATTTGTAGTTCGTGGGCCTCCTCTGAAGAGAAAATGCTCATAAATAACACTATTTAGGGAATACCATGAAAGAGGGTGATGAGCTGTGGGTTGACATGCAAAGTGGAGGAAATAGAAAGGGAAAAAAATAGGAGAAAACCCAGAGAGATGGACAAATAGAAAGAAATGAGCATGGCACTCCAAGGTAGAACAAAAAAAGTAAGGATGAGAGAACAAGCATGGGTAGATAGGAAGGTGAAAGTAGGAACGGGAGCAGGAAGGAATGGTAGCAGGAAATGTGAAAGGAAAGAAGGAACAAGGGAAAGGTAGGATAGAAGGGTGAAAAATAGATAAGGTGAAAGGATAGGTAGATGGAAGGGTGAAACATCGGATGGAAGAGTGAAAGGATCAAAAGGGTGAATGGATGGTAGGATAGAAGAATGGGCAGGCAGAGAAGTGCGAAAGAATGAATGGGTTTTTGGACGGATGGATGCCTACATGAATACTACTGATGTGTGGAATGGTGAAAGCATGGACGAATAAAAAGGTAGGGTTGAATGGGAAGGTAAAGGGATGGACAGATGTATGGATGAATAGATTCTAGGGTGAATGAAGGGATAAATAGAGGAATGGAAGGAGGTTCTAGGGTGGGTCTGGTTTGCTTGTGTCAAGTACCGGGTGTGATTAGAGGTATGTTTCATGTGAGGGATCTTTTATTTTCTGCTTACTCCATTGGTTACCCGTGTTTTGAAGCCAACTCAATTATGCTCTGGCTGCTTTGGAATTGCCACACTATCAATCCTTCCACTGCTTGCAGGCGACACTCTAAATGTGCAGTAATGGCAGTTTAATGGCCAAATTGTTTCAATCAATAAAAAAAGTTTTGAATTGAATTGCCTTTCCAAAGAGCAATTTGATATTTGGTCAAGTGAGGAAGGGGCGACTTGAACAAAGGTAGCTCTTTACCACCATGCACAATAATAACCATAGTCTGACATGAAAGGCATTTAAAGAGCAGAGTCTCTAAAGTACACCTCCTCTTCTACATTCTCACCACATAGCATTTTATTCTCAATTTCTCCCAAAACGTGTGAAAACCTGTCATATCCCACCAACGCCTGTCTTGTATATTAAGGCGACATAGAAAAGTGTAGGAAAAAAACAAATAAAACGTGTTTTAGAAGATAAACACTTTCTTCAACATTAGGCTTGGTTTTCCATTACAATTTTAAATCTACTTGTATATATAGGTCATTATTATAGGATGCATACAGGCAGAACTTCATTGAGGCACCATAAAAGATATTTGTTATTTCAGGTACTATTACATAACTCGATGGTACTCCTATCATCAACTTTAAAAGGATGAAAGGCTGAATTAGGTGAGCAGAGGTTTGAAGCTGAGACCGGTGGGTTGCACACAGATCTATAGGGAACTTCGTTACCTCAGATCTCAAGACCACTAAGGCAACCACCTTAACAAAACTAATGCAACAACGAAAAGGAAGCACAGATTACTAACCTATTACTTATTTACCTCCAACCTTTGGTTCTGGAGTAGCGTGCTACTCGCCATAACGTGCTTTAATACCTCATCAAGGGTAGTAAGATATATATATATATATATATATATATAATTACAACTCACCGTGCCATGTTTATAGGGATAGGAGCCACTGGCGTACAACACACACACTTCTTTCAGGCCAATGCATAACCCAATAAAATAACCTACTGACACGATTATTGATATGTTATGTCATGTTATTAGTGTTTTTAGCATGCAAATATCATCCTTGGGAGTATCCTGGCACAGAAAAAAGGTAGGCATTGCCTGGAGGCCAATAGAAAGGAGCAGAAGTTAGAACAACCTGGTTTGTAATCTTTTTCCCCAATCAAGAAGAGGATTAGCAGAACAGAAGGTGATAGAAACTTTTTTTCCATGCTTTTGGGGCCAAGTAAGAGAATGAGTACCCTTCTGCTCTAGAGCATTGGAAGTGAGGCTGGTTGGCAAGCAGGAGAGAAGCAGAATGAAGCTGTCTGGATGAAACATAAAAGTGTACATCGGTACAGATATAATAGAGGCCTAGGTGTACCTATAAGTAAGACGTTTGAAAAGGGATCTCTTATGAACAGGGAGCTAGTGGAGAATGTTTAAGTGGCCAGCAATAGACGGGAGATAGGATAGATTGAGTATATGCTTTGTAGCTGCGTTTTGGACCATCTGTGGTGTCTTAATGAGATGAGCCTAGATGCCCACATAAAGGGCATTACCATAGTTCAGTCTACTTGAGTGATGACTCCAGAGGCAGTCATTTGAAAATGTTTCTTAACATTTGGAAGATGTTGAAACAGCAGGCAGATACCATTGTTATTTGGTTACTCATTGAGAGCTCATTATCATCAATGATACCTACGTTTCTGGGGGCTAGAGAAGGCTGTGGGGTATGGCCAAGGTCAGTGGGCCACCAAGCGGTAGTCTAGATACAGGTGTCTCTGCTAAACAAGACTATTTTGGTAATCTCACCATAGAGTGTGAAACAATTACTCCTCATCCAGTTGGTGACTGATTACGTGCAGCATATAAAGTTGGTCTGGGTGTTTAGGGTGTCCTCTGAGACAGAGAGTATCAGCTGAGTGCCATTGGCGTAAGAAATAATCTTAAAGCTGAAGGATGTGATTGTAGCTGCTAATGGCGACATGTAAATGAAAGGGCTCAGGGTGGATCCTTGGGGTACACCACACTAAAGATGAATGGCATTAGATTGAAAGTGGTAGAGAAAAAACGACTGGGTCAGTTGCTAGAGGAAGTATCTGAACCAGCAGTGGCTCCCTTGTATGGCGTCACTGACAGCGATAAGGGCAGTTTCTGTATTGAGGTATTGAGCAAATGGTGAGACTCGAGGTAGCAAGTGGGGAAATAGCCTTTACTACGCAGCCAGAACTACGCAGTACCATTACAACAAGGGCAATACAATGAATGTGTTGTTACCACGCGTTCCATTACCACACGTTCTATTACCACACAAGTCGTTACAACAACTTGCATTAGAGAACGTGTTGTTGGATTTTAAATCCAACACCTTCCCTACTGTTGCACAGACTGGAGTTTGAATAGTAATATATGCTATTCCAAAGTCCAGCACTTCACAACGGCAAGTCGTTGTAACGACTTGCGTGGTAATGCAATGCATGGTAACAAACTTCGTTGTATTGCCTACATTGTAATGACATGCAATGTAAAAGCATGCATGATTGTGTCATACATCCAGCAAGTGAGTTGGTGGCTGAACAGTTTTTCTAGTTCTTTGGGCAGAAATGTAAGGAGAGAGATTGGTCTGTCATTGGCCATGGTCTTGGGACGAGATGATGGATCCTTGAGTAGGGACAGGACCATAGCGTGTTTCCAGTCAGTAAGATAGGAGGTAGTTGAAAACAAAAGGTTAAATCATGCGATGAGGGCTGCAACAATGTGTTCATGTTCAAGGGAGAAGATGTAGTAAGACAGGGGTCATTGGGGGATCCTGATTTAACCAAAAGCTCAGTTTGTGTAGGGATTTCTGTTGTTGGTAGTATGTTAAGCTCTTGAGCAACTTACTGGATTATGCACTTGTAGCTATCATATTAATGCAAGGTCTCTGCAACCAATGCACCAACACATTGACATATCTATTTGGAGGTAGGTCTGTAATAGTCAGGTTTCTAAAAGGTATTTGCAGCTGCATTAACCATTTGAACTACTGTCATGGAATAGAGACTGGAAGCAGGCAGGATTACCAAGAATCTCTGCAACTGGTATACTAGCCTGTTGTGTTTTTATAAATGAACCTGCAATTATCAGGCTACACGCATATCTCTACAGCTGTTGGAGCACAATCCAACGCAGCTGTATTGGACTGGATCATGCCATTTACAGATAGCACAAAAATCTCTGCAGAAGGTATCTTAACCCACTAAGAGATTCTTTGCCAACGTGTTTGCTTTTCCATGGTAAAGTAAATCACACTAGTGCCTACTATGGCAACCTTTCCCACTGATGTGGGCATAGCTTCACAATCTTACCCTCAAGATAGTTACAATTCCTCCTAAAAGGCCAAATCAGAACTTTAAGAGGGTTTTTTTTGTGTTCCACTTCAGGCAATCTTTAAAAGTAGAAGTGAATGAGAGGTACAGCACTTTACAGTATGTTGTTAATTTGCACTTATAAAAAAAGTACTTCAAGTACTTTGATTTCAATTATTTGATTTGCTCTAAAAACGTCATCGACCTGTGTTCGGCGCTTGGAGTACTATGTGCACAGGAGTTTTCTTCAAGGTGAGGGCTATTATCAGGACAGATGGGATAGGTCTTCGAATATCACTATTTCTTTCAGTTTTAATTTTACTTTCATGTTTCATGGAGGAGGAGCATGCTATTGTACCACCATCGAGTAGTCACTATGAAGTGACCCACCCCTCATGCTTAAAGGAGGATCTATCTCCAATCTCTATAGTTCAACAGTATAACTTCCACTGGTCTCGGTGATTCTCTAGGATAAAGGGCTTGTGGGAAGCCTGTGTGCTCACTTAAGGGTTTAGAAATTCAAGATACTATTTGCTCCCACTGTTCTGGCTATCCATTGTTCAGAAAGTTCAGCATGTTGACTCCCTCACCCTTCTCCAGTCAGAAATTGTTTTGATGATATTGCCTGTCTGAGGTTTCCATCCTATTTTCCAGGAATCTGACCCTCTCTCTTATGTCCAGGATTGTTTCGCGCAACTTGTCAGTTTCTGGATGCAATTCATGTAGTGGGGATTCAGCACTGCTTATTCTCTCTGGTACTCTTTTTCATTTTTCCTAAGCTGGCCCAAATCAATCATTAAAGCATTGATTTTGTGTTCAAGTGGATCTTTATATAAGCAAGAAGTTGGTTTGAGCCGTAAATGTCTCTTGGGGAGACATTTTCTGCCGGAACGGGTCTTCTCAGTTAAACACGTTTTTATTGAAGATTAAAAGTGGTAAATAATACAATAGTCATGTGAAATAGAACGTTTAAATGAAATACAAAGTTAACAATACTATTTTAGTCGAGGGATTTCTAAAAAAAATAAAAAGTCTAGGGGTTAAGAAATACACACAGGTAATGGGAAATAGCAACATGAACCATTAATATATAAAATACAGAGAGAAAGGAGGAAGAGATAGAGAAAAGAGAAGAAAGTGATCGAGAAGAATTTATAAGATTTTAGAAAATTGAGGAGTGTGAGGATAAAAAGGTAGTGAAAGGTAGCCACAGTAAATCAGATTTAATTTTTTGCAATAACGAGGAAGATGCAATAGTGGATATTCTATGTTCATCACAGATAAGATTCCACCAGGTTAATATACATATTTTCATATTATCTTTCCAACATGTTAATATAACTTTAAAAACAAGTGCAATAAAAAGATCAAATAGTACAGGTTTTGAGGAAAGGTTATTAAAATCATCAGATAAGTTCCAAGAAAAACATTTTGAATAGATAATGGAACATTACATGAAAAAATCATTAGACATTTAGACCAAATAGATTTCCAAAATTCAGTTACTTTAGGACAGTGATATAATAGATGGGTCAAACTACCATCAGAGGAAAGACATGACCAACATAAGGGAGAGGTAGAGGAATCCGTTTTATGAAAGAGGGAAGGAGTAATAACCGCTCTATTAAATATAAAAAATAAAGACTGAGTAATATTAGCAGCTTTAGAGGTGCTGGAAATTTTACGCCACAATTGATTCCATTGGTGAACAGATAATGATATAGAGAAGTCTGATTCCCATAATAGTTCAATAGTGGATTTATTCCTCATAGTGATAGGAGAAGATAGAGGTTTATATATGAAAGACGCTTTAGGGATGGAATCATAGGAAATATTGTATAACGGTGTCAAGGGAGTGAATGGGGTAGAATCAGGTGAAAAATTATTTGACAATAAAAAAGATTGAAGCACAGGTGATAATTTGTTGTATTTTTGTAAGCAGGAGTCTGGTAGGTTGTATCGTTCTTGTAATTGCTCAAGGAATTATGAGATACCAAGTGATGAACAAAAAAAATACCCTTTTCTTTCCAGTGATTGAAATAAAATGATTTATGATGAAATGTAATGAATTTATTGTACCAAATTGAGGATGCAAAGAAGGATTGGAAAAAAATCAGACCCTTTGGGTAAATATAGTATATAGCAAATGTTGGGAGTATTTTAAAATTGGGTTTTTAGATATGAATGTACAGTTAGACATAAAAACAACATCACAAAAATGAAAAATCATGTAATAAAGAACGTTCAAAATTAATCCATTGTGGTATAGGTGAGTCACAGTAATCATTGGTCAGAGCATAGAATTGTCGAATTAAAAAGGCAGTGTGATATAGCTTAAAATTAGGGAAACGTACACCACCTTCAGTCGAATTAGTTTGGATAAAGCAATACGGGCAGGTTTGTTATTCCAAAGAAATTTAGTACAAATAGAGGAAATTTGGGGAAAATAATAATTAGGAATTTTGAAAGGTAACATAGATAGCATAAAAAGAACATGAGGAATGATCATCATTTTAAAGGTGTCGAATCTACCCCACCAAGATAAAAAAAAAGAGGGGAACTGGTAGAGAATAACATGTTAAGTTTACGTTTTAGGGCATTAAAATTATGAGTGAGTATCGGTAATAGTGGAGGATTAGTACTATCAAACATGTAGCGATAGCAGGAAATATTCAATGGTAAAATCTCAGTTTTAGAAAAGTTTGATTTGTAGCCAGAAATATTAGAGTATAAATCAATCTCCTACACAAAGGGTCCCAGGGAAGTAATGGGATTAGACATATAAATCAGAATGTCATCTACATAAACAGAGAGTTTAATTTCTAGGGAGTTGTGTTTAAAACCAGAAATAAGAGAGTTACATCTAATACGCTCAAGAAAGGGTTCCAAACAAAGCAGAAAAATTAAAGGTGAAGACAACCTTGTCTAGTGCCTCTATGCAACTTAAATTAGGGAGAAAAATGACCATTAATAAAAAACACAAGCATGTGGTTCAGCGTATAGTAATTTGATAAGGGATATAAATTTTGGGCCAAAACCAAACTAGTGAAGAGTAGTAAACATAAATTGCCAATTTATACAATCAAAAGCTTTTTCAGCATCAAGTGAAAGAGCAGCGAGAGGGACTAGGTATTTCTTCCCAAGGGCAATGATATTAGAAAACATTCTAGCATTATCGAAGGCAAGTCTGCCCTTAACAAAACCAGCCTGGTCAGGTTTAACAAGAAGGGGGTTAACAGTTTCCATACGAGATGCCAGAATCTTACCAAATATATTACACTCACAATTATTTAACGAAATTGGACGGTAATTTTTACAGAGGGTAGGATCCTTGTCTGGTTTAGGTATAATGATCATAAAAGCATCCAAAAAGGAGCCACTTGCTTTAGAGTTAAGCGAGAAAGAGTTAAAAAGTTCAAGTAATTTAGGAGCAAAAATAGAGGAAAAGGAAGAAATAAGCTCGACTGAAAAACCATCTGGACCTGGAGCATTGCCCTTTTTTGAAAACTTAATAGCAGCAATAACTTCATGAAGAGTAACATCTTTTTCAAGAGTTAAAAGAGTATCAGAAATGGAGGGGGGGTTAGGAAGGTCATAATAGAAAGTACCAATATCGCACTCAGAAGGACTAGTATGCTCTGTATATAACAATTCATAATAAGACTGAACAGCATTGATAATATCGGCATCAGAGGACAGTATATTATTACTGTGTTCATCGCGAATAGGACCAATATTTTTTCATTTCGATTTGATTTTTAAATAATTGTCCAACATTTTACCAGCTTCATTTTGGCCGCCATAGTATTTAGATTTGATTTTAAGGAGGATGTTGCAAGCGTCAACGGTAGCAATCTTGTTAAGGGCAGACTTAGCTTTAATCAGTTCCTGTAAGTTAGTTGAAGATTTGGAGGTGAAATAGGTATGTTCAAGAACTTTAATACGTAGGAAAGTCAAAAGGTATTTGGAATTTAATTTTTTTTTCTTTTGAGCAGTGAAGGCAATAGTAAAGGCCCTAAAGGAAGCCTTAAAAGCGTCCCAGTTATTATGAACTGAAGTATCTTTAGATTGATTAAATTGAAAGAACTCATTAATAAAAGAGATTGCTTCCAAAATAAAGGTTTGGTCAGATAGTAAGGCATTATTAAATTGCCAACGACCCTATTTAGAAATATTAAACGATAGGTCAAATAGGACAAAACAGGGGCATCATCAGATATAAAAATAGAACCAATTTCTGATGATTGAATGGAAGGGAGTAAGGATTTAGAAACTGAAATATAATCAATTCTAGACAAAGTGTGATGTACATTTGAGAAAAATGTGAATTCATGTATATCCGAGTTGCAGGTTTTCCATACATCAAAGAGTGAGCGAGAGGCAATGGCAGATTGGAATGCTTTATGAGATTTATCAGGTTTAAATTTGTAATTAGATTTTCTGTCAGTAAACGGATCCAACCAATCATTAAAATCACCATCAACTATAATATTGGGGTTAGAAATAGAAGATAACTTTAGTTTAACATTTTGCCAAAATTCAGGGTCAGATTTAACAGGGCCATATAAGTTAAAGAAAGTAGTTCGTTTTTGAAAGATAATAGCATCAACCAAAACCCATCGTCCACTCGTATCACATTCAGTTGATGAGATCTGAATAGTCAATGATTTGTGGCAAAGAATGGCAACACCACATTTACGATTGACAGCCAGAGAAAAAACTAACCTGACCAACTCATTGACGTTTAAGTTTAAGCGATTCAACATCATTACAATGCATTTCCTGCAAAAAAGCAACATGTGCATTAAGTTTTGATTGGTGAGAAAGTACCTTTTGACATTTGATGGGGTGACCCAGACCATGAACGTTCCACGAGACAACATTAAACATGCTGTAGGGTAAGAACACAGATACAGGAATTGGTACAACGAACTGCAGAACTAATAAGAAAAACAAAAAGACACAGTTGATTAACAATCAAATAACATAAAAAAACAGTAATTGTAAAAGGAAAAAACAAACAAAAAAAAAAAGATCAGAGAAGACACTCCTACAAATATAAGAGAAATAAGATGAGTAAATAAAAAGGTAGGAAAAGAGGATTAAATAATGGTAAGAAAGAAGAAGGAAAAAGAAAAATAGAAAGGAAAATATAAGACAGATCAAGGAAACAAATCCAGATCTGTAATGAAGAGAATGAAGAATAAGTAAATGACATATGTAGCGGGTTGGAAGGATGGGCCCGGAGACTGGGTCTTGGTAAAGAGGGTTTTATTGAATATAGAGTACGTCTTCGGGGAGTAACAGGTCTCTTGTGGGGAGAAGGGGGTGATGACTGTTGGCCTTTAGTTTCCCGGTTCCTCGACGGGGTCCAGCCTCTTCTCATCGGCTCCAGCGCGAGCCCGTTGACACGTGGATGTCGGGGGGGGGTGGTCGGTACTCGTAGGTCAGGAAAAGAAAGAAAGAAAAGGTGGTGCAGTATCAGTGTGGGGTTCTAACACGTTATAATGGGAAGGGGAGTGAAGGGTCACACACGGTGAGTAGCACGTCTAACTAAGTGAATGAAGTGCTCGGGAGGGGAACACCGGGATGGTGGGATCCTCTAGGCTTAGGTATCAGGTCTCCCCCTTCTCCCCACCCAACCCGTAAACCGCTCGCGTACCTGCGAGAGCCACGCTCCTCCTGGAGGGTGGCTGGGCGAATCACTGGGTCGTTGGCCTCCTGGCTTCCGCTCGTCTCTCGACCACTCTGCCTCCGCTCCTCCTCTCGACTCCGTCCGCTCTGCTCCACGCTCGACTCCTTCCGATTCTCTCTCCTTGACTCCTCCGGTGATGCCACACACCGACTTCCGGATCTCTCGCGTTCTTGTGGGCCAGACCTCCTCGACGTCATCACTGGGGGCGGGAATCTCGGAAACGTCCTCCCAGTTAAAGGAACAGCGCCTGTTTTCCCCTTCTCCTACATACGCTCGTATGTCCTGGCAATTCCACTCGTCTTGCTGCTGTGAAAGAAGAGGGGAGACGGTGGTCGTCACATCCCACCAGTCCGCTGTCCTTTTCTCACCCCCCTTGGTCGGACCTGCCTTGTCACAACATACTAGCGCCAAAAGCAAGAACGACAGTAGAGAAGAACAAGAGAGTATATCACAGAATAGCCATAAGGACAAAGAAACATATAGTTAAAGCATAAGTTAAGAAAAACCATGCATAGAGTTAAGAATATTTAGAGATATCAAGCATTAATCTCCATAGTCTGGCTTGTAATATTTAGTAAAAAAGTCTTAGGTTTAGCTGGATCATCGAAGGAACGTGAGACTCCTTCCTGGGTGATTTTACAGAGGCAAGGATGTAGAATGCCATAGCGAACGTTCAATTGTCTCATCCGAGATCGAAGGGCTAAGATTTCTTTACGCCAAGCATTGGTTGCCCTGGAGATATCTTGTGAGATGAATAAGTGATGAGCAGACCAAATAAGGCGATGTTTTAGTTTAGCAGCCTTCAAGACACGCATCAAGTCAGTAAATTCTAGAAAGAGCATAATGATGCCACAAGGTTTAGTGGAGTGGGGTTGAAGACGACCCAAACGATGTGCATGCTGAATATTAAGAGGTTGTGCAGACTGAAGGTCAAGAAGATCAGGTAGAAATTTCTTCAGGAAGGCCAAAATGTCGGGACCCTAAAGGTTCTCAGGGAGACCATACAAGCAAAGATTATTCCTTCTATTTCGGTTTTCAAGGTCTTCGGTATGTAGTTTGAGATTTTTAATTTCTTGTTCCAATTTAGTTATTTTGGTAGCTATGTCCTGAAGATCCCCAACACGCTGTTCCAATTCAGACATCTTACCCTCCATAACAATCCAATGATCCTCAATTTGCTGCAGTTTTTCATTAGTTGCACACATGAATGGTTGAAGACCACGCACCTCATCAAGGATATTATCCAAGACAGGCTTATGAGATGATAAAATTGGAGAAGGAGGGTCATTTTTTGCTCTTTTTGGTTTTGTACCTGCAGAAGACGATTTGAATTGTGAATGTAAGTCACTGGCCATTTTGGTGTATTTAATTGAACATCGCGTAAACTTTTGGAAAGAACTCATCCTGCCCATGCACCGAAGAATAATATAATTTGAGTAAGTATAGAAGTGCAAACAGTCAATAAAAGATGAGATATATGTAAAGCTGTTGGGAGACTTATCAGTATGTCATATTATTCCTTGTAGTAGCTATATTTAATAGAGGCTGTTTGGCATCATAAACTGGGCCCCCCTTATTTCATCTAGCAATAAGTTTAAAAAAAAAAAAATAAAAAAAAAAAATAATAATTTTGTTTTTAAAAATGAAAATTTTGGGCCAGACGAGAACATAGACATTTCTAGTAAAACATGAGGAGAAATGCCAGTTGCCATGCAGACTTGAGTAGGCTGGAGAGCTAAAGCTCAAGTAACATGCAAAATAAATCAACAGCTGCTCATGTACGATAGGAGATACACCCCCACAGCCCCAGGAGATTAAAGATGTGTCTGCAGAATAATACCTTTAGTATGCAGGCATTTTTTTTTTTTACTCGTGAACGACGCATCATGAAATAGCGGCCGCTCGCGATTATGAAGTGAAAAACACCGCCGCGGCCCCGGGAACTGCAGAACGTACCTCCGACAATTCTTTTGGTAATACGAAGTTCCAGCCACATAAAGGAGTGGCGGACTTCGCCAGTAGAAGCACAGCATGGAGTAGAAGGGCTTAAAAAAAGGTAGAAGCTCCGTTGTCGTGTCGGAGCTTAGCTGTCCACCGCCATCTTGTCTCGGCGCGGAAGCCACGCCCCCCTGAACGGGTCTTTTGAGTAAACAAATTGCATAATGCTAAATAAAATATTTGGAGCAACTTCATGAATTTCATGACATTTGGAAATTATGCAAATTTTGATGTCAGAATTAAGATTTTGCCCCGGCCTAGTAATAGTATATCAGGAATCACTGGCCTAGTCTTTTTTTAACCACTTTTAATTGATTTTTGACAAGTGACAGAGCATATGTGACTTGTACTTCATAGTGGAAAGTACAGTATGATAGATACATATTCATTCTTAGTGCTTTCATCTTGGACCCCACTGACAAAATATTTGTAAGGAGATTACAGCATAGCAATGTGGAAATGGTTCCACCATGGCCCCCAAATCTTTTTATGGTTTCAGGAACAACCCTGGGGGTGATATAGCCATCCCGGAGAAACCGCCCATGCCTCTCAACTGTTCCTCATTTGGAGGGACCACCTTTGATCTCCAGTATTTAGCAATATCCCTCTTGGCAAGAAGAGCTGCCATTTCAACTAGAATCCTCTCTCCACGGTGGCCCCCTAGCTCTTCCATGACATAGTAGTTGGGGCAAAAAGTCAATGGGTCATTTCAACAAACAAGTGAATATCTAAACAATATTGCACTAGTATCCCTGAATTATTGGATACCCCCACACAATATGGGGATATTGTTATTTGCAACAAGTCTGCAAATGTGGTTCTCTAAGTCTTCATGCTCTTAACTGGATTAAATCTAGGAAAGCAATGGAATAGCTGTGAGATTTGCAGTAGTAAATTTGTTTTGATTTACTTCTTTGTTTTCTTTTTATGTTAGGCAATAATGTAAATCCCTGGAAATCCTGTAGGATTTTTCGAGGACTTTTTTATAGTTCACATACTGGGCCTTATTACGAATTTTAAGATGAGGCCTGGAAAGCCTGCGGTCGGAGGCTTTCCGGGCCTTATTGCGGTTTCAATTCTGACCGCCTAATTACAATTTAGGCGGTCGTGTTTGAAACTGGTCGGTCATTCTGGCTGGATTCCTATGGGCTCAAGGAGCCAGTCGGCCAGTCGGAGACCGGCCCGTAATCCCAATGGACGGCTTTTCCACTGTTGGGATTACGATGCTTGGTTTCCGACAGGCTTTCCATGCTGGACTTTCCAACATGGAAAGCCTGTCAGAAAGTGAGTTTGGGGGCCCCTAGCAGGGCCCCCTTCTCCTTGCGGCCTCCGGTTGGGGGCCGAGGGGGCACCTATGATGCCCCCCTGTTAATCCCTGCACCGTGTGGCAGGCACCTTGAAGTGCCTGCCACGCGGTGCAGGGATTAACACAATCTTCCATTTCTCTAAGGGAGCTTGTGCTACGGCCGGTTTAAGGCCACAGCACAAGCTCCCATAGAGAAATTGGAGTATGCGACCGCACCATGTGCAGCCGCATTGTAATTGCGGTGTCAGGATCGCCGACCGGAGGTCGGTTGGTCCCGAGACCGTGACGGTGTCGATCTGAAGCAACTCCAACCGACATCGTACTCGAGCCCTATGTATCTCTTAACTTCTTTTATGGTGCTTTATTTGTTGTGCTGTCTGCCTTTTTCTTGTAAATACCAGCATCTCCATTTTACTCCATTTAACATGTAACATGGCTGTTTACCATAAAGTTAGATAATCTTTTATTTAGCAGGATTTGATGTCCTGCTCTCTTATAGTAGGATGTTTTCAGCAAACGTTCAAGTCCCATCATGTACCAAAGTTCTCAAAATGGACTGTTCTGCCTGCTACTTATCCTGGTCTTGAAGCGTCCCATATGGGCACCTTCTTTCCTGACACAGTGGATATCGAGACTGCTTCAAAATGACAGCTACATATCTACCAAACAGGTGCACTCCACTGTTTGCCTCCTGAATGACCACAACAGCCGGTTGAATAACTCTTCAAAGAAATCAAAAGGGGGATTTACCTAAGTTTTTTTCAATGTTGGTGTAGGAGGTGCCCATTCCATTATAGCCCATATATTTTTTCCGGTCCAGGTGGCTTTAATATATATTTTCTTTTCTGATGCCTTTCCAATCAGTTCAGGTAGAAGTCTCTGTATTCTATGAATTGGACATGTTTGGGTTCAATGAGGCATATTTGGGTTCTGTGCGGCAAATCTTCTGGTGTCATGTGCTGGTCCAATATGCTTTCTTGGTATGGAGTAATAACAACTGCAGGAGCTAGTGTTTATTTAAAGGCCTAGCCTGAGTTTATTTACAAAGTAGGGACAAGGAATAAACATGGTACCCGGTATAATTAATTCCACTTTTAAGGTTAGATTGGCTTCATGTGATATTTTTCTTTGGATCCGTATAGATACCAAGCAAATTAGTAAAGTAATAATAATTTATACTCTGCAGCTACACAGGGTCCCTGACCTTCAACCTAAAACTCTCTCACCTAAACTGGCAGAGAAGAATTTCTACTGTACATCTCTTACACAACTCTTGCTCAAGCTGAATTGTATTGTGCTTTACATTTACAAAATGAAGAAAACAACTGGAGTGGAGGCAACACCATGAACCACAAATCACAATTTGCAGCGCCTTATGGAAAACTCCTGCTCAAGGGACTGAATTGTAGCACGCGCTTCTAAATGAATCTGGCCCCGTTCCATTTAATTTGCATAGCATTAAAACCATCAAAATTGTATGAAATGATGTCATGCTGCATACGTGAATCATTTTGTTTATCTGTTTAAAGTTTTTTTATAGATTACTATTTCACGCAGAAACAAAAGAGGGGTAAGTGTGTTCCTCTAGAGCAAATGGTTGCAGCATTTCCCTGCAAATTGTTTAGTTTAAATTGTCGGAATTTTCTGTCTACAATTAACTGTACCTACACCGGTTGTCATGGCTGGATTAAAAGAGTGTGTAAATTGTGCTGTTCTTAACGTTTTCTTTCATTGCAAAAATTGAAAATATTAACTTCCGTTTAAATTTTTGCACCTACATAGGATGTTTCATCGACAAATATGTCATTTAATTGATAAACACGCACCTACTATAAGGCAGACACCTATCTCTATTACATCAATCAAATTGGATTATTTTTAAATGTGTTGTTTCATACCAAATTAAAGGTTTTTCAATAAATACATTGGGGTTGCACTGGACTGCAAACCAAAAGTCTGGGAAGAGTTTTAATACCACCCTCGTATTGCTTTAATTGTCAATTCTATACTTACCCCAACAGAAGCATTTATTCATTTCGCACCCAAACCCACTCAAGGGGAGATGCAAAACACATGCAGACGCCTGTGACCTCATACAAAGGAAGAGAATAGGAAGGAAAGAGAAAGTAATACATCCTAGAAGACAGATGCGCGCCACATTAATGTAAGACAGTGAGGAGATTGTGCTATCCAAGGTAAACAATTGGGTATAGTAATGCAGGCCACAAACAGAAATCCCTGACTGTCTGAATGACAAATCAGAAAAAAATAGTTGCCACATAAACATTCCATTACTTTGAAGAAGGAGGAACTCCATGATTGTCTCTCCTCTTGTTTATTAGACAGCACAAGAGGAGGATTATTAATTTAAATGTATTGATAAATTAAAAAATAGAGAACATGTGTATTTATGTAAATTTTATAATCTTTACTTAATTAAAAAATATTTGGAAAATAAAAATATTTTCATTTTAAATTGTATAATATAAGTATTTTTGTAAAATGCATCTAACGAATTATTTAACCCGTAAAATTTATAAATAGATTTTTGTGTAATGAAGTGTATATGTTATTTACATTTTTAATTTTTGCGTGCAAAAAAAGTTAGATTTTAAATGTTAATAATTTAATTAATTTATAAATAATCTTTAACACGTAAATTTTAAGTAAGAAATTATACTAAATATGTATTAACTACGATGTATTTATAAAACATTTGTTTTATGTTTATATTTTATATGTGTTGTATTTGACAAATAAAACTCAATATTTATGGGTATTGAAAAACAACATTTTTATTTTTAGTATAAAACAGGTAATTGGGGCAATACAGTATAGTCTTTCTGATTTTTTATTAATATATTTTATAATTTTTAATTACATTTAATAATAATTTTATATGCAATTAAAGTATATTTTAGGAATTTTGTTATGTATATATTCATGTTAAATATATAGAATTTTATTTCTGCTAATAGTGTGTTAAGTAATGTTTTTGTTTATTTTATTAAAAACAATTCAATTATGTTTTACTCTGGAGTATGTATTGCGTATGTAACTCTTTTAGTGTCCACTACCTTCTCCTATTTGGTTGTGAATGGGTGGAAATAGTAATTGTTACACCTTTAGCGTCCAACACCTTTCCTTAAATGGTTTAGATTGGAGAGGTAATAGTAAATCTAACCCTTTTAGGGGCTGATTACGATGCAGAAGGAAACAGCTCCGACCCTTGGTTGGAGCCGTTCCTTCGGCATCGTAATCTCCTGTTTGGATTAATTTTGGACTGACCCATTTTGATGGAGTCGGTCGGACATTAATACAAACAGGGTTTCTGAATGGCTTATTACGGGTTAGGAGAGCCTGTCTGCCATTCGGAAAGGGGCCTGTAATCCCAAGGGCAGCTCTTTCCGCCCAAGGGATTTCAATGGCAGATTCCTACAGCCTTTCTGTGCCGGCCTTTCCGACACAGAAAGGCTGTGCAAATCCAACTTTGGGGGCCCCCAGCAGGGCCCCCCTGGGTGTAACGCTTCCGGATGGTGGTCTAGAGGTCACTTATTGTGCCCCCCTGTTGATCTCTGCATCCGGTGGCAGGCAGGCAGGCAGGAATGAACTGCACCTCAGCTCTTTACAATGAAAGCCTGCATTCCAGTTGGAATGCATGCTCCCATTGTAAAGAATAGGATTGTGACCAAACAGTGTTCGGTCGCATCCTAATTGCTGGTTTGGGACTGCTGACAGGAGGTCGGTTGGTCCCAGTTCCCAGTTCCAGATCGATGTCGGACGGACTCAGGTCCGTCCGACATCGAAGTCGGCCCCTCAGTGTCCAACACATTCCCATAATGGTTTAGATTGGAGTGGCAATAATAAATGTAACCCCTTTAGTGCCCAACAACTTTCCCAAAATGGTTTATGTTGGAGTGTGATTTGTAAGTGTAACCTCTTTCATGTCCAACACTTTCATCAAAATGGTATAGAGTGGAGTAGAAATAATAAATATAACCCTTTTAGGGCCCACCACCTTCCCCATAATGGTCTATTTAGATTGGAGTGTGAATAGTAAATGTAACCCTTTTAGTATCCAACACATTCCCCAAAATGGTTCATGTTGGAGTGGGAACAGTAAATGTAACCCCTTTAGTGAGCAACACTTTCCTCAAAGGGTTTAGGTTGGAGTGGGAATAATAAATGTAACCCCTTTAGTGTCCAGCACCTTCCCCAAAATGGTTTAGATTGGAGTGGTAATAGTAAATGTAACCACTTTAGTGTCCAACACCTTCCCCAAAATAGTTTATGCTGCAGTGGGAACAGTAAATGTAACTCCTTTAGCATCCAACACCTTCCCCAACATGGTTTAGATTGGAATGGGAATAGAACTTGTAACCCATGTAGCATCCAACACGTTCCCCAAAATGGTGCATGGTGGAGTGGAAACAGGCAATGTGACCCTTTCTATGTTTAACACCTTTCCTAAAATGGTTTAGATTGGAGTGGGAATAGTAAATATAACCTATTTAGAGTCCAACGGCTTTGTTAAAATGGGTTTGTATGCAGTAGGAGTTGTTAGTGTAATTTAATTAGTATCCAAGATGTTCTGAAAAATAGTTAACATAGGAGTGGGTTGTGCACCTCTTATATACCATATTAATGTTAACATTTGTTTATTATAATAAATATGCATAACAGTTTGTAAAAAAAAATCTTCATATTTATTTAAAGTATATATTTACATTTTTAAAATGTATAATTGTACTTATGCAAAAACATTTTGATATTTATTGTAAACAATATTTTAATACATTTGTATTATTAAATAACCATGCAAATTATATTTAAACAGTCTTGTATGTTTTACATTTTTGGGTAATTGTGTCCATTGTGTTACACTTTTTTAACCTCAATACAGTTGTTTCAAGTACATTTTTACACATGATTTTTACATAACCTGTTTAGTGTATATTAAATGAGTATCAAATAATTGTATATTTGTATACTATTATTTAATCTATACTTTACTTTTTTTAATATGTTTAAAACAATATTTTACTCGTTTAATACTTTTAAAAAATGTTAACTTTCTAGAAACATTTTTAAAACTTTTTTACCATATTTTCGCATTGTTTTCCATTTTCTTTTCTTTAGTTTCATTTAGTAGCCATTTCTTTTACCGCTACCTTCTATTTTCTAGTCTATTTTCCTGGAAGGAGATCGCAGGAAGGTGCTGCTGTTCGTTGGAACAGGTAAGAGCTTTTAAAGGTTTGCTTTAGGGTTTTGAGGGTAGGGTAGATGTAGGGAAGTGTTGTAAACTTTCATGATAGTGTTGTTTTAAGGTTTTTGGTAGACTTAGTTGTAATTATTGTAGTGTTGTTAACTAGTGTGTTGGCCTAGGTTTAGGTAGAGTTTATAAGCATTATATAGTTATATTATTCATGTTATGTGATTTTTGATGATTAAGGGCCATATGTATGAAGCCAATTTGCGATCGCAAACGCCGAAATTCGCAGAATTTCGGCGTTTGCGATCGCAAATTAGCAGTGTGCAATGTATTACACTGAAACCCCCTCACAAAATAAGGAATCGCAAGTTTTGCGATTCCCTATTTTACGATTGCATTTAAGGAATCACTAATTGCGATTCCTTAAATGCAATGTAAGAAGCACAAAAAAGTGCAATTTGGGCTTAAGGAATCGCAAATTACCACCAACTTCAAGTTGGTGGTAACTTGCGATTTCACTTAAAAATGCACTTTTTTGCATTTTTAAAGTGCCATGTGGCGACATACATGCCCTTAGGGCATGTATGTGTGCCACATGTGCACACATGCACATTTCAGGGGTGCAACAGGGTGTCCTTTTGACACCCTGGCACCCTTGAAATTGCATTCTCAATTTGCGATTCTCTAATTGCTAATCGCAAATTGAGAATGTCTTCCCATTCATTCCTATGGGCCTCTAGGCCCATAGGAATGAATGGGGAGGTATTCCTTAATTGCGAATCGCAATTTGCGATTCGCAATTAAGGAATATGAAGGATTCGCAAAATTTATTGCAAATCCTACATACATCTCGTTTTGCGATTCTCAAATAGCGATTCTCTAAAATTCGCTATTTGAGAATCGCAAAACCAAACTTTCATACATATGGCCCTAAGTGTGATGCTAATGGTAATTTTGAAGTTACTGTTTTTGCGGTGGGTATTATGTTTTATTTTGCAGGTTTTTGATTATCATCGTCTCCAATGATTCAGTGTGACGCTAATGCTATTTTTGAAGTTACTGTTTTTGTGGTGGGTATTTTGTTTTATTTTGCAGGTTTTGATTATCATCGTCACCTATGGACATTTGGAGTTAGCATTTTTCTTTTCTTCAATGAAATCAGTTTGGGATTTTAGTAAACCAATATTTTTCACTCTTATTTTCTTTGATTTTTAGGGTTTTCGAGGAGTTTTTTTAAAACACTTTTGTTTATTTTTATGGTTTATGAAGACTTAGGACTGCTTCAAAGGATCTCTATTAGACTAGTTTCATTTTTGCATTTTTTTGGGCTTCTTGGAAGTTAGTTTTCCATTTGGTGGATTATAGTTTTTACTACATAGATACAGAGGATTGTCTGCAGCTACAGAACAACAAATAATATTTTTCTGTGTGGAAGCTGTTATATTTTATGAAATATGTCAGTTTTATGTGAATTATATTTGTTAAAATATATTTTATGTGTTGCAATTAATTTTTATAATAGGTTTTATTTATTATTTGAGGTTTGTGGTTGGCGAGATTCACGTTTTTTCAATACAAATATTATACATAATGTTTTTTATTCTTCAGTCTTATTTGAAATTTTATTCATTTATTGGCTGATGGAAAAAATACCATGTTTATGATTTATTTTGAAATAATTTTGTTATGCTGGTTTGGATTACTTTTTCATTTTTAGGTCTTTTGCAGGTTAATATTTATTTTATAATAGGCTTTTGGCTATTGATTGTAAGTAGTGTACTCCTTTGTTGTTTATACAAAGTTTTACTTTACATTGTAGCATGTCATACATTCTAGTGGTTTGTTTGCTAATTTTTGGTTTAATTTGGGCTACTGATTGTTTCATTCGTAGTTGTCGCTAGCTTTGTTCTTTTTGCAGGGCTTCTATAAATTTATGGAGTGTAGGATGGATTCTGCCTAGTGTAGATTGGAACGAATTGTGCTATCCTTCCACTGTGTTGTTTGTTTTGGCTTCCTGTGCAATGGTGCTCTCATAGACATCCCCCCTTGATATTTGGAATTTGAGTTGGTGTCTGTGTCCAGAGCGATGCAGTCTGCCAACGCAAGTGTCTTCAAAATAATCCATTAGGGGGCTTAGTTTGTGTTCGTTTTGTTATAGAAAGGACTCTCTATAAGTATATTTTAGTGCTTATCTACCTCTGTGACAGGCACATAGGCTAGTGCAATAATTTTCTTTACTTTAAAGGCAAATTGAATGTTTGTAGCATATTCTACAGTAAGGGTCTGATTACGACTTTGGCGGTGTAGCGCCGGGTCTGCTCCGCTGCCACACCACCAAAGCCGTGGTCAGACCATCCACCAGATAGTTTGCTCCTGTCTGGTGGGATGGTTTTTGGCATTCCCACAGCGGTGCCTCAGAAAATGGGCACCGCAATGGGAACGCCAAAAACAGTTCCTGCATGGCATGGACTGTAAAGTCCATGCCATGCAGGAACTGGTGCGCATGTTGTGCCCTGCTGTGTATTTACAGGGCGTGAGGCACCAGGGGGCTCTGTAAGGCACCCTTTGTTTCCTCTGTGCCACGGTTTTCATGGCAGTGGAACGCCATGAAAACCGTGGCGGAGAGGAAACTTGTAATATGCCAGGCGGGACCGCGCTAGTCTCGCCAAGCATATTACTGCCTCCTGACTGCAGCAACACCACCAGGGAACGGTGGTTCCCTGGCGGCTGCAGCGGAGCAATGGGGGTCCAACCACCCTTATTGTAATAGGGCGGTCAGGAGACCACCACGCCCCCACGAGTCTGGCGGTCCATGGACCGCCAGACTCATAATTGGTACTAAAAGCCTTGAATGTCTGTGTGTGGGTAAAGTTTTAAAGTTGCTTCAATCATGGCTTGTTCAAATTGAAATCTATTATTATTTATTTTGGGTAGTAGTTTAATGTAGTTTAATAGTTCATAGTAAGTGCTAAGTTGTTTATTAGGTAGTAAGGCATATATGAATGGTATATTTGTGTTTTGATATTCACCATGTGTGGTGAATATCTGAGTGAATGGTTTGGGACACAATTTGAAGGTCCCATCCATCATCCATGTTTCACAATGGCTTAGTTTTAGTAAGTTATCAGTTGTAGACATTATTAGGATTTATTTGCCATTGTGTAGGTTACCATGTAAGAGGAAGGGTTCCTTATTATGTTTGGTTGTTAAATGTTCAGGTAGTTGGATATCTTGGTAACTTTTAGTGGCAGGAAGGGTATCACTGGTGGCTTTTTTAGTTTGTGCAGTTAAGCGTTTTAAGGCGAGTACAGCTGGTAGTTAGCCTGTGATGTGTTTGGAGACTTTAGTGAGACTTTAGTGAGTTTAGCTTTTAGTATTTTAGTTGTGGGCTCTTGAGAGCTAGTGCTTGCCGCTCTTATATCTTACAATACTTGTCTTACTTATTTTTCTGTCACATTTGGGGGTGGTTGTGTTCCCTTACATTAATTACTACATCATCTTTTGTAGTGGCCCTCCCCATAGAAAGCATTAGAGTAATATGTAGTAAATGTCCAATTGACAGTTTCCCTCGTTGTACTTTCTTGGTTGTAAGTAAACCCTGAAACACAACCCCCAGCACGACCCCCTACACTGCCCGAACACCACTGCTCTGCCCAAAACCCTGAAACACCAGCCCCAGCACGACCCCCTACACTGCCCGAACACCACTGCACTGCCCTAAACCTTGAAACACCAGCCCCAGCACGACTCCCTACACTGCCCGAACACCACTGCACTACCCTAAACCCTGAAACACCACCCCCAGCACGACCCCCTACACTGCCCGAGCACCACTGCACTGCCCTAAACCTTGAAACACCAGCCCCAGCACGACCCCTACACTGCCCGAACACCACTGCACTGCCCTAAACCCTGAAACACCAGCCCCAGCACGACCGCCTACACTGCCCGAACACCACTGCACTGCCCTAAACCCTGAAACACCAGCCCCAGCACGACCCCCTACACTGCCCGAACACCACTGCACTGCCCTAAACCGTGAAACACCAGCCTCAGCACGACCCCCTACACTGCCTGAACACCACTACACTGCACCCTGAAACACCAGCCCCAGCACGACCCCCTACACTGCCCGAACACCACTGCACTGCCCTAAACCCTGAAACACCACCCCGTGCATGACCCCCTACACTGCCCGAACACCACTGCACTGCCCTAAACCCTGAAACACCACCCCCAGCATGACCCCCTACACTGCCCAAACACCACTGCACTGCCCTAAACCCTGAAACACCACCCCCTGCATGACCCCCTACACTGCCCGAACACTACTGCACTGCCCTAAACCCTGAAACACCATCCCCAGCACGACCCCCTACATTGCACGAACACCACTGCACTGCCCTAAACCCTGAAACACCACCCCCTGCCCGACCCCCTACCCTGCCCGAACACTACTGCACTGCCCTAAACCCTGAAACACCATCCCCAGCACGACCCCCTACACTGCACGAACACCACTGCACTGCCCTAAACCCTGAAACACTACCCCCAGCAAGACCCCCTACACTGCCCTAACACCACTGCACTGCCCTAAACCCTGAAACATCACCCCCAGCAAGATCCCCTACACTGCCCAAACACCACTGCCCTAAACCCTGAAACACCACCCCCAGCAAGACCCCCTACACTGCCCGAACACCACTGCACTGCCCTAAACCCTGAAACACTAGCCCCAGCACCACCCCCTACACTGCCCGAACACCACTGCACTGCCCTAAACCCTGAAACACCACCCCCTGCACGACCCCCTACACTGCCCGAACACCACTGCACTGCCCTAAACCCTGAAACACCACCCCCAGCACGACCCCCTACACTGGCCGAACACCACTGCACTGCCCTAAACCCTGAAACACCACCCCCTGCACGACCTCCTACACTGCCCGAACACTACTGCACTGCCCTAAACCCTGAAACACCACCCCCAGCACGACCCCCTACATTGCACGAACACCACTGCACTGCCCTAAACCCTGAATCACTACCCCCAGCAAGACCCCCTACACTGCCCGAACACCACTGCACTGCCCTAAACCCTGAAACATCACCCCCAGCAAGACCCCCTACACTGCCCAAACACCACTGCCCTAAACCCTGAAACACCACCCCCAGCAAGACCCCCTACACTGCCCGAACACCACTGCACAGCCCAAAACCCTGAAACACCACCCCCAGCACGACCCCCTACACTGCCCGAACACCACTGCTCTGCCCAAAACCCTGAAACACCAGCCCCAGCACGACCCCCTACACTGCCCGAACACCACTGCACTGCCCTAAACCCTGAAACACCAGCCCCAGCACGACCCCCTACACTGCCTGAACACCACTGCACTGCCCTAAACCCTGAAACACCAGCCCAAGCACAACCCCGTACACTGCCCGAACACCACTGCACTGCCCTAAACCCTGAAACACCAGCCCCAGCATGACCGCCTACACTGCCTGAAAACCACTGCACTGCCCTAAACCCTCAAACACCAGCCCCAGCACGACCCACTACACTGCCCGAACACCACTGCACTGCCCTAAACCCTCAAACACCAGCCCCAGCATGACCCCTACACTGCCCGAACACCACTGCACTGCCCTGAACCCTCAAACACCAGCCCCAGCACGACCCCCTACACTGCCCGAACACCACTGCACTGCCCTAAACCCTGAAACTCCACCCCCAGCAAGACCACCTACACTGGCCGAACACCACTGCACTGCCCTAAACCCTGAAACACCACCGTTGCACGACCCCCTACACTGTCCAAACACCACTGCACTGCCCTAAACCCTGAAACACCACCCCCTGCACGACCCCCTACACTGCCCGAACACCACTGCACTGCCCTAAACCCTGAAACACCACCCCTCAGCACGACACCCTACACTGCCCGAACACCACTGCACTGCCCTAAACCCTGAAACACCACCCCCAGCACGACCCCCTACACTGCCCGAACACCACTGCACTGCCCGAAACCCTGAAACACCACCCCCTGCACGACCCCCTACACTGCCGGAACACCACTGCACTGCCCTAAACCCTGAAACACCACCCCCAGCACGACCCCCTTTACTGCTCGAACACCACTGCACTGCCCCAAACCCTGAAACACCACCCCCAGCACGACCCCCTACAATGCCCGAACACCACTCCCCTAAACCCTGAAACACCACCCCTGCACGACCCCTACACTGCCCGAACACCACTGCACTGCCCTAAACCCTGAAACACCACCCCCTGCACGACCCCCTACACTGCCCAAACACCACTGCACTGCCCTAAACCCTGAAACACCACCCCCAGCACGACCCCCTACACTGCCCGAACACCACTGCACTGCCTAAACCTAAACACCACCCCAGCACGACCCCTACACTGCCCGAACACCACTGCACTGCCCTAAACCCTAGAACACTACCCCCAGCACAACCCCCTACACTACCCAAACACCACTGCACTACCCTAAACCCTAAAATACTCTCCCCAGCACGACCCCCTACACTACCCAACACGACTGCACTGCCCTAAACCCTCAAACACTCCCCCAGCACGACCCCCTACACTACCCAAACACCACTGCACTGCCCTAAACCCTAAAACACTCCCCCAGCACGACCCCCTACACTACCCGAACACCACTGCACTGCCCTAAACCCTAAAACACTCCCCCAGCACGACCCCCTACACTACCCAAACACCACTGCACTGCCCTAAACCCTAAAACACTACCCCCCGCATGACCCCTACACTACCCAAACACCACTGCACTACCCTAATCCCTAAAACACTACCCCCGCACAACCCCTACACTACCCAAAGACCACTGCACTACCCTAAACCACTACCCCCGCACGACTCCCTACACTACCCAAAGACCACTGCACTACCCTAAACCCTAAAACACGACCTCCTACACTACACACACACCACTGCACTACCCTAAACCCTAAAACACTACCCCCTACACTACACAAACACCACTGCACTACCCTAAACCCTAAAAACTACCCCCAGCACGAACCCCTACACTACCCAAACACCACTGCACTACCCTAAACCCTAAAACACTACCCCCAGCAGTACCCCCTACACTACCCAAACACCACTGCACTACCCTAAACCCTAAAACACTACCCCCAGCAGTACCCCCTACACTACCCAAACACCATTGCACTACCCTAAACCCTAAAACACTACCCCCAGCAGTACCCCTACACTACCCAAACACCACTGCATTACCCTAAACCACTACCCCCAGCACGACCCCCTACACTACCCAAACACAACTGCACTACCCTAAACCCTAAAACACTACCCCCAGCATGACCCCCTACACTACCCAAACACCACTGCACTACCCTAAACCCTAAAACACTCCCCCAGCATGACTCCCTACACTACCCAAACACCACTGCACTACCCTAAACCCTAAATCTACCCCCAGCATGACCCCCTACACTACACAAACACCACTGCACTACCCTAAACCCTAAAACACTACCCCCAGCACGACCCTCTTCACTACCTAAACACAACTGCACAATTTGTTACAGGCGTTGCAACGCAGGCCTGTGGTGCTTACTGGAAGTACCTGGTGGGCTAGTGGGGCCCCAGGGACCCTCAGGATTAAAGGTGACCTAATCCCCCAACTTAAAATGCGCCATGGGGCGCGTTTGCACAGTGGTGAAGGGAGGGGGCGGGGCCTCAGGTGACATGTGCGCAAACACGCCCTGTGGTGCGTTTTAAGTTGGGGAATTAATTCCCTTTGAATCCTGAGGGACCCTGGGGCCAACTAGCCCACCAGGTACCTTCAGTAAGCACAACAGAGTTGCGTTGCAGAGAGGTGAAAAAGGTGCGTGGCCTCGGAACGCCTCTCTGCAACTCAGCTCTGTGGTCCTAACTGTAGGTACCTGGGGGGCTAGTTGGGCCCCAGGGACCCGCAGGATTCAAGGGGACTTAATCCCGCAACTTAAAACGTGCCACGGGGCCCTTTGCACACATGTCACCTCAGGCCCCCCCTCCCTTCACCACTGTGCAAACGCGCCCTGTAGCGCGTTTTAAGAGGTAATTTTAATCCCCCTGCCCTATTATGTACTAGGGACTTGCAGAGGAGGTCATGCTAATCACAGGGGTACCCCAATGCATAGTGTTCCCTAGTGTATGTAGGTGTTTTCACTGTATTCTAAGTGTCTTTTAGCATAGCACTGGCTCTGGTTAGTCAGAGTCAGTTACCACCAGTACCCGTCTGAAAAAGTTGTGGGCACAGGATGATTTTGCAACAAGGCCTCTTTCTGCTCCTCTGTTGGTTCTTTCTGCACATCTTTTGCTTCTTTCTGTGCGTTTTTTCTTCTTTTTTCACATGTCCTACCTCTGTAGGCATAGTTAGAAACTAGCATTTAAAAAACCTTTGAAATTCACTTAAAAAATCATAGGTTTCAGGCACGTTATAGTTAGAAATTAGCATTTAAAAAACCTTTGAAATTCACTGAAAAAACCATAGGTTTCAGACACGTTATAGTTAGAAATTAGCATTTAAAAAACCTTTGAAATTCACTGAAAAAACCATAGGTTTTAGGGACAGTTATAGTTAGTTGGACATTTCACTTGTACAAAACCATAGAAATTCCCCCGTTATAGTTAGTTCAGCTAACTATAACTCGCGCCCCGCAATGCACTGCTGATGACGTCACATATTACATCACTCATGACATGGTCAGTGACATCACTGATGACATCACTGATGACATCTCAAATGACATCACTGATGACATCATCCATGTGATAATTTCATGCATCTTCTCACACCCTAATATAACTTTTGATACACCCACTCTAAATTACAGACTTCCATTCTCAAAACCATAGACACTCCAACACCAAAAACTACATACCCACTCACTGATTCTTAGGTCTACACACACACATCCACTCACTCACCCGTACAGTCACTCATACTTACAGTCACTCAGTACAGGACTATCATATGCACTCATACACCTATATAAACACTCACACACCGCCACTCATCCATAGATGTACTCACACACCTAGTCAGTCATGCAAAAAATTAATCACACACCCATTTACTCACCTATACAGTTATACACACACCAGCTCACTTACTCATACAAATACTAGCACATTCTTACGCTCTTATACAATAACTGATACAAGCACACACGCATCCATACAGCCACTCTCACAATCACACACTCTCACTTATAGCCATTTAAATACTCTAACACACATATATACTGCCTTTTACATATGTAGTTACTCGCACATGTACCACTGAGATATACATTCACTCACTAACACACCCATACACACACTCACCCACCCAAGCAGTCCATCACAGATGCACTCTTGAAATCATGCACCCAGTGAATCACCCACTCACACATCTATGTACAGAGTCACACACACCCCACCCACACAAACACTCAGGCAGCCATACAGATACTCAGAGAACCAATCAATAACCCATATAGACACTCATGTAGCTATTCGCAAATCCATGCACCCACTTACACACCAACAAACAGACGGATACAGACATTCACACAGTTTAGTCACTAACCCATGCATTCAGTAAGATACGTTTAATCACTCACTTGTAGAGTCAGTCACTGACGTACTAAATCATCCATTCAGACACTTATACACCCACTCATTCTTCAATACGCCTTTCCCTATATATATTAAACATATTTAAACTTTACAGAAACTCACAGTCACTGGATGATGTCATCAGTGATGTCATCAGTGATGTCATTTGAGATGTCATCAGTGATGTCATCAGTGATGTCACTGACCATGTCATGAGTGATGTAATATGTGACGTCATCAGCAGTGCATTGCGGGGCGCGAGTTATAGTTAGCTGAACTAACTATAACGGGGGAATTTCACGGGTTTTGTACGAGTGCAATGTCCAACTAACTATAACTGTCCCTAAAACCTATGGTTTTTCTGTGAATTTCAAAGGTTTTTAAATGCAAATTTCTAACTATAACGTGTCTGAAACCTATGGTTTTTTCAGTGAATTTCAAAGGTTTTTTAAATGCTAATTTCTAACTATAACGTGCCTGAAACCTATGGTTTTTTCAGTGAATTTCAAAGGTTTTTTAAATGCTAATTTCTAACTATAACGTGTCTGAAACCTATGGTTTTTTCAGTGAATTTCAAAGGTTTTTTAAATGCTAATTTCTAACTATAACGTGCCTGAAACCTATGGTTTTTTCAGTGAATTTCAAAGGTTTTTTAAATGCTAATTTCTAACTATAACGTGCCTGAAACCTATGGTTTTTTCAGTGAATTTCAAAGGTTTTTTAAATGCTAATTCCTAACTATAACATGTCTGAAACCTATGGTTTTTTTCAGTGAATTTCCAAGGTTTTGTAAATGACAATTTTTAAATGTATTAATTGTTATCTTTATTTTTTTGATACTGATTTACTACATTTTTTTAAACTATTTATTTTTTAAATTACATTGTAATTACATTATACATTACATTACAAAATATACTTTCTCAGAATAAATTCTTTGCAAATAGGCAATAGACTTTTAAGTACAGTAGTTACAGTTGTTGCAATGGGCAACACAATTTCAAACACAATGCAACATTGAGCTCAATGTGAATTTCTAGTTAAATGCAATTAGTTACTTTATGGATTACTTTTCTAACCACAGGATTGGATCCTAGATTCAGTCCTGGGACATCGCCTGTAAACAGTTGAGTAAAAGCGTTTTGGTTACAGTACTGATTTTTAAGGAATATTATTGTATTTTAAAAGTTGACACTTAGAAACTTTTTCACATAGAATCACCAATGTTATCCTAAGGCAGGAAATTCACTTAGCAGGTAAATAGTGTTATCGTTACTTTTTCTTACTCAGTGGTGGATCCTGGATCCAGCACTGGTGCATCTCCTGTAAACAGTTGAAATAATGCGTTTAAGTCATACAGGCGATTTTTAAGGAATATTTGTAGTTTGTGAAAATCGACACTTTGAAACTTTTCTGCTGAAAACCAGACAATGGATTCCTATGGAAGGAAATACAAGTTACTGGTAAGTACGGTTAGAATTACTTTTCAGGGTCAGTGCTGGGCTAAAAGATGCAGCACTGGGTTCTCTCCTGATAACAGGTGAGTAAATCGGAATTCGTAGCTCGGCTGATTTTAGAGGAATATTATAAAGTTCCAAAACTCCACACTTGAAAGAATTTCCAAGTGAAACCAGTCAATGTTAGCCTATGGAAGGAAATTCAAGTTACTGGTAAGTACGGTTAGAATTACTTTTCAGGGTCAGTGCTGGGCTAAAAGATGCAGCACTGGGTTCTCTCCTGATAACAGGTGAGTAAATCGGAATTCGTAGTTCGGCTGATTTTAGAGGAATATTATAAAGTTCCAAAACTCCACACTTAGAAGAATTTCCAAGTGAAACCAGTCAATGTTAGCCTATGGAAGGAAATTCAAGTTACTGGTAAGTACGGTTAGAATTACTTTTCAGGGTCAGTGCTGGGCTAAAAGATGCAGCACTGGGTTCTCTCCTGATAACAGGTGAGTAAATCGGAATTCGTAGTTTGGCTGATTTTAGAGGAATATTTGCACAATGGTGAAGGAAGGGGGTGGGGCCTGAGGTGACATGTCTGCAAACACGCCCTGTGGCGCGTTTTAAGTTGGAGAATTAATTCCTCCTCAATCCCGAGGGTCCCTAGGGGCCAACTAGCCCACCAGGTACCTCCAGTATGCGCCAGAGAGCTGCGTTGCAGAGAGGTGTTCAGAGGCCACGCCCTTTTTGCACCTCTCTGCAACGCAGCTCTGTGGTGCTTTCTGGACGTACCTGGTGGGCTAGTTGTCCCCAGGGACCCTCAGGATTGAAGGGGATTTAATTCCCCATCTTAAAACACGCCACGGGGCCGGTTTGCACACATGTCATCTCAAGCCCCGCCCCCTCCCTTCACCACTGTGCAAACGCGCCCAGTGGTGCGTTTTAAGTTGGGGGATTAAGTCCCCTTGAATCCTGAGGGTCCCTGGAGTCCAACTATCCCACCATGTACCTCCAAAAAGCGCCCCAGAGCTGCGTTGCAGAGAGGTGTAGAAAGGGGCGTGGCCTCTATACACCTCTCTGCAACGCAGCCCCCTGGCGCATACTGGAGGTTCCTGGTGGGCTAGTTGGCCCCCAGGGACCCCCAGTATTCAAGGGGAATTTGTTCCCCATCTGCAAACGCGCCAGGGGCCGCGTTTGCAGAGTGGTGAAAGAAGGGGGCGTGGCCTCCAACGCGATGCCGGTGTTGTTTCTTTTTTTTTTTTTTTTTTTAAGAAGGGGGCTGTGTGGCCCCCTTCTTTTTCTAATTTATTGGTCCTGGGGACCCCATCCCCCAGGGCCTGCCCCTATTTATTTAAAAAAAAAAAAATTGGAAGGGGGCCGCGTGGCCCCCTCCCGAGGCCTTAATCGGCCCCGGCGACCCCATCCCCGGGGCATGGCCTTTTTTTTTTTTTTATTGTTTTGGAGGGGGGCTGCGTTGCCCCCCTCCTCAGGCCACTTATGGCCCCGGGGACCCCATCCCCCGGGGCCGGCCTTTGGTTTTTTTTTGTTAAAATTTTGGGGAAGGGGGCTGCATGGCCCCCCTCCCGGGCCACTACTTGCCCCGGGGACCCCATCCCCCGGGGCTGGCCTCTCTGTTGGGGACTGTGGGGGTCCCCAATCCCCCACAGTCCCGCCGGCTCCCGCGTCCCTTGGGAGCCGGCATTGCTTTTCCACATGGGGAGCTGCTAAGATGCAGCTCCCCATGTGGAAAGCAATTTGCTTTGGATACTGGAAGCGAGAGCAGGCTCCCTGCTCTCGCTCCAATATCCAAAGCAGTTTGCTATGACAGGACGGGAGCCGCGAGGCTCCCGTCCTGTCATAGCAAACTACAGTGTCCCGGGGTTAGGCACCCGGGACACTGCAGGAGCTGGCCCTGTGGGGTGGCGGTCCCCAGGGCCATCAAGGGCTCCAGGAGGGGGTCCGCGCGGCCCCCCTCCCTTGAATTGCACAGCCCCGGGGAGGTGGTGGTCCCCGGGGCTCTGGGGGTCCGTAACGGACCCCCAAATTAAATATTTAGTGCCCGGGGAGGTGGCGGTCCCCGGGGCATGTGGGGGCTCAAGCCCCCACATAGGTTATTTTAAAAAATAAAAAGAAGCCCCGGGGGTGGCGGTCCCCGGGGCTGCGGGAGGGCCGAGAGCCCTCCCGCATTATTTTTATTAAAGCCCCGGGGGTGGGGGTCCCCGGGGCTTGGGGGCCTTAGAGGCCCCCCACATCATAAAACTTACCCTCCCATGCCCCCGGGACTTGGCCCACCCGGGGGCCAATTACCAAAAAAGCGCGGGAGACCGCGCTTCGTTTTTTTTTTCCGGCAGGATCCGCGCACCGTAAGCGCATCCTGTGGTTTTTTGGGCCCTGGGGGTCCTTGTAGGACCCCCTGAGCAGGCCTAGGGGGTCAGGGTGTTTCTACCCTGCCCCCTTTTTGCGTATTGCGTACTTTTTTACTGCTTTCTTGTTCCTCGGTTCTACCGAGGAACAAGATGGCTGCCAACACTTCCTGATTTGGAGTGTTGACAGCCAATTAGCATGCAGCTCGTGGTCGGGAGGGTGCGCGGATCCTCCGTGCCTCTAAATATCGAAACTTTTATTTTGGATTTTCTCAGCAACTACTGAACGGGTTTACACCATTTTTAAAAAGGGTGCTTTCTGAACCAAGCACTACCTTTTTGCCAAATTTGGTGTAATTCCGTTCAGCAGTTCGGGCTGTAGCCGTGGCTAAAATTTCCTATGGGAATTAACATGGAGAAAACGGAGAAAAAGTGTTTTGGGACCCCCCTTTTTTCTCGGCCCCCGCTTGACGAATCAACCCGAGACTTTCAGGGTAGGAGCGGAGCAGAGCGCCCCAACAAGTTGGAAGCTTTCGCGAAGATTCGTCAACCGGCGCAAGAGTTATTTCAAATAGAATGTTGCGGATTTCCTATGGATAAAGGTCCTAACTATAACTATCTACTGGCGACCGCCAGTAGATAATATATAGATATATATCTATATCTATATCTATATATATATCTATATCTATATCTATCTATATATATATATATATATATATATATATATATATATATATATATATATATCTACTTGCGGTCGCCAGTAGATAGTTATAGTTAGGACCTATTTTCCATAGGAAATCCATAACATTCTATTTGAAATAACTCTTGCGTCGGTTGACGAATCTTCGCGAAATTTTCAAACTTTATGGCCCGCTCCGGTCCGCTCCTACCCTGAAAGTTTCGGAGTGATTCGTCAAGCGGGGCCGAGAAAAAAGGGGGTCCCAAAACGTGTTTTCCCCATTTATTTTCCCATAGGAAACTTTAGCCACGGCTACAGCTCGAACTGCTGAACGGAATTACACCAAATTTGGCAAAGAGGTAGTTCTTGGTTCAGAAAGAACCCTTTTGTTAAATGGTGTAAATCCGTTCAGTAGTTGCTGAGAAAATCAAAAGTAAAATCACATATATATCTATGGCCGCGTAGGGTCCGCGTACCCTCCCGATCACGAGCTGCATGCTAATTGGCTGTCAACACTCCAAATCAGGAAGTGTTGGCAGCCATTTTGTCCCTCGGTAGAACCGAGGCAGAGAAACAAGTGCGCAAAACGCACAAAGGGGGCAGGGTAGAAACACCCTGACCCCTAGGTCTGCTCAGGGAGTCCCACAAGGACCCCTGGGCAGAAAAAGCATTTAAAAAAAAATCGGTGGGATGCGCTTAGGGTGCGCGAATCCCGCCATAAAAAAAAAATTGAAGCGCGGTCTCCCGCGCTTCTATGTTATTTTGCCCCCGGGTGGGCCAAGTCCGGGGGCATGCGGGGGGTGGGTTTATAGTTAATGGGGGGCCTCTAAGGCCCCCCAAGCCCTTGGGACCGCCACCCCCCAGGGCTTTCTAATAAAAATGGTGCGGGAGGGCACTGTGCCCTCCCGCAGCCCCGGGGACCGCCACCCCCGGGGCTTTTTAAAAAAATTAATACCTGTGTGGGGGCTCCAGCCCCCACACACCCGAGGCCCGCCACCTCCCGGGGCAGTAAAAAATTTAAAATGGGGGTCCGTTTCAGACCCCGAAGCCCCGGGGACCACCACCTCCCTGGGGCTTTGCAGAAGTGGGGAGGGGGGGCCGCGCGGCCCCCCTCCTGGAGTCTGTGGTGGCCCTGGGGACCGCCACCCCCAGGGCCTGCTCCTGCAGTGTCCCGGGGTGCCTACCCCGGGACACTGCTGTTTGCAATGGCAGGACGGGAGCCTCGCGGCTCCCGTCCTGTCATTGCAAACTTGCTTTGCTTCATTGAAGCGAGAGCAGGAAACCTGCTCTCGCTTCAATGAAGCAAAGCAGAATTGCTTTCCATAAGGGAGCTGCATGTCAGCAGCTCCCCTTATGGAAAGCAATGCCGGCTCCCGCAGGACGCGGGGAGCCGGCGGGACCGTGTGGGGATTGGGGACCCCCCCACGGTCCCCAACGAGTGGCCAGGCCCTGGGGGATGGGGTCCCCGGGGCCATTAGTGGCCCGGGAAAGGGGCCACGCAGCCCCCCTCCCCAGAAATAAAAAAATAATTAAAACAAAAAACAAAAAACGTAAAGGCCGGCCCCGGGGGATGGGGTCCCTGGGGCCTTAAATGGCCTGAGGAGGGGGGCCACGCAGCCCCCCTCCAAAGATTTAAAGAAAAAAAAAAAGAGGGCATGCCCCGGGGGATTGGGTCCCCGGGGCCAATAGAGACCCAGGAAAGGGGGGCCACGCGGCCCCCTTCCAGGTTTTTTTTTTTTAAACAAAAAAAATCCTCAGGCCCCGGGGAATGGGGTCCCCGGGGCCAAAAGTGGCAGAGGGAAGGGGGGCCATGCAGCCCCCCTCCCATACAAAAAAAAAAAAAAAAGACCGGCATCGTGCCGGAGGCCTCACCCCCTCCCTGCAGCAGTCTGCAAACGCTCCCCCTGGCGCATTTTAAGAAGGGGAAGTAATTCCCCTTGAATACTGGGGGTCCCTGGGGGCCAACTAGCCCACCAGGAACCTCCAGTATGCACCAGGGGGCTGCGTTGCAGAGAGGTGTATAGAGGCCACGCCCCTTTCTACACCTCTCTGCAACGCAGCTCTGGGGCGCTTTTTGGAGGTACATGGTGGGATAGTTGGACTCCAGGGACCCTCAGGATTCAAGGGGACCTAATCCCCCAACTTAAAACGCGCCACGGGGCGCGTTTGCACAGTGCTGAAGGGAGGGGGCGGGGCTTCAGGTGACATGTGTGCAAACAGGCCCCGTGGTGCATTTTAAGATGGGGAATTAAATCCCCTTCAATCCTGAGGGTCACTGGGGGACAACTAGCCCATCAGGTACGTCCAGAAACGCCACAGAGCTGCGTTGCAGAGAGGTGTAAAGGGGCGTGGCCTCTGAACACCTCTCTGCAACGCAGCTCCCTGGTGCATACTGGAGGTACAGGGTGGGCTAGTTGGACCCCAAGGACCCTCGGGATTGAGGAGGAATTAATTCTCCAACTTAAAACGCGCCACAGGGCGTGTTTGCAGACATGTCACCTCAGGCCCCACCCCCTTCCTTCACCATTGTGCAAAAATTCCTCTAAAATCAGCCGAACCAAGAATTCCGATTTACTCACCTGTTATCAGGAGAGACCTCAGTGCTGCATCTTTGAGCCCAGTACTGATCCTGAAAAGTAATTTTAACCGTACTTACCAGTAACTTGAATTTCCTTCCATAGGATATCATCGACTGGTTTCACTTGGAAATTCTTCTAAGTGTGGAGTTTTGGAACTTTATAATATTCCTCTAAAATCAGCCGAACTACGAATTCCAATTTACTCACCTGTTATCAGGCGAGACCTCAGTGCTGCATCTTTGAGCCCAGTACAGATCCTGAAAAGTAATTCTAACCGTACTTACCAGTAACTTGAATTTCCTTCCATAGGCTAACATTGACTAGTTTCACTTGGAAATTCTTCTAAGTGTGGAGTTTTGGAACTTTATAATATTCCTCTAAAATCAGCCGAACTACGAATTCCGATTTACTCACCTGTTATCAGGAGAGAACCCAGTGCTGCATCTTTTAGCCCAGCACTGACCCTGAAAAGTAATTTTAACCGTACTTACCAGAAACTTGAATTTCCTTCCATAGGCTAACATTGACTGGTTTCACTTGGAAATTCTTCTAAGTGTGGAGTTTTGGAACTTTATAATATTCCTCTAAAATCAGCCGAACTACGAATTCCGATTTACTCACCTGTTATCAGGAGAGACATCAGTGCTGCATCTTTGAGCCCAGTACTGATCCTGAAAAGTAATTTTAACCGTACTTACCAGTAACTTGAATTTCCTTCCATAGGATATCATTGCCTGCTTTTTGCTGAAAAAGTTTCTGTCGATTTTTGAAACTTACAAATATTCCTCTAAAATCAGCAGAACTACGAATTCCGATTTACTCACCTGTTATCAGGAGAGACCTCAGTGCTGCATCTTTGAGTCCAGTACTGATCCTGAAAAGTAATTTTAACCGTACTTACCAGTAACTTGAATTTCCTTCCATAGGCTAACATTGACTGGTTTCACTTGGAAATTCTTCTAAGTGTGGAGTTTTGGAACTTTATAATATTCCTCTAAAATCAGCCGAACTACGAATTCCGATTTACTCACCTGTTATCAGGAGAGAACCCAGTGCTGCATCTTTTATCCCAGCACTGACTCTGAAAAGTAATTCTAACCGTACTTACCAGTAACTTGTATTTCCTTCCATAGGAATCCATTGTCTGGTTTTCAGCAGAAAAGTTTCAAAGTGTCGATTTTTACAAACTACAAATATTCCTTAAAAATCGCCTGTATGATTTAAATGCATTCTTTCAACTGTTTATAGGAGATGCACCAGTGCTGGATCCAGGATCCACCACCGAGTAAGAAAAAGTAACGATAACACTACTTACCTGCTAAGTGAATTTCCTCCCGTAGGATAACATTGGTGATTCTATGTGAAGAAGTTTCTAAGTGTCAACTTTTAAAATACAATAATATTCCTTAAAAATCACTACTGTAATCAAAACGCTTTTACTCAACTGTTTACAGGAGATGTCCCAGGACTGAATCTAGGATCCAGTCCTGTGGTTAGAAAAGTAATCCATAAAGTAACTAATTGCATTTAACTAGAAATTCACATTGAGCTCAATGTTGCATTGTGTTTGAAATTGTGTTGCCCATTGCAACAACTGTAACTACTGTACTTAAAAGTCTATTGCCTATTTGCAAAGTATTTAAACTAAAGTAATTCATTCTGAGAAAGTATATTTTGTAATGTAATGTATAATGTAATTACAATGTAATTTAAAAAATAAAATATCTAAAAATAAATAGTTTAAAAAAATGTAGTAAATCAGTATCAAAAAAATATATATAACAATTAATACATTTAAAAATTGTCATTTACAAAACCTTTGAAATTCACTGAAAAAAACCATAGGTTTCAGACATGTTATAGTTAGGAATTAGCATTTAAAAACCTTTGAAATTCACTGAAAAAACCATAGGTTTCAGACACGTTATAGTTAGAAATTAGCATTTAAAAAACCTTTGAAATTCACTGAAAAAACCATAGGTTTTAGGGACAGTTATAGTTAGTTGGACATTGCACTCGTACAAAACCCGTGAAATTCCCCCGTTATAGTTAGTTCAGCTAACTATAACTCGCGCCCCGCAATGCACTGCTGATGACGTCACATATTACATCACTCATGACATGGTCAGTGACATCACTGATGACTTCTCAAATGACATCACTGATGACATCACTGAAGACATCATCCACGTCATAATCTGATGCACCTCCTCACACCCTAATATAACCTTTGATACACCCACTCTAAATAACAGACTGCCATTCGCAAAACCATAGACACTGCAACACCAATAACTACATACCCACTCACTGATTCTTAGGTCTACACACACACATCCACTAACTCACCCGTACAGTCACTCATACTTACGGTCACTCAGTACAGGACTATCATATGCACTCATACTCCTATATAGACACTCAAACACCGCCACTCATCCATAGAGGTACTCACACACCTAGTCAGTCATGCAAATAATTAAACACACTGCCATTTACTCACCTATACAGTTATACACACACCAGCTCACTTACTCACACAAATACTAGCACATTCTTACGCTCTTATACGATCACTGATACAAGCACACACTCATCCATACAGTCACTCTCACAATCACACACTCTCACTTATAGCTATTTATATACTCCAACACACATATATACTGCCTTTCACATATGTAGTTACTCACACATGTACCACTGGGACATACATTCACTCACTAACACACTCTTACACACACTTACCCACCCATACAGTCTATCACAGATGCACTCTTGAAACCATCCACCCAGTGAATCACCCACTCACATATCTATGCACAGTCGTACACACCCCACCCACACAAACACTCAGGCACCCATACAGATACTCAGACAACCAATCAATAACTCATATAGACACTCATGTAGCTATTCACAAACCCATGCAGCCACTTACACAGCAACAGACAGACGGATACAGACATTCACCCAGTTTAGTCACTAACCCATGCATTCAGTAAGATACGTTTAATCACTCACTTATAGTTAGTCACACACCTTCTAAATCATCCATTCAGACACTTATACACCCACTCATTCTTCAATACGCCTTTCCCTATATATATTAAACATATTTAAACTTTACAGAAACACACAGTCACTGGATGATGTCATCAGTGATGTCATCAGTGATGTCACTGACCATGTCATGAGTGATGTAATATGTGACGTCATCAGCAGTGCATTGCGGGCGCGAGTTATAGTTAGCTGAACTAACTATAACGGGGGAATTTCACGGGTTTTGTACGAGTGCAATGTCCAACTAACTATAACTGTCCCTAAAACCTATGGTTTTTTCAGTGAATTTGTAAGGTTTTTTAAATGCTAATTTCTAACTATAACGTGCCTGAAACCTATGGTTTTTTCAGTGAATTTCAAAGGTTTTTTAAATGCTAAATCCTAACTATAACATGTCTGAATTTTTTTCAGTGAATATATATATATATCACGCAAAGTACATCCAAATGCTGTAACTGCATTCACCAAAGATGCAACGGACTCCGATATTTTGCTGGTGCTCAAATTGTATTAGTATCGCTCGTGCTTCCCATGACGCGTTTCGGCCATGCCCTGTGGCCTTGATCACATGATCACGCTGCGTCTTTGAAACCCTTTTAAAGGGAACACTATACCCCACATGATTGTCGACATCATCTATCATAGAAATAGAGGACATACTGTGGCTAAGAATTGCATGTATCTAGATAACTGATTGTGTTCTATTAAAACAGTTTATCAGAACACATTATACGAATAATAATCATTGCGTTATGCAGCATAATATCATCTTTGAATAGACTGTGCAAAACCGCAAATACTGTTCTGCCTTGGTGCTTCGATGTACAAATACATTCAGTAGTACTATGATGTGCAAATATGCATAAATAGCCCTCTTCATTGTGCAAAAATACGCATTATACATACTAAAGTGCTTGGATGTGCAAATCCGCTCAAGCAGCATTGTGTACTGTGCAAAATACGCATATTTGATATTAGTCGGACCATGTCCACTAATGATATAATATCATATTGTGCAAATACGCTAAATTACAGAAATGTTCTGGGCAATTATTACAGTACTACGATAATATAATGTGCAAAATACGCTAAATATGCATTCTATGCTCTACCCCAGTATACATAAATGTAACTAGCATTTGAATACCTCGTCCGTAAAGTACCTAGATATCATTGATGTGCCAATGCGGTAAAAGTTAAAATAATCAAGCTTTATGTGAAAACAAACCTATAGTTCATGCAGTATTCGGTTCACAATGGTACCCAGTGCAACGTAATGTGATGCTATTAAGGCCAATCAATGCCGTACTACTAACTGTCACTTTGTCTACTCGTATAGATCATTGCATGTATACAAATATACTAACATTTAATGCACTCTGTAGTAGGTATATATGAGCACAGTTATTGTATCAGACTACATAAACCACAGATTATATATATATTCACTGAAAAAACCATAGGTTTCAGGGACGTTATAGTTAGAAATTAGCATTTAAAAAACCTTAGAAATTCACTGAAAAAAACAGATTTCAGGGACGTTATAGTTAGTTGGACATTTCACTCGTACAAAACCAGAGAAATTCAGCCGTTATCGTTAGTTGAGCTAACTATAACTTGCGCCCCTGCAATACACTGCTGATGACGTCACATATTACATCATTCATGACATGGTCAGTGACATCACTGATGACATCTCAAGTGACATCGCTGATGACATCATCCAGTGACTGTGTGTTTCTGTAAAGTTTAAATATGTTTTATATATATAAATGCCAAGGTGTATTGAAGAATGAATGGGTGTATGAGTGTCTGAATGGATGATTTAGTAGGTGCGTGACTGACTGTATAAGTGAGTGATTAAACATATCTTACTGAATGCATGGGTTAGTGACTAAACTGTGTGAATGTCTGTATCAGTCTGTTAGTTGGTGTGTAAGTGGCTGCACGGGTTGGTGAGTAGCTACATGAGTGTCTATATGGGTTATTGAATGGTTTTCTGAGTATCTGTATGGGTGCCTGAGTGTCTGTGTGGGTGGGTGGGGACTGTGTGACTCTGTGCAGAGATGTGTGAGTGGGTGATTCACTGGGTGTATGGGTTCAAGACTGCATGTGTGAAGGGCTGTATGGGTGGGTGAGTGTGTGTATGGGTGTGTTGGTGAGTGAATAGATGTCTCAGTGGTACATGTGTGAGTAACTACATATGTGAAAGGCAGTATATGTGAGTGCTGGAGTATATAAATGACTATATGTGAGAGTGAGTGGCTGTATGAATGAGTGTGTGCTTGTATCAGTTATTGTATAAGAGAGTAAGTATGTGTTAGTATCTGTATGAATAAGTGAGGTGGTGTGTGTATAACTGTATAGGTGAGTAAATGGGAGTGCGATTGATTCTTTGCATGACTGACTAGGTGTGCGAGTAACTCTATGGATGAGTGGCGGTGTGTGAGTGTCTGTATAGGTGTATGAGTGCATATGATAGTGCTGTATTGATGAGTGACTGCATGTATGAGTGACTGTATGGGTGAATGAGTGGATGTGTGTGTAGACCTAGGAATCAGTGAGTGGGTATGTAGTAACTGGTATTGGTGTGTCTATGGTTTTGAAAATGGTAGTCTGTATTTTAGAGTGGGTGTATCAAAGGTTATATTAGGGTATGAGGAGGTGCATCAGATTATCACGTGGATGATGTCATCAGTGATGTCATCAGTGATGTCACTGACCATGTCATGAATGATGTAATATGTGACGTCATTAGCAGTGCATTGCGGGGGCGCGAGTTATAGTTAGCTCAACTAACTATAACGGCCGAATTTCTCTGGTTTTGTACGGGTGAAATGTCCAACTAACTATAACGTCCCTGAAACCTGTGGTTTTTTCAGTGAATTTCTAAGGTTTTTTAAATGCTAATTTCCAACTATAACGTCCCTGAAACCTATGGTTTTTTCAGTGACATTCAAGGTTTTTTAAATGCTAATTTCTAACTATAACGTCCCTGAAACCTATGGTTTTTTAGTGAATTTCAAAGGTTTTTTAAATGCTAATTTCTAACTATTCCTACAGAGGTAGGACATGTGCAGAAAGAGGAAGAAAAGCGTAGAAAGAAGCAAGAGAAATACAGAAAGAGGCAACAGAAGTCCAGAAAGACGAAGAAAGGTGCAGAAAGAAGCAAGAGATATGCAGAAAGAACCAACAGAGGTGCAGAAAGAGGCCTTGTTGCAAAGTCATCCTGTGCCCCCAAATTTTTGCTGACTGGTACTGGTGGTAACTGACTGACTAACCAGGCCCGTAGCCAGTGCTATCCTGAAAGACACTTAGAATACAGTGAAAACACCTATATACACTAGGGTACACTATGGGTTGGGGTACCCCTGTGATTGGCATGACCTCTCCTGTAAGGCCCTAGTACATAATAGGGCAGGGGGATTAAAACTACCTCTAAGTCAGAGGTGCAGAAAGAGGAAAGAGAAGTTCAGAAAGAAGCAACAGAGGTGCCGAAAGACGCAAGAGAGTTGCATATAGAAGCAAGTGAAGTGCAGAAAGAGGTAAGAGAATTGCTGTAAGAAGCAACAGAGGTGCAGAAAGAAGCAAGAGAAGTGCAGAAAGAGGCAAGTGAGGTGCAGAAATAAGCAAGAGCAGTACAGAAAGAACCAACAGAGGTGCAAAAAGAGGTAGGAAGGGGTGCACAAAGAAGCAAGAGAGGTACAGAAAGAGGCAGGAGGGGTGCAGAAAGAAGGAAGAGAAGTGCAGAAAGAAGTAACAGAGGTGCTGAAAGAGGCGCGAAGGGTGCAGAAAGAGCAAGCGAAGTGCAGAAAGAGGCAACAGAGGTACAGAAAGAGGCAAGAGAGGTGCATAAACAGGCAGGAAAGGTGCAGAAAGAGGTAACAGGGGTGCAGAAAGAGGCAAGAGATCTGCAGAAAAAAGCAACAGAGGTGCTGAAAGAGGCAAGTGAGGTGCAGAAAGAAGCAGGAGAGGTGCAGAGACAGGTAGGAAAGGTGCACATAGAAGGAACAGGGGTGCAGAAAGAGAAAAGAGGGGTGCAGAAAGAGGCAAGAGATATGCAGAAAAAAGCAACAGAGGTGCTGACAGAGGCAAGTGAAGTGCAGAAAGAGGCAAGAGATCTGCAGAAAAAAGCAACAGTGGTGCTGAAAGAGGCAAGTGAGGTGCAGAAAGAAGCAAGAGAGGTGCAGAAAGAAGCAAGAGAGGTGCAGAAAGAAGCAACAGAGGTGCAGAAAGAGGCAAGAGAGGTGCAGAAACAGGCAGGAGAGGTGCAGAAAGAGGGAATAGGGGTACAGAAAGAGGGAATAGGGGTGCAGAAAGAGGCAAGAGAGGTGCAGAAAGAGAAAAGAGGGGTGCAGAAAGAGGCAAGAGGTCTGCAGAAAAAAGCAACAGAGGAGCTGAAAGAGGCAAGTGAGGTGCAGAAAGAGGCAAGAGATCTGCAGAAAAAAGCAACAGAGGTGCTGAAAGAGGCAAGTGAGGTGCAGAACGAAGCAAGAGAGGTGCAGAAAGAAGCAACAGAGGTGCAGAAAGAGGCAACAGAGGTGCAGAAAGAGGCAAGAGGGGTGCAGAAAGAGGAGAGAGAAGTGCAGAAAGAAGCAAAAGAGGTGCTCAAAGAGGCAAGAGAGATTCACAAAGAGGCAAGAGCAGTGCAGAAAGAACCAAGAGAAGTGCAGAAAGAAGCAACAGAGGTGCTGAAAGAGGCAAGAGTGGTGCAGAAAGAGGGAAGAGAGGTGTAGAAAGAGGCAAGAGAGTTGCACAAAGAGGGAAGAGTAATGCAGAAAGAGGCAAGATGGGTGCAGAAAGAAGCAAGAGAAGTGCAGAAAGAAGCAACAGAGGTGCAGAAAGAGGCAAGAGGGGTGCAGAAAGAGGAAGATAAGTGCAAAAATTAAGCAACAGAGGTGCAGAAGGCGGAAAGAGAAGTGCAGAAACAGGCAAAAGAGGTGCAGAAAGAAGCAAGAGCAGTGCACAATAGAACCAACAGAGGTGCAGGAGGCAAGAGGGGTGCAGAAAGAGGCAAGAGGGGTGTAGAAATTTGCAAGAGAGGTGCAGAAAGAAGCAAGAGCAGTGCAGTAAGAAACAACAGAGGTACAGAAGGAGGCAAGAGGGGTACAGAAACGGGCAAAAGAAGTGCATAAACAAGCAAAAGAGATGCGGAAAGAGGCAAGAGGGGTGCAGAAAGAGGCAAGAGAGGTGCAGAAAGAGGCAAGAGAGGTGCAGAAAGAAGCAAGAGAGGTGCACAAAGAGGGAAGAAGGGTGTAGAAAGAGACAAGAGGGGTACAGAAAGAAGCAAGTGAGGTGCAGAAAGAGGCAAGAGAGGTGCAGAAAGTAGAAGAGATGTTCAGAAAGAGGCAAGAGAAGTGCAGAAAAAGAAAGAAATGTGCAGAAAGAAGCAACAGAAATGCAGAAAGAGGCAAGAGAGGCGCAGAAAAAAGCAAGAGTGGCTTGCACACCATTAGTGCCAATTTAACACCCACATTTAGCAATAAGTAACAGGTGACCATTCTAGGTTTGCATCGTGCCTTCCACTACGCTGTAACACATGTTGCTACATTTTTGGGAGCGTTTCAGCCGTTTGAGCTAGAAACAAGGCTTTTTTTGTTCAAATCTGCAGATTAGGGAGCAGATGATGGATTATGCGGAAAATTTATAAATGTGCGAAAGTCGGTGCAGCCAAACAGTTGCATAATTCCAGTGGCCCTGCTCATACCTCTGACTAGGTCCACAAGTGCTCCTCAGTGATTCCTTCTTTTTTTGTCTCACTGAGTTCATAGTTGAGCTTTTATGGAAACGAGGAAGACTAAACCTGAGGTTACCACTCCACAACACAGACTACCATACCACATAATTACTCTCCATAGCACATAATCCCACTCTACATAATTCCTATACACTAAATACCACATACTTTCTATCCACATAATTTCACTGCACAACATACCACATAATTCCACTACACACAACGTACATCCACTCCACTCCCAAAAACATTAGTAAAAAACTTTTACATTTACAATGCCAATAGCTCTAACTCTCGCAAATGCAAAACCTATTACATTGCAAATGCTTCTTTAACTAGTAGTCACGTTTGCAGAGTGGTGGAGAAAGGGGGCTGGGCCTCCGACCAGTGCTCAGGAATTCCGCTGTGTAGGACTTACAGGAGGAACCAGGAGGGCTTCTTGGCCCCCAAAGTCCCTCAGGAGTAAAGTGGACTTCATCCCCCATCCCGTAGTCTGCCAATGTGTGAATGTGAGAGTGGTGTATGGATGCGTGTGTGCTTGTATCAGTTATTGTATAAGAGCGTAAGAATGTGCTAGTATTTGTATGAGTAAGTGAGCTGGTGTGTGTATAACTGTATAGGTGAGTAAATGGGTGTGTGATTAATTTTTTGCATGACTGACTAGGTGTGTGAGTACCTCTATGGATGAGTGGCGGTGTGTGAGTGTTTATATAGGTGTATGAGTGCATATGATAGTCCTGTACTGAGTGACTATAAGTATGAGTGACTGTACGGGTGAGTGAGTAGATGTGTGTGTGTAGACCTAAGAATCAGTGATTTGTTATGTAGTTATTGGTATTGGAGTGTGTATGGTTTTGAGAATGGCAGTCTGTAATTTAGAGTGGGTGTATCAAAAGTTATATTAGGGTGTGAGAAGATGCATGAAATTATCACATGGATGATGTCATCAGTGATGTCATTTGAGATGTCATCAGTGATGTCATCAGTGATGTCACTGACCATGTCATGAGTGATGTAATATGTGACGTCATCAGCAGTGCATTGCGGGGGCGCGAGTTATAGTTAGCTGAACTAACTACAACGGGGGAATTTCTATGGTTTTGTACGAGTGAAATGTCCAACTAACTATAACTGTCCCTAAAACCTATGGTTTTTTCAGTGAATTTCAAAGGTTTTTTAAATGCTAATTTCTAACTATAACGTGTCTGAAACCTATGGTTTTTTCACTGAATTTCAAAGGTTTTTTAAATGCTAATTTCTAACTATAACGTGCCTGAAACCTATGGTTTTTAAGTGAATTTCAAAGGTTTTTTAAATGCTAGTTTCTAACTATGCCTACAGAGGTAGGACATGTGAAGAAAGAAGAAAAACGCACAGAAAGAAGCAAAAGAAATGCAGAAAGAAGCAACAGAAGTCCACAAAGACGAAGAAAAGTGCAGGAAGAAGCAAAAGATGTGCAGAAAGAACCAACAGAGGAGCAGAAAGAGGCCTTGTTGCAAAATCATCATGTGCCCACAACTTTTTCAGACGGGTACTGGTGGTAACTGACTGACTAACCAGAGCCAGTGCTATGCTAAAAGACACAGTGAAAACACCTACATACACTAGGGAACACTATGCATTGGGGTACCCCTGTGATTAGCATGACCTCCTCTGTAAGTCCCTAGTACATAATAGGGCAGGGGGATTAAAACTACCTCTTAAAATGCACTACAGGGCGCGTTTGCACAGTGGTGACGGGAGGGGGGGCCTGAGGTGACATGTGTGCAAACGCGCCCCGTGGCGCGTTTTAAGTTGCGGGATTAAGTCGCCTTGAATCCTGAGGGTCCCATAAGACTACAGATAAAAACAATGCCTTACATTTCAAAAGCTTTCACCCTAAGAACCTCAAAGATAATTTACCATGTGGTCAATTTTAGAGAGTAAGATGCAGTTGCACCCGGAAGGAAGATTACGAACTACATGCTCACACTTTAATTGACAAATTAAAAGAGAAGGGTTACCCTCACAAATTGCTGAAGCATTCTTTGAAGATGGCTTGGTACACATCGAGGGAACAGTTACTGACAAAAAAGCCTAAGACACCGATGAACAGATTGGTGTGCGTATCAACCTATGGTCCCCACACCAATGCATTGAAAAGGATTATATGCCAAAATTGGCACCTCATTAAAGGAATGGAGTGGGGCTTTGACTTGCCATTATTTGCCTTAAAGAAGAATACTAGTATTGGACAACGAATAATCAGAGCCACTCACGCACAGCAAAAAACACCAGACAACTTACGCTTATGAATTTGAAACCCGTTCAAGGACATCACAAATGCGGAAATTGTACGGCTTGCAGTTCCACAATCGAAGGATCCATCTATACAGACGGTCAAGTACAATGGAGGCTAATGAGTTCTCTACTTGTAAAACAAAGAACGTGGTAACCTCAATAATCTGCCCCTGCCCCTGAATGTACATAGGCAAGACAAATCAGGAAGTCAAGCAAAGAATTGTCGAACACCGTTCTAGGTTGAAGAATAAAATTATGACTGCACCATTGGTCAGCCATTTTAATGAGATGAACCACAATGAAAAAGAATTGAAATGGACTGTCCTCAGTGTTATCAAGCCCAACCTTAGAGGTGGGGATGCAGAAACTCTATTGTTAAGAAGAGAGGCTTATTTGATTATGAAATTCAACACGGTAACAAGAGGCTTGAATGAAATGACTGAGATTAACAGACTATGAAACCAAGCAAGAACGAGTCAGCCAGACATGCTTAAGTGTCACACAGCAAGGATGCATATGCTTGAAGGGCACAATCTATACTAGACCGTGTGAAACAGAGTCTCCACAAAAGGTTAAAAAAAACTACGGAACCCAGCATGCAACAGGGCAGGAGAATCTGGGATCTCAGGCGTTTGATTAATCATGCCTGATTGACTCCCCTCTACTCAGTGGCTCACAAACAGAGATCTGAGCACGAGACGAAGAGCGATGAAGAACGGAATCGAATCGCACTGACGCTGGAGGCAAATAACCTCATGACATTGGTTTTAAACAACGTACGAGTTTCCTTTGTAAAAATTGCAACATAAATTCCACGTCAGGCTACATCATTGATAGATTGTTTTTTCACTCTGTAGGCGTGCCGGTACGGGATACATAAAAAACACACTTCGCGCTTAAAGAAAATTGAAGTCTTTGGAGCTTCATTAATTGGAGAAGGCAAGTTTGCACTATCCACTAATGGGGTAATGTGAGAAAAAGTTATGCGCACAGTAAACGAAATGCGCATACTTGGCCATGAGATGAGGGGGACGAGAACACAGTATAAATCCAATGAATGTTTAATCCAAATGAATTGATTCATGAATCAGTCCCCTTTTTAACATTGGAAAACATCAATTTCTTCTTAGAAAATCGTCGATACGCCACTGACATTTTGGATTTTGCCACAAGCGGTTCTGAACAAGAAATTCCCACTGACTCCTGACATCATGAGGAGAGTTTTTTTAGGGAGTAGAATACATTTCGAAAGAATTTTTAATTCACTGTTCCATATTACCTCTTGCAGAACTGACCAGATCCCGGTCCTGAGGAGGACCCCAACAATCACAGAGGGTTTGGAACGCGTTGACCCAGCTTCTGGGGGAAGAATATTTGCACCTAACCAGCATCAGCTAGGAGATATGGCAGGGTGTCTATTCCTTTTAGTAAAAAACATCTAGGGCTAGTGAGCCACAGTAGCTCACATCGGCAGGACACATAGAGTTACCAACCAAATGACATTTCCGCCAGGTGTTATGTTGTTTAAATGAAGGACTGGCCTACTTCACTATTTTTTTCAACTTGTAAAAACTGTATTGTTCTTTTTGTCATTATATGTGGTTATATTGGTTTTGATGTCAAAATATGTTTTGAAATATACATTTGAACCTTAAAAAAAAGTTTGCCCTTCAAAAGGACATGTGAGAAATGTTCTATACATTTTGAGATTATCATAGAATAAAAGTGAAATAAATCACAAGGGCCATTGAAAAGTAAATGTGTGGTCCTTTATGTTCGAATTGGGATACAGAATTGGGCACCTAGACACTGAATTTGTTTACACAATTAAAGGGGCCTAGTCTAGGTTGCTACTTACGGGCCCATCCCCCTCTTTTTCTTAATAGACTGAGAACTTATAGAGGGCCTCCGGGACCAGAAAGCAGCGGTGGGAGGCTCGGGCTCTGCATTAACGGGAGTGAGTTCCCACAAAGGGAATTACCACAAAGGGAATTGTACATCCCGGCTGGAATCGGATGGTGAAGGGGGAAAGCAGCAGGCACCAGCCACAAAAGCCAGGCACCATATGACGAACGGAGAGTTCGGAAATCCCAGACCTGCAGAAACACAGATAAGGGGGTGGGCAGGATTGGAGGAGGGACTGGTCGCCTCTACCCCCCCACGCGAGCAGAAGCAGGGTACAAGAGGGAGCAGCACAAGCGTCGACATAGCAGAAAAGTGCCCCCCGCCGGCTGAGAGGGGAATCCATAGGGCTGGACAGCATCCTCAGGGTGCCACAGTGAGGGAATAGTAGGCAGCAGAGATCCGATCCAGGATACAAACAAGAGAAACAAGGGCAAGACCAGCCCGCACCCAACGTAGGAACCTGCTCCGCAGGGAAGAAGAAAGAAACTAGGGATAGGGGGAGGACTAAAGGAGCAAGGCTTCCCATAGATACATCGGGAAGTGGTGTGAAAAAGTCCCCATAGCCGGCCCTCACCCTTAGCAAGATCGTCCCCACTGCATTGCGATTCCACAGAGCGGAGGAGCCATAACCCACGACCAGGAGGGCGAGAAAACAGAGCTTTTTACTGCCTGTACTGGTAACGGGATGGGCAGAACAGACGGCAAGCAGTCTAAGCTCTCCTTCGAATCCCGCAAACTGGCGCGATCCCACTCCAGGGACACGGAGGGGAGATGTCAGAGAGACCACTGGTCACAACAAACACCGCAGGGGGAGGACATGAAGACCCTTCTCTTAATGATGAAACAGAGCCGAACGTCCATCAAAACTATGATGAACTCAGTATGTCCGAGGGTTGACCTCCTAGCGCAAAAGCTTGAGAAACACGATAACAGGATACAAGAGACAGAACATAGAATATCGGAACTGGAGGACACATCTGACAGGAGGAAGGAACAATTGTCGCAAATGGAGCGACTCCTCAAGGTTATTGCAGCTAAAAACGAAGACTTGGAGGCGCGGTCGTGGCACAATAACATGCGCATTATGGGAGTGCCCGAAAGTGCGAACACAGGAAAGATGGAGGACTATGTGGAGCGAATGCTGACAACCCTGTTTGGTGCCGCAGCTTTTTCTGCGCAGTTGGTGGTCGAAAGGGCGCATCGCACACTGGGCCCCTGGCCCCCCCGGATGCCCCACCGAGGCCAATCGTGGCCCTTATTTTGAACTACCGGGATGTGGCCCTTCGACTATCCAGAGAGATGCAACAACTTAACTTCGAAGGGAACAGCATCTCTCTCTACCCTGATTTTCACAATAGCGGAGCAGGAGGCTAGAAAAAATGACTTGTCTGTCAAAAAAAGGCGGAGGCAGGCCCAAATAGACTATGCAATGTTGTACCCTGCACGCCTCCGGATCACTCACCAAGGGAAGCAACTTCTCTGCACTAACCCGCAGCAAGCAACGGACTTCCTAAAACAGGCTAGTCAAGCAGCAAAAGAGACTGAAGCTAGATGCTCTCCGAGACGCTCCCGATCCCCGATGTCGGAGCAGGACTAGGACCCCGTCCCATGGCGGAACTCTGGAACAGATCCTGGAATCTGGGCAGAGTGTATGGGGAAAAGAATGTGGAAAACGTATCCCCTGACATGCCCCGCTCTGGGCGGGTTCCTGTGGAAGCGGAATGGAACAAGCAAAGCCTACTCACACCAAAGACTGATGTGCTCTGCCGCTCACTGTGGCCCCCTATTCTTTCCACCTTAAACCATTGGGTTCAAATGGGACAGAATTGTGGCATCACTTGGGCACCCCCCCTCCAGCAATGTGGAAGGGGGATGGCTGTGATGCCCCCTGGAGACAGCTACCCCGGAAGGAGACCCCTACTGGATTGGCAGAACATTTCTCTTTATTTTCACTTTTTCTCTGTCTTTTGGGAGGTATCCTCATGGACTCAAGCATGCTGGCATTAGAACAACTAGTTTCTGGGGAGGGTGGGTATCTTTTCTCCGACAAGTTGGGGAGGTCATTGTGGGTTTTTCATTCTTCTTACTGCCATTCAGTGGTACCAGTTTGTGGGGGGGGGAAGGGAGTCTGTTATCTGACCAGTTGGGGATGTCGGTGAGGGCAGGGGAAAGAGGGGATGGTACATCTTTAACCTTGTACAGTACGAGACACTGGATGGAGACACACATAAAGCGGGTCAGCGGTAGCCCCTGGGTAAGGCACCCATCGCAAGCCTACAGGGATAGTCAAATACACTACCTATGATAAGTAAGCAGGGAATGAAGGGCATCAACCTATTAACGTGGAACATCAGAGGGCAAAAACAAAGACAAATCCTGGCTTATTTCGAGAGGCACGACACCCACATCGCTATGCTACAAGAGACACATTTTGGAGCGAGAGATGGGATGAGATTTGCCTCTTGCTGGGCGGAACATAGATGCCTGTCCAACTACTCCACATATGCCAGAGGTACATCAATCAATCAATCAATCAATCAGGGAATTGTAAGCGCGCTACTCACCCGTGAGGGTCTCAAGGCGCTGAGGGGGGGGGATGCGCAGATCCGTTCAGCCGAAGAACCAGGTCTTGAGGGTCTTCCTGAAGGTGTTCAGGTTGGGGGCGAGTCAGATGTCTGCCGGTAGCTTGTTCCAGGCTCTGGCTGCAATGTGGGAGAACGATCTTCCGCCTGCTCTGGCTCTGTGGATGCGAGGGGTTTCAGCCAGTGCAAGGTTGGCAGATCGGAGGTTTCTTTTGGGTACGTGGAAGTTTATTCTGTCGTTGAGGTATTTGGGTCCGTTGTTGTGTAGACATTTGTAGGCGTGAGTGAGGATTTTGAAGGTGATTCTCTTCTCCATGGGGAGCCAGTGGAGTCTCCGCAGGTGTCGGCTGTGTTCGTTCCGGGGGATGCCGAGGACGAGTCTGGCTGCGTTGTTCTGTATTGTCTGAAGTTTGCGGAGAAGGGACTTGTTGATGCCGGCGTAGAGAGCGTTTCCATAGTCCAGTCTGCTGGTGATGAGTGCGTGGGTGACTGTCTTCCTTGACTCCGGGGGGATCCATTTGAAGGTCTTTCGAAGGATGCAGAGGGTGTTTGAAACAGCTGGAGGCGACGGTGTTGACCTGTCGGTTCATGGTGAGTGATGAGTCGAGTCGAGTACGATGCCGAGGTTTTTATCGATACTTATAAAAAAAGGCACTTCAGATGTGGCAATGGGGTCGTAGCAAGACACACAGGGATGATACAGCATTATGTAGGGGAGCTGGTCACGTACTCTGTCACTTTGGTGTGCTGTTATGGCCCAAACGTGGACGACCCCTCTTTCATCAATATCCTATGCGGCAAGGTGCTTGACATAGGCTCCACATATGTAATCTGGGGGGGAGACTTCAATACTACACTGGATCCTCATAAGGACAGATCCAACCCTCAACCTCACCACTACACAGCTACACAGCGACAGCTGCACAATATAGCCAATGACCACAAGCTGATAGATGCATGGAGGCATATACATCCCCGGTCAGAGGAAGGTACTTATTACTCCGCAGTACACTCATCGTGGGCCCGGCTGGACTATTGGTTGGTCTCTAGAGGGATGGGCCCCTGGCTGGTACAAGTCAAACACCTAGCACGCACCTTTTTGGATCACTCCCCGGTGCGCATAACACTTGTTCCGCCTGTAGGCTGTACGCCACGGGCTGCTTGGCGACTCCACCCAACAATGTTATTAGACACTCCCTTTAGAGAGGAGGTGGGGCAAGAAATACCAGATTTGTTTCATAGAAATACGTAGTCGGTCCCTCGCATAACAACAGTGTGGGAGGCTTTCAAGGTCACCATATGTGGCATATGCATGGCGAAGGGAGGAGGTGTGTTGAGGGACATACGGAAAGCCCTCACCCGTCTAGAGACAGAGCTAAAACTACTAGATGAAGAACTCTCACACTACCCGTCTGGAGAGACCAAAAAGAATATCAGGGATAAATTGACTGAATATGGTGAGACGACAGAGAGAGAATCCCGGTTTCGTGGGAAGTACTTCAGGTCCCGTAGATACGGAGAAGGAGAGAGGCCTGGAAAGGCACTAGTGGAGCAAATCCGACAGCCCCGCTTCTCCAACTATGTACTGGAGGTACAAGAGGCAAGGGGCACCATTCATAAGGACACCAAAAATATTTTACATTTGTTTACCACATACTATACTGACCTCTACACAACCAAGGACACACAACCCATCCTGTTAGAAACATATCTGTAGTGCTGGGATGGCTTGGGGATGCACAGAGGGAGTTTCTCTCCGCCGATATTGAGGAAGATGAAATCAGAGCTATTGATGCAGCTACGCTCTGGCAAAGCACCCGGGTCGGACGGCCTCCCCGTTGACTTTTATAAGACCTACGTAGACATCTTGACCCAGATACTCAAACTGGTGTATGAAGAAGCTAAGGAAGAGGGTATCCTCCCCGTTACGATGAGAGAGGTGACAATCGCATCACTATTGAAACCGGGGAAGCCTGGGAATAAGTGTGAGTCATACAGACCACTATCCATGATTAATTACAATATTAAAATATTAGCTAAGGTGCTTGCTAACAGGCTGACCCTGTTGATGAATGATTTGGTGCTGCCTGATCAGGCGGGGTTCATTCCCGTGAGATCAACTTCTCACAACCTGAGAACTCTCTTCTCGCTGATGCAGGATGTGGACCCAGAGTTAGAGGCGGTGGTGTTTTTTTTACACGCCACTAAGGCATTAGACTCGCTGGAATGGGGATACCTTTTGAGAGTATTAGAGCGCATGGGATTGCCGCCCAGTTTTCTCTCATGGGTAAGGTTGCTGTACCAACAGCCACAAGCGAAGGTTCTGATCAACGGGATATGCTCGGACCCTTTCACGGTGTCGCAAGGAATGAGACAGGGGTGTCCGCTTTCACCCTTGCTATTCGCATTAGCAGTGGAACCACTGGCCGCTAAGCTGGGCCAGCTTCATCGGGACCACGCAATACGATACTCCAGCAGACATATTCTAGTATCCCTATATGCGGACGATATAACCCTCTATGTGAGCGACCCACACACCAGTTTAAACCCCATATTGCGCAAAATCACTGCATTTGGAGGAATCTTAGGTATCAAGATTTATTGGGCCAAAATGCAGATATTCCCCCTAACAGAGGCAACACAGGAATATACCCTGGATTACCCCATCGTTTTGTGTCAGGAAGAGGTCAAATATTTGGGGATAATGGTCTCCAGGGACTGGACGGAGTTACTGCGGGCCAATTATGGAAAAGTCCTAACGTCTCTCACGGACATGATAACAAGATGCATTGCCATGCCCCTCTCGATGGCAGGAAGGATTTCATTAATAAAAATGGTATACTTCCTAAACTTCTATATTTATTCCTCAACATACCGTATAATCCAGGCCGACACTTCTTTAAAACGCTCCAAACACAACTGATCAGACTGGCGTGGAGTGGGAAACCCTGATGCTGCCCTTCTCCCAGGGAAGATTTGAAGCCCCGGAGATGAAACTGTACTATTTGTGCGCACAGGCACACTACGCCATATATTGGTTCCACCCCCTCTACATGCCACACCTAGCTATTGAGCAGGGATACATGGATCCCATCCCATTAACGGGCTTTATAGCACACAAGCCCAAACACAGGGACCCAGATCCCACTACAGTGGACTGCACCATGGCGGCCTGGAGGGGAATTGCTCGTAGAATAGGGACGCCTCTGCTCTATTCACCTAGGCTACCTCTCTCACAATATCCAGACCTCAAGGTAACACAAGAGCTAGGATGCTGCGGAATGTTGAAGAGGGTAAAAGTACACACCTGGGGAGATCTTTATGATAATGGGACTTTCAAAAGTAGGGAGCAATTCTTCCATGGGGGCGAACCCACAACACTGGAACTCTTCTTATAAGTGTGCCTTCGTCAGAGTGTTCAACATATCACGCCCACATTCCCCCAGGAACCGCCCACGCTTACCATCGCTACACGCCATATTACAGAGTACCCCCCGGCACACAGAGTATCTCTTCTATACCACCTGACACAGAACTCCTTGACAGAGGTTCCCACTGACACATGACAAAGATGGGAGACAGATTTGGGCGCACCCCTCACAGACCACCAATGGAGGTACTGCTGTGACCAGACAGGGAACATATCGGCCAATAGCCATTCCTCCACCGCATATATTATACACTGGCTAAACTGCATGGATTCCACTGACGAGAAGATAGTGCATGTGATAGAAGCAGACAGACAGATGCAGATTTCTTACACCTTGCTAGAGACTGTGAATCAGTAAAGTCATACTGGCAACAGGTTATGGGGGCGTTGGGAGAAATGATAGGAACTGCAATTCCAGCATCACCGGTCACAGCACTGCTGGGCTACACCGTGGACATAGAAGCGGCCTATAAGAAATTCATAGCACTGGGACTTTTACTAGTTAAAAGAAGGGTTGCCTGTAGGTGAGGAAGATGCAGAGCACCTAAATTCAAGGTCTGGCTACAAGATCTAATAATGTGGCAGGAGCAAACCATGACATATGCAGAACTTCTCCCTCCTACCTCTAGACCTAAGGATATATGGGACCCCTTGAAAGCGTATTTGTTAATGCACCCACCATGAGCCCACTGCTGGGAGGAGATAAGGTTCAACATCGGAGAGCAGGAAAGGCCCTAGAGGGACACCAAGAGCACATGTGTACAGGAAGTTATGATTTGCCGACAGGGGATGTGCATTAATACTGATTTTGACATATAAGGATGAACGGAAGTCGAAGTGAGGGAGGGTCAAATCCGATGGAGGAACTGAGGGGGCAACTCCGCCCAGAGCCACTGAATTGAAGACTATGTACGGTATAGCAATGGAGAAATGCAAGGTGCTAAAGATGTATCTTTTTTTGTTTTTTTTGTGTTGCATTGTACTACGAAAACCCAATAAATAAATGTATTTAAAAAAAAAACCACCTTAATTCAACATCCCAACCAGTGAAAAAATGACCATGTAGATGCTGCAAATGCCCCTTTCCACATCCTGGTGAGTGACCACACAAGGGAAGAAATGCCGCATCTGTGGCATGCTTAACCAATTTGTCAAATTATGTCAATCTTCCTGTCAACTCAAAGCAACAATCAACTCAGTTGCATCCACACTGCAGATGATATGGACAATAAATAATAACAGAGGATATGTAGTACATGTTGTATATGCCATAGAGCACTGCAAAAGCCACAACTGCACTCAGCTGAAATGCTAGATACTAATAAGAGGTCAACTGAAGACAGCACTGGCTTATACAGGGGCCTACTTAAATATCAAGCCAAGTCACAGCTTAACTCCAACGAAAGTCAGAATCTATGAATATGGTAACAACTCTGTGATTGTGTGGCCTATTCACCACTGTACTATTACACAACATTGTACTACCACCACTAAATTGTATGTCACTCAAGAGGGCACAGGGATGCTCCTGAGCAGTTAGGCAGTTGAGAAACTCTGTCTATTACAATTGTATCTAGCTGTGGCATCACTCTCACCCACAAGAAGTGCGAGTTACTCAAACTGTGTATCAGCTTTTATGAATATTGTTTTTGAGCCAAAGAAGTTGTTCTCACCCAGGTATGGTCAAATCTGCATCACCCACAACATCATTGTCTGAGGAAAGACACTTTCTTGGAATGGTCACATATAGTTGGAGAATTATCAAGAACTTGACACTACTAACTGGCCAGCTGAAGAAACTCTCAAAATAGACATCCCAGTGAGACCAGAATAACAAACACCAAGCCACATTCAATCAATGAAGGATGCAATATTAACAAAAATAACCCTCCTGTATTGTGACCAACCTAAAGACTCTGATTTAGGTTTACGTGCCAGACTCAGTAGGCATGGGCCATCCTTTCCTAAAAGTGACCCTTCTGAGAGAGGGTACCCACTGCCAGTAGGCCTCTGTCAGAACCCCTTTCAGGGGGCCACAGGGCAAGCAGGAGGTACTGCATCCAACCGGGGGGAAGGGAGTGAGGCCTTTTCCTCCTGATGTTCCAAGGTCCTAATTACTATGGGTCCAGAGCAACTTGGTCAAGTACCCCTTCAGCACTTGACTCTCAGTCACCATTTATTACCACAGCCAAAGTGAATGTTATGCATTCTCTCATATTAACATTAAATGACCATAAATTACACATCTACTAAAAGCTGTTCTCTATATATACTTTATGGCACTTGACAAAATGGTAGGTAAACAAAAGCTGATATGGCTTACCTCTTTAGCTTACATCTTCAACTGTCTACCTGAGACAGGGCGGGTGCGAGCCACTCACACAAATACATACTGTGCAAAACAGCCACTAATACACCCACTCACTTACCCATACATCCACTTACACACCTAGTCACTCACCCATACAGCCATTCAGACAGCCACCCAGTCACCCATACAGCCACCCACACACACACATCCACCCATATAGCCACTCTTACAGCAACCATAGTCACTGCTACAGCCACTCCCACACACACTCACCTACCCATACAGCCACTCACACAGTCACTCACGCACCCATACAGTTACTCACACACCCACTTATTCACCTATACAGCCACTCACACACCCACTCATTCACCTATACAGCCACTCACACACCCACTCACACACTCATACAGCCCCTCAGACACCCACTTCGACACTGATAAAGACAGTCACAGTGCCACTCAGATGACATATATTAGAAACAGTATCACCCTTTAGTAGTAAAAAAAGAATAGTAATTTAGCTTCTGCAGTAGCTTAGTATATATCTTTAAATCTTAGAAACTTTTACGAAACACTTACACTCACTGGATGATGTCATCAGTGATATCAGTGATGATGGCATCAATGATGGCATCAGTGATGTCACTGACCATGTCATGAGTGATGTAATATGTGAGGTCATAAGCAGAGGGGCGTAAGTTATAGTTAGTCATGGTAATTATAACTGCTGAATTTCACTGGTTTTGTGTATATATATATATATATATATATATATATATATATATATATATATATATATATATATTCACAGCTCCCTGTCGCACCAACACAGTGCACTCTCGGGTGGATGCTCATACGGGGGTGCACCCGTTATTATCTTAGCTCCTCTCCTCTCTTCTTGGGTAATAGTACCCGAAATAAGGCAAAGCACTCGCGGGGATGAGTACCGTAACTTTATTCAACGGTCTCCTGGTCACACAGACGCGTTTCTGCAGACGCCTTCTTCGATCGAAGAAGGCGTCTGCCGAAACGCGTCTGTGTGACCAGGAGACCGTTGAATAAACTCATCCCCTTGAGTGCTTTGCCTTATTTCGGGTACTATTACCCAAGAAGAGAGGAGAGGAGCTAAGATATATATATATATATATATATATATATTTGTTTTATATATATATATATATATATATATATATATATATATATATATATATATATATATATATATATATATATATATATACACATATATATATAGATAGATAGATAGATAGATAGATAGATACTGCCAGTAGGCAGTTACAGTTAGGACCTAGTTTCCATAGGAAAAGGTGATTTTCAGTTGCCTATATTGCCGGTTGATGAATCTTCAGGAAATTTTCCCTAAAATTTGCCTGGTACTTCAGATGGAGTCTGGAAAGTTTCGGGGTGTTTTGCATGGTGGGGGCCGATAAAAAGGGGGGATCAAAAAAGGTGTGTTTTCCATGTTAAATCCCATAGCACTTTTGAACAAGCCTACAGCCCGTACCGCTGGATGGAATTAAACCAAATTTGGCAAAAAGCTAGATGTTAGTACGCAGATCGAGCATACATATGTGATTTGGTGTAAATCTGTTCAGTAGTTTGGGAGATATTAACTGGAAAACCAATTTGTAAATCTGGGGAAGCGGGATACTCACGGATCCAACGTGGGTAATCCGCTGATTCAGAAAATGTGTTTGCAAATTGAATGAGGGAGTCAGGTGAGAGGTTGGTTTCCTGACCTCTTGAATATGTTATGAAAGAGGGCTGAGCATGGGTCCAGGGATCAGAAATGTGAAAAAAAGTTTTTTTGCCCATTCGCGAAATCCGTGGATCCCTCACGAGACTCAACGCAGCCCCCTGTGTAAATTCTCGGATCCAGAAAAAAAATAACCCACCCACTGCATCCAACCCCATGCTGTGCATGACCAAAGGCCATGGGCAACTTTTGTTTGGGTGCATGCGGCCAAACCCCAGGGCGCACGGCTGAAAGCCATGCGCGGCGCTGGTTATATTAACGTGGATGCTAAAAAAAAAGCATAGAAATTCACTGATAAAAACAAATGTTACAGAGACATTATAGTTAGGTTCTGAATTTACACGCACAAAACTATAGAAATTCGGCAGTTATAGTTACACTTATAGTTCAACTTATCTGAAGAAACTATAACTTGTCCTATTAAGTCAGCATTCCGTCCATCATTTGTTCCTTTTGCATTTGCCGCCCTAGGTGGGAAGGGTATGCCCAGACGTGGGTCCCATACTCACTGTGCCACTGGATTCAAGCTAGCCTGGCTGATGAGGGGTGATGCCCCGAAACCGGTCCCAGCATGCTTGTTTCCGGTCTAGGGAGGACCTGGCTTGGCAGTTCGGGCAGGACTGTTCCAATGAGGAACAGGGTCAAGACTGATTTGCATATGTCTGGGTCGAAACTGGGGTGGTGTAGTGAGCAAAAGAACGATAGATTAATCCCAGACTGTGGCGTCCTCCTGGGACATTGATGACCGTGGGTCCCAGCTAAAGGCCTGGCTGCTGCGAGCTCCTGTGGGCGTGAGGTGAGAAATCATCGGAGGGCTGTGAGGTGCGACTCGCCCTATACCTTTTAGCAGTACTTTGGGGGCTGGTGAGGCCTGGGCCTAGATTCGCAGGCCTGTGGGGTGAGGTGGTCTTGGACTGTGGCCCTCGTTGGTTCCCCCGCTGCTTTTTTGCTGGAGCCGTCTGTTATCCTGCGTTGGGGGCAGTCTGTAGCATACCTGCTGCTGCAACTCCCACAGAGTTTGCTCTGACCCGGTCTGGACTCTGGATATCGCCCTGAGTGCTGCACTGGTGGTAAGTGTGTGGACCTGGCCTGAAGTGACAGCTCTCTGGGGTGCCGTTGGTGGGGTGATCCGTAGGGCCCAGGTCTGCACCACGGTACGTGATCATACATCCTTCCATTCAAAAGAGGCCCAGTTCACTTTGTCTCTGCTTCAACTAACATGGTGATTAGGCCGGGTCGAGAGTGTCGCTGAACCGTCCCCTCTGACTGCAGATACCATATAACTACTAGGAAGCTGCCCGGTCCGGACCATGACGTCGGCCAAAACAAAAAAGGAGCGCTCAGTGCGTGACCTACTCATGAAAACCACAGGGGACTCGCAGAGCTCGGGCCAAATAGGCACTGGAGAAAGCGCTGAAGGGGCTGTGACCTGTCACTTCATAGAGTCCCTATTCGCCTCGCTGCGAGAAGACGTCCTGGCGGTAAAGACCGACTTGCAGGCAGACCTGAGAGAGGTGCGAAGGGATGTTGATGCAGTAGGGGAGAGGGTGGCGGCCCTGGAGGAGTCCACGGTGACCAGGGATGAGGCAATCGCTGCACTCCAGCAGGAGGTCATTTGTCTGCAGGATCAACAACTGGATCTCCAATCACACTCAGAGGACCTGGAGAATAGGTCAAGACGGAAAAACGTCCGTATTCGCTCAGACCCCACTGGTGCAGAAGGCAAAGACCTGGAGGGGGTATGTACAAGCTTTGTTTAACTCTATTTTGTGCACCCCAGCGGAGAAGATAGTCAAAATAGACCGCTGTCATCGTGTGGCCCCCCGACAAGCTAATCGCCCTACCCCACGGACATTTTGGTTTGTGTGCATGATTTTAAGGTGAAAGAAGCTATCCTCCGGGCGGCACGCTCCAACCAAGCATTGCAATTTAGAGATCATTCCCCACAGCTTTTTCAGGACCTGGCTGCAAGCACCCTGCAGAAGCGGAAAGATTTCCGGCCCGTAACTAGCCATCTACGCTCTGCCGGAATAGCCTACTCCTGGGGTCACCCCTTTCGCTTAATATTTCGTTATGAAGGCAAGCTCCACCACCTCCGCTCCCTGAAGGAGACCTGCAATCTTCTAAATCTGGACCTCGACGACATGGCCTCACAGACCTCCTCCACTGGGGACAGGGCCCCACTTGGCCACCGGCGAGGCCCAAGGTCTGGATCTAGGCTCGAGCGCTTGTGCCCTGATCCTGCCATGATTGTTAAAGAGCGATCAGCAGTGATTCGATCACTTTCTGGCACTGACGGTGATGCCTCGGACTCTACCCGTTGAGGTATCTTTAGAAGGATGAGGCGCACTGTATGACTGTGCCTGACGGGGCGGGAGTGGCTGCCACGATACCAAGGAATGTCTCTTGTCCTCTTGGTTGCCCCCATATTTACTGCACCCCCCCTTTGGGATGGACTTTGACTTTATCCTGTCAGTTATTTACTTTATTTGCGTTGTTATGTTTGGGCTGTTAATGGGTTGTTTGGGGTCCCCCTACGGCGAGCCTCCTTGGATACATCCTGCGTGTATGTTCATTCATAGCAGCTGGGAATACACACCACACCCTTTTCTTGTCTTTCCGGTGATTAGCAGAACACTAGCGGGGCCTTCTAAGCTCTGCCAGTACCATTATGCCCATGAAGACTAAGATAATTAGCCTCAATGTCTGAGGTCTTAATAACCCTACTAAGAGGAAAGCAGTACTTTCTCTACTAGAGCAATATGGGGGGGATATATGCCTCCTACAGGGGACCCACTTACTTCCAAAAGACACACACAGAATGCAGGCTAGAGAGTATCCACACCAGTACTGGTCCTCCGGGAAGGGCAAGAGGGGCGGAGTGGCTATTTTGTTCTCCACACGTTTTAGGGGCACTGTTCTGGGTCCCGTGGCTGAAATCAAAGGCCACCTGCTGGCATTACGGATGCAGATGGGTACATTTCACTTCATGTTGGCCTCAATTTACTCCCCTAATGAACACCAAGAAGTGTTCTTGCTGGAAGCTATAGGCAAGGTGCTTCACACCCCTGATCCGGCAGTTGTTGTGGGTGGGGGCTTAAATTTGGTGATGGACTCTGAGATGGATCACTCTGGCCAGAGGTCTGGTGGCGCAGGGACCCTGTCATCTGTGGGTCATGAATGGCTGGAAGAAGGTGGGATGTGAGATGTGTGGCACGCTTTACGCCCTGGCGAACGAGATTATACCTTTTACTCTGCAGCACACAGAACATATGCTCGGTTGTACCATTTTCTGGTCACCCCCGCTGCTTGGGAGCACATCTCAGACCATGCACACCTCCCCCCCTCAAACCACGGCCCCCCCAGTGGCATCTGCGAGAGTCGATGCTGTTGTCCCCGACAACTGTTACTGCGCTCTGGACCCCTATACGGGACTACTTAACGCTTAACAATGACGGCTCCACTGCCCTGTCCTCGATTTGGGAGGCCTTGAAGCTAGTGGCTCGGGGGGCTCTCATAGCTAAAGATGCATATGAGAATAAGGTGAGAAGGGCTAAGAGGGAGGAGCTTAAACTGAGAGTGAAGGAGCTAGAGGCAATTCATAAGCGCGCCGGTGCACCCCGGATCTGGAGGCAACTCGAAAAGGAACGGCTTCACCTTCGACGCCTTGATTTGGACAGGGCTGAGCATGCCGTAGTTCACTTGAAACATAAGTATTTTCACATGCTGGCGCATTGTCTGCGCAGTAAGCAACATGCACAAGCAGTTAAAACGGTTCGGGGGCTCTAGGAGCGGAGGTTACGGAGGATATCGGCATTGCTGATACTTTCTGGGCCTATTACTCTGAGTTATACTCTGCTGACTCCTCGACCTCGTCGGATCCGCATGCCTACGTAAACCTCGTGGCGGTGACTCCCCTTGCTGCTAGTGAGACGGAGGGCCTCGATGCGCCTATACGCATTGAGGAGGTGATTTCGGCGATTGCCCGGTTGAGCCCCTGAAGGCACCCAGACCAGACGGGTTCAGTGCGGCATTCTATAAGACCTTCTGCCCAGAGTTAGCTCCCATACTCACCCACTTGTTCAATTCCTTTGCCGACACGGGCACGCTCACAGAAACGATGCTTCAAGCCTCGATCACAGTGATTCCAAAGCCTGGTAAAGATCCTAATCTCTGCAGCTCATATCGGCCGATCTCATTGCTGAATATTGATGCGAAATTATTTGCCAGCATTTTATCCCTGCGCCTTAACCCCTGGATGCCTGGGCTTGTAGATCCGGATCAGGCTGGGTTTAACCCCATTCGGCAGTGTGGGGACAATACCAAACGTCTTTGTCTTCTGATCGATAAGGTTCAGCGTCCCCGGGAAGAGGCCTTGTTGCTGGCGGTCGACGCCGAGAAGGCCTTCGACAGGGTGCATTAGCCTTATCTGCCTGCCACTCTCGAACCATTTGGACTGGGCTCGCGCTTTCGGAACTGGATTGCGAGCATTTACAGCTCCCCCAGCGCTTCGGTCAGGGTGAATGGGGTCAAATATCGTGGTTTCATAATCGGCTGAAGCACGAGGCAGGGATGTCCTTTACATGGAGCCTTTCGCACAGCGACTCCGTTACAACCCTAACGCTAAGGGCATTCTTTTTGGGGCAGACCAGCACCTGATCAGTCTCTATGCCGACGACGTTATCTTCTCCATTGCCCACCCTCTGACCCCGCTCCCGGCTATCGTGGCAGACCTCCACGCATTTGGGCAGGCCTCTGGATTCCGGGTCAATATGCAGAAGTCACAAATATTGAACTTGACTTCCACCCCACATACGGTGGGATCTGTGTGCACTCAGTTTGATTTCGATTGGGTCACAGAGGAGTTATCACACCTCGGTCTAGTTCTCAATAGGAGCTTGGCGAAGACCGCCAAAGCCAACTATTCAAAGTTACACGCACTCATACACAAGGATCTGACACAGTGGCAACGGCTCCCGCTGCAGTGGCTCGGCAGGCTCGCTGCTGTGAAGATGAACATCCTACCCTGAGCTTTATACATCTTCCAGACTCTCCCGCTGCTACCACCCGCGGGTTTACTTCCTAAACTCCAGAGGGAGATCGAGCGTTTAATCTGGGGGTCAGTGACACCCAGGTTGCAGAAACATCTCTTGCAACGCCCATAACGAGACGGCGGCCTTGCGTTACCCAAAGCGATTCGCTACTATCAGGCTGCGCGGTTGCGCTACTTGGTAGAATGGAATCGCCCGCTTACTGAGAAACACTGGGTCTTCATGGATCAGACGGTTGCAGGATGCCATATATGGAAGGAGGTATGGACGCCTAGGTCTTTCCGGTCATGGGGGCTCTACTCTTCTCCTGTGACGCGTCCGACCTTCCAGGTTTGGGACAAGGTAGCAACCTCTGTGGGCCTCACTATGTTCCTCTCACATATGACCCCTTTATTCTCGAATCCGGATTTTCCCCCAGGCATGGCTAGGGGTGTGGATAGTCGCAGGGTAGAGGGAGGCTGTAAACGGCTGGGTTGTCTTTTTTACCACAATGGCCCTATCCCATTCACACAACTTACGAAAGTCTATGACTTATCTGATCTAGACCGATTTCTCCACTCGCAAATGTTGCATTGCGTGTTAGGCACGTCTGTACATCCCCAAGCGAGCAGACCTATGTCTCCATTCAAAAAGTGGCTATTCCTTAAGAAAGACGATAAAAAACTCATCTCTGAAATTTACTCGTTTTTATCCCGGAACTTGGGCAAAGACAGATCTTCTGGTCAGAAGCGGTGGGAGGAGGAAATTGGCCGATCACTGTCGGCTAAGGGGTGGGAGGATATGTTTTACAGAACTCACCACACAGCACACTCCAAGGGACATACTGAAACATCTTACAAAATTATTTCATACTGGTATTATACCCCCTCTCGAATAATGAAGTGGAACCCTCAGGGTGACGGGCTATGCTGGCAGTGTTGTGGCAATCCTTGCACGCTACTCCACCTCTTATGTAATTGCCCCAAACTCACTAGATACTGGGATAGAATTTTAGACGAGATCGACAGGGCTTTCGACACTACCATTCCCAGGTTTCCCGCTTAAACGCTACTGGGTCTACCCAACGCATTAACATTCCCTCTTCGCTCAATAAAAGGTAGGCAGATGGCCATGGCACTTAATGCCGCCCATCGAGTGCTCTTATCTTGCTGGAAATCTGATAGAATCCTGGACCATACACAGTGGCTTCACCAGTTGTGGTCCCTTCTTGGCATGGGAAGATTGTCAATGGCCACATTGGGGGATAAATCTGATTATACGACGATTTGGGCCCCCTTTATATCTATTCTCTCCTGTGAGTTTCGAGAACTGACCTGTCCTATTGAAGGAAGTGACCCGAAAAGGGCCACCCGGGTCACTCACGACCACCTTCTCTGCTTTCCTACAAATGAAGAGTCGGTCAGACAGTAGAGAATACGAGCCAAATTATTTATTGATCAATACACTGCAGCAGAGCCCAGTCTGACCAGCCTCCTGGGATGGCTGTCGAGGGACTGAACCCCGTAAGCATACAGTTACATTAGGTACGTTGTGAAGTCCACAAAGGCCCGCCTACTATGGAAAAACACTAGCAGGTGTCGTAATACAATGGGGGTACAGAACATAAGTTTCGATTCTGCAGCCGGGCACAGGCTATCTACTGCCCAAGGTCGTCTGGCCTATCCTCCCTACCAGACAGGTGGGAGAAGGGCTCCATCTAACAATAAAGGCATGCACTAATGAGGACACTTGCAATTACAGAAGAAAAAGCTCAACCTTGGGAAATGAAACTTACCAAGGGCCGTTTCTCGAAAATAACCAAGCAGCAGTTTCGATTATAATTCAAAATGGCACCCAGATTACAAGATGGTTTCACGAATGCTAAAATATACAGACAAGAGGGCCCCTCAGTATTAACAAACCCTCCTGTTAGCATGAGCTAACCATCTACAATCGAAAACCAAAGCAAAAACGTAAATGAATAATAAAAGCACATGGCTATTTTATGCACGTCATGTCGTCAACAGTAGGAGTGTGTTCCAGGAGAAGAGAAGATGTTTCGAAGATACCCTCGTCTATGGCCATTATTTCATCTATTTCTTTCTGTGACATTATTGCAGCATTGGTATCATGAATCGATATCTTTCTCATTGGAGTCAATACAGAGATACAATATGTGCAGCACATTGGAAGACATTGAATAAGGTCACAGAAAAGTATCAATATAGCAATGAGATATATTGCTTTTTCTATTAGCCAAACACATGTTCCAAAAAGGGACCAACTCCAATTACCTGGTTCCATGCCTTTGACATTCTCAATAATGTTCAAAATATGCTTAGTGATATTCTTTTCCATATTTGTTATTCCCACCACGCACTGATGGCCAATAACTGTGCATGCACCACCATTTGTTTGCTAAAATAAAATCAATTGCATATCTAGTTTGTTCAGAATAGATCCTCATACTCTCCAATTGAATGGTGATGTCACGTAATGCTGCTACTGTGGTATTTGACAATATCTGCAATTTACAGCCAAAATATTCCCGAGCCTTTTCAGTCCTACTCATAGCCATTCCCCCCAACGTGAAAATAGCAGACAGGATATAACCAAAAGTAATACCATTACTGTAACTGTTAATCTCAATATCTGTCACTCCTTCGCAAAATTCCTTTATAAGTGTTCTCTTCACCCATTTTACCTGTCTGTGGGCATATTTGCAAGGGACCCCCAGGGGCAGCACCATCCCAAGAGCTACATCATTGGTGCCATTATGAACATTTGAGTACGTGGCATTAGTTAAAAAGAAGAATCCGGGAAGGGCATATATCGGTCTGTCATAGCTCACAGCTGAATAGCGAGAATTACCTGTAATGGTGTCAGAACCTTTCAAACCTTTCAAAGGGAATGTCTCTTTGGATATGATCACCCCAGAGCAATTGATATACAAAATGGTATCAGTACTATTTATGATGGGGCAACAAGCAGGGTAATAGCCAGCTTTTCGAGGAACCGTCACTTCTTTATAATGCCAACCCACCAGTGTAATATTTTGCTCTTCCAAATAGAAGTTATCACAATACGTATTATTGTCACAACCGGGGTAACCTGTTCCTGTGGGCTGACGATGGTACAAGCATGGCCCTGGGTAGCCAAACTCAAACTCCCCTTTTACCTCAACAGAATTTGTCAGCTTAGTATATGTGTAATTTATCAAAGACAAAGGATAAGCAGTCCATAGGCTAGTCACAGATTCAGTAGGATAACAAGCAACACAATTGCCGAAAAATCTCCTATGTGTGTCTAGAAAAACATTATTGGAAAGCATTCTCTTCCGTCTTGGTGTGAAAAAGATATCATTGTCAGGAGTAGGCGAGTTACATGCATATTATAACGCCCAAAGAACCCCACAAAAGATAATCATAAGCAGAATAGCAAAAAGAAGGAATATTACTCTCCGCTGTTTTACCCATGATGATCGGGGCAAAACAACAAGACCCAATGTCTGTTCTTCATCAATCATTGGCCTGCCAAAAGGATGCATCATAGCAGAACGAAAAGGTATTATTAATATAGTCTTAATGAAACCAAGCAAACAATCTTCTTTCCAGCGTCCGTTTTTCTTCTCCTTTGAGCCTCGCTGGCAGGCTCCTATTGTTAATCCACGGTGGTGCTATTGAGCACTTCTCGTTGGAACTGCACGATTGCAGCCCTTTTTGGAGGAAAAATCCACTTTTTTCATGACAGGGTACCCTCCCTCCTGGGAAGACACCCCAAACTTATCCTGTCCAGTGTCTCGGACAATGTACCAATCTCCCTGTCCCTGCTCTATTATCCCTATGCTTCATCCATGAAGTCCATCCCTACTAATCTGACTTTTCCGTCGGTGCACTGTCCCTTCGTCGAGGACGCAAATTGTACTTAACAACTCCAGGAACAGAGGGATCAAGAAACAAAGGCTCACTTTCAGCGGGATTAACTAATTCAGATTCAAACACAGACGGGCCAGCTGACTGGAGCTCTTGGCTGGCCTTAATCTCAGGTGGCACTGCTTCATTCAGAACTGCACCACTCTCCTCCTCAGAGGGTGCCCACGTTGTTCTGGCATTGGAGAAAGGAATGAAACGGGGAACCTTCTCTGTCTCAGAATCCCCAATGCCATTGAGCCTCCACTGGTCATAGGGCAGAGGGAGCGGCACCCTCTTGCAGTGCGATGAGTGGATCCAGTTTTTCCAACCGTCCACTCTCACTGCTGTACGTGTGGCAAGGAGGATCTGGAAAGGCCCCTTCCACCGGGGCTGTAGGCTGCTTTTGCGCTGAAAGTGGTGAACCAAGACGTAATCCCCAGGCCGAAGGTCGTGGCCGGGTCCCTCTGTAGTGGATGGCAAGGCCTCTTGAATCCGCTGATGAATAGAACGCAAATTTTTAGTCAACTCGTATATATAATCTATCAACAAGGGGTGGTCTATCTCGGAAAAGTGGCGGGGTCTCGGAACGCCCCAGACATTAGCGGGCCTACCAAAGACAACCTCATAGTCTATATAGCCCTATTCTAGTATGGGCTGTAACTCTTGTCGACAGCAAAGCCAATGGTAAAGCATCCGGCCACTTTAATCCTGTACTCTCCTGAATTTTGGTCATCTTTACTTTGAGAGTACCATTGTACTTTTCAACGAAACCTACTGACTGAGGGTGATTCGCAGCATGAAACATTTTCTTAATGTGCAAGCCATTACACACCAAGTGGATGACTTTTGAATTAAAATGGCTAGCGTTGTTACTCCAAATCAAACGGGGCAAACCAAAGCGAGGAAAAAACTCCTTCAAAAGAGCCTTCGCCATCGCCAAAGCTGTATTCTCCTTGGTAGGATAAGCCTCAACCCATTTACTGAATGCACAAACCACCACCAACACATACTTCAGATTATTTACCCGTTCCATCTCAATGAAGTCCATTTGCAGGACTTCAAAAGGGAAAGAAGGGGGTGCAAAATTACCGGGAGGTGTAGGAGTGCCCTTTCCTGGATTGTATATAATGCACACCATGCAATGTTTTACCAAATGGGCAGCCATCTTTGGGATATTAACATTCTGCCATAAGGGTCTAGCAACTTACAGATGCCCCTAGCACTAATGTGAGCTGGTCCATGAGCCATAGTAACTACGGGAAGAACATATGCATCTGGCAGCATCCATCTCTGTTTCCCCGACTTGTCTATCCAGCACCCATCATCATCCAATTACACTGTACTTTCCTGCCATATTGCTAATTCTTCAACCGTCACCTCACTCTGTATTTCCTTCACGTTATCTAGTGTTTCCTCAAACATTGTAACTTCTGGCACCCATCTAGCAGGACCTGCTACAAACATCTTTTTCATCTTAGATCGGGCCGTCTCCTTAGCTGTTTGATCTGCAAAAGCATTCCCCCTCCCCACATCATCAGTAATCGCTTTGTGAGCGCTACACTTCACTATTGCCAATTTCTTGGGCAAGGTCAAAGCAGACAAAAGTCTATTTATCAAAGGGCCATGCTGAATCTTCGAGCCATGGGAAGTGAGAAATCCTCTCTCAGCCCAGAGCCGCCCAAAATTATGAGCGATTCCGAAGGCATACTGGCTATCAGTGTAAATATTAACCACCAATCCCTGACTCAACTCACAGGCTCGAATTAGAGCTACCAGCTCTGCAGCTTGGGCCGACTGATAGGGAACTCGTGATGTCTCAACTATCGTGTGCAGTGTTGTGATCGCATAAGCAGCAGTTGTGATGCCATCTGGTAATTTAAAACAAGAACCATCGACATATAGTTCCCCTTGGGGGTCAGATAAGGGAACATCAGTCAAGTCTACCCGTCCCTTCGTTCCTCTTCCGTCTGAAACATACAATCATGTATGTCTATTTTCTCACTCTCCGAAGGGAGGAGTAGTAACGTTTGCAGGATTCAGAGTGGCACATCTTTTAATCATAATATGTGGTGCAAAAAGGGTTAGCTCATAGCCAGTCAGAGGTGAACTGGTAAGGTGCTGTGTCTTTGTTCTGTTCAAAAGCGTATCCACAGCATGAAGTACCATAACTGTGAGATCAGTATCAAGAACAAGCCCTGCCGATTGTCGAATAGAGACAGCTACAGCCACAGCCGCTCTTAAACAGCTCGGGAGGGCTTTCGCGACGGGATCAAGCACAGAAGAAAAATACGCACACGGCCTCTGCTTACCTCCAAAGGCCTGTGTTAAGACAGAAAGCGCACAACCAGCCGACTCATGTACATATAACACGAACGGCTTGTTGTAATCAGGTGTGCCAAGCACAGGAGCCGAACAAAGCGCAACCTTCAATTGTTCAAAAGCTTGTTGACATTCAGGTGTCCAAGGCAAAGGTTCATGCACATCTTTAGTTGTTAGATATAGCAGGGGCTTCATTAATAAAGCAAAATTGGGTATCCAATGACGACAATAGGAAGTGATACCAATGAAGGCTCGTACATCCCTTTGGGTCTTTGGAACAGGCATGTTAATTACGGCATTAATACGCTCAGGAGTTAGTTTCTGACCCTCCTTCGACATTAGGTGACCTAAATAGGTGCCCTCCTGTCGACAATATTGAAATTTGGAAAGGGACACCTTGTGTCCATGTTGAGCCAAATGCAGCAACAATTTGACTGTAGCTGCTCTACATCCTTCTTCAGTATCGGACGCAATCAAAAGATTGTCCACATACTGTAGCAATACATTACCTGGGGGAAGGGAGTCCAATTGACCCTTCAAAGCCTGGCTATATATGCTAGGACTCTCAGTATAGCCCTGAGGAACTCGACAAAATCTAAAACTACGACCTGCCAGGGAGAACCCAAAAAGGTATCTGCTATTTGGATGAACGGGGATGCTAAAAAAAGCATTTTTCAAATCAATAACAGAAAAGAATTTAGCAGAAGAAGGAATCATAGTCAAAAGAGCAGTAATGTCAGGGACCACGGGGAACTGAGGGACTACAATTTTATTAACTTCGCACAGATCAATTACAAAACGATAAACATCAGCAACATCATCAGGAGAAACCGGAGGTGGCCTCTTGAGAACAGGAAGGATGGGACTATTGCACACATTCGCCGCTGTCTCCTCTACAACCCCTGACTGAATCAAATCTTGTATTATGCACAACAACGCCTGTTCACCTGCGTGCAAAATCTTATACTGAGGGATACGAGGCAATATTGCATTTTCCTTAACCTGAATATAAATTGGGGGTATTTGCAAAAGTCCTACATCTGTGTCACTTGTAGCCCACAACGTAGATGGAACATCCTTAAACTCAACTGGGAGGGGGCATCTTTAGACAAACATTGTGTAGTATTAACCACACTCTGGCCCATTGTCATATGGACACCATCCGGTGAACAGTAAATAGTAGCGTGTAGCTTCTTCAACAGATCCAATCCCAACAGGTTCTCACCACAATTTGATGTTAGTAAAAACGGCGAATCAACGGTGAAGGGGCCTATAGTCAAAGCGAGGGGTTTGGAGATGGGGCTTACTACCGGCACACCAGAAAAACCAACCAAAACATTGTTATGGCTCGACAGGGCTGCCCCAGAGACCAGTGACCTCGAAACAGAACTATTCATTGCACTTGTATCCACCAAAACTTTCTTTTCCAAGCCCTGCAAATTCACACTAATATAAGGTCCATGCTGATCTACAGGTATCGGAACTGGTCCCTTACCCTGTCCTTGGCTGTCCTAGCTGGAAGACATCCCCGTCACCTCATCCAAATCATTATCATCATGATAATACTGTCGTCCCCGGACGTCATCAAAATAATTCTGATCGGAACGGCCCAGTGATGTCCCAGTAGCCTGATCTCCACCTGACTGCATGCTCCCCGTCCTCGCCCTCTCTCTCCCCATCCTCTAGGAGCTGCAACCTTTTGCAGCAAAACCGAGCACTCGCTCCGCCAGTGCCCTTACTCCTTGCAATACGCACATTGATTTGGGGCCATAGGCACAGCATTTCGGCTCGTACAAGGAAGCTGCCTGGCCGGTCCAATACCTCGACCCCGTCCCTGCCCCCTGGATGCCTGCTGCATCAGTACCTTAGTCTTCAGCTCCTTCGTCTTCTTTTTCACCTTCTCTTTCTCCTCGTTCTCTCTATGCTCATAATACTGAGCCATACTCAATACCATCGAAGGGGTAGAAGTAGTCCACATGCTCTCAGCAGCCTGCAATCGTGTTGCAATCTCTGGGAGCAAATTCGTGACAAACCTGTTAACAAACAATATTATGCCCCCTTCCAAAGACAAATCCTGGCCACTAAAATCCCAAAACACACCTTCAAACCGAGTAAAAAAATCAGACACACTCTCATCCTTCTTCTGACGACATGCAGCCAGCTTATCCCAATCCACCTTCCGAGGTGGAATAAGAGAGTGCATATAGGTAATGATGCGGTCTGGCAAAGCCAAGATCTCAGCCTTGGGCTTTTCACCAGGCTTCCTCTCCTTATCCCACGTCCTAATCGCGTCCCAAGTACCACCCAATTCTAGGGCATGGTTTTGAGTATGCACCTGTCGCCAGATATCCACTGGTACCAATAAGCCCAAAAACATTTTAATATCTGCCAACGTCATTACCGTCAATGCAGCAGCCTCTGTCAATTCTTTATAGTGAGCGGTAGGATGTTTTCTGGGGTCGGGCAACTGAGCCTTAATTGCGAGGACTTCACTCCTCTTCCAGGGAGTATAAACCCATTGTTCTTGGAAACGGGCCTCTACTCGTTGCCTAGTCACTTGATCATGCTGATCACTTAGCTCCGGTATCTCCGGGTGGAAGATGGGGTGAACTTCCCTCATCGGGAACTGAGATATCGTCGTCGGGATTTCTGATGCAAACTACCTCGATATCCAATCAGTGTGGTAACACTGTCAAAAACCTCATTGGGAGCCATGCCCGTGGCATACACCTGGTCCCTAATATCATAAACAGCCTGGGGTGCAACACCTTTAAAACACTGTTCCCATAGTCCAATCAAAGTAGCCGACATATGTTTAAGGACATGCTGCTGAACAAATGGCTCATAATCCTTTAACACACTCCAAACATCTTCAACACCATAAATAGGATTACGGGCCCACTGGGCAGCCTGATTGGCCACCATATTTTTCACCATATCTCCCACATCAGACCGAATCAACACCCGTCCTAATCGCTCCTTTGCAACTGCCCCAGCTCCATCGTCCTGGCCACGCACCGGTGTCTCGGCGTCTAACAAGGGGGTAGAAGTAAGTAAAGGGGACAACACAGTGATCGAAGAGGGGGGCACCAAGGTCAACATCGGCTGAGTAGTAAGTGTCTGTGAAGGAGAAAGTGACGCCGTAACAACAGGAGTGACAGGAAGACTAGCAGTCACAGTGACTGCAGGGGACGGAGCCAAAGAAGCTGGTGATGCCGGAACCAAAACACTTTGATCAATACCAGAAACAGCAGGAACAGGGGTGGCAGAGGCAGATGACAAGGACTGTGGGACGACAGGATATATTCTATGCGAGGCATAAGGGGGAGGCGGTCTGTCTTCCAACAATTCTTCCATAAAAGTGTCTGCCACCACTCTAGCAACATAAGACTTGTCACATTGCAATCGAAACCTCCTATCTGCACATTCTATACCCTTCTCCACTTTCTCCTTATCATGCGCCACTGCTTTCTGAGTCAGTGTCTGCGTTCTCCCCCTCCGTGCCTCCCTTTCCGCCCTCAGCCGTCTCCGTTTAGCTACTTTCCACCACACCTGAAGATAATCAAACATCGACTGCCTGCTACGTTTAGCGAACAATTTTTCCTCCAAATAATTCAATTTCTGTTCATCAAAGGTGCCCGTTGACGGCCACTGCAATTCAGCATTGTCCCTAGTATATTTGTGCCATAATGTACTAAATATAATAGGACCAAGACCGTATTTGACATACATGTCATAATTTGGAGTACCTTCTGCAGGTGCGGGCTGTTTCTCCTCCAATCGAGCATCAGCAGAACAACAACGACACCTCACACAACACAACTTACTCCAACAAGGCATTCTGTTCACACAAAGAAACACATTCACCACACAATTACGCTAATATGCACTCATGCCTTTACCAAAATCGCTTGCGTGTGTTGCATCAATCACAAATTAACAAAATGGTACCATATTTCAAAAGATCTTCAAAATCAAATGCAAGCGCTTGTCTTAAACTGATTCCTAGACCAATCAAAGTACCTACCAAACAAAGGTCATGACAACAAAGAGCCAAACAAGCTCACCTGGTGCACACAGGTCAAACAAATGTATTCTCTACTGCCGACTCTTCGGACCAAACGGTCAGATCCAAGGGTTTTGCCATTCAGGACCCCAGTCGGGATGACCACTGGGCAGGGTACCGCCCGATCAGACAGGCGGGGCAGCTGCGAGTGCAAAACTCTATCGTGCAGGGGTCCCCCGATCCGCCTAGCCGATCCAACGTGGCCCCGTCCTCCTCACCCGTCCGCGGGCGAGGATGAGGTCACCCGATGGAGTCTCTGTTCAGGCGCCAACTGAAGGAAGTGACCCGAAAAGGGCCACCCGGGTCACTCACGACCACCTTCCCTGCCTTCCTACAAATGAAGAGTCGGTCAGACAGTAGAGAATACAAACCAAATTATTTATTGATCAATACACGGCAGCGGAGCCCAGTCTGACCAGCCTCCTGGGATGGCGGTCGAGGGACTGAACCCCGTAAGCATACAATTACATTATGTACGTTGCGAAGACCACAAAGGCCCGCCTACTATGGAAAAACACTAGCAGGTGTTGTAATACAATGGGGGTACAGAACATGTTTTGATTCTTCAGCCGGGCAAAGGCTATCTACTGCCCAAGGTCGTCTGGCCTATCCTCCCTACCAGACAGGTGGGAGAAGGGCTCCATCTAACAATAAAGGCATGTACTAATGAGGACACTTGCAATTACAGAAGAAAAAGCTCAACCTTGGGAAATGAAACTTACCAAGGACCGTTTCTCGAAAATAACCAAACAGCAGTTTTGATTATAATACAAAATGGCATCCAGATTACAAGATGGTTGAGAATGCAAAAATATACAGACAAGAGGGCCCCTCAGTATTAACACTATTTATCTGCACTTTTTGAGGTTGATCCCGGACCCCCAGGGGGAGAGTGATACCACTGATACCACGTCACGGTCACAATAACCTTGCTTTTCTTGGGGGGCACTCTTTCTAGTTTCTAGGCTCGCTCGGAGGGGGCTGGGGTGGGTGGGGTTTTTTTCTTTTCCTTGGGACTCTGTTGTTGTGCTTCAGTTTGGAAATGGCATTTTGGACGGCTTAGCAGCTACCCCCTTTTCGAGAGATGCACTCTGGGGACGTTACGCAATGTAGAATGATTTTCTCCTTTATTGAATGTATGTGGGCTGGGGTCAGCCCCCCCTAGCTCCTCTGTTGACGCGGCTGGCCCAGGTTGGGTTGTAGGCGGCTTGCTGTGTATCCTCTATTTTGCATAAGTGCTCTCAATGGTTACTTGCCTTATCTTCTTTGGTAACTCTTATCGCGGCCGGCCCATTTAGGTTGTAGGCGGTATGCTGTGTTTAGCTATCATTATGCGTGCTGCTAAAAAAAAACTGATTGAATTCTAAAAATGCTTTTGCTTGCTAGAAGCGGAGCAGAATTTCTTTTCGACTGAAGGAGCTGCATATTTAGCAGATCCCTATGTCCAAAAACAATTCTGGCTCCGGCAGGAAGCGGGGAGTCAGGAGGGACCGCAGAGTCCCAGTGGAGACTGGGTGCCCTGAGGGCACCCAGGAGATGCGGCTGGGCCCTGGGGGATGGGACCCCCGGGCCAAAATCGGCCCAGGGATGGGGGCTGCGTATCCCCCTCATCATGTTGAAAATAAATAGCCGGGCCCCGGGAGATGGGATCCCCGGGGCTGAAATCGGCCCAGGGAGGGTGGCTGCATGGCCCCCCTCCCTTATTAGAAAAAGGCCGGGCTCTGGGGATGGGGTCCCTGGGGCTGAAATCTGCCCAGGGAGGGGGCCATGTGGCCCCCTCCCCCAATAAAAGTTTAATTTTTAAAACAACTAGCCCAGGAATGTCTCTGGAGGCCCCGCCCCCTTTCTCAAGCACTCTGCAAAGGCGCCTCCTGGTGCAATACTGGTTGGGGGATGACGTTCCCTTGGATGCTGAGGATCCTTGGGGACCAACAAGCCCTCCTGTTACCTCCAGTAAAAAAAAGCGGGATTGCTGAGAGGTCTTTGGAGGCCACGCCCCCTTCTCCACCACACTGCAAACATGCTTCCTGGCACACTACTGGTTGGAGGATGAAGCCCCCTTGCATGCTGAGAGTCCTTGGGGGCCAAGAACCCCTCCTGTTACCTCCAGAAAGTCTCACACAGCGGGATTCCTGTGAGCTGGTCGGAGGCCCCACGCCCTTTCTCCATCACTCTGCAAACTCGCCTCATGGTCCACTTCTGGTTGGGGGATGGCGTCCCCTTGGATGCTGAGGGTCCTTGGTGGCCAAGAAGCATGTGTTCTACCTGTTTTGTGGGTCTGCCAATTAGCAATGTGTATGTGATGGACACTTGCACTACTATACTGCACCTTTTTGTGTATACATGGTGAAATGTTCACTGTTTCTACCTGTATTGTGTCTCTTCTGTGTAGTTATATTATTATTGAAGTGCAGTTGTTGTCACTTGTTCTGTACCTGTTCTCTATGTTATGGAAGCTAGCAGTGGCGCTGTCAATGAAGCTTGATAAAATATGTTCTCTATACAAAGGTCAACGCGATTGGCCTTTCCAATGATAGTTCATCTTAATTTCATCATTACAAACAAAAGAATGTCATAATTAATTGTTTCCTCTACACTCATTTGACAAAACTCTCGGGGAGAGGAGTTGGCCTAACGGCTAGGGCGGTCGACCTCGAATCTGGGGAACTGGGTTCGAGTCTCGGCAATGGCGCTGACCATCCTGTGATTCTGGGCAAATCACATAATCTCCTCGCGCCTCATGAATGTGTCCTCATGTAATGCAACTGGTGCTATGTAAAGCGCTCTGATACCGTATACCTTCGGGTCAAGTTCGCGCTGTATAAAACTCAGAGAAAAAAAAACAGAAAATCAATAAAAAACAGTTATCCACAGTGCAAAATGTACAGCCCTACTGTGGCAAGTGGTAAATTTGCCACTAGTTGATAGTACTGAGTCTGCAAACCTCACAATTTCCACTGTGCCCTCCAGTGGATGTGTGGCTGGTGGAAGGGCGCCACGTGGTGCCACCCCCTTCAGAGTATGGAGTAGGTGCATCTCCCAGGACCTCTCCAGCAGGACTCAGAAAAACACACATACACACCCTTCAACTGGTAAAGTGCTTGATTAGTCCTGGACTTTGCTCATCCTTCCTCATTTGGCACTTGAATCCCGAACTGAATCACAGCACTAGTGAATGCAGGGGTGTGGAACTCATGTACATTTGTTATGCCACCGTGATAATGAATCCCACCTACCGCTGTAGATGGCCCTGTAGTGCCTGGCCGCAAGTGCGGTTGGCTTGGGAATTCACAACGGTTTCAGACTAGGTCCGGGCGAAATGTTCATTGCACAGACCTAACCTTGCATAATTTCCGGCATTTTGCATTATTGTTTGTTATGTAGAAAGCCCGAAAGGTCATATAATTAGACCGCCGTCGTTCTCGGAAGTATAAAAACAACGCAAGTGAGCAGAACTGGAGCAAGTGATATTCTGCTATGTGCGATTTTGTGCTATTTTGTTAGCACAGAGAACACATTTCACACTAAAATAAAGTGCCAAATGCCAGATATAGGATTTGCGTAATTTCCCCGAGCTTCATGTAGTTGCACGAGAAAATTACGCGAATTTCGCGCGCCTCGAATTTCATTGATAATACTGTTGTTTTTGGTATTATCACTAGTATTATTATATTTTATAAGTATCATTATTAATGTTATTATTATTATAGTTATTATATGTTATTGTTATTATAGTTTGATATTAGTATTGTTGTTATTATTACATTTTATTGATACTAATATTGTCATTATTATTATATTGTATTGATATTAATATTGTTGTTATTATTATTATTATTATAGTAAGGCTCTCTAAAGCAGAGCAGATTTATTTGTGCAAGATTTTGACTGTGGAACCAACCAGCATTAACCCAGAGATGCAGTTGCTAACCGATTAGTTCAGAAAGAGGGAGAGACCCCATTGCTGAAGGAGAACAATACCCAAATGGAACGGTTCATTAGTAGATGGGGCTGAATTGGGCCAGCTATGGACACATTGAAGTGCATAGACTGAGTGGGAGGAAGTAGGGGGCATGAGCGTGAGTGGCCTCGTGTGAGTCCAGGTGAGATGATCCAATTTCACCCCCTCATCTCTCCCGCTCTGTTGTACTTTCGAGTCTCAGAGATCCTAACCGTCCACCTTCACTCTGCTTTTGCACTAGATTTCTGATTTGTGTAATGGTCAGTGACTTGGGCAATGTTGGTGGGGAGCTGATACTTGTGAAAGATGCTGAGCCTGCAAGTAAGGAGGAAAATTTCATCAGCTTTCAACTCCAGTAATGTTACCATCTGGTTCTATCTAACCACCTGGTTTAATACAGTTCCTGCTACTATTCCATACACTGGTAGAGCTTGAGTCTCAAGACCACTCCCCTGTCAATCAGGGCATTAAAATGATGCAAAAAGGGAGATTCATTGTTCAAATTTACCCCATGATGAAGCATGACACCTCTGGTGTGTGAGGGGAACCGTCCTAAAAAGGGAATTTTCCCCCCCTTGCATGACACACTAACCTCCTCCTAACCCGGACCCGTGGCTTGTTTCGTGTGTTACATTATTTGGTGGGGAGTCAGCTCACGCAGGTCCTTAAATCTCCTCAAGCCCTCAAGTGTATTGATAAAATGAAATGGAACCATAATAACTACTTAACAAAAACTACACCATAGTGGAATGTTTGCTCACTGCATAGAACCTCAAATGCAGAAAATTGATGATCAAATACAAAATTGATGATCATATGTGAGATATTGAAAAGGGGCAAATTGGATAGAGGTAGAAAAGAGAGCAATGAACAATTTGACAACAATGCGACCATAGCTTCACAGACCATGAGCTATGGTTCCTCATAAAATGCGCCAAGTACAATAAAACTAGAAACAACTATTGTACTCTCTGCTCCCAACCAGCATTGCCCAAGTCACTGATCATTACACAAATCAGAAATATAGGACAAAAGCAAAGGGTGAAGGTCAGAATCTCTGATCATAGAAAGTACAATGGAGGTGGGAGGGATAAGGGGGTGAAATTGGGTCATCTCACTTGGACTCAAGTGAGACCACTCATGTTCAAGCCCCATGCCTCCTCCCACTCAGTCGGATTCTTAGCCAATATGTCAGGAGATGGTTAGTATTAGAAATGTGTTGAAGCTAGAGCTACACAGCATTTTCAATAACTTTCCCCAAGAAAGGAAATTTTGAAATATGTTTTAGGATATGTAGATTTTTTTTGATCCAGTTTGGGTTTCTTCAGTAGAGGTAACATTTGTCTTTTTTCCAGTTGTGGGAGTTAACCCTCTTTCGGCAGAAATGCAATGCAAATTTATGGAAGATCTCATTGGCTGTAGTAATAAATTCTTTCAAGTTTGTTGCTTAGGTGGCATTGTCTGTGCAGAGAGCACTTTGTTGTGAAAATATTTAGCATTATTGAGCGGTCTGTTTCTTTAAATGAGGGCATATGCATTTTTATGTCAACAGCCTCATGTTTAAAAACAATTGTGATAAAACCCATACATAGATACAAATCTAGAGGGGCTTTCAGTCAGCCATATTTGTCCATTTGTCTGTTCAAATGCCATTCACATTTTGCTTCCTCCCACCACAACCTACATATGGGGCACAGGGTCAGCCCACTTAAGCCATATGCTCTCTTCACAATGAGTGACTGCATTGTTTTATTGCTCATGTGCATATACTCCAAGAGAATAGTGCATTTCAATATCAGGGCTAGCAGGACTATGTAAGAAATGTGAGTATTAGTTAAGGGTCTGAGACCCACCTCAAATAATAATCACAATACTTGTCAAGATGAACCACAAAAGTCACTAAATCAACCTTTGCCTAACCCTCTTGTAGGTTGTCACAAAGCAGTCAGACTTAACTTAGAACCAATGTGTAAAGCATTTATACAGTACTCAGACAGTTATAAAGTGGAAACATCACATAAGAAATATCCCAAATCTAGTTAGAAAAATAGAGTAAATTTGAATAAATAAAATGACACCAACATGGCAAAAATCCAATCAGTAGAACCGTATATATGAAATCTTAATGCTTGAATCAAAAATAATTCCAAAAAGCACAAAGAGCCAATTGCAGTTATCTAGTCACACCAGGGACCAGTTTTGTCCCATTGGAAAATTTACCATCTGATTTACATACATTTAGGGAGTAAAAGCGATCATCTATGAGTAGCAAGCAGAGCTCTGCAAGCTGGATCCAAAGCGGGACTCAATGAAGGCGGGTTGCTGAAGAGCAGGGTCTAGGTGCAGTCATCAATGAAGGCGTGAAAGCACCAAGTTTGGAGTCTGTGCCCTGGAAGATCTCAACTTCGAGTTTGGCGGCAGTCTCGGTGAAGCCCTCTATGTTCGGACTTAGAAAGTTTTTCTGGAAGTCAGATCTCTTTCAGTGGGGCAAACCAACAAGCTGAGGCCAACAGGTTATTCGACGTCAGCAGCTGTGGTTTTGACGACGATCCGAGTTCTCTAGGCAGAAAATTGGAAAAAAGTTCTTTAGTCCCACTTCTTGCAGTTGAGAGACAAGAGGAGTACACTCTGACACCAGCCAAGAGCGCAGAACCTGGGGGGCACTACTTGAGGGTTAGCACTCAACAGAGGCCAGCAACAGGGTCCAAGGTAGGTTCAATAGATACAGGTCAGCTCAGCAGTCACAGGGAAATGGCTGCTGGAAGCTGTTTGAGTCCCTGTAGCTTAAACAGGAAGTTAGCCAACTGACCCTTGGAGTCATTTCTGGGATCCTGGGTTCCAAGCAAGCAGGTCCCATCTTTCTTCAGGTTCTTCAGACAGCAGGGCAGTCCCTCTTCTGAGTCTTCATAGGTCCAGGAGTGTTCTGACGAGGATACTGGGGATTCCACATTTATACACAGTGCTAGCCAGTGGGGGGAGGGGAAGGGGAGACTCATAGCCACTATTTAACCAATGATGTAAAAGTTCCCAGGGGTGACCCTAATCACTTTTGCAACACGTCCTGTGTGTTTTACTGTAAACTATCCCAAAGTACCGCTCTTTTCCTAAATCTAACGTGGTAGAATCTTTCTTTCCCCGGTACGAACTCCCTGTCCCCCGTCAGAGGTCTGACTATGATAATGGGAAAACCTTCCCTTACTGTCACTCCAAACCAATTCTTTGCAAATCCACATCCCACCGGGTTTGGGGCCACGTTGTCTAGGAAGACAAAAGGGAAGCAGACCTAGGTGTGAGCTACATCTGCCAGTGACAGGGTAGGGATTCTTTGAAACTCAGGAAGGGGCTGGGCCCAGCCACCAGGCCATCCTGATCAAGGAAAGAAAAACATCTCCCCACAGCGAAGCCCTTTGTCCACTGTCAGGAAAAAATTCACAGCTCTTCCTCAGGGGAGCCGTCAGCAGCCATGTGACACTGAAAACTGACAGAAAGGTCCCTTTTGGCTTTAGGCAGGAAAATTACTACTAAGTGAAAGTGAAATTTCCAAAATAGTTATATAAAATCAGACTTGACTATTAAGTTGGATTTAAAATTACTATTAGAATGACTATTTGAATCAGTTTTCTAGCTGTTCGCAAACTGAAATTAAGTACTATATGGTGGTATAGTGTAACCCAATGTTTTCCTATAGGAGAACCAGCCTTGCCACAGTGAAACACAGCTTTGGAGGTTTTCACTGCCAGGACAAGTAAAACATAAATATATGGCCTACCTTTTAAATGCCAGGCGTCTTGCTCTATATGCATTTAGAGCCTACCTTAGGGGGAACCTATTAGCATTAAGAGGAAGGTTTAAGCCTGAAAAAAGGTTTATTTTACTGGTTGAAATGGCAGTTTAAAACTGCACACCCAGGTTGCAGTGGTAGGCCTAGAGACATGTTTTGCAGTATTACTTTAGTGTGTGAGTGCTGCAGTCCACTAGTTGAATTTAATTTACAGGCCCTTGGTATATGTGGTACAATTTACTAGAGACTTACAAGTAAATTGAAGGTGCCAATTAGGAGTATGCCAATTCATACCATCTCTGTTTTAATTTACATTTATTTTTTTGCGATCTGTCAATTTTTTAATTTTTTTTTTTTTACAAACGTATGCAGGCCACCTGTATATGGTAGTATTTTTTATTTTTTCCCACTTTTAATGTCTATTGCATATGTTTGCAAACAAGTAAATAAAAGTATATGGCAAGTTTGCCAAGACCTGACCTATTGGCTTTGCCAATGCTTATTTGAATTAGTGATTTGCATGTATTTTTCTCTACTATAAGTATTTTCATGTTGATGTTTGATATTTTGCAGGGAAGAATTTAGAGGTGTTGGTGATTTTTTATAGTAAGTGAGGAAAAGGTGTAGTGGTGAGAGGAATAACACAACCTTTTATCATTATAAAAAAAGAGCCACGGTGGTTATTGGCAATCTACTTTTTAAAATAGTGCTGTTTTGTAGCTGTAGGATGATGATTGTTTCACTCTGCAATTTTCTGAGTACGGGCCCATCTTCCAGTTTAGCTGAATGTTATTAATTTATTAATGTGCATTGCTCTTTCATTTAGGTTGTGTGGGTACTAAGGCATGAAAGATGTGCTAGCTTATAGCCATTGGGCCAGTGGCTTGAGACTTCTTGATAAAAAGGGTACTTAGAATCCTCAAATCTTCCCCTCTGGCATTTGCTAAGTTGAGTAAAACTAAAGATGAAGACATGGTTTAATTTGCCCTTTCAAAGTTTTTAATGGAGGTCACAGGATTTTGTGCCAGGTTGGTTCTAAGGGGCAAATGGACACTTTTTTCACAGAACGCAGATCAGAACCAAAGTCACTCTGATAAGGTGCGTGAAGGGAAGAGATCAGGAAAGCACCATATCTACAATGATATTGTGGTGCATCTCTGTTCCCAGCCCAGCATTCTTGCCTATCTCTCTGCACACATGTTTGCACCATGGTGCAAAGTTGTCGTGTGAGTCTGTCATAGGCTTGTACTCAAAGGGTACCTTCCCCGTACCAAAGACTATATTTAGACTTACTTTTCCATGTATACTACTTTGTATGTGTGCTGTACAGTACAGCACATGTGCAAAATTAGAAATATGTGGAGAAACGATAACTGCTCTCCTTCCTTGCTCCTAACTCAAGGAGGCATTATCTTCTTTATTTTATTTCAAAAGTGTTTATTGAAAAGACCTATGCATAACATAGCATTTCGATATAATAAAGATACCGCCATTATTAGGAGTAAGCTTGTGCAAAAATATGATTTAGCGATGCAAGTAGAAAGTAACATATTAAAATCAAGAAAATGGTAGTGTTAAGGTCACAAGGAATGGCACCAACAATCTTGTGTACAGAATTAAATTTGTATGGATGAAAAGTTCAAAGACACCATAATTTAGGGATTAATTTGTATACATTGAAATATAATAATTATTGACAATTACACATTTTAAAGGAAAAGGATAGTAGAGTGATAGTGGGGGTGGAGGAAAACATATCTGATTACTCCAAAGCTGCCAGAAAGACAAAAAGTAGAAAAGATATGCATTGTATATAACATATCAACAAGCTACTACCTTCCACTTTCAAACGTTGGAGTCACCACATCATATACCAGAGGTTATAAAGGAATTGAAGGAGGTTTGGGCTTTTGTAAATAACTGTCTAGGGCATCCCATAATTTCCTGGATGATGATGAGACATGGAAGTTTTCAAACAGGAGTTAGCTGCACTTCGGATAAAACACACCCAAGACCATCATGTATGAGTCAACGTTAGAGGAGGTTTTCCATTAGGAAATAAACAATTTCGTACCAATGGCTAGTAATCAGTCAATGCATTGGGTATCAGAGGAGAAAAACCATTAGAGGAAGTTGAGGCATGCAGACCTAGTAATGCTGTAGGGGCATCTTTATGAAACTGGACATTAAAAATCTTGTGAATCATACTTTCTATGTGTTGCCCAAGGGGGGGGCATGTTTGCAGTAATAAAACATGTGGGTGGAATCACCAGGAGCTATTTTATCATTCCAGCAGTGATTTGAATCTGATTGAAGTTTAAGTGGTGTCCAATAGACATTGTTTATGATCCACAGCCTCATTTGTGGGAGGGCTGGTGTGATTTTTGTCCATGTTGAAGGTGGGATATCAACATTAGCTTCTAAGTGGAAACCAGAATTCCAAACAGAATTGTTGGAGTTGAATTTTGTTTCTCCGGTGTTGTGGGCCTTAAAGAGATTATGTATTTTGGAAGCTGCATGTCCGAGTGTCACGTGGCTGATAGGGACATTGTCCACATCACTAAGTTAGCATGGCTCGTGCAGCCATGGTGCTGCTTTTGGGCACGTTACTACATAACTTTATTTTTGAAAGACTCTGTTTATGCCTTTCACATGAGAACTATCTGCTGTGTTCGTTCTCTGCCTGTTCCTGGAGTTTAGTCTGAACATTGCGAGCAAGGTCGATAAACAATGCCTCTTGTTATTCTGTTCTGGTTAGGCCCTAGCACCTAAACAAAACATACCACTGCAGCTGCGGCTGGAGACTTGTGCTTTGATATTACGGGGGTACAGGTTTTAGGTGATACACACTTGGAGAGGGATCTTTCCAGGGAGAAGAGCAATAGCCACCTTCGATGTAGAAATCCCATCTATGCTCTAAGGTATGGGATCTGCTAACAAAACCCAGAGATCTTCTATTATATAATAATACCTATTCTATCCAAGGGGAGGGAGGTTAGGCATTATAGTCCTTTCTCCATTGTCTTTATAATATGACATCTCCCTTCATAATGTATGGACTGGCTGCAATGCTAACTGTATTTCTGTTATGCATTTTTCTGCTTGTTGTGGCACGTATACTGCAAGTTAGAGCACGTTAGTTAAAATAAACATTTTAAACTATATTCGTGTCTGTCAGATCTTATTGTGGACAGGAGCGAGAGTGTGAGCGAAAGGGTGTGTCTTGTTACCACAATTCCTGAGAGACCAGGGAGTGTTGTGTTCTGGGTTGTCTAATCATTTGCTTCTCCGTGTTTGGGTAGGAGAGCGAGTGAGGCACTATAGCTAGTCGGTCCTGGGCTCGTGGGTACTAAGGCGGTAGGAAGGCATAGCCGCTATACACCAAGGTCCCATATTCCTGCGCATAGTTCTGTGTATGTGCAGACCTCTGACGGAGAGACTCCCCGAAGAGGTGGCCTGGTGGTCAACAACATCCCTCTCCCCCCCTCTTGTCTCCCCTCCTCAGGATGAGTGGAGCATGCATCCTCTCTCTCCGCCGGACTCCGCGAAGACATATGGTGAGGGTGCCTTTAATTGGGATATCCCGGACGACGAGACTCCGCCCCCATCGGACGTCAGAACGTGCAGCGCCATAAGAGGAGGAGGTTCCCGGAAGACGTGGTGGAATACCACCGGTGAGACGGAGGGAGCTGAGGAGCAGAGCGTCGCGTTTATCGGAGGGAACCAGCCGAGCAAAGACGAGTCGACCAGGACCACAGACCTTGAGGGAGACACGGAGGTGCCAGGAGGCCAACGACAACACGAGTCGCCCAGCCACGTTCCTGGAGGAGCGTGGCTCACAAAAGTGCGGGATCGTTTCGCGGGTTGGGCAGGGAGGAGGGATTGGCGTAAGGGAACCTAGCCAGACCTCATTCTCCTACAACCCGCTACACCCTACCCTGAGCACTATCACTCACCCTTGCATAGAGGACGTGTGGCACAGTGTGCGGTGTCCCTTCACTCCCCTTCCTATGGGCCCCGTATCGTACACACCCTAAACCCTGATTCTTGTCTCCCCCTTTATTTGTATGGTCCATCACAACGGAGTCTTCAAGCCCCCGTACACCGAGGCGGGGAGAGCAGGAGCGGACGTCACCCCGAACAGGCCACCAATCACGCCGGAGGAAGGATGAAGAGTCCCGTCTCTCACAGAATCCCCTCTCTAGAAGAAGACATTTATTGGGAAAAATAAAGCCTTCCCTCACACAACCTGTCTCACCTCCCATTTGTTCCCACCCGTTACAGTGCAGAATCCCTGCAACACGAGCTTTGTGAAGTTGCCTAAGATATGTGAGAGAGTGGATTGTTGAGAGACCAAATTTCCTGATAGCAGATTTTAACTTTAAAAAAGTATAAAAGTCTAAGTTAGATATCTGTGTATGTATTGTAAACTCGCAAAAGAAGCTAAATCTTTATCCGCATCAAGATCTTTGATAAGAGAGGTGCCTTTTGACGCCCACTCCTTCCACTAGTCATCTTGACCTTCTATTTTGATCTGTTTGTTGAACCACAGGGAAGCAAGATCACCTTTACGGAGTTTTTGTAAAAGTTTCTATCAATAGAGCGTAAGGAGTCAATTGTATCACATATCATGGGTTGTGAGTGGATCCACAAAATTCCACCCACCCCGTGAGTGAGATATGTCGATACGATTGGTATTGCGTATCATTAGAAGAGTGCATACTGGTGGTAGGGTGGATAAATCCATTTCTACAGGAAATCATGTGGAGATTAACCCTGGGCGGTAAAATCCGCTCCGTTTGTGGATTTTTGGCAACTCTGCGTTCCGCGTAGAACCCGGAGTTACCGAAAACTCCGCGATCCGCGGCGTAGCGGAGTTTTTGCCTTGTTCGCGCTTTCAAAATGCATTTTTGCGTGCGCGGGAGCGACTTACCGGGATCCCTGCGTTCGCCGACGAGTTTTCCTATCCGTTCGCGTGCGCCACAAGATTTTGGTAGCCGCCCGCGCGATCCCGCGAGAGTGTGCGATCACGAACACGTCATTCGGACGTGCCATCGGACATCCGTGTTCGCAAACAGGAAATACGCATTGCGAACGGGCGGGACAAGTGAAAAACAAGATGGCCGCGCCCATTGGCGCCCGCATGGGCAAGTTCGCAAGATATTTCCCCCCGAGCACGCAAACAGCATCCCGAACACGCAATACGTGTTCCCGAACAGGAAAAAAGCATTGCGAACGGGCAGAACAAGCAACTCCGTGTGCTCGCGGAATTCTACGTAGCTCACAGAGTTTTTTTCCCACTTCGCGGACCTCAGCGTAGCGCGACTACGCGAACTTCGCCCAGGCTGGAGATATTAGAAAATCACCAGGCACCTTGTCTCCCCAAGAAGTCCTATTGATATCTAGAAAAGTCTTGGACTTCAATTCTAACTTCTTCCTTGTTCATTCTCACTTTCTTAAGGGAAATTCTGGCTTTTTTGTTTTTCCATAAATAGTCCATCAAAGTGTTGTCTATTGATTGGGAGGAGGGGTGGTGCAGTGGCCAGGGTGGCTGACTCCGGAACACAGGGGCTCCCGGTTCGATCCCCATTGCTGGCGGCAGGTTAGCCCAGCACCATGGGCAATCGCTCGCTTAATCTTCCCGACGGCCCTCAGCGCTGGGACACCTCGCCTGAGGTAGCTGTGTGCTTTACAAATGCTGGATATTATTATTATTTGTAGAAGTCATTTGAGAGTTTAAAGGGTAGCATTCTAATCCGAAACTAGAGTATAGGGTTAGGCATCATTTGGATTGTTTCAAGTCTACCCCGCCAAGTGATGAATTCTGGAGACCATTGTGTGACCAGTTCTTTGATTTTAGAGATTGTTTTTCCTTCATTATTTACCAGAGTTTCTCGAGAGCCCTCAAACCATATTCCCAAGCATTTTAGGGAGGTTTTCTGTAATTTAAGGGCAGAATTTTGAATGTGGGAGGGAACACAATGAATATTCATGGGGAAGACTTTGATCTTCTCTCTGTTGAGAGTATATCTGGAAGTCACTGAGTAGTTTGAGATTCCTTTTAGGATACAGGGTAAAGCAGTATCCGCTTCTTCTGTAAAGACATCATCGGCAAAGGCCACTTCTTTTTTTGTGGGCCAGAGGGGAAAGTAATACCTTTGATGCCACTAAAATTCTTCAACAGTTCAAGCCGAGGTTCGATAGATAGTATGATGTGAAATGTCGCATGTGGCTAATGGTAAAGGGTAAACGTCATTCTAATGAAAATATCAATGAGCCCAAATCTCTGTAAAGTAGCCCGCAAAATGGCCTAGGAAACTTTATCAAAGGCCTTTTCTCTTCCCAAGGCTATCGCAGCTGAAGTGGAGTGTAGGTACTTAGCCTTTTCCAGAGCATGGCATAGTGTTTTAACATTGTCACTTGCCAATCAGCCTTTAGGAATCCCGTTTGTTTTGGGTGTATGAGCTTACCCAACACTTTTTCTAATCTTGTGTACTAATATACGAGGACCCCATGCTCATTCAGGGTCCAATTGTGGGGATTAATATAATTGTGACTATCAAGCAATAGGCCCCGGTCGAACAGTCAGTGGCATAATTAAATGTCCACTGAACTCAGGTAGCCATCAGGATATCAATAATGTATTCTTATAATGTTGCCTGACAATACAAGGCTCCATTGATGTTAAATTGTCTGAATTAAGTAATGGTTACCATATACATTGCATGATGGCTGTCATCTATCTGTACCAAGACAAATGCTTTATGTATACCCTTTTCATTGTCGACACGTGTCGAACAAACAATGAATGAATGCGCGTCGATCATCGTTACCCTGAAAAAAATGCCTCAGGCAGCTGGGAAACCTCTTCACCAGTTCGCGAGGCTGAAAAAAAGAAAAGGAATTCCCTCTGCTGTTTACAGCAGAGGGATTTCTGACTGGTGTGCAGGGGACGTAACGTTTACGTCCTCAGCACACCAACGCCACAGCTGAGGACGTAACCTTTACGTCCTCGGCACACAAGGGGTTAAGTAAGTGAAACGCTTTGTTGTTCTATGAGCATTTAAGAACATATTTTGTCTGTATACTGTGGTGCTGCATACCTGATTATATTACACAGGAACCTAATCATTCAATAGAGAGTACACAAAACCTTGTATGCTTTATTGAACACTATGTATAATCAACGATCAGTTCTCCTCTGAATTAAGCACAATCATCAATCCCAGAAAGAAAACCATACATTTAATGACTATGAAACAGAAGGTAGTACATGATCTCCAAAGGAAGTAGAAAATCCTTTACCCAACTGAACCCATAATGGGAAAGAAAAGTATGTGTAGGCTGCACTTGCAAAAGAATAGATGTATTAGATAGCTTATAGCTCTTAATTATGGCAGACTTAATCCATATAGAGATATTAGCTGTAGAAGGATGAACACCTTTATTGGGGACCCCAAAAGTAACAAAGAAAGAGCCCACCTGTTGAAAAGAAGTACTTTCCAAGTAAATGGAGAACGTTCGTGGGAAATCTGAAGTGTGAATCCGCTCCTTCTCTGCTGAGCGGGGAAAAAAATCAGGAGGAAAATGGTTTCTGAACAGTAAAAAGAAGATGACATTTTGGGTAAAAAGAAGGGCTAAGATGAAGAACCACCTTATCAGGAAAAAATGTATCAAGAGAGAAACAGGCAGTAAAGCTCCAGTCTCTCTAACTCTTCTTCTTGAACAAATTGCCATCAGGAAAAACACCTTTTTTACAAGATACTTTAAATCTACTGGATTGTGTGGCTCGAAAGGAGGGACAGTCAACGCCTTTGGGACCAAGAATAAATCTCAAACTGGACCTAGAGAGTGAATTGTCAACCTCTGGAGAAAGAAGCTACATAGCCAATGAGATGCCAAAGGAGCAATACCAGAGATCTCCTCACCTCAGAAAGACTGGATTGCTGCCCATTGGGCTTGACTAATGAAACCACCAAACACAAAACAAAACCATCCCACAATGTAACTGGTATCCTTGCTGGCACACAAAGTGTCGGCTGCAAATTTTTAGGAACACATCAGCGTTCAAAATTGCATCAATGAGAACTATAAACCTTGCTGGTGGCAGGGCGATGAGAGAGCTGAATAGACTCAGCCACTTCTATTGAGAACCCCAGTGCTAGGAAATCTACCCACTCAGCAGCAAAACACCCAGATACATTCGGCTGAGAGACTCCTCAGATAGGCTTGTCTAAATTAAGGGAGAAGAATGAAAAGGGAAACACCAGGCCGTGAATATTGCCAACTGACGAAGGAGAGGAAATCATGACCTCCTGCACCACCCCACTACCACTTTCAGAACCTTGGCCTGATCCTCCCAAATCATTTGTAAAACTAGTGGAATCAATTGAAAAGGTGGGAAGTAATTGAGAAGACCAAGAGGCCAGGTGATGGAGAAAGAATCAGTCGTCAAAGCTGCTGGAGAAGGGAACAGAAGTGAAGGAGACAGGCATTTGCTTCTGTGACAAAGATGTCCAGCCACAGGGGACCGAACCTCTGAGACACTTCCTGAAAGGCCCAAGGAGCAACACATAGATGAATTGAGGAGGGAAACTTCTTGCTGAGCTGGTCAGCAGGCCCATTCTTCTTCCCCAGAAGATACACTGCTCTCTGGGAGTTAAGATGTTGCTCCGAAGATAAACAAATCTCCTGGTAAATAGGAGCAAAAAGAAAATCATTCTCCCTGCCAATTCAAGTAAGCTGTCATCATCTGGTTGTCTGTGCGGATGCAAACTGGTTGGTTCTTGGTTATGAAAAGAAAGAATAGCAGCGCTGCTCTTTCTGATGCTAATTTCCTCCAACTGGAGGAAGAATTGGACTTTTGTGAGTTCCACCTGCCCTGAGCCCTGGCTGATCATATCACTGCTCTTCACCCTTCCTTGCTGGCATCTGTGCAGATAGTGATGGCGGGACTGACAAATTAGTATCCCCTTTTGAGGCTGTTCAGAGAGAGCCACATTTAACCTCTGACTTTCTCTGTGGGGCTAATGGAATCTGTGAGATTCCAATAAGTCAGAAAATGAGGAACTAATGGGTATAGGAGTAGTCTGCTCCCAGGAACAATAGCCAGAGCCAAAGTCACCTCCCCCTGACTCCTGAGCCACAGTCTCGTTGAAGCATTAGGCATCTCCAAAAGTTGTGACAAATGAAGAACGTATCTATCCCTCTTCTTGGGAGAAATTAAGTCCTCCTCTGTGTCCATCCAAAATAGAGCTCCCATGGACTGCAGCCTCTGTGTTGGGTGGAGGTGGGATATCTGGAAATGTAGGAAAAATCCATAAACCTGAAGGAGACCACAAACTTGATGTCCTCCTCTGCCTTAAGAAAAAAAGAGGACGCAATTAACCAGTCATTGAGATAAGGATACAACTTAATATCTCACTTTTGCAACATACCCATCAGCAGAACCAAGTGCTTTGTAAAAACTCATGGGATGGAAGTCAAACTGAATGGAAGGACTCTAAACTAGTAGTGCAGGCCTCCCACCAAGTACCACAGATACTGCTGATGTGCTGGAAGAATTGGGACATTAAGATATGCAGCCAGCATTTCCAGTGAAGCCAAATAATGTCCATGTTGAAGCACTGGGAACACGCTTTGCAGAATTACTATTTTGAAAGTCCAGCGGCTCAGATACCTCTTGTGGCCCTTGGGATGTACTACCAGGCAAAAGTCTCCAGAAAGTTTCTGGGTTGAAAAGAGAATTGAACAATGTCAATGGTCCTGCTCATTGGGAGGAACTAGGCCAATTGCTGCTTTGAGGAGGAGCTTTTGGATCCCATCCAAATAGCTCTCCAATGTTGTAAATTCTCTGGAGCAGGGGTTGGTTTGAAGCATCAGGGTGGGGTGTATGAAAATTCTAGGCTGTAACTTTCTGTTACAACCTTCACTGCTCATCGATTCAGAACGGAACTTTTCCAAGTCTCATGGAAACATAGAAGATGATACCCACCCAACATCTCTAGCTGATAGTCATGGTTTAGGGGGCGGGAGGGGGTTGTTAGCAGCATATTGCGACCAGTGTTTTTCTGGATTTGAAGACCCCTGTCCATGAACCCACCTGTTAAAGGGCTGTAATGACCCCTCTGTCCCACAAGGAGGAAAGGCTCTTCTGTATGAAAATCCCTTACCTCTGGAGTAAGTCTTAACCAGAGCCAACAGCTTCTTATTTTCCACTGTTTTCTTATCATTTCATCCAACTGCTGGCCAAACATTTGGACCCATTGATGGGCAATTTCATCAGAACAGATCTTTGCCCTGCATCAGCTTTTCAAAACCTCATCCAGAGATAGCCTCAGGCCGAAATTGTCATCCCTGAAGTGGCTTCAGATGCTCATAAGTTTTCAAATGATAAGTCAGAGTAAATACGCACTTGCTGTTCCATGATACTAAAGATAGTTGAACAGTTTAGACCATGGGTACTCACAAACATTTGCCCGGGGGCCACAAAGTACTATTTGTAACCTGCCCGAGGGCCGCACTGACGCCAGCAATGCGAGAGTCAGGGTGATGAAAGGTGGGCATAGTGGGACGCGAAGCAGATGCATGATGTGGACAACAAACCGAGCCTTCATGTGACATCTGTCTGCCACCAACCCTCTTCACATGCACCAAGAATTAAAGTCAAACCATTAACTTCTAATGTAAAACGTGAGAGGGAAAGTGATACTCAACTGGTGGCTGAACTGCAAAATGTGAAACCAGAAAACCTGGTATCAGTCCTGGCTTCCCCACTTGACGTAATTGTGTGATTCTAGGCAATTGGTTAATTTCACTTTGCCTCCTATTTCTTCATTACCACATATGGGAGCCCCTTAAATTATACGAGCTCAGGATATGTACTGTACAAAACCTTCATTTGTGTTTTATTTAATAAACTATAATGTTGTTCCAATTATGTAACAGCCAAGGCTACACACAAGGTGCACCCTTATAAATAACTTGCCTCTTGGTTCATTAACTCCTTTGCTACTTCGAACGTTCCGTGCAAGTGCGGAACGTTCTATTAAGCGGGCGGGGCCGCGTCGGACAACGGACGTGCGCAGCACTACCGAGGTAGTGCTCGCGACGGCCGTTGGCCGACGCACGCAGCAAAAGGGTTAATGGCATTGTTTTCAGAATGGCGTGGCATGAATGTTTCCAAGATAATGTTTGAAAACTATTACTGCTAATAAATGCCTTTTAATGCAGTGATACAAACTGATCTACTAAGGTAAAACGCTCATGCATGTTAAAAAATAAACTGCAAGCTTCAAAAAACAGTATCATGTTACGTGTTTAGTGCAAGATGTCTTTAAAATTAAAGGTGTTCATAAAGATAAGTTTTCTAGGACTCCTTCTTTTCTTCCTTACCATTGCTTTAGTTAACATGTAAATAAAGTTTACCCGTTTGTTTCTCAGCTTTTAGAATGTTCCTGCTCTGTCAAGTGAGCAGCAGCCTAGTGCTGCTGTTCACCAGGGGGCCGCAATTAAAGGTCAGGAGGGCCGCATGCGGCCCCCGGGCCGTACTTTGAGTATCCCTGGTTTAGACCATCAGTGAATCAATCTGCCAAGGCCTGAAAATCCTTTAAGAGTGACTGCACAGTATATGTCTTGTATGCATTTGCCTGAATTGAAATATTGGAAGCACCATAAGATCGTTTCACTGCCCTTTCCACATTTTTGTCACCTGGATCTTGAGGTGATGCATCCTCTGGAATTACATTCCCTTGCCATCAGATTGTCCGCTTTGATAATAGCTGGAAACTCTTCAGAGAACTTATCTACTGGATATCATTTAGCCAGAAAACTTGCAAACACTGTCTTGTCTGTCCACAGCCATTTATGCTCTAGAACTTGCTTGGTTGCATCATGCAAGGGACCTAACTCCAGCTTCCTCAGCACCTCAGAGTTCAGGACCCTTTATAAACCCACCCTCTCTCCACTCATCATCCATAGCCGTACCAGGATCAACAGAGTCATCCATCCTGGGAACCTTAGCTGGGGTTGGCCCCTCCCTGGCTCTGAAAGCATCTTCTACTGCTATCTGTATCATTTTCTGAATTGTATCCGTAGGTGGTGGCTCATTTGAGGGCCAGGCAACTCCCCAGTTGCCTCTTCCATAGCTGCAAACGCGACACAATAAAAACATTGCTATAGCAAAACTTCAAACCAAATAAATAACATATGACATATACATTATCCACTTACCTGTATTAGCAGGATGTGGTGTTGTAGTTCCTCCCATTTCTAGGGATGGGTAGTAGCAGCCATACCGGAGAAACAAACTTTTGTCAGCTAGAGAACAGGCTCTGCAGAATGAAGATTTCATCTTGCATGTAGGAACAGGATCGTGGAAGACAGACAAGCAGGTAATAAAGATTACCAGTAAGTAATAGAACCAATACCACATGTGCAGCACATCAGTGGTAGTTAACACCCTTATTAGTTCATTCACAACACATGGTGACTTGTTAATTCCAAAAATGGCATAGATGCACTGCGTATATGTTTAGTGTTTTTTGCCAAGATCACATTTCTTTGCAACAAGTTTTAGATTCAACGCAACATCACAGGTAAGCAACAGAGCGCAGTATATTCCGGTCTGTGTGAGATGGTAAAGGCACATTCTGGTTGCGGAACATGGTAATTGTCTGACTGCTGATATGAGGTGCCATTTCAACCTTTTCAGCTGAAGGGCAGCTCAGGGATATCGCTGTTTTCTTTCTTGCATGTCAGACATTTTCCAGAGGAATCGCCGAAGCGTTCACAAGGGAAAATTGCCTTCATTTGAACTCATGTTGAGCATGCTGAACGATAAATGAAAGCATTCAGAGTAATATCTGGAGACATGTCACTCAAATGTCAGAAGTCCATTCAACCGCGCGTACTTTGCCTGGCACCAGTAAGGTGCAGAGCAGAGCGGCCATTATTATGGTGATGTACAGTGTATTGAGTCTAGTAATGAAAAAAGGTGAAAATAGGAAACCGGATTATTATTTGTAAAAAAAAAAAGTAACATTAATGTTATAAGTTTCTCTTTTCACAGATATAAAGATTCTGTGCAGTTGAACGGTGAATGGATAATGAGTGAGTGAGTGAACAAATGAGTGAGTGCTTGAACAAGCAAGTGATGCAAGTAAATGGGTAAGTAGAATGAGTAAATGAATGTATGGTGTGTGCATGAGCAAGTAATCAAGTGGGTGCCTGATTGTGTGAATAAATGAATGGTTCATAAATGGGCGTGTGAGTGAGTGAATTGATCCCTGAATGGGTACTTGAGTGAATGATTAGGTGAGTGCGTGAGAGAATTGGTGCATGAGTGACTGAATGAGTAAGTGAATAAATGAATAAGACGGTGAATGGGGGAGTGAATGAGTGCCATGGCACTATCTATTCTTCTTTGTGTACCATAGTTGTTGAACCATCTGCTTGGTTATTAATCGGGTATTCAAGTCCCAAAGCGTATTCACCTGCTGTAGGAGCTTTATATCTATCTAGTCTCCTATGTACATACTACTTAATTCACAGTGGGTTCTCTTATTGGAAGTGGTCGAGTTACCCACCCATTCTATGAGAAATGCATTCTCAATATAATCTATTTTTCATTGCCTTGCAAACAAATTATTTTATTGCTAATGATTCCAATGAGATAAAATAGTCTTCATCAGTTCATAGCAAAGCCTCTCTTTCCACGTAATACCAATGCTGAAGGACAGTATTCCCCATAAGTTAATCAGTCCATAAGTTAATCAGTCCAATAAAACTATACATCATGAGGCTCCCTAAAAACAGAACTGCTGCTTAAGTAAAAAAGAGATATCAGATACACAAATGGAATCCTTTCCATGGTTTATATACTCCCCACCCAGACACTAGTTTTGCAGAGCTATTGGCTGATCAGATGGATGCAACAGGAGATAATCCAAGTCCTTAATATTCCTAGGGAATTCCAACGCTTGAGCAGGCCAACTGAGTACATCTGCATAAAAATCCTGGAGTGGTTAATGTGAACGAATGCAGTAGTAAGATCAATTCACAAAGCACTGTCTTAGCCTTGACTTGCTCTTTCTCACAGAGAGACATGAGCATTGACACATCCCTCCTTACTTATAAGATTATGGAATATCAAAAATTGCATTAGCATAACCATTACCTGCTTCAGCCATGTTTCCTTGCTCATGCTAATATTGACAACAGAAGTGCCCATCACTGATGCTGAGCTGTGTAAACCGTTTGGCTCATGAGGCAAAAAAATAAAGACTAGCTTGCTCACATTACTATTTGAATGTGGTTTGCTTCTTCTCACGAATTCAAACTAAACACCTGTTTGTATTTTTTTAAGAAGTAATCACGTCATCCTATTCGAAACCTGTATGGATTAGTGTATAAATCTGTGCTTTGCCATTACTCAGGGAGCTTGCTTCATTCAGCCATGCTGGGGAAAATTCTGGCCAATTGAGTTTGTGATTCACAGACTGTAAATTATTGTTTTGTTAATAAACCCTTTCAAACTTTGATTGACGTGAGATTTCCTTTAACAGAACCTGGTGCACAGTGCAGAAACCATGTGCACTTGGCTGAATGTGATCACTGGAGCCAGACCAGACTCCACCCAATAGCCCCAGGCACCAAAGGTGAGGCAGATAATTTTCCATGGGGAGCTTGGGTGAAGAACAGCCTAGTATCTAGCTCATCGATCAGGTTAGACAGTACAGCGCTGTCAAAATTTCATGAAATTTTGTGTTCGGAATTGAGATTTGCTGTCTGAAAAGGTGACAACGGGATATACCAGTTTGGGTAGGCAACGGGGGAGTCGCAGTACACTAGAAGTGTATACAGTATTCCTGAGCACCCCCAATTCAAAATGTCCAGTAGTATGTATTTTCTATACCCACACTACACTGTGGCCATTGTATTTCTTTTTAATCTTTATTCCATTACAAGCAGTTCTCCAATTATACATCTGTTCTTACCAGTGGCGTTCACAAAAAGATAAGTACACACAGATGTAGTCAACACGTGTTTTGTCAACATGTGTTTCGTCAACGTGGCCAGTTTGCCACTGACTTCCTCAGGGCTTCACTCAACGTATTATGATTCTAGTTTCTCTCCCAATTGAAAGCAAGCAGATTCAGTAGTCAGTGCATGTTTTCATATCATCCCTAGAGAGAATAGATAAAATAAAATAGAACATATCAGTCACCTTACGGTGCAGGGAGAGCACACCCATGCAAGCAAAACCCGACAATGCTTTCAGCAGTGTCTGATAATATTGTCGGGCATTGCTGGCATGAATGAATGAATCAGCCTGAGAGTAGCCGGCTGCTATGTGAATGCTTTAATTGCTTTATAGTAAAATGGGCCACCTGTATGGTGTGTTATTAACGGAAAACCCACCTCATGCCTTATTGATACAGGTACTAGTCGATCAGCTTTGAAATTCTCAGAATTTCTTGCTTCAACTCTTTCAGGCAAACAATTGATGTTGGTGACATACTTAAAACATGTGTTACATTACTGATTCTGTTTATATTTCCCTGGGTCCAGTTACCGACTAACATGCTTTCCTTTTGAGACATACTTCACCCAAAAACCTCTTTGAGAGAGATCTTTTATGTAAACTGAATTTTACTGTATTTTGTATTAGCAATGGGGTATATTTGAATCTACCTATTGAAAATCAGAACTCTGTTTTAGCAGTCCTGTTGAACATTATGCACGATATGAACCTGATGGGTTTCTGAAGGCTTCACTGCAATCAATATCTGATGTGCTAGGTCAAGTCCCATCTACTTTGTGGTCAGAACATGTAAAAGTGTGGGTCATGTCTTAACTGCAGAACCAGTTAAATTTAGGTTAAATCAAAGAACAAAATGTACTTGCATACCACAATATCTACAGAGTCAGTGATCCCCCTGGTCATTTTGTGATGTTACTACAAGATATTTTGTTGCCTATCAAAAAGCCCGATATTGATACTCATTGCTTTGTTGAGAACATTTGTGCCATATATGCTGTTGTATTACTTAGTTTTGCTGTTGTGCTGAACCCTGCTACCATCGTATTCAGCATACAGCCACAGCTACATGGTTCACTGTCATAGATGTATGCTCCACCTGTTTCTCCTGTCCTGTATACCCATATAGCCAGTTTCTTTTCATGTTCAAATTTTCAGAAGGCCAACTCACGTGGTTGAGATTGCCATAAGAGTGCATAGAGTCACCTTAAATGTTTTGGCTGGGATTTAAAAACGATCCTTTGAGGATCCTTTTTGTTTTAATATATTAGTTGCTTCTGATATACTGGACCAATGCAAGGCTGACTCTTTGTATCTGCTTACTGAATTAGCTAAAATGGGGCATAAGGCTTCTAGAGAGAAATTGCATTTTAGTTCACCTCATGTACAACAAATAGGTCATGACATCTCAGCTATTGAGATACATCTGTCTTGTGTTCGCATCAACTCTATCTGTAAAGCTGCTCAGACATGTTACCGCTTACAAGTTATGCACTCCTTTGAGAATCTCAGGCTGCCGCAGGCAGTAGGTTTTGGGTTATGCTAATACTGTCAAACCTTTGCAAGATTTCATTAAGAAAGTCACTCCAGAATCCTTGCTTTGGTCCAAAGAGGCAGAACAAGCATTTGTATCATGAAACAAGTATTGTCCTCTGTACATGTTTTAGGATTACCCCAAACCTTTCACATTGTACTGCGTTAAGATGGAGGGCCTTGCTGGGGCGTTCACTATTCCTCTCTGTGGTGGATACAGTCCACTTGGTTAACTGCCAGAAAACATGGACTTGAGTCAGCTCCACTGTAACTGTACCCATGCTATTGACCAAAATAAACACAATATCTCTCTATGGTTAGGTTGTCAAGATAAGAAATATTGTTATTATCTGCTTCTCATATTACATTGGTACAGTGTCCTATGTTAAACCCTGCTCATTGTTCTCTATGGTTCCTGATAGGGAGCCACATAACTGCCTACTCACCACTGCCCACCAGACCAAAGCCCACATGGATCTCACTAACACACCATTGCTAAATTGTGATTTTATATATTATCTTGATGGTTTCTACCTTCAAAACTACAAAGAACCCTTGGTAGCTGGTTATGCTGTTTGTATAGTATGTGAAGTTATTGAGAGTCAATGTTTACTTCATGAACACTCTACTCAAGTAGCCAAACTGATGGCCCTTACCAGTGCTTGTATCCCAGCTGCATAAAAAAACTGTTATCATGGAAACTAAAATAAAGTACTCTTTCAGAGTTGCTCTTGATTGTGGGCTTCTTTGAATACAGCAAGGGTTTCTCATATCTGCAGGAGCCCCAATAAAAAAATTGTTTTATGTGACAGGTTTCTTTGATGCTAACGTTGCTGCTCACCAAACCACCCAGGACCAAATTTCCAAAGGTAATGATTTTGATGACTGAACTGTTAAAAATGTGGCACTTTCCCCAGTTGTGAAGTCCCTCTTTACATGTCCTAAATCACGAATCCACTTATTTCCACCTTAACTAATCTTACTGAGTTAAAAGGATGTGTCCTAAAGAATTGAATAGTAATTGGTAAAAAATGAATGCAGAAAACACCAAGGTGGAGTATGCAGAGATAAACAGGTAAGAGTAAAAGCCCCTAGAGTATTGCTTCCAAATATAGTCCCACAATACCATGCTATTGTTCGTGTTAGTAGTAGAAACAGCATGATTTGTGTTGTTGGCACCCATTGGTTTGCACGCTCCTTCTCCTTCATTAAACAGCATTATAGTCACACCTGTGCTACTTGCCAAGCCTACAATGTTGATATTGAAAAGGGTAGCAAAACTACTCCAGCTGCTGATCTGTCCCCTTCGGCACCCCTTCGTCCATTTACAGGCAGGGGCGGCTCCTCCATGTGGGCGGAGGAGCGTCGCCCCACTGCTTTTTTGCAGTGCGAGAAGCAGAAACATAAAATGGTATTATGACCGTCATCGCAGTGGGTTGGAAACCAACTGACATGTAGTTGGCAGTGCCACCCACTCAATTAAGATGCGACCGCCATGTAGGTGGTCGGAAATATCCCCTTTTCCATTGCGGCTAGTGTTGCAGCCCGGAAAAGGGGCGCAGCACAAGCTGCAGTGGAAAAGGGGATGTTTTGGAACATCCATGCACCATGTATCAGGCACCACATGGTCCCTGACACATGGGTCATGGATGTTTGGGGGGCACCACAAGTGCACCCCGGGCCTCCTAGCCGAGGCCCAGAGGTGACGGGCCCTGCTTGGGGCCCCCAAAGCCCCTTTCCGACAGCCTTTCGATGACAGTCGGACCGCCATGGAAAGGCTGTCAGAAAGGGACATTGTAATCCCTATGGCGTGGCCCTATTGTAGGGAATACGATCCGACCGACATCCCAACGGGCTCCTTAAACCCATCAGAATCATCGTCAGTCCCTCCAACCGATGTGGTTCGACCGACCGCATCATAATGGCGGACGGACCGCTCTGCTGGATGTCAGTGGGAGCACCACTGACGACCTGTCGGTGGCGGTCCCACCGACATCCAAATCAGCCCCTAAGTAACACTTTACGGTTCAAATAACACTTTAATTGAGCATACCATTCTGAGTCCTCATGGAAAGTAAACAGGTTGAATAGTACTATGAAAAACAAAAGATCTTAAATGAGCAGAGAAACAAGGCTCAAGAGGCGCAGTGCTCCACCTTCGGCACTCTGGTCAATTCAACCACCCTTAACCAAAGAACAAAGTTGGGTCCATTTGCGTTCCTGATCAGTCAGCCTATAAATCCTGCTACCCATCCAGTGCCGCCAGCTTTTCTTAATTCGCCCTTACATGATGGGGTAAATTTAGAACACTGTACAGAACTGATTCTGCATGTTAACAGTTTCTGTTCTCAGGTACAATCTACCCAGCCCACTAGCCCGATAGAGGCCTGTCCCAAACTGAAACCTGGATATTGGATCCATGTTCACCAGTAAAAGTCAGTGATAGAGCTCTGGCAGCAAGGCCTTTTCTCAGATCCCGCTCATCGCAAACAGTTATTTGATGTGTTAAAGGCTGCCTACCTGGATCAATGCAGGACACCTCAAGTGGACCATCAAGCTGAGACATGTCAAGCCTTCACCCAGAAGCGTTTTTGCACCCTGAAGCGTTTCTGAACCTTCACCCCGAATCACTCTTATATCTGAATCTAAAGTTCTCCTGCTCCTGTTATCTCACCATCATATATTATCAAGATGCAGCCCCTCCTGCTGCCAACCACTACAGCCTGCGTCCTTAATAGTGGAAAGCCTCCCATTTACTTGAACGCACAGTGGCTCTATCCAGCTCTTTTTAATGAAGGCCTGCTTGGGTGGCTACTTTTATCCCTGACATCACTGTTGGTGTACATGAACAGATTGAGCATATACACAAAAGTTTAAAGGGATTAAATACAATTGATGATGCAATTACCTTTGACTGTGTATGGTCATAGTTGAAAAGCATTTATGGAGGTGGGGAACAAAGACTTTTGAGTATTTGTTAGTCATTTCCATTGTCAATTTGTTGATTTACATCCTCATCCGAGTGTGTATTGCAACCACCCAAAGTCTTACTAGACATAAGGGTACACCCCATCATACCATTTGAGGGCCCTGGATGAAAAAGTTGATAATGATGATTAGGAGTCTGATTATGGTTCTTTAGGATGGTGTGCAAATAATATGGAGCAGGGAGTGAATAAACTGATGAACACAAACATTTTAAGATTATGCAAATAAATAGTACAAGGGAGAGGGATTATGGAATAAGAAAATTTTATTAAAGAAATCATAATATACTGCAGTCATGTTTTCCTGCTCAGGCTAACATTGCTCACAGGAAGTACCCATCTCGGACATTGAGCTGTGACCACCATCATGGCTACTGGTGCAAAAAAGGAAAGACTAGCTAGATCAGCCAAAATCTTTGAATATTATTGTTACTATTTGAAAGTCGCTTGCATGTTCTCATGAGCTCAGAGTATACACCTCATTATAAATACATACTTTAAGAACTACTTGCATCATCTTCTTCGAAATTTACATGCATTGATGTATAAAGTTGTGCTTCTTCATTGCTCGGCAAGCGTGCTCTATTAAACCGTGATGGGGCAAATTCTTGCTAGCTGAGGCTCTGATTCACAGACGATTAAATTTTCTTTTGTTAGAAAACCCTTTAAGACTTCCATTGGCATGTGAAAAGATTTTATTTAAAACTGTTGTTTTAATGTTAGGCAATGCATTTGTAAATTTTCAGCTTCCTTCTGAACATCAAAAATCTTATGACTTAGAACAAGAGGCTGGGTGTACCTGGCGATTGACAGCCCATTAGCATGTTTACAAGTTGAGCCCATAATTTGTAACTATCTAGAACAGGCATTTTATGATTTGGAACAACTTACACAAGCTTTAGATCTATTGATATCATTTACCATAAGCCAATGCAAAACATATATTTTTGTTCTCTCTCAGAATTGCCCAGGCTGAAGCAATCAACTGCTCTTAGGAGAGAAAATGCCATCAGAGATCCGTTCCAGAAAAGAAAGATATCCATAGACGATATTTAGGTCAATACAAGATATTGGTATTTTTTCATGGTTCAATTAAACTGCTTTTTCCAGAAATAACTTTGAAGATTATGCAATATAATGAAAAAAGCAAATGGCTCTCAAAGACTCTGAAGCCTACTTAAGAAATTGGCAATGTAAGTGCCTCACTCTTTGCTAAAAAAGTAGATACAATCTTTTGAGGAAGCCACCTCAAGCACATTCCTAATGAAATACAGATCAGAAACAGTGTTGAAAACAATGGCTGAAATGATACAATGCAGGAGCCCATCTGCCTGCTATAAGACATATGGCCATTTCTTCTAACCAGCACTAAATTCAGGTCAAACAAAGCACCAATTCAGGTGTGCAAAATGGAATTCTGCCTCAAAGAGATTTAAGGAAAGCATTGCCTCTAAATGTGTGAGTAACCCCTCAAATGGTCATCCAGTCACTAGTAGACGAGCAAATGGCCAATAAAAGATTGTTGTGATGCCTTGGTTGAAAAAGCTTTTGACTCACCCTTCAGATATGGCAGACTATAGTTGTGTGTATAATCTTCTATTTGTAGCAATACCTTTTGGGACAAGTTGTGAAGAATCAAGTATAACCTTTCTTTGAGGATAAGGACATATTAGACTTAGTTCAGAAGCTGGTACATGCCACCAAATCAGCCATGATTTACTTCTTGGGTGATATGTAGCTAGAGGTGGATGGCAGTGGTGTTGTAGTCTAAATCCAATTAGGTTTATCAGCTGACTTTGATGGTAGCACCACTTCACAATCCAATTAACAACTTAGAGTTAAAGATGGTGTGCACTAGGTGGTGGTTGTTATGTTGGTTTGCGTGTCAATGTAGCATTTCATAAGTATGCCGCTGTCACAAATTTGGTTTTGAAACTTCAGGATGCCAGTGGCTAATGTGAACTCCATATAAACTAGTAGATGAGTAACATTTTGTTTAGATGAATTTATGAAGTTGTGGGCAGGTAGCGGTGACTCATGCTGAGATAGTCCCTGCAAAATAAACAATTGATGGACGGAATGTTGGACAATGCAAACATTCACCCCCAGTCACAAGGATCTGGGTTAAATCCATCATTCTTTTGCTCACCACACCACCCCAGTTTGGACCCAGCCATACGCAAATCAGTCTTGACAATGTTCCTTGTGGGAACAGTCAAGCCCGAACTGCCAAGCCAGGTCCTCCCTGGACCGGAAACAAGCATCCTGGGACCGGTTTCAGGGCATCACCCTTCATCAGCCAGGCTAGCTTGAATACAGTGGTGTGGTGAGCACGGGACCCACGTCTGGGCATACCCTTCCCACTTAGGGCGACATATGCAAAAGAAACAATTGATGGACGGAATGCAGAACAATGCAAACATTCACCCCCAGTCACAAGGATCTGGGTTAAATCCATCATTCTTTTGCTCACCACACCACCTCAGTTTGGACCCAGCCATATGCAAATCAGTCTTGACCCTGTTCCTTGTGGGAACAGTCCAGCCCGAACTGCCAAGCCAGGTCCTCGCTGGGCCGGAAACAAGCATCCTGGGACCGGTTTCAGGGTATCAACCTTCATCAGCCAGGCTAGCTTGAATCCAGTGGTGTGGTGAGCACGGGACTCATGTCTGGGCATACCCTTCCCACTTAGGGCGACATATGCAAAAGAAACAATTGATGGACGGAATGCTGGACAATGCAAACATTCACCCCCAGTCACAAGGATCTGGGTTAAATCCATCATTCTTTTGCTCACCACATCAATCAATCAATCAATCACAGAATTTGTAAAGCGCACTACTTACCCGTGAGGGTCTCAAGGCGCTAGGGAAAAAAGAAAAAGGGGGGGGTGCTGCTACTGGTCGAACAACCAGGTCTTGAGTAGCCTCCTGAAGGTCAACAGGTCTTGGGTCTGTCGTCGGCTTAGTGGAAGGGTGTTCCAGGTCTTGGCGGTGAGGGGGGAGAAGGATCTGCCGCCGGTGGTAGTTCTTCGAATGCGAGGGACGGTGGCGAGGGAGAGGTCGGCGGAGCGGAGTTGGCGGTTGGGGACGTAGAAGAGGAGTCGTCTGTTGAGGTAGGCTGGGCCAGTCTTGTGGAGTGCCTTGTGTGCGTGGATGAGGAGTTTGAAGGAGATTCTCCTGTCGACGGGGAGCCAGTGCAGGTTCCTCAGGTGGGGGGTGATGTGGCTGTGGCATGGTACATCGAGGATCAGGCGTGCGGAGGCGTTTTGTATGCGTTGCAGCCGCTTGATGAGCTTGGCCGGGGCTCCCACGTAGAGGGCATTCCCATAGTCAAGTCTGCTACTGACGAGGGCCTGGGTGACTGTTCTTCTTGTGTCTGTCGGGATCCACCTGTAGATCTTGCGAAGCATGCGGAGGGTGTTGAAGCAGGAGGATGAGACTGCGTTGACTTGCTTGTCCATGGAGAGCGTTGAGTCGAGGATGACTCCCAGGTTGCGTGCGTGGTCGGTGGGTGTCGGGGCTGCTCCCAGCGTCGTTGGCCACCAGGAGTCGTCCCAGGCTGAGGGGTTGGAGCCAAGGATGAGGACCTCTGTCTTCTCTGTGTTCAGTTTTAGTCGGCTGATCTTCATCCAATCGGCGACGGCCTTCATTCCTTCATGGAGGTTGGATTTGGCGGCGAGGGGTCCTTGGTGAGGGAGAGGATCAGTTGAGTGTCGTCGGCGTAGGAGATTATGTTGAGGTCGTGTTGTCTGGCGATGAGTGCGAGCGGGGTCATGTAGATGTTGAACAGTGTTGGGCTGAGGCGATCCCTGGGGTACGCCGCAGATGATCTCGGAGGCTTCGGATCGGAATGGTGGGAGGCGGACTCTCTGGGTTCTGCCGGCGAGGAAGGAGGTGGCCCATTCCAGGGCCTTGTCTCGGATCCCTGCGTCGTGGAGGCGTGTGCGTAGAGTGCGGTGGCAGACAGTGTCGAAGGCGGCGGAGAGGTCCAGCAGGATGAGGGCTGCGGTCTCACCATTGTCCAGCAGGGTCCTGATGTCGTCGGTGGCGGCGATGAGGGCAGTCTCAGTGCTGTGGTTGCTGCGGAACCCCGATTGGGATGGGTCCAGGATGCTGTTTTCTTCGAGGTATCGGGTTAGCTGTTTGTTGACGATCTTCTCGATGACCTTGGCTGGGAACGGAAGCAGGGAGATGGGCCGGAAGTTCTTGAGGTCTCTCGGGTCCGCCTTGGGTTTTTGAGTAGGGCGTTGATCTCTGCGTGTTTCCAGCTCTCTGGGAAGGTCGCGGTCTCGAAGGAGAGATTGATGACGTTGCACAGGTGGGGTGCGATGGAGCTGCTGGCTTTGTTGAAGATGTGGTGCGGGAAAGGGTCTGACGGGGAGCCGGAGTGTATTGTGCTCATGGTCTTGATGGTGTCCTCGATGTTCACGCTGGCCCAGGATGGCAGGGGGTCGTGGTCGATGGTGTGCGGCGGGTCTGGTGCATCGATCTTAGTTGGGGCTGTCTGGGTGTTGAAGCTGTCGTGGATGTCGGCGATCTTGCGGTGAAAGAAGGTGGCGAGGAGTCGCACAGGGGTTGCGACGGCGGGATGTCGTTGGTGTTGGAGCTGGGGTTGGAGAGTTCCTTCACGATGTTGAAAAGCTCCTTGTTGTTGTGTGCGTTGTTGTCGAGGCGGTCTTTGAAGGAGATTCTCTTGGCGGACCTGATGAGGTGGTGGTGGTTACGGATGGCGTCTTTGTGGGCTGTGTGGCTGTCCGGTGTCTTATCACTGTGCCATTTCTTCTCTAGTTTCCGGCAGGTACGCTTGGAAGCTAGGAGTTCCGAGGTGAACCAGCTGGCTCTTTTGGTGGTGTCACTGTAGGTGAGCTTTTTCAGCGGGGCGAGGGTGTTGGCACAGTCGTCCATCCATCGTCTGAGGTTGCAGGCAGCATCGTCGGTGTTGGATGGGTCGGAGGGAGGGCTGAGAGCGAGGGTTGCCCGAAGTTGGCCTTCGGTGACTTTGCTCCAGCAGCGGCGTGGGATCTGTAGGGTGCGGTGGTGTGTGGTGGGTTTCTGGAAGGTGAAATGGATGCAGCGGTGGTCGGTCCAGAGGAGTTCCTTGGTGTGGCTGAAGGAGACGTGGGAGCTTGAGGAGAAGATGGGGTCAAGCGTGTGGCCGGCGGAATGGGTCGGTGTTGTGACGAGCTGGCTCAGACCGAGGTTGGCGAGGCTGTCGATCAGGGTGGTGGAGTTGCTGTCTTTGTTGTTCTCCAGGTGAAAGTTCAGGTCTCCGAGGAGGATGTAGTCGGTAGAGGTCAGGGCGTGCGTGCTGATGAAGTCGGCGATGGAGTCGCTGAACTGGGGTCGGGGCCCAGGGGGTCTGTAGACAAGGGTGCCTCTAAGGGTGGTGTTGGGATCCGTGTGGATCTGGAAGTGCATGTGTTCGGCGGTGCTGAGAGTGTCGTCGGTGCTGGTCGAGACCCTGATGGTGTTCTTGTGGACGATGGCGATTCCTCCTCCTACTGCGTTGATGCGGTCTCTGCGGGTGATCTTATAGCCGTCTGGGATGGCTATGGCGATGGGGGCGGAGGAGTCGTTCATCCAGGTCTCAGTCAGGAAGGCGACGTCTGGTGATGATGTGTCGAGCAGGTCCCAGAGCTCGACGGCGTGTTTGCGTGCGGAGCGGGTGTTCAGTAGGATGCACCGGAGGTGGTTGAGGTCCTTCTTGGCGGGCGCCTCGGTGGCTCTGAGGCTGGTGTAGCTGCAGTTCCGGCAGGTGAAGGGACCATGGGTGCGTTTCGGGGCGGCCTTGAAGCAGTTGTGCGTCCGTCCGGGGTTGAGAGCGTGGAGTGTGGTGGCATCGTATCGGCGTCGGTCCTCGAGGCTGGTGCAGGGGGCGCGCGGCCCAGGGGTTCTGGCGCTGGGAGCGGTCCAGTCGCGGACGGGCGCACACGGGCTGCGCCTTCGGCGCGCCAGCGGCGCGGCCGCGCAGCGGCCGCCATATATGGGGAGGTGGGAGGGAGGAGCAGCTGGGAGGCAGGGGCAGCGAATGGGCAGTCAGGGGGGCGGGCCACAGGGGACGCAGTGGCGGGAATGGAGAGAGGCAGCGAGGGGCACAGAAGGCAAAGTGGACACAAGGGAGGTGGGGGCAGCGAGGGAAAACAGAGGAAAACACGGGCACAATACAGTGGGGGCAGCGGGGGCACAGAAGGCAAAATGGACACAAGGGAGGTGGGGGCAGCGAGGGAAAACAGAGGAAAACACGGGCACAATACAGTGGGGGCAGCGAGGGCACAGAAGGCAAAATGGACACAAGGGAGGTGGGAGCAGCGAGGGAAAACAGAGGAAAACACAGGCACAATACAGTGGGGGCAGCGAGGGCACAGAAGGCAAAATGGACACAAGGGAGGTGGGGGCAGCGAGGGAAAACAGAGGAAAACACGGGCACAATACAGTGGGGGCAGCGAGGGCACAGAAGGCAAAATGGACACAAGGGAGGTGGGGGCAGCGAGGGAAAACAGAGGAAAACACGGGCACCGAGGCCACAAGCGGAGGGGCGAGCTTACCAGCAGCAGCAGCGGGCGGACAGCACAGGCGGAGCTGTGTGGTGGGGGAGCGACCTACCTGGCAAGGTCAAGGGTCGCTCTCCTCACCGCGCAGCGGCCGCCATATATGGGGAGGTGGGAGGGAGGAGCAGCTGGGAGGCAGGGGCAGCGAATGGGCAGTCAGGGGGGCGGGGCCACAGGGGACGCAGTGGCGGGAATGGAGAGAGGCAGCGAGGGGCACAGAAGGCAAAGTGGACACAAGGGAGGTGGGGGCAGCGAGGGAAAACAGAGGAAAACACGGGCACAATACAGTGGGGGCAGCGAGGGCACAGAAGGCAAAATGGACACAAGGGAGGTGGGGGCAGCGAGGGAAAACAGAGGAAAACACGGGCACAATACAGTGGGGGCAGCGAGGGCACAGAAGGCAAAATGGACACAAGGGAGGTGGGGGCAGCGAGGGAAAACAGAGGAAAACATGGGCACAATACAGTGGGGGCAGCGAGGGCACAGAAGGCAAAATGGACACAAGGGAGGTGGGGGCAGCGAGGGAAAACAGAGGAAAACATGGGCACAATACAGTGGGGGCAGCGAGGGCACAGAAGGCAAAATGGACACAAGGGAGGTGGGGGCAGCGAGGGAAAACAGAGGAAAACACGGGCACAATACAGTGGGGCAGCGAGGGCACAGAAGGCAAAATGGACACAAGGGAGGTGGGGGCAGCGAGGGAAAACAGAGGAAAACACGGGCACAATACAGTGGGGGCAGCGAGGGCACAGAAGGCAAAATGGACACAAGGGAGGTGGGGGCAGCGAGGGAAAACAGAGGAAAACACGGGCACCGAGGCCACAAGCGGAGGGGCGAGCTTACCAGCAGCAGCAGCGGGCGGACAGCACAGGCGGAGCTGTGTGGTGGGGGAGCGACCTACCTGGCAAGGTCAAGTGTCGCTCTCCTCACCGCACAGCGGCCGCCATATATGGGGAGGTGGGAGGGAGGAGCAGCTGGGAGGCAGGGGCAGTGAATGGGCAGTCAGGGGGGCGGGGCCGCAGGGGACGCAGCGGCGGGAATGGAGAGAGGCAGCGAGGGGCACAGAAGGCAAAGTGGACACAAGGGAGGTGGGGGCAGCGAGGGAAAACAGAGGAAAACACGGGCACAATACAGTGGGGGCAGCGAGGGCACAGAAGGCAAAATGGACACAAGGGAGGTGGGGGCAGCGAGGGAAAACAGAGGAAAACACGGGCACAATACAGTGGGGGCAGCGAGGGCACAGAAGGCAAAATGGACACAAGGGAGGTGGGGGCAGCGAGGGAAAACAGAGGAAAACACAGGCACCGAGGCCACAAGCGGAGGGGCGAGCTTACCAGCAGCAGCAGCGGGCGGACAGCACAGGCGGAGCTGTGTGGTGGGGGAGCGACCAGTATGGACCCAGCCATATGCAAATCAGTCTTGACCCTGTTCCTTGTGGGTACAGTCCAGCCTGAACTGCCAAGCCAGCTCCTCCCTGGACTGGAAACAAGCATCCTGGGACCGGTTACAGGGCATCCCCCTTCATCAGCCAGGCTAGCTTGAATCCAGTGGTGTGGTGAGCACGGGACCCACTTCTGGGCATACCTTTCCCACTTAGGGCGACATATGCAAAAGAAACAATTGATGGACAGAATGCTGGACAATGCAAACATTCACCCCCAGTCACAAGGATCTGGGTTAAATCCATCATTCTTTTGCTCACCACACCACCCCAGTTTGGACCCAGCCATATGCAAATCAGTCTTGACCCTGTTCCTTGTGGGAACAGTCCAGCCCGAACTGCCAAGCCAGGTCCTCCCTGGACCAGAAACAAGCATCCTGGGACCGGTTTCAGGGCATCCCCCTTCATCAGCCAGGCTAGCTTGAATCCAGTGGTGTGGTGAGCACGGGACCCACATCTGGGCATACCCTTCCCACTTAGGGCGACATATGCAAAATAAACAATTGATGGACAGAATGCTGGACAATGCAAACATTCACCCCCAGTCACAAGGATCTGGGTTAAATCCATCATTCTTTTGCTCACCACACCACCCCAGTTTGGACCCAGCCATATGCAAATCAGTCTTGACCCTGTTCCTTGTGGGAACAGTCCAGCCCGAACTGCCAAGCCAGGTCCTCCCTGGACCGGAAACAAGCATCCTGGGACCGGTTTCAGGGCATCACCCTTCATCAGCCAGGCTAGCTTGAATCCAGTGGTGTGGTGAGCACGGGACCCACGTCTGGGCATACCCTTCCCACTTAGGGCGACATATGCAAAAGAAACAATTGATGGATGGAATGCTGGACAATGCAAACATTCACCCCTAGTCACAAGGATCTGGGTTAAATCCATCATTCTTTTGCTCACCACACCACCCCAGTTTGGACCCAGCCACATGCAAATCAGTCTTGACCCTGTTCCTTGTGGGAACAGTCCAGCCCGAACTGCCAAGCCAGGTCCTCCCTGGACCGGAAACAAGCATCCTGGGACCGGTTTCAGGGCATCACCCTTCATCAAGTGAAACAAATATTCCCTTGGGTTATGAAAGGAACAGGATACAAGGTTCACCTCACAACTAAGTCGTACCTCACAAGGCGCACAATAATACAATTCGTCAAGGAAAATCCCACCTCATATTTGAATCAATTGCTAAATAGCCCTGAAGTTTTACAAAAATCTTTTATTATTAAAAAAATTGGTTACAATGTTAAAATTACAATACACTTCCTATCTATCACAGTTTTATGCAAAACAATTGATAAAAACAATTCATAAAAACAATAAATGTAAAATCCCCAATTACAATCAGTTTACACAATATACCATGACATAAAAAGAGAACAATAGTTAGACAGTATACTTTGTCTTTCAAAGGAACATATCCTATAGGACAGTTTAGAAACCTGGCCTGGATACACTCATTTTCGTATCTGCAGGTCCAAATTTTCCTTTGGATTATGTACAATGATGCGTCAACGCGTTTCGATGGGTTCAATTATTATTCCATCTTTATCAAGACAATAGTTAGTTTGTTTCTCTCTGTATTCCTTATTGTATAGCTTGGATTACATGCCCTGCTTAGTGCATTCGATGTACTTATACGTTCTAACTTCCTTTTGGTCAACCCGAGAGGTCGCTTCAATTTCCTGCCGAGTGGCTACTGTATTTAAATGCCTTAATTACGTATTCACTTTCTTGTACACTCTCCCGTGTCCGTTCGTTCACGAGGGTAGAGGGGCTTTTTGATTCTGCACCTCCTCTAACTTGTTGCACTCTTAAACTGCAGAGAAACACCGAGCGATTGCTCCTCTTCGTGGGCGGGTGTCAAGAGTACCCTACTCCCTTGGCTATAACAAGGGGTCTCTCTCTCCTTTTTACATATCACCCTTCATCAGCCAGGCTAGCTTGAATCCAGTGGTGTGGTGAGCACGGGACCCACGTCTGGGCATACCCTTCCCACTTAGGGCGACATAGTCCCTGCAGCACATGTTTTCACTGGCATAAGCATGGTGTTTTTAATGGATGACAATTCATAAAAATGATGAAGATTTTCCACAGGACAGATCAAGCTAAGGCAGTTACATGTGATCCTTGCAGAGAATGAGTACAACATGGACAGACGTCAGGCAGGCTTCTGTCACATACAGCCTGGGCACAGTAGTACATGTGCCTCAGACACACATCGTACCTTGGTCTGCACATTAATAATGTTGGTTTCCTAACATTATGAAGACTGGTCCAGTTCCCATAGTGTGTCATACATATATCCCCACCCTAACACACACACACACACACACAGAGAGAGCAAGAATCATTCACACATTTATCACATGCAACTAACAGTTTTAGAATCTTTCTTCAGAAGCACAAAATAGTTATCACATGGTGACAGCAGGTCAGATGTCCTTCACACACATACACAAAGCATAGGAAGCGGCTCAGGTAGGAGGAAGGGTTAGTGAAAGGGGGGATCTTGCTGGAGGAGGGCGGGATAATGGGTTAAAAGCTTTTGCAGCACATGTAAACTGAGCGAGTGCGAACTGAGAAATGCTGTTTGCTATATTCATTTATTATTTGTCTGTATTAAAACACCATTTGACATAACGCAAGTGTAAATGGACATTGCTACTCATCTCAACCCATTTGCATGCACTTTTCTAATTAGCCTGTGCCCCTTCCCAGGAAAAAAAAGATATAAGTAAGGTTGCTATACTTTCAGATGGAGCTGCTCGAGTCATATGCCTTTGGGAGCAATGCGTGAGGTAGCCCTGTTGGTGTGGGGCAAGCAATGCCCTGTTAGGCACAAAAATGAGGCCTGTTAGAGCTTGTAACTGCTGTCTAAATCCCACCTTGTCATCACCTGGCCTGTATCGCCCCCCTTGCCAGTGTTCACTACACCTACCTGGCCCTTGTTGCTTTGACTGCTGCTGAAGGTAGGGGAGATGTCACACATGAGCCTCTGAAAGGCAGGTTACACAGCAAGGATTAAAAGCAGGAAAAGCTGGTCAACAGCAAGAGCATCCATTTCAAGATGCAAAAGTGTGCCTGCTAGTGTCTGCTCCACTAGACACACAAAATAAAAGGTTTGGTAAACAGGGAGAGCTTTTACAGGATATGCAAGGTATGACCTGCCTAGGAATTGAAATGTTGGAATATTGCATTCCATTTCACTTTTTCTGACTCCCATTATGTGATGCACATGTGGGTCAAATGGTGGCATTGCTGGGGAAATATTCTAAATATAGGGCATAGTAGGTACACTGTGGGCATGTGATTAGAACACTCCGCCACTGAGATCTGGCAGTAACAGTGGCTGTAAGTGAATCTGCAGACTGGGCGTTCAGAGCAAAGATGCTCTCTGTTATACTTTTTCGATGGAGACCCGATGACTGAGAGAAGGTGGTGATGAACTGTGCTTAGGATACCAGTGTCATTGGTGGTAGACACCTACAGTTCCAGCAATGTAATGTAGAGGGATCCAGTCCCTGGGGTCCCACATCAGGTCCCCAAACTGAACTTGGATTCCTATGAGTCAATCAGCAGGATCTTTGGTAAATTGCACCATTCAGCATTGTGTTGCATCCCTGGCTGTCCGAGCTATGGTGATCTTGACTCTGTCAATAGGGCTCAGGCGTGGTCAGCTGCAACACTAAGGTATATGAAAGAAATTCAAAAGCTTTATTATTGATTTCTTGGCTTTGCCTTAGTATTGCTTAAGAGGCAGATCACTCTTACCTGGTTTAAGGTTCCTCGACTGACATGCAATGATGGAATGATTGACTTTATGACCAGTGACTTGCAAGGGTAGAATCACTGACACAATATCGACAACAATAATATTGTGTAAAAAACCAATTGTGTCAAAAATATCGTTCTCAAAAATATCGTCTCCCTATAGTTATAATGGTAAGTACAAAAATATCGAAAATAAAATATTGTTCACACTAATATTGTGAAACAACATACAAACATAGCGTTTTTTAATACATATTTGATTTAAAATCGTAAATCTTAAACATTTTAACATATGACATTAATATAATGTAAATTTAATCATTTGAAATAATATTTAATACTATATATAAATATATACTTATATAAATACACGCACATATATAGTAACACTTATTAAAAATATATATTTTACATTACAATAAATTACTTTCTTTGGTTATACTTTTAAATGTACTACAGTAAAAAGAACATATATATATATATATGAAACATAAAATTTAAAATACCCAAAAAGTAATTTACTAAAAATATAAAAATTTAAAAAACTTATATATATATATATATATTTATATATGTGTGTGTGTATTTATATATATATATATATATATTCACTGAAAAAACCATAGGTTTCAGGCACGTTATAAATAGAAATTGGCATTTAAAAAAACCTTAGAAATTCACTGAAAAAACCATAGGTTTCAGGGATGTTATAGTTAGTTGGACATTTCACTCGTATAAAACCATAGAAATTCCCCCGTTATAGTTAGTTCAGCTAAGTATAACTCGCGCCCCCACAATGCACTGCTGATGACGTCACATATTACATCATTCATGACATGGTCAGTGACATCACTGATGACATCACTGATGACATCTCAAATTACATCACTGATGACATCATCCACGTGAAAATCTGATGCACCTCCTCACACTCTAATATAACCTTTGATACACCCACTGTAAAATACAGACTACCATTTTCAAAACCATCGACACACCAATACCAGTTACTACATACGCACTCACTGATTCCTAGGTCTACACACACATCCACTCATTTACCCATACAGTCACTCATACATACAGTCACTCATCAATACAACACTATCATATGCACTCATACACCTATACAGACACTCACACACCGCCACTCACCCATGGAGTTACTCAAACACCTAGTCAGTCATGCAAAGAATCAATCACACTTCCATTTACTGACCTATACAGTTATACACACACCACCTCACTTATTCAAACATATACTAACACATACTTACTCTCTTATACAATCACTGAGACAAGTACACACTCATCCATACAGCCACTCTCACAATCACTGACTCTCACATATAGTCATTTATATACTCCAACTCTCATATACACTGCCTTTTACATATGTAGTTACTTGGACATGTACCACTGAGACATCCAATCTCTCACCAACACACCCATACAAACTCTCACCCACCCATACAGCTGTTTCCACATGCAATCTTGAACCCATACATCCAGTGAATCAACCACTCACACATCTATGCACAGAGTCACACACCTCCCACCCACCCACACACTCACTCAGTCTCCCATACAAATACTCAGGCAACCAATCAATAACCCATATAGACACTCATGTAGCTACTGACCAACACATGCAGCAGCTTACACAACAACAGACATACTGATGCACACATTTAGACAGTTTAGTCACTAACGCATGTATTCAGTAAGACACATTTAATCACTCACTTCTACAGTCAGTCACACACCTACTAAATCCTTCATCCAGACACTTATACACCCACTCATTCTTCAATACACCTTGGCATATATATAAACCATATTTAAACTTTACAGAAACACAGTCACTGGATGATGTCATCAGTGATGTCATCAGTGATGTCATTTGAGATGTCATCAGTGATGTCACTGACCATGTCATGAATGATGTAATATGTGACGTCATCAGCAGTGCATTGCGGGGCGTGAGTTATACTTAGCTGAACTAACTATAACGGGGGAATTTCTATGGTTTTATACGAGTGAAATGTACAACTAACTAGAACATCCCTGAAACCTATGGTTTTTTCAGTGAATTTCTAAGGTTTTTAAATGCCAATTTCTAACTATAACGTGCCTGAAACCTATGGTTTTTTCAGTGAATTTCAAAGGTTTTTAAATGCTAATTTCTATCTATAACATAGCAGTCGCGTTTGTAGAATGGTGGAGAAAGGTGAGCGTGGCCTTCAAACACCTTTTATCAATCCCACTGTGTGGGATTTAGCGGACGTAACAGGAGGGATAGTTAGCCCCCAACGTCAACCTTGGTGGCCAACTACCCCTTTTATTACCTCCAGTAAATCCCACACAGGAGAATTGCTAACTTGTTATATCAGGCCCCACCCCCTCCCTGCAGCACTCTGCAAACGCGCCCGCTGGTGCGTTTTACGTTGGGGGATTAAGTCCCCTCCAATCCTGAGGGTCCCTGGGGGCCAACTAGCCCACCATGTACCTTCAATTTGCGCCACAGAGCTACGTTGCAGAGAGGTGGTCTGAGGCCACGCCCCTTTTTACACCTCTGTGCAACGCAGCTCTGTGGCGCAAACTGAAGGTACCTGGTGGGCTAGTTAGCCCCCAGGGACCCTCAGTATTCAAGGGGACTTAATCCCCCAAGTTACAACGCGGCAGGGGGCCCATTTGCACACTTGTCATATCAGGCCCCACCCCCTCCCTTCACCACTTTGCAAACGCGCCCCGTGGCACGTTTTAAGTTGGGGGATTAAGTCCCCTTGAATCCTGAGGGTCCCTGGGGTCCAACTAGCCCACCAGGTACCTCCAGTAAGCGCCACAGAGCTGCGTTGCAGACAGGTGTTCAAAGGGGCATGGCCTCGAACCACCTCTCTGCAAGGCAGCCCTGTGGCGCATACTGGAGGTACCTGGTGGGCTAGTTGGCCCCCAGGGACCCCCAGTATTGAAGGGAATTAATTCCACAACTTAAAAGCGCCACAGGGCGCTTTGCAGAGTGTTGCTGGAGGGGCGGGGCCTCGGCACGATGCCGGTCTTTTTTTTATTTCTTTTTTTTTAGAAGGGGGGCTGTGTGGCCCCCTTCTTTTCCCTTTTTGGGCCCGACCCTTTTTAAAAAAAATAAAAAAATATGAACGGTAAGAGGGCTGCGTGGGCCCCCTCCCATGGCCAATTCCGGCCCCGGGACCCCATCCCCTGGGGAATTGCCACTTTTATTTAATTTTTTTAAGGAGGGGGCTGCGTGGCCCCCTCCTGAGGCCTCTATTGGCCCCGGGGACCCCATCCCCAGGGCCGGGCTTTATTTATATATATATATATAAATTTTTTGGGGGGAGGGGGGCCGCGTGGCCCCCCTCCCGGGCCACTTCTAGCCCCGGGGACCCCATCCCCGGGGCAGGCCCTATCCATTGGGGACCGTGGGGGAGCCCCAATGCCCCCACGGTCCCGCCGGCTCCCGCGTCCTGCAGGAGCCGGCATTGCTTTCCACATGGGAGCTGCTGACATGCAGCTCCCCGTGTGAAAAGCAATCTGCTTGGATTTTGGAAGAGAGAGCAGGTTTCCTGCTCTCGCCTCAAAATCCAAAGCAAGTTTGCTATGACAGGACGGGAGCCGCACGGCTCCCGCCCTGCCATAGCAAACAGCAGTGTCCCGGGGGTGGGCACTCTGGGACACTGCAGGAGCCGGCCCTGGGGGGTGGCGGTCCCCAGAGCCATCAAGGGCTCCAGGAGGGGGGCCGCGCGGCCCCCTCCCAATGTGATTGAAGCCCCAGGGAGGTGGTGGTCCCCGGGGCTCGAGGGTCCGTAACGGACCCTGCATTTGCATTTAGTGCCCCGGGGAGGTGACGGTCCCCGGGGCGTGTGGGGGGGCCTTGGAGGCCCCCCCACACATTGAAAACGAAGCCCCGGAGGGTGGCGGTCCCCGGGGCTGCGGGAGGGCCGAGTGCCCTCCCGCACATAATTTTAAGCAAGCCCCGGGGGTGGCGGTCCCCGGGGCTGCGGGAGGGCCAAGTGCCATCCCGCACATAATGTTAACCAAGCCCCGGGGGGTGGCGGTCCCCGGGGCTGCGGGGGCCCCCGCGGGCCCTTGCAAATATTTGTTGGAAATGCCCCCGGGACCTGGCCCACCCGGGGGCCTCAATTAAATGAAGCGCGGGAGCCCGCGCTTCATTTTTTTTTTAAATTTCGGCGGGATTCGCGACCCCAGCGAGAGTTTTGCCGATTTTGTTTTGAAAAAATGCTTTTTTTGGCCCTGGGGGTCCTTGTGGGACCCCCTGAGCAGGCCTGGGGGGTCAGGGTGTTTCTACCCTGCCCCCTTTTCTTGTTTTTTTTCTTCTTTTTCCTCACCTTTTCTTTCTCCCTCCGTCCGAGCACAAGATGGCTGCCAACACTTCCTGGTTTGAAGCGTTGGCAGCCAATCCGAGCCAAGCTTTTGCTCGGGGATTAGGCTCCGCCCACATATATATATAATTTTCTTTAATAGCTCAAAAACTACTGAACGGATTTACACCATTTAAAAAAAAGGTCGCTTTCTGAACCAAGCACTACCTTTTTGCCAAATTTGGTGTAATTCCGTTCAGCAGTTCGGGCTGTAGCCTTGCCTACAGTTTCCTATGGGAAATTGATTTTTGACTCTTCTTTTTGAATTTCTCAGCAACTACTGAACGGATTTACACCATTTAAAAAAAAAGGTAGCTTTCGGAACCAAGAGCTACCTTTCTGCCAAACTTGGTGTAATTCCGTTCAGCAGTTCGGGCTGTAGCCTGTCTCAAAATTTCCTATGGAAATTAACACACGAAAAACACTTTTTGGGACCCCCCTTTTTTATCCACCCCCGCTTGATGAATCACCCCTAAACTTTCAGGTTAGGAGCTGACCTGGATAGACCTTTTTTTGGAGAATTTCACAAAGATTCGTTAAACGACACCAAAGATATTAGCAAATCAAAAAATGCTTTTCCTATGGAAACTAGGTTCTAACTATAAGTACCTACTGGCGACCGCCAGTAGGTAATATATGTGTGTATATATATATATATATATATATATAAACAATATAAAATAAAATAAAAACACTTAATAATAATAGAAAAATATTGGATCTGGGAATAATAGATATACCATTCCCACTCCAGTTTCTGCAACAGTAAGGAAAAGGGTAGGCTTTCAGAGGGGTTAAAATTACTACTCCCACTCCAGTCTGTGCAACAGTAAGGAAAGCTTTGGATTTTGGAAGGGTAAGATTTACTGTTCCCACTCCTGTCTGTGCAACAGTAGGGAAAGCGGTGGACTTCAGAGGGGTAACAATTACTATTCCCACTCCAGTCTGAGCAACAGTAGGGAAAATGTTGGACTTTGGAGGGGTAAGATTAACTATTCCCACTCCAGTCTGTGCAACAGTTGGGAAAGCATTGGACTTTGCAGGGGTTCAATTTACAATTCCCACTCCAGTCTGTGCAACAGTAGGGAAAGTGTTGGACTTCGGCAGGGTAAGAAATACTATTCCCACTCCAACAGTAGGGAAAGTACTTCACATTACATATTTAAATAGCCCTATTAATTTAGAACAGATATAAAATTCTTACTATGAACATTAAGTAACCCCCCAAAAATAAATAAATGAAATAGATATATAAATATATATATGATTAAACAATTTACATGATTAAACAATTTAATAATTATCAATACCATTTTTTAAATTTTTTTATTACTTAATTAACTACTGACACTATACACCTACGAATCTTGCAGTCCACACTTAAACTATAGCTAAAATAAATAGGTATAACACAATGTTCATACTTGATAATCAATTAACTAATTAACTAACAATTAATAATTATACACTAATAATTACTTCATGAATGTCCCACCCTAAACCCCTGCAAACCTAGCAACCTGCAACTAAAATATAACTAAAAAAAATCAGTATAACAATGTACATAATTATCAATTACATTATTAATAATCAATTAAGTAATGAATAATAAATCAATAATAGTTCATTTTAACTTAATTAACTTATTAATAATAAATGAATAATTAATTGTTTATTATTACTTAATTAACTTCCAGCCCAATGCCCCTACAAGCCTAGCAACCCATGACGACACTATAAATTACTATTAGCAATGAAATTATAAATAAAAAAAATCACTTAAAATGACTAACTATATTTAAAAATATTATTAACAATTATACAAACAATAATGACACATACAATTATATATAAAATAAAACACAGTAAGAATTTAAAAACTATTTTTTACGACTATATTATTGAAAACTATATTAACAATGATATTCTTAACGATATAACTTACCTGGAAAAAATGATAATCTTGAAAACAATATTTCTACATCACATCACAATATTTTCTTTCTGATATTTCTGCCTGCCGATATTAAAAACTTGATATTTCATCCAAATACCATAAGGAAATGGAAGACAAATAGTTTGAGTTTATACTTCTTAGGTAAAGGCCTCAAGATCTTTGCACTGAGCGGTGCAAGCCTCTATTTGACCAGCTAAGCGTTCTCTTCTGATGATGGCCCCAAGTGCTACTTCATCTGCAACTCTACAATGTTCCTTGTGTGCTGTTACTTAATGGTTGTTTAAAATGGTCCAAACTTATTCCTGGGGTTGATTTCCGACATCAAGCTAGTACTACCATAACTCCGCAAATGTCTTAACTCATCTTCACTGCGACCTATCCCTACGCACACCTGAACATAGTCTACACAAAGTAAAGACAAAAACACAAATTAAAGTTCTTTCTCCGCCAAGTTTGTCTCTGAGGTTCTCTTTCTCCAAGACCCACTGTTCTCTGGTTTCCTGACCCTCGAAAGTCCTTGCCCTCAAGGCTCTATGTCCAAGGCTCCTTAGGATAAATAGATGGATCTGAAGAGGTAGCCAGATAGAAGTGACATGGCTCCCCTTCTCACTGTGCCACAGGATCCTAGCCATACCTCACCGATGAAGCCTAACGAGGACAAAACAGATCTGGGGTTGCATGTGTTCCGTTCTAGACAGGCCTTGCAAACTCAATGAGAAAACAACCACTGGCAAAGCCAATAGGTCTGGAGTTGTCCGCTAGCCTTTTGGTATTCCTTGTTTTGTCATGATTTTTGCACAACTTTATTATTCAGGATGCTACTGGGTGTTCGTCTATCTATTAAAGCATTGACAAATGGCAAAAACAGTTTTTGGTCTCAAAAAAGCATATTCCCTAGCTCCTGCAGGGGTGACCATATTTGTGTGTGGTTGTGCTCATTGTAAAAGGGCAGCATGCCTTAACTCATAGTTAAGTCAGCCAGTGGCTGAAGTGGGCTTATGCATTGCCCATTAGTGCATGCTTGAGTGGGTTGGAGAAAAATGTGAATGACACAACCACGGACAAATGGATGAAGTGTGGCTAAAAACTCCTATATAACTAAGTCATACGCATAATGTTTGTAAAATCCAGCCTCTTGCTTTTGAGAAAGAGGGAAATAAACCAAGAAGGCAAGAAAGAAAGAAATAGGGCAAGCAGGAAAGAAAGCAGGAAAGAGGGAAAGAAAGCAGGAAAGAGGGAAAGCAAGAAATAATAAAGAAAGGATAGACGGATGGAAAGAAAGAAGGAAAGGCAGAAAGAATGAAGGAAAGAAAGAAAAAAAAGAAAGGAAGGAAAAATGTAAAGGAAAAAGGAAAGAAAGATGGAAAGAAAAAGGGAGAGAAAGAAACAAAACAAAAGAGAGAAGGAAATAAAGAGATAAGAAAGAAAAAAGAAACAAACAAAGAAAGAAAGAAAGAAAAAGAGCAGGCAAGAAAGAAGGAAAGAAAGCAACAAAGAATGATAGAAGGAAACAGCAAGAAACTGAAAGAACAGCTAGAAAGATGGAAAAAAGAAGAAAAAAGAAAGCTAAAAAGAAAGAAGGAAGGAAAGAAAGAAAAAGAAGGCAAGAAGGAAAGAAAAAAGGTAAAAAAGAAAAAAGAAGAAAGGAAAGAGGGAAATGAAGAAGATGGAAAAAAGAATGCAACAAGGCAAGTAGGAAGGAAAGAAGGAAGGAAAATGGAAAGAAAAAAGGAAAGAGGGAAAGCAAGAAAAAGGGCAAGAAGGAAAGAAAGCAAGTAAGCAAGAAGGCAAGAAACCTAGAAAGAACGAAGGAAGGTAATATGGAAAGAAAGAAAGATTGAAAGAAAGAAAGAAAGGAAGAAAGAGGGAAAAAAGTAAGGAAAGAAGAAAAAAATGAAAAAGAAAGAAAGAAGATAATGAATAGGAGGAACAGAAGGCGAGAGATAAAGCAAGAAAGAAACAAACAAAAAGAAAGAAAGAAAAAGAAAGAAAGAGAAAAAAAGAGAGAAAGAAAGAAAGAAATTTTAAAAAAGTGTTACAAGCGATTCAAATTAAACACAATAAAGGCTGAGTTTCTTCCTGAGCAAAGTGTTTTAAAGAACCATTGGTGAAATTGAGTTCAGAATTAACGTGTTCTAAAGAACTGGCTGCTTAATTGTCTATGTAAGAATTCACATGTATAATATTGAAGCTTTTGGTTTTCTTACTACATGCATAGCAAAAAGAGAATTACTTAAAACAGAGCAGTTTCAAATGGCCGCAATCTGTTATGCTGTGAATTACCAGCAGCCAGATAAACAGCACTGGAAGGTAACAGAAACCGATAAATCTGCAATGTGGCCAGTGCTCTTATCTGGTAGGGAGCATCCTTCTATAATCTTGGAGTCTTAATGCAAGGGCAACACTAAAGCAATTATAAAGTAAAAACAACAAAAACACTGGCTCTGAACGGAACTACCTTGTGTGAGGATGTGCTCATTGTGAAAGAGCAAAATGCAGTCACTCAAAATGAAGCTAACCAGTCACTGAAGTAGGCTGACCCATTACCCAAGCTGTATGCTGTAGTTGACGGAAGCAAAATGTGAATGACACAACAGACCACTGGATGAAGATAGGTGGCTGAAACCCCCTTTAAGCAAGTATATTATCCATATAATTTTAGTAACATGAAAAGGTCTTGGCTAACGCAAGACCTAACAATGATGGGCTGGAATGGTACTCAAAGTGATTGCCAGTGGTTTAGACTATTTGCAAGCATTCTTCCCATCATGTTGTATGTGTTCGATAATTTTCCTTAACCTGCAAGGCAGCAAAAATATGTTTTGCAAGGGACAAGGATAATAAATTGGCAGTGCAGAGTTTTGGCAGCAAAATAGTTTGCTGCAAAATAAGCCAGAAAGCCATCAAATTTCCTCTACCGGATATTTTGTTCAGAAGCCCAGCAAATTTACTTGTTTGCAAGAGACTTTTACATAAAAATATGAGAAATTTCTGAAAGACATAACTGAAGCAAAATGTGAAATTACTCAGTTTCATGAAATTGCAAAATGAGTCATTGTAATTTCCCCAAATTACACCTGCTCAGTTTTGGCTTTGCACACCCCCACTCACTGCTTGGCTCTGATTCCTCTAGAGTTTATCTATTTTATTTTTGGGGTGTTGATGAATAACCTGGTGTGGCAGCACCAGCACTCTTGTGATATCTACTTTGTGATTTGCATATCATAACTGGAGGACCATGTGAAAGATCATGATTTTTTGTGTAGTACTTTCCATCATGGGCATAATCTGACAGCTGAAGAAAAGCCTCAATCAAACAACCATCCTGGACGTTTTTAGTTTCTGTGAAGTTGTTGAGTCTGCTGGCAGCTTTTTTAGCCATTCAATTTATATGTTGTACTCAACAATAGTTGCCAGTCAGTTTGATTTGCTGGCAAATATTTGAAAAGTGACTGATCTGCATCCTTTGCAAAATTTATAAAGGTTTCCCCTTTACCTTCATGTTCTCCTGTGTGAATTATTTTTTCTCATAGTCAGATAACTTTCAGCACATCCCAAGATTAGATTTATATATATATATATTTAAATAAGTTTAAATTCATTTGACTGAATATTTATTCATTCAAAAAACCAAAGGTTAAAGTTACAATATAATTAGGTACCTTTCTCAGTAACAACATTACAATTTGGAACTAACACAAAACACAGAAATTCAGCAGTTATAGTTAGCATCGCTAACTATAACTTTACGCCCATCATGCACTGCCTATAACCTTACAAATGACATCACTCATGACACGTTCTTTGACATAATTTATGAGACAATTGATGCCATCATAAATGACATCATTGATGACATCACTGATGGCATCAATCAATGAGTGTGAAAGTTTCTTTTACAGTTTACATAGTGGCGGGTAACTGCTATTCTCTTTTTCTGCGTAATTTTGTACAGCTTAGGTCCAGTCAATGGATGCAAGTGTTTACCAAACACATGTGGTCCTAATAAACTATAGGTGTGTAGAGGTATTGAAGTAGTTGTTGTTTAAGAAATTTAAAGAAACACGCCTGTATTAATTTTTTTTTCTTTCAAATTTAGTGCAAGCTGCCTTCATGATAATGGACACTCACAAAAATTGACATTGCATTACACAATTTTTGAATAATTTAAATGTAATATAGTTTAGTGATTGCACTAGACAAGGTAAAACAGTGTTTAAAAAATAAATGTGTGTTTATTTTTTCACCTATTAAGTTAAAATAAACACACCTGTATTAAAACTTGCATTTTTGGTGTAAGTGTTCATTATCGTGTTGAATGCTTGCACCAAAATGTTAATGTCCATTACAATTTTTTTTATCACTAATGTTTGGACTGCACAAATATGTCATTTAAAAAAAGCATTTTTATTGTCTGTCATAAATATAAGCAAGAATATATATTTCACATTTTCATCATTAACATTTGTAATAATCAGTGAATTGTAAATGAATAATAGTGTTAGGACAAACTTTCTAAAAATGAAAATCTTTTTTTTTTTTTATAAATGAGATACTTCTCTCATAAATTTTAAATTTTAATTAAAAAAAAAGACAAAAGGAGAACAAAAGGGTTTCCCACTAGAACAGGCTGTGGCTTCATTGCCCATAACTTGCCTCATAAACAGACTCTAAACGGTGACCTCCTCAGGAAAGGGCATCTATTGGGCACAGAACAGGCACCTCAAGGATTTTTCTTGGGAGGGGTGAGTTTAGGTTTGGTAGGGGTTAAGGACAGGAAAGTGGTGAATTCGGAAGGAGGAGTTAGGGTAGGATGGGGGTAGAGGAATGGGGTTTGGAGGTAGAGGGAGCTGGAGTGGGTGATGTGGTTGTGTCTGTATATTTAGCAGTTGCATCTGGGTCTGGTGTTTGTTGTGTATGTTTGGATGTGTGTTTTTTGGCTGGTGTTTGATATTCTGGTGAGTGTGTGCATTTGCTTTTGGTTGGTGTTGTTTTGTGTGTAGGTGTGCTTTTGTGTGAGTGTGTTGGTTTTGATGAGTGTGTTGTTGTGATGGTTGGTGTGGTTGTGGTGCTTGTGGGTGTGCTTGTGGGTGTGGTGGTGGTTGTAGTGGTTATAGGTGTGGTGGTGGCTGTGATGCTTGTGGGTGTGGTGGTGTTTGTGGTGTGTGTGGTGATGGTTGTGGTGTTTGTGGTGGTGGTTGTAGTGGCTGCGCTTGTTGTGCTTGTGGTACCTGTGGGTGTAGTTTCAATAGTGTATTATGTTGTTTGTGTGTTTGTTTCTGTTTCTTTGTGTATTTGTGTGTGTGTGATTGTGCTGCTTGTGTCTGTTGGAGCGGGTGCCTGCAAATAAGTGAGAATGATTGGGATTGGAGTGGGAGTTGGGATTGGGGTTGAGGAAGGGACCTGAGTTGGGGCAGATGGCTGGGCTGGTTGGGAGGCTGGGGTGAGTGAGGAGGCTGCTATTTTGGCAAGCAATCTCTGCATGTGAGATATTAAACTGTGAATGGCATCCAGAAATGCAACCATTTGTTGCATTTAGCAGGTAAAGCCCTGGATGCCATTCACTATCGTGGTCTGGCCTACAAAGATGCTGTGTAAGAGGTCAATAGCCTCCTCACTCAGAGCAGCCTGGGTGACGGTGGCAGGGGGTGAGGTGCCTGTGGCAAAGGAGACCCCAGGTCACTTGTGGCGGCCTCCGAAGAAGATGGTGAGGTGTTGGCCTCCATTCCAGTCCCCTAACCCTCAGTGCCACTGTGTTCATCGGTGTCAGATGTTTCACCATCCGAAACACAGTGACGAGCTGCTTCCCCGCCTTCTTGGCCAATGTCTCCTTTGCCTGCTCTTGAAGATGCTGTAAAGACATATAAAATAGTTTTTTTTGTATCTGTGTAAATATAACTGATCATGAAGTTTTTACTCAAAACATTTTCAAACTTTTCACATTTCACATGCTTCAAGGCTTTGAAACTTTGTTTTATTTTTATCTTTATCTCCTGAATGTAGGGAACATCTTCAGACACCATTTGGTCACAGTTTTGTAATTTTCTATTATTTTTCCTATGTTATGTTTTAAAAAATAACATTTGACTGTTTTACAACTTAGGTGAGTAATGACATGTTGAGTACTGAACGAATATAAAGAACAAAACCACAGTGCAGTACAATAAAAAGTCAGTGGATCCAACACAGCACACAAAACATCCATCCAGTAAACAGCGTTACAGAAGGGCAGATCCCAATTCCCCGTTTGTGTGTTGCGAGTGACCATAGCATGTAGTCCTACACCCTCACCTGTGACCCAAGGCCTAGCTTGCACAGGGCTCCAGCTCTATCCCACTGTACTCAGTCCTTCCAGACCTTAAAGTGTTTCTGGGGGCAACCCCGCTCCTATCTTCTTTTTGATCATTTTTCTTAACCATTTTCAATTCTCTCCATCAACTGCTTTACACCTCTGAATGGTTCTGATTTGTTGCTTTGAATAGGGAACTTATGTCACAAAAATTAATATAAAACAAAAATCCCTTTGTACATTGTTTGTATGAGGCAAAAAAAGCTGATTTAATTTTATTTGAAAAAAAAAGTATGACAATGTGTGTTATTATTTACTGTAATGTTGTACCAATATTTGTATGAACTGAAAGCGTGTTTCCTTTGTTTGGGCCTTTCACAATGGTAAAACTTAATAATGTATTATGCCCTATGTATTTACTTATGCTGTTGAAGAAATCAAAAATAATTTTTTGGGTGGTTTAAAATTACTCCTACAGCATAAGTAAGGACTTGATACATTTTTAATCTACTTTAGTACAGATATAAAAAAACATTTATAACCCAAAATACCTTAAGTTATTTTTAGTTTTATCATTGTGAAATTTATTGTAAAGAAATTCTGCCTTTCAGTTTAATCAACATTTGATTCAACTTTACAGTAAATTTTAAATACATTGATTCATATATATTTTAAAATTAAAAATCAAAATGCAATTTACAATATTAAAAAAATAAACTTTGATGCATTTCAAATATCTCCTATTGTCATTTTTTGTGCCTGATTTTGAGTTTTGCAGATGGGATACTCCAACATATATGTGACGGAACATTCCATCTGTAAAGTCCCTTTAAGTAATCTATTTTTGTTCATTGTTTATTTATCTTCTGGACATAACAAAGGACAACAAATGAATGTTTTTGGGTATGTGTTACTCTGTCACCAATGTGTTCACATTCCTGTCTGTTTTTAAAAAAAGATTATGCCTATCAAAATCATTTTTCAATAAACAGACTGGCTTACATGCACATTTGTGAATGAGTAAGACATCATGCAATTCTGTCATTTTTAACAGAAATGTAGTTGTATTTTTTATTAAAAACAATTGTAATATGTCTTTAGTCAAAAATGTAGTCATTTAATCTTATGATTCTATTAATTTTGGCTCACGTGTTTACAATTGTTTGTTTATAATACTAACTCACAAATGTGACGTTTGGAACATCCACTGTATCATTTTATTTGAATTTGTTTAGTAGTTTTATAGTGTGCAGTACTATTAAGGTTGCAGTAGATAAGGAACCATCATATAGAGAACGTCTGGACAAAATGGCAATGGCAACAAATACCAACTGAAATACATAAGGCCTAGGTTACAAAATAGGCCAAGCATATCCATATATCAGTCTCCAAAGAATGCCAGACATTCAGTACTATAGTGCTAGAGGATAGCAGAGGTCTGAATGGTGACCAACATCATATGGTAACAGGACAGTCAGTGGAAAAAAACAGTACAGGTTCATTTCTAGAAAGCAATGCATAACAACAAATAGAAGAAAAACCATAACTCAATAAACTACACATATGAAGACCGAACAAGTATGTCAATGTCACAGTATACAGGACTCCAGCTCTGATTGTGCAAACATGGAAGCCTCTCATAGCATATCTGCAAGGTGAATCTGTAGGGCAGTGGCGGCTGACAGAGTACATTCGTGAAAATTTGGAAGTTCAACTGTGCCCTCCTAAGATGGTGTTGTTTGATCAGTATCGTCAGTAGTAGTAGTAGTAGAAATATCTTTATTCGATTTTTATAAAAATCCATAAAAGCACATCAAATCGTACAGATACAATTAAAAGTATCAAGTCACCCGTTCTGAAAGAAATATTAATAATGTTCTAAAACATGAGTAATTCCACATACAATTGATAAAAAGTTCCCCTATCCCCTGAGAATATACTTAATGGAGGACTATAACCAAAATTCATATCACAACTAGTAGCGATATCAATAATATGTTGTGTACACTTGAAATACTTAATTAAAGTGTCGTGTGCAACATTCCATCTATCCGGTTATTGTTAAAAAACGTTTCAGTACAGGGATAAATTTGGTTCAACCAATGCTTAAGATCTCATAAAACTCCCTTGTCTTAAAAATTAATACAATCTCTAAAACTATTCCAAAACAGTGAACAGAACATAAAATCAAAAACATACAGTAATTCATAACATGATTTAATTGTTACTCAGTAGTTTCAACATCCTAGTTCTCAATCTCTAAGCATGCAACAGGTATCTAGACACTGAAGATTAAACACTCTGTACAGTCACTTTTAAGATCCTAATAATCTCTTTCAGACGATTTGCAGCTAAAATTTGACATAACAGAGTTAACCAAATTCTTCTGATCTGAGTGTACTTGGGGCAAAAGAACAGGAAGTGTTCTTCAGTTTCCTGTTCACCCCTACATGCAGGACAGATGGGCGAGATGTTAGCACCCTTCCAAATACTAAAAAATTTGTTAACGAGTAGGATGCTATACCTGAATTTCAAGTATAAAGATTTGGCTAACGGGGGTTCTAAGCAGTTAAAAAATTCTTCTAAATGCATATTATCTTTAAAACTCATGAACCTGCTTGTTAACTGCCCTACAGTTTCTTTGTTTTAACATGTATCGTTGACATAAAGCCAATGTCTCTTTCTGAAGGTGGGCAAGATTATTTTTTGTATGCTACTGGGATTAGTCCAGAGCTCACTCATGCCCAATCTATCCAACCAGCACTTGATAAAGTTGAGCCAATGAATACTCCCTCTAGTGTCGAGTGATAGTACATCAAGTAGTGATTCTTTCATAGGTAGTGGTGTGTTGTTTGACCAAATACGAATCGAACAAGCAAGAGGCCTAAAAGCAATCACGTGTGTTACGTTCTTTAGACCCAAGTCCAAGCATATAGGTGTCAAGGGGGCATTCCGTGGGAGCTCCAGAACTGATCTCATAAAGGAGTTTTCAATTTTTACTATGGCCCCTATGTTGTTGTGTCCCCAGAACTCTGCCCATAAAGTGCAGCTCCAATGCCATGAGCTTGGTACACTTGGATTACTGGGGCCCCTGGACTATAAATTGAACTCCTCAATTTTTTGACTAGTGCAGTGCTTACGTGTTGGAGTGAAAGATGGCTTTTTGTATATTGTGAAGCCCATAATTGTGCACTGGCCAGCCTTACCCCCAAATAGTGGAATTGCTTCACCTCCTCTAAGAAGGCGGAGCCCAGTATCGTCAGTATTAATCTCCGACTGAAGTGCGATCAGAATGGTATCCCAATAGGTGGCAATAGGGCATTTTCGCAATCCTAGGTTATCTTCCCTGTGCAGGGCAACACTTTCAGCTTGCGCCTATGTGAGTAGTGAGCGAGAGCAAGCTAGCAATGACGAGGGCTCAAACATCCACTGTATCATTAGTGCATTTTATGCTATGTCACTTGTAATAGGGGGAATCTAACATCCTTCACAATTGTGACGAAGCCTCACACCTGACACAAGTAAAAAATGTGACCTGTTTGGTACAACTGTTCCTTATAACATCAAACAAACTCATGTTTCAGTTTTTTAGGCAGGCATGTGTCTGCTCCAATCTCTTTATTGAACACTTGACACAGGGAAAAGGTCAAACAAATTAAGGCAATGTAACCCCATCAAAAAAGCATAAGAAGAATATCATCTCCCAATTTGGATGTCAGAGTATTTCAAGTAAAACAGAAAAGAAGGAGTTAGTACATTATCACCCAAACCAGTGCTGCAGAGGAAAGGAGGAAAACTAAAATGAAAAGCGAAACAATACGTTACAACCATAGTTCCCTGTAAACTGTGCGCCTGCGCGGGCGCGCACACTTGGATTTCTCTCCGCGCAGAGACCTACAAACACCACGCAAAACAAAGGATTCCTCTGCACTTGTGAAGTGCTTAATTGGAGCCTTTGAAATGCTGCCGTAGTTATTAAGCTGCGCTGTTAAATGCATTTTTAAAGACGTGTTTTTGTCTTTAAAAATGCTAATCGAGGAAGTTTAAACACCTGCAGTGAAGGGCAGTCCAGAAGCAGCAGGAGAGCAGTCACAGAGCCTTAACTTCTGCTCAAGAGTCGAAGCTTTGGCATACCATCGGAAAAATGGCAGTTGTCATACGTTAACATACTCTGAAAGCAGTGGCAGCTGCCAGCAGGGATAATTTGTGGGGCAGTGCGGGGGACAATTATTAAACTTTTTTGGGCAAAATAACTACCAAATTGTTTAGTACAGAATCACTACGCGATGCTATAAAATAAAAGTGGTTTGTTGTGTACCTGCCTTCTTCTGATCAGGCTGAAAACGTTTGTTGATCAGTCCTCTGCAGCACAACACTAGTTTTCTGATGAGGGTAATTTTTTAAGATGACAAGCCTGACAACGAGGTTTGGGAACCCTGGCCTTTCACAACAGCCTTATACAAACTGGAGCTTTGTCTGAGGTTCAAAGTTGACATTTACTATGGATAGGGCCTTTTCTAAATATATTTTTTTTGCGGGTGGATATTTGCAATCACAGCATTGTTTTGGTATGTTTGGACAGATCTGTAAAGGAAATGTAACCGTCTGGCCAATCGTTTTCTATTTTGATGCTTTTGTCTTCAGACCAGATAAGGTTATAAATGACGCAATCCTTAACAGTAGATTTTAACAAATAACAGAACTTCAGACAGCATCCATGTACAGCGTCATCAGTCTGCAACTACTGATGCGTGCTTGGAAGTCTGCTAGGGATGGGCTCAGAGAAATGTTTTATATTTAACGGCTGTCCCTCTGGGACTGTCCTGGCTCTTCTCCTTGCACTTCATACTAACTGACTCACTCCAGGCTCTGCACTTCCCTAAAGAGCCCCCGAGGGCTGCCCCTTCCGGTCCCTGCCTGGGAGGTTGTGTGGGGTTGGGTCATGATGTGCAGTGGTGACGTGACCAGCAGAGGTCTCAACCTTCCCAGGTACATGTGTAGTGGTGCATCAAGGCCGGTTTTTGCTTTGCATTCTGGGACCTGCAGTGCTATGTATCCTATTGTTACTTCAAGACTGCAAGTCCCAGATTTCAAACCAAAAACGTAGACGGGCTGAGCTACTCATGCATAGTCCTGGCATGCCTGGGAGCTCTGGAAGAGGGTGGAAGGGAAAAGGCTGCAAGAGTACGCTACTGCATAGGTATGCAAAGCATTACGGGTGGCACACTTCTTCCATTTTAGTAACGTCTCAAACACCACTGATGGCACCAGAATCACAAACCAACCCCGAAAAATGGGGAGAGGAGTTGGCCTAACGGCTAGGGCGGTTGACCTCGAATCTGGGGAACTGGGTTCGAGTCTCGGCAATGATGCTGAACATCCTGTGATTCTGGGCAAATCACTTAATCTCCCTGTGCCTAACAAAAATTAATGTGTCCTCATGTAACGCAACTGGTGCTATGTAAAGCGCTCTGATACCCGATTCGGGTCAAGTTCGAGCTATATAAAACTCTGCAAAAAAAAAAAAGTCACGTCTCCACCTCAGACTCTGAGCTCTCGCTTGGCTCCAAGTTCACTTTAGGCTCTATGTTCTCCCTCAGTTACAATCTCACCTCATACCTTCCTCTCCTCCTTATTCCAGGCTTTTCTAACCCCCACCCTCCTCTGCTGTCAACTGGTACCCTGTGACACATTTATTTAACCCCCTAACAAAAATTAAAATTAAAACTTACCTGCCGCCTCATCTCGCTGCCTCAATGCTCTTCTGCTCACAGGCTCCCAGACTCCCCTGTGCCAATCCAGACACTGCTCTCATGCTGGTAATACTATTACCCAGCATGAGAGAAGCACTGGGATTGGGCAGAGCGGGCTGGGTTTACGTTCCCAGAGGGACCGGGAGCCTGTGCCTGGAGATCGGAGCCTGGAGATATCTAAGTGGGCATGATGGTTTGGCCGTCCTAATACAACCGGCCAAACAGTCATGCGCACTTGCAGTGCCCACCACTCCTCCTCCCAGTCCCTACCACTGTGAGACGATGGCCCTGCCCTCAAGACTCGGCTCCGGCATGAAAAATATAATGATAATAAAACTGCTTTATTATCATTTTATTTTACATGTTCTTAATGTTTTGGCAGATGCAGTGGGGCGACGCTCATCTGCCCTAATGGAGGAGCCGCCGCTGTCTGGAAGTTGGGGCACACATTCGCCATTCAGGTGTCAGCCACCAGTAACATCCCTGAGGCTGAAACTTCATAACTAAATGAGAGCCATCAGTTTTGGACGCTGTTAGTTTTAAAACTCACCAGCTGACAGGGCTTTGTATTTTCATTGCTGAAACTTCTCTTGTTTTAAAGGGCAACATGGATAGAAATTGTGAAGCACCTGCAGATGTGCCAGGGCACAAGTCTGCAGGGTACCATCAGGTAACTCCTAAGTCAAAGTGTGATTCAAAACTCCTCTGATTTTCACTGTTGCAGATTTTCATAGTTTAAAAAATAATCAGTACAATTAATCCTCACAGTCCTACTACTTAGGTAATTCTGTTTTCAGGGTCCTCTATCCAAAGTAACGAAAAGGTTACAGAGAGGAGTACCAGATTCTTATTGCCTTATAGTCAGGGCCACTGGAATTATGTGGCCAGGGAAGACCAAATTATGTGTCAGCATTAATTCAATTATACGACACTAAAAGGCAAATTATGCTGCACAATGCAGCACATTTTGTGATAGTATTGCTTCCTTATTTTGGTATTTTTTGCATAGGTTAACACTGTCTGGAAAAAGGGATCACCTTATTAATATCAGCTCAACACCCAAAACAGCAATAAGCAACCGAAAGGGGACCAGTCAACCTTTGCAAAGGGCCTTCGGCTGTGACACAACATGCTCGCCGCATTTTTAGTAACTTATTATCCATATGAACCAGAAACATAATCCTTTTTTTGTTAAAATCTGCAGTTTGTGCAGTAGATGATGGATTAATGTGGCAAATGTGGAAAATCCATAAATATGCAGAAAATGCTGCAACCGCAAAATCGCACAATTCCAGTAGCCTGCTTATTGTCTGCAAATGCTTAGGAAAACTTAAAGTACCATAATTCTTTGCAGTGGTCTTTTTGATTTCTAATGACATTGACAACAGTGAGAGAGAATCAACAGATGTTTTTAATCACATTTGTAATTCTATAACTTTACTCTCACTGGTTATAAGCTTTTGCGCACTATTCCGATTAGGGCATGAAGCCAAGGAAGAGGACTATAGCTCCTAATACGTTCACTGGGAAAAGTTATGTCCGATGTTCTGTCTGATCTCTTTATTTTAAAGAGTTATGACAAAGGCAGTAGAACTGGCTTGATTATTGTGATAGCATTTGTTAAGCCAATAGGCCTATATTGGGGATTGTTACAGTAATTACATGGAATTTCACAGATTACTGTAGTAGGCAAGGGTTTTGGTATTGGCGGTTGACTCGAAAAAAACTGTGACCATAGAAGATTTGCACTATGATAATACTTGTTAGGCCTTATTAGAGATTTATTTTTTATTTTTTAGACAACTGTAATTTTGTATATCTTTGCAATTTTACTAATGGTTGCTTTGTGGTCCAGCTAATTAGTTTGGCTCGGTCCGCCGAGTTTTTGGGAGGGACATACTAGATATCTATCCTTTCGAAGTAAGTTGTTTTTTGCTAATTCTTTTCTTGCCACTCCTTTCAATGCCGATGGGAGGGTTAATGACAGCCTGCACATTACTGTTTCAGGTGCCTGATTTCAGCTCTTTGTCATTTGGAGCCTGCGCGCCCAACGAGTTCTATCCCCGGTCAGGGATGCTCCATGGTAATTTAATGGGCTTCGCCCCTTTTTAATTTATTGCCTTTACACTTGGTTTGGTGTTTTTAGAGTAAGGTAATTTTTATGTTTAATCCCCAGGTGCCCCCTCTTCCCCTTCACTCCAGTCCTGAGGAAGACCCCCGTAAGGAATTAAGAAGCCTACATTTCTTTAGGGGTCGAAAAGTCAACATTCTTACTGTTCGCCAGTTTGTTCAACAGCGATTCTTCACTGTGATATTGTTTACAATCATGGCTACGCATTTTTTGAATATTGTTTTGATTCATGTGGCTTAAGGCTGAGCCGTTTTCTCATGTATAGAATCATGTGATGTGCACGTTATCTTCTCTATATACCCTCTTATCCTCACTCAAATCACCATACCCTTCGTATCACCCCTTCCTTGTTCTTTTCCCCCCTTTTTGGGGCACTTGCGTCTGGCATTGTTTTGATACAATCATATATACAAAAGCCAATGTAGTGTTCAGTGTGATTAAATAACATTGGACCTCCAAACATACAACGTGTTTGTCCTATTATGTTTCTCATTCTTTCTATGTTGTGTTGTTGCTGAATAACTTTCTACTGGGACCAATATTGCATTGTAATAGATCTGATTAGGCAAGACTGTGGGCCAGATTTACAAATTTCTCGTGCAGTGCAGCAGCCGCAAATGCTACTGCAAAAGCTGCCGTGCATCACAGAGACACCTTTGCGCCATAGTGCAAGGGTGTCTCCTTGAGTCAAGCATAGGTTTTGTACTGGAAGGATACCCTTCCAGTCTAAAATACTATGCTTAGACTAATTTGAAACATTTTTCCACTTTGTATGTGTGCTGTAAAATGCAGCACACATGCGAAGTCGGAAAATAAAGAAGAAAAAAGCATTCACCATCATCGCGTATGGTTGAAGGGTTCACTATTTTCTGATGCTAAACCCCTTCTACTTTATTTAGTAAATTGGGTTTAGCGTCAGAAACCTTGGGTGGTTGCATGGGAACACCCATGCACCACCCGTTGTATGCCCCCATGGCGCTAAATAATCATTGCAGCGCAATGCGCTGCTTCGCGTTACTTTTACGTTTCTTCCAGCGCTGGAAAAAACAATCAGACAAAAAGATTTTGCGCTGATTTGCATCACTTATGTGACGCAAACACAGAGTAAAATCTTAGTAAATCGGCCCCTTTGTGTTTATTACCATTTGGACAAACCTTAGGGGTACACGATTTGCACTGTAATTATTCTTTCTAGAATCTCTGCAGAAGGTCAGACAGGCATCCCACTGGTATATACACTGGTATATTTACCACTTTAGTCATTGACTCTCTTGCCCTGTGAATGACATTTGCCTGGCCACATGTGCACAGCCACCTGAACAGGAGTGCATTTCAGTGCCAAGGCTGGTGGGCCAGTCCTTTAGTTTTCCATGTTCTAGCTACAGGTCTCTTTTAATTTCTTTCTTTCTTCCCTTTTTTTATGATTAAAGCCTGCCACACCACCAAAGACAGGTCTAACTCGCTGCTTTCTTGCTGCTCACTCCATCTGCAGTGTACCGCAACATGTACAGCCGTTGCATCTAAACCACCTGACCACCATGGAAGAATATTGTCCAAAAGGTTTCATTGTTTTTAACATTGCAAAATGGCCAACATGTTGGTTTTAAATGTGGCAGTCAGATGCAACTGTAAAACAATACACCATGTACAGCACCATTGCAAGACTGCCACCTGCTGCTTTGTTTAATTTTGTTATTGCTAGCATATATCTGCCATTTTTAGGATATAGCTTGTTTTCTTTTTCTGTTTTTATTCTTTAATTTCTTGCCTATGTTTCTGAGTTATTGGTGGCTGGTTGTGTAAATGTGTGAACGCAACAGTGAATCAGTGATGAATAGATGCATGAATGCAAGGATGAGTCACAGAATGCATGTATGATGACTTATTCTGTATCTAAACCCATTAATGACTAAAGAGGCAATTTAATATATAAGCCACACCTATTGACATTGCCAATGCTTGTTATCAACCTTCAAGTGATAGCTAGTCGATTTTCCTAGTTGCTCATCTCATCACTCGGTTGCGCTCACAAGCTAGAAACGTGTGCACGCAAACATTCTGTTGCCGCACACAAGGAAAAATAATTAGAGGGAACATTGGTTACAACCCTTTCTAAGGTAACAGGACATCTCTCTCAATTCAAGACAGACCAAAGGAAAACATACATCGCTAAAATCGTATGAAACATTGTCCTTGTCAACACAATTAGGTGATCTATGTGAAGCTACGTACAGCATACCCTGCTCACCTGTTTCGTGCGCTAGGCGAACTAATATTCCGAACTGAGCGATATCAGGGGCACATCACCCAAGTTGAACAGAAAGAAAGGAGGAAGAAAAAGGAGGAGAAGAGAAAGAAGGGAGGGTCTGACCACCCAAATAAGAGGGGGAGCAGGGGAAGATGCGTTAGAAATAACCTGCTGTTGAACGGTGTCAAAGGTCTCGCAATGAAGGAAGAGGTAAGGCCTCTCCTACGGAGGTGGTGGTTCGGAGGGATCCAACCGGTGACTCCTCACATAAGGTTCAAGAGAATCATCAAACAGCTGCAGAGCCCGTAGCCTAGAGGGAACCAATCGGAAGTGTTCCATCCTAGAGAAATGACGTATTAGTGGCTGCCAGATGCGGGTGAATTTGGCGTCAGTGTGGTTGATACGTGCAGTGAGCAATTTAAGGGCTAGAACGTGCCACAAACGGAGGAACCATGTGGCCACCAGTGGGGGGGGGGTTTCTTCCAGAATAAGGCTATGGATTGCCTGGCTGCTCCCAGCATCTGTAGTATCAAACGCCAGTCTGTGTACGTCATAGCAGTCAATGTCGGGGGCCTAATAGGGTAATCATCGGGGAGAAAGGGAAACCCACTACATCCTTTATGTGACTGAGAATCTCCTTCCAAAACATCTCAAGGCTCGGGCAAGACCACCAAATATGTAGAAAGTCCCCTATGTCACCCTGGCATCTCCAGCAAGTCGGGGGGAAATTTGGTAACATCTGTTGTAGACGGGCCGGGGTGAAGTACCAACGCGACATAAGTTTGTACGCTGATTCGCGTTGCGGTAAGCTATGGTATATTTTCGGAATGTCCTGCCATAACCGGGCCCAACACTTTGGAGATATGTCTTCGCCTAAATCTGTGTTCCATTGCTTTTGATAAGTGTGGGGTAGGGGCTGCTGCGAGTGTTGCAAGACGGTGTAAGTGTGAGAGATCAGGCCCCTTGACTAATCAAACTGGCGCACTAAGGTTTCAAAGGCCGTGAGTTGTCTAGTGGCTCCTTGGAGATAGGCCTGAGAGAGCAGCCAATGCCGTATCTGATAGTATTGCATCCAAGCACCCTCCGTAAAGTGGAAGGACCGTTTGCATTGATCAAAAGTGAGGAGTTTGTGGCCCTGAAACATGACTTGAATGACACAGCATTCACCATCAGACCACGCACCGAACGCTCGAGGCTGCAGCGCAGGAGGGAACATGGGAATACGCACAATAGGCGTGTTAGGGGAAGGGAAGGTAGTCAGACCACGAGAGAGCGCCAATTTATCCCAAATCTCCAGGACTGTTTTAGTAGGAGTAGCAAGGTATGCACTACGGGGACAAGCTCCATGAGAAAGCAAAGCCAAATCCCATAGAGGCCTACAGGAGACCGCCCGGTCCATATGGAACCAATGTTTTTCGCTCTCGCGAACCACCCACTCTGATATATACCGAAGGTGACAGGCCCAGTAATATTCCAAGAGATTGGGACATGCGAGACCACCCCGGTCCCGAGGCAACATCAGGATCTTATTAGAAAAACGTGGACGAGACCTTCCCCATATAAAAGTGGTGAAGTTGCGCTGGAGAGACAGGATGTCAGCCTGAGGTATCGGGTGGGAAGGGATTGAAATAAATATAATATCTTCGTGAGAAGTGACATTTTTATAGTATTAATACGTCCTAGCCATGCCAGAGGGAGACCTCTCCATCTACGTAATTCCTCTCGAATCGCCCCCCTATACCTAGGCCAATTAGTCGATGTCCAGGAGGAAAGCGAGGGAGTCAGATCCAATCCCAGGTATCTTATCGACTTGTCAGACCACTGTAGGGGAAGCAAATTTTCCAGATCCTGGATCTCTGAGGCCGGTAGAGTAAGATTGAGGGCATGAGATTTAGCAAGATTAATCCAGAATCCTGAAGCTATCTCGAAAGACAGCAAAAGCGTAGCTAAAGCTGGAAGAGAAGAGGACGGGGAGGAATGGGAAAGAAGGAGATCATCTGCGAAGAGGGAAACTTTGTGATCATATCCCCCCAAAGGAATACCCTGAATCTCAGGGTTACGTCGAATAGCGATGGCAAGGGGTTGCCCTATGAGGGCAAATAACAGAGGGGATAGTGGGCAACCCTGTCTGGTGCTGCGATAAATCGGGATGAAGCGGTGAGACGTCCATTAAAACGGATGCGGGTAGTGGGATGTGTATAAGAGGCCATCAACCTACAGATTATCACAGGACCCAATCCCACCCTCTGCAAAACCTCCCGGAGAAAGCGCCAGTCCCCCCGATCAAAGGCTTTCTCAGCGTCTAGGGACACCAGACAAGCCGGTATACCTCTGATCTGTGCCTTTTCCACAAGATGGGCGATTCGGCTCCCTGCCGATGGTGGATAAACCCAAGCTGATCAGGATCAATCAGGCCCGGAAGGTGAAGTTCCAGTCGGTTCGCCAAACTCTTAGTGTAGATCTTAGCGTCCGTAATTAAGAGAGCTAAAGGGCGATACGAGGTAGGCAAGGAGTGGTCTTTTCCCAGTTTTGGAACAAGGACAATCTCCGCTTCCGCCATGGTTGGCGTAAGGCCCGAAACTGTTAAAAAGGTGTAGCAAATGTTCTCGAAGCTGTGGGTAATAGACCCGATAAAAGGCTACTGGCAGGCCATCGGGAGCTGGAGTTCTCCCCGCTGGAAGCTGTTTCAGAGCTTTTGCTATTTCCTCATGCGAAATGGGTTCCTCCATCAGACCCCTATGATGGGCACTGATAGCGTCCCAAGGGCAAGAGTCCAGAAATTCCGCAACTGCCTCTAGAGAGCAGGGGGCGTCTGCGTAAAGTGCCCTATAAAAATCAGACAGAACCGAAGACTTGTCGGGCTCTGATATAGCCCAAGTACCATCCGGAATTTAAGTTTGGTGATGTGTGCCCCTGTATTCCTAGCCCGAAGGCGCCGCACTAGACATGCCCCCACCTTGTCCCCTCCCACATAAAATTTCTGTTTAAGGGCAAGCAGTAGTCTCTCCGCCTTATTAGTGCGGTGCAAACGTAGTTGACCCCGTGCCTCTGCAAGTAGATGTTTATTGCGAAGAGATGGTTGGAGTTGGTCCTTTCGTTCTAACGTTTTAATATCCCCAGCGAGTGAATTCTCTATGAGACGGGATTCCCGGGTTCTCGCAATTGATATAGTAGAAATAACCCCACGAATGGTAGCCTTAAAGGCATCCCACCGGGTAGCTTCAGAGGGATCAGTGAGGTCATTCACTACAAAAAAGGCCTCGATCGCCTTACGAACATCTGCTACATCAACAGGGTCTCGAAAGAACCTGAGGTGGTAGCCTCCACCTGGGGATGGCCTCCGTATGGGGCCTAGGGGGTTGTAGAGATATCGAAACATGCGCATGGTCTGACAGAGAGATATCAGATATCTCCGCGGTGACTAGCGTGTGTATTAATGGCAAAGAAAGAAAATAATAGTCAATACGGGAGTATGATTGGTGTACGTGGGAGAAAAAGGAGTAGTCTTTAGAGTCTGGGTGTAAGTACCTCCATGCGTCAATTAATCCTAAAACCGTAATACATTTTTTTAAAGTGGCAGACATTGCTCTAGCACTGTGAAGGGCTGGAGTCGTGCGATCCCATTCCGGGTTCCATACCAAGTTAAAGTCCCCCCCCAAGAATGATCGTGTAGTTACTGAGTGAAGGAGATCATGAAGGTGGAAGCGTAAGAATGTATCCTGGTTCTGATTAGGGGTGTATATATTTATGAGGGTCAGGGATCCCCCACCCCAGGACATTTGGATTTTTAAAAACCTCCCACTCTTGTCTTTCGTAGCTCTAGCACCTTGGACACCCCATCCGGCTTTAAGGAGAATGGCCACACCACCTGTTTTAGTAGAAGCGCAGGCCCAGAATTGCCGAGGATACTTGGGGTGAGTCATAAGGCGAGTGTCGGAGGGGAGCAGGTGGGTCTCTTGAAGGAATATGTTGTCAGGGTCCTGTTGGACGAGATACCGCCAAACTTGGTGTCTTTTATTGGGAGAGTTGAGCCCCTTTACATTTAGTGAGAGAAACTTCATGGGATTAGTCATATCAAGTCTAAACAGTCAGTTTGCCCATAGCAACCTCTAACCCAGCATTGCGGGCCCATAAACTTCCCCACAATCGCCCCGCAGCAAAGCGGCACAATCCATAGCAGATCCAAAACCCCCGAACTAGCTAAGTACCTCCCAGGGTATCCCAAAGGCTCAGGAGCGCAGCTAGCCAGACTCCATCTCCCCAACAGCAGCGCATCAGGAAAAGGAAAGAGAAAGAAGAAAGAAAGGAAGAAGGCAGAGAACACAATAATACATGGCCAACTGGGCCAAACAACGTCAGAGTCCGTTAGGAACAGTCCGGAGTCCAAAGGACAGGCCATTGTGGAAAAGTCACTCTCCAAAAAGACCCTGAAAAAGAAGGGGGGGCGGCAAGCGCAGGGCATCTCATGGGTCTCCGCATCCAGCGGCCTGTGGCAATACAAGATAAGCAGTAAGACCATCCACCACCGGGGCGCTACCAAATCGGCCAAAGTCGACTCAAGGAGCTTCATTGCCCAGCGGGTCATCCCAATAGTGATTACATTTCTGGAGGTGGACTTGCAATACCACAGTGTTGCAGCCTTCGTCCAGATACAAGCTGACCAGGGTCAAATAGGAAAGAAGATCAAATCGGAGTGACCAAGGGCATGATCATAAAGGCGGCAGCAAAATGTCAAAGAAAAGAAGTGGAATATGTCCACATTATTCCGTGTGGGCCGGTGATCGAGATGGCGGAGAGGAGTCACTCAAGGCCCTTATGTGGCTGATAATTTCCTGTTTGGCCTGCGAAAAGTCCCGCTCCTGGAGACGTCGTCTGTGCTTAGGTGGCCCGACCGCAGACCATTCTGGGCGTAAGGGCCCCCCGGGTGCCCCCGAGGAGAAGGGAGATAAGCGCCATCCGGTTCAAGCAGGAGCTGCAGGAGCTTCTTTGCTTCCGTCAGCGAGCGGAGAGCTCGTCGCTTCCCCTCCCAGGTGACCAACAAGGCAAAGGGGTGGCCCCATTGATACTTGATATTAAGGTCTCGGAGCTTATCTGTGACTACCTTAAATTCTTTTCGGCTTCGCAGAGGAGCCGGAGCTAAGTCTTGGAAGATCTGGATCGATAGGCCATTATAAGAGATATCCTTGGCCCCCTGAGTCTTTCTCAAGATAGCCTCTTTATCCGCAAAGAAGTGAACCCTTGTAAGGATATCTGGAATGAAATCAGGTCTGTTGCGAGGACCTTGTACTCGATCAGCTCTGTCCAGCACAGGGGGAGATGCCTCCTCACCCTCTTGGATGGCCTGTAGGAGGTCTGCCGTATAGGCCATGATATCCTTGCCCTCCGCTCCCAGGGGAACTCCTCTAATACGTAGATTATTTCGCCTACTGCGATTTTCTAAGTCCTCCTGCTTCAACTGTAGGCTGATGTTTTGGTCCTCGAGCTCCGCCATCCTTCTCCACAAGCTCTCGTGGTCCTCTGATCTAGCATCCATTGTGAGTTCAAGGTCGTCCACCCTTCCGCCAATCTCTGTGACCTCCCTCCGGATGTCCTGCAGGCCAGTTTTGAAGTCCTGTCTGAGGGAGCCAATTTCATCCTTGATCTCTTGGAGGAAAGACGTCATGAAGGCCTGGGTATTCGGCATACCCAGTCCTGCTTGGTCTGAAGCAGGTACTAAAGGAGCTGGGGCATCCTGCGTCTGCGTATTGGTTTTAGACCATAGAGACGTTACCGGGTTGTTTCTGGACGAGGCTGAGTCCGAGTCTTTGTTGGCTTTATTCTTGGGACGCATGGCAGGACTATGAGTTATATTGATTTAACAGCTATGTGAAAGATGGGGTCCCTGAGAATGCGGAACAAATGCAGTAGATCAGACCTCACCAGAGGTAAGGAGTCAGCAGGGAGAGGACGAGGAGGGCCACCAAGCCAGCCACACTCCCTCAAGCTCCACCGAGGGGAGATCCCATTCTATTCAATATCGTTAAACGGTGTATTATGCCTCGGAGCAAAGCAGGTAGGGCCAAGGAATCTCTTCAGAACACCGCTGTAACCTCAGATACTCCACACTGTCACAGCGCCCACAGTGAGCTAATGGGGGGTGTAGATGCCAGAAGGGAAACCCCAGGGGAGCATCTGTAAGTCCGCTCTACTCGCAGCAGGGTCCCTGGTCAGAAGCCTCAAGGGGGGGCAAGCACAAAGCACACAGTCCAACTTGTAGATCCCACAACTCTAGACAATGTAGAGGCATCAGAGGTCCACCACTTCACCAGGTAAGCCCCGGGGCCTCGAGGAGTAGTAAATGACCCCTTCTGCTAGCGAGGTTTGTTATAATTAACCTCAGTCCGCCCCAGGGCCCAGCTCAGGTCGAGGTACGAACGCGGGACCCAGAAAGCACATAGAGGGGAGTCCGCTGGCCTTCACTCGAGCCCACAGGATGCACCCCCAGGAGGCAGAAAGGCAACGGCGTCCACAATGCAGGGAGACTATTCCATTCGTAGCTCACCCCCGGCACCAAGAGCAACAGTCCCAGGCTTTCACCACAACTCACTGCGTCCAACCACCAGGGTAGTAGGGGGCCCGGGGCCACCAGGACGTCCCCAAGGGCCTATATGATGATGTGGCCAGGCTTTCTCCCAAATGTCCTCAATGCAGGGCCCTCAGCAAGGTGGGAGTGTCGCACAGGGGCCCCTGATCCAGAGTCCACGGCCAGCCCGACTGCAGCCAAAGGGGATCAGGGGTGTGGCATATTGATTCGCTCTAAGATGGCGCTGGTAGGACCCCCAGCACAACAGGCACCAGAGCCATCGTCTATTCACCACTGGGGGGGCCCCTCTCCAGGCCCAGCAGCCCTCCTAATTCAGGTGCACGTGGGCAACCACCTCGCCTCCTTCGCGGGGGTTCGCAGCTCACCCAGTCACCGCGATGCCGCCGGCCCAAGGCGTAGCGTCTCAGGAGGCCCGCAGTTCCCCAGGGCTCAACTTAGCTCCCAACCTCTCCGGGGAACCTGCAGCAGCCAAAATACCACAATCGGGGCCTTCCACTCCACTGCCTCAGACGCCGCGATCCCCGGGCTTGAAAACGCAGCCAAGCGAGATCCACACTCCGGAGCTCCTCACCCAAGATGGCAGCAGCTAGCCTCCGGTGGATAGTCGTCTCGAAGTGCAGGGCTACTGAGCCAAGCAGGGGCCACCGCGGGCACCCAGGAGCAGCCCCGTTCCTCCTCTCACCAAGTGGATCAGGAAGCACCAGTCAACAACCCCGGTGGCTGGGGTGGACAGCTTAAACCAAGCACAACGGAGCGGAGACCCAGGCAAACACGTCTCACTCCATGCGCGACTTGGCCACGCCCCCCCAAAACAGTCCTTTGAAAGTCATAAGAAATATAATGGTATCATTTTCCAGAAATTTTAAGAAAAAACACATCATGATACACCTTGTGCAAAACGTACACCTTCAAGAACTATTCTTGTGCGTTGGTCATGTGTCAACTTTTATGTTGATGCCAAAATGTATTGCTTTAACAAAAAATAGTTTTTTAAAATGAAAACCTCAAAATAAACTTATCACCTTCATGCTGCTGTCTTGCTCTCAACTGCCCATCAAGCCGGGGATAGACCAATACAAGTATGCAGGCCATTAGGGGGTCAGGGTGTGGCGCACATGCTTTGAATGCTGGGAGGACTGGCCGAGCTGAACTTCTGCTGACTTCTGTGTCCAGCGTCATAGGTCCAAACCTTCTTGGCAATGGCCTTCCATATCTCTTTCTTCTGATAGGAGCTGACCTGTATGGATAAAAAAAATGAAAAAACAAAAAAAATGTGATTTTTTGTATGTTTGTGTTGATGTAACACAATTGTGAGAAATCAATCACAAGCATTTTTAAAAAGTTAAACCAGCATTGTTTTTTGTGTATTTTTGTTTTATTATAGAAAAAAAAACAATTTTGTAGTAACCTGTTCAGTAACCTTATCCCTTGTTATGTCCTTATTTTGCTAATCCAGGCCAGTGACATCACCTAGTTATTTGTGGTATTATAAAAATTGCAAAAATCAATTTTTTTAGCTATATATATATATATATATACATACTGCAGAAATGGTGAGTGTGTGTTTCTTCTCGAATAGGTTCGCCGTGACGCCCGCCTACCATGCTCTGACCCAAGAGGCTGGGCATCCTGAAAGCGTCAAGTTTAATACTTTTTTTTGACGGCAAGAAGCAGAAAAGCACAATACAGACATTAAGACATCATTAAAAACATAGTCAGAGCCTCCTCTATGCACAGAGTTAAAGACAACAGATAATTAATTACAAAATAAAAATAAGCAATATAAAACAGTGATTAAAAAGACACTCTCTAGCCAAGTAATTGGCTACCTTTTTTCAAACTAAAATCACTGACATATATACCGGTTTCGAGTTACACCCTGAAACGCTCACCATAACTTCGACAGTCAGCAGTCCTATCGAAGATGCACCGCTGATGCCTGGTAGCGAGCACAGAGGCTTCTCAAAGTTCTCTGACCTCACGCCACCTCTTTTTGTACATTATCTTTTGAGAACGCACTCAGGCTCTCCGATGGAGGCGTGTCCACCCGCAATCTTACATATGGCTGCTGACACCTTAGCAGAACCCATCTGTAAATTAATGAATAATATCATTCGATCTGGAATCTATCCCCATATTTGGAAACAGGCCATTATCAGACCTCTTTTGAAAAAATCTAATCTTGATCCCAGGGACTGTAAAAACTATTGTCCCATCTCCCTGCTCCCCGCTCCAGCAAAAATCCTGGAGCTACATCTTAATAAGCTGCTCATGGAAACTGCAGAACATCAATCATGGCTTAATGATTCGCAGTTTGGATTCAGGAGGCATCATGGTACAGAAACGGCTTTAATATCAGCTACGGACTACATCAGGCGTACAGTGGATGAAGGACAAGGGGTAGTGCTAATCCTCTTGGATCTGTCAGCAGCATTTGATATCATTTCTCCCACTCTGCTGCTGGCCAGACTCCGGAGTCTTGGCATCTCACATCAAGCACTTGCCCTCTTGTCCTCATTTCTGACAGGGAGATGCCAAAGGGTGAATTTAAAATCCTTTCACTCGGACTCCTATGTTCTACCTTGTGGAGTCCCGCAGGGGTCTTCTCTGAGCCCTACTCTCTTCAATCTGTATGTGGCACCCCTTGCAACTGTGGTCCAATCCTTCGGTTTGGAGGTGGTGTCATATGCAGATGATACACAGATTATGGTTACAATTCCTAAGGGGCTGGGCTCATTGTCAGAAAATGTCTTTGGATGTATGACCAGAGTGGCAGACTGTGTCCGCCAACTTCTTGAAACTTAATGGGGAGAAAACCGAAGTGATGATATTTTGATCAGGGGTATCCAAGTGGAATAGTAGCTGTTGGCCTCAATCCTTAAGATGCTGTCCTGCCCCGAGTGAAAAGGCTAAGAACCTCGGAGTCCTGATGGATATTGAACTTAGCTTCAATATCCAAGTGAATCGTACCATTTCTACATGCTCCTGGCTCGTAAGGATGTTAAAAAAAATCTTCTCTTTTATCCAACGATCAGCTAGGATACAGGTAGCACTGGCCATGGTAATGTCCAGACTAGATAACTGGAATGCTCTGTACCTAGCTGCTAATAAGAGCTTGCAGCACAAACTACAGGTACTGCAGAACGCTCTGGCAAGACTCATTCTGGACATTCCCAGAAAATCTGCCAGAAAGGGTCTAGAACGCCTGCATTGGCTTCCCATTGAACAACACATTCGTTTTAAATCTATCAGTATGGTGCATAAATCATTGTACGCCCCCTACCCTTCAAGGCTGAAGACCATGTTCAAATGGCACTCTCCCAGCAGACCATTACGTTCCTCGCTCCAAAAGCAACTATTGGTACCAAGAACTAAGAAGAAGAAGTGGGGGGACAGAGCATTCTCGGTGGCAGCAAGCAAATTCTGGAACTCCCTACCCCCTGCTCTCAGATCTATCCCTCTTCTGCTCCCATTCAGAAAAGCCCTTAAAACCTGGTTGTTCACAGTCTAGTAGTGAGCTGGAGTGTTCTCTCCTTTTCCACTCTCCATGGTATGTACGGCGGGTCTCTAGCGCCTTGATGCCCTCGGGTGAATGCTGCGCTTTATAAATATCAAAAATTAAAAAAATTAAAAGTAATCACAGTGAAATAATCCACAGTTTGAGTCAGTAACCAGAATAGGCTTATCAGACAGATGCTCCTATGTTAGCATTGAAACAGATGTACCTAGAAGTATCTGTCAGTTAAAATGACATATGTTTTCTTTTGACAATTGCACACTTTAAAAATGAACAAATGCTACTGTAGTGTGTGGGGGAGTTTAGCTGTTGCAAGTACAAGGCATCCACACATCTTCTAATACCACATGCTCTAATTATTGGGACTGGGAGCCTCTTGAAGTATGTCAGATAGTACTTACAGAAGAAGAAGAAGTGGAGCAGGCACTGGGGCGTGGACTCATCACATGGACAGATTAATGTGCCAATGGGATCAAATTGACCCAAGGTGAAACCCAGATGCCATCTCACCAGGCCGAGCCTAAATCTGGTTAAAAGGGCTCTATCCCAAGTAGCATCCACCCAAGCCAGATAAGTCTCCATGTTGGGGGTAGTTTTGAGATCCGCATACTCCCTTGCAGAGATCTTAACAAGCTCATCTTCCTCTCTGAGCAAGCAGTTCCTGAGTTTCAATTTTTTTCTAACCCATGCTAAATCAATTGTGAATATAGCAGAGGGAGCAGAAAGGAGTTATGATCTCGCCAGATTAAACAATTCATGCTTAATATACTGCAGCCAGGGTATGGCCAGGCATCTATTGCACGCTATCCTTGCTGCTTTGACACCGCAGCGGCGGTGAAGGTGTTTGTTTCCTGCCCTGGTGGGACCGGTGTCCCAGGGTCCACCTGCTATTCCTGCTCTCTTTGCCCCACAGCGTCCATCATCTGTGAGGGGACTACAAGCCCCAGAGATCTGAGCGCCACACACACCTGCCGCCTGCGAGAGGGAGGCGCTCAACATCGCGCATAAAGCGCTGCCTCTCCCCCCGTGGCGCGGGACGCTATCCTTGCTGCTTTGACACCGCAGCGGCGGTGAAGGTGTTTGTTTCCTGCCCTGGTGGGACCGGTGTCCCAGGGTCCACCTGCTATTCCTGCTCTCTTTGCCCCACAGCGTCCATCATCTGTGAGGGGACTTCAAGCCCCAGAGATCTGAGCGCCACACACACCTGCCGCCTGCGAGAGGGAGGCGCTCAACATCGCGCATAAAGCGCTGCCTCTCCCCGCGGTGCGGGACGCTATCCTTGCTGCTTTGACACCGCAGCGGCGGTGAAGGTGTTTGTTTCCTGCCCTGGTGGGACCGGTGTCCCAGGGTCCACCTGCTATTCCTGCTCTCTTTGCCCCACAGCGTCCATCATCTGTGAGGGGACTACAAGCCCCAGAGATCTGAGCGCCACACACACCTGCCGCCTGTGAGAGGGAGGCGCTCAACATCGCGCATAAAGCGCTGCCTCTCCCCCTGCAGCGCGGGACGCTATCCTTGCTGCTTTGACACCGCAGCGGCGGTGAAGGTGTTTGTTTCCTGCCCTGGTGGGACCGGTGTCCCAGGGTCCACCTGCTATTCCTGCTCTCTTTGCCCCACAGCGTCCATCATCTGTGAGGGGACTACAAGCCCCAGAGATCTGAGTGCCACACACACCTGCCGCCTGCGAGAGGGAGGCGCTCAACATCGCGCATAAAGCGCTGCCTCTCCCCCCGCGGTGCGGGACGCTATCCTTGCTGCTTTGACACCGCAGCGGCGGTGAAGGTGTTTGTTTCCTGCCCTGGTGGGACCGGTGTCCCAGGGTCCACCTGCTATTCCTGCTCTCTTTGCCCCACAGCGTCCATCATCTGTGAGGGGACTACAAGCCCCAGAGATCTGAGCGCCACACACACCTGCCGCCTGCGAGAGGGAGGCGCTCAACATCGCGCATAAAGCGCTGCCTCTCCCCCCGCGGCGCGGGACACGCGCGGGCCGCGCCCGGGCGAATCCCGGGCCAAGGGCGGGCCCGTCCTTGCCCGTCAGTGCCAGGAAGAGGCAGGGCAGGGCCAGACCTCTTTTACCTGCTGTTTGGGACATGAACTAGAAAACTCTAAAGGTATTGTGTGTCGTCTTGAATATTGGGCTTTGCTATATAGTTGTGACTTACTTGCTCCAGGGATTTATAAAGCTGTTGGAAATAGTGGAAATGTTGTAATGTTTTGAAGCTTGCTATCCCTTGTTTGGCATAGGATACTTTTTTTTTCTTTTTCTTTTGCTACCTATTTTGCCTGGCATTAAAATGGGCAAAAGGAAAACTACGGAAGGGGCAGGGAGGACAAGTGTACACGCTGACGAGAAAGATAAAGGGAGAAAGGTCAGGAAAATAGCAAAAAAAGCAGATCTGACCGATAGCTGTGTTATGAACAGAATAGATAACCTCATTACTGAGTGTGAAGGGCTTTTGGGAGTTGATCCACCAGCTGACTCACTAATCCCTTCCGACCCCGTTAACTCTCTATCAGCAAGACAACCTACTGACCCGCGCCCAACCACTATCCCACCAATGTTTCAGAAAATCTACCGCAAGGATCCAGTGGCTTCCAAGGAGATCGCACGATCAGGCCCTGAATTGCATCTAGTGACCGATGCATCTTTCCAACTACCTATTTCCCCTGCCCGGGGTGCGAGTTGTCATATTGAACCCATAGTCATCTGTGCCAATTGCTTCTCAGTATTGGCAGGGGAACATGAAACTTGTGAAGAAGCTCAACCCTCTACTCTCATGACAACCTTGGAGAAAAGCCCAAACGTGACGGATGACACTTGTCCCTTTTCATTAAAGACCCTCCTGCAAGTTATTAAATTACTTCAGAAAGAGGTCGGATCTATGAAAGTGATGATCACGGAGCTTGTGGCCACTGTTAAACTCCTAACTCCTAATAATATATCACAAACATCAGATATCTGTGCACCATCTAATCTGTGTCAGTCATTAATATCGGGAGGTTTAGTAGATAGTGGCCAGCAATCAGCTTCCACATTCTCCATGGGACGAGCCGTTAAGGCTCCGCCTACTAATCCAGCAGGTCCATTAGGAACTCTCTTTTCAAAGGCATTGCATAAAGATCCTTATCTCAAGGCTGTCGAGAATGGCAGAGGAACGGTTGAAGCTTTACCGGTTCCATCTTTGGCTAGAAATATACCTCCCCAGCAAAGTAAGCAATTATCTCGTTTTCCTACAAAAGCGCAGATAGTTTTCCGAAGAGCCACAATGGGAGGAAGATCCTTCTCCTACCTGGCTGCCAAGACGTGGAACTCCCTACCCATCCACCTCCGCCTTACCCAAGACCACCTCTCCTTCAGGAAGCAACTCAAGACCTGGCTGTTCGAACAGTAGCGGACCCCCCTCCCCCAAGCGCCTTGAGACCCTCCGGGTGAGTAGCGCGCTATACAAATGATTGATTGATTGATGGTTAATGTTCCCAAAACAGGTTTAAGATACGAGAACTCCGATTCCTTGATAAACAAGTCCATACACTGGATACGTCATGTCAGGGGTTGCCGTTCATTGATCAGGGAAGATATAGTCAGGGCACGGAGATGCATGTCAAACGATCAGCTCACTGACTGCATCGAACTTACTCTCTCCAGCCCAGAATTAGCAGAGAACCTCCTGGCCTTAGAGTATAGAACTTGCTCCCCAGATTCTTCGTCTATTCAGATGAGGCGCTTTTCGATAACTGGTGGGGCTAGGGCTCAGGATAGTCTAAAGCCATTACCTATACCAGGAGGCTCTACTTTAGAGGCGGTTGATTGACTATGTTACGCTTATCAATCCCGACAGAATTTAGATCTTACCCCAACCATTAACAAACAGAGCGCCCCTAATATTAATTGTCCGAGTAGGTCCCTTGGTGATCCCCTGATCCTGATACAATCAAATAGCCATAATGGTGATCAAGGTTGTAGTCCAACGAAACAGGGGGATGCTACATTTCTGAATATTTCTGCTCCGCCTCCTGTTCCGCCTTTTTCGACAAGACAGTTTTTAGCTTGTGATGGGTCTTTAGCGCCACAACTCAAAATCCTGTCTTGGAATATTGCAGGTCTCCAAAGCAAAATGTCTCTCCCTGATTGGAATGACCTGATTGAAGAACATCACATCTGCATATTCCAAGAGACATGGAGCTTGACACCATTATATAAATCTGGTTACACTTGTTTTTTTAGATCCGCTACTTTTAAGGGGAGAGGGAGGCCCTCTGGAGGTCTCATTATTTGGATAAAGATCGATTTGGGCTGCAAAATCCTTGAACATCACTGTGACAGCCCAGATATAATGTGGCTCTCGATTAAAGGAACCAGGGGTGGTAAAACTATTGAGCTGTTCAATGTTTACATAAGGGGTACACCAGGGGGTAAAATGTCGAATATTGTTTCTTCCCTGGAACATGAGCTCGCTGGACGTCCATCAGATTCGCTTGTTATGATAGCAGGAGATTTTAATTGCACTTTTGAGCCACTAGATTCTGAGGACCTGTTGGGGAATGAGGAAGAAGACACGAAGTGGGGTGTCCCATTGCTAAATATACCTCCGATTAAGAAATGGTCCCAAATCGCAATTCAGATTAATGCACTTGCCCTTGAAATTGGATTGAGGGCAGTGAATGGTAGAACAGCTTCTGATGCTCTAGGAGCGAACACATTCAATAGAGTAAACTGTCCCTCACGCATTGACTACATATTAGTAGATTTGAGACTCTGGAATCTGATAACAGATATGGAAGTGCTAATTTCTTCTGACAGTGATCACAATACGCTTAGTTTAAGTATGGAAACCCCTTCTGCCTTTCTCTGTTGCCCAAATCAGACCCAAGGGCCCTTCATGATTACGAAGGAATTGATTCCTTCAGGATGTAGAAGGTTCCTTAAATGGCCTAGAATCGTGACACATGAACCGTCGATGACGGGCATTAGTCACGTATTGTGCATAAACACCGTTTTATTGCTGGAAGCTCTTGGTGAAGTAGATGGTCTGGCTAAGATTCCGAATTTATACAGCAGATTGGTAGATCAGATTGGTATGTATTTTATAGTGAATAATACACCTAGACTGAGCGGTGGTGCTAAAAAGCCCAATTCTTGGTATAATGGGGATTGTAGAGCGAAAAAGAAGGCCTTGGTCATAGCAATTAAAAGTAAAGATTGCTCCTTAGTGAAGGAATCTAGAAAGAATTATAAAACTGCTACCCACCGTGCTAAGCTGGAGTGGGACGAGTCCCATTGGCAGAATTTAAAAGAGGCAAGTGTAGCTAGAGATCCCAACCTCTTCTGGAATATGGTTAGGTGCTCAGGAAACAAGGTTGCAAAACTTATTCCTAACCATATTACAAGTCAGGATTGGTTTAATCATTTTGGAAAGCTCTACTCTGGGACTGATTTATCCCCTCAAGAGGGCTTACATACTTATTTGAGTCCCCATTCTACCTTGAATACTGCTGATCTCTTCACTCTTGAGGAAGTGGAGACTGCCATAAAGAAAATAGTTCCAGCAAAAGCCCCGGGTCCTGATGGTCTCCCAGGAGATCTCTTTCTTGCTGACTCCATTAACTGGGCAAACTATGTTATGCTTTTAATTAATTCTATTGCGAGGGGTTGTGCAGTACCGGAGTCATGGAAGGGTGCAGAGGTGGTCCCTATTTTTAAAAAAGGTGCTAGGGACGATCCTGCTAATTATCGCCCGATCAGTCTGATCGATGCTATGCAGAAAATAGTTGGCAGAGTGCTACTGCAGAGAATCCACCATTGGGTGGATGAAGAGAATATTCTCTCCCAATATCAAGCGGGGTTTAGGGCCTGCACAGGGACGGTGGACCAAGCATTTAGGCTGCTTTTAATCTATTGGAAGGTGGTCTTAATAGGCAAGGGCAGTCTTTATTTGGCGTTTATCGACCTAAAGACTGCCTTTGACCTAGTTCCCCGTGAGCGGCTATGGCACCTGTTAGATGAAATGGGTATGCCACCATTGTTATTTAACCTGCTGGTTCGCCTACACGAGGGCAATTATGCCCAAGTGAGGTGGGGGTCCCAAGGACAAAAAACGGATAGGATCCCTGTGAACAGAGGGGTTCGTCAGGGATGCGTCCTGGCTCCCACCCTGTTCTCTTTATATATGAACGGGGTGGTTAGCTTTCTTCAAGAGTTTCCATCTGACGCCCCTGCCCTGGCTGGTGATAGGGTCCCTACCCTTCTCTTCGCAGATGATACTCTGCTTATTTCTAAGACACCAGTAGGGTTACAAAAACTTCTAGATAGATTCTACCTCTTTTGCGAGTCCCGGGGGCTGATTATTAATACTTCGAAGACTAAATTAATGGTGTTCAATCCCTACAGGTCACACAGAGGCAATTTTACTTTAGACGGAATTAGTTTGGAGAAAGTAACAACATTTGACTACTTAGGATTAAGGTTAGCTGAGACAATGCAGTGGAAATACCACATTGATAAAATGCTCTTAAACCACAAACGCGTGGCAGGAGCATTAATAAGAGAACATCGCTCCTCACAGAGCAGACCTGTGGCCCCTGCCTTAACAATTTATGCAGCCAAAGCACTTAGTTCGGCACTTTATGGTGCCGAATTATGGGGCTTCGAGAATGTGGATAGCATCAGCAGATCTGAACACAAATTTTTTAGAGATCTGGTGATGCTTCCCCGCAACGTGCCTCTGAAGCCACTAATGAGTGATATGGGTAGGCACTCCTTTAAAGATATAGCCAGGCTACGGCCATTGTTATTTTGGGCTCATGTGTGCCGAACTCCAGAGTTAACTAGCTATGCCTCCGCGCTCAATGAAGTGATGGCTTTGGATGGCAACCAAAGAATTGGCTGGGTGCTTAAGCTTAAAAAAACTCTTCTTGCTCTTGGGTTTAAAGAGTCATGGGACACGCAAACTCCACCTTGCAAGGCTGATCTTAAAAGGTCTTACTGGGCTTGGGTTAATGCCCAGGAATTCAGTAGTCAAAGGGCAGGAAGACTCACAGAAGAATTTTATCTCCACAAGCAACATATTTTTTTTAACCATATTTAGATTTTATTCAGTCACCACGGGATAGAGCATTTTTTATACAGTTCAGGGTAGGTTCGCTCCCGGTTCGGGAGCTAACTGCAAAATGGGGTGCACCATATCAGACACCAGCAGGGTGTCCCTGCTGTAGAGCACCCGCCGAGAGCTTAGCCCATCTTATGTTTGCCTGCCCTGCTTATAAGAATGCTAGAACGAGATGGCTTAAACCTATCTGCAGACAATTGGGCACACAAGAGCATCGCATTGCATTACGCATCCTAAAATCAGATGCACGCACCCTCTGTGCCTGTGGTGTTGCAAAATATCTCAGTTGTGCCTGGATTATAAGGTTCAAATTTTTGCGTTTAGCACCCCAATGAATTACCATGTTTTTTATGATGCCTTTTAGCCTTGTTTTGCACAGATGTATATTGTACTGTAATTTATAACATAGCTATTTTCTTGCTAAACAAAAACTAAAATCGTATCCATCTAATGAAAATGCACTAGAATGAAATTATTTTTATGATGTTTTAAACTCTTTTTATACTCTGCTCCTAATTTTTTATCAGGTATTGTGATGTACAAAATTAGTATATTGGGTTTTTGTTACTAATTGATGTTTTTCTGGTAATTTCTAATGTCCTCATTGAATAATGTAAGATAGTTAATGCTTTTAAGATACTTGTTTATCGAAATAAAGCTATTTGACTTACTGACTATTGCAAGCAAGGCAGTCAATGATCACCTCCCTATATGTATCCCAAAAATAATTGTTTTTTTAATTAACATAATGTTAATTCTGTAAATTTCACATGAAAGTTTTGAATATATATAAATACCAAACTAAAGGGCGTTAAACACAAAACAGACACAAATGTTGTGGTGTTGTCTAATTTAAATGTGTTTAAAAATACACACCATAATTTTTCTATGTAATAAAAAAAGCAGAAACTTCACTTCAATTACTACACTTCACTCAGGAGCTAAATGGACATTCTAGACTGTGTTCAAATTGAAAAAAGTCAAAATTACATTTTCATTTAAAACATGTACCTATTCCTCTGGTAAGCCATACAGCTTGCTGTACAGGGACAGGACCTCATCAGCCAGCATCTCCAGCTCCTCTGGCAAGAGGTTGGGGCGCTGTCTCCTGCTTTGCCTGCCATTGTGGCTCCTAGAGGTTGGAAACAGCAGCAGAAGTTTAGGTGGTATTCTTGGAGGCACTGTTAGGAGTCAAGTGAGCTTTTTTTTAACGCCATGTACTTCTACATGATGTGCAAGATCGTCAATGGACACAGACATATCCATTGGCTTTCGTATGTTGCTTTCCCACACTATGGCTGTGTCCCTTTATGGAGTTTCACACCCAGTACCCGGTCAACTTACGCCAACTTCCATCTAATTGCAAATGTCCTGACAGCGAGGTTAGGCTTCTGCCATTTTAGATTGTTAAATGATGTGCTTGTGAATGCTAAGTGCAACACCACCACTCAAAATGGTGGGTAGTTTGCTTACATACACAAAATGCTAATGTTATTTATTTGTTTTGCCAAAAAGGTATTATGTAGTGTGTTATTGTGGTTAAATGAGATAGTTGCATGGTTTTGTTTGCACTTCCGTTGATGGAATTATTGATAAAACATTTTTTTCTTAAAGAATGTGCAAATAATGCATTTAAAATGTACTACTTACACATTTCTTTAAAAAAATAATAGACATGTCAAAAATGTAACTTAAAAAATAATCACAAATGTTTTGGAAAATTATGTTAAGAAACAAAATACATTTTTGAAAAATAAATGAAATGTGTGATTTATTTCAAAAATATGTAAATCTCCCTTCACATAGGCAAAATCCACATTTTGAGATAACTGTATGAAGCTGTTGATGTGCCTCATCATTGAAGAAAGAACTTCTTGTAGCAAGTTGGTTGTGACATTCTACCCTGATACTGCAACTGTGTATTGGAATAATTCTGCGGCCACAAAATTGAGTACTGCCAATAATTTCACTATTGGTGTCATTGATGTGAGGATCATATTGTATTGTGAGACAGATGATCTGGCTTCAGCTGATGACATGAATCAGTAACAGTTTGCCTATATATTCTGAATTTTTTGATTACTTCTAGTTCTTCCATGGTGGAAAGGTCTGGAACCGTAAATGAAAATATAGCATGAAGTATATGGTTTCTGTATGTGTTCTAATGTAATTGATAAATATGTAAAAACAATTCTTTAAATCAGCTTTATAAAATCATACATTTTGATTTGTCATTTTTGTTATTTTTGTCATTTTTGAAAAATATGAAAAGCATTACCTACATGTAATTTTTTATGAATACACACTTATTAATTGCATTTTTTAAAATGTATGATAAAACAAAATAATTGAACGAATTGTGAAAGGAAATACAACACCAGTCTTTGAATTTGTAATTGTTTATTTAATTCAATAAAACAAAATAATAAAAATACAAGATGAAAAAAAAACATAAAAAGTCAATCATGGTGAATTAATCTATTATTGTAGAGCTAAAATTATGTGAAATCCAATGTACAAAATAAAACTGGCATCAAAAAGGCAAATATTTCCAGAAAATAGTCCACAGAGTGAATGCCAGTCACACAATGGAGAAAATTAGGTTCTGCGTCTATTGCTGGTGGAGGTCTTGCCATCCTCTGCTGCTGGTCAGGATGAACGTCCCCTCCTGAGGGGGACTGGTGGATCCACAGTTGTAGTGACTGAGGTGGGTGCAGGTGTTTCCTCCTGAGGCAGGGCCTCCCTTTCTGTGGCTGAGGCAGATGTAGTAAGCCCAGATGTTGTTGGACCACAGACAGGGGAAGATGTTGCTGGAAAACCTCTCGGCATATGGGTAAAACAATCATGCAGCACACCAGTCAGGGATCCCAAATTTGAGTTGAGTTTTCCCCCTGAACATTGCGCTCCCTCTGCAACTGCTTCATCTCCCTGACCTCTGTAAGGACCTGGTTCATCATGTCTTGGGACTGATTGAGGGATCCCAAAGACTTGGTTGGTGATGGCATGGGTTACAATGATGAACCCAGTGGCCTCACTTTGCTGGCCCACATATTCCCTCCCATGAACCCTACCCCCACTTCCCTTGACCCAGTGTGCCCCATCCCATTGGGTCCTGCCGCAACTGGAGGTGGTGGTGTTGGTATTGGACTGGGGGACACAAGATTGGTGTGATCTTCATTTGGACACAGGAAGTGGAGGTATCCAGAGGCTGAGGTGTGGTAACAGTTAGGGTGGGAGGTGTAGGTGTGGTCTGAGTGAGACTCACTCCAGCTGTCTGCCAAGGCAGACCAGATGGACCATCTCCTTATCATCCAGACTTGCAGGAGTGGATTCCTCACTGAAGGCGTGTTCCTGGTCTGGAGTGGAGGTATCATCAGTAGCAGTGGCAGATGGTTGTCACTGTACTCTGGGTGTTGGACCTATAAAAAATTAGAAAAAACTAGAATTTTTAAATTTTGGATTATATATCAAATGTGTTTGAAGGAAAAAATTGAAGCAACCTAAAAGGGAAAAAGAAATTAATATAAATATTATACCTTTCAGTAGTATTATAATGAATTACAAATACAATTTAAACTACCCACAAGCCTGCTTAAAAAAGCATGTCAAATGATGTCCTGAAATAAAAATTAGGAAGCATACATAAAATATACAAGAAATTCAAAATAACACAGTAGAGAGGAGAAATGTGATAGAAATCATCCCAAGTCTTAGCAGACGTCAAATTCTGACAATTAAAAACTTAGAAGGAAAAATAGCATTAGTCATCATCTAAACATTGCAAAGTACATTTTTTTTTTTTTTAAACTTCTATTCAGCATACAAAATAACACACATTGACATTTTTAAGACAACAAACTTTGGGGGTCATTACGATGAAAGTCCGCCCGCCACCGTAGTGGTGAATGGGACCGCCGGTCTTAGGAGCGGCGGTCCCGCCGCGAGTATTAGGATGCCACCGCCACGGTGGCGGTGGCATCCCCTATTCTCAACATTGTGGCGGGCTGTGTTCACAGCACCGCCCGCCACAATGCTGGGAATGCACGTCGTGCATTGGCATTCACAAGTTGACAGGCACCGCGCGGTGCCTGCCACCTTGTCCATGCCAATGCAGGGGGGTACCATAGGGAACCCCATGTGCACCCCCCACACCCCCAACACTCTGGGGGGGAAATGGCATGCGGGCGGAGGGGAATGGCGGGCGGATCACCACCGCCATACGGGCGGTGGCGATCCGCCCGTCATCGTAATGACCCCTTTGTTTTGTGAAACAAATGACAGCAATTCAATGAAACAAGAAAATGACAACATAGAAAATTCAGCAAACAAAATTTCAAAACATAGCATTAAACAAAGATTGATATTTACATAACATTTTAACATATGTGAAAAAATGAAATAAAAGGGAGAATGGCCAAAATAAGATTGCAATATTATTTTAACAAACCAAAAAAAGTCATCAAGGTAGTTGTAGTCATTTCAATTAAACATTAACAACACTTGCAAAAATGTTTAAGTTAAACATACCTAGTAAAAATATGCAGTATGAAGAAACAGACATTTACAATATGAAATACATGTAAGAAATATGTTATTAGGTGAAAAAACACTTACAAGCACCATTACATCATGTGATATTTAATGTAGATTGAAACCTGTAATCTTAAATTCAATAAAAATACATTCAAACAAACAAAAAAGGCAAAACAAAAATAAAGAACATGGAGAAAAATACTCATATTGGCTAAACATATAAAAAATTAGAAAACTAGAGAAACAACAATAATGCAGCAAATTTCCTAAGAAAAATAAATAAATAAATTATATTTAAGATATAAAAAAAGAAAAAATGAGCAAAAAACAGAGCAAGTAAAAAAAAAAACACTTGACCACTAAAAAAGTGCTCCGGAACAATGTTCTGCTGCAGTGAAATGACAAAGGATCATGGTATGAAATGGAGTATATTTTATAGTGTGGTATGCAGGTGAAAACAATTAACCAAAACACATCAGGTATGTGATACTAGAATCCATCCAAAAGCCACAGGAATAGTACAATGTTGAACGCGTCCCGCAACGGAATCCCTCCGTCGGCAATCCACCATTAGGATAATGCCAGCACAACTGCTAAATCTAAATAGGCTCGGCGCAATCCCGCCACTCTGGCAGTGACGGAGTAATGTTAGCCAGCAGAGAAGTCTGTAGCGTCGACATCAGTGAGCCGCTTACGCGATGGAGAACATTCTCTCAGCGCGGATGGAGGATCAGCCAGCCCACATCTAAATACGGTGGGCGGGAATCCATCAGCTTGACGGAGTACTTGTAATCTGTAAGTAGTAGGCTACTTTATTTTCAACTGGCATTTAGTGTTTTGGTTTTCTCTTAACAATTGCATAGAGAATGAAGATTGTAGTGAGTGAGGATTTCCCATGTATGTGTGGTCGATTCTTAATGTGATCTATGCTAACTGTAAAGTGTATGCTATAGATTGAGGGCCCGATTCCGAGTTTGGCTGTCTGTGGACAGCGGTGCACCCCGGCAGTTCGACCACTTTATTCTGAGTTTGGCGGTCAGACCACCATTGGACCGCAGCAACCGCTGGGGATCCATGATCCCTCAGCTGTGGTGAGGCGGTGTAGCCCACCAATAAGCTGGCGTGCCACTACAGCACCACCAAGCATATTCTGAGTTTCCTAACTGCCACAGTTTTCATGGCGGAGAGCCCGCCATGAAAACTGTGGTGGTGAGAAAACTAAAGGGGCCCCCTGTTGCCTTAGGGTCATGGAGTTGCATTGCCCCCCCTTATATGCATGCACCCACAGTTCATGCACAACACAGACTTAACAGTCCATGCCATTCAGGAATTTGCTTTGACGTTCCAAATGTGGTGCCTTTCTAAGGCTCACCGCCTGGGACCGCCAAAGCACCATCCGCCAGACCGAGAGAAAACTCCTAATCTGGTGGCCTCTTTACAGCTTTGGTGGTGTGGCTGTGGGGCTCTGGCATGGCTTGCGCTGCCTCACCGACAAAGTCGTAATCAGGCACTTAGGGGCCGATTCCGATCTCGGCCGGTAGGGCTCCGAATCGGATTCGGCTTTACCGGATCCGATTCGGAGCCCTGTTTCCCGACCGAACCGTACGCGGGTCCGGCCGAGCGAGTACGATGCGAAATCGCCGACCGACTCGTCCGGGCGTCCCGACCGCTCCGACCGACTCGCTCCCGGCTCGAACCGCTCCGACCGACTCGCTCGGACTCCGAGTCGCACCGCGCAATGGAGACGTTTCCCGGCCGGGTAAGTACGATGCGCGCCGCGAGCAGTCCGACCGAGCCGCGCACTCCGGCTCGTAAGAGCAGTCGGAGCAGTACTCGGGGTCCGTGTCGGACCCCCTGCATGCGTAGCCGCGCGAGTCGCACACAGGGGGACCCATGGGTCCCCCTACCTGTGCGTGTACGGCACGAATCGCTCGCCGCGTACCCGCTGTAGGGGCGCCCTTGTTCGACTTCGCACCCATTGAGTCAATGGGAGCCCGCGTACGCGTTGTACGACCGGCTCCCATTGACATCAATGGGAGTCCGATCCGACTCGAGTCCGATAACATACGGACGCATCGTACTCGTTCGGTCGGACTGCACGGGTCCGATTCGGTCGGAAATCTCTCCGGGTCCGGCTCGGTCGGAGAAATTTCCGGCCCGAATCGGAATCGACCCCTTAGTGTTGCATATAATGCTTGTTTTTAACAGCTAAGTGAATTGTATCTGTGGTGGCAGTAGTAATGGCTGATATTCTCGTGAGCTATTTTGTAGTTACTGTTAGGCCTCTAAAGCCATAGTAATTTATAGAGCAATATGCAGGAAAACAAAGTTTTGATAATGTCCTCAGTGATGTCATCAATGATGTCATTTGAGATCTTATCAGTGATGTCATAAAACATGTCATGAGTGATGCCATATGTGAGGATATATGCAGTGCATGTTGGATGTGCAAGTTGTAGTTAGCGCTGCTAACTAGAACTGCTGAATTTCTGTGCTTTTTGTTTAGTTCAAAATGTTAATGGTGTCACTGAAAAAGTCACCTAACTATAACGTTACTTTAACCTTTGTTTTTTTCAGTGAATTCCTACGTTTTTTTTTAAATGAAAGCAGATCTTTTTATCACACTCAACTATAACGTTTCTTTAACTTTGTTTTTTTCAGTGAAGTTCCAGCTTTTTTTAAGTAAAGAATTTTTTTAAGTGTATGTATGGTATAGTAACTGAATAATACATCCAGTGTGCAGACATGATTCTGAAAGGAAATTGCTATCGTATTGTAACTTAACAGGAATGGGTGCATACTTTGCAAAATGTTTCAAAATAATGATGTTTGAGTATTCAACAAATACAACAATGACTATGTTGAGACTGTCTATCTCCTCCGTTCTTGTGACTCACATTGTCAGCTTACAGCGGGTGAAACAGAAAGAGATGTCGTAGTACTCAGTTTTCTTTTATAGACCTCTTTTATTTGTCAATAAAGGGAAGTGAGAAACTTTAGTGATTACAGGTCCTTTCTTCTTCTTTTCCCCCTTCTGATCTTTCACAGGTAGGAATATGCCAGGACCACCGAGTTGGACACGCCCCTCGGAGGAAGAGAAACCAGAGGTCAATGTTCAGAAGTTGTTACAAAAAGTTATAAGGGAGGGATTTTGTGGAGGAAGCTATCACCAAACAAAAAAAAAAAACTCCTTGGCCCACCACCGAGTGCTTGATACAACTTTTTTTCTAACCGCTCTAATCCGGTTACTTTACCGGTTTAAGACTAAATTAAAAAAAACACAACAAAGAGAACCTCCAATTGGTTTCAGACAGGGGTTTGTATTGTCTTCTCTTTTTAGCACTCTGCGCTTTACTTCCCACTGCCTTCACTTGGGTATTTTCTCTAACGAAAATAGAACCCTCGTTCTATTTCCTTTTATCTCCCCAGCTCCCTGTGAGCCCCTGCACACGAGCACATACCTTGGTTAGCCACGCTTCTCCGGGAGTGGGGGGGGGGCTGCTCGTGAGACCGTTGGCATTCTGGGGTTCCTCTAGTGGTAGGAATGGATCCTTTGTCCCCCTCCAGATCAGGTGTCCTGGTCGGGCCGTGAGCGCTGTTTTCTTTCAGCGTCTCCTCACTCCGTCCTGGTTCAGGGAACCACCCACTGCTTCTTCTTCCGGGTTTTCTAGCTCCAGGGTGTAGGGATTGGTTGAGCACAACATCTGTCAGAAGGGGTCGCAGACTACTTTCCTCTACGTTGAGAGAATCAGCCGGGGTTTTAATGGCACAGGCAGTCCACGGAGTCTGTGCAGAAAGGAACAGGACATTGATTGGTAAATAACTAGGGGGATATGGGGTCTCTTCCCCTACATCTTCCTCCCTGTTACACACATATTGAGACATTTTCCCAGCAAGTTCCTTAATGTTGTAATAGCATACTTTTCAAAACCATTTTATGTGTTTTTACATTAAAGTCGTAATTATAATTCAGAAAGAGTAATTCGTTTTTTTAACATTTTATAATATTAAGTTTCATTATATAAATCTATTTTTTAAGTGTGTGATTACTCACTAGAATTCTATATTTTGTTAAATCTACTGTTTAGAGTTCTTATTCATGTGTTCAGTTATTATTTGATGTTAATCTGAAAAAAGAGAGTCATTAAAATATGGTTGTAATATCTTTTTTTCTTAAAAGGTGGTGACTCTCGAGAGATGCTCGCTGGAGTGGACGCACAATGCCCTGTGTGGACTCCGAGGGGGATGTACTTACTGATCGGCTCTCATGACCATCTCGTGAGATCATACATTTGGGATTAAGTTAAACACAGTGTTTTCCTGTAATTCTGAACAGAGAGATAGATTACAGAAATTGATTAGACAAGTAAGATTGATTGTGATTGCTTACATTGAATATATAATGAAATAATATTTTTACAATCTCGCAAGATGTTGGCGGGAGTTGATCACACAATCCCCTCAGTGAACTCCGAGTTGGCTGTACTTCCTGTTCGGCTCTCACGTACCCACGAGATCGTCTATTTGGAATTAAGTAAATAGCAGTGGTTTCTTATAATTATGAACAAATTAAAACATTAAAGATGTTGGTTAGCTTGGAAAAATTGATTATGAATTTTTCCATGAAATATATAAAGCAACAATATTTTTACGATCTTGCGAGCTGCTCGCAGGTATCTCACGAGGTCCGGGAGAGGAACCACACCCTAAGGAAGGATTAGGATTGGTTCATATGGATGTCTTTATTAGAAGAAAAAGATTCCATCTTTTCTGCTTTATTTCAGTATTGGATTTTGGCAAGAGTGTATATATTTGGCTTCCTTTCCTTTCCTGTTTGCCTTACTTCACAAAGATGTCTTCGTCAGATTCTGATGAGCAGCCAGGGGCAGCTGCACCAGTTCAGCCTCCTAAGGAATTCTTGGTCTGGCAAATCTTTAAAATGAGGCCTGGTAGGAAGGACATTTCGCAACAGTACCTGTTAACTTTGCAGCAAATAGTTCAGCCGGGGGAGCAGAAATAAACAATATAGCATGAGTACCACAGGGATATTCAGACAACTGAGGTCTATGTATCCGCAAAGGCTTACACGGTCACAGTTGGCTCATGTTGCGGAGCTAGATAACTCTGCAAGGGCTTTAACATAATTTTCTCCAGGATATCCTGTGCCTGCGCAGGTTTTAAGTGTACAAGCGGACAATAACCCTGCTTTTTTTTAATAAAGTGCTCTTTATAGTTGTTTAAAACTGTTTACAAAAACGACTCTTTTCAGAGCTACCCTATAGTTTCTATGTTGTTTGTACTATGTTTCTCTTTTTTCCCTTCTCGTAAGCTCTTGCGAGACTCTCGCGAGACCCAGGGAGGCAATCCCTCACATGCAGTCCAAGGGAGAAGTGCTTCCTGGTTTGCTCTTGTGAGCCTCTCGCAAGATTGTACTTTATATAATGGAGTTTGCATTTACAATGAATATATTCTGCTGTAGTATGTATAATTTATATACACCAAGAATAGTAACAGTGTGTTTAGTTTAATGAAATGCAATCCATTATATAATTGTGGGAAAAAATAAATCTCGTAGATTTCTGAAAAAAAATATGTTTTATGTGCATCAGACCTGCGTTGGTACGTAGAACACATTGATGCACAGGTATTTGTTTTAAGTTCATTTATTATTATTAGAAAAAGTTAAATCACTTCATTTTTTATGATCTCGCGAGCTTCTTGCAAGATCGTTAACATTGCTTTAGAGGAAGAATTTACACTTTCCATTATTACAGTACTTATGCCTTATAGTCCCCATTATTAGGGTGTGGGAAGAAATTAGACTATCAAATGAGACCTTTTCACAGTATATCAACAGTGCACCTTGGGGTGTAAGGCGACACTGGAATCTTACTGACACCATTCCACAGCCTAACAACTGTGTATAATAGACTATGAGGAGAGACTGGCCTCTCTCGTGTAGGGTGACCAACTGGCATGGGTGCAAATTCAGGACAGTGAGTGCAAAAATTCAGGACAAAGGGTCAAAATTCAGGACAACAATTCAGGACAGAAGGTCCGAATTCAGGACATAAATTCGGGACAAAAGGTACGTTTTGCATACACATCAGAGGAGGTCCCGCAATAGTGCATAAGTAAATAGACAACCAACACAAGTCAAAATAAGTTTATATTAGGTTGAGAGAACCTTGCACTGCATCTGTTGTGTATGCGAGTGAAATTTGAACACCTGCGTTTGCATATTAAAAAAAAAAAAGAAAAAGTGAAAAAGACCAAAGCTGAAGGCTTCTCAGATCTTACATGCCCCCTCTTCCCCACTGGAAAAAAACACCGGATCCAAAATGCTGTGACTGGGCAGAGAGGCCCATTATCATTCTGTATGTGATAATTAGGCCAACATACAGAATGATAATGGGCCTGATAGCAGTCTGTGCAAGGTCAGGGAGGGGCTGCTGCAGGCCACAGATCACAGCAGGAGTGTGAGCTGACCCCTGCAGTGAGAGTTACAGGCTGCTTGCAGGGGGCAGCTCACGCCAATGTCTGAAATTACGGACAAAAGGCATCGTGGAAGAAACCCTTACGGACAACGGACAAGAGGCCCAAATTACGGGCAGTCTGTGAAAAATATGGACGGTTGGTCACCCTACTCTAGTGAGACCTTGCATGAAGGTAACCAGTGTGTAAAGTAGGGTGAAAACAGACCCTGCATTTCTACTCACACCTTTTCCCAGGCTCAGTAGGATGCATAATAGGGTTGGGAAGGTATGCACCTCACATGTAAACTTTTGTATTCCATAATAAGTATAACAAGTTTTGGCCTCTACTCTGAGACCTCTCCCCAGGAAAATAATCATATATATTAGGGTGTGGGAATGGATTTGACTGTCCAATCACAGCTCTCCCCAGGAATACAGACATATACAGTAGTGTGTGGGGAAACATTCTCTTCTCTACTAACACCTATCTCCTGAACAACATGGCTGTGCAGTACAGTGTTGGCAAGGAGTGGCATCTCTGCTGACACCACTTCCTATACCAATAGGGATACAGAGTGGTGTCTGGGAAGGGAATGACCTGTCCACTAACACATCTTACCAGGGTGAGAGGTGTCTGTAGTAGGGTTTAAAGAAAAGGTATCTCTCTGCTCATACGTCTTACCATGCCGACAGGTATGCATAGTAGACTGTGGGGAAGAACTGCCCTATTTGTTGACAGATCTCTCTCGCATAATTCTGTGTAGTACAATGTGGGGAGAGACTGGCCCCTCTTCTGTGGCATGTGTCCTGGATGATGGGTGTGCAAATTACGGTGTGAAAACAAGCTTACCTCTCTGGACACAGCTCTCTCCAGGATGATAGATGTAAAAGTAAGGTGTGAGGATGAAATGATCTCTATGCTGAGCAGTCTGTCTTGCATAACAACTATAGAGACTATGATGTGTAAGCACACTGCCCTGCCAGCTAAGACATCACCCCAGAGTAATATATATGCAAAGTAGGCTGTGGACAGTAGGGTATAGAAATGGAATATCCTCTCAGCTGAGACATGTGTCTTGGTTGATTGGTGTGGATAGTTGAATGTGGGGACACACTCATTTCTCCCTCAGACCTCTTCCCATTGGGACAATGAGGTGTAGTAGGATGTGCGCAGGGACAGACTTCTCCGCTGGAACTTCTTTCCAGAGTCACAAGCATACATAGTAACATGTGCAAAGGAACTGCCCTCTCTGCTATCACATCTCCATCAGCTGATAGCAGTAAATAATAGAATATGAGGATGCACTTGCCTCTGTGTCAAAACCTCTCTCTTGTATGAGAGGTCTGTATACTACAATGAGCACAAGGACTGATCTCTCAAGAGAGACCTCACTGTTCATGAGAAGTCATCATAGTTGAGTATTCAAATTATAGGCTTCCCCATTAACAATTCTCTGTAGCATAAAAGATGTGCATAGTACTGTATATATATACATATATATATATATTCACTAAAATAAACAAAGGTTACAGGGACGTTATAGTTAAGCTGACAGTTCACTTGTACAAAACCAGAGAAATACAGCCATTATAGTTACCTGAGGTAAATATAACTTGCACCTCCGCAATACACTGCTTATAACCTCACATATTACATCACTGATGACATGGTCAGTGACATCACTGATGACATCTCAGATGACATCACTGATGATATCAGTGATGACATCATTCACATCATCTCTGAAGCACCCACTCACACCCCTATAGAATCTTTTAAACACCCACTGCCACACAACCATTCACAACCCCATGACAGAGCCATACCAGTACTTACACAGCCACTCACTAATTTGATCTACACACATATCCACTTGCTCACCCATACTGCCACTCATACACCCGCTTAGTCACCAATACAGCCACTGACATATCCACTCGTATACCCATACAGGCACTCACACACTGAGTGAGTCATGCATAGAACTACTCACACACCTACACACTCACTCATACAGTCAATCATACAGGTACATACTAACCCAAACAGTTGCATACACATACACTTACTTGCTCATGCAAATAGTAACACATACTCATTCACCTATACAGTCACTGACAGAAGCATGTACTCATCCATATAGCCACTCCCACATTCACTCACACATACAGTCATTCATATACCCAGTCACACACCTATACTGCCTTTCATATACACAGTTACTGACCCATACTGACACAAGCACTCAATCACTGACACAGCCATACACTCACTCACCCATACAGCTTCTCACACATGCACTCACTACCCCATACAGGTACTAACTCACCCACTCACTCATTCATACAGGCAGCCACACACCTCCTCACCCACACACACACAGACACCTAGACAGCCATAGAGATAGTCAACCAATCAATCACCCATATAGCCATTCATGTACCCACTAACACACTCATACACCCACTAAGACATCAACTGACAGATACATTCACACAACCAGTCACTCATCCATACATTCACTAAGACACCTAATCACTCACTTATACAGTCCGTCACGCACCTCCTCAGTCATCCAAACAGTCTCTCATGCACCCACAGATTCACCAGTACACCTAAGTACATATATTTAACACTCAAACTTTTTAAAAACACTCACAGTCACTGGATGATGTCATCACTGATGTCAACAGTTATGTCATTTGAGATGTCATCACAGATGTCACTGACCATTTCATGAGTGATGAAATATGTGAGGTCATAAGCAGTGCATTGCAGGGGCGCAAGTTATAGTTAACTCAGGTAACTATAACGGCTGAATTTCTCTGGGTTTGTACGAGTGAAATGTTAGCCTAACTATAACGTCCCTCGTCCCTGTAACCTTTTTTTTTTTGTGAATTTCTAAGGTTTTTCAAATTCTATTTGATAACCATAATGTCCCTGTAACCTTTGTTTTTTTGTGTGAATTTCTAAGGTTTTTTAAATTCTATTTGCTAACTATAACGTCCCTGTAACTGTTGTTTTTTCATTGAATTTCTAAGATTTTTTAACTAGCAGTCACGTTTGCAGAGTGGTGGAGAAAGGGGGCTGAGCCTCCAACCAGCTCTCAGGAATTCCACTGCGTAGGACTTAGAGGAGGTAACAGTAGGGCTTCTTGGCCTCAAAGGTCCCTCAGGAGTAAAGTGAACGTCATCCCCAAACCAGCAGTGTGCCAGGAGGCGTGTTTGCAGAGTGGTGGAGAAAGGGGGGCATGGCCTCCAAAGACCTCATAGCAATCCCATTGTGTGGGACTTACTGGAGGTAACAGGAGGGGCCAACTATCCCTCCTGTTACCTCCAGTAAGCCCCACACAGCTGGATTGCTGAGAGGTGGTCAGAGGCCACGCCTTCACCACTCTGGTCCCCGGGGGTGGGTGTGGGGGCTGGAGCCCCCACACATTAATGTAAATAGAGCCCCAGGGAGGTGGCAGTCCCGGGGCTGCAGGGGGCCCGCATGGCCCCCCACATTTAAAAAAAACTAGCCCTGGGGAGGTGGCGGTCCCCGGGGATGCAGGGCCCCCCGCACTTCAAAGTATTAGTCCTGGGGAGGTAGCGGTCCCCTGGGCTGCGGGGCCTGCATGGGCCACCGCATCTCTATTTGTTATTGCCCCCGGGACCCGGGGGCCTAAAGTAAACAAAGCGTGGGAGCCCGTGCTTCGTTTTATCAAATTTTCTGCGGGATTCACGGATCTACCGCAAGTCCCGCTGAAAAGTTTATAAAAAATTATTTTTTGGGGCCCTGGGGGCAGTGTTCCAGATCTATAGAGCATTCTCTAGCCCACAGCAAAACAAAAAGTAACCCAAAATTGCTACTTTAAGGAAGGAGGGTCAAGGACAGCCTCAAAGAGGCAGTAAATGAAGATATCTGGCCGTACCATCTTTCAGAAGTGGTCTGCGCAGAATGTATGCTCTTGCCAAGTTTTAAAAGCGCAAGAAAGACAGGATAGTTGAGATGCGTCTGTTGAAATGCATGTGACAAAATTGCACTTTACAAGTGGTTTGGTCACACTTCTTATAGGGCAGCTCTGAGCTCACAGTCAGCACAGGCATATTGTAATTGTATTTATATAGCACTTACTACCCCTGAAGAGGCGTTGAATTGCTTTTCGGTGAGTAGCACGCTACTCTGTAACCCAAAAAGGAACAGTGGTGGATTAGTATATGGAAATCTGAGTTAATTTGAGCGGTGGCTATGTGATTCTGTTAATTGGATTGACAAGGATAGTGGAGGGATAGAAGAGGGAAAGGTCTAGAAAGTGTTCATTGGGAGATCATAGTAGGAAAATGAGGTTTGGGATGAGCAATTGGAGAGATGGAGGAGGGAAGAGTCTCTAGAAAGGGATTAGGGAGATCATAGTAGTAAAATGAGGTTTGGGGTGAACCAAGGAGGAACAGAGGAGGGAAGAGTCAAGAAATTGTGATTTTGGAGATCACAGTAGTAGAATGAGGTGTGGGATGAGTCAGAGAGTGGAGGTAGATGTCTTATTGAGAGAGGCACCATGCCATAAAATCACTGGCCATATCAGACAATAAGCAGGCAATGACAGGTCATACCATACAATGGCAGACCATACTACATAATGACAGGCCATACCATTCAGCCCCCCCAGAATATTGCTGTTATGATCTGTAAACTTCATGGCACCAACAGTGGACATTTGGGGTCATTTGTGTTTTGCAGCACTTCAAAGTTCCATGTGTGTTTGTCCTGTCCCACAAAACACTGACTATCCAGCTAATCCACTTGACTACTTTAACCCAGCACTTCCCATTCACAAATGTAGCAGAAAGCACAAAAGCAGAATTGAATGCCGATGTGTAATGAAGAGGCCAGTAAGAAAACGGTGATGCCTCACAAAAGCACTCAAGCAAACCTTCTCATTGTCACCCCTGCCTTTCCCTTTTGTGAATAAGCTTGCAATCTTTAATTATGAATAAGTGACTGCTCATATTCCAGACCTTTTAATGGTTAGTCTGCATGTCAGCTTCACAATCCTTTCTCTGCAAGCCTTAAATTCAGTTGCCTCTACCTTGTCCCCAATGTGGAATTCATCAACCCTGTTTAAGAACAAGTAAACTGTTCAAAAGTGGAGCAAGTACTGCAATAAATGTCTGTTGAAATGAGTGTTAACATATGTTGATGTCATGAAAGAGGTTTCACATTTGAGACAACACCTAGGACGTCTACTGACCTTTGTGTGGCACAGAGGTGGAAATAGAGGGAAAGATATCATCAGTTCAGTGTCACCAGGGTCCAGCAATGCAAGGAACCCATTGAACCCTAATGATTGCACATCTCCAATGGCCATCCAGGGATCTGCGCTCTATTTATCTGCACTATTTTTTTATGTGTATGCCACTGCCACACTTCTCATGCCTCTTTGTGCCCTTCACTGTTAAGAATACTCCAAAAATCAATTTTCCATTACCCCTCACTTGCCCACCCATCACCTTTTCTGCTCTACACCCTGCTCAATCTCTGATACATGTGTCACACTACGCCCATGATGTCCCTGCTCCAGAATGCCTCAGACTGTTGGGTACACCGAATTCGGTGAGCCCAGGTCAAGCATGTTAGATGTAATCTTGTACTCAAGGCTACTGCTAAAGATTTTTATCCTACAACAGGAAAATACTTTACCAAACTATGGGTAGGTGAAGTAAGAGAGTGGATAGGCCAATACGCTCCAAGTTCTCCCTGGAACAGATCTAAGGTTTGCATTTGTCTAACTGCACAGACCGCACAAACCAAATTTTCCATACATAACTGCACAATGATAGCCGTATTGTGCATGATCTAGCCAACTGCCTGGGGGTCAGGGTGTTTCTACCTTTCCCCCTTTTCTTTTTTTTAAGGTTTTTGCTTGTGGCACGAGATCGGGAGGGTTCGCGGATCCACCCCGGCTACAGTTGTATATCTGAGAAATCTTCAAATTGCTCGGAAACTACTGAACGGATTTACATCATTTAACAAAAAGAGTGCTCTCTTGACCAAGAGCTACCTTTCTGCCAAATTTGGTGTAATTCCGTTCAGCAGTTCAGGCTGTAGCTGCGTCAACAGTTTCCTATTGAAATTAACATAGAGAAAAAGCGTTTTGGTACCACCCCTTTTTCTCAGCCCCGCTTGATGGATCACGCTGAAATTTTTAATACAGCAGCTGAATTGATCAACCTATTAGTTTTGACAATTTCGCCAAGATTTGTCAAATGGCGCCAAAGTTATTGGCAAATCAAAAAATGCTTTTCCTATGGAAACTAGGTCCTAACTATAACTACCTACTGGCGATCGCCAGTCAGATGTATATATATATATATCAGTAGTAACTTTAAACTTTGTTAATTCAAAAAACAATTTCACAACATTACAAAACTACAACAATAACAACATTAACAAAGTATCTCAACAATTATCAAACAAACAAAACATCCAACTTCACTAATTCATAATGTCTTCATCACATTCTGATGAGCAACCTGGTGTAGTTGCACCACATCAGCTACCTCAGCCTGCAAAGAGTCTTTGGTATGGCAGTTTTTTCTTTTGAGTCCAGCTAGCAAAAACCTGTCAGCAAAGTTTCTCATGCATACAGTTTTTTAAAAGGAGTTCATAAAGGCTACCTCGGGCGGAGTTAGCTCATGTTGCTGAACTGCCAAGCACTTCATGTGCTTCCACATCTTTTCAACCTGGATGCGCCGTCCCTGCTCAGATACTCACTGTCAAACAAGACAGTAATCCTGCTTGACTTAACAAAGCTCTTTTTTGCTGCTTATGAAAGCAAGTAATTATTTCCTCAGAGACAAGTAGACCCACACAGCACAAGCTTGTGAAACATCACAAATGTCCCCCTGATGTAGCTCAGATTTCATCTGAATTCAGGCATTGCTTTATTTTTGTGTTTCAGACAGACTGCATTTTAAAATGGCACTTTTGGTGCATGCAAAGTGAAAAACATGAAATGAGGCCTGGTCAAATGCTTTTTAAAAGTGGCACTTTTGGTGCATGCAAAGTGAAAAACATGAAAGAGGCCTGCAAATGAAATCATGTAAAACCATGCTTAATTAATTAATCATGGATGTTTAATGTGTTTAGTTTAGATTTAACCTCACTATAGAGTGTACTTTTAATTTAGAGAATGTTTTTTTTTTTTACTTTTAAAGTAGCACATAATTGTGCTGAATTAACGTGTTTTTGCAGTGTAGAAAAACTCGTGATTTCAGTTTCCTCTTTAGCTTTGAAGATAAGAATGTAATCTGTGTTCTCTCCTCCCAGCTCCTTTTCCTTGTAATCAACACTCCCTGTTCCCGTCTCAAGAGACTTTGGCTTTGCTGCATATTTAGACAATGCATATTCAGTTCATAACATATCTTTCTTATAATGTGTATTAATTAATCAACCATGCACCAACACTACACATGGGGCAAACGCATTTTGCATGAAAAGCTATCTAAAACATTTGAGCATGTTGCTATGAGTATGTTTTAACTGTTTGCGCTTTGAAAATTTGCACTGGTGCATGTTTATGCTATGTTGTACATTGCACATTTTGCATGTGGTGCACAAATGATAAAAAAACTGCTTTAAACTAATAGCTTTTGCTAGGTAATAACTAATACAGGGTACTAGTATGGGGGAGGTAAACATAATGGGTTTTATTTCATAAATTAATATTCTTTTGTGTTTGTTTTACTTTTGGGCCCACAATAAAAATGTCTGCCTAGGAATCCAGCATGGCTGAGAATTGTTAGCAGTATGCTGAATGAGAGACGCATGCGCAAAAGATTGTGCCAGCTGCATGAACTGCCAAGTGCCTCAAGTGAAGACACATGGGTCAAGGCCACAATGAACTGTACACTCCTGTCATCGTGCCAATGTACCAGTGTTTGTGGGAGAGTGTCATCCCTGCGTGCGATATGAAAGCGAGAAGGAAATGGACTAATACATTTTTCCGCTTAAATGTTGCAATATTTGTATAATTATTGATGGTGAAACATATGACTGTATTAAGCCTTAACGCTTCCTTTGTTAAAACTGGTATGAGTTGGATTTGCAATGAGAACAGGATGATGAGACCCTCATGTCACCTATGCTAACCAATCACAGTGCGAGTTTCTACTGAAACTGCAACATTATTAGTATAGTCAGCCAAGAATTATAGTATAAAAAATGACCCCATAGGGGGCGTTTCAGTTTTAGGGAGGTGAGGAGAAGAATCAGATCTGACCAGACATTATTTGGGTTAGGTACGTGAACGTCGCGGGTGCAGCCTGGGAGGAGATTGCGTCCGAGGAGACACAGAGGGAGGAGGGGGCCTTGCTCATATTTTTTTTTTAGAGTCCTTGCACGTCATATTTTTGGCAAGGCAGATCACATTCCTCTGTGGTCTTGTGAAGGGAGGGCTTTTTAGGAGCAGCTCCTCTATGTCAGACAGAGAGGCAGAGAAGAACAGGCGAACACAGAGAAAGAGCAGCTGAGAGATCAGGACAGATTTTGATGCTAAAACTTTAAGTTTCATGCTTTTGACTAACTGGTTTTGAAAAGATTTATTTGTCTTATGCATTTATTTCTCTTTATGGGAGATTTTTGTCAATTATTAATTATTGATTAGGCTTGCAAAACTCACTCTTGAATTATATTTTTCCTGAAACTCTTTAAAGAGTTCTGACTGACATTTTATGCCTTATTCCCTTTTCTTTATGGAGTGTTTTGTATGCAATCTATAATATGTTCTGTCTTAATTCTATTTTTCCTATTTTTTTCAATTCTGTAACCTATTTTACTAATGAATAAAGAATCAGAGAACCCTAACTTTTGACTAGAAAATAAAACCCTTTAAAATACTCACAACTCTCTTTATTGGCTTAAATATTAATTGTATTTTGGGGGCGTGGCCAAGCCGTGGACCAAAATGGCCGCACGGCATTGAAGCTCCTCCGGCTTTACCAGTAGCATAACGAATATCCCCAGTTTATCATGCTCGAACTGCAGTGGAATCGGCGCCATCGGACCAGGGAACCCATCATGATCCCGGCGATCCCGCTGGTTTGAAGATCGCAGCCCGTGTGACGGAGATTCCCGACCTGGGAGACCTCGGGCGCGACTACTGAAAATGGAGGCCGCGCCGACCGGGGGTTTCCTGATGCCGTGAATGGAGAGCGAGGCATCCAGATGCTATGAGCCCGGTGTACTCGTAAAGCTGCGTTAGAAGCACAGAATGCTCTTCACAACATGAAGATTCTCCCTGGGATGCACCATCCTATCTGGGGCTGACTTGAGGTGAGTGCACCGGGCGCTGGGCTAAATCCGTCCCCCCCCACCGGCCTGTGACGATCCGCTACCGGCTTGGGCGGCGGTCCGTTTGATCACTAGCCGGCCGGTTGCGTGGGCGCTCCCGCGCAGTGCTGGGCTCGCGCGGGCCCTACTACAGGCGTTACTTGCCGGGTTGGGCTTGCCGCGACTCACAGAGGTTGGCCTCGCCCACGCCTGGTTGCCTCCCTACTGCCTGCTGCTGGTCCCTTCGGCGGCTTTGGTGATCCCGGGCTCTGGTGCTGCGACGCTGCTGAGATCTCGCCTGCTTCCATTGCGGCACTGAGGTCCACATCAGATGGCCCACGCAGCTCCTATCCTCCATTGACGGCCGGGCCCTGGGCGATGCGGTGCTGAATCATATTGCACTGCGCAACTCCTGCCTCTGGCCTGACCTCTGTTATGGTGCCCATTGGGATTGCACCAGTATCCAGTTTTAACTGACTGTGACAACGCGCGAGGTGACTGTGTGCTCTACTTGCTTCCTGCAGTCGCAGACTTCTCTCCCAAGCCTCGTCTACGTTGCTCTCCCTCCGCAACAACACCGTGCCTCTTGCAGGCCTATCCTGCGGTCACCCCGCCTGGTACAGACCGGATCTCTAACCTTCGTCAAAGATCCTTACTTGTAGCACATCCTGGCCTTCTGTCTCCCAAATCTCCTAGCGGCATGGGCCGTAAAGACCCGAAACAAAGGACCCTCCCGTTTGAGAAACTAACGGAAACGGCTCCGGAGACGAACCCCATAATGGCGGAGGGCGGACAGGATGCGCTGCCTACTGGGGGCCCCATGGGACAGGATGGCTCGTTGCTTCAAGAGATGAGGGCGGGATTCAAGGCCTTGGGTGGTAGGTTTGATGCCCTAGACAGAAACCTTGCTGACCTCGGTGTCCAAATCCAGGCGCATGACCGTCGGCTTGATGTCGCAGAAGCTCGCTTCAGATATTGAAGATGGCACAGCGCAATCACTCAAGAGGTTGGAGAGAGTTGAACGCATCCTGAAAGACGTTGCTCTGAAGAATGAGGATTTAGAGGCGCGCAGCAGACGAATTATTTGCGCATTCTTGGGGTGCCTGAGTCCACTGCTACAGGTCGCATGGACATCTTTGTCGAGTCTCTGCTGGCCGATATGTTCGGGAGGGCCTCCTTCACTCCCGGCTTTGTGGTGGAGCACGCTCATCGCTCTCTGGGCCCCCGACCTAACCCTGGTTGCCCTCCTCAGCCCATCATCGCCCGAATCATGAACTTTAGAGACCGTGACACTGTGCTACGCCTATCTCGTGAACAAGGAGATTCCACCTGGCAGGGCTCCAAGCTGTCCCTCTATCCAGATTTCACCATCATGGTCCAGGAAGCACGCCGCAAGTTCACTGGTGCTAAAGCGACACTGAGAAATCTTGGCCTACGGTATGGCATGCTGTACCCGGCTAGACTGCGCATGGAGATCAACGGTAAAGCCCGCATCTTTGACAGACCCACGGAGGTCTTGGACTTTTGTCGCACATACAAAAACAACACTAAGTCGGTCGCAGATGGCGCTGGGCCCTCCTTATCGCAGAACGGCTCGGCGGCCAGCATGGAACTTTTCACTGGGTCTGGACATGGCTGACTGTCTCCAGGAGCCACCCATTGCTATCCTGCCTATTGCACTAAGTGACCTTGGGATATTTCTTTGTACACTCATCGTTCCATATTGCTGGTGAGCTGATGGGGCGTTGCCTACCCCCCATTGGTGTATACCATAGTTTCTCCTTTTCGTTATCTGAAGTGCCTTTGTTGGGTTATTCAGACCCTTTTTGTTCTCACGATTGGCACTCCTTGCCTATTTGTTAATGTTAGTTTTGCCTTACAGGTTGGGACGTAAGGTTGGGTGGTGGGTGGGGGGGGGCGATTGCCACTGATTAGTTTTGCTTGGTTGCTCACATGTTTGATCACTGTCTCGATTCCTATTGAAATGTTGCAAACTGCTTTGTATGTCCTCACTTTTACTCCTCCATGGCCACCATAGGTAATGTTAGTGGGCCATCATACCTCTCACTGCTGTCATGGAATGTCCGTGGCCTCAATGACAATCGCAAGAAACGCCATGTCCTGCACTACCTCCTGCGTCATAACATTGACATTGCCTTCCTGCAAGAAACCCATTTGCCCGCTTCAGCCCCCTCACGCTTCGCAGCCAGTTGGGGTGCCCATAGATATTTTACCAACTACAGTAACTACGCCAGGGGCACTGCAGTTCTGATACATAAGAGGGTCCCCTTTAGCCCGCGCACGATTATACACGACAGAGAAGGCAGATACACCATCGTTGTCGGGGCATTGATGGGACAGACGGTGGGCTTGGTAAGCGTCTACGGCCCGAACACTGACTCCCCTGACTTTTTCCATTCCCTACTGGCTCAGCTTTTGAAGCTGGGCCAGATGGCCATTATACTGGGGAGAGACTTCAACATTGTACCCGACCTATCCCTGGACAGCACATCCACTGCTGCGGACTCAAAGCTCCACGTGCGGCGCGCGCTGCAGTCCTTATGCGATCAACTGTCCCTGCTAGATGTTTGGCGCTCACGCAACCCAACCCTCTCAGCTTACACTCATTACACAGGATACCACAACACCTCAACCAGAATTGACTATTGGCTAATATCCCCCAGCGTCACCGGCTGGTACCACGGGATTCAGACCCTCCCGCGTACATATTCAGATCATTCCCCGATAGTGCTAGCGCTTAAGGTGCCTCGCCCAGAGGGTTTTGAGAGGCAATGGCGCTTCCCAGGCCGCGCGCTAGCAGATGACCTGTTTCAACACGAGATTCGCGAGGCAATCGAAGACTACTTTACCATAAACACCGGCACTGTCGACACCAGGGCGGTTCTCTGGGAGGGGTTCAAGGCGTACATACGGGGGTGTGTATCTCTAAGCAGGCCGGGGTGCTTCGTGCTTTGCGCACCACGTTGTGGGGATTGGAACGCGAGCTCGCTGATTTGGACGCCACTTTGGCGCAGGCAAACAGCCCCGAAACTGAACGGGCACGCATGGGCCTACTAGCCGAATACAGGGAAGTTGCCGACCGTGAGATTCTCTACATGGGCAAGTATCACACGGCAAAACAATACGGGGAGGGGGAGAGACCAGGAAGGGTTTTGGCGCAACTGCTCAGACCCCCATACAGTAAAGCCTATGTTACCGAACTACGGACACCAACGGGCCGATCACTTTCGGGCACTGCTGAGATCAGGGATGAATTTCTGACGTACTACAAAACGTTATACACTTCCAGAATTGGGACTGACCATACTGCCCTGGAATCCTACTTGTCCGAGATAGCGTTGGTATATCTCGAGAAAGATATGCAGGACTTCCTGGCTGAACCCATATCCGAAAACGACGTACTGGGGGCCATTGATTCCCTCCGATCCTCCTCGGCCCTGGGACTGGATGGTTCTCGGGCGACTTCTACAACGCCTTCAAGGACTTGCTAGCCCCGCAGCTCATTGAAGTGTACGCAGAGGCCCTAGAAAGACCGGTATTACCGCCCACCCTTCGAGAAGCAGTCATTATCCTCCTCCCGAAGCCGGGTAAAGATCCACTACTCTGTAGCTCATATAGGCCTTTATCTTTATTAAACTTATATTACAAAATTCTCGCCAAAATTATTGCTGGGCGTCTCTCTCAATTACTTGAATTCATCATCTCCTCTGCACAATCCGGTTTTGTTCCTCACCGCTCAACTTCATTGAATCTCAGGACGCTTTTCTCAGTACTGCACAGGATCAACCCGGATACACCGGCTGCCGCGATTCTGCTTGACACGGAAAAGGCTTTTGATTCACTGGAGTGGCCCTTTTTCATGTCAATCATGCGTCGCATGGGCATGCCGATGGGCTTCATGGCCACTACGGCGCTCCTTTACCGCCTCCCGACTGCTCGCCTTCGGTTGAACGGTACGCTTTCAAACCCCTTCTCGCTGTCACGGGGCACTAGGCAAGGCTGCCCACTATCACCCTTACTTTTCATCCTTGCCATGGATCCGCTGATCAGGCATTTTCAAGAGAAACACCTGCAGAGAGGTTTGCAATTTAATACAGGCCCCCTCCTTGTTTCCTTATACGCAGACAATACTATTCTGTATGTCCGCGAGCCGCGTGTCAATTTAGACCCCCTCATACGCGAGATACTTCGATTTGGCCAGCACTCTGGCCTGTGCATCAATTGGCACAAGTCCGTCATATTTCCCCTTACCCGCAGCACTGCCCATTGGGAGCTTGAGTTCCCGCTAGAGTGGTGTACAGACTCCGCTAAATACTTGGGCATTCACATCCATCTGGACGCGGAAATGATAGTTCGCCTCAACTATGGACAGGCGATTTCTGCCCTGGAAACACAAATAGACAAATGGCTAAAGTTACCACTATCAATAGGGGGTAGGGTAGCCATAATCAAGATGGTTGTTCTCCTAAGTTCCTATACCTCTTCAACAATATCCCCATCCCTCTCCCAAACTGTTTTTTTGCGACACTCAGATCACACTTGATACGATTGGTGTGGGGCAATGCACGGGCCCGAGTTCGCTGGCAAGTTCTTACCCTCCCCTATGACCGCGGTGGCTACGGAGTACCTGATCTCCACTTGTATTATCTAGTAGCCCAATGCAGCTACGCCTATGCTTGGTACCACCCCGACGCCAGGATTCCATACCTCCGCCCAGAGGCGGACCTCGACCTACCTGAACGCCTGTCTACTATCCTTCCCAAAGGCTTCCCCAGAGATCCCAATGACATCCAAACAGTCTCTACAACAAGCTGGGCTTGGGAAAAGCTGCGGTGAGTCACAGGCACTGCCTTTCTATACTCTACGGCTCTTCCACTCCCCAATGCGCGTTGGCTACCACTAACGGGCGAGAAAATTGTGCAGCGCACCTTAACCAAATTTGCACTAACGAAAACTGGGGACCTGTTCCCTGCTGGTCATGCATTTCTGGGGAACGATGACGCCCGCTTCCCCGACGCCACATTCATGGACCGGTTTGTGCTTAGACGTCTTCTATCAGCGCTGCGTGCCACAATACCCAGTTTTCCCGTGGAGCCCGACTCCTTCGCCCCCCTCTCGCTGGTCATTGAAAGCAAACAAGGTTCCCACCTCATTTCCAAGCTGTACAAAGCCTGCACGAAACTAGTCCCGGTCAATGACGAAAAGATCCAAAGTGATTGGAAGGGAGACATGGGAGGCCAGACCACAGACGACCAATGGGCCGCGTGCTGCGCTCTCACTAAAGACATCTCCCTAAACAGTAGGCACAAGTTGCTCCACTTTAAGTTTCTCCGAAGGGCCTACAGCACCCCGGCCAAAGTGCACAAGATAGATCCGTCACGACCGCACAGCTGCCGCAAGTGCGCATCGCCGCATGCTGACTTTGCACATCTGTCATGGACTTGCCCGCGGTTACAGCCGTACTGGAAAGAGGTTCATAAAGAGTTAGGCGACATTATACACATACCACTTGACCCAGTCCCTGAGATTACACTCATGGGGTACATGGTTAACTTCCCCAAAAAAGTCCGGAAGTTCGCGGCTCTTAGTTTACTGCTGGCCAAGAGGGAAGTTGCAATCCATTGGGGCCGGAGGACGGCCCCTTCGGTGCAAGGCTGGCTGAAAAGCCTGGTCACCTGTAACACACACACCGACCTATACTCCACGACTGTTCCCTCATCCTCCAGGCCCAGAGACATTTGGGGGCCCCTGAAAGCCCATCTCGCGACACGACAACGCAGCCACACAACTAGAACAAGGCATAGTGCCAACTGGGGTGGGTTGAAGGTATACACTCCTTCGATACTGTGCAGTCAAGACTACTTGTTTGATATACCAGATGACCGCCATATTTGAATGTACATGCACAATATGCCGAAATCTGACTGCTGTCTGTGTATAGCATACCGATACATTGTATCCTTGGACCACCATGCACAGATGATTGCTCTTCAAGGCGGCCGTTATGTATTAATCGTACTTAATGATAATTATACTTTGAACTTACGGATTATTACGACCAAGCAGGTAATGCAACTATAATCTCTACAAGGCACTTGAGACTATGTACCATGATCACTGTGATGTAACTCATGCAATAAAATGATAAATAAAGGTTAAAAAAAAAAAAAAAATATTAATTGCATTTTGATTTTTCATGTTTATGTAAAGACCCCTGAAGGTGATACATGGTGGCAAAGGTCCATCACCTTTAAAGCGGTAAACCAGAGGTAAATGATGTTTTGCATTGAGAAATTACTGTGAAATTACCACTGGATCAGTTTCTGGTAGCAGAGGTAAGGTTAACACCATCACCAAAAGGAGCATAGTTTAGTTTAAAGCCTAAATAGCGCTAGAAAAATAATTGCCCAAGTTAGATAAATGTCCAGATTCTCAAAAGTCCTGATTCCTGATTCCAATGCTCAAAACTTGAAGACTGGCAAAGCAGTACTGGAAGGTGATGCAAGAAGGCGATTGCTGGAGTGGTGTGAGTATCAATAGGGTTGTGAAATGTTGTTAATGTGCTAGAAGGTATGTTTTTTTTTTTTTTTTGAAGTGTTGAAAAAATAGTAAGGGTTTTGACTGTTGGTGAAATTTTGCTAATTTTGACTTGATGGTTTTATTGATTAAATTGGTAATTTCATAGGACAGAATTTTTGATTATTGATTTATGTTTTAACAAATCCGTCCGCATCGCGTTTTATGTTGTCTGGAAACACAGGTACAATGATACCTGGAACTCCCGGGATGGAATAGCGGGTGGTAAATGGAAGCCACATTGCAGTGAGGTTACTCGTCTGTTGGAATAGCACTGAGAAGCTATGCAGGGCTGGCAGTGTTAAATTAGGGACTATTTTCTGTGTAAAAGTGAGAGTGATTGATAGCAAAGAGTTTGCTGGTGAAACTTTGGTGTTATATCACCTAGAAAGGGTAACACTGAAGGAGTAGCAGGTACTTCCGAGCTTGAGTGACAGCAAAAGAGTTCGCTGGTGAAACTTTGGTCTTACATAACCTAGAAAGGGTGACACCGAAGGAGTAGCAGGTTCTTCCAAGCTTGAGTGAAGGGTAAGCAGAAGGTTTTACTTGCAGTGTTTGAAGAGTAAACGGAAGTTTTACTTTGTGAAGAGTAAGCGGAATGTGTTACTCGCAGTGAAAAGAAATCTATCCTTTGTTTAGAGGAACAGACAGAGTAGCGAATGTTTTTATGTTGTTACTAACAGAATTTTGATTAAGAAAACTCAGAAAAATATTGCAGTAAGATTTTGTGGAGGGTCAGTAGTAGGAGTTAAACAGACTGAAATTGAAACTGACAGCATTGGAGAAAAGAAATTGCATTGAACTATTGCAGAAATGAAAATGTTTGAAGGTTTAAAGAAACTGTTGGGAGGTAAAGTGAAAAATTCGTTTTTAATTGGTGGTGCTCCTGAAGGAACACCCGTGCATTTTATGTCTACCAATTTGGGACAAAATTCATGTATGTGGGTTCACCAAGGGTGCAAGATTACTGAAAAAGAGGATCCTTTGAGATTTCCAAAAGATGGTACTTTTGAATTAAAAATTATTGACAAATTAAGGGAAGTGTTATGTGAAATAAAGACACCATCTAGAGCTGTACAATTTGAGGCTTTAAGCATGTGGGAAAAGGCAGCAAGAGACAAAGCAAGTGAGGATAAAAAGGTAAAGCACCAGATAAAGGAGAAGGAAATTAAAGATGACAAAAAGCTTCAAATAAATAGTGATTCAGGGGATGAAATAATGGATGCATTGTTAACTAAGTGTTCACCAACTTATGTGGTTCCCATTAAAAATACTGAAAATAGTGTACCAGTAAGTACTACAGCGGCTACTGCTTCTGTTAAACAGAGAGAAACACAGATTGAGAGAACTGTGCAGACATTTCAGATTGACCCACTATCTGTTGATTCAGCCCTGACAGTGATATCTCCAGGTGTTACTGCTTCAAATGTGACTGATTCAGTCCAAAATTTACAAACTACAGATGCACAGGCAGTGCCTAGAAAAATTGTGACTGTCCCAATTAATATGGCCCCTACTCAAAAAGTTCAAAGAGCTGCAGAAGGAGTAATTATGTCAGGGTTTATTTCAGAAACTCAGAATTCACAGATTATTGAACAGAAATTACCCCAGACAGTCCTAGCACTGAAAGGTGGGGGAAAAATGGTATTTACAACATCTGCAGCCCAGAATAAAATGAATATATTTGAAGATGGGATTTTTCAAACCTGTTTTGAGGAAGCAGCAGTGAATAAAAAGATAGAGAGTATGGGGGAACAAATTAACTCAGACCCTGAAAAAGAGAAGCAGCTTAGTGTTTTCAATTCAACATTTGAACATGAAGAAATTAACAGTACCTGCTGTTTAAATCATGAAAATGTGAACCAGTGTCAGGAGAAAGAATTAATTTCCCTGAGTAAGGAAACAGCTACATGTGCAGTAACTACACATGATAGACTGATTTGGTTCAAAAATATGAAATTGATGTTTCAGGAAGTTTTCCATTCCAGAAAAGTTTCAGGGTACATATGAATGATGAAGCAAATGAGAAAATGTGTTCTTCAGGAATGCAGTTGCACATTGCAGAAATAATAAAATATATTTTCAAATGCAATGGGTTTGAGAAATTAGGAGACAAGTGGGCAAGAAAACATGAGAAGGAAAAGAAACCACCAGACCTAGCAAGGAAACTGGAAAAGAAAAAGAAACCACCAGACCTTGTTGGGGAAAATAATAAACATGATGAGGGAGAAGCTTTTGCTTACTCATTGAGAGAAAAGGTGGGAGAAGTGCATGTTCATGTACCACGGAACAAAAGTGAACTTGCAGCCTTTCTGAACACATTCCCAAAATTGAGAGACAAACTTATGCTGTGGTACCCACAAGTTGATGGATTTGTTGAAATTTTAAAAGAGTTGTGTATTAATTTGAAAATGATTTTTGAAATTGCCATGCAGACTGAATTGTGGTTTGAATATAAAGTTGCTGTGCAAAGGCCAGGTGAGGAGACAATGAAAAAGGTTTGCATGAATTCACCATCATTTTCTGTTGTTATGGAGAAAAACGTAGCAGTGATTACTTTCCTGAAGGGCAGAGTGCCAGCAAAGGATGTTAATTGGGTACAGATTAAAAGAACACAGGATGGAAGTAAAGGTGTTTTGGTTTGTGCAAATTCAGGTATGGATGTTGCACTGCTGGAAAAAGTATCCTTTTGCCATCTTTATAACAGATTTGAGCATTGGAAGAAGAAATGTAAATTTAAACCTGATACAGCAAATGGTAATGCACAAACACAGAGAGAAATGCAGGTGCAAAACGTGCCAGCCAAGCAAATGCATATGTCAGTTCAGAAACAGGTACCAACGGCAGGAGTTTTTCAAGCTCAGATGCTCCCACAAAATATGGAAAATGCTCAAATTAATTTAAATAAGTTGTCCAGAGCAAATGTGAATTCTTTCCAGAAACAAAATCAAAGCCCATTTCAACAGGTTGCTGTATTTGAAAATGAGAGTTTTAACCCTAACAATTCTGAATTTACCAAGTCCATTGTGAAAACAGTGGAAGGTCCAGACTTAGTTGAACGAATTTTAAAAAGAGAAATTACAAACCCAGTTTTAGAAGAGGTTGCAGCAAAATTAGGCCCATTCGAGGAAAGTTACCAATTTGCTGTTTGTGATACAGGCCTGGCAGGAAAACAATTGTTTTGCAAATTAAACAGCACGGATTACTGTACACCAGATGATGTTAATTTTCAGATTCCTGATGAGGATGTACATTTTAAAATGGCCCAACAATAGACAGCTGTAGCATTGTTTTCAGAAATGACAGTTGAAAAATTACCTTCTGATTTGAAAGTAATAATAAACACAGAAATAAGAGAATTCACAGAGAAAGATGTCAGATTAATAAAATGTGCAGAACATGTCTTATTCAAATTAGAATCAGATGACATGTATTCAAGAACACCATCAGTTGCAGAAGTTTTACCCATAATTGGAGATAAACTGAGTAAAGTATTTTTGATGGAATTGATTGGAATTTTATGTAACTTTCTGATCACAGGTTCACAGAAACTAAATGAAAAGAACAGATTAGTGCAGGAGATTAATAGCATAACTTTTCTATGTTGTCCTATTGTACCGAATCCAGCCAACTAATTTTTTCACATTCCATGTGCTGAAGAATGGCTTACTGTTATTGATTTTTGTCAAGTTCATGTCACAGTGCCATTGCATGAAGATAGTCAGGAGTATTGTCAAAAAGAAAATGAATGTCTGGGATACATAATTGGAAAGGGAGGTAGAAAGGTGTCACCAGAGAGAGTGGAAATAATTCACCAGATGAATCCACCTCAAATTCAGAAAGAAGTCAGGAAGTTTTTGGGAATGGCTAGCTGCTGTAGAGAGTGGTTACCAAACCTTTCCCTATTGGCGAAGCCTTTACTGAGGCTGACACACAAGGATGTGTCTGATCCGCTTCCATTGGACAACAATTGCACAAGAGCATTCCTAGAGTTGAAAGAGAAAAAGTGTCGCGCCCAGGCACTAGGAATGCAAGTTTATATAAAAGAAAATACACCAATTTTCAGTGCGAGGGAGGGCTGCGCTCTCTCAGTGCCTGTTCAAAAACATGAATGTGTTCAAAGGTCTGTGATGTATTTCCCAATGACCCTAACATCACAGAAATGCCAGCAAATCAAATGGTTTGTGATGAAACTGAATATGAGTGTCTAGATATCATGAATATATGCATGAATCCAAGGTTAGACTTTAATAATGAACGTCTGATTCAGCCCAACAATGTCCATTTTGTAGATGGCCTATATTTGAAAGGTAACAATGACACATTAGAAGCAACACATGCTGTGCTTCCTATACATTATGTTGTCAAAGCTTCATGGCTTTCAGTAGTTTCCTCAGCCCAAAATTCGAAATTGATTGCCCTTACCATAACATGCAGTATAGCTGCTCAAATGGGAGTCACTATTGCCACGGGAGAGAGAAATGCTAATTCAGTTGCACAATATTGTGTTCTGTTAGCCTATACATTCAATGGAATTTTCACAGGTGAATCTGAAAAGCATACTGTTTATCTAGAAAATGTTTCAGAAACATAACAACAGAATTGTATCAGAACAGATTTTGAGAAAAATGACAACTGCATAATAGCAAATGTGTTATTGCAAAAACTGATGCCGAGGTATAGATTGCCAGTTTCTCTGAAATCAGATCATAATGAGGTCTCGAAGATGATGAGTGCAGAACCACAGATTGGACAATCTCCTCTTCAAGAAAAGATGCCAGCAGTGTTCATAAGCCCACAGAAGAGGGTCAGTTAAGCTGTAAGGGAACACACAGAGCATGAAGCAGCACTAGAGAAAACTGAAGTTGCACTGGAAAAGCAAAAAGTGGAAACTGACACAGATGAAAGCGGTGTCAAAGGGGTGAATGAGTCAGGTGCAGCTTCTGAAGAAGAAATTAGTGCTGTGGGCCTACGAGTGGAGGTAGGAAAAACTGGCTGAAAGGGTATCCAAAACGTCTACAGTGGTCCCTTGAAAAATCATTTGCACCCATAGCTGAAACATCTGAATCTGATCAAAGTGAAAATAAAAGTGAAAGGCTTGGATTGAAAAAGTGCAAAGAATTGATGGTGCTCTGTCAGAGTTTCTCAGCACCTGAGTGGTCAAAATGCATGGGAAAAGTACAGAATGCCATTTTGAATGAACTGTATGAGCCACCCTGATGGCAAGCTGGTGACAAAGAGAAAAAGAAATGCTGAAACAAATAACTGAGAATTGTCAAGAGCTGAAGAGAAAAGAATCTTTGAAGGATGAAAGAAAAAGAAGAAAAGATGAAGAAGTAAAAAAAAAAAACTGTTCTGTTGAATTTTCCTTTTATTATTTTAGTTACTTAATTTAAAGAAGACTACCTGTTCCAGGAAGCTACTTACGGAACTTTGCACTAAAAGTTTGAGCTTGGATATATATGATCTGATTACAGACAAAACTTGTGTTGCCTTAGAAATAGAGGTAAAATTGTTATATGCTCAGCTTTTGCAATAAAGAAAAGTCAGCTGTGAGATTAAATAAGTGTGATAAAGAACAAATCAATGGAGGTATCATGATTTGACTTTATCAAAGGGAGGATTGATGTAGCTCAGATTTCATCTGGATTCAGGCATTGCTTTATTTTTGTGTTTCAGACAGACTGCATTTTTAAAATGGCACTTTTGGTGCATGCAAAGTGAAAAACATGAAATGAGGCCTGGTCAAATGCTTTTTAAAAGTGGCACTTTTGGTGCATGCAAAGTGAAAAACATGAAAGAGGCCTGCAAATGAAATCATGTAAAACCATGCTTAATTAATTAATCATGGCTGTTTAATGTGTTTAGTTTAGATTTAACCTCACTATAGAATGTACATTTAATTTAGAGAATGTTTTTTTTTACTTTTAAAGTAGCACATAATTGTGCTGAATTAACATGTGTTTTTGCAGTGTAGAAAAACTCGTGATTTCAGTTTCCTCTTTAGCTTTGAAGATAAGAATGGAATGTGTGTTCTCTCCTCCCAGCTCCTTTTCCTTGTAATCAACACTCCCTGTTCCCTTCTCAAGAGACTTTGGCTTTGTTGCATATTTAGACAATGCATATTCAGTTCATAACATATCTTTCTTATAATGTGTATTAATTAATCAACCATGCACCAACGCTACACATGGGGCAAACGCATTTTGCATGAAAAGCTATCTGAAACATTAGAGCATGTTGCTATGAGTATGTATTAACTGTTTGCGCTTTGAAAATTTGCACTGGTGCATGTTTATGCTATGTTGTACATTGCACATTTTGCATGTGGTGCACAAATGATAGAAAAGCTGCTTTAAACTAATAGCTTTTGCTAGGTAATAACTAATACAGGGTACTAGTATGGGGGAGGTAAACATAATGGGTTTTATTTCATAAATGAATATTCTTTTGTGTTTGTTTTACTTTTGGGCCCACAATAAAAATGGCTGCCTAGGAATCCAGCATGGCTGAGAATTGTTAGCAGTGTGCTGAATGAGAGACGCATGCGCAAAAGATTGTGCCAGCTGCATGAACTGCCAAGTGAAGACACATGGGTCAAGGCCACAATGAACTGTACACTCCTGTCATCGTGCCAATGTACCAGTGTTTGTGGGAGAGTGTCATCCCTGCGTGCGATGTGAAAGCGAGAAGGAAATGGACTGATACATTTTTCCGCTTAAATGTTGCAATATTTGTATAATTATTGATGGTGAAACATATGACTGTATTAAGCCTTAACGCTTCCTTTGTTAAAACTGGTATGAGTTGGATTTGCAATGAGAACAGGATGATGAGACCCTCATGTCACCTATGCTAACCAATCACAGTGCGAGTGTCTACTGAAACTGCAACATTATTAGTATAGTCAGCCAAGAATTAGAGTATAAAAAATGACCCCATAGGGGGCGTGTCAGTCTTAGGGAGGAGAGGAGAAGAAGCAGATCTGACCAGACATCATTTGGGTTAGGTACGTGAACATCGCGGGTGCAGCCTGGGAGGAGATTGCGTCCGAGGAGACACAGAGGGAGGAGGGGGCCTTGCTCATATTTTTTTAGAGAGTCCTTGCACGTCATATTTTTGGCAAGGCAGATCACATTCCTCTGTGGTCTTGTGAAGGGAGGTCTTTTTAGGAGCAGCTCCTCTATGTCAGACAGAGAGGCAGAAATGAACAGGCGAACACAGAGAAAGAGCAGCTGAGAGATCAGGACAGATTTTGATGCTAAAACTTTAAGTTTCATGCTTTTGACTAACTGGTTTTGAAAAGATTTATTTGTCTTATGCATTTATTTCTCTTTATGGGAGATTTTTGTCAATTATTAATTATTGATTAGGCTTGCAAAACTCACTCTTGAATTATATTTTTCCTGAAACTCTTTAAAGAGTTCTGACTGACATTTTATGCCTCATTCCCTTTTCTTTATGTAGTGTTTTGTATGCAATCTATAATATGTTCTGTCTTAATTCTATTTTTCCTATTTTTTTCAATTCTGTAACCTGATTGATATTTGACTAATGAATAAAGAATCAGAGAACCCTAACTTTTGACTAGAAAATAAATCCCTTTAAAATACTCACAACTCTCTTTATTGGCTTAAATATTAATTGCATTTTGATTTTTCATGTTTATGTAAAGTCCCTGAAGGTGATACACGGTGGCAAAGCTCCATCACCTTTAAAGCGGTAAACTAGAGGTAAATGATGTTTTGCATTGAGAAATTACCGTGAAATTACCGCTGGCTCACCCCTATGCATTACAAACATTATCACTTCTTCAATTAAGTTTTTTTCTCACTTTCCACAGAGTAAGTATTTCCTGTTTTTTTCAAAAGTGAACAAGACTGCTTTTTCTCATCCATATATTTTCTCACATGGTAGTTTCATTGTTCACAACTTCTGTTTTCCAATTTCCTCTTACAAAAAGAGAAAATGACCAAAAAATGTACAAGTTACATACTATCAATAAATCATAACAGTCATTCTTTAATATATTCTGTAATGTTTTCTATATCCTTTACCCACAAGCACATATTTATATCCAGTGTGCCACTAACTTGTTATTCCTTTCTCCAGAAAAATTCCACACCCTCACCCAATGTATTTTTGTCACAAATAAATTATAACAAGCAATCAAACCTGATTTCATAAAAGTTTATAAAGTAGCACATTCCTCGAGACACCTTTGCTAACACTGAGCACAGTGTTTCACTCTAGAAATAGCAATATCATCACTGAAACATGTCATAGGGCTTAGTTATATGTACAGCGAGGTTCGTATAAACAATGGAGCTTGTATTAACACATTCCACATTCTTTGTTTTATAATTTGAGAAACACTGCCTCCATTACTTACAAGTACATGCATTTGGAATACTTAATTTCTCAACATAATCTGCAATACTTGCTGATATCTCTCTACATTCTAATGCCTACCTCTCAAAAGCTATATTGAGAGATCTATACCTCCCCAAACAGTGTTTCACTCTGTAAACATAATGTAGAATACGTTTAACAACATTAGTACACTTACTGACACTTCACAACAAAGGTTATAAAATATAAATTTGTAATTACTTGGACTTGGAGTTCTTTCTTAAATGCAGATGAAGACACCAGTCTCTTTCAGCTCGAAATAAATTCACTTCTCCAGAGCACAACTCAAACAGACTTCCTTCTCTTCCAAAGCACCAAAAACAAACTGAACTATCTTTGGTTCTGCACCCAATCACATCACAGCATTTCTTCAATCATGTAATTAGAATGGTAACCTAATGGTTGAGCTTTGCACTTTTTTTTTTTTACTTTTCCCCATACGATCTTACAAGACTCTGGCAGGATCATAAAACACCACATTGTAGGCCGAGTAATTTTCCATGCGAGTCTTGTGAGATCGAACTAATCACTCCACGCTAGTCTTGAAAGTCTCTTGTGGGATTGCAACCCAATTGTAGTATATAAGAGGGAATAGCCTCTCCGCTGAGAACCCTCCCTTGGATAATAGTTGTCCATACTAGGGAGTGAGGAGGGACTACACTCTCCTTTCAAAGCTCTCTTTTGAATTAAAAGTATGCATAGTAGTGTGCGGGGGGGTACTACCCTCTCCTGTCAGACTCTTCTCGCAGATGATGGGCGTGCATAGTAGACTGTATAGTTAGACTGGCCTCTGCTTTTAGATCTTTGTCTCATATAACAAGTGTGCAAAGTAGTGTGTGGGGAGGGGCTGCCCACTCCTTCCAGACTTCTTTGTCAGATAACGGGTATGCATAGCAGGGTGTGTAGATGGACTGGCCTTTCCTGTCACACCTCTCTCTCAGATGACGAGTTACCATAGTAAGGTGTGGGGAGTGAAAGGCCTCTCGTTATAAACCTCTTTTGCAGATGACGGGTGTGCACAGTAAAGTGTGTGGAGAGAGACTGGGCTCTCCACTGAGACCTCTCTCTCAGATGACGGGTGTGTGTAGTAGGGTATGTGGATGGACTGGACATTTCTTTCAGACATCTGTTCCAGATAATGGGTGTGCGTAGTTGTCTGTGGAGAATAACAGTCCTGTCCTTTCACACCTCTCTCTCAGATGAGAGGTGTGCGTAGTGGTGCGTGGGGCGGGACTTGCCTCTCCTGTCAGACCTCTCTCTCAGATGACAGGTGGCCTCTCTGCTGAGACCTCTCTGTCAGATGACAGATGTGCATAGTACGATGTGGGGAGGGACTGCCCTCTCCTTTCAGACCTCTCCCTCAGATGATGGGTTTACATGGTAGGGTGTGTGGAGAGAGACTGGCCTCTCCGCTGAGACCTCTCTCTCAGATGATAGGTATGTGTAGTAGGGTGTGGGAAGAGAGACTGGCCTCTCTGTTGAGACATTTCTCTCAGATGATGGATGTGCATAGTAGTGAATGAAGAGGGACTGCTCTTTCCTCACAGACCTCTCCCTGACATGACTGGTGTGTGTAGAGGAAGGAGAAGGTGCGGCCTCCCGATCTGGTCTTTCTGGTGCGGGGGACCACGGCGTAGGAGAGCTGGGCTGATCGTAGGGTCCTTTGGGGTGCGTGGAATTTGAGTCGGCTGTTTAGGTATACTGGTCCGGTGTCGTGGAGTGCCTTGTGTGCGTGGGTGAGAATCTTGAAGGTGATTCTAGCCTCGATGGGGAGCCAGTGGAGTGCTTGCAGGGGCTGGGAGATGTGGAAGTGTCTTGGCAGGTTGAGGACCAGTCTTGCATCAGCATTCTGGATGTTTTGTAGCTTGCGGTGAGGTTTTTGTTTATTCTGGCATAGAGTGCGTTGCCGTAGTCTAGTCTGCTGGTGGCGACGGCGTGAGTGACGGTCTTTCTGTGCTCGAGGGGGATCCATTTGAAGGTCTTACGTAGGAGGGCGAGGGTGTGGAAGCAGGAGGATGCGACGGAGTTGATCTGGTGGTCCATTTTGAGCTCAGCGTCCAGGATGATTCCAAGGTTGCGTGCGTGGTCCGTGGGGGTGGGTGGGCTCCCGAGGGCGGGGGGCCACCAGGTGTCGTTCCAGGCGTCGGGGTTTGGGCCCAAGGTGAGTACTTCTGTTTTGTTGGTGTTGAGTTGTAGGCAGCTGCTTTTCATCCATTTGGCGACGGCTTCCATGCCTTCTTGAAAGATGTGTCTGGCGGTGTTGGGTTCGTTGGATAAGGAGAGGATGAGTTGGGTGTCGTCTGCGTATGACACAATGTTGAGTCCGTAGGTTCTGACAATGGGGGTGAGCGGAGCCATGTAGACGTTGAATAGCGTGGGGCTGAGGGAGGACCCCTGGGGGACTCCGCAGGTGGTAGGTGTAGGGTCCGAGAGGAAGGGGGGGACTCTGACCCCCTGCGTTCTGCCAGAGAGGAAGGAGTGGATCCAGTCGAGCGCCTTGTCCCGGATCCCTGCGTCGTGGAGTCTGCGTATTAGGGTGGGGTGAGAGACTGTGTCAAACGCCGCTGAGAGGTCGAGGAGGATGAGGGCTACTGTTTCTCCTCTGTCCAGTAGGGAGCGGATGTCGTCTGTTGCGGTGAGGAGGGCGGTTTCTGTGCTGTGGTTTTTTCTGAAGCCGGATTGGGAGGAGTCAATGATGTTGTGCTCTTCGATGAAGGTGGCAAGTTGACTGTTGATGGCTTTCTCAATGACTTTCGCTGGGAACGGGAGCAGGGAGATGGGTCTGTAGTTCTTGAGGTCAGTGGGGTCCACTGAGGGCTTCTTCAGGAGGGGGTTGATCTCGGCGTGTTTCCAGTCATCGGGGATCGAGGCGTTCGTCAGGGATCGGTTGATGGTGTGGCGGAGCATGGGTGCGCTCAGAGACCCAAAGAACCGCTCATACACCCACTAACAGCACCACACAGGCACTCACACACCCACTTATACACACCATACAGCCTTTTAGACACCCACTCATTGATCCACATAGCCACTTACACACCCATACAGCAAACCCACTGACAAACCCGCTCACACAACCAAACAGCTACTCACACACCACTCAGAGACCCATATAGCCACTTACACACCCACTCTACACCTACCCACCACCCACTCACACACCCATGCACACAACCACTCACACACCCATACAGGCACTCACACACCCACACAGCCAGTCAAATACCTACTTACACACCCACTCACAGAGCCACTTACAGACTCAGACAACCACTCATACACCTACTCACACACCCATACAGTCACTTACACACCCATTTACAGATCCAGAAAACCACCCACACAGGCACTATATAGCTTCTCACATACCCACACAGTCACTCTCATACCCAGTTACACACCCACACAGTCACTAACACACCCACATAGTCCCTCACACACCCACAGCTACTCACACACCCACCAAAAGGCAGTGATATAGTTATATAAATTATAATAGGATATGTTTTTTATTGAATGTATGCTTTTGGCTGGGAATGGACCCACGGATCCATCATGGATCTGCCTACAACAAAGCCTGCAGGCCCCTTATTTGGCTGAGGATCCACAGCAGATCCGAGTGAGAAATTTGAAAAAAGGATTTGAAAACAAAAAGAACCAGTGTGTGGGAAAAGGGTTGGCTCTGAAAAGAGCCTTTATGTTTATGGTGTGTAGATGATAACTAAACATAGAACAGGATGCAGTCTTTTAAGTTGCTGAGGAACACCCTGTTGCCTGTGTCTGTGAAATGGACTTTGTCTTTTCAATATATTCCGTCCATTTCAAAATGTAAGTGGGTATAGAATATAGAGCCCATGTTGTGGTCCAGGAGAAATGCAGAAACAGCTTTATTGACATGTTTACTGGTTTTCTTTATCTGTGGACAAAATTAGGTTGACCACTGCCACTTCTGTCTTTGGCAAATGTTGGAGAACACCAAGGCAGTATGTGGGAAAAGTGACATTAATTTACCAAAGGTATCCTTCATTAGGATTTCCAGTCCTACCCCAGCAATTGTGCCTAAGTCATTGCCACCACAGTGCACAAACATGAGGTCTGGATGTTGGCAATACACTATGCTTTCAACCAAAGACTGCAATTGATGCCACCTTAACCCTCTTTGACCAACCCAAGTAATGTCTACATTACATAAACATAGGTCCCTGTCAATGCCACCCTTTCTAGCACTCTCTCTGGCCCAAAACATAAAACTATGGCCCACAATCCAGACTCTGGCCATTTTGGAGAAAAGCAGGAGTAGCACACAGGAGAAGGAGGCAGCAAAATGAGGCTGCTTTGAAGATGAAAGGCAGTTACAATGGAGGACAGAAAGTAAAATATAAAAGAACATATTTGTTTGGATGGTGGGGTAAACTAAAATTAGGGAGTGACTTCAAGAAAAAAAGTAACCAACTCTGTGATTGGCTTTGGAAAAATAAAAAAGTTATGTTGTTTGTGATATGCTTGGAATGGCAAACAGTCAACCACACCTGCTACAGTTAATGTGAATCTAGTATGCTGTTGAGAAAAACTCTTGTGAACGTTTGAACTACTGGTAAGCAGAGAATATTGGAAACATGGTTATTATGGAAACTGAGCTACAAGAGAGTGGGGAAGGGAACAAAGGAGACTACAGTGTGAAAGTGAAAAGAGTATTAGTGGACAACAATTGCTCAGTAGAGTGTATGTCTTGTAATTGACAATATTTTACCAAATAAAATATAAATGGAAAGCATTAACTGCAGATTGTTTAATGCTTGTAAGGGCTTTCATGGGGATCTGCAGATCCACCGCAGACCCAACAGGGGGCAGCGCTGAGCCCCACAGTGTAACAACGGTTGTACCACCAATTTGGGCTTCTTTACAGGAAATACGGAAAGGGTTAAAAATAGTGACCATTTAACAGTGATATAACAAAAATAAAAGATGAAAGAAAGCTTGTGATTTGCTAAGTACAGGAGTATGAGTGAGAGCATGTTGGGAAGGGTAGCCATTATTGATACTTTTGTACTGAGAGTAAAGGAGGAGTGCCATATTTCTGACTTGAGATTTACAGTGGAAAACAGATATTAACAGATATTAAAATAAAAGTTGGACAACAGCAAAGAGATTTTACAGGTATGTTAATTGGGCTGTACTATAAAAAAAAAGTATATTTATAAAAAAAACAACCTATGAGTGTATATAAGGTGAAAGAAAATGTGTAGCTTCTAGACACTACAATAAAAGGCAAAATAGAAGGGAGGTTAGATGGGAACATTAACTAAAAATATAGTAAGCAGCAAAGAAGGAAGAGGAATTGCTATACTGAAAATATAGTTATTTTATTAAGTAAGTACAAATGAATTTGTTTGAAAATAGATATTGGTAGTTGTTTATAGTATGTAATTTAATTTGCACCCACTCTCACAGGCAGGCAGGCACTTGCACAACCAGTTACACTCCCACAAAACCACTTATGTCCTCACCACTCATATAGCCAGACAGTGACTGACACACTCAGTCACACAAAACCATACAACCATTCGCACACCCGTTTACTAGCCCATATAGCCATTCATGTATGCAGCTACTTACGCACCTACACACCCATAGCAATCAATCAAACAGGATTTATAAAGACCAGCTAATCACCAGCAAGTGTATCCAGGTGCTGAGATCCAAGCTGCTAGGGTGTCATCAGTTGAACAGCCAGGTCTTGAGTCCCCTTCTGAACTCCTGAAGAGTGGGAGAGGTCCAGAGATGGAAGGGAAGGTTGTTCCAGGACTTAGCAGTGAGGTAGGAGAAGGAGCATCCACCACTGTTGCTTCAGTGGATGTGGGAGGTGTGAGCGAGGGAAAGGGAGGCGTAATGCAGGAGTCTGGACGGTTGGTGGATGCTCAGGCTGTGGTTGATGTACGTTGGTCTTAGTTGTGCAGGGTTTTGTAGGTATGAGTCAGAATCTTGAATTGGCATCTCTTGTGGACGGGGAGCCAGTGGAGTTTCTTCAGGTGAGGGGTGATGTGGGTCCATGTGGAGAGGTCCAAGACGAGTCTGGCCACTGAGTTCTGCATCATCTGCAGTCTCTTCAGGTGGTGTGTGGTAACCCCTGCATATAGTGCTTTGCTATAGTCCAAGCAGCTGGTGACAAGGGCTTGAGTGACGATACAACTGGTGGAGACTGGGAGCCATTTGAAGATTTTTCAGAGCCTGCATAGCGTGAGGAAGCAGGCGGAAGAGACTGCATTGAATTGGTTCTTCATGATGAGTTTGCTGTCCAAGATGATGCAGAGTGTCCAGGCGTGGCTGTGGGGATGGGAGAAGGTACCAGTTCAGCATGCCACCAGGAGTCATTCCAAGGGGAGGTGTTGTTCCTGAAGATCAGTAATTCAGTCTTGTCCGTGTTGCATTTGAGTCAGTTGTTTTGCAACCAGTCGGCGACACTGGTCATGCACCATGGAAGGTTGGCCCTTATGGTGGAAGGGTCTTCGGATAGAGAGAGGATGAGCTGGGTATTGTGTGTGAGGACATAATGATCAGTCTGTGGTTTCTGATGATGTTGGCCAGGGGGATCATGTAGGTGTTGAACAAAGTAGGGCTGAGGGATGAACCTTGAGACACACCAAAGATGATGTTCTTGGGCTCCGAGGTGAATGGTGGAAGGCAGGTCCTCTGTGTACTTCCGGTGATGCTATCCATTTGAGTTCATCCTCTTGGATTCCGATCTGATGCAGCCTCTTGTTCGGGGTGTGGCGAGACACAGTGTTGAAGGCTGCTGAAAGGTCAAGGAGGATCAGGGCAGCCACTTCTCCCTGTTCTCTAGACCACTAGGAGGGTTCTGATGTCATCAGTGGCTGCGATCACCGCGGTTTCGATGCTGTGGTTCATGCAGAATATGGATTGGGATGCATCCAGATGATCGTTGATTTTGAGGTATTCTGTGAGTTGGTGCTTGATGGCTTTTTGAGGACTTTGGTGGGAAGGGGGAGCAGGGAAATGGGCAGTTGTTTTTGAGCTCATCAGGGTCGGCGGACGGTTTCTTAAGGAGAGGTTTGACTTCAGCATGTTTCCACTCATCTGGGAAGGTGGCCAAGGTGATGGATGTGTTGAATATGGCTGGGAGTTTGTCGCTGATGGTCTTGTTGACGAGGTTAAACATGGTGTGGGGTCATGGGCCCATAGGTGCTCCTGAGTGGATGGAGACACTGATGTCAGTGGTGCTCTGCCTGGTGAGCTGGTACCAAGCGGTGATCCGGTGGTCTGAGGTTGTGACTGCAGGAGCAAGGAGGCTGAGGATGTCAGCAGCAGCAGGCTGGGGTTTGAAGTTTTTGTAGATGGTGGAGATCTTGTGGTGGAAGAACTTCACCAGGGTGTCGCACAGTTCTTGGGAAGGGGTTATGGTGTTTTCAGTCACTGAGGGCTTGGAGGACTCCTTGACAATGCTGAAGAGTTCTTTGCTGTGGTTGGAGCTGGCTTTGATGCAGTTTGCTAAGAGTAAGGCATTCATACACCCTTACGCCCAGTCACCCACCCATACAGGCACTCACATACCTATTTACAAAACCACACAGCCACTCACATACCAAGTCAGATAGCAACAGAGGCACTTATATATCCACACACCCACACACCACGTATGTATCCACAACTACCAGAGCCGCTTGCACACACAGTTACACACCCAAACACCTACTAACACAGCCAGTTTCCAATCCATAGAGCCAATTACATACCCATTTAGACACCCATACAGTCACTAACACACCCAGTCACACACCTACTTACACATCCAGTGACACATTCACAGAGGCACTGATACACTCACTCACATATCCACTCAACCACTCACAGACCCAGACACCCACCCATATAACCACTTATATACCCATTTATACACCTATACTCAGACACTTACACAGCCTCTTAAACACTGACAGAACCATTTATGTAGCTACTTAATTGCTTATAGTATGTAATCTAACAGTATGATATGGAAAAATAAATGTATTCTATATTTTTTAACAATGATGCATGTTGACAGCATCCATAAACTGGGCAACAGATGACATTTTTAGTGCAACTGGCATATGGCATTTGCCACAGTGAGTGTCCATGTCTTGCAGTTTTGGTGAAACAGCGAGATGGTAACCATCTGGTCAGGTGGTAAGGGTCCCACAGATGGTCCAGTTGCTAATGATGATGCACCACCTTCCTTCTATCTCATCATCCTGTGATAAGTACATTTATGTATGTTTTTCTGGTGTTTCCACATAGAGTATGTGCCATGTGACCACCGCGCCACTGCCAGGGAATGCTGTTTCCTGGCGGTTGCGACAGTCCTATGGCGGTCCAACTGGCAAAGTTGTAATAAGGCAGTCCGACCACCGGTGCGGTGGTGGCCGGACCGCCACCACCGCGCCACCGTGAGTTTGGCAGTCCACGGGCCACCAAACTCATAATCAGGCCCTTGGTGTATTGCATTTATAGAAAGACTACATAAGTTGGCTCCTTTTGCAGCCCCTCGTGGGTCCTGGCATGAGGTCAGGCTCGGGGAGAACATGGCGGTAGGCTAGAGACAGGTCGCAGATGCACTCTGCACCGGAGATGCTTGTAATTGAGCTATGGTAAAAGTTTACTGGAGGAGAGGAAAGAAAATTTATTTTTCATTACATTTGGTAGAGAGAAATTCCATATGCATCTTACCAGGTTTGGCGTGCAGAGTTTAGACGCTTCCTGGCTCAGCGCATGCATTAGCGCAACCACGGACGACACAGCGGGTCACAAGCCTAATGCAGAGTGTTGGTCAAGAGCCGCACTCAAGCCATGCACAGGGCAGAGGGCTTCAGCAAGGATCTCCTTCTGGGGTAAAGGAGGCAGCGGCAGCACTCGTAAAGGAGCAATGGTGCCCATTGGTGGTGTGGGAGAGCGAAAGGCAGACCCGGTATCCGAGCTGAATGGAAGAGAAGCCACAGGGGTAAGGAGGCACGGGACTAATGGAGAAACTGGTTCAAACATTAAGAACGTAGACCAGACAGAAAGTGAGAGAGTTCAGGTAAAGAAACCTAGGTATGCATTAAAGAGTACCTGCAAAGAAGTCCCAAAGGTAGTCTCACAAATTGCTAGAAAGTCACTACTTTGTAAATCCGTAGAGAATTGAGAATAAGGGAGAGTTAGTCATTTAGCAAAATCCCCCTATGGTTAAGGTTGTTGCAAAAAAGCCTGTGCCCACTGAAAAGATTAACTTGGGAAAGGGTAGGCCCACTAGGGTTAGAGAATCAGTACAAAAAGTAAAGCTCACTCACTCAGGAAATATTTTAAAATACTGCTCAAGACACTTATTCTTAGCTAGTCAATAAGAGAGGAAGAGAGAGAGTATCTCTTGAGAAGATACCAGATCAGCCACTGAGTTTCAGGGACCCAAGACAGAATCTTAGTTTAGAAAACATGGCAATCAGTGACATCACGAACTTTGCCTGTCCAAATAGGTATCAAGTCCTAGAGGAAGAGGAGGTGGGAGAGGCAAATAACATAGAACAGCATGTTTTAGTGGAGGTAGGGGAACCTCAGCCATCTAGTGACGAGTTACCCAAAAAGAAATCCCCAATTTGCACTCAGGCTTGTAGGGAGGTAGACGATGCACCCACAACAGGCACGTATGCCGCAGTTGAATCTATGATATGCGCTCTTACCACAGAAATCTGAAATAGGTTTGAGGTCTCTGAAATTAATCACAAAGAAATACAGGGGCATGTGAGAATCTTGAGAAGAAATTAGGCTCACTAGCTGCTAGGACCTCTATTCTCGAGGATACTGTAAAAGAACTGAAAGTCGCAGTGGAGAAGAACAAGGAGGAAATCAGTCTCTTGGAGTCTCTTGGAGGCGAATGAAGGGGAATGTCAGGAGAAGCTAGAGACCTTGGAAAAAAATTTAAGAAGAAACAACCTGAGAATATTGAATGTCCCAGAAGAGGCTGAGGGCAATGATTTGAAAGCATATGTGGTGAAGTTAATTAAAGCAAGGGTACAAATAGAGCATGGATACTCACAAACATTTTCCCAAGGGCCAAAAAGTTGAGTCCGTAGTGTCACCGAGGGCCACATTGATGCCAGCAGGGTGGCGATCAGGCTGGCTGGGGTGGTAAGGTGGAAGTAGGGGAAGTGAAGCATGTACATCTAATGGCTGACTTACACAATGTGAAACTAGAGCCCTGGGATCAATCCCGGTTTCTCCAGTTGATCAAATTGTGTCATTGCGCTATACTACCAATAGAGGTCCTCACAGTAGAGTGAAATGGAGATGGAAAGTTGAAGGGAGGGTGGCTTCAAGCTAGAAATGTGCATGTACACTCTTGATGCTCTAATGGCGTGAGCTTGTTTCTCCAAATAATAAATAAATATACCAAAGCTAACTGATTGTGATGAGTCAACATTTCAACTTACAATAAATGCCTCGAGTGTTCTAGCAATCCCTGTGGGCATACAAGTGTCTAAAAGGTTTTATTAACAGGGAACTAGGTCAAAATACAGTCACTCAAAGTGAAGGCATCCAATGGCTGAACTGGACTGGTCTATTGATCTATATTGTGTGCTGCGGTAGGAGGAAGCTTTATTTGAGAAACATTTGAACACACCAATGGTGAAAGAATGTTGACTAAAAGCCTCTGTATATTTACTTTTATGCAATATTGTTTGAAAAACATGAGGCTGGCAAGACTGCTAAAGCGGTCTTTAGGCCACACCTAAAAAGGAGATGGACAATATATGGCCATCTAACTGGATAATTAAAGTACAGGCAAAGTAAATCGCCAGTATTTAAATTTAATATAAAAATAAATAAAATAAGAACCCTGTGAAACAGTTTTGTCACTGAAAAGAGAGGAACTATTTTTAGGCAGATGTGAAGAATGTCCACTGGCTTTTTGCATTTATTGAAAAAGAAAGAAGCCAATGGATAAAGTGGGCTGACCCATTGCCCCCTACTGTACTGTGGTGGTTAGAAATCAACTGTGAATGACAATTTAACAGACCAATGGATGAAGCCCAATTACGAAAGCCCTCATATATGTGTACTATGTATGAAGTTTGTGGAAAAACTAACGTCTGGCGAGACAGCAAAAGCTGTTTCAAAGACCAAACCTAAAAAGCTGCCCTAACTTAGTAACAAGGGAAGCGAAGAAATACAAAAGTCACTTGTGAGAGAAAATATTTGACAAAGGAAGATGTCTCATTTACAAATCCTTCATTTGGAATTGCCCAAGTGCTTATCAACCTTGCTACGTTTTCACCTGATGTTTCCCTTGACTCCTGAAGTAGCGTAAATAAACAAGGACACAAGATTGTATTTCCTGGTGGGCAGAAAATATGTTTACACACCACTGCCATTGTGCATTTTCTAACCATCCTTGGCCTACTATTTCTATCTCTGTAGGGTGTGAATGGCCAGCTGCCAAGCAACGAGCTGTTTACAATATTGGCAGCACAAGTCCATTCAAGATTAAATTAACATATTCTATTTACAAATCCTCACCATTGCATCTTCATTGAGGGCATCTTTTGGTTGCCTGTGCAAAGCAACAGCATCCAAATCATCATTTGCTCAGGTTGACAACCTTAATTGCTTTTCAAATTCTCTCCTCGCTCAAGAGGTGCATTTGTTCAGCAGTATGCAGTATCCCTGTCTTTAAAAAGGGTACATGCTGCTGCTCACATCACCAACTCCCATTCTTGTCCATTTGGCTTCATTTTCCTCATTTCGCAGCATGTCTGCCTTGCACATGTTGCCATATGGATTACCCAGCCTTCTTTGATTACCTCTTTCATTTTGTATGCACACAGACAGCACCCGCTGCCCCTCTGAATAGGGCAGTGCTGTGAAGCGGTCCATGTGTTTCAGTTCTAACTGTAGCTTGCACGGCTATCTCTCACAGCTCTTTCTCCATCAGATGCTGCACCTCAAGACAAGATGTACCACTCTGGTCACTTATGCATGACAACAAAACGCTACCCACATAGGATCCCAAGAAATACATCACTCTGCCAAACACAAACTCTCCCGTGGTGTAGCACCTTGTCTCCTGAAAGTGCCCTTCGGTGACCCACATAGGGACATGAACCACTATATAAATATTACAACACACTATTTTAGGTCCTCTTGCTATCCTGTTGACATCAACCTACCATAGCATATAAAACTGTTTTTTTTTTTAATTGAAAAATTGCTGTTCTTTAATTTTTGCTTTTTTGTGATTGTTTATCCTACAGTAAAAAGTTTTTAAAAAATAACGTTTTCCAGTCTTATTTTTCATGCCTTGACTTTGGTTTGATATCGGCATATTTTTACTGAGGTTGAATTTATAGAGTCAAGGTCAGGTTGGAATCATTGTGCCTGTGAGATTTCTTTACCACTTCTACATACTATTACTGCTGTGCAGGTGGAAGTGTGTGGCATGATTCCAGTGTTTCACCTAGCCTAACTACTTCATTCTGTAATCCATGGAACACAGTCAAAGTGTACACCAATTGAAGGCCTCTCAGGCTTCTTGGGGGGACATTTAACAACATATCTCTCTGCCTGGTGCTGTCGCTGCACAGATGCAACTCTTTGCATCAGCAGTTGAACCCATGTTCATTGAATGCAGTCCCTTAGTTGTATTTGTAACTGTAGTTGTATTTGCAGTTTTTGCAGCACCAGGCGTGGACTAGTGGGTGCAGCATTGACCCTTTACACCTGACGGTAAGCTCTCTCAAGCACCCAGAAGTGTGTAAGTTACTTGTGTGTACATTAGAAAAGAAAAAGCATAAAACAATTTCTTTGATGATATGAGTTTCAGGTGGTTGGTGATCACTGAGTGGTTTAATTCAAGGTCGCTATTGGAGAGGTCTGCATGTTTACGACTTTTGTTAAATTTGAGAATGATGCACATTTGGCCACGTAAGTGTAGTATTGAAGGCCAAATGAATGAGTCAAGGTGAGAAAAAGAAGGTAAATGTTAAAAAGTAGTGGAAGAAGATGCAGCCTTGTAGCTCAATGCAAGAGAGGGTGTGGGTCAAACAGTGGTAGTGGTCTACGTGTAGGAGTTGTTTTCCGTCAGTGAAGAAGGATATTCACACAGTTTAGACTTGCATCAATCCTTATTTGTGGTATGTTTATTAAGGTGGTGGGAACTATTTTGTCAAATACGACTGAGGTGTCAAGGAAGAGGAGTGAGACAGTTCTGTTCCTGTCTACCTCTGCTTTGCAACCTTCCCAGCGATAAATCAGGGCTAATTCCCCTCTTATGAGGATCTGGCATCTACTTTTATGTGTAGTGTAGAAGACACTAGTATTCAGGGAACTGTTGCAGTTGCTGTAAAACCTTGTAGGCACGTATATTTTAGGCAAATGGTTTGACCTTTGTATAGTTTGCTGTGCATTTTTAAATAGCGCAAATTTGACCCGAAGGCATTGGGACGCTTTACGGGAGCACCACAAGGTCACTTTCATATTTTTTAGGCAGGGGGAGATTAAGGGCCTGATTATGAGTTTGGAGGTGCGGCGCCAGGTCCACCCTGCCGCCGCATTGTCAAACCTGTGGTCGGGCCACCCACCAGATTACGAGTATTTCTTGTTTCTGGCAGGCTTCTTTTTTTTTTTTACATTCCCACGGCGGTGCCCTAAAAATGGGCACCCTAATGGGAACGCCAAAAACAGTTCCTACATGGCATGGACTGTAAATTCCATGCCGTGCAGGAACTGGTGTGCATGCACACGGGGGCACATGTTGTGCCCCCCTGTGTGCATCCACATGGCGTGAGGCACCACAGGGCCCTGTAGGGCCCCTATTGTTTCCTCTCTGCCACGGTTTTCATGGCTGCGGAACCGCCATGAAAACCGTGGCGGAGAGAAACTCGTAATATGCTTGGCAGGACCATGGCGGTCCCGCTAAGCGTATTGTAGCCTCCTGACCACCGCAACACTGCCAGGGAACCGCGGTTCCCTGCCAGCTGCAGCGGGGCAGTAGCCGTCCGACCGTATTAATTGTAATAGGGAGGTCGGAAGACTGCCGCACCCACACGAGTCTTGCGGTCTGTGAACCGCCACACTTGTAATAGAGCCCTAAGTGATTTCCTGTGAATCACAGGATGCTGAGCTGACGCAGATACTCGAATCCACAGTTCTAAAGTCGGCAGCTCTGGACATAACGCAGCATCTGGGTGCCTTCTGGGTCAACAGTGAGTTTCCCGCAGAGGGTGTCTGATACTTGAGTTAGCTATGTATGCGTTACTTGTTTGTGAACATTGGGAAATGTTATGAGAAGTGTTTTTTCCCAGTGTTCGTGGTTGTTACAGACATTACACAATATGATTGACTGGAATCCCTCTGAAAAAAGCTGAGAAGGCAACCATTCTCTTTCAATCACATTTGATTGCAAACATCAAGATATTCATAAATGGAAAGTGGGAAAACATTACAAATAGGTTGATAAGACTAAAAAATATGCTACGCTTGTCAAAAAACTACAGGCCTAATATGCGTAATGTAGAATATGTCAAATTACTCTAATATGTATCATACATTTTAATGTCCATGTGTTTTAATAATAAATGTAATTTGTGATACTGTTCATTATATAATGAGACACCAAATGTGCGAACACATCTTTGATGTTGGAAAGATTATATGGCATGGCGGGTGCTTTAGTTAAGGTGTACCATAACTTGTGAATTTGATGTCTTCTGAGATTTTGCGGTGTTTACTATGTAAACCTTAAGTCCAATTAATATATAATACATACATAGAGACTACCTAAGGGGTAACTGTAGAATATGGTACTATTTTGACATCAATGAATTTCTATTGGCATCTTAACACATGAGGCCAAAAGCCAAGTGATTTATAAATGCTACGAGAACCCCTTGATAGAATTATAGGACCATATTACACTTATTGCCTATCTATTTTTAATATTGCATGTCTATTTTGGGGCACTGTCGGTGAAAAACTTGTTATTTTTAAAAGATGAATGTTTAATGAAACAGTAACTTAAATACAGGTTATACAGTTTCACAGTCTGTGAAAAAAACACAAAAATGATTAATTATGCAGTTAATTCATTCCTTAAAAAGATTCTGTAATAGGGCGAGGTTGTTGGAACTGTCCTCTGCAAGGTGCAGCTACCAATGGCCCTGATTGGAGTTACAAGAATCAGATTTGTTTACCTGTCATACTTAGAATGTGGACCACGAAAAAGATCAGTTTCTTGCTGTAATTATGATGTTGAAGCCCGTATTTCACTGGGACCTATGTCGTATTTCAATCCTTCACAGAGAGCAGTGAAATCATTTTTATATTTCATGAGCACCTTGGTTTTTTATAGCACTGAAAGAATATGTAGGCATGACCTACAACCACGGCAAAAGTTATTAGTTTGGCATAAATATGATTCGTAGTAGTCTCCTATGTGGTCTAATGGACCTGCTGGTGTGATACCAAAATCTAAGATCTATCACTGTTGCAGGCCCTGGGGTACGGTAAAAGGGGCATAGCAAATAGTGCCTCAGGCATTAGCCTTTAAGATCAAGTTCTCTTTAACCACAATCCCATTCCTCCTCAATTTCCCCTCCACAATCTCGATTATAGGTCCCTTGGCTGTGCTGGGCAGGGGGAAAGGATGACATTAGCATTCTCATTGCTTTAGTTATTGCTGGTGTTTACTTCAGAGGGATGTAGATAACTTGGGCGGTTGAAAATGGCCTATTCTAGCGATTTGTTGAGTGCTACTCCTTAATGTAAATGTTAATTACTCTGGATTATTAGATAGAACATGTGTGATAAGGCATTGCTAAAACACCTTGTCAGTGGTAGTAAGCGCTACATAAATGTAAATAAAATACAATATAATGTGATAATAGCCATTTGTTCTCCAGGGTGCAGAGTCGTAACCCAGCATTGTACCCTAGGAGCAGCCATGATCCCAAAGTGATCAGTCACGGCTCGCATGACTCGCGGGTGGGGGGGCGGGTCCCGCGCCGCCTCCATTTCTGGCCGGGTCCCGCTGCAGTGCTGGAACAGGAAGAAGGCAGCCTCCCTCCCCTAAGCCAATCACAACGCTACAATGGCAGCGTTATGAATGGTGCGGACAGCTCCCAGCCAGGTGCCTACGGTGAGGCCATTTTCTCTATGTAGGCTGCATGCAGCCTACATAGAGAAAGTCCAGAGTGTGCATGACTGGTTTGGTCGTCCCCAGAGGGCCGACAAAACAGTCAGGGCACTCAGAGTGGCCAAGCCACTCCTCCCCCACCCACAAACCCGCCTGCCCCCAACCAGACATACACTCCCGCCCGCCCCCAAACAGGCATACCCTGCCTTCTGCTTTCTCGCAGCGCGAGAAGCAGAAACATTAAATGGTATATGTTTCTGCTTCTCGCACTGCGAGAAAGCAGTGGGGCGACGCTCCTCCGCCCTAATGGAGGAGCTGCCCCTGAAAGGGATTTCGTAGGAGTCCGATGCTCCTGAAATCCGGAGTTGCCATATACCAAGGCTGCCTATTGTTGATTCCAACTCATGCCTCTTTCTTCCACCATCCAACACTTCCGGTAAACAGCGCTTACAACGAATGCTTTTCTCCGCATGTAATTACAACGCGGTCGTTACAACGACCGCGTTGTAACAACGCATACCATTACCCCGCAAGTCGTAACAACGACATGCGGAGGGGGCAGAAGGTGTTGGATTTAAAATCCAACACCATCCCTACTGTTGCACAGACTGGAGTTGGAATAGTAAATAAAACTATTCCAACATCCAGCGCCCCCGCCCCCCCTAGAGCAAGTCGTTGTTACGACTTGCGGGGTAATGGTATGTGTTGTAACAACGCGGTCGTTGTAACGACCGCATTGTAATTGCATGCGGAGAAAAGGCATGCGTTCTAAGGAGGCATATTCAACACTTCCTCTCTTTTTAGCACACCCTCCCTGGTTCTTTCTCATCCCTGCTTACTACTTTTGTCACTGTTTGCCTACCTTTCTCTTCATTCTTTTTCCTTTCTTTTTTCACCTGTCTCTCTTTCTCTGCATCAAAGTCTAGTGAAGAAAAATAAGCCCCAGTCCCCAATCAAGGATTACCGGAGTTCACATCTGCAGCCACCTTCACTAACTAAAGAGGCCATCCATTAGACATAACTGTATGTTACTATCTAAGATGATGTCTACTTGCACCACGAGTTCAATTGTGACATCTTTCGCCGGACAGCCCCTTAAATCACTGCTTCTAGGTTAAGTCGATGTGTCATAAATGCCTACCTATGTTTCTGGATGTGGGCATTTGATAACATATCTCACTATTACAAAGATAGAATGTACGCTCTGAGCTTCCTACTACATCTGTGTTGTTTATTTCCTCACTCCAAAATAAGCCATTTACCGTTTTTGGGGCTGAACTGGGGTGATCACTCTATTTTCCATTGATTCACTATGTCCTTGCCTTTACATTGTTTCTCTTTGCTGTGCTCAGACTTTCCAGTGTCCCCCTTTACTCTGCTCCCTTTGTGCTGGCTTATCTTTTTAAGCTGATGTGCTGTCTCTTCGATTCAAATGCATTTTTATGTGAGTATGTGTGACTTACTCTTAAGCCATCCCTCCCTTACTCTTAAGGGAAAACTTTATGATTAGGGCCTTTTGTTTTATAATGTACCTTTCATTCTTTGTCCAATAAAGCTCTCTTCTTCCACTGCCTGGCCACAAATGCACCTTCCCTTCTCTTTTTGTCACCTTGGAATATACCAAGGAAAGGAACAAGAAATGAACGTGCATAAGTACACCCTATGCACGCCATCGTGTGCCAATAGCCAGTGTGCTCTGCCAACTCTCTTTCAGCCCTGGCGTGCTCCACTGCTGCATTGGTCTTTTCTGTATCGACCAAGACCCCCTCCATTCGCCTGATATATGCTCCCTTGCCACTAATTATACTGGTGTGCTCGCATCCTGTCTATAGTGGAGCCTAGTGTACTATTCCTTCTCACTATTTTCAGTTATTGGCTTTACATTCTCCGTGTGTGCCCTCCTATGGTACCACTACTGCCAATATTTGTTTCCATTCTATCCTCCTTGCTTTTTTTCATAGTGTCCTTGCCTCATTCCCAGCCTGGCAAATTGTTTCCCAACTTGTCCAGAATTTAATATGTTTTTTCTCAGTGTTCTACATGGAGCCCTCAACCTTCTGTATGTTCAGAATGTGATATACCCCCACATTGTCCTGCTTTGATGTGGCCTTTCTTTCTTTGAGGCCATAGCTGTACCTTTCCTTCCTCTGACTCACTTGAGGTACTTTCCTTCATCCCAGCTTCACTTCACTTCCTGTCTCCCTCCGGAAGTGTTTCACTTCAGTTTGGTTTCCCTCAGCTCTGTAGCCAGCAATGGGTCTACCTTTCCCAATGTACCTCAATGTCCTATTGCCAACTTTCTAGGGAGATGAGGCTCACTGTAGAGCTCAGGTGAAGTATCACTATTAATTTGTCAGAAATAAATATCGGATTGTCAAAATAAAGATTTTAACAGAAAAAGACAATTCTGCCGTTGCCGCCCAAGAAATGGTTCTTGGTTTGAGTATGCAGTGTGTTTTTAAGGTGTGGTGGGGGAATCAGTTCTTCTATGACATTAGGAAATATGTGCAATAGAAATTAATGTAATGAAATTGGATGAATGCCAGATCTTAGGAAAAGTTATCAAATATCCTGTAAAAGGAAAAAAAAACTAATTTATAGAGTTTCACACCCTATGGCACCCAAGCGCTGGATACAGGCGTATCAGTGACACATAATAGGAGAACTAAGCTAGCATTTAATAGTTAATTACATAAAGTTATCTTATTAAGAAGCTTTGGCAGAGTGTGGAACTGAAAGGAGCTATTTAATCACTCACAATTAGGAGGACCAGGGGAGATTTATGGACCTGCAGGTGTTGACTCCCAATCTAATCTATACCACTCACAAAATAAGATCTGGGTCTTTAAGCAAGAAGAGAAAAAAGACAGGAGAAGAAACAGGGGAACACAACATATCTGATAGGGGATATTCCTTTTTAAGGACGATTTCCCTCACCCACCAAAGGTGGCATGCTTCTTCATCAGGAACATTTGAAATGGGTTGAGATAGTTTCAGCACTACTCTAGGCACATTCATCTGTTTGTGGTGTGAACCCCATGGTTTCTTTACAAAGAAGGGTACAGAACTGGTCACCAAAAGTAGCAATCTAGTGATTGCTTTACCTAATAATCTAATGTTTCCAAAGTGTACTGCACTAAAGTAGAAAGTACCTGGGCAGAGTTTGGATGTACAAGAAGATATATAATCATCCTAAAAAATATGTTTATTTATTTTACCATCATACACATCAAATAGAGTATTGCTACTGCACAACACAGGCTGAAAAGGTAGCTTCCCGAGTTGTTTGGAGATGTGAAATTTTATGGGGGGCTTCAAATAACCCAGGGGCAGGAATCCTGGGACAGGGAGGAAATCAGTCAAAGGATGATTCAGTGTATGATTCCAGAACAAACAGCAATGAGAAAAGACTTGTGTAGGGGAGTAGAATAATTCAGGAGTAGCACACAGTAGGGTAGACCGACCTAGTTGCCACTGTGCACAGAAAAACATATTTAAAGGCCCCTGACTTTGTTATGTTTATTGTAATGTTCACGTTGAAATCTTCAAGGCTGTCTGCAAGAAGCATGAGTAAATACATCCATCACTTGTGGCTGCTGAGGAAAAATACCAGCAGGGAACTCAATCAATAGTGAAATTTTTAATGTGGTGTGATAGGAATCTCATACAATTGAGTTGCGTGGGAGGGTAGCAGTAAGAAACACTTTGAAACTCTTAAATATGATTTTGAGTTATCGCAATCCCAGGGGTTCCAGTACTTACAACTAAGAAATGCTCTATACAAGTCATCAATCAATCAATCAGGGTTCTTGTAAAGGAGACTACTCACCAGGGTCTCAAGGCGCTGAGGGGGGTGGATCTGTGGTTCAGTCAAAGAGCCAGTGTCTTTGGGTCCTTCCTGAATTAAGGCGAAGATGCTGATTGCCTGAGATGTAGAGGTAGATGTAGACGATGTAGATGGCACAATGTTCTAATTTATAAAACAGATCCCGAAGGGGTTGAAATCCCCTCAGGCTCCATGAGGCCTTTGTTCACAGCAACAGCTGTGAACAAACATAGGAATGTTGATGCTCTCGGCTTCTACCAGTCATTAGAAGCCCGGAGCGCTCCATTGTCTTCAATGGAGCGCTCAACATTCCAATTTTCTAATATGCATTAACTAATCATAGGTACTGTCCTACTACTGATGGTCAAGAGGTTGTGACTTGCTTTGATGGAGCCAGATTTCACCTAGATTTAGGCATTGCTCTGCTTTAAGTTTCAGACAAACTGCATCTTAAAAAAATGGCATGCAGAATTCTGGTGCAAGTGAAAACACATGACACATGATGACACATGAATGAGGCCTGGTAAAAAATGCTTTCAGTCTAAAGTGCTTTCATGTAAAACCATGCACAATTAATTAATCATGGTTGTTTAATTGTGTTTATTCTAGATTTAACCTCACTATAGAATGTACATTTAATTTAGAAATGTGTTTTGAATTTTCAAAGTAGCATATATTGTGCTGAATTAACACGCATTTTATGGTGTAGAAAGGCTGACTTTGCTTTGGCAGGCTCAACTTACTGTGGCCTTTAGCCTTGAAGATTAGAAATGGAACGTGTGCTCTTTCCCTCCCAGCTTTCATGAAAGAACTTTTCTTATAATTTACGCCCTCTGTTTCCGTCTCTTCATGAAAGACCTTCGCATACTTTTATCTCCATGCAGTTTGTTTAAACAAAGCTTACTTCACTTCATAACATGGAGCGAAAAGTGCAAAGCACACATTTCTCTTATAATATGTATTCTCTGTTTCCACATAATTAATACTTTTTGTTGCAGAAAATGTAATTGTTTTCAGGATGTGAAATCATCTAGTACAAGACTCAAGAACTCGCCTGATTGATGACGCGTCCAGTCAGCCCATGGGGTGTCGATGTGTTCTGAAGCTCTTATTGGTCAAGCTACGAAGACCAGTCATGTGCATTTTTTATAGAAATATTGGATGAGAGGAGAGAGGTGTAGGCTGGCTCTGCTCATTTTTTTTGGCAGGACACGAGGCAGAACAGACAGTTTTTTTAAGGTTCTACGAAGCCTCAGAGAAGGGTGGGGGCCATGCCGAGCTTCTATATCAGACACAGACAGGCAGAGATGCATAGACGAGCGCAGAGAGAGCAGCTGAGAGCAGGACAGGTTTTAGATTCTTAAACTTTAAGTTTCATGCTTTGACTGACTGGCCTTGCAAAGACTTATTTGTCTTATGCATTTATTTCTCTTCATGGGAGATTTTTGCTAATTATTAATTATTGATTAGCCTTGCAAAACACACTCTAGAATTGTATTTTCTTAAAACTCTTTAAGAGTTTTCTGACTGACATAGAAACAGGTTTTCCCTTCCTTTATGGAGTGCCTTGGATGCAATCTATAATATGTTCTGTATTAATTCTATTTTTCCTATTTTTCCAATTCTGTAACCTGATTGATATTTGAATAATGAATAAAGGGTCAGAGAACCTTAACTTTTGACTAGAAAATAAAACCCTTTAAAACTACTCACAACTCTCATTATTGCCTTAAATATTATTTGCATTTGATTTTCATGTTTATGTAAAGTCTCCTGATGGATGATAACACGGTGGCAAAGCTCGATCTCTTAAGCGGTAAACTAGAGGTAAAGAGGTTTTGCATTGAGAAATTACAGTGAAATTATCGCTGGATCAGTTTCTGGTAGCAGAGGTAAGGTTAACAACATCACCAAAAGGAGCATAGTTTAGTCTAATGCCTAAATAGCGCTACAAAATAATTGCCCAAGTTAGATAAATGTCCTGATTCCAATGCTCAGAACTTGAAGACTGGCAAAGCAGTACTGGAAGGTAATGCAAGAAGGCGATTGCTGGAGTGGTGTGAGTATCAATAGGGTTGTGAAATGTTGTTAATGTGCTAGAAGGTATTTTTTTTGAAGTGTTGAAAAAATAGTAAGGGTTTTGACTGTTGGTGAAATTTTGCTCATTTTGACTTGATGGTTTTATTGATTAAATTGGTAATTTCATAGGACAGAATTATTGATTATTGATTTTAACTACATGTTTAACACTAAGAGTTAGTGTCGCGTTTTATGTTGTTTGGAAGTACAGGTACAGCGATACCTGGGAATCCTGGGAATGGAATTTAGAAGAGTGTGGTAAGGAAATCACACTGCAGAAGGTTACTCGTCTGTTGTCATAATACCTAAAAGCTACGGAGGGCTGTAGGTGTTATATTAGGGACTATATTGTATAAGAGTAGAGTGTGAGTGATAGCAAAGGGCCCACCTGTGAAACTTTGGCCTTACCCAAAAGAGGAGTATCCCTAGAGGAGTAATAGGTCCTCCCCGAGCTTAACTGAAGGGTAAACAGTGGTTTTTACTCGTAGTAAAAGGAAGTATTTTCTCTTTGAAGCAAGTGAAGAAACTATCTTGGTTTAGCGGAGCAGACAGAGTAGCGCTGTTTTATATTGTTACTAACAGAATTTTGATTAAGAAAACTCAGAAAAATATTGCTGTAAGATTGTGTGAAGGGAGGGCTAGTGGAAGGAGTGATACTGACGTCACAAAAGGCTGCGCTGGCATTGGACAAGGCAGCGGGCGTGTGGTGAGCTCTGATTGTGAAGGGAGGGTCAGTAGTAGGAGTTAAACTGACCGAAATTGAAACGGACAGCATTAAAGAAAAGAAATTGCATTAAAATATTGAGAAATGGAATTGTTTAAAGAAACTGTTGGGAAGTAAAGTGAAAAATTCGATTTTAATTGGTGATGCTCCTGAAGGAACACCTGTGCATTTTATGTCTACCAATTTGGGACAAAATTCATGTATGTGGGTTCACCAATGGTGCAAGATTACTGAAAAAGAGGGTCCTTTGAGGTTTCCAAAAGATGGTACTTTTGAATTGCAAATTATTGACAAATTAAGGGAGGTGTTATGTGAAGGAAAAACACCATCTAGAGCTGCACAATTTGAAGCTTTAAGCATGTGGGAAAAGGCAGCAAGAGACAAAGCAAGTGAGGATAAAAAGGTAAAGCACCAGCTACAGGAGAAGGGAATTAAAGATGACAAAAAGCTTCAAATAAATAATGATTATGGGGATGAAATAATGGATGCATTGTTAACTGAGTGTCCACCACCTTATGTGGTCCCCACTAAAAATACTGATAATATTGTACCAGTAAGTACTACAGTGGCTACTGCTTCTGTTGAACAGAGAGAAACACAGATTGAGAGAACTATGCAGACATTTCAGATTGACCCACTACCTGTTGATTCAGCACTGACAGTGATATCCCCAGGTGTTACTGCTTCAAATGTGACTGATTCAGTACAAATACTACAAGCTGCAGATGCACAGGCAGTGCCTAGACAAATTGTGACTGTCTTAATAAATATGGTCCCTACTCAAAAAGTTCAAAGAGCTGCAGAAGGAGTAATTATGTCAGGATTTATTTCAGAAACTCAGAATTCACAGATTATTGAACAGAAACTACCCAAGACAGTCCAAACATTGAAAGGTGGGGGAAAATGGTCTTTACAACACCCACATCCCAGGATAAAATGAATATATTTGGAGATGGGATTTTTCAAACCTGCTTTAAGGAAGCAGCAGTGATTAAAAAGATAGAGAGCATGGGGGAACAAATTAACCCAGACCCTGAAAAAGAGAGACAGCTTAATGTTTTAAATTCAACATTTGAACATGAAGAAATTAACAGTCCCTGCTGTTTAAGTCATGAAAATGTGAACCAGTGTCAGGAAAAAGAATTAATTTCCCTGAGTAAGGAAACAACTACATGTGCAGTAACTACACATGATAGACTGACTGATTTGGCTCAAAAATATGAAATTGATGTTTCAGGAAGGTTCCCATTTCAGAAAAATTTCAGGGTACATATGGATGATGAAGTAAATGAGAAAATGTGTTCTTCAGGAATGCAATTGCACATTGCAGAAATAATGAAATATATTTTCAAATGCAATGGGATTGAGAAATTAGGAGACAAGCGGGCAAGAAAACATGAGAAGAAAAAGAAACCACCAGACCTTGCAAGGAAACTGGAAAAGAAAAAGAAACCACCAGACCTTGTTGGGGAAAATAATAAACATGATGAGGGAGAAGCTTTTGCTTACTCATTGAGAGAAAAGGTGGGAGAAGTGCATGTTCATGTGCCACGGAACAAAAGTGAACTTGCAGCATTTCTGAACACATTCCCAAAATTGAGAGAAAAACTTATGCTGTGGTACCCACAAGTTGATGGATTTGTTGAAATTTTAAAAGAGTTGTGTATTAATTTGAAAATGTTCTTTGACATTGCCATGCAGACTGAATTATGGTTTGAATCTAAAGTTGCTGTGCAAGGGCCAGGTGAGGAGACAATGAAAAAGGTTTGCATGAATGCACCATCTTTTTCTGTTGTTATGGAGAAAAACATAGCAGTGAATATTTTTCTGAACGGCAAAGTGCCAGCAAAGGATGTTAATTGGGTACAGATTAAAAGAACAACACAAGAGCTAAAAGAATTGGTTCATGATTTTTGTGAAAGTGTGTGTCTAGAGTTTCCACAACACTGTGAGAAAAAATGGCCTGATGCCAGTGGCATGAGATTCTTTGTGACACAGTTGGTAATTGGTTTAATGTTCTCTGATCAGATCAGTGTGCACGTACAGCAAAAATTGGTTTGTTTACAAAGAAAGCTGATAGATGGGCTTCTGAAGGATGAAGGTTACTATAGTGCTGGACAAGGAATGAAGTAGAAAAAGTTTGAGGAAAAACCTATGATGGTACAGAGAAGGTTTGCACAGAAAAGTTTTCAGAATCAGTTCTTTGCAGGGAAAGAAAGTGAGTTACAAGGTGTTATTTCACAGGATGGAAGTAAAGGTGTTTTGGTTTGTGCAAATTCAGTAATGGATGTTGCACTGCTGGAAAAAGTGTTCTTTTGCCATCTTTGTAACTGATTTGAGCATTGGAAGAAGAAATGTAAATTTAAACCTGATGCAGCAAATGGAAATGCGCAAACACAGAGAGAAATGCAGGTGCAAAATGTGCCAGTTCAGCAAATGCAAATATCAATTCAGGAACAGGTACCAATGACAAAAGTTTTTCAAGCCCAGATGGTCCCACAAAATATGGAAAATGCTCAAATTAATTTAAATCAGTTGTCCACTGCAAATGTGAATTTTTTCCAGAAACAAAATCAGAACCCAGTTCAACAGGTTGCTGTATTTGAAAATGAGAGTTTTAACCTTAACATTTCTGAAATTACCAAGTCCATTGTGAAAACAGTGAAAGGTTCAGATTTATCCCACTTAGGAAAGAATACCAAAGTTGCAGGAGTTTTAAAAAGAGAAATTACAAACACAGTTTTAGAGAAGGTTGCAGCAAAAAGAGGCCCATTTGAGAAAAGTTATCAAGTTGTTGTTTGTGACTCAGGCCTAGCAGGAAAACAATTGTCTTGCAAAATAAACAGCACAGATTACTGTACACCAGATGATGTTAAATATCAGATTGCTGATGAGGATGTACATTTTAAAATGGCCCAACAAGAGACAGCTATAGCAGAAATGACAGCTGAAAAATTACCTTCTGATTTGAAAGAAATAATAAACACAGAAATAAGGGAGTTCACAGAGAAAGATGTCAGATTAATAAAACATGCAGAACATGCCTTATTTAAATTAGAATCAGGTGATATGTACTCAAGAACACCATTAGTTGCAGACATTTTACCCATAATTGGAGATAAACTAAGTAAAGGATTTTTGATGGAATTGATTGGAAGTTTATGTAACCTTCTGATCACAAGTTTACAGAAACTAAATGAAAAGAACAGATTAGTGCATGAGATTAGCAACATAACTTGTCTATGTTGTCCTATGGTACCGAATCCAGTCAACATATTTTTTCACATTTCATGTGCTGAAGAATGGCTTACTGGTATTGATTTTTGTCAAGTTCATGTCACAGTGCCATTGGATGAAGATAGTCAGGAGTACTGTCAAAAAGAAAATGAATGTCTGGGACACATAATTGGAAAGGGAGATAGAAAGGTGTCACCAGAGAGAGTGGAAATAATTCACCAGATGAATCCATCTCAAATTCAGAAAGAAGTCAGGATGTTTTTGGGAATGGTTACTAAACCTTTCCCTAGTGGCTAAGCCTTTACTGAGGCTGACACACAAGGATGTGTCTGATCCGCTTCCATTGGACAACAATTGCACAAAAGCATTCCTAGAGTTGAAAGAGAAAAAGTGTTGCGCCCTGGCACTAGGGATGCAAGTTTATTTAAAAGAAAATACACCAATGTGCAGAGAGAGGGAGGGCTGTGCTCTCTCAGTGCCTGTTCAAAAACATGAATGTGTTCAAAGGTCTGTGACGTATTTCCCAATGACCCTTGACCCCAACGTCACAGAAATGCCCAGCTGCCTTAATTTAGTAGCTGTGGTAAATGTCAGTCATAAAAAGAGTGAGAATATAATGATGGAATTTCCAAATACTGAAATGGTTCCTTCCTTTGTGGAGTTGTTTTGGGAAAATACTGTGACCAAGAAATGTCTAAATTCAAATGTATTTAGCATACTGCCAGCAAATGAAATTGTTTGTGATGAAACTGAACCTAAATGTCTAGGTGTCATGAATCTATGCATGAAACCAAGGTTAGACTTTAATGATGAACGTCTGATTGAGCCCAACAATGTCAATTTTGTAGATGGCCCATGTTTGAAAGGTAACAATGACACATTAGGAGCAACACATGCTGTGTTCCCTATACATTATGTTGTCAAAGCTTCATGGCTTTCAGTAGTTACCTCAGCACAAAATTCGAAATTGATTACCCTTACCATAACATGCAGTATAGCTGCTAAAATGGGAGTTACTATTGTCATGGGAGAGACAAATGCTAATTCAGTTGTACAATATTGTGTCCTGTTAGCCTATACATTTAATGGAATCTTCCCATGTGAATCTGAGAAGGATACTGTTTATCTAATGTTGATGTCAATAACTTACACTTGGAAAGAATTAAAAGAGTTACAAGAAAATGTTTCAGAGACAGAACAACAAGGTTGTATCAGAACAGATTTTGAGGAAAATGACAACTGCATAGTAGCAAATGTGTTATTGTAAAAACTGATGTCCAGGTATAAATTGCCAGTTTCTCTGAAATCAGATCATAATGAGGTCTCAAAGATGTGTGCAGAACCACAGATTGGACAAAGATTGGATTGTAGCTATCTGCCTGAAGTTTCAAGCATAATAAATCAACACAAAGACAGTACAGATTTTCACTTTGCAAAAAGACTGTGTCTCAGCATCACTGAAGTGGCTTGAATATGTACATGCAAATGCACTTGTGAAAAACACAGACGAAACACAGACGAAAAGTCTAGCCATTGCTGTGAAGGTCTGGCTGATGTGGAGCGTGCAGTTACCAGATTGCAGCTGCTACACAAGATCTGCATAATGAAAGGTGCCAAAACTTTGATCAGAGAGATGCTGTGAAATGGAAAGGCCTGTTCCAAATGATCTTGGCAAAGACTGTTGTGAAATGTGGTGGCTTTTCAAATGGGTGCATGCCTCTCATACATGAAGTGGCACTGGAAAATCAAAAAGTGGAAACTGACTCAGATGAAAGCGGTGTCAAAAGGGTGAAAGAGTCAGGTGCAGCCTCTGAAGAAGAAATTAGTGCTGTGGGCCTACGAGTGGAGGTAGAAAAAAGCTGGCTGAAGGGATATCCAAAACATCTACAGTGGTCCCTTGAAAAATAATTTGCACCCATAGCTGAAACATCTGAATCTGATCAAAGTGAAAATAAAAGTGAAAGGCTTGGATTGAAAAAGTGCAAAGAATCGATGGTGCTCTGTCAGAGTTTCTCAGCACCCGAGTGGTCAAATTGCATGGAAAAAGTGCAGAATGACACATTGAATAAACTGTGTAATGCGAGGTTTGAACTGTATGAGCCACCTTGATGGCAAGCTGGTGACAAAGAACCAAGAAATGCTGAAACAAATAACTGAGAACTGTCAAAAGCTGAAGAGAAAAGAATCTTTGAATGATGAAAGAAGAAAAGAAATGGAAAAGAGAACTGTTCTGTTGAATTTTCCCTTTTATTATTTTAGTTACTTATTTTAAGAGAAAACTAACTGTTCCAAGAAGCTACTTACAGAACTCTGCACTAAACTTTTGAGCTTGGCTATATATGATCTGATTACAGACAAAACTTGTGTTGCCTTAGAAATAGAGGTAAAATTGTTATATGTTCAGCTTTTGTAATAATAACAAATTTTAGTAGGAGTTTTTCCTTATATACCTGTGTGAAATAAGTGTGCTAATGAATAATAATTTAGGTAGAGAAAAGTATATTAGACTGAACTAATAATGAGTGTGCTATTAATCAAATGTCACCTGTGAAATTGAATAAGTGTGATAATTTACAAATCATTTGAGGTATCATGATTTGTTTATTATCAAAGGGAGTATTGATGGAGCCAGATTTCACCTAGCTTTAGGCATTGCTCTGCTTTAAGTTTCAGACAAACTGCATCTTAAAAAGAAAATGGCATGCAGAATTCTGGTGCAAGTGAAAACAGATGACACATGATGACACATGAATGAGGCCTGGTAAAAAATGTTTTCAGTCTAAAGTACTTTCATGTAAAACCATGCACAATTAATCATGGTTGTTTAATTGTGATTATTCTAGATTTAACCTCACTATAGAATGTACATTTAATTTAGAAATGTGTTTTGAACTTTCAAAGTAGCATATATTGTGCTGAATTAACACACATTTTATGGTGTAGAAAGGCTGACTTTGCTTTGGCAGGCTCAACTTACTGTGGCCTTTAGCCTTGAAGATTAGGAATGGAATGTGTGCTCTTTCCCTCCCAGCTTTCATGAAAGAACTTTTCTTATAATTTACGCCCTCTGTTTCCGTCTCTTCATGAAAGACCTGTTTGTTTAAACAAAGCTTAATTCACTTCATAACATGGAGTGAAAAGTGCAAAGCACACATTTCTCTTATAATATGTATTCTCTGTTTTCACATAATTAATACTTTTTGTTGCAGAAAATGTAATTGTTTCCAGGATGTGAAATCATCTGGTACAAGACTCAAGAACTCGCCTGATTGATGGCGTTTCCAGTCAGCCCATAGGGGGTGTCGATGTGTTCTGAAGCTCTTATTGGTCAAGCTACGAAGACCAGTCACGTGCATTTTTGATAGAAATATTGGATGAGAGGAGAGAGGTGTAGGCTGGCTCTGCTAATTTTTTTTACCAGGACACGAGGCAGACCAGACAGTTTTTTTAAGGTTATACGAAGCCTCAGAGAAGGGTGGGGGCCATGCCCAGCTTCTGTGTCAGACACAGACAGGCAGAGATGCACAGACGAGCGCAGAGAGAGCAGCTGAGAGCAGGACAGGTTTTAGATTCTTAAACTTTAAGTTTCATGCTCTGACTAACTGGCCTTGCAAAGACTTATTTGTCTTATGCATTTATTTCTCTTTATGGGAGATTTTTGCTAATTATTAATTATTGATTAGCCTTGCAAAACTCACTCTAGAATTGTATTTTCTTAAAACTCTTTAAGAGTTTTCTGACTGACATAGAAACAGGTTTTCCCTTCCTTTATGGAGTGCCTTGTATGCAATCTATAATATGTTCTGTATTAATTCTATTTTTCCTATTTTTCCAATTCTGTAACCTGATTGATATTTGAATAATGAATAAAGGGTCAGAGAACCTTAACTTTTGACTAGAAAATAAAACCCTTTAAAACTACTCAGAACTCTCATTATTGCCTTAAATATTATTTGCATTTGATTTTCATGTTTATGTAAATCTCCTGATGGATGATAACACGGTGGCAAAGGTCCATCTCCTTTAAGCGGTAAACTAGTGGTAATGAGGTTTTGCATTGAGAAATTACTGTGAAATTACCGCTGGATCAGCTTCATAACTGACATGGCCTGGAGCAGCACTCATGCCTGATATGAGGTCACAGAGTTCTTTTGCGATAACCATGATGATGCCTAATTGAGCGTGGAGACATGACTAACAAAGCTGAGTGCACCTCAGAAGCCCCGAGGTCAAGCAATCCTTTAGCCCACATTTCCCAAATAATTTGGATATTGTGCCACAGTGTCTATCCAGTAGAAGATGGACCAGGAATCATACAAAAAAGTGGCATTTAGTAAAAAACTGAAGTATAGAATGGATAGCCCCAATTTAACATATGATAGCCCTAATTTAACATAATAAACTATTGATAAAATGCCAATTGCAACAGGATGTCTGACAATGGTTTGCATACAATATGGTTTTGGATTCACTGCAATGTTAGGCAACTTACCTGAAAAAAAGTAAAGCTTGGTTTAAAGAAAAGAAACTATGAGGAAAAAGAAACAAAGGAACAGACAATACAACCTTTCTTCACTCCCCCAAAACAGAGAGGGAAGACAGTTGAGTCATAATCCACACAATGAAAAAGGAACAGGTCCCCATTACAGAGCATAGGCAAAAAAATAAAAATAAATCCATCACCCAGTCTTAATATTAACAAGCCCAGAAGGAACAAGAGAACCCATAGGATTCAAGCCCAAAAGATAGCCTCCATTACAACCACTGTAGATGATGTTTCTTAATGGGAAATTCATTCACTTTTCACTTATTGGAAAAACATTGAGAACCGACTGAGTAGTTTTTTTTCCCCCTAAGTTTTATATTGCGCGAACTTGACCCGAAATCAGGTATCAGAGCGCTTTACATGAGCACCAGTTGCGCTACATGAGGACACATTCATTTTTGTTAGGCAAAGGGAAATTAAGCGATTTGCCCAGAATCACAGGATGTTGAGCATCGTTGTCGAGACTTGAATCCGGTTGCACAGATTTGAAGTCGACCGCCCTAACCGTTAGGCTACATCCTCTCCCCAATGGGTGTGAGTGGTTGTGTGAGTGGCTGTATCAGTGAATAAGTGTATGTGTGAAGAGCTGTATGGATGAATAAGTGGGTGTGAGAGTAGCTGTATGGGTCATTGAGTGGCTGTGTGATTGGCTGTATTGTAAGTGAGTGGGTGTGTGAGTGGCTGTATGGGTGAGTCAGTGGCTGTATGGGTGGGTGAGTGGGTGTGTGAGTAGCTGTATGGGTGCCTGAGTGGGTATGTGAGTGTCTATATGAGAGACTGAGTGGCTGTGTGAGTGGCTGTATGGGTGAGTGACTGTATGTGCAAGTGGCTGTATGGGTGAGTGAGTGGCTATGTAAGTGGTTCTGTGGGTGTGTGAGTGGGTGCATGAATGGTTGTATGGGTATGTGAATGGCTCTGTTGAGAGGCTGTATGGGTGGGTGAGGGGGTGTGAGCAGCTCTATGGGTGAATAAGTGGGTGTGAATACCTGCTTGAGTGAGTGAGTGGCTGTGTGAGTGACTGTATGGGTGAGTGAGTGGCTGAGTAGGTATATGGGTAAGTGAGTGGCGATGTGAGTGGCTATAAGGGTGAGTTAATAGGTGTCTGAATGGTTCTATGGATGAGTGAGTGGGTGTGTGGGCAGTTTTATGGGTTTGTGAGTGAGTGTATGAGTGGTTGTGTGGGTATGTGAGTAGATGTGTGAGTGGTTCTGTGGATGATGTCATCAGTGATATCATCAGTGATGTCATTTGAGATGTCATCAGTGATGTCACTGACCATGCCATGTGTTATGTAATATGTGAGGGCATAAGCAGTGCATTGCTGGGGCGTAAGTTATGGTTAGCTCAGGTAACTATAACTGCTGAATTTCACTGGTTATGTACAAATTAAATCTGAGCCTAACTATAACTTCCCTGTAACTTTTGTTTTTTTCAGTGAATTTCTAAGTCTGTTTTTATTCTGTAACTTTTGTTTTTTTCAGTGAATTTCAAAGGTTGTTTTTATTCTATTTCCTAACTTTAACATTCCAGTAACCTTTGTTTTTTGAGTGACTTTCTAAGGTTTTATTTAATTCTATTCCCTAACTATGATATCCCTGTAATCTTTGATTTTTTCAGTGAATTTCTACGTTTTTTAATGTTATTTCCTAACTATGACATCCCTGTAACCGTCAGGGTTTTTTAGTGAATTTCTAAGGTTTTTTTTAATTTTATTTCCTACATGTAACCTTTGAGAGTGGGTGTGTGAGTGGCTGTATGGGTCAGTGAGTAGGTGTCTGAGTGGCTGTATGGTTGTGTGAGTGTCTGTATGGATCTGTTATTGGGTGTGTGAGTGGTTTTCTGTGTGTGTGAGTGGCTGTATGGGTTGGTGAATGGGTGTGTGAGTGGCTGTATAGGTCTGAGAATGGGTATGTTAGTATCTGTATGGGAGTAGGAGTAGGAGTAGTTTTGAGGGTGAGTGGGAGTGTGAGTGCATTTGTGAGTCGGTGATTGTGGATGTGTGAGTGGCTGTATGGATCTGTGAGTGGGTGTGTGAGTAGCTGTGTGGGTCTGTGAGTGGGTGTGTGAGTGGTTATGTGGGGGTATAAGTGGGTATATAAGTGGATGTATGAGCCTGGAAGTGGGTACGTGAGTGGCTGTGTGGGTCTATGAGTGACAGAATGGGTGTGTGAGTGAGTCTCTGAATGGATGTATCAGTGACTGTATGGGTATGTGAGTGGCTGCATGGGTCTGTGAGTATATGTGAGAGTGGCTGAATGGGTACGTGAGTGGGTGTCTGTGTGGGTGTCAGTAGCTGTCTGTGTGAGTGAATGCGCCAGAATGGAACCTCTCCAGCCCCTTTATCCAACAAGAGTCTACAGTTTTGCACAAAATGTCTAACCAACTGGAGTACTTTGTATTGGCTAATTAGTAAGTGTTACCTCGTTGGGTAAATGCCTTGTGCCCAATCTACACTACAGCTGTGTAATGGACCTCGAGGAAATGTCTCCAGTGACCTTGTGTGCATGTAATTTCGGAAATGTGATTTTTCCTCGAGGTCTTTATCCACAAATCTGTGATAACATGAATCCTTGCTAGAGAAGATGACAATACTACAAACAGGCTAATCTCCACCAAACAAGGGTACTTCCACTTAACTTTAATGAAGTAAGTGCTTCTTTGCTTAGTGGAGATGTCTTGTATTCCTCTGCTTCAAGAATGTGTCACCAAAATCAGCAGGAAATGAGCTACGGGCTTTTTGTTAAGCTGTCCATCAATGTGGAAACGGGAAGACCTTTGCATACTACTAAGGAAAATGGGCAGGGACAAACGGCCGGACCTTTCAGATAATTTTGGGCATTTGCATACTCAGGGTAATTAAAAGGGAGAACCATGGACTCTACTCTTACCAGTCATCACAGTCACTACAGATCAGATTGCGCTCCAATAGATTAATGATGCATTCATCTTCATTAAGGATTTCAGTTAATTTTCCAATGTGGAATTGCAGAGGAAACAAACTTGCTTTGCCTTCGCCAATCCCAAGAAGTTAGGATCATTTGTGCATAACGGACATGGAGATTTAACTGAGGCACCTGCTATGTATATATTTATAAGTGCTTCCCCTTGAGGTTTAATTTCTGTGAAATGAGCATCAGCGCCAGAATGGAACCTCATTTTTTCTAAGAAGAGTCCACAGATTTCCCGAAAATGTCTACCCAACTGGAGTACTTTCTACTGGTTAATAAGTAAGTGCTACCTCATTTGGGTAAATGTCTAGTGCATATTCTATACTACAGCTGCATAAAGGACTACGAGGTAATATCTCCAATGACCTTGCGCGGATGTAATTTCGGCAACGTGACTGTTCCTCGAACGTCTTAATCCACAAAACAGTGATAACATGAATTCCCTTCTATAGAAAAATACGAGAATATACAGAGGTGAATCTCCACCAAACAAGGGTATTTACTCTTACCTATATGAAGTAAGTGCTTCTTTGTTTGGTAGAGATGTTCTCATATTCTTCTGCATCAAAAATGCAGCACCAAATCAGCGGGAAATGCACGGGGGTCCTTTTGGTAAGGTGTCCATCACTGTGGGAATAGGTGGGAAGAACTTTGCATACTACTAAGGAAAATGGGGCATGGCCAAACGGCCAGAACTTGCAGATGATTTTAGGCTTTTGCATACTCGGGGTAATTAAAAGGGAGAACCATGGACTCTGCTCTCACTAGGAGATGACAAGGAAGAAACCACTCATCACAGTCATTACAGATCACATTGCTGTTCTATAGATCAATGATGCATTCACCATGTTTAAGGATTTCATTGGGAGGTGGGCCGCTCAGCCTCACCCCAGGCCGATTTCAGCCCCAGGGACCCCATTCTCCGGGGCCCGGCCTCTTGATGCTGGATGCCCTGGAGCCCACCCAGGGCACCCAGTGTGCTGCGTTGGTTACCGTGGGAGGATCCTCAATAGTCTTGTGGTCCCTGCCAGCTCCCGCCTCCAGCGGGAGCCAGCATTGCTCTCAAATGCAGGGGGCAGCCAAAAATGCTGCTTCCTGCATGTGGAAGCAACTTTTACTTCTGTTTTCCTGCCCTCTTCACAGCGGTAGGAAAACAGATGAAAAGTTCACTCCCAGCAAACGGGAGCACTTTTCCTGCTCTTGCCTGCTGGGAGCTACTGTTTGCTCTCACTTGGTGGGAGCTACCATAGCTCCCACCAAGTGACAGCAAACTACTATGTCCCGAGGGTGCGCACCTTGGGACATAGAGAGCCAGCCCTGGGGTTGGCGGACCCCAGAGCCATTAATGGCTTCAGGAGGGGGGTCGTGCTGCCCCCCTCCTTTCAATTTGCAGGGCCTGCTCTAGGGAGGTGGGGGTCACAGGGACCGAATACCGCCCACCAGGCCCCCTTTATTTTGTATTTCTGGCCCTGGGAGGTGGTGGTCACTGGGGCCCTACAGAGCCAAGGATGGGGGTCCATGTGACCCCCCTCTAATTGACTATTAAAGCCCCAGGGAGGTGGTGGTCCCCAGGGCTCCTAAGAACCTTACAAAGGGGGTCAGCACGGCCCCCATCCAACATATTAATCAAGCCCCAGGGATGTGGTGATCCCCGGGGCTCTTAGGAGCCCCACATATGTTAATCAGCAATGCCTTCAGGACCTGGCCCACCCAGGAGCTAAAATACAAACAGGCGTGGGAAACTGCACTTGCTTTTTAAAAAAAACTTCGCAGGGATTTGCAAACCTTTGAGATTTTTGCTGCAAAGATTTAAAAAATGCTTTGTAGCCCTGGCTGGGTCCCTGGGGGACCCCACCACCAGGCCAAGGGGGTCACGGTATTCCTTCACTGCTCCCTTCTCTTTTGTTTAACGTTTTTGACCGGGACTCGGCTGAGTCCGAGTCCCAAGATGGCTGTTAACACTTCCTGCCAATCAGATCTATATATATATATATATATACATATATATATATATATACATACATACATATATATATATATATATATATCAGTTTGACAAATCTTCCCAAACCTTTCCCCAAAAGGTCTCATCCACCTCAGCTCCTTTCCGAAATGTTTTTGGGTGATCCGTCACGCGTGATCCGTCACGCGTGGGGCCGAGAAAAAGGAGGAGTCCCAAAATGTGTTTTCCATATTCATTCATCTATAGGACATTTACACACATCTACAGCCCATGCAGCTGAATGGATTTACACCAAATTTGGCAGAAAGCTAGATCCTGTTAATTCTCACCTGTGTTTCCGCATGAGCGATAGGAAAGACGACAGAGTGAAGTCCCTACTTCCTCCCTACACTGGGCTGCCCAAACAATGTCCAAGCCAGTCGAGGTGATATGGGGGAAGAGGGGAAGGGAAGAGAAAAGACATGTCTCACAGAGTCAACACAGGGAGGTATGAGCTGTCTAAGGTATCTTTTCCGGCATATAAGAAAAAGACACGGAATGTAAACATATGTGTTGCACCTTTCTAAAGAAGTACAAAGCTACCAATACTAAATGCTATTCACTCTACTAATTAGTGACTACCTGTGTGATTCCCCTCTTCCAAAATCAAGGTAAATTACTGCATATACAGGAATAGTATGCAATCTATAGAAATGGAAATAAAAGGGAACATAAGTTTACTTTGCACCTAATATGTAAGAGTGTGATATGTAAAGAAATGTTAAAGCTAAACATACCTAAAAGGCATTTTGCAAAATGCGTTACATGAAAGCCCCATAAAAATACAGCAATATCCAAATACTGGAAAAAAGGAGAACACAATAGCAACTTGTAATCTCCTAGTAAATCAAAAAGAAAAGTAGCACAAAAATAGTGTTGGGCTTATATGTTTTCACAGCTGCTATATTAATATTGCAGAAACTGATAACCAATCTATAGTCTTTCTTTCTCCATAGCTACTGCCAGTTTTACTCTGGGAAAAGAACAGGATCTCCAAAAGCCATCAGGGCACTTAGTCAGATAAGTATACACTTGAAACTTCTTAGAATGCTAGCGCTAAGCATGTTACCGCCTTTGTTAGTGGACAAAGGTACTTTAAATGTTCTTGTCCTTGATTATCTCCACAGGTATTCTAGGAATGGCGTCCATCAAGAATCCGAAGCAAATTCCCACAGCAAATTAGAAAAAGGAGCCGACGAACAGCAGCCCACTGAGAACGACAAATGCTGTGTCTGTGAACCCAGAAGCAGAAAGGTGAGTGACTCAAAGGCAGAAGAATGCACACACGTCAACTAGAACGCAAAACGGTCTTCCGCCCGGGAAGCTCGCTATATACTGGTGATGCTCCGCCCCGCTACAGACTTGGCCGGGAGCGGAGCAGGTCCGACAGATCTTGGTCCACAAAGCGTGCTTTTTTGTGATTTGGTGTATATCCCTTCAGCAGTTTTTGAACAACAAATGCTCAAAAAAAATTATATTTCACACAGTGGAGGATCCGCAGACCTGACAGTTCTCAGGCCCAAATTTTATTGGCTGCCACCATTTCAATAACGATGTGACGGTAGCCATCTTAGGACTCAGGACTCTGTCCTGAGTCCTGAAAAAAAGATTAATAAAATGTATAGAGGGGCAGGGTAGGTGTACCCTAGCCCCCTAGGCCTGGTGGCCTACTGAAGAAAATTACTACCCGGGATAAGCCACTGGCCGAGGGGTGGCTTTAAACAGATTTCAGGCAGGATGGAGCGCAGCTCTTCTCGCCAAGCCAGTAGGAAGAGCATGCACAGTTTGGGGTTGGCTGCCAGCGGATTGGGTGCAGGGCCGGTGTTCAACGCCATGCCACACACCCACACCATACACCCATGCCACACACGGCCAAAGGCTGCCACGTGGTCCGTATCTCACTTTTTTCAATTCCGTACCATTTACTGGTTCATGCTGATTCTGCCTTAAATGTGGTACAGTCCGATCTTGTTTCTACTGTTATGTCTTTCTTTTTGCCCCATTCCTCAGGGCATTTTTTAAAAAAGAGAGGGGGAGCTTGGCCTTCCTCCACGAGACACTAAGGGCCCCAGGGACCCCATACCCCAGGGCCTTTCTTATTTATTAAGGGGAGAGAGTGCACGGTCCCCCTTCACCAGGCCAATGGTGGCCTTTTGGACCCCATCCACAGGGGCCTTTCCTTTTTCGTGGGGTGGGGTGGGGTGTGGCCCCTCTCCCTGAGCTAAGAGGAAGTGATTGCATGGTTTGGGGTTGGTTGCCCAAGGGTTGGCTGCAGGGCCCTGCAACAGGCCAGGTCATGCGTCCAACCCCACACCAGACACAGTCAAAGGTTGCCACCTGGTCTGCATCTCACTTTTTCCAATTCCTTACTGCTTTCTGGCTCATGCTGATTCTGCCTTAAATGTGGGACACTCCAATCTCCTTTCTACTGTTGTGTCTTTCTTTTTGCCCTTGTCCTCCTTTGGCTGAGGAGTACCCCAAGCAATTGCCAGTGGTTAGGCAAATTGTAAGCATTCCTTTCATCACATGTTGTGTGTTTGATGTACTACCCTGAGTGGCAAGGGTATGCCAATACATGGATCCCAGGCTCACTGTGCCATTGGAACCAAGCTACACCCGATGGACAAGCCCCAGTCAAGGCAAAACCAGTCTTGGGTTGCTTGTGTTCTGGTTCAGGAAGAAACTGGCCTGGAAGTTCAGGCTAGACCGTTCCTATTGGAGCAGGGTCAAGACTGATTTGCATATGGCTGGGTTCAAACAGAGGTGGCATGGCGGACAGCAGAACGATGGGTTGAAATGCTACCCAAACTATGTCCAGTGGCTAGTAAATAGTAAGCATTCCTTCCATCACCTTTTGTGTGTTTGATATACATTCCGAAGTGGCAAGAGTATGCCCAGACGTGGGTCCATGCTTACTGTGCTACTGAACTCAAGCTACACCCGGCTGATGCGCCCCTATCAGGTGAAACTGGTCTTGGGTTGCTTGTGTTACGGTTCAGGGAGGACCTGGCCTGGGAGTTCGGGCTGGGCTGCTCCTATTAGAGCAGGGTCAAGACTGATTTGCATACGGTTGGGTCCAAACTGAGGTGGCATGGTGAGCAAAATAACAATGGGTTGGAATGCTATGCCAAAAGATTGCCAGTAGTTAGACAAATTGCAAGCAAACCGCCCTTCACCTTTTGTGTGTTTGATGTAAGCTCAAATAGCCACAGAAATATAAGGGAAAAAAACAAACTGCCATGTATGTTTTTTTCTAACTCTTTTGTTGTGATCAAGCTCAATTTCTCGCTTATTGAAACAAGGGGAAGTGAAACTGGACACTTGAACATGACCTTCAGTAAAGAGCCCAAATAAAGGAAGGGGAGTACCATGAGGTCCCTATGGAGAGAGACAGAGGGAGGGCTGCGGTGCTGAGCTAATTTTTCGAAACCTCCTGGTGAGCTCAGCTCCAGCTCCCACTTCCCTTCTCGTGTAACTGGAAAGAGCAAAATGGAGGGATGTGTTGGGAGAGGGGTTTCTTGGGAGGATTTATCCCAGATACATTGGATAGATGGACCGAGAGCCATCAGCCATGGGATGCTCGCTGAGCGGACCTATAACCGTAGGTATTATAGCCAGCAAAGGGAGCATTCTGATCCCAAAACACCCAATCTGAGTGCTAATGAAGATTACTGGTAAATAATGTGATCATGATCAAAAAGGTTTTATCTGGGTAACACTCAACCCAAGGTTATCATCCTTCTCATATCAGGCGCCCTTTCCATATCTTCAGTGATCAGTAACACCACATGCTCTATTAGAGCAGTCTCAAAAGTGTTCCTGATAGGCGCTTTGGGATTTTGCCCTATTAGTTTGCTTAAACCATTTGAAGTGGTTTTCTTGTTCTCAATCTCATTAAAATTCTCTCTCAGTTCTTCTTGATTGTGGTAATTATCACCGAAACATTAAAGGTTATTACTAAATGCAAAGTGATGCGAAGGTTGACTTCATCTCGTTTCTATTAGCAATCAGTGGTGCAAATGTTATTTACTTAACCCTTTATTAAACGTAAAGTGAGCGTTTTCTCTTTTCCAGCCCTGCATATTATTAAAAACACTAACTGCTATGCCATTTTCATGTGACATTTGAAGTTAGATTTATTATGTGAGTTGAGGTGTTCAATTCTCAGAAGACCTGCTTTGCCAATTCTCTTCCCTCTGCCTCACTTTTGTACTATCTGATACCATTAATACACATCATTGCTTCATCTGCGCTTGAAGGTGTAATAAGGTAAATGTTTGTCCTGATTCAATCAGTTTGAATGGGGATTTTTCCGGTTTTAAAAATCTGACTCACAAAGTGTGGTTGTTTGTCTGTCTTCAAAAATAAATGTGATACCTGCCTCTGCTACGTGCACAGGAGGACTTTCTGTGGGTTCTAGGAGAAAGCATTGAATGAAAGAACACTGACGTAAAATATCAAAACTTTTTACAGCAACATTTTTTTTTAATTTTCAATGACTTCTGGTGTTGGATTTTATCTGCTCCCTCCCACCCACCGTGATTACTTTAATGTTGGTAGCTCTCCCACCCTGTTTCCTAATGCCATCCCTATTTTGTTTTTTAACAGTGAGATTTTGCTATTTTATTCACAGGTTTGTTTTGTGCTTCTTGCACTATTTTTGTACTTGTCCTGGTCAACTGCGATTTGTTCAAAAAATAAAGGGAAACTTTGAAAATAATGTTATAGTGTCGATGCTGTGCATTTTCAGCCTGTTATCAGGCAGAAATGATCCTGCAATAATAATTATGATGTGTTTTTCAAATACGGCTTTACTCCTGCCTTTTGCCATTTTATAGTCCTGTACATTCGGACAGATTTAGAATGTTTGTCCTTCCTCCAGACTCTGCAATCGCTCCTGTTTCCCCACCCCCATAAACCACATACTCTAAAACTGTCTTAAGAAACCGACATTCTGCAGCCTCAGGTTATGCATCCTGTTTGAGAAGCTACTATGCCAAACAAGTGTCGAGCTTCGTGGTCGAGATAGGTCAGGTCCAATGGGTCACATATGATACTTTGGCAGTCCAAGCGCCGGCCACTGTATCACACCACATAGGCAACACCTCTAGGTTACATCGAACAGAGACGTAGAGGGGAATATTCACAAGAAGATGTCGGGGCACGGAGCTGCGCCAGATTTAGCAGCGCCGAGCTCCGACAGGCATGCGCCGTATTCACTAGAATTGAGCGTACTCCTGTGTTTCTCTAGCACCAGATCAGGCTCCCTGCCGCCATTTTGCATGGGTGCCTGCGCTGCAGGGGCGATTGTTTATGTGCAGGAAGGAACACCTTCCTGAACATAAACAATCAATAATGGCGATTTGCACCTTCTATGTATGCTGCAGAATGCAGCACACATGGAAAGAGCAAAAAACGAGGAGAAATTAATAATTTCTCCTCATTGCGCCATTCTAATGCCTGGTATTCCATGGCGTTAGTTTGTGACGCTACCTCAGCCTTGCAAAACTGTGGCAGCGTCAAAAAGCAATGTGGGTTGCGTGGAATGCCCACAGCAACACCCACTGCACGCCCCTTTGCCACAGAAGAGTGCGGCGGAAAGGTGCATATTTACAAGGTGGCGTTAAGTCGCGTAAAGTGGCTTTGCGGCATCATGTAAATATGGAAAATGGATTGCACCACCAGAGCATCAAAAAAAAGTGACACTTCGGTGGCGCTGAGGGCTTGTAAATATGCCCTAGAGATTTTGGGGAAAGGATGTATAGCTCCTGGTTCTCCAGACATTGGCGGACTTAACGACGGCAGTGTAACCAGAGTTAGCTCTAAAGGGAAAGCAGCTCAGTACACCTTTGCTGAAAAGACTTCCTTGATTGCTCCCAGCTTTCGCTCCAGTAGATTTTGTCACCCAACTTTTCATTCCCTCACCTTTGATGCTTTCCTCCCTCTCCCAATTCCCATGTATGCTGACGTCCTTGTTAGAGTATGCTCCTTCATAGCTGTTCTTTCCTTCTTGTGTTGCAACTGTTCTGTTCACTAAGGTTTTGTCTGCTACCCCAGCTTCATAGGTGCCATGCCTGGATCCTAGTCAGTTTGGAATTTGCTAAAGGATTCCACCACGCGGAGTGTGGCAAGTTATTTACTCTTACCACACTGCTAAAATGAACGTGTAAAAGCTATTGGTTCGGTATATTACGTTTCGGTTATGTTTTGTGTAAAGTCCTCCTTGTTCCTGCGCATTCTTCAACCGTCAAACGAGAAGAGGTGGAGCTCTGTACTAAAATAGAGACAGGCTCCAGTGTGTCTCCTTTGACCTGTTTCCCCAAACTCTAGTATCGTAGTGTTACCATATAACGCGGGCCTGGATGATGGAATCACAGGGATAATCTATGGGTCCACTTCCTGGTCTTGTAAGCACCTGATAAGAAAAGACTAATTTAGGAAATCAACTTTACTCGCAACACCAGACTGTGACCTTCACAGTCCTGCTCTATAACAAAGAACTTCCATTTTCTCCAGCATAGTTTCATCCCCCTGGTCCAAGAATATTAAAGGTCATTAGACCAGCATATGCAAACCATCATTTGAATTCCATAAGGTACCCCTTTCACGTGGTTTGAACTCTCATTCTGACCAGCGTTTTCTATACCATGGGCATTTGTTAGAGCAATTTTCTGGCTCCTTGAGCAAGAAGCGCAATGGCCTCAAAAACTGTTCCTTCAGAAGGAGACACCCTTGAGAAAATTCTCAAAGTGACTGACAGGTCCACAGTCTCACCTTAAGGTCCATTTATTGTTAAACAGCACGGCCTACTACATACTCTACTATCAATCTGTTTTCAACCTGAAAATAAGAAGAACTTCCTGTTGGTGTAAAATCGAGATTTTCCTAATGGTTGACAAGAAAATCAAGATTTTGTTTAAGAGCACCAGTATCATTTAATTTACTTCTTCTACCAATTATATTGGTTAAAGCAGATCGGATGTCCTGATGTTCAGTTGTATGTTTATTTCTGTGAAATGATGATTTCCTATTTGATTACTATTTGATAGATTGTAAATTTGACTTTTAGTTACTTGTTTAACCGCCACAGCATCTATTTTTTCAAAGGTGCAGGCACCTTTCAAAGCATGCTTATTTTACCACAAGTCAGCCTCAAGTTCTACTCATTCCTTCAGCTGACAAGAAAAAAGGGTTCCATGATGCAGTCAGGTGTTTTTGTATAAAGGGTCATAGGCATTGGACAGCTTTAGGTTGTCATTTTTTTATATAATACTGCTGAGAGTGGGGCGTTAGAGATGTTATGCAAATAATATCTGTTAGACCTGGTATCCTTGGTGTGGTTTCCCTAGACTTTTTTGCTTTCTGACCTCCTGTTTTGCTGACTTCATTTTTGCTGGCTTTAGGACTCTGGGCACTTTACCACTGCTAACTGGTGCTAAAGTGCATGGTCTCTCTGCTTTAAACATGTTAACATTGGCTTCTCCTCAATTGGTATAGGTAATGTATTTATAAGTCCCTAGTAAAGTGCAATACATGTGCCCAGGGTCTGTACATTAAATGCGACTACTGGGCCTGCAACAGTGATTGCGCCACCCACTTCAATAGCCCTTTAAACATGCCTCAGGCCTGCCATTGCAGAGCTTGTGTGTGCAGTTTTAAACTGCCATGTCGACCTTGCAAGTTAAGCCTCTTGCCAGGCCCAAACCTTCCTTTTTAACACATACAAGGGTTGTATGACGTTACAACGCATACCATTACAACGCATGCTTTTACAACACGGGCATGACAACGTAAACACCACTGCAACCCATAGAGTAACATAATAACTACCATTACAACGCATACCATTACAACATATACCATTACAACGCATACCATTACAACGCAATTATAGTAAACATAAAAATAGTGTTTATCAGCTTCTTGTAATTTTTGTAAAAAACTGTAACAATTCATTTTGAGATAGCAGTAAGAAAACGAATTTGAGAATGAACATTTACTGTACTTAACAAGGTTTAAAAAACCTAATCAATATACCACTGATAGAAAAAGAAGCAGATACATTACAAAAAGAATTTTTCAGGTGTCCTTTCTCTATTTTTACTAAATCTCTGTATTCAGTGACCTACCAAAATGGCTGCGATTCTAAATATGAAAGAAAAAAACTGTGTTTCTAAACATTACGTATTAAATATAGTTTCAGTCAGAATTAGGATCACAATTAAAAACGCAATCAAAATCATATTTTGTTTTAACTTAGCATTCAACACACAAAAACGTATAAATTGAGCCGTCCAGCATTTTGTGCTCAGTGGATCACTGACTTCCTTGGTGTCTACACCCATCGGAGCACGGAGAACAAAAAAAGACAGATTGCTGTTGAACACTGCCACATACAGATCCAGTAAGTAAAACAGTTACAAGAAACACACATAGAGATAAAACCCCTAAACATTTGGTAATAATTTATTTTTTTTAAATCCAAAGACTTGTGCCTGACTCTTTACAGAACACCCACAAAAGTAAGTCTATGTTATACATATCGATTGGTATAAAAGTATGCCAGGGGCTGTCATTTACAAAATTAGTGCTCAGAATTTACCTCAGGGCAGATGCTGGAAAGTGAAGGCAAGCAAAATTACTGATCCAACTCTGACAAGAGTTTGCCTCAGGGAAGGTGCTGGATGGTGGTGGGGGGCAAAATTACTATTCCTACTCCGACAGGTGTTTGCCTCCGAGAAGGTGCTGAATGGTGATGGAGGGTTAAAATTACTATTCCTACTCCGACAGGTGTTTGCCTCAGGAAGGTCCTGGATGGTGGTGAAGGGTTAAAATTACTATTCCTACTCCGACAAGTATTTGCCTCAGGGAAGGTGCTGGATGGTGGTGGGGGTTTTAAAATACTATTCCTACTCTGACAGGTGTTTGCCTCAGGGAAGGTGCTGGATGGTGGAGGAGGGGTAAAATTACTATTCCTACTCCGACAGGTGTTTGCCTCAGGGAAGGTGCTGGATGGTGGTAGGGGGTTAAAAATACAATTTCTACTCCAACAGGTGTTTGCCTCAGGGAAGTTGGTGGAGGGTTAAAATTACTATTCGCACACCGACAGGTGTTTGCCTCAGGGAAGGTGGTGGGGGGCAAAGGTAATGTTCCTATTCTGACAGATGTTTGCCTCAGGGAAGGTGCTGGATGGTGGTGGAGGGTTAAAATGACTATTCCTACTCTGACAGGTGTTTGCCTCAGGGAAGGTGCTGGATGGTGGTGGGGGGGGGGCAAAATTACTATTCCTGCTCTGAAAGGTGTTTGCCTCAGGGAAGATGCTTGATGGTGGTGGGGGGAAAAATTAGAATTCCTACTCTGATACGTGTTTGCCTCAGGGAAGGTGCTTGATGGTGGTGGGGGCAAAATTAGTATTCCTATTCTGACAAGTGTTTGCCTCAGGGAAGGTGCTGGATGGTGGTAGGGGGCAAAATTACTATACCTACTCTGTCAAGTGTTTAACACACTAAAGTACAAGTAGCCCTATGGGTGCTGTACTGAAAGAAAGTGTACGACTGTACTTAAATATATATTTTTTTAAAGCAGGAACAGTAAATAATACTCACATTATCCTTTCTGTACCAGAACTGTGAATTCTTACCTTTGAAAAAAAAAGGTTCTAATACCACAGCACAACAGAAAACAAACGATCCCAAGAGTTTATGAATAGTGAAATAGCTCAACAGGTAAAATCATTTTATACAAGAAACTGATTAATTCCATAAAGTGTTAAAATCTGCAGCAATTTAAGAATGGAAATGTAAAATCACTCGACGCAATCTCACTAAACAAAATAAAAACATATATCTGAGTAAATGGAGTATGTAAAAATTAACCACAGAAAAAGACATCGTCTCTTTTACAGGTGTAATGCAAACCATTCATCCGTCGGAAAAAAAAGAAAAAAATAATATGCATCCATGTCTTCTTTACATTGCTCTACAGATCATTACATATCACACCACCAGTCTGGAGGAACACATCCTCACCATCAGAAGTTGCTGATCACACAGGCCAACCCATTGAAGGTAAAATTGAACAAAAACACAATTATCACCAATAATATCTTTCTTTACACAGGTTTCAAGTCAAAATAAATATGATTCCAAACATAACATTTCCTAACGAATATAAACTTTATTATCAATACAAAATATAGAATGTCATATAAATTATTTCTAAACATTTTCCCTTGCAGGATAATATTCAAACGCACATTTATAAACCAAATCATGAACACATATTTGTTGTGTTTTCCTTTCTTATACAGATCAAGCCATACCACACCACCTATCTGGAGGAACACAATCTCCACAATTCAGAAAACCCACACCCACCACCTATCTGGAAGAACATAATCTCCACAAATTTGAAATTCCACACCATCACCTTCGAAAGTTACTTTTCACAGAACAGAGAAACCCATTTAAGGTAACATACGATCAAAACTCAATTATAACCCAAAATAAAAAAAAAATCACAGGTATCAACCAAAAAACAACTCAAAGCAAACATAGCTAAACCTAAAAAATATAACCATTGTTATCAAAAAGAAATGTGGACTGTGAAATAAGTAATTAAAAAACATTTTCCCTTGCAGGTAAAATTTTAAAAAACACATTCATATACCAATTCACTAAAAAAAAAATGGTATCTTTTTTTTCTTTCTACCTGCAAATAACGAATGGCAGCAAGAAATCAAACAAACTATATCAAGTCAAGAAGGGGAAACAGTCTACTGAGTGACAGTGGCTACCTTTATTGTAAGGAGAGATTAAGTGAACCCAGGAGTCATTGGAACTGTGTGCAGTATTATGCATCCCATTGCACAGGCACATTGTTTAATCTTGGTGACACTGTTGAAAAAACATCTGAGCATAGCCACTCTGCCTCTGCAATGGAGATTGAAATTCAACAAAATATTGAACAAATGAAAACTCTTGCATCCACCTCCAATGACCATTGTGGCTCAGTTTTGAGGGAGGTTTCCCAAAACATACCTATGCATGTAGCTAGTTCTATGCCTACTATTCCTAATCTAGGTCGTATGATGGACGAGACAAAAACAGGCAAGTAACCCTCAACGTGCAACACCTCAAACCTACTCAGAAATCAACATCCCTGAAGAATTGACAGTAACCTTTACAAACTAATCTTTCCTTTTGCATGACAACAAAAACCCTCTAAAACGAATACTAATTTTTAGCAACCCCCGTAACCTTGCTAAACTGGCGAATAGTGATATTTGGATGATGGATGGCACCTTTAAGTCCACCCCCCATCCCTTCAATTCCTTCAGCCAAATATAGACTATTCATGCCAACATTAAGAACACCACTGTTCCTTTAGTGTACAGTTTACTGCCTGATAAGCAAGCATCAACCTACACTGAATATTTGTCTAATAAAAACTAAAACTCTAAATAAAAGTCCTAAAAAAGTGATTATTGATTTTGAATTATCTGTGATTAATACCAGTACTAAATTATACCCAGAAACACAAATTCAAGGATGTGTTTTCCACTTTTCACAGGCATATTGGTGAAAAATACAAAAAACATACTTAGTTGAAGACTACATATCAGACAGTGAACTACAATATCAATTGAAGAAACTAACAGCCTTACGCTAAGTGCCACCTAACAGTGTAGCTGGATATTTAACATCAATTCCTGAATCTGACTACTTTACACAAAACAATGAGAAATCAGGTCCCTTACTAAATTATTTTGAAGACATATGGATTGGCCATCTAAGCAGGTTGGGTCGCAGGAGGAAGCCAATGTTCCCAATTGAGTGCTGGAATTGTTATGTGACCTGCTTAGAGGGTGGCGCGAAGACTAATAAGGCCATTGAGTGATGGCACAACTACTTCAGCAAATCCATCGGAAAAACCCACCCAAACTTCTATCATTTTTTGGAAACCTTGAAGAAGGAGCAAAGTTACCAAGAAATCAGAATAGCGCAATCTTTAACAGGCAGTCTGACTGTATCTCCCAAAAAATTAAAGAAATGCCAGAACGACTATTGGCTCAAATGCAACAGTTTACGTTGGCAGTGGCTTCAGACTACCTGGAAAGTATTGCAAGCATACTATGGGGTCGATTCCGATCTCGGTCGGAGGCGCACCTAACACCATTCGGTCGGGAAAAAAGCCATGCGAATGCCTGTTTCCCGACCGATCCGCACATTAATCCGAACGAACAAGTACGATGCGCACAACAGCACATATTCCGACCCAGTCGTACTCACCCAATCCAGGTCCTGTTCCCCGACCGAGCCGGATCCGTAAACGCAGAATCGAGTCGCCCGGAAGCCAAAATGCAGCCCCGTCCGGCCGGACAAGTACGATGCGCTTCCCGTACGCGCCGAACCCGTCGCTACGCACGGCACGTCAAAGCATCCGGGAGAGGCGCACATAAGCTCCGATTCGCGCCACAACACGATCCACGGCTACGAGACGAACACGCCAGCGACGAGGACGAGGCAAAGCAACGACAAAGACGAACGAGACGAACCAACCATGAATCCCATCGTTCCGATCCTACCAATATTCTACATCTACTACCGGAACAGGCACGGACGCGTACGGCGCAGAAGGTAAGCCAGACACCAACCACAAAAACAAACTACACGTACCCGACATATCACACACACACAGAGGGATGCAGAAATTACTTACACCAGCAACAGCAGCACCATAGGGGCGGGATGCCCATCACCAATGCCACATATACACATAGGGGCCCGGATGCCTGTCACTACTACCACCTCTACCCATGGGGGCTGGATGCCTGTCACTACTACCACCCTTACCCAGGGGGTGCCAGATGCCTACCACTACTACCACCTCTACCCAGGGGGTGCCAGATGCCCAACACTACTACCACCCTTACCCAGGGGTGCCAGATGCCTACCACTACTACCACCTCTACCCAGGGGTGCCAGATGCCTACCACTACTACCATCTCTACCCAGGGGTGCCAGATGCCTACCACTACTACCACCTCTACCCAGGGGTGCCAGATGCCTACCACTACTACCACCTCTACCCAGGGGTGCCAGCTGCCTACCACTACTACCACCCTTACCCATGGGGGGCTGGATGCCTGTCACTACTACCACCTCTACCCAGGGGGTGCCAGATGCCTACCACTACTACCACCCTTACCCATGGGGGGCTGGATGCCTGTCACTACTACCACCCTTACCCATGGGGGGCTGGATGCCTACCACTACTACCACCTCTACCCAGGGGGTGCCAGATGCCCACCACTACTACCACCTCTACCCAGGGGGTGCCAGATGCCTACCACTACTACCACCTCTACCCAGGGGGTGCCAGATACCTACCACTACTACCACCCTTACCCATGGGGGGCTGGATGCCTGTCACTACTACCACCTCTACCCAGGGGGTGCCAGATGCCTACCACTACTACCATCTCTACCCAGGGGGTGCCAGATGCCTACCACTACTACCACCTTACCCATGGGGGGCTGGATCCCTGTCACTACTACCACCCTTACCCATGGGGGGCTGGATGCCTCTCACTACTACCACCCTTACCCATGGGGGGCTGGATGCCTACCACTACTACCACCTCTACCCAGGGGGTGCCAGATGCCCACCACTAGTACCACCACTACCCAGGGAGTGCCAGATGCCTACCACTACTACCACCTCTACCCAGGGGGTGCCAGATGCCTACCACTACTACCACCTCTACCCAGGGGGTGCCAGATGCCTACCACTACTACCACCCTTACCCATGGGGGGCTGGATGCCTGTCACTACTACCACCTCTAACCAGGGGGTGCCAGATGCCTACCACTACTACCATCTCTACCCAGGGGGTGCCAGATGCCTACCACTACTACCACCCTTACCCATGGGGGGCTGGATGCCTGTCACTACTACCACCCTTACCCATGGGGGGCTGGATGCCTGTCACTACTACCACCTCTACCCAGAGGGTGCCAGATGCCTACCACTACTACCACCCTTACCCATGGGGGGCTGGATGCCTGTCACTACTACCACCTCTACCCAGGGGGTGCCAGATGCCTTCCACTACTACCATCTCTACCCAGGGGGTGCCAGATGCCTACCACTACTACCACCTCTACCCAGGGGGTGCCAGATGCCTACCACTACTACCACCTCTACCCAGGGGGTGCCAGATGCCTACCACTACTACCACCTATACCCAGGGGGTGCCAGATGCCTACCACTACTACCACCCTTACCCAGGGGGGCGGGATGCCTGTCACTACTACCACCCTTACCCATGGGGGGCTGGATGCCTGTCACTACTACCACCTCTACCGAGGGGGTGCCAGATGCCTACCACTACTACCACCTCTACCCAGGGGGTGCCAGATGCCTACCACTACTACCACCCTTACCCATGGGGGGCTGGATGCCTGTCACTACTACCACCCTTACCCATGGGGGGCTGGATGCCTGTCACTACTACCACCTCTACCCAGGGGGTGCCAGATGCCTACCACTACTACCACCCTTACCCATGGGGGGCTGGATGCCTGTCACTACTACCACCCTTACCCATGGGGGGCTGGATGCCTACCACTACTACCACCTCTACCCAGGGGGTGCCAGATGCCTACCACTACTACCACCTCTACCCAGGGGGTGCCAGATGCCTACCACTACTACCACCTCTACCCAGGGGGTGCCAGATGCCTACCACTACTACCACCCCTACCCATGGGGGGTGCCAGATGCCTACCACCAACAACACCCCCACTCACAGGATGGCTAATACACGACACCACAAGCACACACCAACATAAAGACTGCAACATAAAGACATCCCCCCCAACACCATGACAAGCGTGTGTAGACTGTGTCAAATGCCTACAACACTGAACATGACTTTGAACCTACAATGTGACCCCCTATCACATGTGCCACACATAAATGTGTGTGGCCCCCACAATGCAAGCAGGCCATGACCATTGTGGCAATGGGGTCCAAACCCCCATCATCACAGTGACCAAAATGTAAGTGTGGGGTCCATAGCTGAAGCACATCTTGAACATTGTGGCAATGGAGTCCAAACCCCCATCATCACAGTGACCAAAATGTAAGTGTCGACAAAGAAAAAGCTGCAAGGGCCAAACTGCATGGATGATTCCTGGTCACAGAACAACAAACACATCAGTGGCAAAGTAGTGCTTGTGTCCCATAGCAACATAGATTGGGGGAGGCAAACAGTGCAGTGCAAATAAGACATACCTTTGGCCATGTGCAGACAAACATCACCCATGGGGGCTGACACTGTCAACATTCATCAATGACACAATGACAGAAGTGACCATCAGAATGCAGACCCACATATTTGCACCAATGGGCACACAAATGCAGATACCCTGTGGAGACTGTAGATGTCAGGTGAACAGATACCATACCATGGCAGCAATGGGACACACAAACAATGATCATTGTGCTGACTGATGACCTAGGAGTCCCAGGGACAGCAGGGGAAACACACCAAACAACATACAGACAATGGCACACTAAAGATATGCCAATGCAGTGGTGCAGATGCACAAACACAAACAGGCAGACCCACACTGCACATCAAACACATCAGGTGAGGGGGGTACCAGTGTCCCCAGGCAACCACACAACACATGAGGAGGCCTGAATACCAATTACACAGATGTGCATACAGTGCCACACAAAGGCAACTCATGGATCCAAATCCCCTATGTGGGCAATCAGGCATTGTCAGATGAGAGGGAGCACAAATCACACATGTCACACAAGCATGTAGGAACAGCAACTGACACAGCAAGACACAGACACACCACAGCACTACCCCCAGGGCCCCCACAATGTGGTGAGCCTGGGCTGCATTACAATCCCACTCTGATGACAAAGCTAGATGTCGTTCACACTGTGAACCACAGTCATGTGTCCTGAGCAACAAACTACCATCACACCTACACAAGCACAAATCAATCAGCACGGCCAGTAAGCCAAGGGCAACATGGAGACAGGGGACTAGCCGGGCAACAACTCTCATCTGCACACACTCAACACCACACACCTCGACCTCCAACAATGTGCAGCAGTGAAGCTCACATGCACTGGTGACATTGCACATGCACCCATGACAATCCCAGGGGGGGGTGGTGGGAACCAAGGGGCAGAAACACATCACACATGGCCACTCAACAAGACTCCTGAATGTCTGACACACTGCACACTACGCTGTACATGGACATGACGGCAATACCACACAAACCAATGGGATCCCTGCCACAGTCACACACCAATGAAGAAGCCAAGGTCACCCACAAAGAACACACATAGACAACTACCAACATTGCAGCCCTGACCCTGAGGAGTGCCAGCAGTCACACACACAACGTGTCACAACCAATGACAGCTAACACAAACCGGAAATCACATGACAGGTGTAAACAACAAGTGCCAAGGGGAATCCTGACTGTGACCCATCAGCGTCTGCCCACAAACTCAGCCCTGACAGCAAACACACCTATGGGTGACACCCTGATGACCAGTAATGTGCCATGCACCCACATCACAGAGAACCCAGGGAGAAGACTTTGGGGGAACATAGGTCAACTCAGCAAGCATCACAAACAGGAACGTCACTAGGGATCCCAGCATGCACAGCAACATGGAAGTGAACACACAGACATGCTCATACAACACACACCTTGGGCGCAGGCGATCTCACAGGAGTACACACTGCCATGAGGGGACTCCACTCCTGTGTGAGGAAAGCTGTGCCAAATGTCGCATCAGTAGGGCTCCATCATGTCAGCAGAACACTTGGTCACACAGTCAACAATTAGCACCAAATGAAAGCTCCCGTCACATCAGCCTGGTCATGGGAGTGTCAACGAAATCATCAGCACAGATCCAACACACATGTATAGCAAGTCGCACTGACAACACAGATGAGTCCTTCCCCATTGATGCCCAAACCTGCATGTCCAGTGGAGATGGCCACACGGTCAGGGTACTAGACTAATTGAACAATGGCAAGCACAACAGATGTGCAGGGGTGGAAGCCACAGATGTGACATTGCAAATGTAAGTAGGAAATCCCATTGCCAAATATTGAAAACATGACACCCTCAGATGCTGCTAAGGATGACATGGATACACCACAGGATAGGACACAGTCCCCCTGGACCACATGGGTACCGGCACAGTAACACTTCATTTTCATGAGACCAAATATCACCATCACTGCAGCAAGGGCATGGTTAGCATCATCAACATCATGTACATCAGAAGCAAAAGCACTAGAGAACAGAAAGTTGCTTTATTCAGCATATGTGGGTTCGAAACTTGAAGTCATTTAAAAAAAAAAACAAAGGCCAATGGCCAGCCCATCATGGAAGTCAAAACAGGATGACAGTGGCAGATGTCACCCTACGCATGCCTGCACTGATAAAAACCAGGGACAATCCCCTAGGAGGGGCATACGGGGGCAGGCCAGGCACCGCAGGGACAGGATCAGGGCTCACCAGGAGGAGGCAGGGAAGGGGTGGTGGGTGCTGGAGAGCCACTGACAACTGCAGTGGAGGTGTCTGACATGGTGTGTGCTGGCACAACTGGGGGCATGACTCAGATGGTGTGGGTGCCGGCACGACTGCAGTGGACCGTGCAGATGGAGTGGACAGGTTCGCCACTGCAGTGCCCAAGTCAGACAGGGTGGTAGTGGACTCCACTGCAGTGCCTACCTCCAGGGGAGGAGAATGGGGATCAGGTAAGGTGGGCAGGACAGAGGGGGAGGACACCCTCACCACACCAGTGGCACAGACAAGCGCAGCGGGAGTTGTGGGGCCGGAAGAGCAAGTGGCAGGGGGAGAAGGCCTGATACTTTTGGAGATGGTGTATCTGTGGGTGGGGGAACCTGGGGCAGGGTGTGGTGGGGGCACCTGTGGAGTGGGGGCCTGAGGGATGGAGGAAGGAGACTTGGTGCCTGAGCTGCAGGGCAACGGTGGGGTCTTGCTCTTCTGGGTCCGGGGGGACTTGCGGGTGGGGGCGTCTGTCGGTCTGCGCCTGGGGGAGGGTGTCCGTGGGCGAGGGGCACTCCGCTCCGTGTGGGTGGGCTTCATCTTCCCCCTGAATGCTGTATCAGCTGGATCGGAGGGGAAGAGGCCGAGGTCACTGAGGAAGAGCCGCTGTGTCTTTGGAGTTGCAGGTGAGGCAAGGGAGGGGGCTTTGGAGGGAGAGGCAACTGAGGACTGCGCAGTGCTTGTGGATGCGTGTGTGTGTGCCTGGGCCCCATCCCCTGTGAGTGTGGTTTCAGTCCCCTGACTGTGCGTGCGTGTGCGTCTTGTTCGTGGCGTGTTGTGTCTGTGTGCTGCACGTGTCTGTGCTGGTGTGTGTCTGTGCCGGTGTGCGTGTGCTTGGGACAGGTAAGGTGCTGGGGAGTGTGGATGGGGCAGAGGCAGGAGGGGTGAGGGACTGTCGGAGGAGGGACACTGCTGCCGTCAGGGAGGAGTCCATGGACCTATTGCCCCTCTGTAGGGCAGACATGCCCGATGAGATGCCCTCCATGAACGACACCAGCTGAGTCAACAGAGTGGTGTGTGCATGGAGGACAGTCAGCATCGCTGTCTGCCCTACATGGAGCTGGCGAAGGAGGTACACAGACTCCTCACTCAGGGCAGCAGGGGACACAGGGGCAGGGGGTGCGGTGCCTGGCCCGAAGGAGACACGCTCCCGAACATGGGAGCCTCCACGGACCTCGGGAATGGGAGCCAATGGGAGGGCGGTGGTGGTGGTGGTGGTGGCGGCGGGGACAGCAACACTAGCTGGGGTGTGGTGGCTGCTGACACCCGCCTCCATAAGGGAGTCATCCTCCGAGCTGCTGCGGTCCTCAGCTGAGGTGGATGGTGCTGAGGACTCCTCGGTGTGGCTCCCCTCGCCCTCCGTGCCACTGGGTCCCTCCGACCACTCCTCAGCTGCTGACCCAGTCTGGCTCTGCATCTCCTCCTGAGCCATGGAGCTGTCCCCTCCTGTGGCCGTGGATGTATCTGCAATCAATAGGGAAACAGACAGACATCAGTCACCTGCACCGAACGCACACACCACAGTAAGTACAGCACATTACAGAGCAAGCCCTGGCATCCTTAGTTGAACATTACTAAAAGTGCCCAAACAGAACAGGAGAAGCCAATTGTCAGTCTGATGGCCAACCATGGCACTCACATCCCACCTGGCCTTGCACCCATCTGTCTGGTGTCTGTTGGATGGCAATACCCCAGTGTGGACACATGCACCACCTACACAGTAGTTGGACAGTGCAGAGAACACGGTGAAGCATGTGAACATGCACACATCACAACTCTTGCCACTGAGTCAGTACAGGTGTCCGGATGAAAGGGATGCCCAGAGTCAAATAGGAAATGCATGTGATGCATACCAGCGACAGACACCATGATGCACCCATGTCCTGATAGCCATTGCCACAATGGTGTGCATGTAGCACATGTCACTACCCTGCAGGATCACTAATAGGAAGTCACATGCCATGGCACAGGCATGCCTGCTAAGTCATTCATCACTGTCTCCAGTCACATGGGCAGGGCAGCCAGACAACAACACTCTGCACTGTGTCACAATAGTAGGTCATGGGGAATGCAAGTCCTGGAGCTGAACAAGTGCACATGTACATCCCCCACACACCACATCATCTGAACACTTATCTGTCCAGGTCATACCGATTGGACATATGGGAGACCTGTAACACTACCCTCTGAACCTGAGCACCTCACAATCTGCTGTGAATGGGAAACAGCTGCCTGAACTTCACATTCGCATACCCCAGTCTGCACGGTCAGGTGATCAAACACCTATGTGTCACACAAGTATCGTCTCCTATGGTCACATCTCCGGTGGCATGCTGAGCCCCAACCGAGAAACACCCCAGCAGACCTGACAACGAAGCCACAGCACACTGACACAGAGGCAGACACCTGAGGGGACAAATCACTGAGCACAACGTGTCAGCTGATACACGGGAGTGGGAGTACAGAGTGTATTGTATGGCCTGGAGTAGGCATGACTGTCCTGCCCCACATGAATGAGGGATGAGCCCTGGACAGTAGGCAGCTGGCTAAGTATATGTGACACATGTAATATACACACTCCTGGGGCCCAGACATTGTTCCCACCCGCAGCATGGGTGTGTGCCAGATACCCCAGGCACATGTGGTGGATCAGCTCTGCAATTGGACCACATATCAAAGTAACACGCAGATTACATGTCAGAACACAGCCATTGTGTAAGCAATGGACCCACCCATGATGCCCACCACAGAGTTAGGGAAACAGATGCTGTCCCCCACCTTGAGTCAAGCAAACTGCAAGGACACAGTACCCAAGTGACACAATTCCCTGACTGTAAGGGCCACACCAGGGTATCAGATGAGGAGTGGGCAGTGCACAATAGAGGGACATGGGTCCTGGACCACATGACTGATGTACTGTGGATGTTTAACCAGGCCAGAGGAGGGCACATAGCATGGCAGACATAGTTCACAATGCAGTAATGGACTCACCCCCTCCTTGCTGCTCTCTGGCCTTCAGCTGCCCATCCAGATCAGGGAAGACCACCGCCAGGATCCTGAGCATGTGGGGGGTCAGGGTCCGGTGTCCGCCCCTCCTGCGAGGAGGCGACAGCTTCAGCTGGACCCGTGCGATCCTCCGGGTCCAGCCCCGAAGGTCCTGCCACCTCTTCTGGCAGTTGCGGATCCGGCGCTTGTAGACCCCCACGGATCTCACTGCCCGGACGATGGTCAGCCATATCTGCTGCTTCTGGTGGGCATCAACCTGTGAGGATGACAAAGTGAGAATGCCATTACTACACATGCAACATATCCGTGCATTACACAGTTGTATATACATGTCTCAATCACAGGGGCACATGATGTACACAGGCAGTGCAACGATGGCCATGGACAGTATGCCAGCAGTTACTACATGGTATCATTGCCTGGGAAGTAAAACCCTGTTAAAATGCACTGTCACTGCACTATACCTGTCCAGTGCATGTAACTACACACTATGGGGGTGACAACTACTCAGTGAGCCTGCTAGCCAGTGGCGTGCAGACTGTTAGCCTTGCTAGTCAGACAACATGCACATTTAGAAAGGCAGTGGACAGAACACTCACCTGCTCCCCTGCTTTCCCATACAGCTTGCTGTACTGTGGAAGGAGGTTGTCCAGCAGGGCCTGGTTCTCCTCAGTGCTGAAGGCTGGGGCTCTCTCCACAGTACGTGCCATTGCAGGGTCCAGAGGGTGCAGATACAGCAGCAGTGTAGTGGCAGATGTCGTCCTGGAGCATGTAGTGCAGGCAAGTGAGCTCTCAGGGGAACAGCCAGCATTATATGTGTGCTGCAGAGGCAGATACTGTCCCATGTGTCCAAGGTGATAGGTCCAAGTCGTTTGCATCTTCTGAATCTGGCCAATCCATGGAATTGCACCACTTACACACGCCCCCAGCATCCTTCAAATGTTCAACTTCATGACACCCATGAATTTGCAACATTGCTGTGGGTGACCAACTGAATTTACAGCATCAGACGCGTTCAAATTTTGAAAACGAGTCCGTTGCCAGGCCAGGCCATAGCCAATGGGTGCTCACCGATCGGACCATTGCTGTTCAACGCGTACCTAGGATACAACGCGTACCCGCACACATTGAATGCAATGGGCCGGCCGGGCACACCCATCAGACCATTGCTGTTCAACGCGTACCTAGGATACAACGCGTACCCGCACACATTGAATGCAATGGGCCGGCCGGGCACACCGATCGGACCATTGCTGTTCAACGCGTACCTAGGATACAACGCGTACCCGCACACATTGAATGCAATGGGCCGGGACGGGCACACCGATCGGACCATTGCTGTTCAACGCGTACCTAGGATACAACGCGTACCCGCACACATTGAATGCAATGAGCCGGCCGGGCACACCGATCGGACCATTGCTGTTCAACGCGTACCTAGGATACAACGCAAACCAGCACACATTGAATGCAATGGCCAATGTGTGTGCACCGATCGGTCCATTGCTGTCCACCGCGTATTGCGAATACAACGCAAACCAGCACACATTGAATGCAATGGCCAATGTGTGCGCACCGATCGGTCCATTGCTGTCCAACGCGTATTGCGAATACAACGCAAACCAGCACACATTGAATGCAACGGCCAATGTGTGCGCACCGATCGGTCCATTGCTGTCCAACGTGTATTGCGAATACAACGCGAACCAGCACACATTGAATGCAATGGCCAATGTGTGCGCACCAATCGGTCCATTGCAGTCCAACGTGTATTGCGAATACAACGCAAACCAGCACACATTGAATGCAATGGCCAATGTGTGCGCACCGATCGGTCCATTGCTGTCCAACGCGTATTGCGAATACAACGCGAACCAGCACACATTGAATGCAATGGCCAATGTGTGCGCACCGATCGGTCCATTGCTGTCCAACGCGTATTGCGAATACAACGCGAACCAGCACACATTGAATGCAATGGCCAATGTGTGCGCACCGATCGGTCCATTGCTGTCCAACGCGTATTGCGAATACAACGCGAACCAGCACACATTGAATGCAATGGCCAATGTGTGCGCACCGATCGGTCCATTGCTGTCCAACGCATATTGCGAATACAACACGAACCAGCACACATTGAATGCAATGGCCAATGTGTGCGCATTGATCGGTCCATTGCTGTCCAACGCGTCCCTGTACAAGTCACTGGCATATGTCACCATGCCTGTAACAGGTGAACATATGCCAGCCACATATACTTCCCAGGGAGTGAGGGGCACACCTACAACACCACAGCCTGTCCAAACTGGATCCTACGGCATGTAAGGCTGCATTACCTATTCCGTGTATGGGGGTGAACATGTTGTTCTGTGGGTGTCACTTGGGGGCAGCCACCCCCAGGCTGTGCACGTGTTCATGGGGACAGAATCCTTGGTGTTTCGTGTACATGACCACTGTGATGTGCAACTGTTCATATCTGAGCATGTGGCATGGTCACATGTCACGGTGGTGTATGTGTATGTCATGTCACATACCCCCTGAGTCCCATGTGGGACGGTATGTTTAACCCAGGGTGACCCATTTGCACAATGGTGATGGTCCTCCACAGTCTGTGTGCATGTTGTGTTTACCATGTCTCTGATTTCATGTGCACAATGGGAGGCAGTCTCCACATCCACGTTGTTTGTGCATGGACTTTGATGTTGTGCGTGTGTGTGTCACAGACGTCCATGTCTGTCCTGCCGAGGCAACAGGGACCACTACCTGTGGGGGTCATGGTTGTTTTGCTGTGGTGTATACATGATACACCATGTCATGCCAGTGTCCATGTGGCAATACAGGATCCCTGGGAATGTACCTGTCGTTGAGCTGTGATGCCTGGGGCACATCTGTCCTCACATGTCACTGTGGGGTGTGTTTGTAACGTGGCAGCAGGAGATGGGAACTGTGACACGGCCTCATGATATCCAATGGCAGGACCTGGGACTTATTGATGCCACTTGTTGAACTGTGATGTTAGATGTTGGCCATGTATGTGCCATACATATCCTTACGGAACTGCACACATCATGTACTTGTGCCTCATAATGATGTATCATGTGATATTGAGTGTGTTCAATGCCACATATGTGGGGTGACTGACAATCTTGCTTTCTTCACCTATGCACTGCAGGGCACCAGTAGTCCTTAGACCATTCCCTGACCTGGCAACGATGGTGGAACGTGACAGCATCCAACGGTACCGCTTCACCAGGCAGCTGATTGAGGATTTGGCAGTGCGCTTGGCACCACATTTGCAACCTGGCCGGCCGTACCCTACAGCGCTGACCCCCAAGGTGAAGGTGATGGCAGCCCTACACTTCTTTGCCACCGGTACCTTTCAACACACTGTGGCGACTGCTGGTGGGATGTCACAGACCATGTTCAGCCGTGTGCTCCGGGATGTTTTGGAGGCTATGTTGATATACCTGAACCAGTACATCTATTTCCCTAGACTCCAACAACTCACTGGCGTGAAGAGTGACTTCTATGCCCTGGGGAGGATGCCGCATGTCATTGGCTCCATTGATGGGACACATGTGGCTTTGGTACCACCACAGGCCCAAGAGCAGGCATACAGGAACCGCAAACACTACCACTCGGTCAATGCACTGGTGGTCTGTCTTGCAGATATGAGCAGCTCACACGTGTGTGCCCATTTCCCTGGTTCTGCACACGATGCCTACGTGATGTGGAGTAGTCGCATCCCGAGGATGATGTCACAGATGCGGAACCAGCGTGCCTGGCTTGTTGGTGTGTACTGACTTTGTACCATTGTGTGTGTTCTGCAATGTAGTGTTCCACCCTCTTTTCCAACTCAGCTAATGTGCAATTGTCTGTATGTAGGTGACTCCGGATACCCCAACATGCCGTGGTTGCTGACGCCCCTCAGGAACCCTGTGACACCAGCCCAGATGCGCTACAATGAGGCACATGGTCGGACCAGGAGAGTGATTGAGCGGACATTTGGTCTCCTGAAGAGCCGCTTCCGCTGCCTTGACAAGACAGGAGGGTCCCTCCCATATGCCCCAGCAAAGGTGTGCAAGATTGTCATCGTCTGCTGCATGCTACACAACCTGGCAGTGCGGAAGGAGTTGCCTCTCATCCTGGATGACGATGACCAACGTCCGCCACCTGTGGAGGATCCTGGCCTGGACCACGATGCCAGTGAAGATGATGATGATGATGATGATGGTGATGTCCGCACACAGCTCATCACCAACTTCTTCAGCTGAATGTGAGTATCCAGAGATGTCATGTCAATGATGTGAGTTTGCATGATATGTGTTGGTGGTGCTCTGGTGCTGTTTGAGTGTGTCCATGGGCTACATGACTGTATGCGTGTAGCGATGTGTCCTTACAGGTAGTCTGTACTCCCCAACAGTGTTGACATGCTAACTTGGTTCTGGGTGGGTATCTTGTGACATGTATTGGGCATGAGTATTGCAGTTCTGTCCTGTTCTTCAGTGCTTTTGACTGTGTCTCATTTCTGTCCTTCACAGGGTACTTTCAGAGTCGTTTGGTCAACTGTGATCCCCGACACCGTGATTCGACTTCCAGGGTGGTAGCTGTCATGTCCCTACAGGTGATGTGCACCACACCCATGGACTTCCTTCCTTCTACACTTGTTGACTGTGTGCCCGCTGCCAGGTGGGATTACCTTGCATCTGTGGTGGTTACAACATGTTGCAAATGTGTAATAAACCTGTGCTTCACTTTGTGATGTGCGTTGTCTGTGGTCACACATCTGACTGACATTTGCTTACTGCACCAGTGGGCTAGTTAACACCGACTGTGAATAGGTGTTGGGTCTGTGCAATGCAACGTATTTCCTGGCAACATCAGTGTAGGCGATGAGTCAGATGGCCATGGTGTGTATGTGTTGTGTAGCCCTGGTGGTGTGCCTCCCTCATATGTGTGACGTCGCCATGACTCACATGCCGGTGTTGTACTTGCTGTAGCAGTTAGCATGCAGAGTGTCATTTCCCAGATCATCATCGCCACTTCAGAGACAACGTAGGAATCACAACAGAGGCAAGTATGGTGTATTAGTGAGTTTATTGACATACATGTGTGAGTATAGTGCACAGGATGGTGGGTGCTGTACATTGTGATTGTAATCCAAAGTTCCTAGATGATTTGGAAGTCCTGGTAGCAGAAATGTCCAGAGTAAAGTCCACAGTCATCTGAGACATTGGTCCAACTTGAGCTCCCCATGTCATGTGGGAGAGTTGTGTTGCAGTCAACAGGGTGAACAGTTTGCGCACAAAGGTGATTATCCAGAACAGGTTTTGGCTTCCTGGGGGTTGCACATGGCCATCGGCCTCTCACTTGCCCCTCCTCGGACGGCCCCTCTTCTTTGGGGGGACCCTCAAGTGCAGGCTGCTGCGGTGCAGGGGACTCTTCGCCAGAGTCATCCGCCCTCCCTGTGGCAGTTGCAGTTGTTTCAGCACCAGATGTTGTGGGCACACAGGGAGGTGTTGACTGGTTGCTGCTCATCTGGCGGAGGCATTGTAATATGTCCCTATGCACCGCCATCATCTCTTGCAGTGTGTCCCACTTGGACTCCACGCGGGACATGTGTGAGTCCAAGCGGGCATGATGGGCAGCCTGCTGCTGTTTAATGTCCCTGAGGAGCCCCACTACCTGGCTGAACTCTCCGGTGCTGGACTGGTACGCATCGGCTATGCGTGCCAGTTGTGGGTCATCATGCAGTCCAGACCCCTCTGCGAGCAGCGACCTATGTCTCCCACCCCTCCCACCACCCCTGGCGACACGTGCAGTACCTGAGGTGGCAAGCACAGGTGACCCTGGGCCACCTTGGGGGTTGTTGGTGGTGGTGGTGTCCATGGCCCCACGTTGGTCCAGGGTCCCTGTGCTGGTGGTGGTGGTGCTCCTTGGTCTGTCCATGTCGGCAGGGGTGGTATGTGTGTTGACAGTCGTTGGAGGGGTGGGTGCAGGGGGTGCAGCTGGTGGTCCTGCTGGTGCTGCATGATGACTTGCTCCGGAGGTGCCAGGTAGGTCTTCTTCATCTGAGGAGGGCAGAGGCTGTTCCACACCAGTGAGCTCCGTATCCTCTTGAGCCTGGGACGGGGACTCCTCAGCGTCTGCTGCTGTGTCCCCATCATCACCTGTTTTTGGGAGACACACACAATGTATGTTATGTTTCTGCAGGCATCAATGGTTGACACACCTGACAGTTGTGACTGTGCCTCTGGATGCGGGCCTGTACATTGCATTGTCCTAAGTTGTCACAGTCAGGGGTTGATATTGGTGTAGCACATTGTCCTGCATTATTTGGGCATGTCTATGTGAATGTTGGGGTGTGTACATGGTCTGCATTGGTTGTATTTGGTTGACATCCGGCCCTCCTTCCCACCCAGCCAGATATTCCACCATGGAAGGTGCTTTCATTGCAGGGAGTGCAAGTTGTCTTTCAGGATGTCAGTCAGTGGTGTCCTGCTGTTGGTTGGTGCACAGTTGCCAGCAGGGCCTTGTGCTCCCCACAGCAGTAGCCAGTGTCAGCCATCTTGTCAGTTGTTTTCCACTCCCTGTGATGTGCGCATGGTTCAGGGTGGTGTTGATGGGACAGTTGTGGGGGTGACCAATATCTGTGACTACCACTCCCATCATGCTATAGCCTCCACCCCCCTTCCCAGCATGCCCATACTTACTTGCTTTTGGGTGGACTTCACTGTGTGTGAGTGTGAGAGCAATGGCAAGATGGCTGACAGTGGTGTCCTGCTGTTGGTTGGTGGCCAGTTCCCAGCATGGCCTTGTGCTCCCCACAACAGAGCACCAGTGTCAGACATCTTTGATGGGGCTTTCCACTCTCTGTGGTGTGTGCATGCTTGGGTGTGAGCTTGCTGGGCCATGTGGGTGAGGGATGTTGAGCTGTGACTACCACTCCCATCATGCTATAGCCTCCACCCCCCTTCCCAGCATGCCCATACTTACTTGCTTTTGGGTGGACTTCACTGTGTGTGAGTGTGAGAGCAATGGCAAGATGGCTGACAGTGGTGTCCTGCTGTTGGTTGGTGGCCAGTTCCCAGCATGGCCTTGTGCTCCCCACAACAGAGCACCAGTGTCAGACATCTTTGATGAGGCTTTCCACTCTCTGTGGTGTGTGCATGCTTGGGTGTGAGCTTGCTGGGCCATGTGGGTGAGGGATGTTGAGCTGTGACTACCACTCCCATCATGCTATAGCCTCCACCCCCTTCCCAGCATGCCCATGCTTCCTTCCCTTTGACTCTGCTTCCCTGTGGGGTTGTGTGCCTGTGCTGATAAGATGGCTGACAGTGTTATCCTGGGGTTAGTTCTGCTACAGGTCCCATGTGTGTCCCTGTGCTTCACACAGCATGACCCAGGGTGGTGGTTCTTTGTGGGTTATTTGATTGGAGTGTGAGGCAATGCATTCTCCCAGGTGGGTTATGTGGAGTTAGTGTTGAGGGGGTGTGTGAGGGGAGGTGCTTGTAACTATGGTCAGTGCTGTGAGTCCTCCTTCCCACCCAGCCAGATATCCCACCATGGAAGGTGCTTCCATTGCAGGGAGTGCAAGTTGTCTTTCAGGATGTCAGTCAGTGGTGTCCTGCTGTTGGTTGGTGCACAGTTGCCAGCAGGGCCTTGTGCTCCCCACAGCAGTAGCCAGTGTCAGCCATCTTGTCAGTTGTTTTCCACTCACTGTGATGTGAGCATGGTTCATGGTGGTGTTGATGTGCGCATTGTGAGGGTGGGTAATATCTGTGACTACGACTCCCATGATGCTATTGGCTACACTGACTTGCCCAGCATACACAGTATACCTTCCTTTCAGTGGGCTTCACTGTGTGGTGGTGTTGTAGTGGTGGCTACATGTCTGGATGTGTTTGTTAGTTGTATTTGTGCCACTGCCTAGCTGTAGTTGTATTTGTACATGTGATGAGACAGTTACATGTCACTATGAGATGGCATGTGTTGTGTTTATCTGACTGACATACACATTTTGGGATGATTCTGTTCTGGTTGCTGTGTATTTGCTAAGGGTGCATGGTTTGACTCTCCCCTTGACAGTGATGTGTGTGTATTGTGGCACAATCTTGTGTACATTTGTTGTGTACTCACCAGGCTCTGGGATGTTTTCTAGTCCATATACGCTCACTGGTGGTAGGATGGCCCGCACCTTCTCCTCCCAGGGCCTGAAGTAGACTGGCTTGGCAGGAGGGCCACTGCCGGTGTGTTGGCTCACGAGGTAGTCCTTCTTCAACAGCTCCCTGACCCTCCTGTGCACATCATACCACCTGTTCTGGATGTCTATCTTTGTGCGCAAACATGGTGATTGTGCGTTCACCCTGTCGACGATCCTCTCCCACATCTTGGTTTTCTGCGCCATGGGTGTCTGTTGGACCAGTGTACCAAACAGATGTGGCTCTACCCTGAGGATCTCATCTACCAGGACTTCCAATTCACTATCTAGGAACTTATGATTCTTCTTTGGGGGCATGGTGATGGGTGGTGATGGTGAGTGGTGTGTGTGTTGGTGTGCAGGTGAAGGTGTGAGTGTGTGTTTTGCTGGGTGTATGTGAGGTTGCTATTTGTTGAGATGCTGATGGTGTGTGGCTTGTGTGATGGATGAGCTGTGGGTGTATGGTTGCTGTCTGTTGAGTGCTGGCAGGTAATTTGAATTTGCAAAGGATCATGGTAGGGATTTGTGTCCTTTATATGGGTGGAGTTGTGGGTGTGTCTTTGTTCCCTGCCCCCCCAGTATTTATTGGCTTTGTAGTTGCTTGTTTGGCTTTTTTTTGTGTATTTTCCCTTTGTACTTTTCATGCATGTAGGAGACGTTCTTGTGGCCGAGTCTGACCCTGCAGTTGTCTCGTACGGGCTTCTCCGATTCGTTCACGCTGTGTTTGTGCTGTTTTCTATGCTGCGGACGCGTCGGTCGCGGTGTTTTGGGTTGCTTCGGCTCGCAGTTTTGTATGCGTGTCGGTCGTACGGCTTGTCCTCCGTGCGACTCGGTCGTGTTTACCACGCGTTGCACCATACTTGGCGGGTGGGAGTTCGCGGGTACGTTTTGTTCGGGATTGTTCCGGGTGCGTGTCTGTCGGTTAGATTCGCGTGTTTTTCCGGCCGGATTGCTGTTTCCCGCGCGGCTCGGTCGTTCGGTTTGTGTTCCGTACGAGTCGGTCGGGTTTTGCACGCTTTTCATTGTACTTTGCGGGTCGGGCTGCACGGGTACGTGTCGGTCGGAATTAATTCCGGCTCCGAGTCGGTCGGTACGTTTTGCGGCCGGAATCGGAATCGGCCCCTATATTTTTAATACAAACTAATCCCTTCTTCTAACTTACTTGCCTTTTTTACAATTAAATTGGCATTTTTTTAATTATTTTGAAAAATTATTAGGAATGTTGGAAATCCTACCTGTCTTCTTTCTTCAACTTTTGGTGATGTTTCAAATCATCCTGTTACCAAAAGTCTTCTGTACTCCAATAATCCACAGTGTTTAACCATAAATTTCCAAATTTTCCTGATCAAAAGATTGAAACACAGAGTGGCGTAAACACCAGTACCAACAACGTATTAGTTGGTTAAAAAAATCTGTGTTCTAAGTAAAAAACGCAAACCCAAAATACAATTAAAAAAACCTGAAAGCATACGTTTTTCCAAAAAAAGGCAAAATAAATCCATAATTCCGATCCACATTTCAGACTGAAAAATTATTGTCCACATCATCCATGTTCTCCCAGTTCCAAAACGCAGTAATCTGTCTGAAAAAAAAGCTTCTTCGCCCTTTTGAAAGGCCTGCATCCGATCCCATTAATCCTTTTCCTTCTTTTAAACACTCCTACCAGTACTAAAAAAAACACATCACAAAAAATCATAAAAAAAAATATTACTATCATTCCAAATACGTTTTAAAAAGAATTCTACTATTTATTAGAAATATTTTTTTAAACTTATCTTGCAATAACCTCAATCGTCCCGACATAGGCCTACAACAGCTACATGCATAAGATGAAAAATGGGTTAAAACATACATAACATTGATTTTTACACTAACTACCTTACAAAAGCCTCCCTCCTTACAAAACAGTTGTCCACCTACAACTCTAAAATGAAAATATTAAAAGTTCTTACCTGACCGCAGCTCTCCCTTGCATCCAAGCTTGACCGCGATCTCCACCGACTGTAGAAGCAGACACTCAACGCGTATGTCAAGGCTAAAAGTAAAAAGCAAAAAAGGACAATTAATACAATTGAATATAAACGCATGGGAAAATATGTTTTTAATGTTTTAAAAAATATTTACACAGTAAAAAATTGCAAAAACATTTTTATTTTTTTACATTTCTCTATTTTTTTAAATAATTAAAGTTTTTTTAAAGTTTATTTCATATTTATGACTATTTATTAAAGCTCTTGTTTGTTTTAAATTATTAATAAAATAAATGTAATACTTTAAAAAACTATTAGGTGTTGTGTTATGCTTCATTTATTATTTTTTAATTTTCTACAAGTTATTCTAAAATATAAATGTTTTTACATATTTTTTCAATTTTTATAATATTTCAAATTAAATAATCAATCTTTATAAATGAATACTCAGGTATTAAAATTAATACCTGCGTATTAATACACTTCCCCACCCATAGCCCCTAACCCCTCACAACCAGTGCCTAAAGAGTTAGGTTACAACCCCTTTTGTACTATAAATGATATTCTTTTCAAAATATTAAATTATATTTAGTAATGCTTCAAATAAATTAATACTCAGGTATTAAAATGAATGCCTGAGTATTAATACACTTCCTCACCCATAACCCATAAACCCCTCTCAAGCTGTTCCTAAAGGGTTAGGTTACAAATCCTTTCTTATTATAAATCATTTTTTTATAAAAACATTTCATTTTCCTTATTAATTCGCTAAATAAATTAATACTCGGGTATTAAAATTAATACCCATGCATTAATACACTTGCCCATCCATAGCCCCTAAATCCCTTACATCCCCTGCCTAGAGGGTTATGTTACAACCCCTTTCTTATTATAATTTTAAAAAATATTAAATTATATCTATTAATTCTCTAAATAAATTAATAGATAGGTATTAAAATTAATACCGGAGTATTCATACATTTCCCCACCCAGAATCCCTAAATCCCTCACATCCCATGCCTAAAGGGTTATGTTACAAACCCTTTCTTATTATAAATAATTTTTTTGATAAAATATTAAATTATATTCATTAATTCTTCAAATAAATTAATACTCAGCTTATCAAGATTAAATCTCCTTTTCTGAATTTTTTTTTTTAAATCACTAATTATATACTCATTATAAAATATTACAATAATTATTAAAATAACAAAAACAAATAAATACATTTAAACTTACCTGAACACTTATCTTAACCATGAATGTGTGGTAAAGGTGTTGTGATGGTATCTGCGTTGTAATGTAGTCTTAATGGCATTACGCTGTAATGCCTGTGTTGTAATAGTAGTTTCCCCATAGAAGTCACCCTTAAGGTAGGCCCTGGACAGCCCAAGGGCAGGGTGCAGTGTATTTAAAAAGTAGGACAGGTTTTACATGCTCTGGTAGTGAAAATTTCTTCAATTCATTTTTCACTACTGCAAGGTCTATCTCTCCCATAGGTTAACATTGGGATTACCTTATTCCATTTTATACGTGTAATTTCCAATTGTGAAGAGATGGAACCCACAAGTTTGGTGTCTCTGGAATCACAATTTAAAATCCTAACTTATGGTGAAGTCAGATTTTAAATTATAATGCTGAAAATGCCACTTTTAGAAAGTTAGAAAAAAAGGAGTTAGGCCCATGGGGCAAGGCACAGGCAGGGCCGTTTATATATACTTGAAAAAAGAATGAGCCTGTACCTTGCGTTCTTTGTTTAGTATACAATTTCACTAAATAGTCAAACCCATCGATTTCAGTTTGAGCAGGTATTTTATTTTAACCTTTTTATTTTCACTAGATTCTTATTTTTTGCTGCTTTTTTGATCAGAAAAAAACATATGTCTGGTCATATAAAAAATTCTAGACATAAATGTGCTATACAACATATATTTACATAAATCAGTGTGTGACTTTTACAAAAAGAAAATCTAATGTCCTTTGGTGAAGCGTATACCTTAAGGTGAAGATTAGTAAGAATTCTCAGAAACCACCATTGCTGTCAAAATTCAAAAGCCCTGATGAGATTCCTGGTATTCAACTCTCAGGACTCGAAACGCATCGGCATATGGCACAGGCACACGGCACATAAAAATACAGAGGAATAATGAATAAAATTTAATCTGAGAAGATTTCTAAAATAATAGTTTCCCCTATATTGATTTGGGATACTGAATATAGACGCTTTAAGAGTTTCAGGATTAAAATTGAGAATAACAATTGTGATATATGTATTGGATGTGATATATGTATTAGATTTTCTTTTTTGTAAAAGTCACACACTGATTTATGTAAATATATGTTGTATAGCACATTTATGTCTAGAATTTGTGATCTGACCAGACACATGTGTGCAGTCACATTTCTTTTTTAAAATGTAGCACGTTTATTTTGTTATATTTAATTATATCTACATAAATTGCTTCATTACTGGCCTGTTTTTTCACTTTCATGTATGATTACAGATTGGCAGTCAATGAAGCCTCTAGTAAGACACCTTTGTGGTCCCACAAAAAACAAATTTTACTTATAATTCGCTCTTTTCAGTTTCCAAAAGGACAGCTTCTTTTTAATAGAGTATCGATTACCCATATCCCTACGGTAAAAGTGTTTGCAACCATTTTTTCCACTGAGAAGGTTTTGACAGAGATTGTTTAACTTTAGTGGAGAAGAATAGAAAGACATAAGACATTTTACTTCTGTATGGGACTACCTGTTACAAAGAGATTTTGGGCCAAATAGCTTGAGTTTTGAATTAGATTGCATTGACAGTGATGCTAACATTGTCAGTAAAATTTTGGATACTGTACAGCTGGGTGTCATCAAGATATTTATGGACTGAGACACCTGCAACAGAGGCCTTCAATGTGGTTTGCATGAGCAAGTCTTTGGTTGAATGCATCTTAGGTGCTCTTGAAATGCATGTAGAGCATGCTGCTTCCTTCAATTTATCTGGATTCCAGAACATAAAAATTGGTTGGAAATACTGAAGAAGCAACCCATGCACACAAGGCTCTACACAACCAAGGACTCACCTATATCAACCACTGCGTGAACTTCCACCAACTATCGAGAAAACTACGCTCCACCTCCCTTTTACTTGCCAACGCTTCCCACATCTACCGAAAGAGAAGTGGCAGACGCTCCATCTACCACATCACAGCAAAGACCTGGAACAGCCTCCCAACGCACCTCCAGACCATCACTTCCGGAACTCCTAATGGACCTCAAGACCTGGCTGTTCGAAAAAGCTTCCGGGGCCTGCAAGCGCTTGGATACACTATCTGGTGATTAGCAGCGCTTTATAAATCCTGATTGATTGGTAAGAAATAGTTTTCATAGTGCAAAAAAATGGAATCTGAAAAAAAACACCCTATGAAGAAACAAACAGGACAGATCAGGATTCAAAGAATCCGAACTGAGGAACAGGAGCTGAAGAATTCGGCAGAATATTGAGAATAAGAATCCAGACAGCATAAATCTCTAGAGAGCACAACTAGCTAGAGTAAGTCTTGTTGCAATTTAGCAAATGTCTGTACCTGACTCACACCTATTCAGCAAGAGAGTGGTAAGGGTGTGACATGTAGATGGTGCATTTTGAAGCACACAGTCGCAAACATATTGTTAAAGCATGGTGCAGTAGCAGAGTGACCTTCACATACAGCACATTTTCCATTGAAAGGGCCACTAAATTTGCACAGACTTGCTGTTAAAACTACATAGCAAACAAAAGATAACGCGTGGGAATTGGGTTTCAACAAATATATATAATATCAGCATTACCACGTAAAGTGCCTTGATTTGTTTCAATCCTATTAAAATCTTTGCTTTCATCACACTTCAGTTCATTCACAGATATTTAAATTTTGTTGTGTGTTAAAAAAACATGGCATCATACAGCCTATTCATTTACATTCCCATGTGCCCCAGCATGACTGCCAGATGGTTCTGTCTATAAAACCTCCCAATTTCCAGTGAGAGAAAGTAAATTAAACACCAATGCACATGTTAAAAAAATTAGCAGCAATTTGTCAGAATATAAATCCTGACATTTGACCTCTATGTTTGAAGGCACAGCAAATGAGACAAGATAAATATGCATCTTATTACTCATTCACCGTCTAAACCTCAGTATGGTTATTTTAGGGGTGCTGCAGCACCCCATCTTCCAGCACCTATGCAGCATGAGTAAGGACTCATCAGACATTTGGCGGACGGTGCAGGAAACCACAGATGTCTTCCTTCTCTGATGCTGCTGACACCCCTGCAGGTAATCAGTCCACGCCTTGGTACAAGCTTCAGCTCTAACAGTGCTAAGCACTACTCCCGAACAGAGAGGTGCTTTTATAATAGCCACAAGAGTCTGGTGCATTGAGGAGACTAAGGGCCTGATTATGAGTTTGGCGGATGGGATGCTCCATCACAAACGTGGCGGATATCCCGTCCGCCGTATTACAAGTTCCAGTAGATATAATGGAACTGTAATTTGGCGAACAGGATATCCATCACATTTGTGACAGAGTAACATTGTCCACTAAACTCGTAATCAGGCCCTAAGACATTATGCAGTCAATCTGTACACGTGTACGAGGGAGGTAGGAGTGGCTTTAGACATAAGCAGCTGAAACTGAGTCACGAACAAAGGGAAAATAACATATGAAAATATGTCTCCCTTTGTTTTAAGGGTGATTCTGCTTTTAAAAGTGATGGCTAAAGTAAAATGCAAAATGATGTTTGAGCACTGGAAGACAGAGGGGAGTGAATTTGAAACAAATGAGGTGGTATAACATGTTTTAAAGAGCTTTTCATTTTGCCAGCTTGGTTTAAACTCCTGCAAGCTCTTTCTGAGCATGAGAAGCACCGTAAACTCCCATGGCTCCAAAACCAGTATGAAAGACTCTAAGGCAGATGCTATAATAGCTTTTGTCAGTGATGGTTTCCTCAATTTGCATTTCAATGAACATTTTTTTTAGAGATGGTAGCTCAGTCTCAACGATTTGCCTTGACCACATTTAATTAAACGTTATCAAAGATCTTGCTCAGCCATTAAATGAAAGTATCCATACTTTCTCTTCTGTCAGCGGGGGAAATAGAGCCTGAACAGGATATTGAAATTTGTGTGACCAAATACTAGGTGTTTTTAGGTCTCACCTGCCAGACAGCACAAGCTGTCTGGTTGTGAATTACCTATTGTGAACTTTCAGTGGGTTTAGAGCCCTTCCATTGGTTGGCTTTTTTGTCTCTATCATTTACTTGGTTTTTATTCGTTGAGTGGTGGGGACTTGCCTTCCTCTTCTGTGTTTGTCTCTCCACTAGAGCATAGCCTCTTTACTTGTGTCCTTCAGCTGCTATGTTTTTGGCAACTATATTTTTCTTTAAGTCAAGCACTCCATGAGATTGCATGTTATTTCCAGTTGTTTTTGCTCATGTACTTCTCTAATCTCTTCTGCTGCGCTCTGTGTTGCTCTCTCTCGCCCATGTGCTTCTCCTCCTCCACCTGTGTCGAGCTCGCCTTCATGTGCTTCGCATCCGCATTTCTTTCCAACATCTGTGCTTTTCCCTTAAGTGATGCTTTTCCCCACCCACACCCACTCCCCATTGTTTTACCTCCTACTCCCCGTTGTTGCCACTCCCACTCCCAACCTCCAGTTCCATGTTGCTGTCCCCTCCGACTCTCCCAATTTCCATTGCTGTTTCCTTCCCTCACCTGCAGCCTTTTTTTACAATATATTTTTTCAGAGGACCAGGCCTTAAGAATAAAGAGCGTTTGATGCTGTGGAATAGGAAAGAGCAATCAGAATATTAAAGTCTTCAATCACTTTGGATCACTAAAAGTTGCGTCTGAAGCTACCAACCAAGTCTGCAAAAATGTCAACAGATGAGGAATCACATTTGGTGGGCTGTCAATCAAAAACACCCCTTCATTACTAATTACTAAGGCAAAACCTTCCGACACATCTTAGACTGTGTTTCAATGTATTTGTCAAACAATCACAATGTTCAAAAATTTCTTCTATTTCTGTAGTAAACAAACTTGGTTTAGGAACGAAAACGAAATTTATATTTACAGAATCTTAGTACCCGAGTATTTCCTAAAGGAATTTGTGCTACACCAAAAATTAATCTGAAGCACGCTGACAAAAAAATATGTAAAATGGGAACATCATGACACATAGAGCCTTAGGGAAATGAGCCTTAACAACATAATTTCATATTCCATTCCCAGGACGAATATATAAAGTATCGCAAATGCCTATGGGAACCCATAACTCAAGACACACTATTTTCCCGTGGTTATGCTGCACAAGAAGATACAGATACAGTTTCATTCTTGCTACATTTTTGTCCCAATGCGTACAATTTGAAACATGCAGTTCCTGGGTGGGTAAAATATAGGTAGCCCCAGAATGCTGCTTGAAGTAATGAAGCAAAATAGTAGATAAACTGCAATTTCAAAACAGGCACAGTTGAAATTACTTAAATAAAATTAATTCATATTTATACAATACCAGTGACACCAAGTGGAGCCTCGAAGAGCTGAAAGCTGAACACCGTTAGGGGAGGAGCTTAGAAGGTAAAGATTGTGATAATCTTCCTGAAATCCACAATCTGTTCTGTCTTTGATAGTGTTCCAAAACCCGACAACCTGATAGGAGAAAGATTTGCCAGATGCTCCTAGACAACTAGAAATACATAAACAATATTTACATTCAAACGTGCACGCTCTAGTCGGTAGAAGCTATATAAACGGTGGAGGAGCGTCGCCCCACTGTTATTGCAGCAGTGCAAAAAGAAAATGATAATAACAAGACGTTAATATCATTTTTTTTTTCTTTCGGGAGTTGAGGCGGGGCTGGCTCCCTGACACCATAGCAGGGGAGAAGTGGTTTGCACTCCTCCAAGTGCATATGACAGTTTGGCTGGGCCTCTAGGACCGGCCAAACCTTCATGCACACTTGGCATGTGTTGCACAGCCCTGTGGAGAACATGCCCAGCCTCCCCAGGCCTTGCCTGAGCTTCCAAACAGGACGCTCAGGCCAATCACAATGCTGCTCCTGCAGCGTCGTGATTGGCTGGGAGAGCCCGGAAGCCTGAGTGCTTCCGGTGCTTCCAGCAGAGGAGGAAAGGCGTGCGGTGGCAGGAGAGGCGAGCGGCGGGGAAGGTAAGTTTTGTATTTTTTATTTTTGTTTAATCCCCTGCCTCACCATCCCCATTCAGAGCAAGCCACCACTGCATATAAACTTGCTTATGGTAACAGGAGGGGTGTTTTCAAGCAGTGGTTGATGAGCAACGGACAGGGACCTACAAAACTGGTCTGGCTTCTATTCTTAGCCAGTGCAGCTTTTTGAGAACTGATGCACATTAAGTTCCACCCTGGCATCTTGCCCCTTGCCTTCCTCTCTGAACTTTGCACTCTCTCCTTGACCTCTGCACTCTGTCATTAAGCTCTAGCTCTCTCTTATACACCGTGTGCCCATGTCCACTGCACTCCCACCTTGCACTCTCAGCACCCCTTAGCCAGCCCTGCACTCCCACTTTCACCCTGCTCTCCTCATTGCACCCTCTACATACCATAGCACAGTGTGTTCGTCTTACTTTATGTGCCTCCTTTTGCAGGTGAGTCAATGCAAAAAGATAAACCTAAAGATAGCACCTGGTTTTCTTCTTTCGTTAGTATTCAATATGTGAGCATTCTCTGGGGCATATTTATGAGCCCCTTGAGCCGCGGTTGGGTCACGTTTTGTGAAGCAACGGTGGCGCAATCCAACAAATCATATTTACGAGCCCAAACAAAGCCACTTTGCGTGGCTTTTAATGGTCTCATAGATATGGGGCAAGGCAGCACAAATAGCTGTGTTGCCTTACTCTGCACTAAGGAGAGGTTTCATGAGTGTTGCAGTTGTTATTTCCACGTAACACCCATCTATTTTAACGCATCCCCAGATTTACAATACCCTGTAAATCTGGGGATGCACCAACACCTTACACCTCCTCAGGGGAGGCACAACGAGGAGAAATAACTTTATTTCTCCTAGCTTTTTTCTCTTTCTATGTGTGTTGACCATATCCCAGGATTGTTTTTGTGCAGGCAGGTGCTCCTTCCTGCAAAAAATCAATCCTGCATGCAACTCAGGCACCATGATGCAAGAGTGTCTGCGTTTGTGCTAGGCTGCCGAAACTGCACCAGTGCAGGGGGAAAGGACAGGAATGCACTGTATGCCATAAATACAGCGCATTCCTGCCCTTTCACTTTGAAGCAAGATGACTCAGCAAGGTGACTTGCTGCCCTGCGCCAAATCCCCAAAACTAAATTTGTTGGGATTTGGCACAGGGCATGAGGATTTGGCGTAGGGCAACACAGGAAGTATTCTTGCTGTGCTGAGCCAACCCACCTGCCACGTATGCCCCATCCCCTGGGGCCAGTAATTTGAAAAAGGGGAGGGAGCATGCAGCCCCCTTGCCCAAGCCTTAAACAGACCCCAGGGACCCCATCCCCCAGGCTAGTAATTTACATAAAGGGAGGGGGAGTGCGTGGGGTCCTCCTCCCCGATGAGCTTTGTTACCGCCTGGTATGAGCATTAAAAAATGCTGCTCCTGCACTGGGCAGGAGCAAAACAAAAAAGGTACCGGCTCCTACCATTACCCAGTATGGTGCTGGCCGGAGAGTTGGCTGGGGCTGAGGTGGCCTTGGGGCTTCCCCTGCAGTCCCCAACAAAGACGAGTGCCCAGGGTCGCCACCTGGACATATATCAAAAATGGCTGGCTCCCACCAGGGGATTGGCAAGGGCCGTCAGGGCCGTGGTGCTCCCCAAGCAGCCCCCAATGAAATAAAGCTTGTGGGTGCCCACGGTGGCCACCGGAGCAGCCACCAAAAAATAATAAACTGTCCGGCTCCCGCCACAATGGTGGCTGGGAAGCCGGCAAGGACACGGCTACCTGACGGCTCCCACATGGCTCTCAGCGTAAAAAAAGGTGTGCGTGCCCCCGTCAGGCACAAGGGCACACACTAAGGAGAATCCCATAATTCTTTATGAGGACTTTTTAAATATATTTTTGGAGCCTGTAGAGGTCTCTAGAAGGGTCTAGGGTACCACCAAGCCTTTTTATAATGTTGTGTGGGGGGTATTTGGACAAAATATCAAGTTTCTAAAATCAGGAGACAGAAATATTGGAAACAAATATTGTGTATAAAAAATATTGTGATTCAGAAATATCGTTTTTTTAAAAATTATTTTAATGTGTTTTAGTGTATATATTTTGCATATATTAATTTTATGTATTGTTTATGTAATTGTTATTCATTCTTTTAATATAGTTTGTAAATTTAAGTGATTTAAATTTTTTGAATGTATTTGCTAATAGTAAATAATAGTGTCGGAGGGGGTTGTTGGGTCTGTAGGGGGATAGGCTGGGAAGTTAATTAAGTAATCATTAATTAATTAATAATTTTTAAGTGAGCATGTGACTGATATTAATTTTGTACATTATGTTACATATTGATTTATTTTAGTTTTATTTGAGATGCGGGATGCTAGGTATGTAGGGGTATAGAGTGGGGAGTTAAGTAAGCAATAACTAAATATAATTAGCCAATAATTCTTATTAATATTTTAATAAGTATGTACATTGTGCAATAATTAAATATTTTAGTTATATTTTAGATGTGAGCTGCTGGGTTTGTAGGGGTACAGGGTCTGGAGTGGGAATAGTAAATCTCACCCCCCCCTCCAAAGTCCAGCGCTTCCCCTACTGTTGTATTGACTGGAGTGGGAATAGTAAATGTAACCTCTCTGAAGTCCAACACTTTACCTACTGTTGCATAAAGTGTAGTGGGAACAGTAAATCTTCCCTGATCCGAAGTCAAATGCTCTCCCTACTGTTGCACAGACTGCATTGAGAATAGTAACATGTATGTCTCCAAACTCCAATGCTTTTCCTGCTGTTGCACAGACTGGAGTGGGAATAGTAAATGTAACCCCTCCTAAGTATAACATTTTCCCTAATGTCGCACAGACTGGGGTGAGAATAGTAAATGTAATCCTTCTGAGATCGAATGCTTTCCCTACAGTTGTATAGACTGCAGTGGGAATAGTAAATGTAACCTCTCTGAAGTCCAACACTTTTCCTACTGTAGCAGAGACTGGAGTGGGAATAGTAACCCCCCCTCCAAAGTCCAATGCTTTCCCTATTTAACCCCTCTGAAGTCCAGCGCTTTCCCTATTGTTGCACAGACTGGAGTGGGAATAGCAGATTTTACCTCTCGAAACTACAACACTTTTCCTACTTTTGCACAGATTGGAGTAGGAATAGTAAAACTTACATCTCCGAAGTCCAACGCTTTTCCTACTGTTGCATAGATTGGAGTTGGAATAATAAATGTAACCGATCCGATGTCCAACACTTTCCCTAATGTTGCAGAGACTGGAGTGGGAATAGTAAATTTAATCCTTCCGAAATCCAACACTTTCCCTATTGTAGCACAGACTGGAGTTGGAATAGTAAATCTTACACCTCTGAAGCCCAACGCTTTCCCTACTGTTACACAGAATGGAGTGGGAATAGTAAAGTTTATCCCTCTGAATTCCAACGTTTTTCCTACTGTTGAACAGACTGGAGTGGGAATAGTAAATTTAAATCCTCTAAAATCCAGTTCCCTACTGTTGCGTAGACTAGAATGGGAACAGTAAAACCCCCTCCCCTCGTAAGTCCAACGCTTTCCCTACTGTTGCACAGACTGGAGGGGGAATAGTAAAACTTACCTCTCCGGAGTCCTACGCTTTTCCTACTGTTGCACAGATTGGAGTGGGAATAGTAAATTTAACCCCTCTGAAGCCCAACACTTTCCCTATTGTAGCACGAATGGGAATAGTAAATCTTACGCCTCCGAATTCCAACGCTTTCCCTACTGTTTTGTAGACAGGAGTGAAAATAGTAAATTTAAACCCTCCAAAATCCAACGCTTTACATATTCTTTATAGTTTTAGTAAATGTGTTTTTGGGGAGTTTGAAATTTGTAATATTTAAATTATTGTATACATTTTTTTTTTTTTAGTACCGAATTGTTTATATTTTTAATGGTTTTATTGTGCAATATATATATATGTATATATATATATATATATATATATATATATATGTCCCAAAAGTTACTTCAGCAGATAAGGCCGCACTCCATTACAGGTGAGGAAACATCCTTTATTTGAATAAGACAGGCAGCTTCCAATCCCGTATTTCAGTCCTTTTGGCTTACGCGTTTCAAAGAAATCCCTTCTTCTTCTTCAGAGCCAAAGTGAGCAGTTTGGAAATTTGTGTGCGTGACCCCAGGACCCTGCGTGCTCATTAGATTACACATGGGCCTCCGGTGTGCCCCTTCATTTAAATCCATTCGCATTGCACGCTGGTAACTGAAGTCATTAATTATGCATGATTTTTGCCCTCCGGTGGGTTCCAATGCTCACTGTAATACTAGGACAAATTAAGCAGCCCACATTGAGCCTCTGGATTGGACTCTGCCTGGCTGATTTAACAAACCTGTAGCGCCGCATTCAAAGTGCATTTTCACCTCGAGTGGCCCCATATGTGATGTCAGAGGGGGTGCGTCGCCTCCACGGCCTGAAGTCGCCGTGTAACATGTCCCAAAAGTTACTTCAGCAGATAAGGCCGCACTCCATTACAGGTGAGGAAACATCCTTTATTTGAATAAGACAGGCAGCTTCCAATCCCGTATTTCAGTCCTCTTGGCTTACGCGTTTCAAAGAAATCCCTTCTTCTTCTTCAGAGCCAAAGTGAGCAGTTTGGAAATTTGTGTGCGTGACCCCAGGACCCTGCGTGAACTTAAATATGAGTCAAAATGCAACGCAGCTGTTCTGTCTCCCGTGGCCTGCCAGTGAACAAGGGAAAAGGTTTCCAGAAACGTGTATGGCATGAGGCATGAAATTTTGCTGATACAAGCACGCTTTGTTCTGCTGCTGCCTACTGAATAAAGAAGGTGAATTAAGTACGTCGTGTGTGGCACTTCTCTGTGTGAGCAGTTTTCATTGGATATATATATATATATATATATATATATATATATATATATCCTACAATTGCAAAGTCAGCGCGCTCTCAGTAACACACACGACTCCGTATAGATGCCCAAACACCGTTTAATTCACAACGCGTTTCGGTTCCAAAGAACCTTGATCACGTGAATTTTACACCAAATCAGAGGGACTCAAATAGTTCATAGTATAAACAGTGAAAAAGGACAAGTGAGCAATAATAATAGCGGACATGTTGGAATGGCACAGAAGTCCTGGAAAGTATACAAAACTTAATACAGTCGAGTTTAAAAATATGTACATATATGTGTCACATGTTAAATACTAATACATTTTACATAGTGTATGAGAAAACAAAAATCATTGTGCCAGAACGAGCCCTAGGTATCAGTACCTGTTAATCAACGCCAAGTAATAATCGGCGTGTAAACAAAACTTATTGCTGCCCTAATTGCAGACAAAAAGTAAAAATCAGTATACATGATGTTACTGCATATTAAATAAATGCTAATCCAAGTGGACAAAATCCTCCTTCTGACTCCACAGCCCCATCAAAACAATCTGTGCCATGTAACAGTGCTAACTCGTAGATGCCAAGATTCATAGGCACATTATCATGGACAAGTGTCCTAGGCAAAGACAACACGTCTGATCACATAACGGGCAAGTGCCCGAAAACTCCAATTAGAATGTGCAAAACATATCAAACACTCCAAACAAAAGTCATACTATACTTGACGGTGGAGACAGAGCCCTGTCTCCATCTTTCCACTGCTCTTATGCCCATTAAAGTCTCTCTTAAGTGCAGAAGTGCCTCGATAAAATGAGGGAAGAAAGGGTAGGCGGCCCGTGCAGGTGTATACGGGTGAATGGGCCCTTCCTTCTTCCTATCTGAAAACAAGAACAAAAACACTGAATTAAAAGAGTGTGGATACACAATTCCACCTCAACATCATCATCTTACACAACAATAACTACAAATTGCAAAGTAGAATTCCAGTTACATTGCTCATGGAGAAAAACTCTGAGGTAGAACTGTAAGGAAAAGCATATATATTAGGGCAAACTGTCATAAGCAGAATTCAGGCGCAATCCCCATACCCCCAGGAAAAATGAAAACGCCTCTACAAAAAGTTAAAGGAAAGGTGGGTGAAAAAAAGGGGGGGGGAGTGCAAGAGAAGGAGGAAGACAAATAGGACAGAAGGGGGGGAAAAAATGGGGGGGGTAGGGTGGGTAAGGGACGTGAAGAGGAGGGAAAGAGAGGGGAAAAGAAGGGGAGGCGGGAGGGGGAAGGTGAAAAGGAGGGGTAAGGGAAAGGGGAACAAGAGAGGGGGTATACTGTGGAGAATTAAGTATGGTGGGGTTACTATCGGATCTCATGGAGTGTGGAGGACCTTACATGCACACTGATTAATCATTAATCCTTCAAGTGTATGGCTAATTCTTCGTCTTGATTAAGTCCTCCAGGGTTCTTTGTTTGAAAATGAATAATCTGTTTGGACTCAATCTGCCTAAGTTTTAAAACCCTATTCCCTCCCGGGGTCCTTTGCTCACCTGTTCTAGGATAAGAAAACTGAGACTATTGGCGTTGGAAAAGTGTCTGTCCTGAAAGTGACGTGCTACGGGATATTTCTGATCGCAATGTATGATGGCTCTATAATGCTCCAATACACGTTTTTGGCCATCAAAGTAGTAGACCCAATATACCATAATTTACAGGGACATTCGATGGCATAGATGACAAAAGTAGTACTGCACGTGAGGAATTGTGTTATTTCCTTCCTCACCCCATTGTATTCCACATGATTACAGAATTTACTGTTTCTGCAGGCCTTGCAGTGCCCGCAAGAAAAAAACCCTGCAGGCCATGCAGATTCCTTTCGGGATAGATGGTAATGTCACTGTGCACTAATTGATCTCTCATGCTTCTGCCTCTCCTATAGGTTATATTGGGTCTATTCGGCAGAGTATGGCCAATGATGTTATCAGTTTTGAGTATATTCCAATTCCGTGTCAAAATGCGTGTAACATCTTTTGAATCAGAACTGTAAGTCAAGATCATTCTGGTGTTGTCATCTGCACCCCTGGTGTCAGAATCCGATGTATCAGCAATCGTCAATGATCTGTCCATGGCATCGGCCCTCTCTTTGGCTTTTTGAGAACCCACCTGGGATACCCTCTCTCCCTGAAGCGTTCGAACATCAGATCACACTCGAGTTGGTAACCTGCATTGGTATTGCAGTTCCTTTTCGCCCTCAGCAACTCCCATAGGGGATACTCCATTTGAGTGCCTCTGGGTGGCTGCTGAGGGCATGAAGCACACTATTCCCTGCTGTCAATTTTCTAAACAGTGATGTGTGTACTTTGTTGTGTACAATTTCTACCTTGACATCTAAGTATTCTGTTGCACTGTTACTGATGTTGCCACTCAGTTTGATGTTCCGGTTATTGGCATTGAGTTTGTCAATAAAACACTGGGCTTCGTGTCGATGTCCCACCCAGATAATGAATAAGTCATCGATGTAGCGAAGCCACATCGAGATATGGGTGAGATCATCTTGCAAATCAGGGTCAGAAAAGATGTCCTCCTCCCATCTTCCCATAAACAGATTCGCGAAGCTGGGAGCAAAGCAAGATCCCATCGCGGTCCCAGTGGTTTGACGGTAAAGTATACCGTTAAACATAAAGATATTGTTTTTGAGACAATACTCAATCATCTCCAAAATCATTTTGCTATGCTCCCGAAATCAGATTTCGGGAGCATAGCAAAATGATTTTGGAGATGATTGAGTATTGTCTCAAAACAATATCTTTATGTTTAACGGTATACTTTACCGTCAAACCACTGGGACCGCGATGGGATCTTGCTTTGCTCCCAGCTTCGCGAATCTGTTTATGGGAAGATGGGAGGAGGACATCTTTTCTGACCCTGATTTGCAAGATGATCTCACCCATATCTCGATGTGGCTTCGCTACATCGATGACTTATTCAATATCTGGGTGGGACATCGACACGAAGCCCAGTGTTTTATTGACAAACTCAATGCCAATAACCGGAACATCAAACTGAGTGGCAACATCAGTAACAGTGCAACAGAATACTTAGATGTCAAGGTAGAAATTGTACACAACAAAGTACACACATCACTGTTTAGAAAATTGACAGCAGGGAATAGTGTGCTTCATGCCCTCAGCAGCCACCCAGAGGCACTCAAATGGAGTATCCCCTATGGGGAGTTGCTGAGGGCGAAAAGGAACTGCAATACCAATGCAGGTTACCAACTCGAGTGTGATCTGATGTTCGAACGCTTCAGGGAGAGAGGGTATCCCAGGTGGGTTCTCAAAAAAGCCAAAGAGAGGGCCGATGCCATGGACAGATCATTGACGATTGCTGATACATCGGATTCTGACACCAGGGGTGCAGATGACAACACCAGAATGATCTTGACTTACAGTTCTGATTCAAAAGATGTTACACGCATTTTGACACGGAATTGGAATATACTCAAAACTGATAACATCATTGGCCATACTCTGCCGAATAGACCCAATATAACCTATAGGAGAGGCAAAAGCATGAGAGATCAATTAGTGCACAGTGACATTACCATCTATCCCGAAAGGAATCTGCATGGCCTGCAGGGTTTTTTTCCTCGCGGGCACTGCAAGGCCTGCAGAAACAGTAAATTCTGTAATCATGTGGAATACAATGGGGTGAGGAAGGAAATAACACAATTCCTCACGTGCAGTACTACTTTTGTCATCTATGCCATCGAATGTCCCTGTAAATTATGGTATATTGGGTCTACTACTTTGATGGCCAAAAGCGTGTATTGGAGCATTATAGAGCCATCATACATTGCGATCAGAAATATCCCGTAGCACGTCACTTTCAGGACAGACACTTTTCCAACGCCAATAGTCTCAGTTTTCTTATCCTAGAACAGGTGAGCAAAGGACCCCGGGAGGGAATAGGGTTTTAAAACTTAGGCAGATTGAGTCCAAACAGATTATTCATTTTCAAACAAAGAACCCTGGAGGACTTAATCAAGACGAAGAATTAGCCATACACTTGAAGGATTAATGATTAATCAGTGTGCATGTAAGGTCCTCCACACTCCATGAGATCCGATAGTAACCTCACCATACTTAATTCTCCACAGTATACCCCCTCTCTTTGTTCCCCTTTCCCTTACCCCTCCTTTTCACCTTCCCCCCCTCCCGCCTCCCCTTCTTTTCCCCCCTCTCTTTCCCCTCCTCTTCACGTCCCTTACCCACCCTACCCCCCCCATTTTTTCCCCCCTTCTGTCCTATTTGTCTTCCTCCTTCTCTTGCACTCCCCCCCCTTTTTTTCACCCACCTTTCCTTTAACTTTTGTAGAGGCGTTTTCATTTTTCCTGGGGGTATGGGGATTGCGCCTGAATTCTGCTTATGACAGTTTGCCCTAATATATATGCTTTTCCTTACAGTTCTACCTCAGAGTTTTTCTCCATGAGCAATGTAACTGGAATTCTACTTTGCAATTTGTAGTTATTGTTGTGTAAGATGATGATGTTGAGGTGGAATTGTGTATCCACACTCTTTTTAATTCAGTGTTTTTTGTTCTTGTTTTCAGATAGGAAGAAGGAAGGGGCCCATTCACCCGTATACACCTGCATGGGCCGCCTACCCTTTCTTCCCTCATTTTATCGAGGCACTTCTGCACTTAAGAGAGACTTTTAATGGGCATAAGAGCAGTGGAAAGATGGAGACAGGGCTCTGTCTCCACCGTCAAGTATAGTATGACTTTTGTTTGGAGTGTTTGATATGTTTTGCACATTCTAATTGGAGTTTTCGGGCACTTGCCCGTTATGTGATCAGACGTGTTGTCTTTGCCTAGGACACTTGTCCATGATAATGTGCCTATGAATCTTGGCATCTACGAGTTAGCACTGTTACATGGCACAGATTGTTTTGATGGGGCTGTGGAGTCAGAAGGAGGATTTTGTCCACTTGGATTAGCATTTATTTAATATGCAGTAACATCATGTATACTGATTTTTACTTTTTGTCTGCAATTAGGCAGCAATAAAGTTTTGTTTACACGCCGATTATTACTTGGCGTTGTTAACAGGTACTGATACCTAGGGCTCGTTCTGGCACAATGATTTTTGTTTTCTCATACACTATGTAAAATGTATTAGTATTTAACATGTGACACATATATGTACATATTTTTAAACTCGACTGTATTAAGTTTTGTATACTTTCCAGGACTTCTGTGCCATTCCAACATGTCCGCTATTATTATTGCTCACTTGTCCTTTTTCACTGTTTATACTATGAACTATTTGAGTCCCTCTGATTTGGTGTAAAATTCACGTGATCAAGGTTCTTTGGAACCGAAACGCGTTGTGAATTAAACGGTGTTTGGGCATCTATACGGAGTCGTGTGTGTTACTGAGAGCGCGCTGACTTTGCAATTGTAGGATACTGGATTACCGGTGTGCTCCGCCGGTGTGCGCGCCACTCTCCATGGGTCCCAGCGGTCCGGAAGGAGCGGCTGCGGTTTGATATATATATATATATATATATATATATATATATATATATATATATATATATATATATGTATATATTTGTATAAACACAAATACATATATATGTGTACATATATGTTTGAGTTTTTTATATATTTATATATAGTAATAAATATTATTGGCATTTAGTTAATTTACGTTATATAACATTTATATATTAAAATATTTAACAATTAATACTTTAAACTCAATTGTTAGTAAAAAAAATCGATATTTTTGTATATTTTTTAATGATATTAGTGTCAATTATATATTTTTTCTGATATATTTGTACTTACCATTATAAGGGGCACGATATTCTGGTAAACGATATTTTTGACACAATATTCATGTAAAAGGATATGGCTTACCTCTATATTGTGATCCGTTTGGGGGACTGCATAGAGTGCAGCAGCACCCCGGCAACATTTTTTAAAAAAAGTAAGTCTCCTGGGCCATTAAATTAATGGCCCCAGGCAAACTTACCATATTTTCTAAAGCACTTCTAGCTGGAGCTCTAAGCTGTTCAGCTGAAATGCAGAGTCCCTTTGTGGTTGGTTCTATGGCTGCAGTTTGTAGCCTGAAAACTGTTAAAAAAAATACTCAAAGACATGTTGATTATTTTTTAAATAAAATTTTATTAAAAGCAGCGTGGGGTTGGCTGCCCGTGACGGGTTAGATACAGTGTCTGGCCTACCCCACACTGAGCACAGGGTGGAGCTGGGTGTGTACGGGGGCCAACCCCACATTGCACACAGCCAAAGTCAGTGCACAGTGTGGGGTTGGTGTTACATGTGGTAATAAAATATTACTTTACGCTAAAAAAAACTAGAGATTAGCTGAAAAAACGAAAGGGTAAAATTACGTTATAGTTAGGTATAGTAACTATCTTAGCTTCCATTAAAAAACCTTAGAAAGTCACTGAAAAAAAAAAAATGTTAAAGGGACGTTATAGTTAGGTGAAAATATCAGTTAAAATATACTGTTTTGCATTTTTTTAAAACACTGAAATATACCAGTTTTAGTTAGCTCAAGTAACTTTAACTTGTGCCCTAAAGTAAATATAACTCGTGCACTCGCCATGCACTGCTTATGACCTCACATGCTACATCACTCATGACATTTTCTATGACATCATTGAGAACATTAAGGATGCCAACTGAACTGACATCATTGATGAAAACACTGTGCATGGCAGGGGTATGAGTTATAGTTACTTTAACGCATGAGTTTTTCTTACTTCAAATAACTATAACTGGTGGATTTCAATAGTTTTGTTCATTTAAAATGCCATGTTTTAACTGGCATTTCACCTAACTATAATGTCCCTTATGTAAGGCAGACCAAAAAAATCCATGTAGGGTAATGAATGCCTTCCTCCCATCTGTGCTGCTGCCAGAGAAAAATAACATACATTTTCTTGTTATCTAAAACACTTTAATATCATTTCAATGTCATGTGTGTGCCCCTGAAAGTTGAAGCTAAAGCAGCTGGATATCTAAACAAAGTGATTATAGCTGTGTGGAGGGCAAGAAATTATTTTGTGGAAGCACACAACTTCTGCACAATCAAAATGCACTCCTGGCTACCAACAAGTGGGCGTAATCAAAGCCCTTAGTGATGCTCACATAATTGTCTGGCAACAGCTGCATTGTCAAGCCAGACAATAAAAACGAATACATAGGAAATAATGAAAACATATAAACTATGCCAAGACACTAGTTCACTAAACAGTTTTCCCTTGGCTTAAAATTTGAGATACTGAGCCATTTTTACTACACGTGGCATTGTGCAGAAAATGAGAGACCATTATGTCTTTCAACTGTGCTGCAGGGCATTCGTCAAACATATGGTAAAAATGGCATCTGGCATGACCCCATGAGTCTAAAGCATGCTATAAACACCTTTTCAACATGAAATAAACATCAGTGGCTTAAAAAGATTTGGAGAAACAAAATATATTTCGAAGTCAGATGTCTTCATTAAAAGGTTGAAAAGTAAAATTTTGAATCATGTCTTCATTACTAGTATTTCTTTCTTTCACATAGTTTCTTAATGTTCCAGGCTGAGATGTTTCCTAGACCAAAGAAACGCACAATATTTAATCAGTTTTGTATTTCATAGAAACAGATCTCACAGGATTGAATATTGAACACACAGTGCTGCAGTTACAAGCAGGGTTTTCATAAAGGATTTCAGAGCCTGCGAGGAAGCCTGCTACCTTCCCCCACTGTATCCCAGTTGTCTTTTATATTCAGTACACTGCAGGCCATCCATCACTGTCTTACAAAATCACAACCAGACATTATATTATCTCTCGATTATTTCAATTCACATCATCTCCACTCAATCAACCTGCTCCACTGGATTTCTCTTGAATATACCCTGCCGGGAAAAAGCTGTGGGAAAGTTGTGGTTGCCATTACTCTGCTTGAGTCAATAATGTGTGGTATAATGTTGGATTCCCAAGTTTATTTCAATAAGGTTGTTTTCTCAAAAGTAGCAAAATTTTCACAATTCTATACACACCTTTATGAAATGTACTAATTAGATTAATTCAGAGAGTAAAGCAGGCTCTTTTGACTTCCACATTCCCTTATGTATGTGCTTAACCATCAACTATTTTCGCTGTCATTTATTTATTAATCAATGAAAGATGTGTGAAGTTTAAAAATGAAGCCAGGCGATGTCTCCCACGGTCATTAACTCCTCAAACTCACCCCTCCTCTTCCCTGCTTGTTTTTTGCTGTCCGACTTCAACTGACACATGGGGTTTATGGCATCCACCGTCCCTATGTATCCCTATGTTTGCGCTGCATGGCTGGAGTGCTTGCTGGAGACTTCGTGTTGCTATGGTGGGATTCCCTTCCCTGGTCTTCGTTGGTGTGGTTTAAGTTGGTTCTGGCTTACGATGGCTCTGGCTTACCTTGAAGTCACATTTGTGGATTCTGCTTGAGTCCTAGCATTGGAATATAAAAGAGTTACTGGCCAGTGGTCGTGCCCCCTCATAATGGGTTTGGAGTTCCTCTTAAATATTTACTCTCACTAATTATAAAACAATGAAAGTCATGTGATGCTTCATTAACCAAGTAGAGTCTGACATTTTAATGCCACTGCAACTCTAAGGCTCAATATTCCACAAGTGGTGATGCCACTATCTGCCAAACCGCTGCAAATGCTTTGATCAGAACATTTGGCAAGAAGCCATTTAAGCGATAGTGAGGGTTAACATTGTCCCATTCCCTTTCTGCCCATTTCCTAACTGCCTGTACAAGCGTCACTCATGGCATTCGAATGTTTGGGAGAAGAAGAGATGTTAAGACTAGCAACAACAAGCAAAGCATCTAACATGACTTTGGAACATTGCACCGCATTATGAATTAAACAATTTATTACAACTCTTGTTTCAGACTTAATTTGTTAAATCAAAGGTCCCCTAGAAGGTTTAGTCCAAAACCATTTACATAACCTATTATCATGCTACCCTGCTAAATCCCTGAAGCCAGACTAAAGCATTTGGGCCAATAGTTGATCCATCTCCAACATTCCTTTGTCTAACAAAATCCTAGACAAAGAGATAACAAAATGACTACAAAATTAGGTAGAACAAAACCACCGTCTACATGATCATCACAGAGAGTTCTGACCTTCAAGAGGCACTGAAACCACACTAACCAACTTTAAAAAAGATAACCTCATGGCAATGGATGAATATCAGAAATTGGCTTCAATTATATTTGATCTCTTGGTTGCATACAACACAATGGACCACAAATTATTTTGCTGTAGTTTAAATTAAAAAATAAATTCCCACCTAAAGTATATATATTTTTTATTATGCATTAATAATTATTAGAAATTAAGTATAGAATTGAATAAAAGTAATTCAATTACATTTTATTAAAATGTAACCTCCCATTCATTTTCACATTCAAAAAAGATTGTTAAAATACTTCATAATTACTTGCAGGCCTTGGGCTTTTAGTCGCCAAAAGGGAGAAAACCCACATTTGGCAGGAGGCTTCTCCTTCTTCACTGGCAGATGGGAGACATGGCATGGACTATCCTGACGAAGCAGTGAAGATGGTATATATATGGAAAGGCTGTGCAGCAAAAAATAACAGTGCACGGGGTCATGGCTTGTATATCAAGGTGATATGTGATGTCCGGGTGGGTTCCATGCATGAGATAATTTCTGTCCTACATATATTGGCAACGAGTGTACTGTGGTGCTCGTCATGTATTGATTTCCCTCTGAAAGGTTTGTACAGTTTTGAGTGCTATATTTGTTTCCACAAAGTAATAAAAAGAATTATAAAAAATACTTTATAATTAAATAATAAATATGCATTATTTTTAGATAATTTCCTTAACATTAAATTATATTTACTTAAACCTTAAATGTGTAAGAGTAAATTACAGGTTTAAATTACTCACAAGTGTAAGATATCTTTGTGACTATCCCTTATAATATGGTTTGTTTCTAACACAAAAGGAGAAAGCCCTTTAGTAGGGTGTGTGGTGACACCGCCTCATTATTTGTAGCAGAAACCACTTAACATCCTTTTAGCACACAACATCATGTCTGTATCTGCTCATTTAAGATCCTGTTAATTCTTTCTACAAGATCATTTGTGGATGGGGAGTACAATAGTGTACATTTGTGCACAATGATATATTTCAATAAGTATGCTTCCATCTTGGACAAAAGTGTGTTGTGATTAATGATGGACCAAGGAAACCCTTCTGTCTAAAAGCATTGTTTGAGAAGCTCCAACACAATATCTATAGTGGGAGCTTTAACAAACTTCCACTCCAGCCACTTGGAATAATAATAATTAATAATCATTTAACACGAGGTGGCATATTTATGAAGGGGTTGGCGTTGAGCTTGCACCACGCAATGTGGTGTAAGTGCAACCCAAACCCAAAATGCAAATTATGAAGCTATGGAAAGCCACTTTGCGTGGCCCTGAGCGACTTCATAAATCAGGAGTACAGCAATGCAGCGCAAATTGCTGCATTGTGTTACTCTTCCCTGGAAAGGCTTTCAATGTGCGTTGCGTGGGTGATCCCACGCAACTCAAATGGTTTTTGACACATTCCCAGATTTACCAGAACCGGTAAACCTGGGAATGCGCCAAAAAGTTAAGCCTTCCAAGGGGAGGCATAACAAGGAGAAATATCTCTACTTCTTTTCTTGCTTCCTCTTTCTATGTGTGCTGCAGAATGCAGCACACATAGAAAGTGGAATATGCCTCCCAGGATTGTTTTTGCGCAGGAAGGTGCCCCTTCCTGCACAAAATCAATCCTGCATGCAACACAGGCACCCTTGCACCATGGTGCAAGGGTGCCGGCATCGGCGCTAGGCTGCCAAAAGGGCGCCAGCTTAGGGGAAAGGACAGGAATGCACCATATTGCCTTAAATATGGTGCATTCCTGCCTTTCCCTGTTATGCAGTGCAGGTGACTTGCTGAAATGCGCTTCACTGTGTGACTTCTTCACAAATGAGCCCCTAGGTATCTTAGATCACTTTTCAAACACTCGAAATAACCTAAGAGATCCATACCCAATTAATCGCATGGTCCATTGCTAAATTGAACAACCACCAAGGGTGTTTTGCAGAGTTTGAAAGATTCATCAGACTTAGGACAAGCTTCCAGCTTTGGACCAAACAAACATGTTGTCCATGTACAGCCACGAAAAGGAAGTCCTATCTTCTTAGTAATCATCTCTCCTAAATAGCCTTAGGGGGCAACCCAATAATGGAACATTGTCGTATGGCTTGTACCTCACCGGTAAAACTGTGCATTTGTTGGATAACATAAGTGTCAGGATTGTGCCCGACTGATTCCATGCACACCCTCAGGATATGTTGGCCTATATCCCTGCTAGCCCACAGGGTACCATCTGGACCCCTAACCTTACACAGGGTAACAAATGTGTGTGCAACCTCAGAACATGACAACCCTGATCCCCCAAGGAAATCGTGATAACAGATCTAGAACCTTTTCGCTTGTCCTCTCATGCATACCCAAAGAAATACACAAGAAGTACCTAGCAAGGCGATTCAATACTTATTGAAGCATTATGATTCTTGTATATAATACGTGCGCTGTGATAATTAGTAGAATGTAACAGATTGGTGTAATTAGCGTTATGAGAACAGTGAAGGAAGATGGCGGACGCGTCTTGTTAACGCTCCGCGCCTAATCCCCTAATTATCCTGGGCATCCTTCTTCAACGGCAGTTTTTCCTGCCTCAGTGCATGTCTGTCATGCCTGCCCGGGACTGCGCTACCTGGGGAGGGTCGTTCGGACCCGGATGACGCCTCATTGCGGCCCTGGGCGATGCGGCCTGTTGCGCTGGGGGAGCCTGGACCTTGCCGCATGGACGGCCTGCGCGGGACGACCCTGCTGCCTGCATTCATACGGCGGCCCCTGCGGTAACTCTGGAACCGCCTAGCGCTGCTGCCTCCTGTCTCGGCGGAGCCGCGGAGAGCGCTCCATGCCTTCCTGGATGGATTGAAGAACGGCGAGGGCTGCCTGTGAACTGGTCGCGAGGGGCACCTGATGCGAGGACCCGGGACGCTGCTGCGGAGGTCGTCGCCATTCGCCTGGAGGCGCCCGGTGAGGCCTTAGCTAACGAGGTAGGCCCACAAGGTACCATTGCGGCGCCTGCTTGGCAGCTGGGGGCGACGGGGGTCGATCGGGCCTAGGGGCCCCCGCCTGGACGTGACGGTGACTGTGCGGCTACTGGGGGTGAGCTCCCGAGCAGAGGCTGTGATCTCTGCTCCTGCGGTGGGCGGCCATGGGGGTCGATCGGGACTAGGACCCCCACCGGGGCGCAGTGTGTGAGGCGGTGGCCCGGGTGGGCCTGTGGGCCCTGTTGTCTCTCCTGTGGGGGGGCCTCGGGGGTCAGTTGGGCCTAGGGCCCCCACATGGATTTCTCTGGTTGATTGAGGACCGGCATACACGCAGGGGCCACCGCGTTGGCTGTGAAGAGGGAAGCCACGGGGGTCGGTTGGGCCTAGGGCCCCTCACCTGCTGCAGGCCCGGAGGTCGTGGAGTAACTTAGCTCCTGCCGCGCCAGTACCGAAGCATCATTAAGGCCGCATATACACTCTTCCCCCCCTGGTGAGCGGACTGCTTGCTGTGCTGCCAGCTGTGGCCCCTTCCGAGACCTGAATCCTTGGCGCGGCATCAAGCACGGACCGCAGCGCTCCCAGAAGGTGAGACGCACAACTAGCGGTGATCTGGGAGGAAGCGGGGCCTGGGCACGCGCCATCCACAGCGAACTGTTCCCACTTCTGGCGGTGCAACTGCTGCGGTGGGGGGGCCACGCGGAGCTGGCAGCGGGTCTGCCTTGTTGCTAGGAGCCACGGGGGTCGGTCGGGCCTAGGGCTCCACATCTGAATTCCCTCACGGGCTACCGGCTGGGACATCGCCCAGTGGACGTGTGCGCGCTACGTGCGGCTGCCATGAGAGTTTCCCAGTGAGGGTTGTTGCGGGCGACCCTCGATGGTGCCCTCTACGCCCGGACCCTAAGTCGTGGTACCACATCTCTAAGTGGGCAGGGTGCCTCCCTCCTCTCATCTGTAATATCTTCGGTGGTCCCCGGGGAGGAAGATTGCCATCCAGAGCGGCCCTGCGGTTGCTGGGGCCACGGTGGGACACATCCCTGACTGCAGCGGTACCACCTCGCGGAGGATACGGTCCTGAGTGCCGACGCGAACACTGAGTGGGGAAGTCACGGAGGTCTGACGTCCTGGCCTCGCTCCCTATGCGGAGCGCTCAGCAAATCGTTATGGGCCACTTACGTACCAATACCCACCGCGATATACCCCCCCGAGGGCCAGGCTGGAGCACCGCTCATGCCTCCCGGATCCATAACTGGGGTGAGTCAGCCTGAGATTGCAACCAAACTTGACACTGTACTAGCGGCGGTTGAGCGAATCGGTAATGCCTTGGAACTGACCCGCACCTCCCTGGAAGGCCGGACGGACACCATCACCTCTGATTTTACGCTCCTCCGGGCTGACCAACACAAACTTTCAGACAGGGTTCGCGATACGGAGACCGCACTTGCAAACCTTCAACCCTGATCTCGAAATTGCTCCTCCGCACTCCAAGATCTGCTGGACCGGGTTTGCACCCTGGAGGAGAAGGTGGATGACGCGGAAGGCCGCTCACGCCGTAATAATGTCCGCGTGGTCGGTCTCCCTGATAGGACGGAGGGACGAGATCTGGAGACCTTTACAGAAACCTGGTTAAAGGAGCTGATGCCCCCCGGATCGCTCTCCCCGCAATTCGTGGCGGAGCGGGCCCACAGAATACCCACCCGCAGGCCACCTCCTGGGGCTCGTCCTCGGCCCTTCCTGTTTCGAGTCATGAATTTTATGGACAGGGATGCGATTCTACGTGAACTTGGCAAACACCCAGGCCCTAAGGTACAAAATGTCACCGTCTCCCTCTTTCCAGATTACACGGCTCAAAGTACAAAGGAGACGAGCCACCTTCAGCGCAGTAAAGAAACAACTTCGTGATCTGGACCTCCGATACTCCTTGTTATTCCCGGCCCGCCTGCAGGTTATTAAAGACGGTAACACTAGATATTTTGACTCCCTTGCAGAGGGTTGGGACTGGCTCGATGAACAGGGGCTGGCGGAGGCACCCAAATCATCAGATGAGTCCTGGCTCCGCGAGCGCCCTCGTCGAAGCAGACGCGGGGGGGAAAAGAACAAGGACATGAGACCTAAGGTAGCCGCCCCAAACCCTGACCAAATTAGACTGGAGCGCCAGGGGGCCCTGCAGACGATGGCGGCCCTCCGATCTACCAGATCTCCGTCCCCAGTTGGCTCCGCTGCCTCTCTGCCAAAATCCGTAGCCTCCGGATCCACACCTGAATGGTCCATGGATGCAGACTTCCCCCGCTCCAGGGCGTCACCCCGCATACTGCAGATGGCATTATTTGAGCTTAGCCTGTATTAGAACACGATGTCACTCCAGGCCATGCCATTATTAGTAATTCTTTGATGCTCTATCTCCTGCTCTCTTGGGGTAACTGAAGGGGACAGTCTTTATATTGGCTCTTCTCTTTCACTGGTCTGTCGCCCCGAAGTCGTACAATGACACTAGTTCAGTAGCCATGACATGGCGTGTTAGTTTGGGCAGTTCCTCATGTTGGGGACCCGCTCTTTTCCTGTTTCAAGGTTTTTTAAAGATCTACATTATTATTTTCTTCCCCCTGCACGAGTCGCCATACATGAAGACCTGCTGCCTCTACGCCCTCCCCCTCAGAGGGGGTTCATCACACAGAGGGCGCCATAGTACACGGGTGGGGTCTACTGATCTCAGTTGTCCAGATGACCAATCTTAATATAATAAGCTGGAATGTCAGGGGCATTCATACACCCTCCAAGTGGTACGCCATCTATGCCTATCTGCAATGCCACGCGACGAGTGTAGCGCTATTGCAGGAGACACACCTGATGACCGTAGAGGCTACCCACTTGCGCCATCGCTGGCGGGGCCAGGTATACAGTACCAACTATTTGTCCATGGCTAGAGGGGTGGTGATATGGGTTAAGGCGGGGGTTCCATGGGAGGAGGAGGAGGTCCTGTCAGACCCAATTGGGCGCTACGTCTTAGAGAGTGGCAGACTGAATGGCCAACCGTTCTTGTTGGGTTCCATATATGCCCCAAATGTCACGCAGGGCACCTTTCTTAGTGATCTTTCGGAGATACTGCTCCGGTGGAGGGAGATCCTGTAGCTCCTAGGGGCGACTAACGCGGTGCTCGATGTCTCACTTGACAGCTCCTTCCCCCCCTCTCACTCGTACTACGGCCTCCTCCAACGCGCAGCTCTTAAAATCCTGGATGGACAATTGGGCACTCTCAGACATCTGGCGGGAACGCCATCCGCACTCCAGAGTGTACTCCTTTTATTCCCCGGTCCATAATTTGCATGTGTGCCTCGATCGCATACTCGTATCCTCGGCCCTACTTCCTCTGATACAGACGATTGACTACCTCGGTCGGACACATTCCGATCATAACCCCCTGGTGATGCACCTGGCCTGGGATGCGCAGCCTCCTCCGATTCCGGCCTGGCGCCTGCAGACAGCGGCTCTAAAAGACCCCCTCTTCCGTGGCTCACTAGAAACTGCTGTAGCTAGCTATTTCGCACTCAATACAGCTTCCACAGATTCGGTTCTCACCGAACGGGAGGCCTTTAAAGTAGTAATTAGGGGACATTGTCTGGGACAGACTTGGACTATCCGCAGACAGCTGGACAACTCACTATCCAGCATTGAGAAACAGCTGCTCCCGCTTGAGACGCAGGTCGTCAACTGCCCGGATCAGCAGCAGCGCCTGGACGCTGCCCATATCGAGCGGGAGGCACTTCTGGACCGATTGAGGTGCCATAATTATTTGGCGCATTCGGCCCGTTCTCACTCTGCGGTGGACAAAGCCGGGAGATTGCTGGCTTATTTGATCAGGCAGGAGCACCCCCAGCACCCCATACAGTTGCTACTTGACGATCTAGGCCGGGAGCAAAGCACGCAGAGAGACATTCACACACTGATGACTGAACACTACACTAGACTGTATGAGACCCGTCTGACGGGCAATGCCCAGGACGTGGATTCCTTTTTGGACACCGTGGAGTTGCCCACTCTTACAGTGGACCAGTTCCTGGAGCTGGACTCCCCCCTAGCAGAAGACGAAATACGAGACGCATTGCGATCCTTGTCCTCCGGTAAAACGCCGGGTCCGGATGGCCTCCCGGCCGAGTTTTTCAAAACTTACGCGGAATATTTAGTGCCACACCTCCATACACTGTTCACAGAGGCGTACCGCTAATGTAGTATCTTTGTTGAAACCTGGTAAGGACCCCGCGTCCCCCGGCTCTTATCGGCCGATTGCAACATTGAACACGGATTATAAGATCCTGGCAAAAGTCCTGGCCAATCGACTGGCCCCGCTTGTCCCTGATTTAGTACATTCTGATCAGAATGGCTTCGTTCCACAGCGTAATACTGCCTTGAACATACAATGCTACTTTCGGGTGGCGGAATATGCCTCGATCGATTGGCCACGCTCGGGCTGCATGGTGTTGGACCTTGAGAAGGCCTTCAATTCGCTGGCTTGGAATTTCCTCTTTGCCGTTCTGGCCCGTTTTGGGGTCGGTCCCTACTTCCTTAGTTTAGTGCAACTGCTGTATCGTAATCCATCGGTCCGTATTCGGACGGGGCCCTACGTTTCAGACCCAATCCAGGTACGACATGGAACCCGACAGGGATGCCCGTTGTCCCCGCTTTTGTTCGCGTTGGCAGTGGAACTGCTGGCGGTCCATGTTCACACTCATGTTGAAATGGGGATTGAGCTGGGAGATGGCACTCACACCATTTTGCTATACGCAGATGTCCTGCTGTTATATGCTCGAGACCTCCATAATATCCCCTCCTCACTTGATCGGGCCCTTAGCCATTTTGCACGTGCCTCGGGACTGCGAATTAATGCAGCGAAATCTATACTTTCTCCATTTTTGAAGGATACTCCAGATCCGGGATACGTACTGGGGGGGACACCAGTGGCCTGGTGCGTAGACCCTTTTCGCTATTTAGGGGTCCGAGTTTATCGTACCAGAGTCGATCTTTTCGATGGGTACGTGCTTCGGGCTGCCACGGCGATTCCGTCACAGATGAGTTTCTGGAACACTCTCCCATTGGCAATCTCTGGGAGGATTGCCCTTGTCAAAATGGTGGTTCTTCCCCGCCTTCTCTACTAGTTCGCCACTCTACCCCTTATCATCTCTCCCCCTTTCTTCAGACAGTGGGAAAAGGTTGTGCGGGACTTCATATGGGGGACATCACGCCATAGAGTGTCCAAGGGAAAGCTTTATCAGCCTACCGAGCTGGGTGGCCTGGCGGTACCTAACTTCGAGCATTACTACCTGGCCTCCCAACTGCAATGGATCGCCAGGTGGATATCTTCCCATTACTTACCAGACACGGCTTCTTTACAGCCTCCGCTGATGCAGAGTAGCCTTTTACAAATTTTCCATCCTTGCTCCAAGTCCAGACCCCCCCGAAACACTTCTACTCAATGTAGCATACAAGTGCTTCCCTAGGTGTCTTTTTCTCACTAGAACCACCATTCCATATGCACCCGCTATCCCATTGCTGGGAACTCCACGAGGGGACACCTACACGACGATGACTGAGTTGCATCACTGGGCCTCGGAGGGAATACAGGACGTAGGAGACCTTTTCCAGGACGGCACTCTCATCCCATACCAGGAACTCATAGCAGAAGAGAACCTGCGCCCTGGGCAGTTTCTACTACATAGAACAATCATAGCCTCGTTATCGTCTAAATGGGGTAGACTCACTCAGGAACCTCCCACACACCACACTTTGCAATACCTACACATGATGGGGACAGGAAGACACCTCGTGCTGGTTCGCATCTTCCCTCCGGCAACACACGGACGTGGACCTCACTCGGCTTCGACATCATTGGGAGGGGGCCCTGGGGAGGGCATTTACAGATAGAGAGTGGGCTGTCGTCCGGGGCAGCCCAACCTACGTTCCCCGTAATCAACGGTTCAAACAAATTCAATTCTTTGTACTACATCGGGCTTACCTTACTCCAGCTCAAATCAACAGGTACTTCCTCCGCACAGATGCGGCTTGTCCCCGCTGCCGGCAGTTAGATGCCGACATTCTCCATATGCTCTGGTGTTGTCTGGTCTTGATTGACTACTGGAACAATGTGACAATCACCCTAGCAACTTGCACCTTCCGAGCCATTCCCTCTAATTGGGAAGCCCATGTGTTGTACCTTTTTAGCAGAAACAAAAACTATAGAGCTGCCATACGATTTCTAGACCTGGGTCTAATAACGGCCAAACGATTGATCACCAAGCGATGGAAATCCCCTCTGTCGCCTCACCCTCTTGCCTGGCGCCGATCCCTGCTTAACTGGGCTAAGGCGGAGGGTGTGGTGCTACGTAGAGAGGACCTACTTGGCATTTGTAAATTCCCCCTAGCGCCTCAGTGGGACACAATGGTTTCCAAGCTCCAAGAAATGGTCACTAACACAGGGGACCCGAATACGTTACCTGGGGCCGATACTCAAGGTACATCCCCCGCAGACGGGAGTGTTGAGTAGCGCTGACACCCAAGCTGACTTAGCCCTTCTGTTCCAGAACTTCATTGTCACTAGACCCTGGCAGCTTTTGGCCCCCCCGGCTACACTAGATGCGGCAGCAGGTCTCAAGCCACTCCCCTTTCCCTTCCTTGACTTATGGTGTCCTCATTCTGTTGTGCCCTATGTCCCCAGTTGGGTTCGAACTGCACTATACCTGAATCGTTTCCATGCCACCCGGTGGTGTGACTCACCAGCACTGCTCCGCCCTGTCTCAGGACATTGACTCATGATTTGATGTACTCGCCATAATTTACGCCTCTGTTTTTCCTGATACTATCGGGCATTGTGCATCCTGCTGCTGGCAATCACTTTTCTTTCTTTTTCCACTTGATGCATGAGCGCTGCTCTGACTGTATGTTTAATTAAAAATGTGCAAAAATGTTAATAAAAAGATTTAAACAAAAAAATGAGAACAGTGAAAAGGATGAACAATTCCACCATTGTGCTATGACAGTGAATATATGCGGGCATACAAGTACTGCGTATAGTGTACTCCTACCTAGCGCTCCCCAACCTAGTCTTGCCTCGGGTGGGTGATCTGCCAAATCCCTGCCCGGGTGGTCTACCTCCCCATTACCTGCGGATAAGTGTCATCAGGCTGTCCATCTTGGTGTAGAGCTGGACATCCTCGTGTCGGTAAGCAAATATCAGCTGAGCTGAAATTCTGGCATGTAGTGACCTCGCAGTGTCAGCTGAGTGCTCCTCTCCCTAAACAAGAAAGTGGTGTGGTATATATAATGAACAGCACCCATGTGGCCATGTCGCAACCCCTGTCAGGCCACAATTGTTTATTCTAGTTGGATAGTGTCGTCACCTACCAGACAATAACGTAAATGACATGCACAGTGAACTTTGGGCCAGATGTACAACCATTTTATTTTGCGCCTCGCAATTTGCGACTAATTGCGAGTCGCAAATTGCGAGGTGCAAAATAAAATGTACAACAGTGTGTTTAACACTGTTTGCGATTCCCAATGGGGTCGCAAATTGCGAGGCTCATTAATATTAATGAGCCTCTTGCAATTTGCAAGCCCATTGGGAATGACAGGCCCTCCCAGGGATGGTGGCCTGCTGGGCTCAGTAGACCACCATGTCTGGGACTGCTTTTAAATAAAGCAGTTTTTTTTAAAAAAATGCAGCCCGTTTTCCTTCAAGGAAAACGGGATGCATTTTTAAAAAAAAAAAATTACACGCTTTCGTTTCATTTTTTAAGGGCAGGCAGAGGCAGTGGTCCCTGGGACCACTGCCTGCCCTTAAAAAATATTTTCGCATGCATTTGCCAAGGGGAAGGGGTCCCGTGGGGACCCCTTCCCATTTGCGAATGCATTACCACCTACTTGAAGTAGGTGGAAATTGCGAGTGTTTTGCGACCGCAATTGCGGTCGCAAAACATTAGTACATGGTTTTGAGACTCGCTATTTGGAAGGGAATGCCCCTTCCAAATAGCAAGTCGCAAAACCTATTTAGCGAGTCGCAAATAAATTGCGACTCGCTAAATAGGCTTTGTACATGGCCCATGATGTTTTTGCATGCGCAAACGGGATCGCAAACCTGTTTGCGCATGAAAAAACGGGTCGTACATCTGGCCCTTTATCCATTGTACTAAATGTTCAAGGTGTCATGAATGTAAGCAATGCAGATTCAGAGAATGTTATCCTGCATGGTCACACACGCAAATGTATGTCAAAAGTCACTGTGTTTAAAAGAGAAGGCAACTTAAGAAATGGGAGCATGTAAATGGTGGTGTTTCAAACCGGGCCTATCCTGATCACGTGACAACATCTGCCACACTCCGGAGACACAAATTTATCTCCAAAAATTACTACTTTGGTTTCCAAAGTCATTTAATCATTAGCCTTCCAAAAAAGTTGAAATTCTTTACTCAATGTACATTCTGTGGGTTAATTTCCTCAACAAATGTATTTACTTACTACATCACACAATCAGTCATCATCCCTCTCAGACAGTCTTCCTCACTAACATCCTCTTTGACCAAATTTAGAGGCTACAATGAACTACTCCCACAATCATATACTCTGTACTCACTTTACATGTTGGGTAATCTGGACTGATAATCCTCTCTCACATTATTCCTTCTCTTTAACTCTTGGAAATTTGAATAAGCATGGAAGTGGCCTGACTGATACAATTTTTGATAAGTAAAAGAATTAAGGACTAATGATTGGTCTTAGGAGTACACTGCCTCACAAAAACATTTTAAAGTGTTGGCCATCCCACACATGGCTCAATGCTTCTCTCTCGGTTGTAGAGCACCTCTTTTCAGCTTCTCATTGGGTCCTCAAAGCAAATGCTACCATATTGTCTTTGTGACACTTCCCCTTAGATTTCTGAGACAGAACCACCCTCAACCCAAACTCCACTGGTGTCCTAAGTACACATTCTTTATTCTTACTGAACAGAGACAAAGCCAGTACCTAAATAATCCTGTCCTCTACCAAACTAAAACCTTTAGTCATTGCTGAGACCACTAAAATTTGGTATTCTTTTACATAAATCATCTCTTTGCTTCGCAAATGCAGAAAAACAACACAAAATGCGCCTTAGTAGAAGGAGTAGGTACTTTCATGAGGGCTTCTGGCAAATACTCTTTTGGTTTGATACCACCATCACATATTGTGTGCCCTAGAAATTCCTCTTCTTTACACAGGATTTTGGATTTCTCCATTTGCAGGGTCATCCAATTGCCCCTAAAAACACACAGGGCCTTATTTAAGGTATGGCGGACAGGAGCTCTATCACAAATGTGTTGGATGTCCCATTCTCTGTATTATAAGTGCCATTGACTATGAGGACGTGACATCTGCCAGAGTATCCTGTGCTCCTAACTCTAAATAAGGCTCTTAGTAACTTATTAGATCTCTGTTATGACTTTCCAAAAAGATGCAAACACCAGGATGTTGCCCTGCAAGGCGGCAACCCTCTCCATGTCAACAAATAGATTATCTGTCAGCCTTTGGAACAAGAAGGCAGCCAGTGGCAACCAAAAAGGCATGCACCAAAATACCCCAACTGAGATCAGAAAGTTGGTCAAGTATTCACAGTTCCCAGTGAGTTCTCAGTGAGTTGAATTTTGTTATCTGCTCTTCTATGACTTCTATCAAACCCGCCCCACGCCCGCCACGAAGGCACTGGAGTAAGATCATAGAGGAACACCTCAACACCACCCTCCTCCACGACCCCCCCTCCGCCACGTCCGACGCCAACTGTGCGGCCAAAGAACTACACCGCTGGATCTCCAGCTGCGCAGACAAGCTCGCACCCCTCCGCCACCCTGCCAAACAATGCCCCCTGAAGGCCACCTGGTTCACCACCGACCTCCAAGAAGCCAGGCGCCCCTGCAGACGCCTCAAGAAACTCTGGAGGAACAGGAAAACCTCCGATGACCAGAACACCTACAGGAACGCCATGACTAAATACCACCAGCACATAGGAACCACCAAGCGGACCTTCATCAAGAACAAAATCCACACCAACGCCAGTAATGCAAAAGAATTCTTCAGCGTCACACAGCAGTTCACCAAACCCCCCTGCGAAGCCACAGACGTCACACCTTCCCAGGACCTCTGCGACAAGCTCAGCTCCTACTTTCACCTGAAAATCAAAGCCCCCTACAACAACTTCAGCGAACAGACTCCAGAAATCACCCCCCACCCCACCACCAACAACCAGCCCACCATCACTGCCTGGAAACCTGCTACCGCCGAAGACACCGCCACGACCATGAAGAACACCCACTCAGGAGCCCCCATGGACCCCTGCCCGCCGCACATCTAGCACAGAGCAGCCGCCACCATAGCACCCGAACTAGGCCGGACCATTACCGCCTCCTTCGAATCCGGCATCTTCCCTGATGACTGGAAGTGGGCAGAAGTCAAACCCCTCCTCAAGAAGCCCTCGGCCGACCCGACAGACCTGAAAAACTACCGGCCCATCTCTCTCCTTCACTTCGCAGCCAAAGTCACCGAAAGATTCAAAAACGCCCAGCTGGCCACCTTCATCGAAGATAACACCATCCTCGACCCCTCTCAGTCCGGATTTCACAGCAACCACAGTACAGAGACCACCCTCCTTGCTGCCACCCATGACATCTGCATGCTACTCGACCAGGGCCATACTGCGGTCCTCATCCTACTAGACCTCTCCGCAGCCTTCGACACCGTCTCACACTGCACTCTCGCAGCCAGACTCCACGACACCGGGATACGGGGAACCGCCCTCGACTGGATCCGCTCCTTCCTCTCCGGTAGAACCCAAAGGATCAGACTCCCACCCTTCCTCTCCGAGCCCACAGAGATCAACTGCGAAGTACCCCAAGGATCCTCGCTCAGCCCCACGCTCTTCAACATCGACATGGCCCCCCTCACCACCATCGTCAAACAGAATGGGCTCAGCATAGTATCCTACGCCAACAACACCCAGCTCATCCTCTCCCTCACGAAGAACCCCGAGGACACCAGACTCTGCTTCCAGGAAGGACTGAAGGACGTCGCAGCCTGGATGAACAGCAGCTGCCTGAAGCTCAATTTGGAGAAGACAGAGGTCCTCATCCTTGGACCCTCCTCCTCCGCCTGGGACAACTCCTGGGGCCCTTCCGCCCTTGGAAACCCACCCACTCCATCAGACCACGCCCAAAACCTCGGCATCATCCTAGACTCCTCCCTCACCCTGACTCGCCAGATCAACTCCGTCGCCTCCGCCTGCTTCAACTCCCTCCGCAAGACCTTCAAGTGGGTCCCCCCCGAATGCAGAAAGACCTTCACCCACGCACTCATAACCAACAGACTGGACTACGGCAACGCCCTCTATGCCGGAATCAAAAGAACCCTGCTACACAAGCTCCAAACCATCCAGAACACCGCGGCCAGACTCGTCCTCGGAACCCCACGACACGAGCACATGACCCAATACCTACGAGACCTCCACTGGCTCCCCATCGAGAAGAGAGTATCCTTCAAATTACTCACCCACACCTACAAATCCCTCCACAACATCGGACCCAAATACCTCAACGAGCGAGTCTCCTTCCACGTACCCAAAAGGAACCTCAGCTCCGCCGACCTCGCCCTGGCAGAGACCCCTCGCATCCGCAGAACCAGAGCAGGCGGAAGAGCCTTCTCCTACGTCGCAGCCAAGGCCTGGAACGAGCTCCCAGTGAACATCAGACGATCCCCTACTCTGCACACCTTCAGGAAGAGCCTCAAGACCTGGCTCTTCGACTGACCCGGAGCTGCACCCACCCCCTCCCCCCCCAGTGCCTTGAGACCCTCACGGGTGAGTAGTGCGCTTTATAAAACCCTGATTGATTGATTGATATGAACAAACAGAAAAAAGAGTAGCCTGTTGCATTGTCTCAAACACATCTTGAATATTATGAAGGGCTTGCCAATTAACAAACATGTATTTGTTCAGAGACCTAATGTCAGCAACCAATCTCAGACTTCCAGATAGCTTTCTCACTAGAATTATTTGGGATACCCATTTGGATGACTCAACAAGTTCAATTAGCCCTTCTTGCAGATGTCTTTAAGCATCAAAGTTAGTTTTGGTTGAACACCCAATGGACTGTTTTTTAATTTGTCTTTAACTGATATGGTATTGTCTTTAAGTCTGATATCAAGAGCAAACCCTTCAATCCTCCTCAACAACTTCTTAAATGCTTTATTGTCTCAATTTATAACATGTGAATCATCATTAAACTGATCCGAAATACCAGGAAAAGTGTTCCTTGCCTGAGAGTCATTACTTGGTTACGCTGATGATGTCCCAACAATAGATGTTGCCAGTTGTGAGATACATATATGTTTTTTCACACTACTTTTGTCTTTAAATTGAATGTTAGCAATTAAAAAAAAACTGATATCAATTGAGGTTCTACAATCAGAAAAAGTGTTAACCTCTTGTTCATTTTCTCGTAACATGAGTCCGAAATGACATTTTATGGGAAACCAGAGTCTGCCAGAACAGGTGATAGAATATTGTTTAAGGAAATAGAACACACAGGAGGGCTGTACGGTTCCTAATCCTAATTAGTGTGTGGTAATGACAGGCAGAAAAACTGCTTGGTAAGAATATACTTAGGAAACACAGCTGGGCTGCTCATATTTTGATAATTCTAAGAGATTTACAATAATTTTGAATTTGAAGTCGCCAACCTACACCACAGCTTCTTGACTTACGTTGATCTCTCAAAAAAGTAAAAAAGTACTGCATATACTGGAGAAGTGACCCATTATTTTACCATTCATAACACTCGTTGCCAATAGCAGGCCACTTTTTATAAGTTGGAGTATGAGCTTGAAAACAATAGAGGAACTGCTTGTGTTGAGTAGATGTGCTGCTGGAGCTAGTTTTGATCTTGTTTTAGCCTTGTCAACCGATTTACTTCTATTTACACACCTCTCCTCGTATGGATATTTTCCTTCCAATAACTTTCTAACCGAATGGAGAGAAATCTTAGCACTTTTTAAATACACTTTTATTATTTTACGCAATGCAAAACATTTCACGTTACACGGTACATGTATATACAAATAAATGAACCATCATCCCCTTACAGAATTGTACTCGAATGTCCTTGGTCATGGTCAATCAGGTCCCTTATGATCCCTCATTCTGAATAGCATTTGCATTATTTGAGATGTGAAAGTGCTCCCACCAGGTACCCCAAATATCATATTGCCTATGTGAGAATCCTTGTGCTTTAGAGATAGGTTTTGCTATATGTGAATATCTGTCCACACCTCTTAGCCATTCCCCTATAGGTGGGCTTTGCTTAGATCTCCAATAGCAATTAAAGACAGCACTGTTTCCTTAGTTCTCGGTCTCCTCCGTGTCAGTTCATAGCGCTGGGACGCTTAAGGGTAGCCATGCGCTCTATAAATGTCTTTCCATTCCATTCCATTCCATAGCTTGTTATGTTCCTGTACACCATAGAGCTCAATCAACTCCTCTCTCTAATGCCTCCTACTTCTTCTAGAATTCCCAGTATCTATTGCTTCAGCTGTAGATCAATTGGTTTGCCTGGGACTTTGGACAGCGTGTTTGTGACATATTTCTTATATGGTATGATAATGGGGCGGCTCCAAATTATGTGAAAAAAAATCCTCCGTCTTGAGGCATCTGTCTGGCTCGAAAGTGCTATAGGAAGGGTAGGGCTCTGCCCCTTTCCTCCTCTTTATTTGTGTGATGATACATGCCTTGCAGGGAAGTTTTAGGGTTTTAAGACTCTGCTCCAGGGCCCCAGACTTCTAGATAGCCCCTGGCCAGATGCCTGCTGCGTCCAACTGCTCTGTGAATGTTTTTAGTGTGAATTCATTTTTATGAGCTCCCCTCTGTGCTCAGCCTCTTCTGTGTGAGCGAGTGAAATGTACTCTGTTGAATCCCAGTGTATAGATAAAGGATTTTTGTGCACTGAAAAAGAAAGACTAACATTCATATCAATGCTTCTCCTATGTAAGAGGCAGACACATCACCTGACGCTGAAAGTTCTTATAGCCAGATGAACCAACCCCTCATAAAAAGCTACATCGTCAATGACGAAAACAAATTTGTTTTTCTTTTGCAACCATTTATTGTGGTGTTTTGAGTTCATATTAGCTTTGAAACATATTTTTTGTTGACTTTAGCAGCTTTCTGTAACACTTTACGCGCCAGATGTTCAAACGTTAGGAATATCGATTTCCTAATTGCGATTCTCTCTGAATCGCAATTAGGAAATCTGTATTCCTAAAGTATGAAACTCGTGGGATTCCTTGTGGGTCACAAATCGACGTACCTCATGAATATTAATGAGGTTGGTCGCAGTTTGCGACCCATTAGGAATCACAGCCATTACTGGGATGATGTCCTGCTGAGGTCAGAAAACCACCATGTCTGAGACTGCATTTAATAAAGCAATATTTTTTTTTTTAAATGCAGCCTATTTTCCTTAAAAGAAAACGGGATGCTTTTTTTTTTTTAAAAACAATAAACCTTGAAGCTCTATTTTTCAAGAGTAGGCAGTGGTCCGGGGCTGTACATTTTGACTGCGCATGGAATGTACTTACGCAATGTGGCAGAATTGTGTAATTTTACATAAAAAAGTGTAACACAAAATTCCTGAAATAAGGTGAAATATGCCACTGTAATGTAAATGCTGTCTTGCAACAGTCAGTTATAAGTGAGAATATCTATCTCACAGCAGTCTGGCTAGTTTCCCAGATCAGGTACTTCAAACTCAGCTCTGTAATGTGAGGCATAAAGCTTAACTATTAAATGTCTGGGCCTGTAGGATCTGTGTAACCTGGATAGCTTGCAGTAACAGACTTACATTTGCAAGACCCATTCAGCATCATAAATAACTTAACTAGTCTGAGCCTGTGAAGTCTGTATAACCTAAATGACAGTTTCACTGTGAGACGCTTGATCGGTGGGGGTCACTTTAGCAACTTTTTATCATCATGCTGTACAAATTTTCACTCCACAATATCAACTAGCATTGTATTGTCAAGGTAAGCAGATGTGGAGTTACAATGCTAAAGCTATACTTGTATATCAATGCCTTGATGATATAGGGCTGATGCTCTAATCTAGGAGACGGTATTTATGCAGTTCGATTTTTATACTTTCACATTGTGGTATAGAACCGATTGTTCCTGTAAGATATATGTAACCTAAGGGAATGTGCTGTCGAAAGCACTGACATCTAAGATCTTTGTGACATGATGAATACATCTTACATCTAAGACCGTAGCCTGCATGATAACTATGCTGTCAGAAGCCAGAATTTAGAAGATCTGTGCATCAGAGCGAGAGCTCTGCTATTGAAGCCTGAGTCCTGTTACCTGAGGAGCCAGATACCGTACCCTGTAAAATCTCTATACATCGTGTGTCATAAGCCTGTAAGGTAGCTTTGCTGTCAGATAGGGTTTGACTGTAGCACCGATGGAGCTGAACCCTTCCCAGAGGGCTACTACCAGAAAGGCGATTTTATACTACAGTGCTTTTGGGTGAGGCAACAGTTTCTGGAATAGTAATGCACTTCTTTGCACCAGCGTTTAAAAACATGCCTTTTGGTGTAAATGCACTACCGATTCCTCCACTGGGTGATCTCTGTAACTTGAGAGATAGCTCTGGTGTTACATGCCGCAGTTTGTAAGCATTGTGTAACCAGACCTCAAGAGAGAGCTTGGCTCTCAAAAGCATATATAACTTTGGTAACCTACATTTCTTTTTAACTTGCTATTTATGTTTTCAAAGCAATCAATAATACAGCATATTGAGAAAGGGAGAGACAGGAGTGCAACATAATTTATCTTAGGTGACTCAGTGGAACAAAGCAAAGCATCAATAGGATCATTCCATTTCTCTCCAGTCTCCTGTAAAGGGAACTGTTCACCCCCCCCCTCCCCCACGTAGTCCTCAGGCAGCATTGAGTTTACTACAACTTATGATCTATGTCCTCCACCTAACCAATCAGTCACTTTCAGAGTCACCATCACTCCCAATACCCTCAACCACTGTATCAACCTCTGGATCCAAAAACCCAGCACACAAAGCACTACACACAGCGATATCCTCTTCTGCTTTCTCAACTCTCTGAGTTTCATAGGAGCTTCCTCCGGGAGATCCCATGCCATAACATTCCTGTGCCAACCAGGTAATGGCCACACGTCCTCTGGCCAAGACCAGGGCCAACTGCAGAAATCTATAGGGCATTCTCTTTCCCTTTGGCCTTACAATATAACCTAGACGGCAGCAGACTGGAATGAAATCAAATGTAATGTGTACTGCTCTTTGGATTTCCAGCACTATCCATGCTCAATACCTCTGGACCCCCCCACACTTCCAACCTAAATGTATAATCCGCCCTCTCCATGCCACACCTAGGGCATACCGCTGAGGGGTTAGGATCCCAGCGCTGAAGTTCCCACGGTGTTATGTAGGACCTATGCAGAAAATTGTAATGAGTCCATTTTAAACTCGTATTACAGGCCACCGTGTGCATGGAATCATTGACTCTGTCCCAATCTCTGTTAGTGAGGGGTATATCCAGGTCTTCTTCCCAGGCAAAATGTGCTTTTGGTGTGGGCACCACTGAGTCGTCATGCATAGCCTTATACAGGAGTGTAATCAAATGCTGGCCCCCACCACATGTCAACATTGTGCCCAAGGTTTGAGTAGATTTAGGAGCCGCAGGGTAAGTGGGCCAAGCCATTTTGGCAATGTCCGCTAATCTGGCATACTGTAAGAAATGACCAGGACCAAGCTGAAAAGTGTCCCATGCAATAATCAAAGTTAATTAAGTGCTCATCCGGGTATATATCACGAGTTGTTCACAACCACCCTCTCACCACGCCGAAAAGGACATATTATCCAGTAACAAGTGAACAGGCTTCAAAATCCAGACCGGAAGTTTCCTATGGAACGAAGCCCACTTCAACACTGACTGTACTAACCTGTGCTACAATGTGGCAGTATGCCTGACAACATGAGGGGTGTCCGACGGGACCTCCACTCCTTCCATTAGGAGCTCCGCAGGACGTGCCAACTGTACCCCGCCTTGTAACAGCCTTTTCTCATGATCAGAAGAGTCCAACCATCGAGCCGCATATTGCAGTTGAACAGTGAAATAATATAATTCAAGGCACGGTACATCAAGTCCCCCATCCGAATACTGCCTAGTCAAAGTCAACAACCCCACTGTGCTATGCTTTCCAGCCCAAAAGAGGGAGCTAAGAATGGTATCTAACTGTCTAAATATACGAGTCGGAAACAGACAAAGGGAATTCTGCAATACATACAAACATCTAGGAACCAGCACCACCTTAGGGATGTCCATACTGCCCATTAACCAGAGGGGCAAAGTGTTCCAGAATGCCACCGAAACCCGTAATCCTTCCAGGACCCTACCAATATTATGTCTAAACTGAAGTTCCTCTGAGTTTGCTATGTTAATCCCTAAATATCTGAAGTGGGATGTCTCCCAGCATATGTACAAATTGGGCAATCCTTCCGCAGGGTTCTGGGCCAAAAAAACAAGAGGGAACATCAAGGACTTCACACGAATGAGCCGGAGACCGGAATAGGACTCCAACAAACCCAGTAGCACTAGGACTAACACCCAGGGGGACGACAGATAGAACAACACATCATCAGCATATAATGATATATAATGCCGTACATTCCCAACACAATACCCCATTCCTGCATGTCTCGCCATACCCAGACTGCCAATGGTTCCATCACAAGTGCAAAAAGGAGAGGGGACAGCGGCAACCTTGTTGTGTCCCACGACCAATCGCCCAAGCCTCGGATTGGGTTTTGCCCACCCTAACTTTGACACATGGCTCAGTATATAACAGGTGCACCCACTTATGAAAACGCAGCCTAAAACCCATGACCTAGAGCCCCATCAAGGTGATATCCATAGTCCACCGTGTCAAAGGCTTTTCTAGGTCAATACCCATGAGCGCCAAATCCTCATCTCTGAGTCAGACCCCCTGAAGGACATGAGCCTTCTTCCCCAGGTTCATCCATGTGCTACAACCAGGAATAAATCCACACTAGTCCTCATGTACCAAGCTCGACAGAAAGGGTGCCAAACGTGTAGCAAGCACCTTACAGAGGATCTTCATGTCAGTGTTAATCATTGTGAGGGGCCTATAGGTGACTGGGTCAGCCTTGTCTTACCCGGTTTAAGCATTAGGTAAACCTTCCATTCCATCATTGAGGGAGGCAGGATACCAGCATCCCAGGCTTCCAAATAAACCTCTAAAAGTCGATTAGCTAACGCTTCCAGAAAACCTGATAAAGCTCGGGAGGGAAGCCATCACTTCCAGGGGCCTTCCGACAAGGAAGAGCACTAATTGCGGGCCTAATCTCTCCCAGTTCCAACGGGGCTTCAGGAACCTCCATCTCTTCTGCCCCCAAGCGGGGAAGACCCAGCTAATTTAAATAGGGAGTGTAACACTGTTGATCTACACCTGGGTCCGTGGTATACACTTGTTGCAGATGCATCCGAAATGTGTGTAAAATATCCCCTCTAGATGTAACCTCCCGACCCTCCAGTAACCTTCCAGCCTTGTCACCCTCCCTGTGTAGGCACCGTCTATACTGACGTAAGGTATATTTATCCAGGTGGTCCCAGATTTCAGCCACTCACTGCCTAAGTGTTAATTCCTGATCTGAAATGTCAACGCCCACTGATGGGTCCATCTGCAGTCTTGCCAGATTGGCTTCGGACTGCTGAAGTTCTGCTCTAAGTTGTCGGCTCATGCCACAAGTAAGTCCTATGCACATGCCTCGTAACACCACTTTCAGGGCCTCCCATTCCGTAGCTCTATGAGATGTGGTGTCCCAGTTAATATCCATGTAATCAATCAGCGCTTGAGACAGTGCCTCTTGCCCCAGTTGATCTTCCAATATGTCTGCCGGGAACCTCAATGAACTATCTCCCCGATGCATTCTACCCCAGTGTATCAGACAGTGGACAGGCGCATAATCTGATAAATAACTCACCAAATCTGTGATTATGACCCCTACCATTGTCATTTGCCCGCTACAAACACTATCTAAGTGTCTACAGGTGCTATGAGTCAAGGAGGAACAAGCGCCTTGAGACCCTACCGGGTGAGTAGTGTGCTATATAAACGCCTGATTGATTGATGTGAAGACCCTGTGTGTGGGGTGTCCCAATCTCCAGGCATCCTGCAAACCCAAGTTCTGCATCACCATCCGCAAGACCCTCGTCATATGAGGCTTTGTTCCAACTTTCGGGGGGGGGGTCCCTGTCTTGTGTTAAATCCAACATACAATTAAAATCTTCCAGCGACAGTATTGGTATATTGTGGGCCTGTATTAGGAGATCCGGAATGGCTTGAAAAAAGCCGGGATCATCTGTATTTGAGGCATATGTATTCAGTAGGGATAGCTCCATACCATCTAAAGTAACCTGCAATAGCACATACCTTCTCCCAACATCAGCCTCCGAGTATGTATGTGTGAACAGGACAACCGGAGCCACCCATACCAAAATACCTCTTGTATATGTCGAGTAGGAGGAATGGAACCCTGCCCCCTCCATTTCTTAGCCAATCGGGCTGCCCCAGGGTCATCCAGGTATGTCTCTTACAAGCATGCAATATCTATTTTGTTCCGTTTTAAGAAGGAATGCACTCTATACCTCTTCATATATGTGCCCAGTCCCCACACATTCCAGGAGAGAACCCTAAACCCACCCTCCATCATAAGGTTTAAAGGCGGTCCCATAACACTTGTCCTATCTCCCTGCATCGTCTTCTCCTGCCCCAATTGCTGCAGAACTCAATAAACTACATTTCCAAACAAAGAAAACAAACCCAAGGTCCCTTCTTTCCCAACCCCTGGCAAAAATAGCTCAACGTAGCGACCATCAAAGCCCACCTATATTATGTGCCAGGACGAGTCCTCCACCCTCATTAGTCCAACCAGGACAAGACAACAACTAGTCCCCCCAAAACGCACCGCCCAACCAGCCAGCTGCATACTTGCATACTGTAACATTTCCACCTCACAATATTCCGAAAATCCGATATTGAAATCACAATACTAGCATACTGTTCAAAATCTCCATTCAGAGTGCTAACACCGCCACCCTCCTAGGTCAGACTCACAACCCTGGGTCGCGCACCCTGTAAACCATTCACCTGCACCGAAGATGGCCCTCCCCAAATTTCACTGAGCAAGCAGAACCCTGTACTGGAATTCAGCCAGGTTCCCCCTGTGCAACCCCCCCTTTACTGCAACAGGAGCAATAGTATCATGTATCATATCAAATTCAGTATTTTGAGAGTCATTGCCCTCGTCCTCTGAGGACATCCAAGCAGCAGTTTCCTCCTCAGCAGTCGGGCCCTCATTAGTTGGCAAAATGCATTGCACCATCCTCCATAGGACACGATGCTCTCCCAAGGGAGTTAAGTTCAGTCATCTCCAGGCTGGTGGAGCAAGGACACCCCACACGTGATCAATTTCCCCAGGATTCTTATCAACTGCCACACGACTGGGGCATCACAGCAACATCCATGAGTTCGAGCCATTCCCCTAACATCTTCCGGTTGATCAAGAAAATGAATCTTATCCTTAAAAAGGACTTTTAGCCATGCCGGATTTAGGGGCATGTACTGCAGCTGAAGTGACTGTAGCTTTTGTTTGCCAGCTAAATAGGATTTGCGCTGTTCCTGTACTTGTTTGGTGTAGTCTGGGTATACGGCAATCTTGCTGTTGTCAAAGTGGGGAATGTCCTTCTCCCTGGCTGCCCGGAGGATACGATCCCTGTCTTGATAGTTGAGAAATTTAGCGATGATGGCCTGGGGAGGGCCCCCTGGTCTCGGTGGAGGCACCAAGGCACTATGCGCCCTCACCACTGCAAAAAAGACAGACAGCACTCGAGGTTTCAGGACTGTGCGCACCCAGTCTTCCAGGAAGTGCATTGCAGATGACCCCTCCGCCTTTTTTTTCGGAAATGCCCAGGACCCTAATGTTGCTGCGGTGTGAGCAACTCTCAGTGTCCTCTGAACAACTAACCACCTCCGCCGTTGTCGTCCTCAAAGCAACCATCTGCCATTTAAGAGTTACAACCTCTCCCTGAAAAGCCTCTATATTCATTTCAGTGTTAGTGACTTTATCCACTACCTTGAGAAGGTCCGCCCGCAGGAGGTTGACATCAATGGAAACAATTTCTATCCTATGTTCTAAGGCAGCAAGACACCGCTGAATTGCTTCTAACAGATCCGCCCTACTCAGTTCAGGCTCAGCATCTCGGGAACCATCACTGTCTACTGCACCAGACTGTCAGGTTATCCACTGACGGGGCTGCCATGGCATAGTATGTTGTGCAATAGTATTAAAGCCATGTGCTTGGTGCAGCCTGTGTTTACCAATATTTGCTATGAATGACAGAGACGGAAGGGCCCACCCGCGACAGACCAGGGGCCTGCTCTCCGTCGCCACCAGCAGTCTCCCGCTGCAGTGCTCAGCATGCTAGGACCTCACCACCACACAGCGTCCATCGCCTAAAGCCCAGCAGGAGCTATGGTATAGACCAGCCTGTGCAGAGCAATGGAGTGTAGGCACTAGTGCCAGGGTGTCAATCAGGATAAGTCTCTGAGCTTAGAGTACTTTGATGTCACAATAAGAAAAAGAGCCAATCCTCAGAACTTCCCAGGATACAAGGAGAGCCTCCCCCCCCCCAGATCTGACAGCCTCACATCCAAGTGAGGCTGTTCAGAAATCACCCTCGAATGTTCATCGGTGGCAGCCTCCACTCCTCACCAAATCGCCATCTTCACTGCCAAAGGGGAGAAGAGGGAAAGCAGTCCAGCAAAGGCCAAAAGAAAGCACCCCAGAATCTGGCCCTGTATCAGCAATATTGGCCTATATGGGGAGAGAGCCCAAAAACAGCAGGGACCCTCCAGGTGAGCGCCAGCGGACACTCCACAGGCTTGCGGCATCCCACCGCGTCTGCCACGGCACCCACCTGTGATCGAGGATATCGTTCTCCAGGAGCTGTCTGCAGCAGCCAGCTCTAGCCGATGACCCACGATGCCTCGAGCACTCCCCCACGCCACCCAATGGTCTACTGATGGCAATGGGGGAAGAGGCGACGAAATCTTTGTGCCAGCAGTGCAGAAACAGCAGGACTGCACGTTGGGGGCTGGCGTCTCCCACTAGCCCAGGTCTCTGCACTGCAGCCCGGTCTCAACCCCCAAGCGTCACCTGCCTGCTGCCACAGGTCCTCCACTGCCGCAGAGCACATCACGCAGCAGGCCCCTGGCACCTTCTCGCCACCAAGGAGGCAAGGGCCGCCCTGGCAGCATGGGAGCCCACCTCCGCGCTCTCTTGTTCTGGAGGGACCGTGGTCGAGCACACTCCCACCAGTCTCCACCACAGGATGTTCGAGGGGGTCTAGGAGCACCCCTTCCGCCACCCGTCCGCGACTCATCAGCAAGGAAGGGGGATGGGGTGAAAGGAGGATGAGAAGCCTCCGCACCTCAAGCCGAGGCCTCAAGTAGGCTCAGGCCGGCTGTGCTGCAGGGAGCCGCATACCGCAGGGCCGCCTCACTCCAGGGGCTCTGGGCCTTGTCCAGGTCATGCCACCGATAATGGCTCCCCCCTCCGCCAGTATATCAGCACCGCAGGTAGAGACTGCGAGTAATTAGGAGCGGGCGAGCTCACATCTGCTGCAGCGCCACAGGGCAGGCCACAGATGCTGTCTGTCACCCCTTCAGGGCAAGGGTTGAGCCACCATATTCTTGCAGGCCCTCACAGGCCGCATCCCAGATGCCATGCATTTCTCAGTGTCAACAAGGCAAAGCTCCAAAATGGCATCATCTCTCTGCAGGAATGGAGTTATGATGTCATAAAGAGGGTAGAAACTGCGATGCATGCAGGATTGCTCAGGATTAAGCAGGATTTAGCAGCTAGGCCAGCCGGAACTGAAGAGCTCACAACCTGCCAGACACGTTTCCACGCCACGCCCCACAACTTTGGTAACCTACACGATAGCTCTACTAATAGAGGCCTTAGCTGGCCACATTTGTACAACTCAGGGAATAACTTTTCAATTAACTGAGTCAGTAAGATCTGTAATTTGAGTGATAGTATGGGTAACTGTTTCCGGAAGCCACAATGTCATCACACACTGGAATATGGGGTTGGCGAATGCCCTCAAGAAGCTAGCACTTACACAGGAGGAAAATAGTCCAAGGCGCATAAAAACCTCCTTGCTGATGACGTCTTCACAGGGTTGGAGAAAATCAGGATTCAGGAATCCAGGTGAGGAAGTCCCAAGAGCAAAGAGTCAGGATTAGCAAGTGGAGGGAGCGAGGAAACAAGCCAAGAAACGCATTTTTTGCAATGCACCCTCCATCTAGACTGAGGGTTTTAAATAGCAAAAGAACAGGAAAAGGAAATGACATCAAACACCACATGACAGAAGACATTATAGATTGGGAAAGTCCAGAAGAAAAGAATGGAGGAACAGCTGTGAGGGAAAAGGAAAAGAAAAGAGAACAACAATCTGAAGTGGACTAACTGTGGAGTCACCTTAAAAGACAGCTGCAAGCCCTCAGGCAGTTTGGAGTTGAAGAGAGAAGGAGCATTAAACTGGATCCCAAGAGCATGAGAGGAAACAAATCCAGGTGAAAGATTTTACAGGCTGCAGCTTTGTACTTCGAACAGTGTCTTCTAAGCCATGGGAACCGTGGAACCCTGAAAAGTACTGTGGTTCTCAGGCACCCAGGTGTCTGAGAAGCAGTGGGTACAACAGAACAGAAGGCTGCTGCTTCAATCTCTAGAACTCCTCTCCTTCTTTCCCTCTCATAGTGACTCTTGTATATCTTTAGAGGATGCTGGCCTGTGAAAATCGGACATCTTTGGGGGCTACTCATGTCAGACCATTAAACATCCTTAGAAAACTCAGGTATAAGATTGCAAAAACATGACCAACGCATCTAAGTGAAAATTTGTAAAGGTAGAGTAAAAAAAAAAAAAAACACAATACTTTGAGTGAAACAGCAGAAACAAAAAAACATAAATAATCAAAACTGGAAAATAAAAATTAGCATTTTTTACTAACTATGGATACATATATCTTCTAAAAGCAAAGGTGTTAAGGGTAACATTCTTCTGAAATGGAAATCTTTCTCATTTAAAAAAAAAAAAACTCATTTCACTGGCTTATGTCCTGACTTTGAACAAATTTGCCTCCAAGAGTTACTGTGCCTCCTTTTCAAAGGCTCTAAAGCAAACGCTACCACCAGACAATCTCACTGTTCAATAAATCTCAAACAATGTTTTACTTTATTTTAGCTTTTTTTAACCTGGGGTCCATGATACCTCCTCCGGTGGTCTACGACTGTTTCTAAAGTCAAATAATATTAGCCGATTAATAATATATATGCATAAAAAGCAACATTGAAAATTTTAAAACACTATGTAAATGTGAAGGATTTGTATTTGGAGGGTAAAAATTAAGTCTGTGTACATATCTTCATTTGCGGAGCAGCGCAAGCCCAGCAACAGGCTCCAGTATGTACGATTGGTAGCCTCAATTGATGCTCTGGTATATGCTGACAAAAACTGAACATGCATTAGGCAGTGGCGGATGGCATGGCTCGCGGGTGGCAAGGTGGGCGGGACACAAATATTTAAAAAAATATTTAAAAAATAAAATAAACGTACTTTTGCGCCGGGTCCCGCATCTCTGCTCCTGCTCTCCTCCATCTCGGACGGAAGCACAGCCAGGCCCCACTGGCCAATCACAACGCTGCATTGTGATTGGTAGGCACCCAGGCTCCCCTGACCAATCACACCGCTGCAATGCAGCATTGTGATTGGTTTTGAGTGTCCTGGTTTGACGCGTAACCAGGGAATGGGGGCCTGGGCTTGTTCTCCATGCAGGCTGTAATGCAGCCTGCATACAGAACTGGGAAAGTGCGCATGACTGGTTTGGGCAAACCACTCCTCCCCTGCCCTGCTTCGAGAGCAGAGCAGCCCCAAACAAAGCAGCACGAAGCATAATATGATAATAACTTAAACTTATTATCATTTTATGCTTCTTCTTCGCACTGGCATTAGAAGTGAAAAAGAGAAAGTGATATGCTAGGGTCTCGTATATCACTTCCTCTTTTTGAAATAAATCAAAATTATAAAAAGCTCCAGCTTTCCAATAAAAATTTCGATTTACGCATATTTTTTATTTGTGAATTACATTTATTTTATAATTTGTGGATTTCTTTAATGTATGCTGGGTTGTGTATTTTGTGCACTGTTTTAAGGTTCAAATTGTAGAATTTGCACAAGCGGGTGTCCCAGACGTCTAGTAGGGATTCACTGGGGGTTCCCAGAAGTCAAAAGTTTAAGAACCGCTGCTTTATTTCATGCAAAATGGAGGGGGCATCCTATACGTCACAAACTTCTCAATGCCGCTGCCCCACATAAGGTCTAAGAACACCTCTTCCTGTTGCATGCAAGCAGTAACCGGGCTCATTGTGATGCACCCATATGGAGGTGACATGCCCTTGACTGCTTCCCTCCCCAGTATGTTTTTCTTTGTCTTTACTACAAATACATACGAGTATCATTAAACTGAGTAGCAACAGCAGCAGTGCTTAGGAATAGCAAACACTGTGGTATGAATTGTTATGTATAAAACAGGCTACCGTTGGTATTCATTTTAGACATAAAATTGGTTGTTTATGATTTTGCCTAATTAACTATTTTTATTATGTTTTTCGTCCCTTAAAACTTTAAAATAATTATTTCTTATATTTCTTCTGTTCGTCTCGCTTTTGATTACGAATGAATTGCTTTTCTCACGTTTCCTTTCAAACTTTTTACCTAATGCCTGATTGAGATATCCCAGTCTGTCATTATGATTAGGGCTCCCGGTTTTATGGTATTTATTTTTTTGCCATTTCCGTCTGTATTTATCCATATTTATTTTTTGCTAATTTTACCTGTATTTATCCATATTTATTTTGGGTTTGATGGAAAAATGAAGCTGAAATTAGTATATTTTCATATTTATTTAACCGGTTAATATGCATTCATGCTTGAATGCCTACCAGGTTTCAATGCTGTAGACACCCACAGAAGATAAATCAAAGCGCTCATAAGAAAATATGCAACTTCCAGTATCAACCTTGTGCATATCTACTGCTGTTAAAGCCTCTTTACTAAAATTCCTTTCTTTTTTAGCCCGCTTACATATTAATCCACACAGCTATTGGCCTGGCAGTCATGGCAGACAGTATTTAGAAATACTCAAAAAGCAACGCAATTTCAATCAATCAATCAATCAATCAATCATGTCACTTATAAAGCGCACTACATACCCGCGAGGGTCTCAAGGCGCTGGGGGAAGAGGGGGGTGGTGCTGCTACTGATCGAAGAGCCAGGTCTTGAGGAGTCTTCTGAAGGCCAGTAGGTCTTGGGTCTGCCGAAGGTTGGTGGGGAGGGTGTTCCAGGTCTTGGCGGCGAGGTGGGAGAAGGATCTGCCGCCGGCGGTCGTTTTCCGGATGCGGGGGACTGTGGCGAGGGCGAGGCTGGTGGAGCGGAGATGGCGGGTGGGGGTGTAGAAGCTGAGTCGTCTGTTGAGGTAGGCTGGTCCGGAGTTGTGGAGTGCTTTGTGTGCGTGGGTGAGGAGCTTGAAGGTTATCCTCTTGTTGACAGGGAGCCAGTGCAGGTCTCTCAGGTGGGGTGTGATGTGGCTGCGTCGGGGGATGTCGAGGATAAGACGTGCAGAGGCGTTCTGGATGCGTTGCAGCCGTCTCAGGAGCTTAGCCGTCGTTCCTGCGTAGAGGGCGTTTCCGTAGTCCAGCCTGCTGGTGACGAGGGCCTGGGTGACTGTTTTTCTTGTTTCGGTGGGGATCCACTTGAAGATCCTGCGGAGCATTCGGAGGGTGTTGAAGCAGGATGAGGAAACGGCGTTGACCTGCTTAGTCATGGAGAGGGTGAGGTCGAGGATGACCCCTAGGTTGCGTGCGTGGTCGGTGGGTGTCGGGGCTGTTCCCAGTGATGTTGGCCACCAGGAGTCGTCCCATGCTGAAGGGTTGGAACCAAGGATGAGGACCTCCGTCTTGTCCGAGTTCAGCTTCAGGCGGCTGGTACTCATCCATTCGGCGACGGCCTTCATTCCTTCGTGGAGGTGGGCTTTGGCGGTGTGAGGGTCTTTGGTGAGGGAGAGGATCAGCTGGGTGTCGTCGGCGTAGGAGATGATGTTGAGGTTGTGCTGTCGGGCGACGTGGGCGAGGGGTGCCATGTAGATGTTGAACAGCGTTGGGCTGAGGGAGGAGCCTTGGGGTACGCCGCAGATGATCTTGGTGGCTTTGGATCGGAAGGGGGCGAGGCGGACGCTTTGTGTTCTGCCGGAGAGGAAGGATGTGGTCCAGTCCAGGGCCTTCTCTTGGATCCCGGCGTCGTGAAGGCGTGTTCGTAGTGTGTGGTGGCAGACCGTGTCGAAGGCGGCTGATAGGTCCAGGAGGATGAGGGCTGCTGTTTCTCCGTTGTCTAGCAGGGTCCTGATGTCATCGGTGGCGGCGATGAGGGCGGTTTCGGTGTTGTGGTTGCTGCGGAAGCCGGACTGGGAAGGGTCCAGGATGTTGTTCTCCTCGAGGTAGCGGGTCAGTTGTTTGTTGACGATTTTCTCGGTGACCTTCGCGGGGAACGGGAGCAGAGAGATGGGTCGGAAGTTCTTGAGGTCCTTGGGGTCTGCCTTGGGTTTCTTGAGTAAGGCGGTGATCTCGGCGTGCTTCCAGCTTTCCGGGAAGGTTGCTGTCTCGAAGGAGATGTTGATTATTTTCCGGAGATGGGGCGCGATGGCTGTACTGGCTTTGTTGAAGACGTGGTGAGAGCACGGGTCTAGCGTTGAGCCGGAGTGGATGGTGTTCATGATCTCGCTGGTGTCCTCGTCGTTGATGTTGGTCCAGGAGAGCAGGCGGTTGGTGGTTGTGGGGGCAGTGGTCTCGGTGGTTGCCGGGGCGGTCGTGGTGTTGAAGCTGTCGTGGATGTCGGCGATTTTGCGGTGGAAGAAGGTGGCCAGTGAGTCACACAGGTCTCGCGACGGCGGGATGTCGTTGGTGTTGGAGCTGGGGTTGGAGAGTTCCTTCACGATGTTGAAGAGCTCTTTGCTGTTGTGTGCGTTGTTGTCTAGGCGGTCTTTGAGTGAGGCCCTTTTGGCGGATCTGATGAGGTGATGGTGACTGCGGGTGGCGCTCTTGTGGGCGGCGTAGCTGTCCGCTGTCCGTTCGTGGAGCCAGATCTTCTCCAGTTTTCGGCATGTTCGTTTGGAGGCCTGGAGGTCTTCGGTGAACCAGGTGGCTTTCTTGCTGGTGTGGCTGTTGGGCGGATTCTTGAGCGGGGCGAGGGTGTTGGCGCAGTCGTCGATCCACTGTCTGAGGTTGCGGGCGGCGGTGTCGGGGTCGGAGGGTTCGGCGGGTGGGCTAGGGCGAGGGTTGTGGTTAGCTGGTCTTCGGTGACTCTGCTCCAGCAGCGGCGAGGCATTTGTTCGGTGCGGTGGTGCGTGGTGGGCTTCCTGTAGGTGAAGTGGATGCAGTGGTGGTCAGTCCAGTGGGGTTCGGAGGTGTGGTTGAAGGAGACGTGTGGGCTTGCGGAAAAGATGGAGTTGAGCGTGTGGCCGGCGGCGTGGGTGGGTGTAGTCACGAGCTGTCTGAGTCCGAGGGTGGCGAGGTTGTCGATCAGGGTGGTGGAGTTGGTGTCCTTGTTGTTCTCGAGGTGGAAGTTCAGGTCCCCGAGGAGGATGTAGTCCGTGGAGGCGATGGCGTGTGTGCTGACGAAGTCAGCGATAGAATCGCTGAACTGTGGTCGGGGTCCGGGGGTCTGTAGATGAGGGTTCCTCTGAGGGTGGTGTTGGGATCGGTGTGGATCTGGAAGTGCATGTGTTCGGCGGTGCTGAGGGTGTCGTCGGTGTTGGTTGAGACTCTGAGGGTGTTCCTGTGGACGATGGCGATGCCTCCTCCGACTCCGTTGGTGCGGTCCCGGCGGGTGATCTTGTAGCCGTCCGGGATGGCAATGGCGATGTCGGGGGCTGAAGCGGGATTCAGCCAGGTCTCCGTCAGGAATGCGACGTCTGGGGAGGTTGAGTCGAGAAGGTCCCAGAGTTCGATGGCGTGTTTGCGGGCGGAGCGGGTGTTGAGGAGGATGCATCTGAGGTAGTTGGGTTCTTTCCTGGGCGGTGGTTTGGCGGGGCGGGTGCTGGCGAAGCTGCAGTTCCGGCAGGTGAAGGGCCCTTGGGTGCGCTTCGGGGTGGCCAGGTAGCAGGCGTGATCTTTTCCGGGGTTGAGTGCGTGGAGGGTGCTGGCGTCGTATCGGCGTCTGTTGATGTGGCGGGCGCGGGGGATGCCCGGACCAGGGGTTCTGGCGCTGGGCGCGGTCCCGGCGCGGACGGGCGCAGACGGGCTTGCCTTAGGCGCGCCTTTGGCGCGCCAGCTGCGCGGCCGCACAGCGGCCGCCATAAATGGGGAGGTGGGAGGGAGGAGCAGGGAATGGGGCAGCGAATGGGCAGTGAGGGGGCGGGGCCGCAGGGGCGCAGCGGCGGGAAACAGGCACAGGAAGGAAAAAAACGAGCACAATCAGGGCAGCAAGGGGGCACAGAAAGGAAAAAACGAGCACAATCAGGGCAGCAAGGGGGCACAGAAAGGAAAAAACGAGCACAATCAGGGCAACAAGGGGGCACAGAAAGGAAAAAACGAGCACAATCAGGGCAGCAAGGGGGCACAGAAAGGAAAAAAACGAGCACAATCAGGGCAGCAAGGGGGGCACAGAAAGGAAAAAAACGAGCACAATCAGGGCAGCAAGGGGGCACAGAAAGGAAAAACTAGCACAATCAGGGCAGCAAGGGGGCACAGAAGGAAAAAACGAGCACAATCAGGGGCAGCAGCAGGGCACACAGACGGAGCTGTGTGGTGGGGGAGCGACCTACCAGTCAAGGTCAGGGGTCGCTCTCTTCACCACGCAGCGGCCGCCATAAATGGGGAGGTGGGAGGGAGGAGCAGGGAATGGGGCAGCGAATGGGCAGTGAGGGGGCGGGGCCGCAGGGGCTCAGCGGCGGGAAACAGGCACAGAACGGAAAAAAACTAGCACAATCAGGGCAGCAAGGGGGCACAGAAAGGAAAAAACGAGCACAATCAGGGCAGCAAGGGGGCACAGAAAGGAAAAACGAGCACAATCAGGGCAGCAAGGGGGCACAGAAAGGAAAAAACGAGCACAATCAGGGCAGCAAGGGGGCACAGAAAGGAAAAAAACGAGCACAATCAGGGCACCAAGGGGGGCACAGAAAGGGAAAAAACCGAGCACAATCAGGGCAGCAAGGGGGCACAGAAAGGAAAAAAACGAGCACAATCAGGGCAGCAAGGGGGCACAGAAAGGGAAAAACGAGCACAATCAGGGCAGCAAGGGGGCACAGAAAGGAAAAAACGAGCACAATCAGGGCAGCAAGGGGGCACAGAAAGGAAAAAACGAGCACAATCAGGGCAGCAAGGGGGCACAGAAAGGAAAAAACGAGCACAATCAGGGCAGCAAGGGGGCACAGAAAGGAAAAAACGAGCACAATCAGGGCAGCAAGGGGGCACAGAAAGGAAAAAAAACGAGCACAATCAGGGCAGCAAGGGGGGCACAGAAAGGAAAAAAACGAGCACAATCAGGGCAGCAAGGGGGCACAGAAAGGAAAAAAAACGAGCACAATCAGGGCAGCAAGGGGGGCACATAAAGGAAAAAAAACGAGCACAATCAGGGCAGCAAGGGGGCACAGAAAGGAAAAGACGAGCACAATCAAGGCAGCAAGGGGGCACAGAAAGAAAAAAACGAGCACAATCAGGGCAGCAAGGGGGCACAGAAAGAAAAATACGAGCACAATCAGGGGCAGCAGCAGGGCACACAGACGGAGCTGTGTGGTGGGGGAGCGACCTACCAGTCAAGGTCAGGGGTCGCTCTCTTCACCACGCAGCGGCCGCCATAAATGGGGAGGTGGGAGGGAGGAGCAGGGAATGGGGCAGCGAATGGGCAGTGAGGGGGCGGGGCCGCAGGGGCGCAGCGGCGGGAAACAGGCACAGAAAGGGAAAAAACTAGCACAATCAGGGCAGCAAGGGGGCACAGAAAGGAAAAAACGAGCACAATCAGGGCAGCAAGGGGGCACAGAAAGGAAAAAACGAGCACAATCAGGGCAGCAAGGGGGCACAGAAAGGAAAAAACGAGCACAATCAGGGCAGCAAGGGGGCACAGAGAGGAAAAAAACGAGCACAATCAGGGCAGCAAAGGGGGCACAGAAAGGAAAAAAAACGAGCACAATCAGGGCAGCAAGGGGGGCACAGAAAGGAAAAAAAAACGAGCACAATCAGGGCAGCAAGGGGGCACAGAAAGGAAAAAAACGAGCACAATCAGGGCAGCAAGGGGGGCACAGAAAGGAAAAAAACGAGCACAATCAGGGCAGCAAGGGGGCACAGAAAGGAAAAAACGAGCACAATCAGGGCAGCAAGGGGGCACAGAAAGGAAAAAACGAGCACAATCAGGGCAGCAAGGGGGCACAGAAAGGAAAAAAACGAGCACAATCAGGGCAGCAAGGGGGCACAGAAAGGAAAAAAAACGAGCACAATCAGGGCAGCAAGGGGGCACAGAAAGGAAAAAACGAGCACAATCAGGGCAGCAAGGGGGGCACAGAAAGGAAAGAAAAAAAACGAGCACAATCAGGGCAGCAAGGGGGCACAGAAAGGAAAAAACGAGCACAATCAGGGCAGCAAGGGGGCACAGAAGGAAAAAAACGAGCACAATCAGGGGCAGCAGCAGGGCACACAGACGGAGCTGTGTGGTGGGGGAGCGACCTACCAGTCATCCACATTTAAAACTAAATACAGACAAGAAAATAAATGTTTTCTTGTCTGTATTTATCAGTAAAAATCAGTGGAAACGGAAAACAGGGAGCCTTAATTATGACATATCTTTGAAAGATGCTAATCTGCGATTGTTAAAAATGTTTATGGGAAACCAGTATGTGATAGTTAAACATGCCCCAAAGCTGTATTGTGAGTAACCCCTGACTGCTCCTGCGCAACCTTCATTCACCAAAGACAACAGAGCACTTTAGATAAACTTTTCCACAGTGCATCATAGAACCTTATGGTTGTCAAATAATTGCTCCCAAATAGCACAGCACACTCCCGCAGATACAAGCACTCACAGATGCAACACAAAATATAAGACAATCCACCAACGCACAGACTTTCAAAAACGTTGGACTTGTAAGTCATGGTAATTCTAAATGGGTGGGCCAGTTTTTGGGGGATCCCGTGGGACATGATGGTGACCAAAACATAAAGGCCTACACACTGGCCATTTCAAGCCAGCACATCTTGTAGTGCCAAACTGTCCAACATTGACCTTCAAGCCACAACAGAGCACCAGAGGCCTATATTGCAGAACGGGGTGCCCCTAACAACATAATCCAATACAACCAGCCCTGCACTGAGTCAACCTTTGTTCTCGTGTAAGGAAAGAAACAAAGTCCTAACAGCCTCTCACTTAGACTCAGCACACACACCATAAAAACTCTAAGAAATCCCACACATTAAAAAGCCCACACTGGGGTCACCCATCAAACCAACAGGAACCATCACTAAGCACTACTCAAACAGACTTATTTCTACAAAGGCCCATCAAAAAGATATCGGACTACAATGATTATGGTCAGCGAGAAAGACGAAAACCACTCAGAAAGTTGCTCTTCAATTCCCTAAAGTCCAAAGAGGCCAAACAAAAATCTGAAATGTCCAATACAAAGGCTGATATCAACAATACATGACTGTCGTCATAAGTGTGAACCTGTGAAATCTATGTAACCAAAGGGACAGCTTTACTGCATGACACTGGAGATGTATTGAGATCTTTGTAGGTTTGTTGATTGCGTTGCTGTCTATAGATTATTTGTTTTTGTTTTATACAAGCTGGTGAAAGCTCCGTTCTTGTACTTGTAAATTCAAGTGCAAATAGTTTGCAGTTAAGAGCTAACTTACCTTCAAAGACATGCACTTGCATTTGTAAAAAGATTAACATATACATATTAAACTTCCAGTATTGCGTCATATTATACATGAGAAAATCTTCTCCCAGGTGTAAGAAGAGAGTATTTTAGGGAGGGTATGCCATGAATCTGTGTTCCTTCCTACAATTTCATACGTTTGTGGAGATTCCCAAACCTCTGTGATCCATTTTGACCCAGTAAATATTCAAAGATTTACTCTAGTAAGTAGGGGCCTGATTACGATGGCGGTCGGACGAGCACCTGACAGCCATCGCCGCAGGAATGCAACTGCCCGACATGTAGTCGGCAGTTCCACCCGCCTAATTACGATGCGCCAGCCGTGTAGGGTGTCGTAAAAATGCCTTTTTCTATTGCAGCTTGTGCTGCAGCCCTGAAAATGTCTGCAGCACAAGCCTCAATGGAAAAAGGCATTTTTAAAACATCCATACACCGTGTGCCAGTATTTTGGGGTGGGCACCATATGTGCCCCCTTGGGCCCATAGCGGAGGCCCACGGGTGACAGGGGGCCTGTTATGGGGCACCAAAGTCCCATTCCATCTGCCTTTACATGGCAGTCAGACCGCCATGTAAAGGCAGATGGAATGGGACTTTGGTCCCATTCCAGAGCCTCCACAGTCACTGCCCCTATTGTAGGGATTACGCTCTGACCGACGCTCCTACTTGCTCCTTGAGCCTATCGGAGGCGTCGGTCGGTCCCTCCGCCCGCTGCACTCTGTCCGACCGCATCATTATGCTGCGGTCGGACCGCAGCCTGAGATGTCGGACGGACCGCCACCGACAGCCCAACATCATAATCAGGCCCTAAGTTCTTCTTGAGGTTGGAATTGAGTGGGAAACACCCCAAAATTGGCATGAGGTCAGGGTAAGAGGTTTATACACAGGGAAAACTATTTTCTATCTCATGAAAAAACATAAATAAATTAAAGTACAATTATACTTTGCCTCGGTGTATTGGTAAATACAAATTCACAACACTTTTTAAAGAATTTGTCTAGGAGTACTTTAGAAAATCTGCAATCATCAGGAGTATTGTTGGACATCTTTGACAATTTCAACATAATCTAGGGCATAGATGTGTGGATATATTTAAGAATCAGGCGTTGTGTTGAGTCCAACTAACTGTAATAATAAAACCCTAAGCTAAAGGTGTTATTCAGACAGTACTGTTATCCCATGAAAAGGCTGAAATGGAATAGACATTTCGCAAAAATGATTCAAAGTAAGCAAATCTTCCGAATATGTATGCCATTCACTCTCTCTACTTTGTGTCTGGACAGAGATTCCTGCCTGCCTATATCTGCAATGCCTGCCTAGTTTTAAAGTTTAAATGTTCCACAGATGACACCCAAACTATATCCGGGTCAAGAGCCCTAAAATACTGTAGATGGCTCTGAGGCCCTGGATTAGGAGATTTATGTTAAAAATTCTGTTGCAGGCAAGCAAAGAGTGCACTTTTTGACTCTCCAAAATCCATCTAGACACCTAATAAATTCAGATTTGGAAAACAATAAAAAGAGGCAAGTCCGAAATCAAAAGTGATGAACTATCATTTTTATTTCTTCGCAAGTACTGCTGTCCTCTCAATACTGTATGCGGCGTGCGATAATGAACTATGCCGCACTCTATACATTAAAGCAACAATTCAATAGAACTCATGTAGTTATTGATTAAGCCTCTCATACATTCAATCCTCCTCGGCATTCATTATCAGAGTTTAAACCAGATGCTAATTTTCCGACGTCACCACCAAAGCTCTAATCAATACATTCTCATTATGTTATATATTCATTCCGAGACCTGAACATCAGTGCTTTGCTCGAAGACTATAAGGTGAACAACATTCTTGTAATTTATCTACTGTGCATCAGACTGCCTCTTCCGGTTCCGTTCTCTAACAGCTTGTGGTAAATACGATTTACAATCAAAAAGACACAGTTCTCCCTTCCTTCGCCTTACATTTCAGACGTTCTGAGGACGGCCCCCTGAGCTTTGCATCTTCACGTGGCACTACTTAACGAGGCTCTGGTTTGGAGGAGGAAGCACACCGAAAATTCACCACAAAACAGTAGATCCGTAGATGGCGTAATTTAGTGCCTCGGTCAGTATGCCACATAAAAGGGGTGATACTTACCAGAACCGGCAAAAACCGATAACCCAGGCTGGTATGCTTACTAGGGATCTCAATACAAGTTACGGGATAAGTTTTGATCCCTGGTCAATGACGTGTTTGCACAGATTTACTACCACCTTTCCCGAGTTTTGCAGGTCGGAATGAGATATAATATAAGGGATTTGTGTTTTCACATGGTTTACTGTATGTTCCACCTATTTTTCATCCATTTCCCAAGACAATTTTGCCAAGTTTTTCTTGAGTAAATGTGTCCAAAAAAAAATGTGGTGTGCCATAGTTACCACAGGACTCAGACTCATGATTTGTGTACAAACTGAAGTTTGTGCACACATCTGGATTTTCCTCCCTACTGGGAATGAAGGGCTGAGATTCTACGGCCCTGATTTTGTATAGGGAAAATTCCAGTCCCTGGAAAAGTTTCTTGCATGATGATGGACATGCAACCCTGCCTTGAGTGCCCCAGCTGCAACGATGGATCCCTGGTGCTGATGTTTGTTGTCATGGGTGAACACAGATCATGCAAATGTGCCATGATATAGGGTTATGTCACGGACTGTGGTCTCGATGGACCGGCATGGGGGCTCAAAGAGCTACCCTCATAGTGGTGAAAGGCTACTGCCTTTGCCAGGAGTTAAGTAGCACGATAGCGGTAGAGGTAGCATACCGTGTACTGATGAGTGGAAGTGAACAGGCCTTTTTCACCTGTGTCACTGGAGTGAGGCGTACAGGCTCATTCATGTAAAGTTCTGCTGCTGTGTGCTTAACTTACCCTTAGCCTACATCAAGTCAATATGTAGCACTGTGCAGCACGAATGCTATTGCATGCATGTGCTGTGTGTGTATGTGTGCCTGTGAATGGTACAATACATGCAAGACTCGTTGTTCCATTTAGGGATAGGGCTGAATGGAGGAGTTATGAGGAGGTAGAGGAATCCCCCAGACATATTTGTGGATTTGCTGCATTCCTGTGAGCTGGGTGGGACACGCACTGGAGGAAGGCAAGCCAGGCTCTTCAGTACACTTCAAAGGGTGTGCTTTGATTCAGGGAGAAGTCACTGGAATGGGACCTGGGCACATCTTAGGAAGGAGATGTAGCTGATGAGAGAGTCATAAAGGGCAGGGCTGGGGCCCTGAGTTAATCTTTGATGCAAATATCACTGTCGCTGAAATCCAGGTGTGAACCCCTCCTATGGCCAGTGATGTGGGTCTATCAGATTTGGAGTCACTCTTGCTGTGACAAACTTCTTTCTGGAAGAAGGGCAGGGCAGAGGAGTGGGCACTGCAAAGGGAAGCAGACCCCATCACAAACTTCAAAGACTCAGACCCTAAGTCACATTTGATGTCTGAAAATGGACTATAAGAAGGGGAGCTTAAGGCCCTCAAAATTGTGAACTGTCAAGCAGCCAGTTGGGCTGTGCAAGAAGATGTTTTGCAAGACTTCTGCCTGTGAACAGGACTGGGTGCTAAGGCCTGCCAGTCTCACAGTTGGGTAAGGGGACATCACCCAGGGAAATCCAAGACCACCTGCTTTTTGAACCTGGAGCACCAGTGCCTGCCTGCTTACCAAGACCATTGTGCCCTTTGAGGAATCAGAGAGCAATGGAGAGAGCAAAGTCCAGTGGGGGATCCTGGTGAGTGGATCCCTGTTGCGAGGTGGGAGGAGACAGTTGCTGCACCAATCGGGTCATCGCCTGTGTGCAGATTTAAGTTGGCGACTCTATGCCAGAGGGGGCTGCCGTGAAGTTAGCCATGGTTGCACCAATCGGGCTTTAGCACACGTGAAAGTAAAGCCAGTGACCCCTCATGCTAGGGGGTACCCCCATGAAGATTACTGCCATGCCAATCGGGCCATAGCCTGTGTGCGGAGTGAAGCCGGTGACCCTGCATGCCAGAGGGGTCTGCCGTGAAGAGGAAATTACTGCTACGCCGATCGGGCTGTCACCCGTGTGTGAAGTAGGGTTGGTGACTCGTATGCCAGAGGAGGCCACAGGGGTTCACCCACCGTCATGAGAAGAGGAGGCAGTGGTGACCTGTGCGTGCCGGGGCCCTGACTGAGAATAAGAACCCAAGTGATCATCCCCCCACCTGCGAGAAGGATCAGAGGAACTTACCATCTCACCGGAGGAAGCACCATGGACGACCAGCCGTTGCACCTGCAGAGTCACAAGTGCTTCTTGACATCAGCAGCTGCTGCAGCCCTATGCAATATCCGAGAGTAAAACACTCCCAGGAACTCCAATAGCACAACCCCTGAAGGAGCAGGTAAGAATGATCGCAGGGCCAAAAGGCCTTGGAGGATCTTGTTCTGCTGCATAGAACTTCAAGCACTGGGTCACTTATAACTTTTGGAAGAGTCAGAGTGTGACCTGAGACAGACTAGTAGAGGGGATCAACCTGAATGTCGCCTTTAGTGAATGGGCAATAAAGACTACCATTAGTCAGAGGGAAGAGGGACTTGGGGACCTGCCTATCGAACACTAGAGCTCCTACCTCATGGGACGGTGTGTATTGTTTGTGTATGCCATATTTTATTCTGTACTCGCATATTCATACTTATTTTTTCATAAAATCAAGTATTTGACTGGACAATCATTTATTGCTACTATTGAAAGTATTTTGAGTTGTGAGCCTGTGTTACCCAACCCACTTGCATGTACCTCCTCCCCGAGAAGCCTTGGACTGCTCGACGCACGCTTCTACTAAGAGTCAACAGCCAAAGGGGTACTTTGCCCAGTTGCTTAGGACCCATAGTAAGTTGGGCCCCGGGACATCAGGAGTGAAAGGCCTCAACCCCCCACGTTTAGGCCCAGTAGCTCCTTCTTACCCCATGGTCCTCTGAAAGGGGTACCGACATCCCGCAAAAGAGAGTTTGCACATGGATTGCAATTTAGCGTTTAAATAGTAATTAGGGCCTAATTGGTGTAATATTTATCGCAATCCTGCAGTTTTCCTTAGATTGATTTTACTAGTGAAAATCTGTCAAATTTATCAGGGGCATAGGCCGTTACAAAAACATAACGAGGAATTTGATGCGATAAATGCAGATTTTAAATGTTACGCCTCAGTCCATTGCAAAAAAAAAATCAGAATGGGTGATATTTACCACAAGAAGAAAATACCCCAGTTCAGGGTGTCAGTATATGCAGTAAAAATCGCGCCTATTTAGAATTCTGCACCACTGTGGCTTAGTGTGCAAACTGGCCTGCAGTAACGTACATTGTTAAGGCAAATTGCACTGGTGCAGTGCATGCCAGTTTAATAAAATGTTGAAAATTATTCTCTTTTTTTTTTAAATTTCTTTATTGTGGTTTTCATAATAAATACAAAATGAAAATATATGCACAAAAACGCCAAGACCAGAAAAATTATCCAACCCTCCCGCACCCCGTCGCCCTCCCCCACTCCCCTCGCCTGCTGGTCCAAATATCCTAACAAGAGATCAGTTCTTCCACTGATGTGAAGACAACCTTAATCATGAGATTAAAAAAAAATCATTACATACAATTATATCATCATTTCATAGCCTGATACAAAGCATACAATTATACTTGTGAGGATAAATATGCCTTTCATTAGAGATCCCTTCTAGTCTCCAGAACAGAAAATCCTCCCTTTGATCTTTATAATACCACACCCTATTTATCATTAACTTCTTTAGTTATTTCCCGCCTCTTCACCCTCGCGGGACCATCTTCTCAGAGGTGCCCAGATTTCCATCCCTTTTTTCTTTGCCCTGCGCCCCCTCCTAGCATAAACTGCTGTTTCCAGTCTATACACCGCCAAGAATCTACCTAGCCACTGTTGGAAGGGTGGTGGGACTGGATCAACCCAATGGATGGCTTAACAGAGTCTAAATACCGTCATAGCAATGTAAAGGAATGCCTGCACCTGCCCTGATAGTAAAGAGCTACCCACCCATAGTACGATCAGTTGTGATGACATATCAATTTTCTGACCCAATTGAGATGCTAGAATGGCACAAACATCTCTTTTAACTGTATCCAGAATGGGGCAGGATGCAAACATATGCACACTGTCAGCAGCTTGAAAGCCGCAACATGGGCAGGATGACCCAGCCACTCTTCCCCATTTTGCAATCTTAGCCGGAGTGATATATAGATTAAACCATGTTATGAAGCACTGCAGTTGGAGGTTAGCCGCAATGAGTGATGTTTGGGCTAAATGTAGCGAGTCTTCGACTTCTCCCAATCCCACCTGTAGAAGTTCCTGTCAGCGATCATAATGTTTGGTTAAATCATCCGGCACCATCTCATTCAGTATTTTATACATCCCCCAAAGTGTGGTTGGCCCTTTGAGCAACACCTCGACAAGTGTCACCCTGAAAAAGCCGCAGCTACCCCCGTCTTTCTTGCTAGGAAATCTCTTATCTGAAGATATTGAAAAACTGTCTATTCTCCACCCCAAATTTATCCTTGATCAGATCAGACGGTATTACCCATGTCTCGTCCATAACATCACCAATAATCCTTACTCCTTTATTGTACCAGCTTTTCATATGCCCGTCATTGAAAATACTAGGAAGTGACTCATTACTGTATATTGGGGTATAGGCGTTAATAAGTCCCAAACCAAGCCTTTTCCGGACTGAAGTCCAAACTTGGAACACACAAGTCAGGGTCTTAAACTTCACCCTTTTGTAATACTTGAATTCCGTATGCCGCAAAAGACACCCGCTGACCTCTTTTCCTAATAAAAGCACATATATTGATGTGGGGGCTACCGTCTGTAACATATCCTTTTCTCCATTGAGTTCGATACCCATTTTATATAATATTGAAGCCCAATGATATAACTGGAAATTGGTTACAGCCCACCCACCTCTATCTCCTGGCAGCGTTAAAAATGTAGGCTCTCTTCGAGGGCGACAATTAGCCCAAAGGAATCTAGATAGCATCTGATTCAGGGATTTAAACCAGGAACTATCTACGGTCAAGGGAATAGCCCTAAAAAGGTATAAAGTTTTCGGCAAAAAAAGCATCTTAATAACATTGCTTCTCCCAACCAGCGTGAGTTTAAGATTATCCAGCGACGTAAAATCCGTTTTAAATTTTGGGAGTAGTGGGCCCAGATTAATTTCAACAAAATTTTTGTCACGTCTGCCATAAGTTCAACCCTGAGATACATTGCCTTCTGTACTACCCGTGGGTCATTCAGCTGTAGCCCCTTACTGACCACAACTTTGGTCTTGCTTTGATTAAGTCGATAGCCCGAAATATGTCCAAAGATATCAGCTTCCTTTTCAATTTCTTCTAATGCGCCCATAGGGCTAGGAGTGACAATTGCTAGATCGTCGGCATAGGCCAGGATCTTGGTACTCCCCCCGTTACTATGTATTGCTAGAATCTGGTTATTACCCTCAATCTTTCTGATTAGCGGATCGATGTACAAACCAATTTCTTTATAACCACAGCAAGTCGGTTAGCTAAGATCTTATCATACACCTTAACGTCACTATTTATTAACGTGATAGGACCCCAGCTCCTTGACCGGTTTGCCTTTTTTGGGAAATACCACTATATTGGCCGATCTCCAGGAGTCAGGTGCCCACTGGCCCGATTGAGCCTCTAGAAAGACATCCTTCATCAGTTCCTGTAGGCAGGGAGCAAGTATTTTATAAAATTCCCCAGGAATAGAGTCTGTTCCTACCGCCTTCCCAGTCACCAGGGATCTAATCGCACCACCAACTTCCTCTTCCGTAATGGGTGCCTCCAGCGCCTCCCTTTCTTCTATCGATAAATTCTCCCCTGGTAGCCCAGCTATGTAATCCTCAATTTCTTTTTCCCCACAGCTGGTATCTTCATTATAAAGCTGCTGATAAAATCGTTGAAAGGCAGCCCGTTTGTCCAGGGGCTCAGAGACTAAGCCAACCAGAGGATCCTCAATTTCCTGTATTCCCCCTGAGTCGTCCGCTGTCTAGTGCGCAGCGCTAGCAGGTGTCCCACTCTCTCACTACATTCGTACATTTTAGACCGCCAGGCGGCATATTTTCCTGCTGCTTTTCTGGCAGAGATGTCCAATATTGTTGACTTTGCTAAAGCCACTTTTATTTGTGCTGGCCCTATATCTCCTCTATTCGTGATTACCTCCACCAGCTGTGTTTCTACTTCAAGCAGCTTTCTATACAGTTCCTGCATATGATGTTTTTCCTTCCTCTGAGATGTCCACCCATACCTTGATGTTTCCCCTCTTATCCCAGTTTTTAAAGCATTCCATACTACAGCCAACCGCGTACTGCCTCTATTCTCAGCTATGAACCTAGGAATCCAATTCTTCATATGTTCGATATACTCTTCATCATAAAGGAGTGCTCTATCAAAAGTCCAACGGGATATCGGGGGCTTCGGTGTTTGCATTGAAATTTCTAGAACTAGTGGATTGTGATCAGACATCACACGAGGGAATCTAAAAATCCGACAAATTGTCAATAACCCCTGGGACACAAAAAAATAGTCTAGCTTAGCGTGTGACTGATGTGGGGCAGAAAAGAAAGTATACCCTAAGTCTTGGGGTTCTTGTGTGGCCCAGACATCTGTTAGTCCGTGTGTCATACATAAATTAGCTAGGGATTTGAAGACTTTAGGTTTATGGCCATGGTAAGAGCTTTCCCCTAGCTTGATATTGCTAACACTCATATTATTAAAATACCCACAAACTATTAGAGGCAGCGGCCAGCCGACTAGCTCCGTATTTAGCCAGCTGAACAAGGCAGGGTCATCAAATACTGAACCATATACAGAGCATAGCGTAAAAGAGTAATTATCAGCGTAACATTGAGTAATGACCCACCTGCCCATTTGATCCGGCTTGGAGCGTGGGAATCTAAATGCGTTTTTACGAGCCATAATAGCAACCCGTCTTGTGCGTGTTCCCTGAGTTGTGCTGGAAACCAACTGATATCCTGCTAGTTCTGCCATCTTCTGTCTGCCTACTTCTACATGTGTCTCTTGCAGACATACTATGTCTGCCTTCAAATAATGAATGTCTTCGTTGACCCTTCGCTTTTTAAGGGGATTATTTAGCCCACAAATATTGACAGAGGCAATTCTTAATTTACCCATTCCCATTTGAGGTATTTAGAAATTCTAGTCTATTCCTAGTCTCTAATGATGCCATCACATCAGATTCAACCAACTGGACCAGCCCACCACTAGATCCCCCCCCAACCCCCTCCCAAAAAACCTGTCCTCCTCCCCCCTCCCTCCCGTCTCTAGACAAAAAAGGTCCGTAGACCCTTGTGATGCCTCCTGCATAATGCTGCTTCCTGCCACCACCCATCAAGCTCCACCAGACCAAACGTGAAAAGACCTCTATTCAACGTATTTTGAAGTCATGCAATTTCGGCCAAATTCATCAACCCTCAGGTCCTTTCTGCTTCCTCGTCTCCGAAATTTCTCGTAGGAAGTCTTGTGCCTGTATTTCAGAGGAGAATACCCTTGTGGTTCCCCTATGAATGACTTTGAGCCGTGCCGGACTTAGTAAATAAACCTCACACCCTAACTTTTGAAAAGGCATTATGTGTTGCTGAAGCCTCCACCTTCTTTCCACAGTGGTGTGGCAGAAGTCCGGCCTAATAAAGAAGGTGTGCCCCTCGGCAGATCGTCTTGCTTCGGGCCGCGCTTTATCGAACACCGCTTGTTTCAGGAGGAAATTCCCAAAAAATATTAAAATGGCTCTAGGTTTTTCATTCACATCATTCTGCCCCTTCCTCTTTTTGAGCATAAGTGGAAAGCGGTGCACACGCTGCACCTCTGTATCCCAGTCCCAATGTGCTAATTCGGGGAGACCCCCTTTCAGCAGGTGCAGCACAAATCCTCTAATGTCCTCTCCTTCTGCATTTTCCAGTATACCCAAAAGTCTCAAGTTGTTACGCCGTTGGCGATTTTCAAAGTCTTCCAACTTCCACATGACGTCCATCATCCGCGTTTCGTTTGCTGTGGCTTGCCGAACAGTACTCTCAGCTTCAGCCTCCAATGCTACCACTAGCTCTTCCAATGCCGTTGTTCTTTCCGCAATTTCGGTACACGTCTTGCTTACTTTCCTGATAGCACCTTGTACTTTCTTCGTTGCTAAGTGGGCCCTCTTGTGCTGTCTGTCTTTCTTGTTGTTTGGGAGGAAAGTCGCTTTTGAGTACTGGGGTTAGAAAGTGCGCTATCAGAGTCCATCTCCGAGTTATCCAGATCTGATGCCTCATTTTCACTGGCATTGGATAGCTCAGAATTCTCATTTAGGGAAAAAAAATCCCCCCCCTCGGGGTCCCCCCAGTCTTGCATTGTATCTGAAAGTGCTTAGGGTTAGTTGTTGAGACACCATTAGAGTCCCTCTCCTCATTACATTGCTTGCCTGTCATGGTATTACTGTCAGACCCACTTGCTCCCCCCTGCATTGGCTCCCCTTGACCCAGCATTGTCAGTCCGGTACTCACTCTGTCCAAAGGGGGGAGGTTGGTGTTACCGGCAGCTAACCCCAGCAGGATCTCGCCATCTGCAGCGTCTTTCCTCTCATCTGCTTTCCCACGGCCAGCAAACATCCCCTGGGTCACTCGTTGCTTAGTGGGACCCGCCTCCTCGCTGAGACGCTGGTCTTTGGTTTTGGTTTCCCCGCCTCCACCTCCTTGCTTCCTGCCGCGGGAGTAGTGTCTCCTGCCTTCCTCCGGATCAGCGTCTTCCGGGCTGTAAGGGGGCCGCGTAGGTTTTCTGCAGCTCCAGCGGCTCCGCTCTCAGCGCGGCCTCGAGGGGGCTTAAGTTGCTTCGGAGGCATGATACTATGTCGAAGCCGGCGTACGCCGTTGCACCAGCCGGCTAGAGCCTTCAACAGAGCGTGAATCACCAGGTAAGCGAGTTCGCTGGTTCTCGCCTGTGTTCTTCTTCCTTGCTGCCGCCTCCAGACGCCCGTTCTTTGACAGGTGGTCATTGAAGTGGGCTTATGCTAGATTAACCATGGAGCAGTAGATGGGTGGCTCCTGCAGCGATTACACAGCCGCAATCTTGCCTTCGAAAATTCTTCTCTTTTATTGATTCCACTAGCGAAAATCTGTCAAATTTATCATGGGCATAGGCCATTACAAAAACGTGGAATTTGATGCGATAAATGCAGATTTTAAATGTTACGCCTCAGTCCATTGCAAAAAAAAAAATCAGAATTGGTGATATTTACCACAAGAAGAAAATACCCCAGTTCAGGGTGTCAGTATGTGCAGTATTCAGTAAAAATCGCGCCCATTTAGAATTCTGCACCACTGTGGCTTAGTGTGCAAACTGGCCTGCAGTAACGTACATTGTTAAGGCAAATTGCACCTTGGAAACTTTAGATCTGCGTTATCATTCTAGATTTGCAACTTTTTATTTTGGGCAATTGTATATTTCTGTATTTCACAACTTCACTGTGAAGTATAAATAAGTAAAAACAACTGTAGAGGGTGCTGGACAGTTTCAACTTGCCTAGTACATTTTGGTTTCTGTTTCACATTTAAACCAAGCCCCACACAATAAGCTGTTATATTTAAAGCACCACTTACACAACTTCATAAAAATGATTCGATGTAAAGCATTCTGCCTACGCTTTGGAAGTAGTTCTGCAATCTACAATGTATATGGATGTATTTAAACCTGTTAGTAAGCACTCCCTCCCAGAATCCTAAACTCTACCAGATCCCCACTACAACCACCTGCAGTGTTATCCAGGGGCGGCGTGAGAATGTCAGAGAAGTGATAGACACCCTCTTCTGCTTATTGGCCTTGCAGGACCGCGTAGCACAACCTGTTGGTGCTGAAACTGACCATAACAAGCATTTGCAATGCAATCTGTCTCGCCTTTGGGACCTTATATGTATTTAGCTATGCAGCACATTAGCCTGGGTGCTGAAACAGCTACTGTTCTTTAACATGGAGGGAAAGTAAGCACCAAACTGCGTGACACACCAGGTATGGGAACACATGGAGAAAAATATTGCCTTTCAGCGGGAAATGGTATAGTCCAAAGCTCTGTTTTTACTATAAAATCAGGGCCTTCGGTGGTCATATCACTGAAAATATAAGATTTGAAAAAAATATTATTGTCTACGGGTGCTCGTGGAAGACAATTTCTATGGACTGGAATCTAGAGAATGCTAAAGTGATTCTGGTATTTTACTGACCTCTGCTGGTCGTTTTCTATCAAGAAAGTTAAATAGAGGCAGTTGCCAGAAAAAGAAAAAAAAAAGAAAGTCTCTCAGCAGAAAGCAATTCTGGTATTTTACTGACCTCTGCTGGTCGTTTTCTATCAAGACAGTTAAATAGAGGCAGTTGAACAGAAAAAAAAGTCCCTAAGCGGAAGCAGAGAAGTCCTAGGGCTCATCTCCAGAGCCCACATAGTACATACACATAAAAGTATATAATAAGTATATACTAAAGTATATACAAGAGGTCTCGATTGCTCGACCTAAAAACACACAGGGGGATATGGAGGGCTGAAAGCCCACAGAGCAGGACTTCCCAATCTAATCAATGTAACACGAGAGCTTTTGTTTACTTAATAAAGGATGATCTGTCTGGAATGCTTCAGTTCCATTAATTCGAAGGAAGGTGGCCCTGTTCCACCCTGGGTGACATGCTTCATCATTGGGCTCCTCCTTTCACCATCCCCACGTGTGGTGTTGGCGTAAGATACACCTCTCAAGTAAGAGGAGCTTGTGGGGTGTTCAAAGGCCTGGAGGGAGTCCTCTGTAAATGGAGCTGCAAGAGACGCACAGACAGGCAGATTAAAGGGAGGTCTGTGCGCAGTAACACACAGACAGGTAGATAAAGAGGTAAGAATCAATGAACTGACATCTTCGAAGGGCAGTCTACTTCAGAGCACATTAGTGCACACAGAGGTAGATTAAGGGGTGGGTCCGTATTAGAGCAAAGGCAGTTAAATTCAGGGAGTTCAGTCCGTATTCCCTTATGAATATATATTTGACCTACAAAATCTGCCTGGAAATTATACGCAATTACAGCCTTTCTGTATAGATTAAAGTGACTGACACAGAAGGCCATCTCTGATAGGGAACTTCTAGTTGGCACGTGGCAATGTTTTTGACGATGTTCAACATAACACCTCACATTAAACAAGCCTCGTGGCACATGTTTGCTGGCTCCTGGGTGTGAGCTAAATCACACTACGACAGGAAGGACCATGTCTGATTGGCGGCAACCTTTAATAATTTCTAACCTCTTCCCTAAAGGTGCAAAAAAAGAAAGTGGGCAGAAACCTGCAGTTGATGGGTTCAGTTCAGGACAGCCCATTTATCCATGCAAGGTCGATATACCGAGAAACACTGAGGTGGCAATTATAAACTGCTATTGGCAATGCTAAGAATGAATAACCTGCTATTGGCAATGCTAAGAATGTTAAGCTGCTATTGGCAATGATAAGAATGTATAACCTGCTATTGGCAATGCTAAGAATGTATAAACTGCTGTTGGCAATGATAAGAATGTATAACCTGCTTTGGCAATGCTAAGAATGTATAACCTGCTATTGGCAATGCTACGAATGTATAAGCTGCTATTGGCAATGCTACGAATGTATAAGCTGCTATTGGCAATGCTACGAATGTATAAACTGCTATTGGCAATGCTAAGAATGTTTAACCTGCTATTGGCAATGCTAAGAATGTAGAACCTGCTATTGGCAATGCTAAGAATGTATAACCTGCTATTGGCAATGTTAAGAATGTATAACCTGATATTGGCAATGCTAAGAATGTATAACCTGCTATTGGCAATGCTAAGAATGCATAACCTGTTTAAAATGCTTAAAGTCTGAAGCACCAAGGGATAGAAAAGAGGTAATTTTCATTATACCATACTGGCATGTGTCTACTTGTAGGTCTAGTTTATAGTGGACCTAATCTGGCAGTTCAGATTGGATTCTTCCTATTGGAGCAGGGTCAAAGCTGATTTGCCAATGGCTGGCTCCTGTCTGAGATGGCATGGCGGGCAATAAAAATATCGACTGGATTACGGGCCAGAGACCGCGATTAAGGAAAGCAATCCACTAATCATATATTTGTTTTCTTCAGTACTTTCCGCAGGGGCGTGTGATGCTACCGCCCTATCAGGAGGAAACAAGATCCAAGTGTGATACAAGTTGACTGAATGCAGGCATGCCAGCCTAACCACATCCCCAACACCTCCTACGCCCCCCCTACTCCCCCCCCCCACGACCCCCACAGGCAAAGATTTGCGAGTTAGTCAGTACATTGTCATTGCTCAGAGGCCCGCAGGCAAAATGAGGGAAAGGGCTCATTCCAGAGCGGGCATGCAAGGGAAAGGTACTCATTTCCCCCTTGGCATAGTACTGGGCATGGCATGCTCCGGGAACACGGCTTTGTGCTGATTTCTGCAGGCCTGGTAGCCCACTGAGGACTCACGGATTAGGTTCCAGCCTTGGCTCGGGCGGTGAACAGGCTGTCACTTTCCTGGCGGGAGGCCAGTCTCACCCTCCGCGGAGCTCTGGCGCCATTGCCTGGCCTTTCACTGAGCCTGAAGAAGCGGACAGCAGTGCAGGGGGTCTCTGCAGGCCCGAGGAAGGCCTCTCCGCAGCTCGGCATTGCCCGATTATTGGCCCTCGTCAGACACTATTAATAGCGCTGTGTATGCCACAGGAGCTATACCAGCAACGGTCCGTTGTTTCATTTCCCCGCTTTGGGGTGAGGTCGGTACTTCCCATCCCTTTGCAACCGGATATGCACAGATCCCTGGCCCTGTGACCAATCGTCCCACGAAATAAGCGTTAGAAACAGGATACTTCATGCTTCAAAACTGTAACCTTTATCTGTATCTCTACAGCACGCTCATGACCCCACTGAGCTTTCTTTCCTACAAGCACGTATTCCCACAAATTAATGGAACCCTTGTGAAAATAAATTTCAGTTCAGTTCATCCAGCTAGATTCTGGATCTTTTCAATCGTTTTATGGGAGCACAGTAAACTGAAGTACAATTCTGCATAAACTCTTAAATATTTTATTGAAACGACAAACAAAAAAACACTCTAGGAAAAAGATCAAAACGCTGTCACAGGCTCGAGTGGCGCTTCACATGTGATTTTGTCAGGCAGAGATGCATCTCTCAAAGATCTGAAAAAATCATTGGCACATTTAGCCCTGTCTAGTGCGTTATATGGGCAGGCCCTCTCCGGTAGGGAGTACCTGCACTTCTTTAATTTGAAAGGGAGAGTACATGCACTTCTCAGCACTGCTGCACTACATTTGATGGGAGAGTACCGACACTTTTCAGGATCAAATAGGTACTCTGAATAGTGAGTACCTGCACTTCTATTATTCCATTTAAAGCACTGGTCCTGTCCAAGGCTCGTTAGTATGATACAGTTGGCAATAGAAGCACATAGTGACCTCATCCCTGCCGATACATACATTATGCAGTGGAGTGTGCAGTGACTCGCACACTATGTGCCCCATTGCTAGAGTTGCACACATTGCTGGCCCTATTCCTGAAGGTGCACACACTGGGTATGTGTCTCAAACGAGCTCACACTGTGCCAAAAACAGAACATGAGCTGGGTCGTCAGATTTTGTGGGTGCCCAACATGTAATGGGGATTCACACATTGTCGATTTCTGCCTTGGGGGAATCTACTGTGGGAAAAGTTCTCAAAGGGCTTTTCACTCAGTGGCGTAGCAAGGGCGGGCGGTCCGCACTGGGCGGCATGAGTTTTGGTTGCGGCGGCCTCCCCCCCACTCTTACCTGTGGGCGTCAGGGGGGCGGCAAACGCAGGAATCGCCAGCACCCCCCCTAACTCTTGCATGCAAAATGCAGGGACCGCCAAAGGCGGCCAAAGGTTTAGCTACGCCGCTGTTCTCACTGCGGTAAAAGCATGACATGAACAGAGGAGTCAGACGCTCGGGGTCTCAACCATGGGGAACACAGACTGTGGGCCCCAATCCAGAAGGAGCTGTTGGTACCTACAAGTTGCGGGGTGCAAACTCAGCACACGAAGTTACCGTTACTGTGCAATAACACCACACCAGTACCTTGCAATTACAAACTAAACCCTTCAGAACAGGGAATTACTGTGCAGTGTTCCATGTGGTATTGCCTTTTCTGAGGAGTTTAACACACATTTACACCCTGCTTTAAGCATATTGAACAGTGGGCCAGTCATGATCAGTCGAAGCGGTCTCCCACCGGGGAATACCGCCCACCAGACTCTTAGGGCCTGATTACGAGTTTGGCAGTTCTGCTGTAGGACCGCCACCGCTGCGCCCACAGGAGGACTGCCAAGCCTGATGGGCACTCAACTGCCGGATTACGAACAGAATCCCAGGCAGGTGGGTGGTGCAGCGGCGATGGTCCCACGGCGGCAGCATGCTTTGACTGAGGATTACAGCGAGCAGTCATGCCACCGCCGTGGGACCACTGCAGCGTCATGTGCACTTTGTGGCAATGCACCATGTTGTGCATGCCACACAGTGCACGCAGGAGCATAGACATGTGGGGGGCACATCTTGTGCCCCCTGCTCCCACCCCTCTGGGCAGATTTGTCCGGGGGCCTCGTTGGGGGCCCCTTTCCCTATCTTTCAGCCAAGTATTTCATGGCAGGCTCACTGCCATGAAATGCTTGGTCAAAAGGCAGGTCGTAATTCACTCAGTGGTGCCGGCACCGGCGCAAATTCGTCCTCCAATCCGCACCGCTGCAGGATCCTGGCGGTGGAGGCGGTCCTGTGGCGCTCCGACGGTCACACTCCTAATAGAGCGAGCTGACCCGCAGGGGTAGCAGTGGTCGGACCGCCACCGCGAGTACGGCGGTCCTTGGACCACAGTATTTGTAATAAGGCCCTTAATCTGGTCCTTGGAACTGTCCCCAGTTCTACAAATGAACACAGTGTGGGTTCCCAACCCTAAGGGAGCACACACTGTGGGCAAGTCTTGAGGGAGCATAAATTGTATGAAAAGAATGAGATGAAGGCTCAAATATTGTGGGCCCCAATCATGAGAGTGCACTCTGAGGAAAGAGGGAGGAGAGAAGGGGCCAGTGAGCCACACGCAGTGAGCGAAATCCCTAAACTTTTTATCTCCAGTCCTGAACCTGGAGAGACACATTTTGCTTTATGTGGTATAATCTCTGCTGTGTGGAAGCATCAGAATAATGTCTCACATAAATATCATCTACAAAAATATTGCCTCATTGGAATTGTTAATAACAACTCTGCGGCCAATGGGATGATATTTCTGTAAATGATAAGAGGGAGGAGAGAGGGAAGGTGAGTGAGAGGAGGAGAGTAAAGAGAGACAAAGCAATGACAAATGAGCGACAAGAAGATGGAGAAACAGCAAAGGGTCATAAAGGGTTAGGAAACAAACAGTGGGATCAGAAAGGAACACATTAGCAGGTAATGGATGGTCTCATAGACGGGAGAAAGGGGGTCAAGCTTCCTTGGCAAAACTGGAATTATTAATATAAATTATGTGTGCACCTTTAGAAATACATGTAAAAGCTACAGGCTTTTGGACAATTAATTAAAGAATTTGTGCTGAAAATTGCAATTTTACTATATTTAAAAAAAAAAAAAAAAATGTCGTAGGGAAATGGTCCCCCAAATTTCCCCCGCCACAGCCTTTCTCCCACTCTGGTAAACTCATTGTTTTCTCTTACCCTACACCACTTTAACAGTTCATCAGCATCACTAGTTATGCAACAACAGCACAGTCATACCTGGACAACTCAATCACTACGCATATAATTTACCAACAATGCAGCCTTCCTTAACACGTAAAGGCTGCGCTCAAGCTCGCATCCCTACATGGTGGGAGCCAAAGTACCTCTCATGCAGTCACCACATCCCTTTCCAAGAGCAGTGCGCAGGCCTCTACGACCCGGAAGCACTACCACTGTCTCTATGTACTGCAAGATGCAAACAGCTCCAGTAAGTATTTACAAATGTCCTAGCACCAACCAAAACCTCAATGATATTGTAGATGATCAGCTTTCCACTGTTGACAAACATCACCCACTACCTCAAGACTTTGCCCATTAGTCACTCTGTTATGCCATGCCTCACATATTTTATATTTTGACGGCCGATGGTGCTTGTGCCTGTGCCTGAAACACCCACAATCCCACTTGATGGAGGTTGCCCAAACAGACCATGGCTCCTCAACCCAGCAAGGCTCCCAGCTACACCTTCGAAATGGTGTACAAGACAAACAGCCTGACACAAAACACAAAAGAGAGTGCCTGATGCATACTTAAAAGAAGAATACATTACCTGCACAAAAATGGTGGGGATTGGATTTATAACTCGCAGAAGATGTCCCAAAGGTAGTTTTCTATTCTGTGAAGTATAGCCCTCCCCTCCGTTTTCATGTCCCTGTGGCACTAGACACGATCCAGAGCAGGACCCTGGTGGGCACCTGACTCCAGAAATGGATGTGGCACCGGAAATGAGCAATATTCACATGCAACGAGAGGGGATTCATACACTACTGGTTTTAAATGAGACATTTGTTAAATGTACACATTGGACTACAGTTGCATGTGTGTTCATACGTAACAGTGATATTTATGGCAGCCACCAACTTCTAATAGTGTTAGAGGGCATTATATGCGGGTTTTTACCTGCCATGTTGTCTCCTGTGCCAGATCGTGGTTGCATCCAAGTGAACAGGCAAACGGATGATAAAATAATTTTTTTCTATTTCCTGGACTTGGCATTTCAGGTCATATGCCATATTGATGTTGCTGTGGGGGTTCACTTGTTCTATCGCGTGCCACTTGTGCCACTCACCGCCATCTTTTTCTTGCAGATGTTTGCAGCAGGGAGGTGGTCCCCGCATCTTTTGTGAAAGACCTCCTTGTTTTCGGCTCATCGGTAGGTAATGTCTCCACTGAAGCCAGAACTTTCACCTCCACAAAGCTGGAGCATTCCCTGTTCCAGTTCCAGTCTTCCAGTCTTCCAGTACTGCAGGCATCTTTCTGTTACCTGCTGTTCTTCTCAGGGCAGGGCACTTGCTCCAGCTGCATAGGCCTCTATAATAATGACACCCCGCTGACGGCTGTAGTCACCCTCCATGTGGCACTACCCAACTTCCTTAGAGCGCTATGGACCTTCGTCATCCCTGCCATGGGCTGACTTTGTTCAATCAATTAATCAATCAGTAGATTTGTAGAGCGCTTCTTGTCACCCGTGAGGGTATCCAGGCACATGAGGGTTCCCTTCCTTGGATTTCGTTCTTTGCCTCCATGAGCTCACTGTGCCTTGGTCATCCTTGCCTTTACATCACCATGACATGCTGTGGCTGCCAGTAGGCCTTGCTGTCCCACACTGAATCATGTAATCTGGCAAAGGGGAGCTGGTTCCTGACCATGCTGCAAGGCAGTGGTGTGTGTTGTTGGGATGGCGTATCAGGCCATGTGACATCATCCATGGGGATTTCCATATCAGATAGTACAACAACATGGGTGGACAGTGTCACTTCCTCCAATATAGGCTGTGTTTGAAGTGCCATCACCAGCAGAATTGCTACTAACTTCTTAAAGGTGCACACTACAGCAAGAGACCTGAGGACAGATGGTGGGATGTGGCAATGGTATGCCTGCTAATACAAGACTGGTCTCTTATAGAATCCTTTCCGGTGTACACTGGTATCCTGTTAGGTTAAAGATAAACAGATGTACATCTGTGCCATATTATGGCAGTGCCCCGGTGGTGCAATGGGCATTTGCACCCACTTTGCATGCCCCGGGGGACTTTGGTATTACAGAAGGGGCTGCAGACACTTGTGCATCCCCTTCCGTAATACAGATAGAGCTGTCGCACATAAAGCGCAAGCGATATCTTCAGAGGGCGTTCCCTCATTTGCATGGGGGCGTGGCCTTTGCCTCTGTGCCCACGCCGCATTATAGAAGCGGCCGCAGAGGCAAAGAAGCTGTCAGGGGGCGCACTGTCAGTGCACCCCCTGTTGGCAACCCTCTGGAAGGGTGAAGAGGGTTCCATGGACCCCCCAGACATCCCCTTACAGGCAGGTGCAGTCACTCACTGCACCAACCTGCAAGGGGATTTCTAATCCCCTTTAAAAGTGCAGGAGGGTTGCTGCCTGCACAGTGAAACACAGAGCGGCTTCAAAGCAGCCACTCCGTTTTCCACCTGAATGTGCTGCCCTCAGTGCTGCGCAAGTTTGCGGCTGCCCTAGGGGCAGAGCATTCCATGTAATAGGGCGCACTATCCCTCTGTGCACCCTACGGACCTGTTTTAGGGAGTGCTGGGCGCAAATAGGGAAAGTGCTCCCTATCCATAATAGGGCCCATGATGTGTGGGAGGGCTGTGGAATCACAGGCTCCTTCAACAAATGCTTTGGGATGGATCACAGGTTTCCAATTTTGGCAACGATACATGAGACTCCTGACATGGCCATGGACCGCGGCTGGCCTTATATTTCACTATATTTCAAAATTGCCATTGTGACAGCAAAACAATAGCCATTGCCAAAACAGACAGAGGCTGACTGCTATGCAATGCAACCAGGATCATTATGAGAAATTTAAAAAATCCATAACAAGCTGGTCTAGGCACGTGGGAACTCACAACCCAGATTACAGGTTTTGAGAATATCTTTTTATAATCAATAAAATAGTCCAAATAGAGACAGAAAACTTGCGTCTGTTGCCTCAGAGGATTAATGCATCCACTGCAGCAATATGTGTTTGAACTCATTGTCCCAGATGCGAATACCAGAGGCTTTGCTCATCCTTTCATCTTCGCTAAAACGAGTACCATAGAGTTGTGGAGCAATCAGCATATGGTGCTCAGTGCCAAGGTACCCCAGGGGCGCGGTACTTTCTTTCCTATATAAGGAAAAACTTTAAAAGGAGAGAATGTGGTTGGTGATAGCTGAAGACAATCTCATTTTCCCCGATTATTAATAAACATGTAATTTCAAAAGAGAAACCACTTCAACCCTGCCACCACCGCTATGCCATGCTGACTAAAGCACATATGTAAAGTATCACTGCTGTCTACCAGTGCTAGGTATGTATCAAGCATGTATCAAGACCAGGTCACATGTTTCAGACAAACACATGCACTGGCTGGTCCTTTCCCACCGGCTTCAAGTGGCGGTAAGCGGTCTAGCACACTGCGAGCCACAGTTGGATCAGGGTCCCATGGTGGGAGAGATAGGGTCCAACTCCAGACTTAGCCCTCAGCAAAGTAGGAAACGCAGTAAAGCAGTTAGGTTGTTGCCAGGACCTTTCCCTGTCATTGGCAATGTTGTTAGTCTGTTTGTTGGAGCCACAGCATTGCAAATCATGTATGCGGTTTGCAAGAGTTAGGTAGTGGTTAATAAAGGTAGTCTGGTTGTACTCCATTGGCAGTGATCATGGAGTTGAAATTGCTGGAGGCTTAATACAATTTTTGCCCTCTGGCTATTTTTTACCTGGTGACATGAGCGGAAAATCAGGCTACTTAGTGAAGTACAATACCTACATTGCAGTCAAGATGCTTGTTGGAGACTTGACATTGTCCATACCGTTTATCTGTTCTTGGACGGAATGCGCAAATGATGCAGGCAGATGTTTGGTAGCTTGACATTAACAAGACATCTAAGCTGTTTGTTAGCACCATGGTATCGGTAACGCAGTGAGGTGTTGTAAGATACTCAACATTGACAACGAAGGTAGGACATTTGTCTGAGGCTCAGTATTGCTTATACTATAAATGTCTTTTTATTGATAGTGCAATTATCAGTGGATGTATATGGGTTGCTGTTGGTAATTTTGAAGTTTCCAAACATATCACCCTTAGAAAAGCATCTCTGTATATTGTATTTGATGATCTCAAATGTGTCTTTGACAGCAATCCCAGAATAGCGTTCCTTCTGTATTTGAAGACATAGAAGTACCAGCTTGATTTGATTTGATTTGTCGACTTATATAGCGCACAAATGCCCGAAGGCGTCTTGGCGCTGGGGTATGGCAGAACATATAGGTAGTGAGATTGGGCGATGCGTAATAGATTTCTGAAGCTCAGTCAGCAAAGAGCCAAGTTTTCAGTAGTCTTCTGAAGGACATGAGTGAGGTACTGTTTTTTATCGACATTGGCAAACTATTCCAAGTTTTTGCTGTTTCCAATATGAAACTTCTTCCTCCCCAGGGAACCTGCCTGTACTTGGGTAATTGCAGCAGTTTTAAATGAGAGGATCTGAGATTTCTGCCTGGCACGTACCATTTCAAGTGCGATCTCAGATATAGCGGTCCTTTACCCTGAAGTGCCCTATAGGCCAGACATTGTGATTTAAAAATGATTCTCTTCCCCACTGGGAGCCAGTGGAGGGTTCTCAATCTATGGGAGATTGCTTCATGTTTGGGGACACCCAGTATCAATCTGGCGGCAGCGTTCTGCAGACGCTGCAGTTTTTGTAGATACTGGGACTGCAGCCCTACATATAGGGCGTTGCCGTAGTCCAATCTTGAAAGGGCCAATGCTGTCACCAACGTCTTTACTGCTTCAGGGGGTATGAAAGAGCGAATCTTTCTAATCATCTTTAAGATCCCCCAGATAGTGGATGAAAGCTTGTTAATTTGACCGTCAAAAGTCAGTTTGTCATCAAAAACCACACCTAGATTCTTGACCTTGGAGACTGGCATCGGACAGTCACCCAGGTTATCTGGCCACCGCTTTGGTGACCAGAAGGACGGATCAGGGCCCAGTATCAGGACCTCCGTTTTATCTCCATTTAATTTTAGACAATTAGTCTGCATCCAGGTGTTTATTTGTGACATACAGTTGTTAAAACGATCAGCTGTTGCGTCCACATTATTTGACACTGACACAACCACCTGGGTGTCGTCAGCATAGGAGACCACCGAGACGCCACATTGCCTAATAATCGATGCTAACGGAGTCACATAAATATTAAAAAGCGTGGGGCTCAGGGAGGAGCCCTGTGGAACACCACACAGCAGTTCAAATGATTTGGATATAGAACCTCCCAGTTCCACTGAGAAAGTTCTGCCAGTTAGATAGGATGTAAGAAGATTGAGGGCGGATTCCTGAAATCCCAGCTCCATCAATCTGGCGATTAATATTTTGTGGTTGACAGTGTCGAAGGCCGCCGACAGATCCAACAGAATCAAGGCGGCCTTCCCTCCTGAGTCCAATGACCTTCTAAGTTCCTCTGTTGCCATAATCAAAGCGGTCTCGGTTCCGTGGCCCTCTCTGAACCCATACTGAGAGTGGTCCAGGAGATCTCCAGCGGAGATGAAAGAAGTAATCTGTATATTAAGCAGTTTCTCCAATACCTTAGATGAGAAAGGGATCCGAGAAATTGGCCGGTAACTGCCAGGTTCCTCGGGATCTAAATTGACTTTTTTTAGCAGAGGCAGGACTGAGGCTATCTTCCAAGCATCCGGGAACTTGCCAGACTGTACGATCTCCCCAAACAGTAAGTTTAATTGTTCACTGAGTAATTCAGGGAACAGATGAAAAACCTTGGGAGGACAGGGGTCTGACGGGGCTCCTGATTTAGTCGCCATCACTACTTGAACAATCTGTTCCCATGTAGGGGATGTAAAGGAGAAACCCGTGCCCGATGTATGACTATCTGGCCCTGGCTTGGGTGTCTTAGGGGAGGGGTAATTACCACATATAAAAGTTTTATACACTGACTCCACTTTGTTAATAAAAACTGTCCCACGGTGTTACAAAATTCCGGGGTGCTGACTGTTTTAGCATTGGCTGGGAGGTTGGCTAGTTTCTTTACAGTAACGAACAGTTCCCTGCTGGAGTGCTTAGCTTCCAGAATTTTCGACGTAAAGTAATTGCTTTTTTCCTCCATAATCAATCTCTTATACTCTGCTAATGTCAGTGCATACTCCTTCTTTTTAGCTTGATCATAGTTTACCCTCCACTTACTTTCGGCCCGTCTGCAAATTCGTTTCTGAGCTCTAAGTTTCTCTGAAAACCAAGGTTCTGATGGCCTTTTCCTATTAGATCTAACACTCTTAATAGGGGCTGCAGCCTCAACCGCTGTTTTGATCCAAGTGGTTAGTCTGTGGACTGCTTTGTTTGTATCTGCTGTTAGGTCCGGCTTGGTGACCCATAGTGAATTTCTAAGATCGGAAGTATTAATTTTAGTCCAATCTTGATATTTAACTGTAATAGGTGTATTAGATGATGTTAATTGTTGAGAGTTTGCCTTAATATTGAACAAAATGGCTCTGTGGTCTGACCAAGGTACGGGAATCACCTCCACAATTTTGATCATAGTGTTGGAGGTAAAGATTCCGTCCAGAGTGTGGCCGGCAACGTGAGTCTCTTGCTTGACTATCTGTCCCAATGAGAACCCCGACAAGGCGTCAATGAGAGCGGTCACATTGTGGTCTACTGCACTTTCTAGGTAATAATTAAAATCTCCTAAAATTGTGAAGTCTGAGTAGTTAATGCTGGCTTCCAAGAACGGACTGATTTTGTCCATAAGGGGGATCCGTGCCTTTGGTGGCCGATATATAAGAAGTCCTTTTAGAGTGTAGTTGTTGTTAAGCAATACTTGGAAAGATAACAATTCACACTCTGGGGTGCTACCAGCTGAGGAACCCGACACTGACAGCTCTTCTCTAGCAATGATAGCTAGCCCTCCCCCCACTTGAGTGTTCTATCAGCTCTAATGATAGTAAAAACCTACTGGGAGAGCTAATGCCAGGTCGGGATCCGAAGCGGAGTCTGCCCAAGTCTCTGTTATAAAAGCCAGATCGAGCTTATGGTTTTCGATCATTTCTGCAATTTCTGTGTTATGCTTTATTAGTGATCGTGCATTTATTAACATGGCTTTTATACCTTTACTAGTAGGTAAATGGGATGATTCTTGCTGAGATGTTAGCGACTTAATTTTCCTGAAGCTGAAGTGTAGCAAACAATATTCACACAATTTAGGCTCTTTTAGGGGATCTATAGTCCTGCATCCAGAGTTTTTGCATCCTGTATTCAAATTCCAGAGCTCTTCTCTTGTGTAAGTCACATAGCTCTGCTCTGTGCCTAAAGAAACAGGGGGTCTAGCCCTAGGCCCGATCCAGGCGCGGACGGGCGCAGACGGGCTTGCCTTTGGCGCGCCTTTGGCCCGCGTCCGCTGCGCGTGCGCTCTGGCATCTGCTAAAATAGTGGTTGTTGCGGGAAAAGACTAGCCCGCTAACCTGCTGCTCGCCCGGAAGTGTGCCTGACTCCAATGCCACCGTCCCAGGAACCGCCTTCCGCTCAACGGCACTTGCCGCGTCGGACCGAGGCGTGGGTGAGGCAATCTGGAGGAGCAGCACTCGGTTCCCTAAATACCAATAACTCAGGTCTGTGCAACGTGCAATTACTCGGAAAACTTGTTAAAAACAATATATCGGCGAAAGAATAGCAGCAATTAGTTTGATAAAAAATTCTTTTAAAAAGAAAATGCTAACAGATTTTTAACAGATATTTACACACAACTAGCCGCACCACTCTCCTTGGTAGTGCTGCCACGTCCGCTGCGCGTGCGCTCTGGCATCTGCTAAAATAGTGGTTGTTGCGGGAAAAGACTAGCCCGCTAACCTGCTGCTCGCCCGGAAGTGTGTCTGACTCCATTGCCACCGTCCCAGGAACCGCCTTCCGCTCAACAGCACTTGCCGCGTCGGACCGAGGCGTGGGTGAGGCAATCTGGAGGAGCAGCACTCGGTTCCCTAAATACCAATAACTCAGGTCTGTGCAACGTGCAATTACTCGGAAAACTTGTTAAAAACAATATATCGGCGAAAGAATAGCAGCAATTAGTTTGATAAAAAATTATTTAAAAAAGAAAATGCTAACAGATTTTTAACAGATATTTACACACAACTAGCCGCACCACTCTCCTTGGTAGTACTGCCACGTCCAGCTGCGCGTGCGCTCTGGCATCTGCTAAAATAGTGGTTGTTGCGGGAAAAGACTAGCCCGCTAACCTGCTGCTCGCCCGGAAGTGTGCCTGACTCCAATGCCACCGTCCCAGGAACCGCCTTCCGCTCAACGGCACTTGCCGCGTCGGACCGAGGCGTGGGTGAGGCAATCTGGAGGAGCAGCACTCGGTTCCCTAAATACCAATAACTCAGGTCTGTGCAACGTGCAATTACTCGGAAAACTTGTTAAAAACAATATATCGGCGAAAGAATAGCAGCAATTAGTTTGATAAAAAATTCTTTTAAAAAGAAAAGGCTAACAGATTTTTAACAGATATTTACACACAACTAGCCGCACCACTCTCCTTGGTAGTACTGCCACGTCCCTGGAACAATCTGAGCACTATGTAGAAGTAACTTTGCCCGTATGACAGGGTCCAAATAGAGAAAGAGTAAAAGATTTTGCTTTCGTAGTCGGGCAAGACGAGGCTGCATTCTAGACCAGCCTTGTGAAGCTTTGGACATTAATGACCGCCACACTAGGCAGGTGCACTGCATAATGGGTACAACTGGTTATTAAAATCTTGTTCACTATTTACGTGACAATCATTTCAATGACTCCAATGGGCCTTTCACCCGTCCAAGGAAAGTTTTCTGAACTTTGCACCAAAAGGCTGTTGGTAATTGGCAAATGCAAAGTCAAATTCGTGACCAACAATCTGCATATGGCCTTCAAGCAAAAACTCCTCTTTGACCACATTCTGCAAGTACAAATGTGTGAGTTTGATACAAGGAGTAATATTCAGAGATGACACAAAATTACAGGATAGTCGTAAACACAAATAAATGACTTCTTAGGTTGCCCAAAAGTGAGCATCCGTTGCCAATTTAAATGGATTTCAGTAATGATCCAGTTGTGTAAAGCTTGCCTAAAAGCATTGACATATTGGATAAAATGTGTAGTTCCTTTGCACATTGACCCTCCATGGCATCCTTTGCTGAAATGCTTCAAAAGCCAAGGTGTTTTTGTTACATGCTTACTGACACTCAAATATCTAGTTATGCTGGAACTATGGCTTGAACACACTCCAGGATCTGTAAATTTCACTCCCTTTTTCAAAATATAAATATACCTGGCAGTTCAAACAACAGATGTTGCATAAATATGAAGAAAAAAAACTGTTGGCCAAACTGGGATCATGAACTCCACTTTAAATGGTTAGGATTTGACAATAGCAAAAACTGAACTTTGCTCATCAAATTCCACCATGGAATTTTACCAATTGTCCTGCTAACAGAAGAAGGAACTGGGAAATACATGTTATCTGATCCATGTCATTTATTATTGATATTATAGAGTCAATCAAACACTTTCCCCTATTTCGCCAAGCATGCATCAGACTCACTACTCTATGGGCCAGATGTACTATTGTCTGTTTTACCAAATTGAAAATTACGATTCTTAAGAAATCATATTTTGCGATTTGGTATATGAAATGTACTATCATGTGCATATTCCTTTCAGAGATTTTTAGGATTCACTTCCTAAAAATACTGAATCACTAAAAGTGATTTCCAATGCATTCACAAATTGAAAAAGGTACCTAGAAACTTACTAATGACATTACAGTCAGGAAGTACATTGTTGCACTGCCATTCTGAAGCATGGGGGCTTGCAGTGAGGACCTGCCTGAACTCCCAGCTACTTTGTTTGGAAAAATGGCAACTCGGGAAGAGCAGACCGAGGGCTCCCCAATAAAGCGGAGACACTAGTTCTCAGTTGACGAGACAGCTATATTGGTGGAGGAGTGTGTAATTAAACAGACCCACATTTTGGTAAATCCTCCCTAGTTGTACCTGAAGAAACAAGGAAGTGCATTTGGAGTTGTAGCCAAGAAAGGATCAATGCTGTGGGCTCAACAACTTGTTGTATTCCTGAAGTTCACAAGCAGTGGTATGGCCTACGCTCACATACAAAGGAGAAGCCCGCTAGTAGAATGAAGAAAGCTGCTGGCACTGGAGGGAGACCTTCTACCCAGCCACCGCCACAGCAATAGAAGAGACCATTGAAAGCACCCTCACTACAGAGGCTATATGTGGCCTCATTGATATTGATACCTCTGAACCTCCTCAGCAGCACACAGGCTAGTGTTTTTTTAATTAACACAAAACAAAGGTTGGAGCTAAAAAAAAAATTGTTATAAATGTAATGCAATTATATAAAAACAGATAACATTTGTTTGGGGCTCTGATAACTTTTCTATCCATTCACATCTGTTATGTTCAATAAATCACATTATGGAATTTGTAGTCCAATGACAGTATTAGAGGCTTTTAGCAGTTCAAGCAAATATAAATTTAAATATTATGTTACAGTGTGTTTTTGCATCTAAAAACATAAATGTAAAACACTTGTATCATGAATATGGAAAAAATAGAATTTAGTGCATCACAGGCTTTACAGTTTACACTTCAACATAGGCTGTTATGTGTCATTGAACATTTTATACATATTATTTATACTTACATGTCATTTGATATACAGAGATAGAAGACAACATCACAGGAGAACATGATGGTCACAGTGTGGAAGATGTAGCCCATCAGGATTCTAACAACAACAATGTGGTTGAAGCACTGGAGATCACACTAATACCAATATTATCTGAAACAACTTTACCTACAAGACACACCTAGATCTAGGAGAAATTTTGGGGCAACTACATGGCGTAAATCAGACTCTTTTTTACAGGGACTCAGGAGTTAAAGATTCTTACCACTTCGACTACGGTTTCCAACCAGACAAACTGATACAGACATCACACAATCTAGATCAGGATTGGTGAAAATGGAAAAAGCAATGTTAGACATTCAAACAAAACAATAAAATGCAATTAACATGATTGCAAGAAACAAGGATGAAGGCATGTCTACCATGAATTTACAATTTAAATGAAGTCACTAAGAGTGTCTTGTTGAGGAGACACAGCAACAAAATAGAATACATCACCACAATGTATTTAATTCAATATTTTGGAAAATGTGTAGAAAAACTGGGAACTGCAACAGGGATACTCAGTCGTTGCACCATACATATCCAGCAAGAAATGTCCCACTGTTGCAAAGATGTAGCTAAGAGTTTAGAGCAGATTACATCATATCTTGAAATTGTACAAACAACCCAAACACGTTCTAGTGGTACGACTAACCTTGCTAAAGAGAGTGAGGAGGCTTCTAGCTCCAGTAATCTGTCTATCTCTGTTGCTATAAGACCTAGGAGTACATGCAGTCAGACTGCTGATTTAGAAGTGGATATGGTGGTAACTGACCTAGAGAGGCCAACTCCCAGCAAACAAACAAAGAGGCATTGAATGTATGTTTTGTGAAATCCAAAAGGAATATTCATTCTGTTACAGTAATGTGCATTGAAACATGTTGTGGAAACAAAAGATGTATGCAGTCACTATTGTGACTTTTCCTATTTCCCATGAAGAAACATGGGAATGAAAATTACTTTTCTTCATTCTGACTGTGGCTACCTCCTTATAGATTGCATGGTTTACTTGAACTATATTGTGCAGCATAGCACACACAGCCACCATCTTGCATGCCACTGGTGAATACTGAAGGGCTCCCCCACTCTTATAAAGGCAGCAAAATCTTACCTTAAGAAGCCCAGAAGTATGCTCATTAACTGCCCATGTCTCCTTGTAGGCAATATTATAACAGCGGTCACTCATTATATTCCATTGATATATGGGTTCAAAATCTATGTACGGAGTGTATAAGCGCTGTCACCTAACACAAATGAAAATACAATTAAAACCACTCTGGATATGCAAATTTTATGTATAAGAAATGTAGAAATACCTAAAAGATAATCATCCTCAAAGTCTCCTCTTGCAAGCCAGTTGTACAGAGCACAGTGTCGAAATATATAGCAGTCATGGGTGGAACCTGGCATTTTAGCCACCAGGTCAGTAATTAAGGAGCCAACATTGCAAACTATTTGAATGCTTGAGTGCTGGCTTTTCCGATTCCTAAACAAAAACTCTGTAGCACTGTGAGGGCAAATTAAGACATGTCCCATTAGCACATTGTCACATGGGGAAAAATCAAATTTGGTTTGCTGCAAGTCATGTTTTGAGGTGGAAAAAAATCTGAATGTTTAGCAGCATTGCATTCAAGAAATTGCAAAATAAACGTGAAAGAGAACTTTGGGATATCCCTCCCGCTTTGGTAAAAACCTCTTGATAGCTTCCTGAGGCTAAAAAGGTGTAGGCAGCAAAGCTGCTTGATGTGAGTTGTAAAGAAAAACTCCTTTATGTGTCCCTATAGAACACAGGGTATAACTCCACTAATAAATCTAAAATAGCAGTGCAGCTGAGCCTATACTTGCTATATATCTCCTCCTCAGTCTGCTGAAACAAAGTCACCCTGACTCTGACAATGTACTCTTGTCTTTGCCTTCTCCTATGCTGGTGTGGAGCAAACAGCCTCATCCTCCTCGCTATAGCATACAGAGCAACAATTGTGGAAAACAAATTCAAAGTTTCAAGCCATTTTATAGTTTTCACCTGATCACCACCTGCTCCCACTTGATAATTTGTGAGTGCAAAACCATTTTTTTGTGACCATTCGCAATTAGCGAATCAATAGCACATTTAAAGAAAAGGTCGGCAAATGGGTAATCGCTGATAGGTAAACACAAATACCAGTAGCAAAAATAGTGAGTCAGTTTGCATCCCCATTTTTGTGACTGGAGATGGAAAGTACTTTGATACATTCAAAACTTACCTATTACCAGTGGCTAACCTATGTGCGAATGATTACAGAATTGCAATCCATTAGTACATCTGCCCCAGTATGGCTTATCTGTCTATACAATTCTCATTCGCCCCTCTCTTTACCTCACCTGTCTCTCAACCTTGCCTATTTTGATATTTCCATAACAAACCCACTTCTCTACTGTCTACCACTGTCATTGTCTACCCCATCTAACTCACTTTTCTTTCTACCTTATGTCTCTCACAACCTCACATTTCGGTGTAATCTTCCCCCAAACTTTTCTGCTTGCTATTTGTAGTGCTCTCTACCTCACACTATAACCTTACCTGCCTGTTTATCTCTCTTGCTCCACCTAAGCCTTTATCTTTCTACCACTCATGTCTATCTCTACTTCCCTTCACACTCTAATTCACCTCCCTTACCTCTCTGTCCTTCCGCTCCCCATCACTCCCACTTCTCTTAATTAGTAAAGTCGGTGGTGACTAAGAGAGAGGAGGGAAAATGGGGGGGGGGGGAGAATTATATCCCATTTCAACCAATGGTGATAATCCTCAGAACTATGCCTTAATTTTCCCTCCTGCAGCTAAAATGCCTTCATGAAGGGGGATTTATTTCTGATTACAGATATCAGGCTATTGAAGCTAAAATTCCAAGCACTATGCATATATATCATATTTTAATATCATGTACTAATCCTCTCAAATCCACCGCCCTTATTGCACAATGGGAGGAACCTCCTGAATTTCACATAACATATTGTGGTTCCAAGATAAAAAAATCCGGATCCAAGCACAAAAAGAAATGACCTTTCCAATGCTTGTTCAAGCTCCTTTTGGTACTATTTGGGTGGCTGAGGCCGAGCGGCTCAAGCTTTCAGTTGTTTTTGTGTGCCCCGGTTTCAAAATGTTTAACATATATTTTATTACTGCTTGGCATCATGAGGACTTGAATGATCTGAAAATGGGTAATACATTCAAAACTGTTCCAAACCGATAGTCCCAAAATATGCCTTGCTGAGGCCTGGAAAAACCTTGAAATGGCACTGCTGTGAATTGTCTTTGCTATGTCCTGGAACTCAGTGGGCTTTTGATGAGTGCATTGGATTTGATCAGTGTGGGCTCTTCACACCTGTTTTTAGGATGCTTTGCACTGATAATGAAGGTAGACTTTTGTTTTTTATTTATTGTCACCATTAGATCTGACATGGTTTATCCTGTTTCTTGAATGTATGTTGCAGGTTGGTCACATTTAGGTAAGTTGTTTTATTTCAGATTGTCATTGGGAATCCACCAAGGATTTTGACAGAGACATAAACTGCTGATAATGCACGGAGGTTGTTGAAATGCAGATCAACTGTTTAATAGAGGGTATACATTGATAAACCATTGATAAATCAGTCAAATTATGTTGTGTTGGAAGAATTGGCATAAGTAATGCAGTTTGGCTGTATGGGATCTGTTGATGATGAATGTCACCAGCAGTTTCCTAAGTCCCTTGTAATGCATTTAAACAGTTGAAGGCATGCCAGTTGCAATCTAGTTAGGCTGTTCTACAGAGGACTGTCATAAACAAGATTGCCATGCTATTAACTAGACTATTGGTTATGTTAATGAGGAGTGTCTACTTTTGGTAAGTTCTTAACTATAATATGCCATTGCACCTCACTTCAGTGAGCTATACCCGTCAATAAAGGCCTTCAACCGGAGTTGTGAGCCTGAGCTGCAATTGAGGGCTAATAACAAGAGTGAGTGATTTGAACAAGAAATAGCCTCAGGTAGAAGAGCTATAATGATATCAGAACATTTCACCGACTAAGGGTAGAATGCTTTAAATTGAACATGAAGAAGCAGAAAGACAAGCATTGGAATATTGGAGCAGGAAGTCTATGCCAGCCATTAGAGGTCATGTGCCACTCTATGGACTTCAATGGAGCACTCAACATTCCAATGTTCTAATTTCGTCCAATAGCCCATCACTGCAGGCTTTTCTAGCAGTTAAAGTCTCAATCCAAGATTGCTCGCTGGAGCGAAAGGCAATGGGCAATAACAAGAGAGCGGGTTTTAATGGCCGGTTTCAGAAGGCTATAAGGTGTTGTTGTTTCTTCTCCTCAAAGTAATGATGGAAAACACAAGATATATTTATGGAGTTTACTTGATGAAGTCCCCAGAGTGGCCTCTTTCATCAAGGCCTCTCATCCATCTGCCCTGGTACAAATGATAACATTCAAGTGTTCTAGCAAGGAACCTAACTTCCTGAACATTCCGTACAACATAAGATTACTAGAACATTCGCCCTTGAGGCAGACTGTCATAAAAAAAAATTAAGACTCTGGGGCGACACAGCGGGTTTAAAAATCCCAGTCATTCTCAAGAGTGTCTCTCTCTGTTCAAAGCACTAGCTGTCAGGAGTTTAAACACCCCAGCAACTCTTGGCAGCTTTTCCCTCCTTTCACAGATCCTGCTGCCCAAGTTTGACAGTGACTGCCATATGCATGGCCACAGCCACAACCGACAAACATAGACACTAGGAGTTATGGAAGGAGAAACAAGCCTCTGCAGACCCTGGTGATGTCTGAACCGTACTAAACTACTTTCCTTTATTTGTCATGGGGGAGGCTGTGGAAGATTCCTCCCTCTCCTTCCACGACTCCATCTGTATATCAGTGACACTGTGCGACGCAGGAGGAGGGTGGAGGGAAGCCTTGCCATTTTTCTTCGCCCACAGCCCCTTCCAACCTCATTCGTGTGATCAAGCCACATATCCCGAGGAACAAGACAAAGGGTGTGAATTAGGGCATTGAAATGTTGATGGCAGCAGGCCTATCCCAGTGTCGGAAGCTCACTGCTGCTCTGTTGTCACCAGTGGCACACACATCATTCCTGCCTTCTAATTTCGGTTACTCTGGCCTCATTTATGGGGTTTTGGCATAGGGCAGTGCAGCAAGTCACCTTGCTACGCTGCTCTACATCAAAGTAAAAGGGCCCGAATGCACCGTTTTGTTCCAATATGGTGCATTCCTGTCCTTTCCCCCTGGACTGGCGCCGTTTCAGCAGCCTAGCACCAACGCAGGCACCCTTGCATCATAGGGTGCCTGTGTTGTCAGCAGGATTCCTTTTGTGCAGGAAGGTGCACCTTCCTGCACAAATACAACCTGGGAGGCGTTTTCCTCTTTCTATGTGTTCTGCATTCCAGCACACATGGAAAGAGAAAAAAAAGAGGAGAAATATTGTTATTTCTTCTTTTTGCGCCTCCCTTGGGGAGGGCGTTAGGTTTAGGCACATCCCCAGGTTTACATGGTTTTGTAAATCTGGGGTAGCATCAAGATTCTTGGGTGTCGCATGGGAACACCAACTGCAACTCCCATGGAATGCCTCCCTAACGCAAATTAAGGCAATGCAGCTATTTGTGCTGCCTTGCCTTACTTCATATCTATGAGGCCATCCAAAGCCACGCAAAGTGGCTTTGCGTGACCTCATAAATATGATTCTGTAGTTTGTCCCGCCGGAGCAACACAAAAAGCGACGCGCCTGCGACACAAAGGGGCTCACAAATATGCCCCTCAGTTTTTAAAGATGGTTAATGGATAATTAGAACATTGGAATGTTGGGAGCTCCATTGAAGACAATGGAGTTGCTCTGGGCTTATAATGGCTGGTATAAGCCCAGCGCTCCAACATTCCAATGTTTGTCTTTGTTTCTCCATTTTTAATTTAGAACATTCTACCCTTAGTGGGTGGAATGTTTAATAGCCTTATAGCCCTTCTGCCTCAGGCTATACCGGTTGTTAGCTGCCCTCTTCCTCGTTATAGCCTCGCCTGCGGCTCGGGCCTATAACTCGGGATCAGGGCCTTTAACAGCCGGTATAGCCCTCGGCAGCGGGCTATAAGGCTATATTAAATATTTTTTAGGTTGGGTTTAAGAGTGCTGCAAATGAACACTGATATGTCAAACCCTTTTGGATATAATATAAGAATAAAAATATAAGCATAATGACTCGATGTGTGGTTTGCGAAAATAAAATGCTGCCTTTATAGCTGTCTGGGCGAGGGGAAAATGAAAACGTCAAGCATTAGACTCTTTCTTTCTCAACAAAATAATATGGCACGTGCTACTTTTATTGGTGGAACAGTTAGAAAGAAAATATATCTCCACAAAAAAGATTTCACAAAAAAACATTGGACGTGGTAACTTCATATGTGTTTATTCAGTGTGTGTGCACTGCAGCACCCGAACAGTAACTCAAATTCCTCGTGCCCCACTACAAAGATTTATTGCATGTGCCATATTTTCTGCCATCCCCTTTAAACAAATACAGGCCTTGCAAAGCGTCTGATAACCCTGCATAATGAAAGAATTGAACAAACTGATTTTGTTACAAAATGCCAAAAAGTATTTATTCTTTTGAAAGTAGTAAAACAAGAACAAGTCAAAATGCCACCATCAAAAGACCAACAGTATATTTTTCCCATCCATCCTCGCATGGGTGTGGCATGGCCATAGCTGGATGTCATTTGAGGCACTCCCAGCAGTTTTACCTAACAGAACTGTGCATTCTGAGACTTCGGGGTTTGAACCTATAGGTATAAGGATGGACTTAAATGTCCCAACATGCAAAATGCCTTTGGACAAACATCCAGAACTGGCTAATGGTGTCACACCTAAAACTGGACTATCTGGCAGCTATGCATGTGCACTTGTGTGTCTGCATGTCTGCTCCTGTGTGTCTATGTTCAAAGGTGTCTGTCATTGCATACAAAAGCCAGACCTACTGGTGCTGTCAATTCTGGGATATGTTTGAGGTCTGGCACTTGTAACAGAGTCAGGAGGCATTGGCAGTGCACTTAAGCCGTTTGCTGGACCACTGGTATTGTTGTTCATCTTTATTTATTAGTCAGTGACACATCATTGATCTCATCATTAGGCTGTTTATTGGTTGCTTGGTATCAATAAGGCAGACGAGCCGCTAGCTGGCACGTGGCCAGTTTACCTCCTGCTTTACGACTTGGCAGAGATTCCATGGGCAAAGGTTGAGGAGCGCTGTAAGGGGCTGTGATATGGACTAAAAATCAAACAAAGTTATGTTTAAAGTCCATGCTGTCAGCATTGCCGAGCTAAAAAGGGAGTGCACGAGTTATTTGCTAAACATAAAATGCCTATTTGGCAACAAAAGTGACCGAGTTCGGGCATCATCCTGGGCTCCTGGACGTTAAGGCTTACATTTGTTAAAGGGTGGAAACAGAGAAATCCATACATTTAATTATAGTCTAAAAAACATTTTTAAAAGGCATTTTAGTAGTTTTAGTAAAAAAAAAAAAAAAAGATAACAACAATCCAGATGTACTGCAATTGCAGTTACTTCCATGGACATTGTAGAATCTTAACAGAGTCCAGAGCTTCCCATCCTCGCCCGCTCCATGACTAACATTGATTAATGAAAAAGCTGCATGTACTTTCCAGCCCTACATGTTGATTCTGATATTGTGTAATATTACATTATAGTGCTCAAATCAAAGTATCCTTTTGGCTCTGTTCACACTGCTTCAGAGTTCTCATTATGGATCCCAAGAGCTTGTTAACACATGCAGCCTTCTAGGGCCCGCTAAATTAGGAGTTCCGTAGACTCTATGGGGCATATTTACAAGTCCCATTCGCCACCTGAGTGTCACTTTTTTTGAAGCGTCGGACCACTCCTCTCTCTTACCTGGGGCCATCGCGGGTGGCGGTCGCAGGAATCGCCAGCACCTCCCCTTAGATTCAGCTGCCACGGGCACAAACGCAGGTGCCCCCACGTGCGGCCTAAGGACTAGCTGCGCCACTGTTTACAGGTGGTACAGAATTGTTTTCTTTCTTTGATTTATAAGGTCCGGTGTCAACATTTTTATTACCAGCATTGTTCATATTCTTCTTTACCAGTTATTTATGGATGTTGCAACTTTTTCTAATTTGCTGCTATGTCCTGTTTTGCATCTAGTAGCTTGTCAATTATTAGAGTTCAATTGCTTTTTTAGGTCTCACCTATGACGGCAGATGCACTGTCACTTGCAAGATCTTTTGCTCTGTATACAGTGGACTTAGAACCTCCTGTTACTTACCATTGGATGCCTTCATTGTCACTCTCATTTCCTTGCTTGTTATTTGCCATAAGCTTCTACCCTCTTATGCCCCCCGGAGCATGAAGCATTTTTTATGGCCTTCCACTGCTCTTTTTGTTAGGTGCTTCATTTTTCTTTGGATTTAAGGAATCAACCAGAGTTCGTCTTTTTCAGCTGGCGCCCTCGTGTACTTGCCCCCTTCCTTGTTGCTACTGCCCTCCCTCCTTTGTTCGTCCATTTTGATTGCCCCTCCCACTGTCCATGTTTGTTGCTTGCCCCCACCTGCTGTCTGTGTTTATTGCTTACCCCATCCACTGTCTGTGTTGTTGCTTGCCCCCTCTCACTGTCTGTTTGTTGCTTGCCCCCTCGCTCATGTTTGTTGCTTACCGTGTCATGGACCTTTTTTCCTACACTTTCCATTCCTGTTGGCTTTCCTGTTGTCTCTCACTGCCTCCAGCAGAAACAAAAAAACAAAAAACAGCTACCTGCGTCATAGCGCTTTTTTTTTTGCATTTTGGTGGAGAAAGGAGTAATCCAAGTTTAGAAGCCAACCAAGGTAGAGGCACACTCGGAGCAGCTTGTCTTTGTAGTGTTATGAAAGGCTGCATCCCAGACGAGCAGGCAAGTTGCATCCCAACCATCTGGATTACTCTGACGCTTAGACTCTCCCTCCAGCTTTCAAGGCATGTCCTTTCAGTTGGAAAGAAATGTATTTAGCACAGCACAAACTGTTTTCGTAGACATATGACTATTGCAGCTGAAAGAGTCGGGCCCATAAGTTCTGCACTGTTCTAGAGTCACACTCTGATGGTTCTTTTTAGCAGCATGGAAGTGTAGAGGGGAGGAAAATCATTAGAGTAGCAATCAATTAGCCAATAACTCTCCTGGATACATAATAACCCACGGACAACTACTTAAGGTTAGTTAGTTTATTACTAAGCAAAGAACAACTGGACATAAAGACACCCAACACGAGAGTATAGAAATACATAGGAATTAGCATGAAGCCAAATCTGTGTATCCAATTTAGACGATGTAACATGAGCAACACAATTCAAGAAGTAGAATACAGAAAATCAGGAAGCATGAGTCCAAATTTCCCTGCATTGAGGTTTGGTGAGTGAAAAGCATAAATCAATCCCTACTCTAACACTAAAGTGACATCCCTAAATAAGCATTTTCAGAAGGAACGGTAAAAGGTGTCAGCAGATGGAGTCTCCCTAAGAAGTCTCTCCATGATCCATGGGTCATGTAGCATAAAGCTACAGAAGACAGAGCTCGATTTAGGATGCTCTCTCTCTGAAGACAAGGAGGAAGTGGCCTCTATCCCTACTTTAACGACCAGTTATCAATAAGTAGTAATCCCAAGATGCCCTTCGGATCACGGCATCCACTCTGGGTGCAGTCATGAAGGTAACTTTCCACGATGTCGACAGTGAGATTCCTTTGTTATAATTTGTCCTTGCTTCCCAGACCTTCTCCCATGTGAAGCACAACGACCTTCCTTTATCGACTCAAGCCACACGATTGTAAATTCTTCTATCCTTGCTTAGCTTACTAAACCAAAGACATCACTTTTCCTAAAAAATGTATTCTCCACCTGCAATGGAAACGTTAGAAAACAGAATCTGCAAAGCACATGAAATTTAACTATTAATTAGTAAAGTGACTTGCATTTCAAGCCTAGGACTCCAGCTAACATAAAAGAAACATTGTACAACCTGTACGAATTCACATAACATTAAAGCAATTTCAACTAATGCATTTACCTACATGTGAAATGACATAATAAGCACATTCAATATACGTATAAGTGTCAATTGCAAAATCCGAGTTCTTCATGTTAACGTATTCAGCTACTTTCTTATATATGTTAATTCTCCATGACATTTATCCATAACTAAGCATGTCACATAATTGCGTTAATTCGTTCACAATTCTTACACCCCATGTTGACAATAATTGCGTGATTATATGTGGATGCGTTCTACACGTGATTATGATGCACCCCTACAATTTTATTGATTTTCTGCTATATTAGAGCATAGACAGCAGTGGAAACTTCTATGTGTGTGATTTTTAGGGTGTCACTGCATGAGTGTTGATTTGTGCGATGAGTCTTTGGTGTGTCCTGGTGTGTTGTGTGTTGGTGTAGACGAGCACTTGTGGAATGGTGTGTGTTTTTTGCATGGTGGTGTGTATGCAATAGAGCATGAATCTAGATGATGCCGTGTTGCAATTGTGTGCATGTAATGTGTGATTGTGCAAATTGGTAACATGTCTGGCAGTGTGATCTGTGTGCACGGAATTTAATATCTTTTGAAATGAGGTGAGTTTTTTGTAGGCAGCTTTCACTGAGTGATCTTTTTTTCAGCGCTCATCATATTTCATGGTGCTTAATTTGGGAATTCAACTCACATAAATTCCAAGTTAGGAAACATCCCATCAAGATTTAGAGTGCTTGATGCAGATTCCAACAAGCTTCCTTTTTAGATGTTTACCTTATTTGACTATGATGCGTAATGTAGTATTAAAACATTTCCTGTCATACATTCCATCCTTCCCTGTGACCTAACAAAAGGGTGAACTGTAAATATATATAACTGTTTAATTTATAATTCCCAACTCTCAGTTTTGAAATTGCACAATAACTGACATGTTGTGATTAAAGCAGCATTATTGTTCCCTTAAAGAACAGTTATGCATTAATCAGTTTCTATCACAGTCATCATAAGTCAATCAACCTGAGGCTCGATGTGTCCAGAGTCTAGTTAGAGTGCCGGTGAGTTTCTGTATACTCTTTGTTGCTTAGTGTGGACTCGTTCCCATCTACGACCATTTCTAGCTTGGTGATGTGGTTCTTCCCATTATGAATGTCAGATACTCGCAATATCACTTTCCACTGTTCCGGAAGTCTGATGACATGAGTTTTCTCATCCAGTTGGAATAATAATGCAAAATAAAATGTCAATCTAGTTCTGATTCACTCCTGAGTTCTCTTGTTATGTCTTGAAGGGCTCTCCTTTTGTTTAGCATAAATAGTAATAATTCTTGATATATTTGAATCTCACAATCTTTGAAATCTGTGCAGCCAGAGCACTTATCTTCTCAGAGAATATTGTCTTTCAGTACCAAAGAGAAGAGTTTGCCCAAATATTTATCGTACATGACTCAGGTGAGGATTGTGGTGCACCGACTCAGTATGCTCTGACAATACAAATCACCTGGTCCCTTTACAATGAGAAAATCTTAAAACAGAGCAGTGGAAAACCTTTCTATGTTGCCTCCCATCACGGCGTCTTTCCGGCACTTAAATTAACCCTTTTTGACATGTCTTCCAAGTCATCAAATTTCTCCCTTTGCTCATGGGAAACATTGTTTACAACGCATGCGATACATCGCATGCCATTACAACGCAAGTCATTACAACGACGGGTTGTTACATCGCATGCCAGTACAACACAAGTCGTTACAACGACTTGCTGTAGGGGACAGAAGGTGTTGAATTTGTTGGATTTGCAATCCAACACCTTCCCTACTGTTGCACACACTGGAGTAGGAATAGTAAATTATACTATTCCAAACTCCAGCGCCCCCCCCACAGCAAGTCGTTGTAATGACTTGTGTTGTAATGGCATGCGATGTAACAATGCGTTGTAACGACTTGCATTGTAATGGCATGCGTAGAAAACGCATGCGTTGTAACGAGTGATATTCTTGCTCATTCAATTCCTCAAACATGGCTGTAATGCATGAGTATGTCTCATCTAAGGTTGTCTTCAGCATTGATATTGCATTTTTGCTTGCACTCACTCTGCCTCCAAGTGCTTTTATATCCATTGTAATATCATTAATCGTGGTTGTCATGTATGATTCGCTGCCTAGAACTGATCCACAATACTTTTTGTTTCATACGATAGGCAGTTTAGTAAGTCTTTGTTACTGAGTTGAGTTGGTTCATTCTGATTTGGAGTCGCTGTATAATGTGGGTTAGATGGAAGATCTTCTGCGGAGTAGTGGAAAACCTTTCTATGATGTCTCCCTTAACTCTGTCTTTCTGAATCTTAAATTATCCCTGCTTGACATATCTTCCAAATCATCAGATTTCTGCCTTAGCTCATTCAATTCCTCAGACATTGCCGTTAGGGATTAGTATGCCTCCTTTAAGGTTGTCTACAGCTGTGATGTTGTATATGCGCTTGCACTCACTCTGTCTCCAATTGCTCTTATGTCCATCATAATATCATTCATCGTGGTTGTAATGTATGCTTCGCTGCCTGTAGCTGATCCACAAGATTTTTTGTATAATTTCCTTTGCATATCTGATAGGCAGTTTAGTAAGTCATCCTTACTGAGTGGTGGTGTTTCATTCTGATTTGCGGCAGTTGTATAATGTTGGTTAGGGGGAAGGTCTTCTGCCTCATTGCCTTTAGAATGTACCTACTTTCTTTCCAACAGAAGTGAAGATCGCGCTGGGATGTTCCCATATTTTCTTTCTTCATGGGCCACTATTTAAAAATATGAAAGTTTGAGAGCAGCCAATCAGTTATCTGACTAAACAAGTATGATGACCCCATAATTGTGTGAGTGTTATACGGAGCTCAACACAATGGTTTGCTCAGCACTATCAAATCTCTGTACTCTGCAGAGACGTTGTAGTGTGTGCAGTGGCTTGAAATTCTTAGTTGGGTCTGTGGTGTTTTTATGTCTTTATTCCAGACCGTATTTTCCAGGTTGTGTTCATTTTCAGATATTTCAAGCCACCTTGATGCTGAACATTATTGAGTTATATTTTAATCTTTCACAAACAGGGGCATGAAAAACAGCCAAAAGCGTAAGCTGCCAGGTGTCAGAAAGTCAAATAGTAAAAAAAGAAATTGACAGTGCAATTTGTTTTTATGTTTGAATCTTGTTTTTTTTTTGTCTTGGAACAACATTTTACATGGACGTCTGTTCCACTCATTGCATGAAAGACACACTAAAGGTGGATGTTAAGTGGACGAGGGCAAAAAAAATTAAAACTGGAGCTTCAATTGCCTAATTCCTCCTTCAAAATTGGCATTCTCACTTCAACAGTGAAAATCAATGCACTGCTCTGAAGACTTTTTTACCATTCACATGAAATATGACAATGTTATCCTTAATTCTCTTCCCATGCCTGATCTTCCTCTCCTTTTTCTGTGTGTGTACTTTTATGAGTACCCAGTGACCTCCAACTCTACTGATAAAAAGATATTGGAGAGGGTGGTAGACAAGAGGATAGAGAGGTAAAGTGAGATGTATAGTGAGAGAGGTGAGGTAGAGGGGAAAGACAGGAAAAGATACACATGATGTAGAGACATAGGTGAAGTAGGAAGACACATAAGATAAAGAGACAATGATGAGGTAATCAGTACACAAAAGAGGGAAAGCCTCACAACTGATGAACTCCTAACGTTTTAAGAGGTCAAATTAACTGGTCTCAATATATATCAAAGTGGAAAGGGATCTGCACCCAGGTGAATCGGTGCTACCCTTGCATCACATGGATATATTAGTAGGATCCTCACCCACTGGTACCACCAGTGGCATGCTTCATCATCGGATCCTCACCCGCTGCACCTAGTGTGAGTGGGTGGGCTCAATGCAGTTTGTAAGCGGAGCTCTTACTAAAACCTAAGTGCAAGTTAAAAAAGCCTTCAGGATCCTAATTCTTGTTTATTAATAAGGTCTTTTAGCTGGGATAAAAACAGTGTGATGTTCTATGAGTGCAATGACCCCTAAAATCCACAGCTCAGCAAGGTCGACATGTTTCAGCCTGTCACAAGTGCCACTCAGGGTCTGCAGGCTTTCTTCAGGGCCGACTAAATCAGTAGATTTTCTACAGATTGTGTTAAATACAAACTGCTAATGCTAGTTTACACATTACGCTAAACATGAATCATGCAGTCATACATACCATATAGGACCTTTTCCATCTAGTGGTCTCTGAAATAGAAAACACAAAAGCATTTTTGTTAAGGGGTGTAGATCCATGTGCTTTGCCACGGCATTGTTTTTATCCTTGTTGATCGTCGCTCGTACATGTTCAAGCACCCTTTTCTTCAAATCACATATGGTGCTGCCCACGTATTTTAGTGGGCAGGGACACTCAATCACATATACTGTATAAGAACTTTTGCATGTTTTGAATTGTATAGAATGGGGAAATTGGCGCCACGTTATGACCGTGATCAAGGTGTTTGCTAACACCGAAATGCGTTGGTTGATTTCGCCTGCTTGATGAAAAAAGAAGGAAGTCTGAGAAAATAAAAGCAGTAAAAACTCTGTGGGAGTGCGACCCGTTTGACTTTCTAACTGAAGGTTTGTGGATTTATAATTAGCGGTTTGGTTCAACCGCGCTGGGTCCGCACCTGCCTGAGCGCTACGATTGCTGGACGAAAACGAACCGTCTCTGAAAATATATATATATATATACACACACACAAACACATACATAAAGGTAAATTACATTGAATTATAATAGCCAGTAGTGTTAAGCATGCACACAATAGTGTATTTAAAAATGTATCATGTTTAGGACTCCTAAAAATCCAGGCTCCATGAGGTAGTGGGGGTGGGGTGATCCCTGCCGTCACACTCTTTAAGAGAATAGAAAACACAGTGTTTACCCTTTGTTTCCTATAGAAAGGACTCACTTATACTGAGGTAGCCAGAACACAAGCTACAATGATATAGAAAGAGGAAAACCTAGGTACAGAAAGAGAAGTAGAGAGAAAGGGAACTTTTTAGAGTGAGGTACACCGACCTAGAGATAGGGAGAAGGAAACATGGAGTGAAGAAGAAGGATGGGGTGCACTGAGGGGTGAGGTAGAGAGAGAGATGTAAGGTAGAAACCAGGACCCATATTTATCATTTTTTCACACAGCACCTGTCCTTACCTAGCACTGGTACACTTCTTGGCTGCCTAGCGCCAATGCAGGCACCCTCTTGTCATCGTGCAAGGGGGCTGTGTTTTAGGCAGGATTGTTATTGTGCAGGAAGGAACACCTTCCTGCACAAAACAATCCACAGAGGCATTTTCCTCTTTCTATGTGTACTGCAGAATGCAGCACATGTAAAAAGAGGAAAAAATTGCAAGATATAAAGGGAGGCATAGCATTTTGACTCATTCCCAGGTCTACCACTCGTGGTAAATCTGGGAATGCATCAAAACACATAGGTGGATGTGTGGCAATTTCCACGCTCCACCCATAGATCGCCTCCCTGGGACAGAGTAACGCAAGGCAGAGATTTGAACTGACATGAGTTACTCCAGATTTATCAAGTCATGCACAGCCACACAAGGTGGCCTTGCATAGCTTGACAAATCTCACTTACGTTTTGCCTCTCCCTTATGTAGCGCACGGATGACGCAAAACCTTGATAAATATGGCCCCAGATGAATTAGAGAGAGTCAAAGACAAAGGTAAGGGAGAAACAGAGTGGTGGAGTATAGAGAGAGGCAAGACGTTAAGAGGTATAGAAAGGCAAGCCAGATACAGTAGTGAGGCATGGAGAAAACTTGAGAGAGATGGATACAAAAGTAAAAAGAGATGAGGTGCAGAGACATAAGTGAAGCAGAAAAAGGGAGGTGAAGGTATTACAGAGGTAGAGAGAGAGGGGTGTGGTGTAGAGAGAGAGTTTCCAGGTAGAGAGACAGCAAGAGATATGGTTGCTATGTAGACATGAGCCTAAAGAGAGAGGTAGACACAGAGGGTGAGGTAGATAGGGTCAGTTTAAATAAAAGAGAGGTGCAGAAAGACAGAGATATAAGAGAGGATGTAATAATAAATAGAAAAAAGAGGTAGTGTTAGAGAAAGAAAGGTAGCAAGAAATGAGCAATGTAGTGAGAGAGGTGAGGTAGATGGAGCAGCTGTAGAAAGAGGTGGAGAGGGGTGCAAGTGAACAAATGATGAGGTCAATTTAGAGGTTGATAGTGAGAGAGAAGGTGTGGGTTACAGAGAGATAAATTAGCGAGAGATGTGAGTAAAAGGAAAAAATAAGATATGATGGGATGAAAATGGTGAGGGAGAGAGATTTAAGCTTTAGAGAAATAGAAAGAGATAGAGGGGTGAGGTAAAGAAAGGTGAGCTTGCGAGTGATAGGTGATGTTGGCGGAGAATAAAAAGAAGGAGATTAGATGAAACAGAGAAGTGTGGTGTGGAAAAGGGTGAGGTAGAAGGAGAGTTAAGGGAGAGAGAGTGGGTAGGCAGGTGGAGGTAAGCACAGGGAGTGGTAGAGAGAGGTGTATTGAGATAGAGTTAAAGTAGATACAAAAGAGGTACAAAGAGCTGAGATAGAGAGAAAAGGGTAGGCACATAGAGATGTAGAGGAAGTTAGAGAGACAGTAAGAGGGAAAAAGTGAGAGGGTGAGGTGGAAGAGGTAAAGTGAGTACTCAAAGTGTTAAGATTGGGCCGACCAGGTCTGCATGCTAAGATTCTGTGAAGCGTGCATGTCAAACTGTCAAATGTTAAGAAGAATTATTTTCTGAACACATTCTGACCACTTCACCAGGGGGACCTTGGAAGGTGGGGCCCTTAGCAGTTGGCCACTTTGCCCATGATTTAAAACGGCTCTGTGTAACAAAACAGTTCAATGATGGTGTTAAATGAACAAATGACTGAATAAGGATACCTCCATCATTAAAGGTGGGTAGGTTCATGCCTTAGCTCATATTTAGACCGAATAAACTGAAGTAGTCTGGGATGATCAGTCTTTGCTACACAGTTTCTTATTCTTTTTGGCGATTAAGTGTTTCTGTAACAGTTTTGCTGTCAATTGTAGGCAGAATGTGGACATCTCATTAAATGTAGAATCTCTCACTTAATTAAGGGCCTTTATGGACGTGGAGCAAAGATGTGTTTGAATGGTGAGTGTTTGTACTATGCCCAAATTATTATTACTGTTCTTGTTATTATTGTGTTCATTTTCAGATATTTTAAGTGATCTATCTATACACACATACATATATATACATATATGTATGTATGAAGCATATTTATAAATGTAGGCATATATATTTTTTTTTACGTCTTACTTCATGTTTGCCAGTATTGATTTTATTTGACTAAATATTTACTTGAAGACGTATTCAGATGCCACTGCTTTATTCAGTTAATATGCTATTCCATGTAGGCCGCAGTGTTTTGTCGCTGTTGCAGATCTTACACTGTGCTGTATAAATCCACTGTTGATTATTTGCCTAGTTTGGTATTTATTTCACGACGCATTAGCGCAGGGAAACCTCCTCGGAGGTAGCTGTGCACCTTACAATTGTATTGTATTCAATCAATCAATCAATAAATAGCTTTATTGAGGTATATGTGGAACCTGCAGCACATTGTTTTGATTTTTGGCCAGGGCAACCGAGCTACTACTTCTTCTAAAGTCAATAAAAAGAGAATGTGGAGGTAGTATAGCCACTGGTAGACAACTCTAAAGGTATAAATGCGTCAGCTATTATTAGTTTTTCTCAATCTTGCACTGCTAGAAGATGTGGCCTACTGGCTAGAGCTACTGACTCTGGAAAATGAGAAAAGTCTCAAATCCTGGCTTCAGCTCAACATCCTGTGATTCTGGGCAAATCACTTAATTTCACTCTGCCTATAAAGATTTTTTTTAATTTAAGGTAAACTGGTTCTAGTGTAAAGCTCTCTAATGCCCATGGGCCAGATTCATGTTGCAAAAAAAAACTGCAATAAAATTAAAATGCAAAAGAGGCACACGCAGAAATCCTGTCCCTGCTGAACTCCATGACTCAGTATGAACACATCCAGACAGAACACCACACATAGGGTCAGCCCTGCCGCCGCACTACCAAAGTCGTGGTCAGACCGCATGCCAGATTAGGAGTTTCCTTCTGTCTGGCGGTCTGGTTTTTGGAATGGCCATGGCAGTGCCTCTAAAAACAGGCGCCGCAATGGGAACGCCAAAAACAGTTCCTGCATGGCATGGACTGAAAAGTCCATGCCATGCAGGAACTGGGGCGTATCCACACAGGGGGGCACATGTGGTGCCCCCCTGTGTGCTTCTCTATGCGGAGGAGGCACGAGGGGTGGCCCTGCAGGTCCCTTTTTGTTTCCTCTCTGCTACGGTGTTTATGGAGGAGGAACCTCCATTACACAGCCAGCAGAGAGGAAACTCGTAACATGCTTGGCGGGACCACGGCAGTCCCGGCAAGCTTATTGTGGCCTCCTGACCGCAGCAACACCGCCAGCGGCGGGCTGTGGTGGTCCCACCGCCTGACTCATAATCGGGCAGTAAGGAGACCTCCGCACCCCTGTGAGTCTGATGGTCCATGGACCGCCAGACTAGTAATCTGGGCCATAGTAACTTCTATATTATAACTACCAGAACGTATGGAATTTAAGTATTTACTTATTTTGTGGAGCACGAACAAGGCCTCGTTAGACGTTGAAGTATTCTTCAATAGTCTAAGTTTGATGCCTTAACATTAGAAGTTATACTTAAGCAACTTAGATATAAAAACAAGTAATTTATGGTGAAGGCAGTAAGTGATGTAGAAAAAAAGTACAAATAATGTTTATGCCTGTGAGAAATCAGGACCTGTTTGAAGTGCGTCCCCACTTTTTGCCCCATTTTTTACTACTAGGTGCTGGTTTTCTGGCTTTACTGAGACCTTGACGGATCACTGACAGAATATCGACGGACCGAATATCGACCTACAAGAATATCGAGTACAGAATATCGATGGACAGAATATCGACATCCTATCTCTACAAAGGTAAATACAAAAATATCGAAACCAAAATATCGTTGTTTAAAATATTGGTGTTTATAATATCGTTTTTTTTAAATGTCTTAAAAATAATATAAAATTAATTAAATAATAAATATAATTAATAAAAACAGTTAGAATTATTTTAAAAAGTTAAAAATGATAAATAATGAATGTAATATATAAAAAAATTAAACATATATATTTAATTTTTTTAATATATATATTAACTTAATATTAATAAATAATTATTTTATTTAATTATAAAATGTTAGAAACATAATAAAATTTATAAATACATATATATATACATAAACCTGTAATATAAATATAAAAATAAAATGTATATATATAATAAATTAAAAATATTAAAATTAATATTTATTTGTAAAAAAATATTTTACACTACATTAACTATAACAGTAGGGAAAATGTTGGATAGCGTAAGGGATAAAATTACAATTCCCACTCCAGAGAGTGCAACCGTAGGGAAAGTGTTGGATAGCGGAGGGGAATAATTTACTATTCCCACTCCAGCAAGTGCAACAGTAGGGAAAGTGTTGGATAGCGGAAGGGAATAATTTACTATTCCCACTCCACGGAGTGTAACAGTAGGGAAAGTGTTGGATAGCGGAGGGGTTAAAATTACTATTCCCACTCCAGTAATTGCAACAGTAGGGAAAGTGTTGGATAGCGGGAGGGTAAAAATTACTATTCCCACTCCAGTGAGTGCACCAGTAGGGAAAGTGTTGGATAGAGTAAGGTAAAAATTAATATTCCCACTCCAACGAGTGCAACAGTAGGGAAAGTGTTGGATAGCGGGTGGGTAAAAATTACTATTCCCACTCCAGTGAGTGCAACAGTAGGGAAAGTGTTGGATAGCGGGGAGGTAAAAATGTATATTCCCACTCCAACGAGTGTAACAGTAGGGAAAGTGTTGGATAGTGGGGGGGGTAAAAATTACTATTCCCACTCCAGTAATTGCAACAGTAGGGAAAGTGTTGGATAGCGGGTAGGTAAAAATTACTATTCCCACTACAGTGGGTGCAACAGTAGGGAAAGTATTGGATAGCAGGTGGGTAAAAATTACTATTCCCACTCCAGCGACTGCAACAGTAGGGAAAGTGTTGGATAGCGGGGGGGTAAAAATTACTATTCCCACTCCAGTGAGTGCAACAGTAGGGAAAGTATTGGATAGCGGGTGGGTAAAAATTACAATTCACACTCCAGCGAGTGCAACAGTAGGGAAAGTGTTGGATAGCGGGTGGGAATAATTTACTATTCCCACTCCACGGAGTGTAACAGTAGGGAAAGTGTTGGATAGCGGAGGGGTTAAAATTACTATTCCCACTCCAGTAATTGCAACAGTAGGGAAAGTGTTGGATAGCGTAGGGGAATAATTTACTATTCCCACTCCAGCAAATGCAACAGTAGGGAAAGTGTTGGATAGCGGAGGGGAATAATTTAGTATTCCCACCCCTGCAAAATAATTAACATTAATTAACAAATAATTAATTTGTCAAAAATAATTAACATCCCACCATATTCCCCTATAAACGACACCACCAATATTATAAAATATTACACAATTAATTAATTAACAATTAATTAATAACAATTAACAAGCAAATTAAAAACCATCAAAAATAAATTAGATCACACAATTAACACTATAAAATAACTTTATATAAATATTATATAAAAAAATATAAAAACGTTTATTAAAATTAAATTACTTCCCACCCTACTCCCACAACCCACAACCCGCTCCTAAAAAAATTACACAATTAACATATTTACCAATTCATTAAAAAAAAATAATATCCAATAACTAATTAATAACTTTTTAACACAATTAACAATATAAAATATTAATTACATAAATATTAATTAATACAATTATTAATTAATTAATTATAATTAAATTACTTCCCACCCTACTCCCCTATAAAACCAAAACCCGCTACGGAACTAAAACGCAATATTTATTATTATTTTTTTAATTAATAACTTCTAAAAAATTATTAATTAATATATTATAATTAAATTACTTCCCACCCTATTCCCCTATAAACCCACAACCTGCTACGGAACTAAAATACGCAAAAATTAATTAATATAAAATGAATTACTTGTAAAAAATTCAAACATACATTAGAAAAATAAGCTATACTTTTAACACATAAACTAACATACAAAACACTAAAAAAAAAAAAATCGATAATATAAAGAACAATATTTTTACTTACGATATTACTAACTTCGATATTAAGTAAAACTATATTTCTTACCTGCATGTCGATATTCTTGTTGACGATATTCTTGCAGGTCAATATTCTGTCACATCGAAATTTAAACATCGATATTATGGCATATCGATATTTAAAACTCGATATTATGTCTGCATACCGACCTTGACTTGGTCTTAAATTGTGTTGGTGGCCTTATTGCTAGTGGTAGGTGCATACATACCCCTTACTGCTAGTGGTAGGTGCATACACATACCCCTACTAATAATTCACCTTCCAACATTTGGTTTGTATTGTTGGGATCCAGTACTTGTGTTTGACCACACCATACATGTATCTAAGTGAAGATCTTTAAAAATCCAGTAAACTGACTTAGAAGAAAAAAAGAATAATTTTTGAAATTTTTGAATTCGGACTAAACTGTTTCTCATTCAATTTTTGATTTTCCTAAATTGTTCTACATCTGTTTGCAAAGTTTTTTTGACCCGAAACTAGGCCTACCATGGAGTTGGATATGGCGGATCCAACTAACCACAAAGTATCCGAACTTAGGGGAGAGTGTACAGCCAGGGGGCTACCTGCTGCTAATAGATTCTGAAAGGCAGAGATGGTTAGGTCCATTGAGGCCTGGACAGAGTCTGCTCCAAAGAATGAATGGGAGGGGGTGGTTGACCCCTCCAACAACCTCCAGGAGGAGGAAGATAACAAAGTGTCCCTTGCCTCTAGTACCAGGTCTAGACACTCAGAAAATGGAGGGAGTGGAGGCTCCCCAGAGAGGGCCCTCAGAAGGCAAGAGCTTGAGGCTCAACTGACATACATAGCTGTAGAGAAGAAGAAGCTCGGCCAAGCTAAGAAGTGGGTGAGGTAGGAAGAAAAAAGAAATGGTGGCAGCGAAGTAGAAGTAAATGAGAAGTTATCCATGAGTAGTGGGTTTGATCCCTGGCTTCCCAAGGGGATAGTTCCCCTGTATGTAGAGGGGGATGACATTGAGAAATGGCTGAGTGCATTTAAAAGGGCCCTTAAGATGAGAAGGGTCCACTCCAAGTACTGGGGTTCACTACTTTGGGAACTGATCCCAGTAGTTGGGACGGCTAGACTCCTGACCCTACCCACAATGAGGAAATGTCTAGTCAGGAAATTTGGTTTTGCCCCAGAGCAGTCCAGGTTGAAGTTCAGGGTCACCCAGAAAATAAACACACAGTCCTGGGTGGACTTTGTTGGCATCTCAGTGAAGGCACTAGAGTGCTGTATTCAGGGTAACCAAGTGAGTACTTATGAGGGGATGTACAAAGTTAATTGTTAAAGAGCACATCCTGACTCATTGTGTACAAGAAGAGTTACGCCAGTATCTAGTGGACTCTAAGATGTCTGGTCCCAGGGAACTGGGGGAGGCAGCTGATAGTGGGTGAGAACCTGGGTATCAAATCAGCACCAGGGGGCAGACTTCAAGAAGGAGGGGGTTAGGCCCACAAAATCCTAAAGAGGGAGGCGATAGGACCACCAGAGAGTCTCCCTCAGTACCCAGAACCCGATAAAGGAGGATAGTAGATCCCACACCCACTCTGACAAGCAGAGGCAGGGGGAACCAGGGCTGATAAAGTACTTGGACAACAAAGTGTGTTTTGGCTTCCAGCAGTCCGGTCACTTCAGGGGTGACCCCACTTGTTCCAAGAAGAAGGTTAGCACTGGGCTGACCAGTGTAGCCTTAGGGGAGGACTCCTTCGATGAGGAGGCCCTCATAGCATTGTGTTGGGAGACAGCTCCAGATGGTAAACTGGTGATCCCGAAGAGTGGGAGTAGGCACTTGCACTACATTCAGGTGAATGGGGTCCCTACCACTGACCTGAGTGACACATGTTCCAGTCACACACTAGTGAGTGACAGGTTGGTGTCCCCAGACCTATATGTGCCAGAAGTGACAAAAAGAGTGAGGGTAGCCACAGGTGAGGTCACCACTAAACCTGTAGCCATAGTGCCTCTGGAAAGGGAGGGTACCCTTGACTAGTATAGGGTGGTAGTCTGTTCTGACCTCCCCTTAGATTGTATCCTAGGCAATGACCTCCCAGAGGTTGGACTGATGCCAAGTGGGGTGGTCGCCCAGAGCACACCCAATCCAAAGTTCCTGGGGCCCAGTCCCTATAGTTAGGAGACAGGGGTCCCAAAAGAAAGGGAAAAAGAAGAGGAAAGGTAAGCCACTCCTAAAGAGAGTTCCAGTGAGCCAGGGGTCTTCTGTGCCAGTAAGGGAGATACCCAAAGTTGGCACTGGTGAGGCTTCACCTGACCACAAGGAACACCTGAGCAGTCAGGCAACTGTCAAGGAGGAGTGTGTCGCCCTGCACTGGCAGAAGGGAGAGTGGAACAAGGGTGTCTACCACAGGATGTGGTAGCCCCCCACTCTGAACAGCAAGGGAGAGGTTCATGGAACCCACAGTTGCCCCTAAAGCAGCTCAGCCATCTACCAGTGGAGAGCTTAGTGTGTGTTTCTGGATTCTGACAGCTGCAAGTAGCCTCTGCTGGGTGCTGGATTTCTTGGCAGCACTGTACTTGGCATGGGAGGCAGACCCCATGACCAAAAGTAAGTTAGGCCCCCTCACCCTGTCAGTCATTGTGGGGTTGCACAAGTGTTGGGTAACCTCTGATGGTAAGCTAGGTGTTGCCATAGCAACATTAAGGATAGAGGAAGTGGGCACCTCACTACCCAAACTATAAAGGGGAAAGAAAATGAAACAGCTGTGATGAAGTTTCCATTTTAAATGGGTCCTGGTACTGTGGAGATGGTTCTGCTTCCTCGAGGAAGTGACCTTGGCAGGAGGATGTAAGCAGAGTAGGTCCTGCAATTGTACAGCCTGATTTCTCTACTTTCGTCCTCGCCTGACAGACCAGAGAAACTCTCCCAGGGATGGGCTGAATCTCCTGGGCTGTTCCCTGGTAGGTGGTGGTGTGAGAAATCAGGACCTGTTTGCAGTGTTTCCCACTTTTTGCCCCATTTCTTTACCACTAGGTGGTGGTTTTCTGACTCTGATTGTGCCCTGGAATCTGCTAACCAGATCCAGGGCCTGTGCTCTGATTAAAAGTAAATGGTAATTAGGTATAATTTCAGTTGGTACTGACAAGCCCAGCAGTTTTAAGGCACTTAAGTGTGCACTGCTGTGTTGCCTGCTGTCATTTTAAAAGTCAGCCCCATTTTGCAAGCTGCTTTTAAATTGAAATTATAAGCAAATTCGACTTTGGATTTAAAGGTACTTCCAAAGTATTAAACTACCTTATCTTTACATATAAGTCACCCCTAAGGTCTAACCTAGGTGCCCCGACGGTAGGGTGCCATGTACAAATAAGCAGAGACATTTTAAAATATATTTTATATGCCCGGTGATGTAAAAATTACCAATTTCGTTTTTTCCCATTGTAGCATTTTAGCTCCATAGGCTTACATCAGAATACTGTAATAAAGTATAACTATTGACAGAAGTGAGCTAAAATAATATTTCAAGGACTCAAAAGATTGGTAATGATAGATCCGACAACTGGCCACTGTCGAATTTATCATAACTAAAACAAACAAGCATTTGCAATGCAATAGGTCTCGCATTTTCAAAATTTTGACCTATTGGTATTGTAAATGACAATGCCTTTAATCATTGCATGTTTTTTAAACACATAAATAAAACGCTTTGCCATTTACAATGCCAATAGCTCAAAATCTCACAAATGCGAGACCTATTGCATACAGAAGGTTGGACCACTATAAATTGCAAACACAAAGAAAAAACCTCACATGTGAATGTTTTTGATGATTATATTATTAGGTGCACGCGTACTCTGTGTATGATGTGGCATATTGAACCTATGCATGACCATACGAATAATTTCTATAACATCATTTTGAATGAAATAATACAAGGATGAATTAATTGTTTTCTGTTCCTTTCTATGACAGACTCATTAAAAACGTTTCTTTGTGTTTATAGTGGTATAAATGGTGGCATGTCAAGGACTGAATGAACCTGAACTGTAAAGTTACTTTAACAGCCTGCTTTTTTGCCGCCATTATCCCATAATGCCCTGGCAGATTCAATAGCACCAGGCTCCAACACACCGTCTACATCAGAATCCATCCAACACAGCCTTTGCTTGCACAAAAGGAGTGGCCGACACAGCAGAGAACACTAGGAGACACCAAGAGAGCAACAGGAGCCCAAATGTGCATCCAAACTAAACAACACTCCACGGGACCCATGACCAGAGCAATTGGAATAATGCGATACTGCGGCTGTGCCGATTTTCATATAATTATGGATTTGCCGCATGTGCCACATAATCTGCTGATTTTAACAAAAAAATAATTGTTTCTAGTTCAAACGGATCGAAGGTTACAAAAAATATGGCAACTCAGGTTTCTGAACACGGGAAGGCTTTCCGCAAAGGTTGACTTTTCATCTGTCAGTTGCTAATTGTTGTATTTTGGTGTTAAATTGGTACTAACTAGGGTGAACTCTTTTCTCAGGCACTGTTACAGGTGTAAAAAAAGACAAAATAATACTATCACAAAATGTGCCGCATTAGGCCGCATAATTTACCTTTTCATGCCGCATAATTTAGTCACCCTTGCCACATAAATTGGTCCTCCTCTTCTGCATAATTCCAGTGGCCTTGCCCATGGTCAGTGCTGTACCTGTGGGGCTCTGAGACCAATAAGAAGCAAAGCCCCCACACTCTGGGAAACTAAAGGGTGGAAGATAGCAAATATATCAAGCCACCCCCCACCCCTCTTGGTCAGAAGCATGCACAATGAAAATATTAGACTAACCAAGCAGTATTGGAGGCAGATGTGTGAAATAAGATGGAATTTGACATTGTGCTCCTTTGCCCTCTCTGGCTTGACCCCTCTGTGCTAACAAGCCAGCTCTTGTATGCTAGACCATTATGCCTGGCAGACCCAATCAGGCCCCACCTCTATTGTTTCCTAAAAGACTTTTCATAAATAGTTCAAACTTCTCTCCATCTGGCCTCTCCCTGCCCTGAACTGCGCGGCACCACTAGTCTAACTCCTGCTGAACCGTGTCCCCAACCAGGACGTAGAAGTGAAATAAATAAATATATATTACCTACTGGCGGTCGCCAATAGGTAGTTATAGTTAGGACCTATTTACCATAGGAAAAGCATTTTTTGTTTTCTCAATAACTTTGGCGAACCGAGTCACAAGAAAACAGTAAAACAAGCCTGAAAAACAAGAAAAGGGGGCAGGGTAGAAACACCCTGACCCCCCAGGCCTGCTCAGGGGGTCCCACAAGGACCCCCAGGGCCTAAAAAGCATTTTGTTTTTTTTTAATTTCGGCGAAATTCACGCAGGGGTCGCGAATCCCGCTGAAATAAAAAAAAAAAACACTTCATTTAATTGAGGCCCCCGGGTGGGCCAGGTCCCGGGGGCATTGCCAAAAAATATATGTGGGGGCCCACGGGGGCCCCCGCAGCCCCGGGGACCGCCACCCCCCGGGGCTTGCTTAAAATAATGTGCAGGAGGGCACTCAGCCCTCCCGCAGCCCCGGGGACCGCCACCCCCCGGGGCTTTTATTAAAAAATAAATAAACCTGTGTGGGGGGCTCGAGCCCCCCCACACGCCCCGGGACCGCCACCTCCCCGGGGCACCAATTATGTAAATTCGGGGGTCTGTTATGGACCCCCGAGCACCGGGGACCACCACCTCCCCGGGGCTTTCTAATTGAAGGGAGGGGGGCCGCGCGGCCCCCCTCGTGGAGCCAGTGATGGCCCTGGGGACCGCCACCCCCCAGGGCCGGCTCCTGTAGTGTCCCGGGGTGCCCACCCCCGGGACACTGCTGTTTGCTATGGTAGTGAGAACTAACAACAATGTCTTAACTGGATTCACTAAAGAAGGCAAATATATCAGCATGTACACAGCATTGCAAGAAAAAGAAAGGGAGACTCCTAGTTATTTGTATAAAGGTGCTCATGGCATCATATATTTAAAGTACACAATTTATCATAACAGATTCAGCAGCACTGGAAACATAAATTGTGGTGGCAATCAAGGTGGCAAAGTGCACATTGTGCTAGTGGTAAGAAAATAAACGGCGCAAGTGACTAGTGCAGAATACAGCGGGCGACGCAAAGTGACAAAGTGATAAAAAGCTATATACAGTGATCGAGGGTTCGACACAATAGATTATATACAATGATTATACAAAAAAAATTTTGATTCTGGAAGAACCCAAGCAAGAGATGCGCCGTAAGTTGCGCTGAAAGAAAGGTCGACAGCGTTCCGGTCCTATTCATTCAGGACCATCATCAGGACCAGATTGCCCAATTTTGAAAAGTGCTGCATCCCAACCAGGGTTCAGCAAGGCTGAAAGAAACCTAGTGGTAATACAGCCGAGATCTCGCTCAAATGATATCAAGGAGTCCGAGATGGCTAGGTATGCAGTGTCGGAGCCCCGATCAACTGCAAAGGTCAGTTCAAAAAAGCCAATGGTGGAACTGTTAAATTGGTAGTTGGAAAGTTCCAGCAAGGACATAAAGGCAGGGTCGGGTCCCCGATCCACTGCGGCGGTCCAAGCAAGGGTACCGTGTAGGATATTGAAGAGCCCAGCTCGAATAAATCTGAGATCTGGCAGGAACCGCCACAGCTGTGTGCGGTGTGAGCCGTGCAGCTCCCTCCCTACCATAGCAAACTCTGCTTTGGATTTTGGAAGCGAGAGCAGGTAACCTGCTCTCGCTTCCAAAATCCAAAGCAGATTGCTTTTCCACATGGGGAGCTGCATGTCAGCAGCTCCCCGTGTGGAAAAGCAATGCCAGCTCCCACAGGAGGCGGGGAGCCAGCGGGACCGTGGGGGAATGGGGGACCACCCCATGGTCCCCAACGGAGAGGCCAGGCCCCGGGGGATGGGGTCCCCGGGGCCAGGACTGGCCTTGGAGGGGGGCCACGCGGCCCCCCTCCCCAATAAAATGTTAAAAATAAAAAATAAAACGAGGCAGAGCCCCGGGGGGTGGGGTCCCCGGGGCAGAAATCGGCCTCAGGGAGGGGGGCCACGCGGCCCCCTTCCCGTTTAAAAAATATATAAATTATGGGGTCCCCAGGGCCACAAAAAAGGGAAAATAAGGGGGGCCACACAGTCCCACTTCTGAAAAACAAAAACAAAAAAAAAGCCGGCATCGCACCGGAGGCCCCGCCCCCTCCCTGCAGCACTCTGCAAACGCGCCCCCTGGCGCGTTGTAAGATGGGGAACTAATTCCCCTTGAATACTGAGGGTCCCTGGAGGCCAAGTAGCCCACCAGGTACCTCCAGTATGCGCCAGGGAGCTGCGTTGCAGAGAGGTGGTCCAAGGCCACGCCCCTTTTTACACCACTCTGCAACGCAGCTCTGTGGCGCTTACTGGAGGTACCTGGTGGGCGCGTTTGCACATTGGTGAAGGGAGGGGGCGGGGCCTGATGTAACAATTGTGCAAACGCGCCCTGTGGTGCGTTGTAAGTTGGGGGATTAAGTCCCCTTGAATCCTGAGGGTCCCTGGGGTCCAACTAGCCCACCAGGTACCTCCAGTAAGCGCCACACAGCTGCGGTGCAGAGAGGTGTAAAAAGGGGCGTGGCCTCGGACCACCTCTCTGCAATGCAGCCCTGTGGCGCTTACTGGAGGTAGCTGGTGGGCTAGTTGGCGCACAGGGACCCTCAGGATTCAAGGAGACTTAATCACCCAACTTAAAACGCACCACAGGGTGCGTTTGCACACTTGTCACATCAGGCCCCGCCCCCCTCCCTGCACCACAGTGCAAATGCACCCTGTGGCGCATTTTATGTTGGGGGATTAATTCCCCTTCAATCCTGAGGGTCCCTGGGGGCCAACTAGTCCACCAGGTACTCTGCAAACGCGGCTTCTGGTGCACTGCTGGTGGGGCGATGAGGTCCTCTTGTGTCCTGAGGACCTCAAGACACAAGTGGACTTCATCCTCTGAGCAGCAGTGCGCCAGAAGCCGCGTTTGCAGTGTGGTGTAAAAAGGGGCGTGGCCTCAGAACACCTCTCTGAAACGCAGGTCTGTGGCGCTTACTGGATGTACCTGGTGGGCTACTTGGCCACCAGGGACCCACAGGATTCAAGGGGACTTAATAGGGATGTAATAGTTAGAAATTAGCATTTAAAAAACCATTGAAATTCACTGAAAAAACCATAGGTTTCAGGGACGTTATAGTTAGCTGGACATTTCACTCTTACAAAACCATAGAAATTCCACCGTTATAGTTAGTTCAGCTAACTATAACTCGCGCACCTGCAATGCACTGCTCATGACGTCACATATTACATCATTCATGACATGGTCAGTGACATCACTGATGACATCACTGATGACATCACTGATGACATCACTGATGACATTATCCACGTGAAAATCTGATGCACCTCCTCACACTCTAATATAATCTTTGATACACCCACTGTAAAATACAGACTACCATTTTCTAAATCATTGACACACCAATTCCAGTTACTACATACGCACTCACTGATTCCTAGGTCTACACACACATCCACTCATTCATCCATACAATCACTCATACATGCAGTCACTCATCAATACAACACTATCCTATGCATTCATACACCTATACAGACACTCACACACCACCACTCATCCATGCAGTTACTCACACACATAGTCAGTCATGCTAAGAATCAATCACACTCCCATTTACTCACCTATACAATTATACACACACCACCTCACTTATTCATACAGATACTAACGCATACTTTCTCTCTTATATAATCAGTGATACAAGTACACACTCATCCATACAGCCAGTCTCACAATCACTGACTATCATGTAGAGTCATTTATATACTTCAACTCTCACATACACTGCCTTTTACATATGTAGTTACTTGGACATATACCACTGAGACATCCATTCACTCACCAACACACCCATACACACACTCACGCACCCATACAGCTGTTTCCACATGCACTCTTGAACCCATACACCCAGTGAATCAACCACTCACACATCTATGCACAGAGTCACACACCTCCCACCCACCCACCCACACACTCAATCTCCCAAAAAAATACTCAGACAACCAATCAATAACCTATATAGACACTCATGTAGCTACTGACCAACCCATGCAGCAGCTTGCACAACATCAGACAGACTGATAGAGACATTCACACAGTTTAGTCACTAACCCATGCATTCAGTAAGACACATTTAATCACTCACTTTTACAGTCAGTCACGCACCTACTAAATCCTCCATCCAGACACTTATACACCCACTCATTCTTCAATACACCTTGGAATATATATAAAACATATTTAAACTTTACAGAAACACAGTCACTGGATGATGTCATCAGTGATGTCATTTGAGATGTCATCAGTGATGTCATCAGTGATGTCACTGACCATGTCATGAATGATGTAATATGTGACGTCATGAGCAGTGCATTGCGGGTGCGTGAGTTATAGTTAGCTGAACTAACTATAAGGTGGAATTTCTATGGTTTTGTAAGAGTAAAATGTCCAGCTAACTATAACGTCCCTGAAACCTATGGTTTTTTCAGTGAATTTCTAAGGTTTTTTAAATGCTAATTTCTAACTATAACGTACCTGAAACCTATGGTTTTTTCAGTGAATATATATATATATATATATATATATATATATATATATATATATATATATATATACATACAAATGCGTGCAGAAACTTTTCATCTCTGGTAGCAGACAGAATCCTAAAATGAGCTGACCAGATAAAGCTATGCACGCTCAAAGAAGGATGTGGAATGCTCAAGCGCCTTTATGAGCGATGATTTCACCCGGCCCCACAATGTCACTCTGACCATCAGTCAGGCTGCTTCTTTTAGTCACCACCGCTAAGCATTCTGGAACTTGTAGTTTAAGGTTTCATCACATTATAAAACAGAACAGTAAGAGTCGGCATGCTTGGATCTGTTGGCTGAAAGTCACGAGACGAGTTGACTGCTAAGTATAGCAAGCACACAACGTGTGCAGAGACGTTAGTGACAAATGTTTGCCCCCACACGGCGGGCTCCTCCCAGTCTGTGTGCTTTGGGTTGCACAATTCACTGTAATGCTGCTTAAAAGGCCCAGACGGCACTTCACACAGCTGTGTGCGTCTCAGGACAAACATCGGAAGTTTCACACCTCCGTGTTTGTTTCCTCACAACATTTGTTCCTCGCCTGTCTTTCTTTCGGATGAGAAAGAATTTGCCCAGACCGTGTGCTAGCTCATGCCCCTCCCCCCTCCCCACCCAAAGGAAGGTCCGCATTTCATCTCATGTTTAACCGAACGCCAGACTCCTTTACGTACAGAGTCCAGCTCGCATTGTGGAATATTCCATTCAGTGGCTAACGGAACTTATGCCCCCCCACCCCCGCAATCCGGACTCACTAGGGAGGTGCTGAACGAGCCCCTGGAGATCGCCCCCCCTGCACTGCGGGGGGCCTTTGATTTCATCTCATGATTAACCGAACACCTCTGGCCAGGCTTCTTTACGCGCAGAGGCCATCTCGTATTTTGGATTATTCCATTTCATGTCATATTTAACCGAACACCTCTGGCCAGGTTCTTTTACGTACAGGGGCCATCTCGTGTTTTGGAAACACTGCGTACAGATAGCAGGGTATACGTTATGCTAACAGAGATTTGTGTAGTGCCGTAGTGTCATACTATGGACTTGCAGCGCCAAATTGCAGCTAAGCAACAACAACGAGAGCAATGGCTACTTCTAAAGGGCGCAGTACAAACACATTATTTCTTGGCCCTTGAAAAGCTGACGTTATATTGGTCGTTATAGTGACACTCATTTTAGCGGCCTTAGAGAAGTGAAAATCCTTTTCTGCCAGCGAGCAGCAGTTCTTGCGAGCACCTGGCAAGGTGGGACCTTGTCATACAAGGAAGGCCCCCTTAAAACGAAACGCAAAGCAGATGCCAAGATCTGAATCGTAACACAAGCGTTCGATTTTGCACTGGTACCGAGATAACACCTTTTAGGCAAAGGAAACAGATAGAATGGGACGACTTTTGGCAAGACACACTCCGACAACTGAGACCCCCCGCTATTAAAGCAGGCAGGCATTTAAAGACTGCCGCGAATTTAAAGAGATCTCCGCAGGATCACATTACATTACATTAAACGAAAGTCATGAAATGACCTCAAATCATGATAGGATAGGGTATTGCATCACCGAAAATTACAGCAGATAGAATACAGGTACTTGGGTCCTAGGACGTCATTGTGTGTTCACTGCTGGTTCTGGCAGCACACTTCCTTGTCAGCACACCAGCACTGGCCAGGGTTGGTGTAATATCACTTCCTTTGTTAAGCAGAGCTGCCAGTTTCCTTTGGCATCCTAGCACTGGTATTGCTAATTATTCGGTCTTCAATGTAATTCATGAAAAGTAGGTGGGGGCACAGCCTTTTGATAAATCTTTGCAGTTAATCAATGTTTAGTAAATAATGGAAATCTTCTATTGTGTTCATTATTTTCATGATTCACACTTGCTTTAAAAAAAAAAAAGCACGGTCCCGAAAGTGAAAGAGGACCGCGCTGGAGCCGGAGCATGGGGATCTCTTGTCTTTATGGGGCCATGTGTTTCTAATTAGAAACACATGGCCCCATAAAGATAAGAAAGTGCTTTGCGACAGCAGCAAAGCAGGCGAGCCAGTCCGGCTCGCAGGGGAAAGGGCGTCTACAGAAAACCCTCATTTCCAATGGCAGGCCACCGTTTAGCATAAACGGTGACGCCAGCCAATGGAAATGAGGGGCGGGGCTTAAAGCCCTCTTCTGAAAGTCCTCATCTACAATAAATCTCGCCGAGCGAGCTGCGCATGTGCGCAGCAACGCTAGGCGAGACCTAAAGAGGCGTTAAAGAACTTTCTTTTTTGTAAGCTAAAATCCAGCCTTCTAGCAGCCTCTCCTGATTGGCCAGCCTTGACAGGATGAGCCAAATTGCTCTGATGAGGTGATAAGCGGCCTGCATAGAGACAAAGGTTGTCTGGTAGAGGGGAGATCTGCAGCTGCTGAGGAAAGGCCAGGAAGGGGGCTGAGTAAACAAACTGATCTTCAAAGGGAACAGGACAGTAGGGATGCAAGCCAGGCCTACCGCCTCTTTCTGTACGCCCCAGCCAGATGGGAGCCCCAGGAATGGAATTTGGAGAAGGCCTGGAAGAAGAGTGTTAAGAGAAATGAGCCACACCAGTAGGTTGGCTTAGCCAGATCTTAAACACAAGGAGAACGTTTCTCCATCTTGAATTTTAAAGTACAGTGCTTTGTGGGACAAGAATATGACACACTTTGGAGGAAGCTGTCATACTCTAGGTGGCACCCTGTACCCTATTGGTCAGTGGTGCCCCCCTGCTTGTTGCCCCCAGAACACTGGATAAATATGGGAGAGCTGCATAGCAACTCAGATCCCTGCCTGAAATGATCAAAAGAAGAAAGACTGCCCTGCTGAACTCCTGGTCTGCACCCTAGAGGACTGCACTCATAAGGACTGCACCTGCTGCACACCTTGTGGTTCTCCAGAGAGGACTTTGCCTGACCTCAAAAAGGACTAAGGAAAGGAATCCCTGAAAGCAACAGGTACAAAAGAGCTACAAGAGATCACCTGCCTGAAACTACAAGAAGAAGAAGGAATGCCCTGCTGGAAGCCTGCCCTGCACCACAAGGGCTGCACTCTGAATGACTGCACCTGTTGCACACTAAGGAACTACAGCCCTAAAGACTTTGCCTTGCTTCAAAAAGAGGAGTTAACTCCTTGAAAGTAATAGATTAAAAGAGCTCCACCTGCATCATCTTCTGCAAGAAGAACCCAGCTGACCACCTTCAGCCGGACTTTAAAGGATATGACCAGGTGCATTGTGGGAACGGTAGACCCAACTTCCGGGGAGCAACTCAGAGAATCTGGAACCTTGGATATGATTAGTGGACACTTTAAGCCCCCAAAAGGAATTTCAGGAAGCACCTCCTGAAGTTTGGAAAACTTTAGAGAACTTTTGTGAAAAAGCTCCATTAGTGGACCGACCCGTCGACGAGAATGAAGCAGCCGACATCAAATTGCGACTCGGCCTGGATTTCAGATTCATCCCACTGAAAGCTCCGGAGCTCAAGACAGCCAGGATTTCACCGAAGCCTCGGGCAAATCCGAGCTACCGTCGTCGATCTTAATCCCACCCTGACCAATTGCCCCGCTCGACGACAAGAGAAAAGGTTCCAGAAAACGACTAAGTGTGAAGGCAAAAACTTGATCGGGCCTTACCGTTCAGTGCTCCATCGCTGTCGACCTTTGTCCCAGTCAGGCACGATCAGATGTCCCAAGTTGGCCCTTTCCTGACATGTGTAGCTACTGTTGCATCTGTTTTCCCATATTTCTCTGCTGAGGCTTATTTTGTATAGATTGGTACTGCAACTGTATGCTGATGCGTTTTGGAGATTGAGGCTTGGCTGAGTGTCACAAACTACTCTTAATGGGGTTTTCCACTACCCAATGTGATTTTGAACTTGATGCTCCTTTGATCTCACTCTTTTCTCAAACTCTTTATGGGTTCTATTAGGTTTTGATTCCAAACTTTATTTAGAATAGGGACTAATTGCTTTATGGAACATGCTTGCCAAATTGTACTATTGATGACACTATATTTTCTTTGATAATTTCTGTAAACAAATTTATCTGACTTACTAATTGAATAAAAAAACAAGAAGAATTGACTACTCTCTTTAAGAGAATAAAGGTTTTCGAAACCAATTTAAAACTCGCAATATCGACTGAACTTAAAACCTGTTAATAGTGATGTTGATTGACCTGATTTGATTCAGCTTCCGTTATGAAACGGTGGCAAGATCTGTCGCCTAGAAGAAGAAGTTTTGGAGCGGAGTTGGAGCCCATTCTTGTGAGGTGCTGGTTGAACTGGTACTGGAAAGAACATTTTTAACTCTTTTGCGCTATCACTTGTTCCATTGTATGAATTCACCACAATCACACAGCGCCTTCTAAGACTGTTGGCCTCTCTGTAAGCTAGTGGCAAATTCTGAAGGGTCGGTGGAAATGCTGGCCGAGCGCAGTTCTTCAGCACTAGAGTCCAATGAGATTGTTTTGGACAAGGTGATAAACCTTTTACTCAAACAACCCAAACAGTCTTAACACTGTTTTGATCTGCTTAGTGCTTTTACAAAAAATTGGGTTGAGATGTGGCTTGTTACAAACGTGGAATATGGACCTGGTTACAAGGCCAGGACTAAATTCTAGTTCCTACACATAGAAGAATTTTGCGCAAGGATCAGAATTATGCCTCCCTCCTCAAATTTTCCCACCTAACTTTCAGCAGGACTAAATTTTCAACATTTACAGAGGGAAAATGCTGTGTAGGTTTCAAGAAATGCTGAATTTGGTGTGAAAAATATCAGTTCTGATTGTAATTTATCACTATACTAAGGAAAACTCAGAACTGAGGGTATTTACCACCCCCATTCAATTCTGCGCAGTGGGGTATCAGTATTTAACAGGTATAGAAAATATCTTACTCTATTATGGCCCACTTGTGATCAGTGTCAAAGTCTTTCTTCGGTTTTTGGTATTTTTGATTGGAACTACAGTTCGGTTTATATTCCAACAACTGTTTTGCATCAGATGTTTAAGGAACACTTGACTATGTAGTTCAGTTCATATGTATTTTTCCTATTTCAGTGTAAAAGACCTAAATAAACTTTTGTTATTGAAGCTAGAATGCGACACACCCAGATCGTTGTTAGAAACACTCGAAATCACTAATATTATCCATTGCACTAAATTAAAAAAAATTGTGTTCTAGAACGACAAGTTAATCACATAGGCTACGGAATGTGTTTCATACTGCACCCAAATATTGTATCGATGTCAGGTCCCATTGTAATTGGTTCTTGTATCAGATTGTGTATTTTTAATCACTCACCAAAATTCGTCTTACAAGAAAGATCAATGGTGCTGCATGTGCAGCAGCACTGGGCCCCGGAGGCCTGAGAAGCCTGCTGAGCCCTGATTATCGCTGTATTTTACTTACACAAACAGCAGTCAGGGGGGCCATTTACTTGCCTGAAGTAGGGCCCTTGGCACCCTTGCCACTGACAAATATCTATGCATTTCAAAACTTCAAGTGACTTTTTATCTCTTTGTGAACACAGCTGTATTGGATCAATATTGCAGAAGCGTTAAGTGGCCAAGTATTGATGAAATATTAGTTTATGGCATGATCCTGGGCCATGAATCTTAGCAGATGTGCAAGTGTTTGCGCTTTCTTCTCTGTACCACAGGTTCCAGACTGGGACATGAACGTTAGCTCCCGAGTCAACCATGACTCAAAGATATTCAGAGGCGTGGCTTGGTCAGTAAGATTGGGGGGGTGGGGGCTCCAGATTACCCAATAGTCACGCTGGATAAAATACATTATTTGAGAAGAAGTAGAGGGGAGGGGCTTAAGGAGCAATAGGTAGGGAAAAGAGCGCAAATTGTGAAGGGTACCTAAAACTCAATATTTTGTAAAATAAATTTTTTTTAAGTCCTTTAAAACAGAGATGAGTGTTTGTGTGTCAGTGTGTTTTTGTATGTGTATGTAAAAATCCCAAGTGAAATCCGGCAAACACCCGACTTAAAGAACCTCTAACCAACGTGTTATTATTATTATTAACAGATTTGTACAGCGCATAGCTGCCCCAGCAACGTGGCGTCCCAGCGCTACCCCAACAATACCGGTAAGTAGTGGCAGCCCGGGAGAAGGAGAGAAAGTTACGCTGGGAAAAGCCAGGTCTTTATGGCTTTCCGGAAAGCTAGGTGATCTTGGAGCCCTCTAATAGCAGTCGGAAGGGAGTTCCAGAGTTTGGCCGCCAGAACTTTAAAAGAACGACCACCAGCTCTGGCTCTTAAAACTCTGGGGGTGCATGCCAGCCCTTGGTCAGCTGACCGCAGGCGGCGGCTCGGAGCATACGATGTTAGCAAGTCAGATAGGACCGGGGGAGCTTGTTGAGTCAAGATTTTGTGTGCGACGCATAGTGTCTTGAACTGAATTCTTTTCTCTACCGGTAGCCAGTGTAATTTGGGTAGGGACCTAGACACAGAACATGATTTCGGCAGCGCCAGTAGAGTGCAGGCTGCTGCGTTTTGTATTCTCTGAAGGCGCTGAATACAGGATTTGTTGGCACCAAAATAAAGGGAATTGCCATAATCCAATCTAGATAAGATTGTGGCCTGTACGATAGTCTGCCGGACTTTGGGCTCGAAAAAGCCAAGTAGGGGTTTTAACCCTCTCAGGAGCCCGAAGCAGGTTCCTGCGACTACTTTGGATTGGGCGTCAAAAGAGAGACCTCTATCAATCCAAAAGCCCAGGTTCTTGACCGCCTCCTTCGGCAGGGGTGCTGGTTTTAGTTGGTCTGGCCACCATTGTTCTGACCACATATCGCTATCTCTTCCGAACAGCAGAATTTCTGACTTACTGGCATTTAGCTGCAAGCAGTTTGTTGTCAGCCAATTGGCGACCACCAGCAAGTCCTCCTTAAATTTGATAAGATTGTTTTTACAATTCTTGGAAAAGGCGATGACTAATTGGGTGTCGTTGGCATAGGAAACCAACGACAGCCCTCTGCTTTTTGCCATCACTTCCAAGGGTTGTACATAGATGTTAAAGAGCACAGGGCTCAGTATCGATCCTTGTGGAACCCCGTGTCTGATCACCGATTCCTGGGAGTGATAGGGTGGCACTATGACCTGGAAAGTTCTACCCTCTAAGAAGGAGCGAAACCAGGCCAAGGCCGAACCCTCAATCCCTACCTCCTGTAGCCTGCACAGTAATATTTCATGCGAGACAGTGTCGAAAGCGGCACTTAAATCTTAACAGAATTAAGGCCTCGGAATTTCCGTCGTCTAAGCTGCTACGAATTTCCTCCGTCACTGCCAACAGAGCCGACTCAGTACTGTGACGGGCTCTGAAGCCATTTTGCGATGAGTCCAGGATGGCGTTTTCCTCTATAAACTTTGTCAGAATAGTATTGACATGGGATTCAGTAACCTTGGCTAGAAAAGGGAGCTGAGAAATGGGGCGATAGTTACCCGGTTCAGATGGGTCTAACGATGCTTTCTTCAGAAGAGGTGTCACTTTAGCGTGCTCCCAAACTGATGGTAGGCTCGCTGAGGTCAGGGATAGATTAATCAATTCCCTGGCCACTGGTAGAATGGGGTTGCGAAATTGGCAGAATTGAGCTGGTCTCAGGGGATCAGCTGGAGAGCCTGATTTGATTTTCAGGCAGAGATACTCAGTCTCAATAAGGGATAGTTGGGGAAAGGAAAACAGTGTATTATCCATAGTAAGTCCCCAGTCCTTGTGCCCTTCCCTCTGGTCGATATTAATAGTGACTGGTGGAAAGCCCTTATAAATTGTATCCACCTTATCAACAAAATATCTGGCCAATTCATCGCACAGCTTATTGGAAGTGACAGGTGAGTCGGCTTTCAGGTTTGCACATTTCATGACTTTAAGAAGAGAGAAGATCGTTTTGGGGGAATTATTGCTCTCCGAGATTTTACCAGCAATATACTCCGCTCTGGCTCTCCGGACCAGCTTATGATAGGCTTTAATGGATGCGCGGTATTTGTTTTTTGCTTCGGTATCATACACGCGCCTCCAGGCCCGCTCAAGTTGTTTACATTTTTTCTTAGCGTTAATCAGGGATTCATTGAACCAGGGGTTCGACTGTCCTCTTTTTTGTTTAAAACTAAATTTTGCAGGAATACAGCTGTCCAGGGCTTGAGTCAGCCAGTCCTGGAAGCATGTATTAGCTAGCTCTATGTTTGACGACAGCTGTGGGGTGTGGTTTGACAATACATCAGTGAATTTGTTAACCTCTAATTTATGCCAAGGTCGTGTGGACACCAATAAAGGACGGTTCGGGGCTGGCTTGCCTTGCCAGCAAAAGGAAAAAGGGACAAGAAAATGGTCCGTCCAGGCCATGGGGATCGGAGGCTCAGTTATTAGAGAGCCTAAGTTAGAAAATATGGGATCTAGCAGGTGACCTGCTGCATGTGTAGTATTAGAGACCCGTTGTACTAACTGACATGCCTCTAGGTCGGCTAGAAAATTGGCAATGCCCGTCTTGCCGCTATCTTCTAGATGCAAGTTGAGGTCTCCTAAGATGGTCAAATTTGCTGCCTTACTAACAAGCAAAACAGCTTTATTTACTAATTCTTCCCTGAAGACTTTAGATGGCCCTGGTGGTCGATAAATAAGCAGTCCAGAAACCGTAAGATTGTAGTTAAGGGTGATTTTAAAGAGTGCGCTTTCGCACTCTGGGATATTCTCCTTAATGAGGCTGCAGGAATATAGCTCCCTATGGATTAATGCAATCCCTCCACCTCTATATCCGGTTCTGTTAAGTTGTTTCATAGTATAGCCTTGGGGGAGTGCAAGCCAAGATTCTGCAACGGAATCCTGCGTTAGCCAGGTCTCGGTCAGGAATAATCCGTCCGGAGACTCTTCTGTTAGTAGATCGAATATCTCGGCATGATGCTTTGTCAAAGACCGACAGTTCAGGCTAAAGAACCTGAACTTTGTAGAGTTGGAGAGAGGTATGTCCGTCCCATGTGGCCTAAATTGAAATAGACAATGTTTGCATTTGAAGGAGCCAACCGGTGAGGACCAGGCATACTTTATACAAGTGGCGCACTTAGTGTTATATGACAGAAGCTCGGCGCGTGAGTATTGGCGTATATCTTTGGCGGTCTGGGCAGTGTGTCTGGCGACGTCCAGGCACGGACGGGCGCAGACGGACTTGCCTTTGGCGCGCCCGCTGCGCGCGTCCGCTGCACGGCCTGCAAACCATACGTCTTAAATGCTGATTACCCCCGGAAGTGACGATGACAAGGGGAGGAGCTATGTCCCTCCACTCAAGCGGCCCGAAAAGACTGTGGTGGACCGGGGACCATCTAATCCCTAAAGTGCAGTGTGCGGTTGTTGACAGGTACAGAACAAATTAAAATTAGCAATTAATGTTTTCACAAGTTAAAAATTGCCCCAAACACAATTAGCACAGTTAAAATGGTCAAAGACTATCCTTCCGGCGCGCAGCTACTATCTCTGCGCGACCGGCAAACCATACGTCCTAAATGCCGATTACCCCCGGAAGTGACGATGACAAGGGGAGGAGCTATGTCCCTCCACTCAAGCGGCCCGAAAAGACCGTGGTGGACCGGGGACCATCAAATCCCTAAAGTGCAGTGTGCGGTTGTTGACAGGTACAGAACAAATTAAAATTAGCGATTAATGTTTTCACAAGTTAAAAATTGCCCCAAACACAATTAGCACAGTTAAAATGGTCAAAGACTATCCTTCCGGCGCGCAGCTACTATTTATTAGGGGGTTATAACAGAACCCAAACTCCCCCCCCCTTCCCCTTCCCCCCCCTCGAAGCTACGCTCCTGCAGATATTCAAGAACCATGTGTTAAATATGGATCTCCTGAAGGGTTGGGGGTCCCTCTGCGCTGCAAGTGCTCCAAGGCCGTGTGTTACGGCTCTGTCCGCACTACTTTCATTTTAAACAATCTATTTTTTACCAAGTAGTATATATTTTGCAACTTGTTGCATTGTTTTGAGTTCACTGAAGATGGCATGATGCAACAGGGTAGAAAAAAAAAGGCGGAGCGGGTTATCAAGATTTCAATAACTGAATTCCTTTTAACCATTGTTGCTTCCCAGAACAGCTAGTCATCAACGCTTTTTCTATCACTACTGTGTCTTTTCAATTGGATTCAACTCATTTAGCTGATACTGTTTTTCCAGTTAATTGAGCTGCACTCCATTATTAGCCCAAGCTGTTTTCTTACACAAGAATACAAAACAGCTCCTCCGTGGCGCGTTCTGCAAGCGCCTGACTAACGAGTCACAAGACAGCATTAAGCTGTACATTTCATTTTCATATAACAATAACTCTATTAGCATAATTTACTTGTGTTTGAAGGATTGCGCGCCTCAGAAAGTCAAAGAAATTTAATTATACACTTCTGCAAAGCAACCAGGCCAGCAAACCATTGCAGTCAAAGTGATAATCGGTTGTGATCTAACACAATAGCTAGTTTAATTCATTTTAATGTGGTGTCACAGTTCTTTTGTGTGTTCATCGTTCTGTCTTTAAATTTATTTATATATTTATTTATTTCCCAAATGGATTCTCTTTGCCTTTCAATATTTTGCCTGTAAAAGTAATTATTAAATAAGTCTCTTTCTATGCTGCGCAAAAATAATACTGTTGAATTGATTCCTATACAAACGTCAACCACTGCTCTCAATATCGTATATTTGTGTACTGAGGGGCCGATCCCGATTCGGGCCGGAAATCTCTCCGACCGAGCCGGACCCGGAGAGAATTCCGACCGAATCGGACCCTAGCAGTCCGACCGAACGAGTACGATGCGCACGCATGCTATCGGACTCGAGTCGGTCGGACTCCCATTGAAGTCAATGGGAGCCTGTCGTACAACGCGTACGCGGGCTCCCATTGACTCAATGGGTGCGAGGCGAACAAGGGCACCCCCTACAGCGGGTACGCGTCCATGCGCATCGCGGCGTACATGCACAGGTAGGGGGGACCCATGGGTCCCCCCTGTGTGTGACTCGCGCGCCTACGCGTACAGGGGGGTCCGACGTGGACCCCCAAAGTCCGGCTCCGACAGCTTTTTCGAGCCGAACGGCGCGAGTCGGTCGGAATGCTCGCGGCGCGCATCGTACTTACCCGGCCGGGAAACGTCTCCATAGCGCGGTGCGAGCCGTGTCCATGCAAGTCGGTCGGAGCGTGTTGAAGCCGCGTTCGAGTCGGTCGGCGATTTCGCGGGTGCTTGCATCGTACTCGCTCGGCCGGACCCGCGTACGATTCGGTCGGGAAACAGGGCTCCGAATCGGATCCGGTGAATCCGAATCCGATTCGGAGCACTACCGCCCGAGATCGGAATCGGCCCCTAAGTGTAGTAAAAAAAGGCACACTAAATTATCAATCATTAAAGATTTGTGTGCGTACCATTAATAAAATATCTATAGGTATAATCGGTTTCTCTAAGCCTGAGGTACTGCGAACCGAAGTAAGCTTTAGCCCCCTCTAACATCTTGCCTCTGTCTGCCTCCCCCTCTCCTTGCTCCATTCCATTGTGTGAGGGTGTGTAACTGCATGAGCTGTGGTTTTATTTGGAATGACTAACGCCTGCCATTTATCAGGATGAAATTAGTTAAGGAAACAGTTCTGCAACACATACTCGGGGTATGCACAACTGTTTAGAAAATTAAATAATAGCACATTAATAAAGTATGTATTCATGAGTAGTCAAATGTTTAATTAAAAAAAAGTTAAAACACTCTGTAAAACTGAAAGAAGTTGAAATTGTAGACTAAAAATTTAGCTTGATTCGTGAGAACAGCTCAAGCAGGGCGGACTGGCCATAGCGGGCATCGAGCGTTTTCCTGGGAGGCTGGAAGTGTGAGGGACAGTTTTTTTTTGTTACTGGGAGCCGGTTTTGCAGTGGTGCTTCAATATCGGCCCCCAGTACCAAGAGCAGCAGTGCTTCACACTTGCACCACCCGCCCCCCTGCCTAAGGGCTGGTCCTACAAAATGACCAGGGCTGCTTTGGGTTCCCAGTCCGGCCCTGAGCTCAAGTATAGCAAACAGAATCTAGTATGGACAATTGGTGGCCTCAGCTGAAGCACTAGCATGCACTTTCTACACTGGTGACAGCTTTCCCTCTATTGACATTTTTTAGCAGTATATTGGAGACTTTACCTGGACCTTTGTGGCAGGGTAAGTGCAACACAATTTTTGAAGCTTTCCAAAAACGTTATGTCCTGGGTTTTTTTCAAGCAAGGATTTGTATACTCTGGGGTGGCGTAGTGGGCAAAAGAACGATGGATTTAACCCAGATCTTTTGACTGGGGAGAATGTTTGCATTGTCAGCATTCTGGCCATTATTTGTTTGCTGTAACACTTTTCGCCCTAAGTGGGATGGGTATGCCCAGACGTGGGTCCCTTGCTCACTGTGCCACTGGATTCAAGCTTGCCCGGCTGAAAAAGGGTGACATACCCTGAAACCGGTCCCAGGATGCTTGTTTCTGGTCCAGGGAGGACCTGGCCTGGCAGTTCGGTCTGGACTGTTCCCATGGGGCACAGGGTCAAGACTGATTTGCATATGGCTGGGTCCAAACTGGGGTGGCGTAGTGGGCAAAAGAACGATGGATTTAACCCAGATCTTTTGACTGGGGGAGAATGTTTGCATTGTCAGCATTCCGTCCATCTTTTGTTTGCTGTAACACTTTTCGCCCTAAGTGGGATGGGTATGCCCAGGTGTGGGTTCCTTGCTCACGGTGCCACTGGATTCAAGCTAGCCTGGCTGAAGAAGGGTGACATACCCTGAAACCGGTCCCAGGATGCTTGTTTCCGGTCCAGGGAGGACCGGGCCTGGCAGTTCGGTCTGGACTGTTCCCATGGCACACAGGGTCAAGACAGATTTGCATATGGCTGGGTCCAAACTGGGGTGGCGTAGTGGGCAAAAGAACGATGGATTTAACCCAGATCTTTTGACTGGGGGAGAATGTTTGCATTGTCAGCATTCCGTCCATCATTTGTTTGCTGTAACACTTTTCGCCCTAAGTGGGATGGGTATGCCCAGACGTGGGTCCCTTGCTCACTGTGCCACTGGATTCAAGCTAGCCTGGCTGAAGAAGGGTGACATACCCTGAAACCGGTCCCAGGATGCTTGTTTCCGGTCCAGGGAGGACCTGGCCTGGCAGTTTGGTCTGGACTGTTCCCATGGGGCACAGGGTCAAGACTGATTTGCATATGGCTGGGTCCAAACTGGGGTGGCGTAGTGGGCAAAAGAACGATGGATTTAACCCAGATCTTTTGACTGGGGGAGAATGTTTGCATTGTCAGCATTCCGTCCATTATTTGTTTGCTGTAACAGCTTTCCCTCTATTGACATTTTTAGCAGTATATTGGAGACTTTACCTGGACCTTTGTGGCAGGGTAAGTGCAACACAATTTTTGAAGCTTTCCAAAAACATTATGTCCTGTTTTTTTTCCAAGCAAGGATTTGTATACTCTGTTTTTATAATCAGATCAAAAGTGGCAAAACTCCTGGCCCAAATGGGCTACCAGCTGAATTTTTTAAACGCATCAGCTAACACCTAAGCAATCCTCTCATGTGCATGTTTTGTGATGCTCGAGTGGGGGGGAAGAGGGGGGCTCCGTCCCAGAGAATCTCCACACTGTAAAATTGTCTTGAATCACAAAGGAGGGAAACTGGTAGAAGAATGAACCTGTTATAGGCCCAATTTTTCTACTGAATACAGAGACAAAATTTCTGGCAAAGATACTAGCAACCCACCTCTAGGATGTGATGGACAAAATTATAGATTCTGGCCAGATGGGATTCATGCCTCATAGGTCAACGCGCCTCAATCTGCATCAGCTGTATAGAGTCCTGCATAAATCCTCTGACATAAGAGAATGTGCAGTGATACTCTCCCTGGGTGCTGAAAAGGCCTTTGATTTGCTCGATTGGCCTTACTTGATGGTGATCTTATGTAAGATGGGATTTGGACTTGAATTGATGTCATGGGTCCAATTATTGTACAAAGATCCCATTGCCAGATTCAGGGTAAATGGGGCAGTATTACAAACCTTCCAGCTAGGTCGATGGATGAGCCAAGGATGTCCTTTGTCCCCTTTGTTATTTGCCCTGGCGATCGAATCATTGGCCTGCTGAATCCGATGTGATGCACAGATACAGGGATTGAGATGGGATCTGGACTGGGAAGATGTTATATCATCTTTGCGGATGATATTCTCTTCTATCTGGCGGACCCCATGGAATCCATTCAAAGAATATTAGATATCCTGAATGTCTTTGGAAAATACTCAGGGAGCAAGTTAACTGAAAAAAATTGGTGGGGTTTCCTCTCACAGATTGGAGGCCACTTGAGGACTGGCAGTGGACATGTATCATATTTCAATACCTTGTCATCCATGTCACCACCAATGCCATTGAATTCATGTGCCCAAAACTGGGTGGAATCCTTGACACATATTGGCTAGATGTCGAGGACTGGAGAAAGCTTCCACTCTCTGTGTTTAGAAGGGCAGCCCTACACAAAACTATCACTCTCCCAAAGATTCTGTACGTGTTGCAGAACACCCATATGAAATACCCGATAGCTTCTTTGCCGGGGTGGATGCAGTCACCAGAACGCTTCTGTGGGATGGGGCTTGCCTACGATAGCTTACAAGACACTTACACCCACTCCATACGTGGGGGGTATTGCCCCACTGGATTTGTGGCTGTATTACTGGGTGTCCTAGCTGATAGTTGTGAACAATTGGGCATTCGTCTTGCAACAAGAACCATCGGTGAAAGCGGACAGGAGAATGCCCAAGCTGGGGGGATAACTGAGGGCACTGCACAATGTTCGCACCACGGTGTGACAAACTCCCATACAAGCACTGTGGTAAAGATTTGCCACAAAGCGACTAAAGCAATGGGCTATTGGAGCAAAATTACATTGCAGACGCCCCTGTGGGGATCCCTTGCCCTCCATGAAGTACATGGCCTGATGGGCTTTCATGGGTGGGATTGAATTGGCATATGTAAACTGGGAGACATATGGTGCCACAAGGGCCTCCTATCATTCACATACCTGCAGCACCAATATGATCTAGCGGACTGCCAATATTTTGAATACTTTCAATTGAAACATGTGTTGGCCAAGTGATAACCGATGGCAGAAGAGTCCCTGCTCGAATGCATGGTCCTGGTGACCGTCCTACACAATCACAAAATATCACAGGTTTACCGAACACTCCTAAATGATTGTTGGTTTCCACTTGTGCAGCTCAGGGAACGATGGGAGAAAGATCTGGGGTTCCTGGATGACACAGACTGGGTAGATGCCTCTACTCTAAATATCAGAGGAAGGTGGCCATTAGGTCAGGATTATGCCTAGTGCAACTTAAGATATTCCACTGGGCGTACTATACAAGACCAGACTGGTACAAACGGGTAAACAAAGAGTGATAGATGCCTGTGGGGATGTAACCTGCCAGGAATACTGCTGCATACCCTGTGGACATGCCCATGTATCACTACATTCTGGGACACAATACAACACACGCTGCGAGCCATCACACACATGCAGATTAACATAGATGCACATGTGGTATTATTGGGAGTCTGGGGCGAGCAAACAAATGCAAAAGACCTACTACTGTTCTGCAATACTGCCTTAATGGTCACAAAAAGAGTTCATTGTAGAACTGTGAGGATCTGTGGTATTACCATCTGTGATGAAATGGTTCTGAAATTGGGATTTGCGCATGTGTGCGGAAGAGGCCTGCAGTTGCCCTGGGAGCTGCCAAGGTATAGGGTCTGTGGAAAGAAGCCCGGGAGGCTATATATATAGTATTGAATGAGGGACTGTCTTATACCGTCTCCATCAATAGGTACGGGACTGAACCATTGGTCTTCCAACTCCAATTATAATATCCTAGCTAATATGCTCTCTACAGTAGCTTTGCTGACCTGCCACTGTGAGTTTTCTTGTTGCGCAAAATGTAATAAAAAGTTAAAACAAATACAATGTGGAAAATGGTGTACTTGGCCTAGTTTGCAGAGCCATAGTAAGATGGACCCCAGGATTTCAGGGCAAATAACTTCAACCACTACAGTCAGGGGCAGTAGCCCCTGTCTTCCCTTTAGCAAACAGGGTCTGACAGTTTATAACTGCCTCCATGTTCTGAAAAAGGTGACTAACTGCCATTAGGGGGACCAGATGACCAGTGATGGCAAGGGGAGGAATTGTAAATGCGAGATTATTTACTGCTCATAAAATGATTAGAAGTCTCTGTCTTTTATAGAAAAATATTCATTTTATTGGGAAAAATGTAATAACGTTTTTTAATCCCTAGAAATTAACCTGCTGAATGAGTCTACAAGGGGCCCTGCTGACAGTGACAGGGTAACCAAGAAATCGCCATAACTGACTGCAATTGTCTTCGTCCGTTAATCCTTGTGAGTGAGCCATGCTCAGATACCTTGGGCATATACAGTGATCAGTGGGAGAAGACAGTGCTTATATTGTGAAAGAATTAGAGGTGGTACCAAAGGTTTTGCTCAGAAGTCCACAACAAGCTCTCTAGAATGTCAGGGTGCCAAATTCCAAGGCAGTAAAGTCTTGAATCCACCTCACTCACACATTTCTAATCTATCACCAGACACTCCCTTCCCCTCTATCTCACTCTTCCAGGTTCCTCAATCAATCAATTAATCAATCAATCAGACTTGTATAGAGCGAACTAATCACCTGTGAGGGTGTCCAGGTGCTGAGGATTTTGCTGCGGAGGCTCAGTTGAACAGCCAGGTCTTGAGTCCTTTTCTGAATTCCAGCAGAGTGGGTGAGGTCCGGAGGTGAAGAGGGAGGTCGTTCCAGGACCTGGCTGCAAGGTAGATGGAATGACCTCCGCTGTGGCTTTGACGTATGAGCGAGTTGAAGGGAGGTGGAGCGCAGGTGTCTGGAGGGTTGGTGGAAATTCAGGCAGTGGTTGATATATGCTGGTCCTTGGTTGGCAGAGCCTTATAAGTGTGTATCAACATCTTGAAGTGACATCTCTTCTGAATGGAGAGCCATTAGAGTTTTCTGAGGTGGGGGTGTGTTGGGTCTGCTTGGGTGGGTCAAGGATGAGTCTGGACGCAGAATTCTGCATGACTTGGGTGCTGGTTTGCCTGGTGTTGATTGGGAGCCATTTGAAGATTTTGCGGAACATGCGAAGAGTGAGGAAGTAGGCAGAGGAAACAGCACTGATCTGGTTTTTCATGGTGAGCATGCTGTCCAGGAGGATGCTGAGGTTGCAGGCATGGTCTGTCGGCGTTGGTGAGGGTCCTAGTTCAGAAGGCCACCAGGAGTCGACAATGGGGAGGTGCTGCCCTCGAAGATCAGTGCTTCTATTTTGCCTATGTTGAGTTTCAGGCAGTTGTCTTTCATCTAGTTGGTGGTGCTTGTCAATGACCTATGGAAGTTGTCCCTCGTAGTGGGCGGCTCATCTGATAACAAGAGGGTGATCTGGATGTCGTTGGCGTAGGAAATATGTTCAGTCAATGGGTTCTGATGATGTTGGCCAGGGTGGTCATGTATGTGTTGAACAGGGTGAAACTGAGGGATGAGCCTTGAGGAATGCCGGAGACGATGCTCTTGTGTTCAGAGGTGAAGGGAGGAAGGAGGGTTCTCTGAGTTCTTCTGGTGAGGAAGGAGGAGATCCATCTAAGGATGTCTCCTTGAATTCCGATGTGGTGGAGCCTCTTGATAAGGGTGTGGTGGGATAAAGTGTTGAATGATGCTGAGAGGTCGAGGAGGATCAGGGCTGCCGTTTTTCCTCAGTCCAGGAGGGCTCTGATGTCATCGGTGGCAGCGATCAGGGTGGTTTCGGTGCTGTGGTTGGTATGGAATTCAAATTGGGAGATGTCCAGAAGATTGTTCCCCAGGTGTTCCGTGAGTTGGTGGTTGATGACTTTTTCAAGGACCTTAGCAGGAAAGGGGAGCAGAGAGATGGGACGAAAGTTCTTGAGTTTGCTAGGGACAGTGGACATTTTCTTTAGAAGGGGTTTGACTTCAGCGTGTTTCCATTCATCCAGGAAGGTGGCCGTGGCGATAGATGCATTGAGAATGGTAGCAAGTTTGTTACTGATCGACTTGTTTCCCAGGTTGAAAATGTGTTCGGTATAGGGGTCCATAGGAGCTTCTGAGCGGAGCAGTTCATGATAGCAGTGGAGCTTTGATTGGTGAGCTGGTCCCAGGTAGTTAGCAGGTGGTCGGGGTTTGCATCTGTTGGAGCAATGAGGCCGAGGCTGTCAGTGATGGTGAGTTGAGGCTCAAAGGTTTTGAAAATGTTGGAGATCTTTTCATGGAAGAAGTGCACCAGGGTGTTGCAGAGTTCCTGGGAGGGGCTGACGAGGTTTTCAGAGGCTGAGGGGTTGGAGAACTTTTTGACGATATTGAATAGTTCTTTACTGTGGTTGAAACTGGCCTCAATGCAGATGGCAAGGGCATTCCATTTTGTCCCTTTCAGGAGTTGGTAGTATTGGTTGAGTGATGTTTTGAAGGAGGTCCGGTCCGTGGTGTCCTTGCTGGTGCGCCACCTTCTTTCAAGTAGCTTGCAGTTGAGTTTTGTAGCTCTTAATTCTGTGGTGTACCAGCTGGCCTGTTTGGAGGGTTTCTTAGATTTTGCAGGCTTGATGGGGCGAATGTCGGTGCATTCGGGGATCCAGGCAGAGAAGTTCTGAAAGCCTATTCTAGGTTGGTCGCTCCAGCTTCGGTGAGGGATGCGGCGGGGTCTGACAGGCTGAAAAGAGAGCCTGGGTGCCGACACCGGTGGCACCCACTCCATTTCCCTGACACTCTATGCCTATGGCCTACTGGTGGCCATTCATCTGTGGGTGATCACTGGTCCTCATGCCGTGATGAAATTGCCTGTAAGTTATGGGGTGGCAATGAAACATATCAGCCCTTCACATTAAAATGGTCTAAACATGATTGGTTGCTTTTAATCATGAGTGTGGGCAGGAAAATAAAGACCAGGGTAAATGCCACACAACTCATTTTTAACCTTTTTGTGAGGCAGAAACTTCTCCTTCCTTTATGAGGACCTTGGGAGTTTATGATTTGTGTGATACCTGATAGAGATACACAGACACACACATATAACACATTTTCTTTTATTTAGTCTGGGTGTTGGTTCCTCCAGTTCTACAGGAAAGCTGCCAATGATGAGAATACAAGCATATTGGTAAGTAACAGCCAATTAGCTCTTGGTGGTCGCTTACTTGAGGCACATCCGATATACATTTTTTTTTTTTTTCACACAATCAGAAGTGGATTGATGTGAATGTTCCCGGTCACAAGACCTGGTTAAAGCATCACACACAGACATAGGGGTTGTCTCTAGATGGGCACTAGGACAGGACTCTCACTGAACATTAGTCCATTGTGATTAAGAGATACTCCATAAATAGAGTGTGTTTGATCTATCAAGGGCTTTGCTGAAATGGGCTTAGGGGTCTAGCGGTGTTGCCAGGGGGACCTGTGATGGTGAAGTGGACGATGGCGTGGTCTGTCCAGGTGAGTTCGGTGACATGGCTGTACTTAACTCTGTCGCTGGCCGTGAAAATGGGCTCGAGTATGTGTCCTGCGATGTGCGTTGGGTTGGTGACTAGTTGTGTGAGGCCAAAGTTGTTCATGTCTTCAAGGAGGTTGGCAGTGTTGGTGTTGTCAGAGTGATTGAGGTGGAAGCTGAGGTCTCCGAGGAAAATGTAGTGCTTGGAGTTGGAGCAGTTTAATTTGGCTCCTTCCTTACATGTTACTTCTTCGCGTTGTTTTATATAGCGTAGCATTTCTTTTATTTTGTGTGTTCTAACTTTAAATAAACAAGGGGAGATTTTGAATGTATTACTGGAATGCTCTATTGATAACCCTTAATAGAATCATTTATTGAGTGCATATTAACGTTGAAGATTTTATTAGAAATGTAGCTCTTACTCACAATTATATGAATCATTTAAATGTAACACTCAATTTTATGTAACCATGATTTATTCTGCTTAATATTTCATACATATATTAATTTTGAATGTGTCTGCACATATATTCAAATGTCAAAGTGCACTCTAACTGCTTTGTTAACTTAGCATAACCAAAGGCCCTAAGCTTCCGAACATCAATGTTTAAATTTCACATGAGAATTGCTTTGTTTGAATGTTCTGTCCTCTGTGGGTGCAGATACAAGGCTTCGTTAGTTAGAGCAAGGCATTGTTTGTTTGTAGCGATAGTAAGGTACGGGAGGAATTTCTTGGCAAGAAGAAGACGCGTTAATGAGGTGGGAGACGAATTCTCATGGCGGAGAGGGACGCGCTCAAGGACAATCAAATGTGATTCATCAAGAGGGTGGGAGAAGAGCTGGATGTTTCGAATTTCTACCTAGGACGATACTGAAATGTACTGAAAAGTGACAATGTTGGTTACCTTGAATACGTTGTGTGTTAATAGATGTTGTATTGTTAGTTAGAGAGCAGAGCCCTTTCGAATTTCACGAGGTACAGACCTCTGATGTGATTCCTTTCATTGTGTAACTTTGTGCTATACTTTGCAGACTTGGAGTACTTTTACGAAAGACTCCCTCATGCGGACACCTGTTCCTTGCTTCCCATAGATTACTAGGATTTCCCGAAGTTAGTGTAGAGTAGGATAATTCAGATTTCATCAGAAAAACTAATGACCAGGCAGTAAGATTGAATTCTGCAAATAAACCTCCAGATTCTTTTCCTCGTTTTTGTATTATAGCCACCAAGTTTTTGGTGAGTTTCTTATTATTTAGACTGAATTTTATTAGGCGGTTCTGATTCTTTCTTGTGATACCAGGGGCCAGATGTACGACGCACCTATTACCAACTCGCAAAATAGAATTTGCGAGTCACTATTAGGAAGGGGTGTGTATGGGGCATCCCTTCCTATTATCGAGTCGCACTGGTATGTATGAATGTCCCAGTCGCAAAACATTCGCACATTACCAACGATTTCAAATTGGTAGTAAGCCATTAACAAATGGTAAGTGGCCCTCAAGGGACACCTTCCCCTTTGTGAATGGGGGCGCCAACATTTTTTCAGAGCAGACAGTGGTCCCACCGACCACTGCCCACTCTAAACGTATGAAAAGAAAACTTTTCATTTTCATTTCTGAAATGCATCCCATTTTCCTTTAAGGAAAACGGGCTGCATTCAAAAAAAGAACTGCTTTATTTAAAAAGCAGTCATGGATATGGTGGCCTGCTGACCCCAGCAGGCCACCTTCTTTATGAGTGCCGGCCATTCCCAATGGGTCGCAAATTGCGGCCAGTCTCATGAATATTAATGAGGTAGGTCCCTTGCACCCCATTTGGGAATCGCAAACAGCATCTGAAACACTGTTGTACATCAAGTTTTACTACTTGCAGATTGCGAGTCACTAAAAATCGCAATTTGCGAGTCGCAAACCCTGATGGTCGTACATGTGGCCCTATATTTCTATAATATGCTTCTGAGACTCATTTATATCAGTTTGTTTTTGAGTCTGTAATAAAACCCTTTAACTTTCTTTAGTAGTCTTGCCTTATTGTGTGACTAATTGTTTTCACTGTTATTGGATTTTGCGACTTATGTTCACTCCCTCTTAACTCTCATGCAACTAATAAAGGTCCACCAACCAAGGAAGGGAAAGCTGTCCCAGGAATAGAGCGTTCTCAGATGGTTGCATGGCGAGAATGGTTCGTTCTTGATGTAGAGGGAGGTAGAGAAGTTACCTTAGACTAGTAAACCCAAGCCCCGGCTCCTAGAGTCTATGCTTTGGACTGGAGGATCAGCAGAGTTCCAGAGGTTCGGAGGAGAGGGGTGGTAGCAGCGGAGGAGTGAGTATTAATAGAGTTGTGTGTTGCAGTGGTTTATACTTATCTTGTGCGTTGTATGAAAATGATCTGATGTTTAGCAAAGTGTTTGAGTGTCATGCGAGTGTTGTGTTAAGTTGAAGTTGTTATCGGGTCCAACGTGACCTAAGATTCCAGAATAACATTAAAAGTGTAGAAGACATTGTATTGTAATTTGTCTGCTAGGGTTTTGTGGGGTTTGTTGTGAGACGTTGTAAACAGCCCAACTGAGATAGGGACTTTGTTTCTATGTGTGAAAGTGAGAGATGATCAGTGCTGTTAACCTTTTGCACAGAGGGGAATTTTGCTGATCAGGGTGATTCCCCACAGGTCAAGGTCTCATTTAGAATGTGTGTTCAAATAGAAATATTTTTGGGGGTGATTGCATTCTGTTGATTTCTTTAGTAAAGCAGATAATTGTTGCTGATTGTTGTTTGTATTACAGGTGTTTGTGTGTGTTGGTGAAGAGAGCGTGTTTGTGGAAATTGTAAAGGAGGGTGAGCCACTGCGAGAAGCAAGATTGGCGTCACAGTGTGTCGCGCTGAGATTGGTAGGTTGGTGTAAAGCTGTGCTGGTATTGGGTGATCACATCATCGAGTGCCGCGCTGGTATTGGTTAGTGGTTTGGTACGAGAGTTTTGGAAGAAAAACACTGTTTTAGATTGCAAATATTCGGATCTTTATTGCTGGCAAACCTGTTGGTGAAATTAAATGCTTTCGAATATTATGTGAGTTGGTGATGGAAGATGTGACGATACCTGTTAGAGAGGGAGAAGAGGCACTACCTTAGGATATGGCAGGTCATTACATGGAAACAGTGCTTAATTTGTAAAAAAAATAAGTGCCGGGGCTCCCGCTGGGAGGCCACTGCAGCTTGCACCACACATTGCCCCTGCCAGCTGCCAATGACAGTACAAACACAGCTACTGACCATCACACTCTTACAAGTGTGACAATGTATACTATTCCAGGCCCCCAAAGCTATAAGAATGGCTTGGGAGGCAGGTATTAGTCCCAGTCATTTCAAACTGTCTTCTGGCAGAGTGATCAGGCGCATCTTTCCGGTGAATTGGAACGGAAGCAACCACTGAAGGCTGAGCTGGCGGCTCGATGTAACAACTTAGGGGCCGATTCACAGAACTAATCTGAGACAAAATCCTAAACTTACTACTTTTGGTATTCACAGAAGGCATTTAGTAGTAGTAAAGTTAGGACTACTAACTTTACTACTACTAAATGCCTTCTGTGAATACCAAAAGTAGTAAGTTTAGGATTTTGTCTCAAGTTAGTAGTAGTAAAGTTAGTAGTCCTAACTTTACTATTACTAAATGCCTTCTGTGAATACCAAAAGTAGTAAGTTTAGGATTTTGTCTCAGATTAGTTCTGTGAATCGGCCCCTGTGCCTCTAAGGCCTATACTCACAGGGAAGGCTGAGAGTAGTCACCCCCTCCCCCCTTCTTCCTCATAAACAGCCGGGTTTGCTGCATGCTCCTCCGGCACAGAATGCTGAGCTGTACCACAAACAGCACTATTTCTTCTTCCTGTGGAGCCATAATAAATCCATGTTTTATCTCAGCCAGGAGAACTTTCACCTTGAGAAGCTCACTGCGAAATGACAGCAGCAACAATAAATTATATATTTATATGCCGAACATTATGATTAGTCCCGCTTCAAGGCGCTAATAACAGAAGGAAGGATGAACAGCTGAGTGCATCTGTTGGAATCCAACCCTGTGATCTTCCGGTTACACTAAGCCAGCAACAATGGGTGCATTAATCAACTGAGCTAACTTCTACACTCATTACTGTGGCATCGCTTCCATTCGCACACACGCTACCCACATAGATATTGTGCCTCGTATTTTTCTCTTTGTACCCCTCTAGCATCCGCAGGGCAGACATGGTTTTAGCATCACTGTTGGATTTCTGTTCAGATTACTCCACTCACAGGACTTAATTTGTGCTGATGGTTGTTAGCATAATCAGCCATTTGAATGCTTTGTTTATAACACTGAACACTGGCACACAGCTGATTACAGAAAAAACAAGTTTACCTGAACGTGCAACTCGAGGCAATTTTTCATCTAGTGACACGTTCAGATAGTCTTGCCTTTCTGCCATCAGCTGTGTACTGGGGTTCAGTGTTATATTTGTCTACAATGCATTCAAATTGCTTATTATGCAAAATAACGTTTTATCGTGTGGGGCCCACGGCTGCAGTTCTTCCGCCACTGCTGCTGGCTTTTAACTTAAAAAAATGTTTTGCTGCAAAGGTTAAAAGCTAGCAGCAGTACAGGAAGAGCTGCAGCCATGGGCCCCACACTATAAAACGTTATTTAGCATGATCGTACATTTCAAAGCTTAAATTGTAGACAAATATAACGCTGGTCAAAGGCATTACTTACCTGGACTCCGGGACAGCCTTTTTAGTTTTAATTAATCTGAGGGAGGAGGCCTGCTGCACGACACGCTGATTGCTTCTGTCCTGTGATAATGATTAATGCTGCAGCTGTGCAGAGTGCTGGGCGGACCGCGGGTGAAAACAACTCCTCATTGGTCCGATTCGGGGCACAAACTTCATGATTCGCCAAGGAGGGACGGGCCCGGCTAATATTATATTTTGCAATCGTTTATTGGTAGTGCATTACGCTAGCACGCTACCAATGAATGACTGCAAAATGGAAATGGGGTTTGACGGTGTTGGTGACCTTCGCCGAGACCCACCCCAGGCAGTTTCAGTTTCTGGCGGTAATGTGATGTGTGTGGCTCACATTTATACAGGCGCCAGAGCCGCTGCCTCCAATTTGAAATACTTTACGCGTGCATGATTCCATTGATGTGTGATATCAGTTCTTCACGGGTGATGGGTAGGGACTGGAATGGTGGCACCTACTCTGAGAATGCGCAGCCAATTATTGCTCATATTGCATGTGGGCTCAACTAGAGTGTAGACCCGGCCCTGAGAAATAAGTGCCGGTGCTAAGCACCGGCACAAATTAAGCACTGCATGGAAATAAAAGTAGGGCTTCACACATGTATTTGGCTTAATCAATGGCACAAGATCATAGAGAGAAATCTGGTGCACTGGCGTTTCCACACTGTGGTACATTTAATATAAGAATCATCGAAAACTTGAAAAGAATTTAATACGAAATGAAACTGTTATCTAGACCTGCACAGTTTGAAGCACTCAATGCCTGGGAGCGAGCTGCGCATGCCAGAGAAAGGAAGAAATATCAGGTTAAAGCTAGAAAGGCAGTGCGGACATATTTGGATGCTGGATGGGATGCGGAAAAGAAAAGGTGGGGAACAGACATGAAAGAAGGAGCAAAGCTGTACTCTGTATTGACCTGTGAAGAAAGTGGGAGAGAGAGAAAGAAGGAGAAGAGAGACAAGTCCTAAGGAGAAAGGATAGTGATAGTGACACGAGTGATAGTCTTTTCGATGTGTTATTGTCAGATCATGCACCTCCTTACAATGAGCCTCACATGATGAATAAGAAATGTATTTATGTGAGTGGTCAGGCGGGAGTGGCTACCACCCCAGTAAATGTGAATTCCAATGCGATGGGGATTACTCCTTTGAACATGAATCAAAATATGATAGGAGAGAGCTTAGGGATGTGTGCGCCTAGCGCCTCCTCAGCTCTCACCGCTCTAGATGCTCTTACTGTTCTGGTTACTATCGGCCCTGTGGTTTCAATCTACAATTCAAATTCCACAGGGAATGTGAGACATGATTTGGCTCTTCCGACTTAACCACAGGTTTCAGGGAATACGCCTACCAGTGTAGATGCTTAGGTCCTATGAGTCTGAGTTCCCCTTGTGGGGCGAGTGCAGACCCCTCGATAAATCAGACTGGATTTCGACCTATGAGGACATTCCAGGAATTACCAGAGATTGATACGATTATGTGGGACCACCTCTGAATGCAAATAGGAGTGTGCCTAGAGAGGGGGGAATGTCTCAAGCTCCTGGGAGGTGGTCAAATTTGAATGTCCAAGAATTGGATGAATGGCTGAAAACGTTTAATGACAGGTCAAATGGAAGTGGGAGTACCGAATTGAGTCAGGGAACAATCAGGTCAACCCTCAAGATAAATTTGGTGGATGTACTTAAATTGAAACTGGAGCTGAATGACATGATAAGTGGAAGTCTTGAATTAGCTCAAATAGATGTCTTACAGCCACATTAACTTTTATTTACAAGCAAGGATTTTACCAGACGAGAAAGACAAGCTCATGATAAACTCGTTAACTTAGCAAAAAAGTATGAGTTAGACCTAGAGCGGACAAAGGCTTTACAAAAGAGTCAACGACTTTCGTTCTCACATCAGGACATAGAGAATATGAGAGTACCAGGGTTGAAAATGCAAATTTGGGAGTTGATTCAGAGTATTCGAATCTGGGGTGCATTGGATAAGTGAGAGGATAAGTAGTCAAGGAAGACGGGTCCCAAAAGTTCTATGTCGGAACCGCCTCCTTCAGGAGAAAGGGAAGCGAGTACCATAAGTTTCCCCTTGTGGGAAGTACCTAGCAGAGGTTATGTTCATGTGCCTTGGAGTAGAAGTATGTAGTAACCACGCTGACCCAGTGAGTGAGAAGCTGGTTATTTATTGGCTACACGGAGAGCAGAGCAAAGATGACCAGCTCTGCCAACAGCTCTCAGAGGATTCAATCTCTACATTCTGTTGCCAAGACATATACATTCTAAAGGCAAATACATCATAAGACATGTTTAAAGAAACAGTACATGAGATGCATCACAACATATCTTCTCCTCCTCCAAACGAAAACAAAACAAAAAAAACAAAACAAAAACAACTAAGGCAAAGAAAACTTACAACCTGTATCTAGAAGGTCTAACAATGTTTCTAGAGCTTTTCCTGTAACATGCTCGGAACCACAGGGAAGAACCTCCGCTGAACCTGAAATGGCATTTTTCGTTTGAACCTTGACCACCCTATTAAGGTTCCACCAATGACCACCATCAACTTTTACAGCATTACCAAGAATCTTCCAAACTTTGACTGGTTCACTGAATTTGCTGTTCCCTTTCTTAGAATGAACAGCTGTTTTGATCTTAATCATGTCTCCCACATTAAGTGCAACTAGTTTAGCACCTTTCCGTGAGTCAAAATATTGCTTCTGTTTCGCTTGAGAAACTAACATGTTTTCACTCGCCAAGGACATGAGCTGAACAACATCAGATTCAGACCTAACCCACTTGCTCATCCAGGCAGGTCTAAAACTGGTGTTAGGCTTACGTCCCCGCAGAAGCTCAAAAGGCGAAATCTTAGTAGAAGAGTGTGGCGTAGTTCTATAGAACCACACCATTGTGTTAAGAGCCTTGCAGATATCATGACCACCAGCTCTAGCCCACTTAATACACTCCCCACCACCCGATTCATGCGCTCAACCAAACCATTGGTTTGCGGGTGGTAAAGGGAGCTCTTATGGTGTTTGACACCAGACTCAACAAGAAAAGCTTCAAATTCCGTGCTGACAAACTGTTTTCCGTTGTCTGAGACGAGCGTCTCAGGAACACCCTCTCTCATCCACACATCTTTGAGAAACTCCACAACAGTTTTTGTGTTAGCCTCTTTCACCATCTTCACTTCTGGCCATTTCGATGTATAATCCATGAGAACCAAGATGAACCGACAACCCCCAGGAAGAACTTCGTACGGCCCCATGACATCAATGCCTAGTTTCATCCAAGGACCATTTGGACACTCAATAGGGATCAAAGGGGGAACAGACACTTTCAAGCTTTTGTCAGCCGCACCACAGACACAACAATTAGCAACCACCAGATCAATCTCGGCGTCCATACTTGGCCACCAATATGTTTCCCGGATGCGCCGTTTGGTGAGAGTACAGCCGAGATGCCCTTCGTGAGCCCTTTCCATGATAGTTTTTCGGAAAACATTAGGAGGTACAAACTTGTCCCCCCTCAGCAATAAACCATCTTCTATGGATAACTCATCCTCAACCTTCCAGAAAGGTTGGAGAGAGGTAGCAAGAGCCTTTTCCCTTGGCCACCCATTTCTGACATAAGTAAAAACTTCACGAATCACACAGTCAGATTCCAATGCCTGGACCCAATCAGCCTCCGAACCGAGATCAAGGTCAGGAAGGTCTAACACAGCAACCAAGCAGTCATCACAGTCCTCATTAGAAAAATCATCTAGATTGACTTCATCATGTTCATTCACCTTGATGGGGAAGCGTGAAAGGAAATCTGCCCGACCATTTTTTCCACCAGAAATGTGTTCCACTCTGAACTGATACTGTAAGAGTTTCGTCACCATACGCATAATTCTCGGGGAACAGCACTTACTCACACTCCCCCCAAAATGTTTACGAGTGGCTTATGATCCGTTAGGAGTAAAAACCACTTCCCCCAGATGTAAGGTCGAAACTTTTCTATCGCCCACGAACAGGCCAACAACTCCTTTTCAATGACCGAGTATTGGAGCTCAGGAGTTCTTAACACTCTAGATGCGAAACATACCGTATTCTCACAATTCTTGTCCCATTGGGTTAAGGTAGCACCAATACCTGCTTGACTTGCGTCCACAGTGACACAACAAGATAAACTAGGGTCAAAAGGTTTTAAAATGGGTCCATTTTTCAAAGCTGACTTAACCAACCCAAAAGCAACAGCACACTCCTCTCCCCACTCAAACTTGACACCCTTCTTAAGTAGATTACTAATGGGACGTGCTATGGACGCAAAATTGGGAATGAACTGTGAGTAGTACTCACATAATCCCAAAAGTGACTTGACCCCAGCTTTGTCCACTGGTTCAGGGGCATCCAAAATGGCCTGCAGTAAACCTGGTCGAGGACTGACACCATCATGAGATATAACATGTTCCAAGTATTCAACTTTTGAACACAGAAATTTGCATTTCTCTTCCTTTAACACTACACCACGTTTTTTGAACAAAGTTAATACCTTCTCTAGGACATTATCATGAGATGCAATATCATTTCCAAAAATGAGCACATCATCTTGAAATACCAGGACGCCATCCACACCTTTGAGTATATTGCTCATTATCCTCTGGAAAACCGACGCTGCTGAGGCAAGGCCAAATGGCATGCGACAGTAGCGAAAAGTTCCCAGAGGTGACACAAATGCAGTCAGATGACGTGATTCTGGGTCCAATTCCACCTGATGGTATGCACTGGCTAGGTCTAGTTTGGTGAAATAACGTGCTCCCTTGGTGAATGAAAATAAGTCGTTGATTTTTGGTAAGGGATGAGAGTCTACCCATATTTCTTTATTTAGTGATCTCAAGTCCACACAGACCCGAAGATCACCTCCCTTTTCCTTGCCACAACCAAGGGAGAAAGCCACAACGAGGAGTCGGTTGGTTCGATGATCCCTCTAGCACACAACTCCTTTAATTCTTTTTCTAGGTCCTCCCTCACACTAAATGGTACCCCTCTAAGTTTGTGCTTAGTGGGAATGGCTCCATTTTTAACAATTATTTTATGTCTAAACCCTTTGATTTTTCCCAGGTTCTTGCTAAAGACATCCGGAAATTTGTTTTTCCAGGAACTGCTAGCATCTTCACAGTTTACTACTAATACCTGCTCCTTGGTTCCAGGTCTCAGAATCATCCCAAAAAGCCCCTGATGGAACCAACCCAATATGTTGAGGCCTTTCACCGCAACATATATCTTTCCTTTTATCCTCCTGCCTTTAAATACCAACTCTTCTTCAAAAAATCCCATTAAATCTATCTTCCGTCCCTCGTACGAAACAGGAGAGCGGTCAGGAGGGAAAGGGCTTGAGAACCATTCCACGTCTCGTTGAACAATTCTTGAGTAATCATAGTGATTTTTGCCCCTGAATCTACTAACAACTTCACCTTGCGATTCCCAATCTCGATGTCCACAATAGGATCAATGCATGACGAAGGGTCACCCTCCACAACACCTTGATCATACTGACTTTTATAAGAGTTGCCCTCATCCGAATAACTGACAACAGAGATAACTTCAGGATCAGATTCACAGTCGGATTCAACAGTGCAGACTGTAGGTTTCTTGAAATTCCTATTTTTGGGTAGACTCCCATCCCATCCTCGTCGCCATAAATTTGTAGTAACCACGCTGACCCAGTGAGTGAGAAGCTGGTTATTTATTGGCTACACGGACAGCAGAGCAAAGATGACCAGCTCTGCCAACAGCTCTCAGAGGATTCAATCTCTACATTCTGTTGCCAAGACATATACATTCTAAAGGCAAATACATCATAAGACATGTTTAAAGAAACAGTACATGAGATGCATCACAACAAAGTAATCGTGCATCATTCACAAATGACTTTCCACGATTGAGAGAGAAGCCTGTGGAATGGTACAAACAAGTTGATCGATTTGGGAATATTTCAAAGGTGTGGTTTGAATACTTTGTTTGACATTGTTATTCCAATTGATTTGTGGTCTGCATGCAAAATAGCTACAGATTGGCCTGAAAGAGATGCATTGACACATGGCCCATCAGCTATTGTAATGAAAAATTATGATCAGGTGATGACTTGGCAGAAAGCTAAGGTGCCGCCACAGGATATTGATTGGGTTAAGATTGACAGGATGACCCAGGAACCTGAAGAGATGGTTCATGCCTTTTGTGAGAGATTGTTACAGGCTTTTAAGCAGCATAGTGGAATGGACACGTTGGAACTTAAGGACATGGGACAATTTGTGTTCAGATTTGTGACAGGTTTGAGATCCGAAATTAGTCTGATGATTCAACAGCATTTAATGTGTTAGCAGAATAGCTTGGTTGATGAGATTCTACATTATGCTAAGTACTGCCATGACGAGATTGAGATGAAACAGAAGAGGCTTAAGGAAAAGCTAATGATTGTGCAGATGAAGGCCGCTCAGAGGGATAATGAGAATCAGCCCTTTATGGGAAATGTGGCCCCTATACAGGGTGTTTTTCAGCAGGGAGCCCCTGTGATGCAAGGTGGTGGAGGCTTCCGGTCGCAGGGTAGAGGTCAGGGTATTCCAACTGATCCGAGTACTGGGACTGATGCGGCCACCTTGAAAAAGGAAAATCCACATCATTACTGTGATAGGTTGGGGCATTGGAAACAAGAGTATCGTCTTAATCCAGCTATTCAAGGACAAATTTAGGGGCTGCTCAGCCTCAGAATAGTAACCATATGCGGTCACAAAATGGACCTATACCAAGACCTCAAAATTTTAATGCGTCCCAAGGTCCGATGATGCAAGCCCCACAACCCCCGATGCCACAGCAGAATGCCAATAACCCTAGATTCGATACAAATCAGATCCCAAACATGAATCATAATTCTTTACCGAACCAAATTCTAGCTCAGCAGTTACTTATGATTGAGCCTTCTGAAGGCTATGGCTCCGATCAGACCTCCTGACGGTGGCTGAGAGGGGAGGAAGATTGAGTACCTGGCACAGTCTTAGAGGTAGACCAGAGTGCCCCATTTGTAGAAGCTGAAGTAGATGCCCACCCAGTCACATACTGATTGACACTGGTGATACCCGCTACTGTGACAACAGTGGAGGTTCCAAATCTACCCCTCTCTGGAAGAAGAATCCAAGTAGTAGAAGTAGCAAATAAGCAAATGTCTAGTCCCTTGACAGAAGAGGTCCCTGTAAAAAAAAAGGGTATTTCGCTGTAAATCAACAGTTTGTGGTATGCAACTCCAGTCCTGTGTGTTTGTTGGGAAGTGATTTATTGTGTAAGTTAAATTGCATAATTTATTGCATACCAAAGGGCATAGACCTTCAGACGAATGATGAGGATATTACATTCAAGATCAAAAATCAGAATTTAGCTGTTACAATGTTCCCAGTGAGGACAGTTGATAAGTTGCCCTTAGACTGCTCTAGCGCCTTGACACCTTTGGGTATAGTGCGCTTTACAAATACTATCCTATCCTATCCTATCCTTAGATCTTAGAGATGCTGTAAGGATTGAAGTTTGGGATTTCTCAGGGAAGGACATTGGTCTCATTAAAGGAGTTGAGCCTGTCCAGATACAAGTAAAGCCTAATGCTGAGTACCCAAGAACAACACAGTATAATTTGACCCCAAGAACGGTATCACTCCGGTGATTGAGAAAATGATCCAGCATGGGATCTTGAAATTAATAATGTGGAGTTCCTGTAACTCACCCATTATGGGCCTGCAGAACACAACTGGCAAGTACAGCATCGTGCAGGACTTGAGGAAGATAAATAACATTGTGATTCCTTGTTGTCCTTTGGTACCGAATCCAGCTGTGATATTAATTCAAATTTCATGTGAAGCAGAATGGTTCACCGTCATTGACCTTTGTCAGACATTTTTCTCTGTACCGTTGCATGAGGATAGTCAGTTCCTCTTTGCTTTCCGGTTCAGCAGCTGTGTTTTGGCATGGTGGCGAGTTCCTCAAGGGTACATGGAGAGTCCTTCCATCTTCAACCAGATCCTAAAAAAAAATCCCAAATCTTTGATCATGCCCTGCAATTCAGTGTTGGTCCGGTATATTGACGCCCTACTGATTGCGTCAAATATTCGCGAAACTTGTAAGATTGAAATTATTGCCTTACTGAACCATTTGGCTGGGAATGGACAGAAAGTGTCCCCAAACAAATTGCAGTACTGTTTTACAGAGGTCCAGTATTTAGGACATCAAATTGTGAGAGGTACAAGGAAGGTGTCAAACAAAAGAATCTCGGTGATCATGCAGATGAATCCGCCAACGACTTAGAAAGAAGTCAGGATATTTTTGGGAATGGTGGGCTACTGTCGCCAGTGGATACCCAACTTTTCGCTAGTGGCTAAGCCTTTACAGAGGCTGACACACAAGAATGTGTTGGATCCAGTGCCCTGGGACAATGACTTTTTGGTTGCATTCCTAGAGTTGAGAGAATGCCTCTGCCACGCCCCGGCGCAACAATGCCTGATTACAACAAAGTGTTTTGCTTTTCTGCAGTAGGAGGTAGGGCTGCACTCTCTCAGTATTGACACAGAATCATGGGGGTGCCAGGAGGCCTGTTGTATATTTTTCTGCAACATTAGATCCCATAGCCGTAGCGCTGCCTGGATGTCTGGAATCCGTGGCAGCCACAGGTGTCAGTACTGAGAGTTGTAAAAAAACATTGCAATGGGTTGCCCATTGACTGTCTATGTTCCCCACTCTGTTGAAATTTTGTTGACTAGAACACGTACACAGCGCCTGATGAATAGCAGTCTTACTAGATATGAACAAGTTATTCTCGTGACCGAGAATGTCACGTTAAAATGTTGTACTGTTCTGAACCCTGCCACTTGCTACCTCTTCCTGATTGTGATGTTGATTCTGATAATATAGAACATGACTGTTTCGATGTCGCTGAACTGTGCACCAAGCCAAGACCAGACATACAAGATGAACCACTACCTGAATCTGTCGCAAACATGTGGATGGCTCATGTTTGCGAGACCAGGAGAGTACTCTGAGAGCTGTTTATGCAGTCTGCACTCTCTCAGGGGTAGTTGAAGCTACCTGGATACACTGAGTAGTCTCCACTCAGGTTCTGAATTGATTGCCCTTACTAGATCATGCTGTGTTTCTGATCAGCTGAAGCTGACAATTTTTATGGATAGTCAGTACGGATTTGGTGTGGTGCACGACTTTGGACATTTATGGTTCACAAGGGGTTCATGACCTCGCCAGGTTCCCCCATTCACAATTGAGGACAAGTACGTAAGCTGTTGGAGGCTTTGCAGTTTTCTGCACAGTTTGCAGTTGTGAAATGTGCCGCACATTGCAAAGGATATTATGTGACTGTTGGCAATAGATATGCCGATGAAGTCGCAAAATACTGTGCCCATAATGCTTGTACCTTTAATGGAGAGCATACTAAAGAGGGAGCAGATGAAACTGATTACAATCTTTTTCTAACAGTTGCTGATACTTGGGAAAAGGTTAAGAGGTTGCAAGAGGAAGTGACAGAGACAGAACAGCAGAGTTGGGAAAGGGCGGGTTGGTTAAAAAGAGACAATGACATTTGGATTTCAGGAGATGGAAGACCTGTGTTGCCTAACAGTTTGTTGCCACCTACGGCTAGACACTACCATGGTCCGATGCATGTAGGAAGAGATGCCATGGTCAGGTTGTTTTGGCAGACATGGTTCGATCCCAAGTTCCGGTTGATGACATAAGCGTTGTGTCATAGGTGTGTTGTTTGCCAACAGATGAATGTGGGGAAAAGGACTGCAGTTACACTGAGTTACATAGGGAGGTCGGGAATTCCATTCCCTGGACTTTATTGAGATGCCTGTGTGCAATGGGCTGAGATACATCTTGGTGGCAGTATGCATTTTTTTGCATTGGGTTGAAGCCTACCCGACTAGAAGGTGTGATAGTCTCACTGTAGCTAAGCTGTTGTTGAGGGAACTCATCCCCAGGTTTGGATTTTCGACTTCTCTGGAGTCAGACCGAAGAACTCATTTTAATAACGAGGTCCTGAGAATGTTGTGCGCAGCATTGCAAGTGAAGCAGAACTGCATTGCAGTTATCGACCTGAGGCTTTTGGTACTGTGGAGCATGTCAATGGAATGTTGAAGTCCAGATTGGCTAAAGTGTGTGCTTCTCTGAAATGGCCTGATGCTTTGCCTCTAATGTTGATGAGTCTTCGCAGTATCTCTGATCGTAGAACAGGAATGTCACCTCATGAAAGTATCATGTGGAGGGCTATGCGATTACCAGCTGTGCCTGCAAATGTTCTTGTGAATATCACAGATGATCTGATCTCAGACTGTTGCAAGGGATTGGCTGACGTGGTGCTTTCTTTGTTTCATCAGAATGAAGTTCCATGACCTCAGTCCTAGTGAGTTTGTTTTGGGATAAAGCATGTTCGGAAGAGTTGCCAGGAAACTCATTGGCGTGTTCCTTACCAGGTGATCCATGTCACCCCAATTGCTGTGAAGTGTGGCAGTCTCCCTAACTGGGTGCTCGCTGCTCATACTCACAGAGTTCAGTGTCCTCTTTATGAAATTACAGTACCTCCCACAGAAGCGTCAGTGGTGGTCGAGAGGCCACAGGAGCAGGTTAGTCAAGCTGCACAGGACCGGCCAGAGCCTGGAATAGCACTTGATCGGTCTGAGGGGGTCTTGATGAGATGACAGATGGTGTTGGGAATGGAGATGCCTGTCCCATGGTGGTAAATGAGGCAGAGTTAGACCCCAACGAAGGAGCTAGCGTTGTAGAACCACAGATAGCAGCTAGAGAACGTTGGACCAGAAGGCAAGAACGAGAGAGACTGAAGTTGCCGACCGAACGTGAACTCCCAGCTATTCCTGAAGCGTCTGAAGAATCCGATCTGAGTGGTGAAGAGGGCAGAGGGCCTGCTTTGAGGAGGTCAAAGAGGTTGAGGGTTCCTTGTAGGAGATATTCTCCTCCTGAGTGGACATACTTTGCTGCAAATGACAGAGAGAGAATTTGGAGAATTCTGGGACAATATTGGAGGTTCATCTGCTGTTACCTGATTTCCTGTACCAATTTCATTTCAATATAAGTTTATTCAGAGGCGGTTTATCATCCATAAAAGTGCTGTGCAATGTAAACAGCATAAAATATGCAATCCATTGCATATACACAAAAATAGGTAAAGGTGCAGTGAAGCCTAAAACAGTGTTCATTGAAAATGTCACCCAGCGCAAAACACGCATAAAGTGCAATTCATAGCATACACAAATAGATAACTTAAAAATACAATGGGAAATATTCAGAAAAAGAATAACAACAATAAAAAATCACAATAGCATAGACCTATGTGCTCGTACAGCTATTTTTAAAAATGACCTGCAAGGAACAAAGGAGAGAGCGAGGAAGGAGGAATGAGGGGTACGTCCTCTTCCCCTAATAAGTACTTAATATAACAACGTGGACGGACCCGTAGGTTTAGACTAGGATTTTCTGACTCAGTATAGTGCCTGAAAGCACAAAAATCCACTGGATTTGTTAGAAGAACCCTCACCCACCAACCTAGTTGGTGGCATGCTTCATCATCGGGTTCCCAGCTGGGCTGCCGAGTGCAACCCAGCTGTGCATCGACACCTGAATTACAGCGGAGCGGGTTTTGTTTGGGATTGTGAGTGTGAAAATGTGCTCAAAAAGTGGTGCAGTTTAAAAGTATCTCTAGGATCCCCAACTGGGTACTGATTTATTCATAGGGTCCTAGGACACGTCAAAAGACAAGGTGAGATATCGTGAAGATAAAAATTGCTCTTCTATATCTCTTAAATACTGGTCGACATGTTTCAGCCTTGCTAATGTTAATGAGGCTTTCTTCAGGACCAAAAAAAATGGTGATGTGGCTGCGAAGATTGGAAGTAGCCATGTGAATGTGTAAGTGATATTCACCACACACGCTAAGGTCTGCTGTGCATGTAGTGGATGAACCGTACTTACGGACCCACAGTTGGTGAAACTCTGTAAGATAAAAGGACATACAACGTAAAGGACATACACAACAAATATATAAAATAAAGAGGCCGGCCATTGCGCTTGGTTTGGTTTCTCAGTCCTTTCACACGTTTTGTGCTCACAGAAATGCTTACATGCACTTGCATAGTCGGAAACATTAAGGTGGGTGACGAAATAATGCGTCATTCATACATAAACATATTATAGACACACGTAATAGCCCAATGCCATGCATGGTGGAGTGTCAGCATGCAGGTCAATTGGTGCTTAGGCTCCTTGCGTGGTCACAAGTATGCACATTAGTGGTGTAAGATAGCCAATGTACTCAGTAAATATTAAGAATCAAAAGCGGCTTCAGTTTAAATTTAAATTAGGTCGGTACATCCGGGGACTCGCCGGCGGCGTGTTTAAATAAGTGAGCGTTGTGCACTTAGTATACGCTGGTATCGCCTTTAAATAAACGTTCCTCGTGTCACATATAAATAATAAACATGGGCAGAAGTCAGGTGTCAATAGCGCGCATTTAGGAGATAGAAAATGTCTTACACCTTTCGTGAAAGCTAAATGATCAAACGGATCCAAGAAGCGGTGGTCTCCTGTAGTCACACACTGTAAAACAGAAGTGCAGCGGAGGATGTACTAAGCTGCCAGATGTCGGTAAAAGTGAACCACTAGCTATAAAGCGCAAGGGAACTTACTTCGTCAAGGATGACCTCCCGTCTACAAACCTATTGCGGTCTTCAATGGATCCCGCTGCTGAGAGCTCTGTGTGAATGTTACGCTTTTAGCTATTGCCGGTGCGCAAATGGGGGCGTGGCAGCGTGGGACGGCGTAATCGCGCTGTGCATCATGCACACATGATCGTAAGCTGGGGGTGCTGGAATGCTAATTCCAGTGTGAGAAAACATGGATATAATGTGATTAAGTAATCACGGGTGTGTGCTGGTTGGAATACAGACTGCTGCAATGTATTGTGCCCCAGTTAACCTAAAATGCAAGTCGCATAGAGGTAACTGACCGGTCAAGAAAAATTAGAACAGGAAGGGTTAGGGGGGTATAACCTCTAGATGTCTGTTTACTTATGCACCTTTACCGTGATCGCAAGTGTAATGTAAAAAAACGTAATGATGGTACACAATGTTTGGACACAAAAATGCGGCTGAAGGGGATTGTTTCCAGGACCAATGGCAGAACACCAAAAATAGTTACTCAGAGGTGCAATTATCACCCGGGGTTGCATTAGGGATGTGTTGTACATCAGGGGGACCCTACATAAAAAACAACTTCCTCATTGATTAGTAATAATAAAAATCTAAGAGCGGGTCTGCATTGATTGATATTACGACAGTACTTTATTTAAACGATGAGTTAAAAAGGCTCTGGTATACCTTACATAAAATTAACAAAAACCAAAAACTGTAGCATAGATTGGCCTGATATATCATCGCAGGGACATAGCTTGCTTTCAAGGTTTTGTACAAAGCCCATGGGGAAGCAGAGCAGAAATTTCAGGGTGTCTGACCTAAAACAAAACAGCAAGGAATGTTCCCAGCAACTGCAGGCCCATAACTTATGGTTGGGGACATGATCAAATTCACTCAAGTTAAGGTATCTGATCACGTTTGGCTTCCCCTCCATGTCCCTGAGCCGCCAAGATTCCTGAAAGTTGTGAAAGACATTAGCCACAGTTTTTTGTTTATGCTTACATACGTTGATGGGTCCATGAAAATCGATTGCATCCCGATTTTGGAGTATTCAGCTTCACGTATGAAATCCACGCAATTGATAACCCTCTATCCAAAGAGAGACAATCCATTATGATATGTGTGGGCAGGGCAGCCTCATCGTTTTTTCAGATTGAGAGCCACAGTAGGACTACAGAATCTGTTTTCTTCTCGCTGGATGGCCATACAATTAGAGATCCCCAACACCTTGACCCCATACATAGCAATTGGTAAACATTGCGATTTATATGTTTCTAAAAGGGGGGGCAAGGGAACCGCCTCCCATGGGTTGTGGGAGACTACACAGTGACTTCCCATATCAATTATACCTACTAATAGATCTTCCTATTCCAACTAGAGTTGGCCATGTCAGACATGTTGTCCTGGATGTGAGCGATCTTCCTATGTTGGATCCAAGTGAATTTCCTGTGAAATTGAATGAACAGTGCCATTCGATTTTGGAAAAAAAAAATTCAACAGACTATTTGTCACCGCAACACTTTGGGACTAACAGTCAATAATAAGAAACTTTTACAGATTGCTTGAAAGAGCTAAGAAGATTATCTAGACCGGAGTGGAAAAAGAATACATTTAGGGTTGCTTTGAGAAGAACGTTAGGAAGGGCTAAGGAAGTCTCACGAAGATTTGCATATAATGCTGTTACACATCAAAAACTTGGTTTTGCTCTTGCACAGGTGGAGACCGACAGAGAAGACTCCACTGGTACTATTCTCCACCCATTGGTCTGACTTTAGTGAAGTTATGGAAACTAACTCATATAATTGTAGGCGTACGTACATACTAGGGACTACCTTGTTAATTGTAGTTGTAGTATTAATTCTGTTGCTCATAGGGTTTTATTCCCCTGTATCTAATGGCGTAGAGGAGAAGGTTCAGTCTAACTGAAATCATCACATGTAGTTGATAGAAACTTTTATTCATTAGGTCAGTCAGACTTACAAATCAGCTTATCTAGAGGAAATTACACCTTAAACACACACACTAGATTGTTTTATGAATATGTCGACATCATGGATGCATGGGATTGCTACATTTGTATGCAATTGTCTGCGTCAGTGGCTGAAGGGATCACTTACCACCATATAACTTTAACGTATGGTGTTTCTTGTAGTCTGATACAGAGTCTTTTCTATAGACAGAGACATTTTTAGTATTAATATTTGAATTATGGCTTAGTTTTTTCAAAAGTCCCTATGTTTAAACATTTGAATCAACATGCATATTCTCAAATAAGTGACACCGTTCGAAAATACTTTGTCCCTGTCGAAACCTTAGACACAGCCTATGCTCATCGACATAATTTGACTTGTTTGTTGACGGATGTAGAAAAGAAGTTCATAGATTTAGTAGAAGATAGGTTCCAAGCAGTATTAGCTTATATCATTGGATTAACTAGAATACCCAATTGGTTACAAGAGGAGATGGATCATTAAATGGCAGGAAGTACAGGAGCATTATCCTTAGATTGGCAACATACAGGGAAATTGTGTAAACAGAATGAGAAGAATGAGTTGGACACTTTCTTTGTAGGGAAGAGTGAATGTGATCACACTTTTGAATCTAGAGCATGATGGGAATTATACCTACATGGAGACGATCCTGCGATTCCCCGAGTTTACTTTATTTGTGGAACTAATGCATATTTCAAGTTGCCCAGAAAATGGTATGGCACATATGATCTAGGTGTAGTCTTCCGTAAGATATGTCATGTACAGAATCTTGATCATCCTGTATGGGAACAGAAAAATAGACTCAAAAGAGAAGCTAGTGCTGGAGAGATTGTTGGAGATATATTTGGCGCAATTATTCCAAATGTAGGGGTGATACTGAATGATATTAAGATAGGAAAGTTGCCTACTGTAGTAGATAAGCTGCCTACTAGTGTGACAGGAGCTTTGTTGCTTGTAGACACTGAAATGGTTGCTATTAGGTCCATGGTTTTGCAGAATAGACTTGCAGTAGAAATCCTGCTTGCAAAGGAAGGCGGATTCTGCTGAATGTTGAAAGTTCAGCAGTGTTGTACTTATATTCCAGGATAACAGCAAGGACTTACAGAAATATATCAAGATTACTTCTGATTTGCAGAGAGAATTGAGTTGGTTGACAACGGCAGGTGCACGGGAGGCAATTTGAAATGGATTGAGTGCAGTTGGAAATTGGTTTGAAATTTGGGAAGTGGAATAGTTGGTTTTATCTTGAAATCTGTTGTGATTATTACGCTTTGTGCAATAGCTGTGATGGTATCTTTTAATGTGTACCAAATGGGGAAGGCAAAGAAGGGAGTGAAGAGAAAGAGATCTGATGTGGAACTAGAAGAGAAGCAGAGCAACTAATATGATGATATGAAATGCCTGGAAGAACTTAGATAAAAGGCAATTTCGACCACAAGGTTTTAATCGGCTATCTGATAAGATCTAGAGATTAATTAGATGGCTTGATTCACCATCAGAGGGGGATTGGAACAGTTTTAATGTGGCTCCTTCCTTACATGTTACTTATTTACATTGTTTTATATAGGCTAGCATTTCTTTTATTTTGTGTGTTCTAACTTTAAATAAACAAGGGGGGATTTTGAATGCATCACTGAAATGCTCCATGATGCCCCTTAATAGAATCATTTAATGAGTGCATATTAACGTTGAAGATTTTATTAGAAATATGGCTCTTACTTACAATTATGCGAATGATTTAAATGTAACAATTTTATGTAACCATGATTTATTCTGCTTAATATTTCATAAATGTATTAATTTTGGATCTGCGTGCACATATATTCAAATGTCATAGTGCACTCTAACTGCTGTGTTAACTTAACATAACTAAAGGCCCTAAGCTTCTGAATATCAATGTTTAAATCTCAATGAGAATGACTTTGTTCGAATGTTCTCTCCTCTGCAGGTGCAAATATAAGGCTTCATTAGTTAGAGCAAAGCATTGTTTGTACGTAGCAATAGTAAAGTGCGGGAGAAATTTCTTGGCATGAAGAAGACATGTTAACAAGGTGGGAGATGAGTTCTTATGTCGGAGAGGGATACTCAAGGACAATTAAATGTGCCCCCTCGAGAGTTTGGGAGAAGAGCTGTATGTTCCGAATTTCTACCGAAGACGATGGAAATGTACTGAAAAGTGACAACATTGGTTACCTTGAATACTTTGTGTGTTAATAGATGTTGTATTGTTAGTTCGAGAGAAGAGCCCTTTAGGATCTCACAAGTAAGCCTGGGCGAGTTCGTGGAGTTCCGCTATGCGGAACTCTGCAAAGTGACAAAAAAACTCTGCCAAGATATGCGGAGTTCCGTGAGCAGCAGAGTGGGTTACCTTGTGCTGTTCGCACTGATTTTTAGTGCCAGGTTTTTGTCCCGTGCTGTAAAATCTGCGTGAACGGCACAGTGCAAGAGGGCGCTGCTTCTTTCTGCCGCTCGAGTAGAAGTTCTACTCGAGCGGCAGCTTCCTCAACGCGAATGGAAGGTTTCTCAACGCGACCATCCCCGACCGCCCGCGTAGAGAAATCTCGCAGGGAACTGGACAAGCGTTGGATTCTCCTCACTCGCGCTCGCCAACTTACCATTGGCGAGCACAAGCACGGAAAAAACTCCACTCCACTACGCGGAGTGGAGTTTTTTTTAACTCTGTGAGCTCACCGGAGCGTGAAGTGTGAAAAACTCAGTGTTGGTGTTGAGCCAGGCTTCTCCAGTTGTCAAGGTTTTTCCCGTCTTTCACTTCTGCCTTATTTCCCCCTTGTGCATTTCTCTCTCTCGATCTGGGTCAAAGTCTGATGAGGAAAAAGTTTTTTTTGTCTTTCTTTTCCTCCTGGTCGGGCAGTCCCGCAAATCGCGGAGGGGCGTTATTAGTCACTCCACGGGCAGAAGCCATGGTGTGGAGTCCCTTGTCTGTGTCATCATGAAGCAAAGAAGGGCTGCGACATTATCAGGACATGTCCGGGAACGGGTGCATTTAAGTCATCTATAGGCGGCGGAGTGGCCTCTTTTTCTCTCCACCATGCTCCAGCTCTCAGCATACCGAATCTTACAAGTCCAGGAGTTTTTGCACGCTTCATGGGACATTGGCAAAGGTGAGCTCGGTATAGGTAGGCCATGGTGGTGGGGGGGGCTGTCATAGTGTAGCCACAGGTGCGTTCGGTATTGCGTCAAAGCTTTTATCAAGCTCTTCCTTATCCCAGAGGGGGTTTCAAAATGCACCATTTGCATTTGGTGCACTTTTCGAGTTGGTGATTGAAATGGGTGTTAGCTGTATATTGACCCATGTCGGGAGTGTTGTCGAGAGCGGCTTCCACTTTCAGTATGCTTTGCAGCTCTCTGATCCACTCTCCAGTATGTTAGGAGGGTCTGCGGTCGGGTAGTAGGTTTTCTTGTAAGTAATCAACTGGGGGAGGAAGACGTGCTTTAAAAGGCAGCATTACGACTAGAGCCGGGTTCTCTCTCTGCATTATCGCAACATCTCCATATCTCCCTGTACAAAAGCACCCCTCTGTAATTTGTAGGGGGTGCCTGGCCAGGACTGGCCCTCCAGATCTGTCATTGTCTGGACACTGTGCAGATGAATCTTGCTGCCTCTTTTGCCACAAGTCTGTCAGATCTTAATTTGGAAAAACGCCTCTCGCTTTCGAACAGTTCAACAAATCGTAGGGAAGAGTCACGCGAGTTATCTGTAAACAGCTTCCTGTTTAAAAGACCTCAGCTGTCCTCTAGGGAAATAATTAGGAGAGAGGTGTGGCAAAGGTGAAGAGGCTCATGAGGTAACCTTTTTAGATAGCTATTTTGGGGGCATGTACTGTTCAAGAGATGTGGAGGATTATGTATTTTTAACCCTATTCCAACATCTATAGTGTATAGCACTCAGGTTGAGTTCACGCCAAAACAAGCGCCCAGTGGCAAGGTATTATGCCTCTGGTGGAACAGGCTCCCCCAGTACTGGGGTTCGAATCTAGCCAATGATGTTAAAGTATCTCTGCAGTCTTTCACGCAGGAGCTATAGGAGGCAATGACTTGTGCATTTTGGAGTCACATCCCCCTTCAAAGGTGCATGAAACATTTATTTTTTTCTCTCTTTGTTTCTATGTCTGCGATGATGGGGAGGCGTGCCTCGGCCACCACGGCGGCAATATAGTTGCAGGAGGATATCCGGAGGCGAGACCTCTCGGAAGACCACCACGGTGCCAACAACATAGTGAAAAGGCTCCTGGGTCGAGCATTGTTTCCTTAGTCATATTTGCACGTGCAATAATCTCTTTGGTTTTTTGGGGGGATTAGTTTTTGCAACGCAATTTTTACAATGCCTATTTTCTGTAAAAGGTAACCAATTTAATTTCTGTGTCACTTGTACCTAACCTGTGACAAGGAATTTATGTGATGTGCGCCGATTGAGCATCACTTGTGTTGCGGGACCAGAAAGCTGTGTTGAAAACTTTGAAATATAGTTTGGGAAGCTCATCTATGAGAAGCAAGTTAAAAAATGGGTGTGATGACAAAAGGTTAGGGATTTAATGTACACTCGTTGCTAAAAGAAATCCAAGCACTAAAACATAGGATAACTATATGTTCTTAAATAACCAACAGCCTGAAAATAAGTAGTGCTTGAAAGTGCATCTTACCGATACTCACCTATTTCTAATTTTCTTAATGAAGAGGTTTGAATGGCGGCTATAACTTGGAACTGCCACATGGAAGATGAACACAGATCATTGCTGCAGGTGCACCAGCCGCTGAGCTATCTATCCTGGGAAATACATGTTATACCAGTCATCCAACAAAAAAACAACAAGAAAGAATATGGTTAAAATTACTGCACACAAGCAAAACAAAAAGCAGCAAACTATTCTGGGCAGGAGTCAACACACTCCCAAATGGCAAATTCTGCCATCACAATGCCGGAATTACAGAACTAGACTGGACAACGCACATCAAAGCGGCCTGCCCAGCACAGGTAGCGACCAACACAACCATGTAAGGCATAAACATGAAGGGACCAATGCCCATAGAGAGCCCGTTCGAGGGAAAATGGTTGAAAGAAAAACAAGTTGAACACTCATTGAAGAAATTAAGATCAGATGGGGCACCGGGAACAAATGGTCTCCCAAATGCCCTCTTTAAACATGATCAGCCAGTCTGGGACTCGTACCTCACCCCCCTTTTTAACCTGGCTCTCTCCACCAATATAATTCCTACATCGTGAAGAGGAAGCATTCTTCATCCCATCTTTAAGTCAGGCTTGCGGACAAACCCAACAGACTACAAATGTAATTGCCCTGATAGACGTTGAAGCCAAACTTTACGTCGCCAATCTATTAAGAGACTTGGAAGGTTGGGCATCAGCTGAAAATATCATCCCGGCCACACAAACGGGTTTTAGGGCAGGCATGAGTACAACCACCAATCTTCTTGCCCTTAGCCTTCTCAACGAAAAGGCCACTTATAAATCCTTCAACCTATACACTTGCTTTGTTGATCTAAAAGCGGCATTCGACACGGTCCCTCTGGACCTGCTCTGGGCAAAAATAGCCAGATGAGGTGCACCACCGAAACTCCTCAATGCAATAATCAACTTCTACACAGACACCTGGGTACGAGTTGAAATAGGTAGGGGTGACAGAACGACTAAAAAGATACCCACTTTCATCGGCCTAAAACAAGGATGTGTTCTCGCCCCCTGACTTTTCAACATATGCACAGCAGACCTGGATGGCCGTTTATCGGAGGCTTTGAGTGGTCCACCAAAACTAGCAAAGAGACCAGTGCGTAGCCTCCAATACGCAGACGACATTGTCTTATGCAGTCAGACTCCAATCAGCCTTCAGCGCCAAATTACAACTCTCCTTGAATTCACTGAAACATTAGGCCTAAAATGAAACTATAGCAAAACAAAAATCATCTGTTTCTCGTCCAAAAGCACCCAGCAAAAAGTCAAGTTTAAATGGAAAGCATCAGGGAACAGCCTTGACCTGGTAAACACTTACAAATACCTAGGTGTGGTAATGGACACAAGATTAAATTTCAAACAGCACTTACTGCAAAGAAGGCCCAAGCCAACAAACTATACTTCGCTTTCAACCAATTTAGAAAAAAGATGGGGAGCTCGTCGCAATCATATCTGCTACAAATTATCGGGGCGAAGTTTCTACCCTCACTGACCTATGGTTCGGAGTTGCTAAAGGGCAAGGACGCAACCACCTTAAACCAACTTCAGTCCGTTCTATTCAAACCTATCTTCCATTTACCACAACACATTCCTCAATAACAAGTGCTCCTGGAATTCGGGCTGCTTCACCAACACCCAGTAAGGATGGCCGCCATAACCAAACTGTGCTGGAAGATGAGAGCCGCACCCTCCAAAACTCTGGCTGCCTCGTGTTGGGCTGAAATGGAGAGCCAGCACAACGAAAAAAATTACGGGCCAACAGTGCTCCGACAAGCTCTAACAACCCTTGATCTCTTCAAAGTTTGTGAGCTAAACATCAATTTTACAGCTTTTAAAAAAATCGCCTAACAAAGCAGCCAAGATAAAATCCTGGATGCTTGACAAAGCAGAAATGGCTGGGAAAAAGCATGGCTGGCCAGTCTTACAATCTTACACCAACTGTGGCCCCTAACATGCCACATTTCTCAACTCATCCAACACTTTCTCCTACTAATCCGCATGGGAGTCTTCCCTTCAAAAGATCAGGTCCCAACCTGGAAACAATGTTGGCCGGACTCCCTTTGGCGTCTATGTGGTCTATTTGAGGAAACCCAGCTACACTTTCTATGCATTTGTCCTGCCATCAACCAACGTCGACAGAAATTACTTTGCCCTGCTTTTCGGGCACTAAGATAAGATCGTGCCGCCAAGCCTTGTCGATATTATTGAACAGCCATTCACAGTTGGCAGGTACCCTACTGGCTGAGTTTAATGCATCATTCACAAAACCAGTTAGCCCTGTCTTGGCCTTTTATAATATGAAGGTTGTTAGTGCAGTACTATATGGGGCAGAGCTCTGGGGATTTAAAAATCTTTCAAAACTGACTGTAGCTGAAAATAGCTTCCTACGGAAAATGACTAACCTATCACAAAGCACACCAGCACGGCCATTACTTTGTGATTTAGGTAGGAAGGCATTGGCTGACAGTGCCAGATTACGCCCCCTGCTATACTGGCGGAGAATTTGGTCAACTCCTGAATTGACACCTTATGTTGAGGGCCTAAAAGATCTAATAAGAGCAGATCGTTACAAGAAAATCCAATGGTTACAGAATGTTAGATCTATACTAGTTAACATCGGCATGGTTGCCCTTTGGGAGAATCCTGAAAACACCCCGTTTCCCTCCAAAGTACAACTGAAGGAAAGATACTTGGGATGGGTGGATGGCAACCTTTTTAGAAATAGTGATCCCTCGACATTAACGGGCCAATTCCTAGTTGCTAAACCAACACAAAAGTTAGAATCTTACTGGGACACCATTACGAAGCCTCATGATAGAAAGCTCTTTTTTCAACTGAGAGTGGGCACATTACCTGTCAAGTCTTTCACTGCAAGATGGGACACAGCAGATGATACTTCTTGCCCCATTTGCCATGCAAATTTGGAGTCTCTGGTCCATTTGTTATTTGTGTGTCCTGCTTATACAGTTCCGCGGCGTATATGGTTGGCCCCAATCTGTAGAGTTTTGGGTACTCGAAAATGTGAGGTAGCACTTAGATTAATCCGTACCGAAACATGGTTGCCACTTGTCATATCCCTAGCTAAATATCTAGGATGGGCATGGATTATAAGATCAAAAGCGATTGAGGCATTATAACTAATGCATATTGTATGCCGTATTCTCTTTTTTTTTTTTTTTTTCCGCCTTGGCTGCTAAAATGTGGTTGGGGTTCGAGTTTTCCTCACGTTTCAATGTTTTTATGTAAAAGTTCCCTTTGTATACATGTACATATTCTTGAGAGGAGCATATGAATTTATATTGTTGCTTCTATATATTTATATGGATTTTTTATATTTGTGGGAAATTTCCCTTCTAAAAGCTTTGTATACTTTGGTCATAAATTTTGTACTGGATTCAGCTTTCATGACTATTTGTCGAATAAAGCTATTATGACTGACTGACAAAAGAACAGCCATTCAATTCAGCTCTCGTGCAGGGCCGCCAAGTTCTTATTACAAGTGAACAAACAACTATCAGCACAACAGAAGCCATGCCACATAAGAGACTGCCCTCCTAGGCAAGGGTTCCATCAATAGTTTAACCGGAAGCCATTATTCTGATAGGTGCCTGAGACTTATTACAAGCAAAATCAAAGCCCTTATTCAGGGGCCGACGATCCCTAAAATTTTAGCCGGTCAAAGCCACCACTGCCCGGAACGCACCGCTTTAATTTAATTTAACTTATCGAAGCAAGTTTTGTTAAATCTTTTAAAGTTCGAGCAAGGCCTACACACTTGACCACCACCCTATTGTCAAAGCATGTCAAAGCGTTCAGAGGCAGGAAGTGTGTAAAGATCTAAGTTGAAAGTCTATTGTCATTTTGCTGTGATGAAATTACTTTTAACATTTGCCCATTTTTGCACAAATCCAGGTTTGGTTTTTAATCATTAATCTGCTAAAATAATTGCATATCAACAAGTAATTAGCGGAACGATCTTTCGAATTGTTTCGTTGAATTTCGTTTTTAATGCTTGCCCATTTTGCACAAATTCAGGTGCGGTTTTTAAAACACTTATCTGTTAAAAACATTTGCATACTAGCAAGTAACTAGCTGAATGACTTTTTGAATTGTTTTGCACATATTCATGATGGCTATACAGTGTAACAAATCATACTTGCTTATTTAGCGAAATTGTTATGGTTTTAACTAACTGAAACAATAAACTTAAACTTGAAACTACATGTTATATCTCAGACACAAATAACTCAGCAGTAAGTACTTTGGGTCTCTGAGTTATCGCACTTGGATTCAACCCTGTGCCTGATAAATTACACACCGATCTTCTAGAGAAATGCATCTACAATTAGCAATGTAATTGGATTTAAAAGCTGTGACTTGCAGGTTACTCTTGCAGGTGTACACTGGGTGATTTAACCCTATTAAGTTTTTATATACGATTTGCAGGTTACAAACATTGATGTAGTGGGAAATTCATCGTCCTGAGCTATATTGCCAGGAATCGTATCTGTGACCTGCATGTTACTTTCAGGTTTCCGCAGGAGGTACATTAATCCCTATTTGGATCTTGGGACCTTCAATTGAGGGACACACATGCATGTGGAAACGGCCTGTGTAAGCTAGTGGGTTTGGTACTAGTTTTGGTTAGTGGTGCAGGACGTCTCCGGTGCCAACCAACCCGATGCCTCCGTTTTCAGTTAGTCACAGGGATCATCGAGCGCACTCTGACATCTTATATAGGCGTTCCGAATCTATGGGGCGTTTGCGCGTGCTCTACACACAATGCACTTTGGCGCAGATTAGTTGCTAGTTTGCGGTTCCATAAGAAGACGCTCTTCCTTTTGTCATTGTCACAATTCACATGCTTTAGCATTTTTCTTCAAACTCTAGTGCTCTGGTCAGGAATTTCTGACATTTTATAACATACCATGTGTATTTGTGGGGCGCAGCTTCACCCAGGGGTATCTTGGTGCTGAATGCCAGATGTTTGTTGTTGCCCAACTCAATGGTGCTCAATTTGTCGATCTCAGAGGGATGAGGGGCTGAGTGGACCCGCTGGGATTCGAGCCTTGGTCCACTAAGCCACCAGAACCTGCGTGACCCTTTGTAGGTGGGAATGGCGAGACTATTTAAGGACGGTGAACTGAAGCAGAGTTCACTGGTCTAGCAGGCAGTTATACTAAAGCTGTGCATGGAAGTTTTCCTAAGAAGGGTTCAGTGAGTACAGGGGGTAATATTTGGGTTAATAAGGGTGCAGTTTATCTGGTTCAATTCCAGCTTCAGCCACCGCACCCACATGGGTGGGCAAACGCACAAATTCACATTTTACCCGAGGCCTGCACCTGACACTCTTAATATATTCATCCACTGTGTACAAGTTCTGCACTCCTGAACGCGCTCTGGCATCAATATGCTGCGGGGGTCCTTGGACAATTTGGAATGTTTTTAAATGGATAATACATAATGGCCGTAGCTGTAATGTGCCTGGGTTTAAGGTAATGTTATTGGTAACGTGTTTCTTCTATACTACATTATTTAACATTCTCATTCCAGCGTTAATATATGTTGGAATTTGAACGAATATTATCCAACATCAGCTTATGCGTTCTGAAAATACATACATTTGTGTTGCAGGCACATATTTTTCAATGATGGTGTATACAATTATTAGTCCAGCCAAGCAGAGCACTTGTGGCAGCTTATGGCTGTCTATTTATATAGGACATTGAATCTTGGTGGTACCCCTCTGTAAGGGAGGGGATGTGGAGAAGTCATTATCAATGTGTGCCAATGCCGTCCTCTTTGCCCCTTCCATTGAGCTGGGTGCGGCATTGGATTCTGGGACTGGACTGACCCCTGGTAGGGGTTTTCTGTGTGCGGGCAATGGGCTGGCTGGAGGAAGGCTGACCTCAGAGGTGGTTGCAGTCCCATCTCTTGAGACTGAGAGTGGAACTCAGTGGGACCGTTTGCAGATGAGTGAGTGGAGCCAGCCTAACATTAGGTCAAGACTGGGCTAGCGGGAAGAGACGGTTCATTGTCACTGACACGGCTTTATGCTCATTCCTACTAGGGCAACTTTACCATTCACCATGAAAGATGGACCATTCAAATAAATAGATAAGTTGTTACGAATTGTCAATCTATTTTTACAAAAAAATTCTCTTCTACGACATTTTTGTCCATGGCGATCCTTTTTTTAAAATCGTGTTTACTGTAAGAAACCTCAATTGACACACATTTCTGTGTGATCCACTGTAATGATGGTTATTTTCATAAAAAGTACTTTGACACACGCAGATGGCATTTTCGCCCGTTCCCTCCCCATTTCTGCGTGGTGTTTTGGGCGATATGATCCCTTGTTGACTCGGCGGCCATCTGTGCTTTCATGCTTTCCATCGCGCCCTTTCCGGGGAGCCTGCGTTGGAGGAAGCAGAGGCTAGAATTAGCAGTAAACATTTTTCGGCATTTCCAAAGGCTGTGGAAATAATTGCCTGTGTGTTCGGCCATCTGATTATGCTGTCTGGCGCGCGCTCTGACGGGCTTTTTTTCTTGCTTGTCGCATTTGATTTGGATAATTTTGCGCTCTTCTGTTGTTTTTTTGGGGGAGCAACTCCCACGTGAGCACCTCCTGAGACTGTGAACAGAAGGCTCCCCCCTAATAAAGAACGAGAGGTTCTCTGCCCCTCAACGCTTCTTTGAGTAGATTTGAATGCTGGCTTGAGGGGGCCCTGCTGTGCAACATATTTTCTGACAGCTAAGAATCAAATCTATATCCTCTCTGCCGAGGAAGAAAAATGTATTTTTTTATTGTGCGCGCATGTCTTTAGGAAATTGCCCTAGGCTGAGAAAGAAAACAGCCAACATTCTAGCAGCAGGGTGTTTTTTGTGAGGTAATAAAAGTCTGATTAAAGAATGCTGACAAAAGGGTAATGATGCCGAGCACTTGGAAATAAAGCTAGTCATGCTCTTCAAAATGTATATTTTTAATCTAGGGCCCATTGAAATTCAGTATTGCCGACTTCTTAGGTACACATTTCCACATAAAATTAGCAGGAAGCCGGTAACAGTGTGCATTGTCAAACGAAAGAAAATGGCGTCTTTGCGCACCTGCCAGACCGAGCTCTCTATTGAACCAAAGATGTCAACACAGCTTTAAGAAAAGCAATTGAAACCCTGTAGCAGCTAACAGTATTAAGAGCTGGCTGCATTAAGTATTATGGAATCGTAGGTTTGTGTAGCTACCGATAATTGGCCTTAGGTTATAGTTTGTGGAGTTTTGCTTCTCCTTCTGCTACGCCCAAGCATAGTTTTCCCAGGCACCTGGGGCCCTACCGTGTAAAGAGCAGTGACGGCTGCTGTGGCATTTAAGTGATGGGGCAGCACGGGGGGAGCCAGCACGGGGGGGGGGGGGGGAATAATTTTTTTAAAAATAATGCTTACCTGCATTCTGCAGCGCCAGTGTTCTTCTGGCCTCTGCTCCTCGACCTCAACTCCCGGCATGCCACAGGGTCCCCTACACCAATCCAGACGCTGCTCTCATGCTGGTAGTACCCAACATAAGAGAGCACCGTGATTGGTGTGAGCGCCATAGTTAGGCGCTCACTAAGGCCTTACGACCCTCTGCTTGTTCTCCACTCGGCTGTAAAGCACAGCTCGGTTGAGATATCTTAGTGCGCATAATGGTTTGGCCGGCCTAAGACGGCCGGCCAAAACCATCATGCACACTTGAAGCACTGCCACCACTCCTCCTCCTTCCTGCGACTGTGTCGACGTGTGGGAATGGATGGCTCAGCTACAGGAAGTAAGCGAGGAAAAATAAAATTATAATAGCCTTTGTTATTAGCATTTTATTTTTCATTTTTCACTGCTTAAAATCAGTGGTACGACGCTCTTCCACCTTAGTGGAGGAGCCGCAGCTGGTAAAGAGCACACTTTTGGGCTAACTGGTGTCTTAAATAGATGAGGAGTTAAAACAACGGGATTTGAATTAGTACTTCTTCAGGGTTAACTTGAAAGTATCATTTTTTCCAAACTGTCTTCTATTCCAAAGTTTCAAAATAATAATCAGAACAGAGTCTTCTCTTCTTTTAATGGATACGAGGATTTATTGACGAATTGCATCTAAAATGTAATTATATTCATCCCAGCCAACGCGTTTTGTTCTGTCATCAGAAAATAACAATGGCTGTTAAAACAAATATATACAAGTACAAAGAATCGTAGATATTTACATAAGCAAATATATACATAGATCATCATTTACATAAACAAATGTGTACATAGACCACCATTATTTACAATCTCAACTGTACATGATCACGACAATACATTAGTAAAAAGAATTGTTTGTGTGTACAATGACACACCTTATCCTGATTGTTGTTAGTCTCACAGTCATATCGAAAGGGCTCGTCGAGAACTGAATGCGGAAGGCATCAGGAACCTAGCCCGACCTCATTGTGGTCTTTTGTAAACAGACCACGGAATGCTTTTATTCTGTCAATTAATGAATTGGTTATTAAAGTAAGAATTATAGGGGTATTACTCCCATGCTGCCAAACTCCTGAAAGTAAAACAGTCACAGGATCGTGGTTAAGCCCTCTTAACTTCTAAGATCGTCACAGGGTTTCCCGAAAAACAAAGAATGCTCAATGAATTTGTTCACCAATTTATAGGTTATGTGATTTGTAGAGCTCACTTGTCACCCGTGAGGAAATCCAGGCACTGAGAAGATAAGTAGGGTAGAGACTGAGCCTGATTTTAGGCTAACCCTGCCGGTCCCGCATGGTTTAATTGAAAAGCCAGGCCTCCGGCTTCTTGTGAAATCCAAGAAGTGAGGAGGAGGCCCTGATGTGTTGGGGGAGGTTGTTTCAGGTCTTGGCAGCAATGTGGGAAAGAAATTTAACGACATCCAGTTCTGCTTACATGGATGCGATGGGTGTGTGCGAGCGAGAGTGATGCTGAGCGCAGTTGTTTGGTGGAAGTGTAAACGGTGGCTGAGGTATGTGGGTCCTTATGTTGTGCAGTGCCTTGAATGCATGGGTGAGAAGTTTGAAATGGCCGCGCTTCTGGATGGTGAGCCAGTGGAGCTCTCTGAGGTGTGGCGTGATGTAGGATGCGGTATGGGAGGTATATTGATGAGTCTGGCGGCAGCGTTCTCAATGGTCTGGAGTATGTGGATGAGGTGGGTTAAGATGAAATAAAGGTTAAAGGAAAATAAAAAATATATATATAAATTAAAAAATAAATAAATTAAAATATAAAATTAGATATAATAATATCTACTTCCCTAACTGCCAAAAAATTACAAAATTGTGAAATCATTTATTCCATTCCAACAAACTTTATTTCGGTCAGTATAGACCATAAAAAGTAGATACTAAAAACAGTTAAGATAAAAACACATAACATAAACCAATAAATTACAGATAAGATAAAAACACAAGTTGCAAATTTAGCCTCATGAGTGCATCACAGTAGTCACAGGGTGGGAGGTTCGTGGGGTTCAAGCCTTTATCTCGTCCTCAACCAGCTACCAAGTCGAATACCCTGTGTAAAGCCACTACAACCATAAAATAAAACACATACAATTTTGCAACAGTAAGATTTCAGTTCATCACTAATCTTGATTGTTAAAATATGAAAGAGGTTAAATGTAAGTTAAAAGATTAAAAAGTACCAATGCATGCACTATGGGAGTTTTGTGTGTGCTGTGGCGAGTTTACCAGCACCCTACGACTACGCCACATTGAGTTTAAAAATCGGGATACGGCAAAAACAATGGGTGGGTGGGTATCATTTTTCTAAATTCTAAATGCCTCCATACAGTGCATACACCCCAAATTCCTGCAAAGTGGGACGAGCCAGCGCTGTCTGGCTATTTTATAGCCAGGACAGAAGAAAAAAACATGAAGCTCTGACTCATCGACACAATTGCAAGCGGCCCAAAGAAAGAAGGAAACGTCCTCTTGACACAGGAAACACGGAAAGTGCATTTATCAAGACATTCATTGGTTGATTTCATAAATAACAAAGTACCAAACTTAGTACACACAATAGCAAGGACTGAGACACTTCAGTCTGGATAAAACAGTCAGAAATCTCTACAATGATGGAGAAAAGTCGTCCAGTCCTTGTTGCAAAGAACTTGAAACAGCCAACACGCGTTTCGTCACCACAGTGACTTTCTCAAGGCTTAAAAAGTGTAAGAATTGTTCGGAGAAGTTGGACAGCTCGACAGGCGTAATATGGGTAAGTCTGTAATGTCAGCAAACAAAGTCTTTTGGTAGTATCTAGGTCATTTTCGGTCTCCGTTGCCACAGCTACCACATTTTAGTCATGTCCTGAAAGGATAGTATTCGTAATCTGTATGTCAAAATATTCTCTGTAGCAAGTATAGATGATGATTGATGCAGCATCTAGGGCACTATGATAAGTCCCTCATTTCCTCGCTGATCTCTAGTGACAGCAGTCTCCTCTCGTCTGTGCCGTAGCGATGAGGGACTTAAGTTCTTTGCAACAAGGACTGGACAACTTTTCTCCATCATTGTAGAGATTTCCGAATGTTTTTTTCGTGTTTCCTGTGTCAAGAGGACTTTTCCTTCTTCTTTCTTTGGGCTAGGCTGACAGAGTGATGTCATTAATATAATCTGAAATATTGTGAGTGCCAGGGTTCTTCTGTTATAAGCTATTTCACAAGTCACAGCTGTTACTTGTGTTACCTACACCATAGGTAGTGGGGTGTTTCTTACCCTGAGTGGCACCTATTATACTTTTCTAAGCTAGTTTACTACTTCAATTCACTTTGTAGACCGTATATTAGTAATTTTGAGGTGCGACCCGTGTATCCACCACTACCCATTCCTGTTTTGACAATTGCAAGCGGGGCACCCAAGGGGAGTGGCTTTTAGCCATTTGTTGGTGAAAGCACGGAGCGGCAAGGTCCCTAATCTGAACTTGATATATAATTTCCTTGCCAGAGTAGGTTGGATATCATCCAGGAAGGACTCAATCAAATACTCAGCTTTAATACTTAAAAAATCAACTGTCAGGTGACCAAGTGCTGAGTTCCCCTGGATGTCTACTAGTTTGAGCGACCTATAGGCTTTTACTTGTTCTGAGCGTGAGATTACCGGGCACGTTTCCTCAGGGTTGCTCCATAAACTTGGAATACCCAGCCTACAGCATGCATCCTTTATATATGAAAGCCATGGTATTTTACCCAAACCCGGGAGACCCAATAACTCCTTTAGCTCTGACTGATAGACTGCTAGTTCCGGAGTCACCCACAGTCTACGACAGAAGGTTAGTGGCCTAAGTCCAATCTCCTCCGCGATTGGTCTGATTCCAAAGTCCAGGCGTAGGGGGACAAGGGGGTACTTGGCGGGAGGCCTAACATCTGTCTCAAAGTTATTCTCTATTTTAGTCAATCCGCCAGAGGGACAATGGCCCCATAATTCGGCCCCATACATTGTGGCGCCCCTAGCTTGTACTTTATAAATCTCCGCTATAGGCCTGGCCGATTTGTGGGAGGAGTTTCTATATATTTTTGCAATTCCCCCCACAGTCTGTGCTAGCTTGAAACTTGCTTTAGCTAGTTGCGGGGCCCACTCAAACGTTTCAGACAGCGTGACACCTAGATAGTCGAAGACTGTCACCCTCTCGAGCAAGGTACCATTTAAGGAGGGATTTGGGCGGGATATGTTGGCTGGATTGAAGACCATGAATGTGGTCTTCAATGTGTTGATCTCCAGCCCCCTGTTTTTGCAAAATGTGACAAAGCTATCAAGAACGCTCTGGATGCCCATGGGCGACTTTGATAGTAACAATGTGTCGTCCGCGAACATCATTGCTGGGGCATCGTTATCCTTTACCTCGTTTAATTGGGCAACCAGAGTGTTGATGAAAAGGCAAAACAGGGTAGGGGCGAGCACACACCCCTGCCTTACTCCTCTATTGACTGGGAAGCGAGAGGTTAATTCCCCAAATTTCCCGTACCTTACTTGGGCAAAGTTGCCCTCGTGCAGTCTCATGAGCAAGGTCAACAGGTAGGGGGGGATTCCCAGGTGTCTAAGTACCTCCCACAATTTATATTTATCTCTGGGGACCAGATCGAAGGCCGTCTTCAGATCTACAAATATCAAATAGAGGCTGCCACCCTCTATTGACACCGTCTTCCAGTATAGTAATTAGAGTCTACAGATTTGGTCGATGGTAGAGATATTTTTTCTGAAACCGGCTTGGTATGAACTCAAGTTTCATGCTCCTCCATCCACACATGAAGGCGATCGAGGAGGATCCTTGCAAACAGTTTCTGGGTGACATCGATCAAACTGATCGACCTATAGTTGGTCGGCAGAAGAGGTGAGCCCTTTTTAAAAACTGGAAAGATTTCGTCCCCTGCCCAAGTTTCCGGGATCGCCATACCTCTCAAAATAGCATTAAATATTGCCCATAAATAGGGTCCCCAGATTTTTGGTTCTGCCCGGAATAGGTCCCCTGGTAGCTTATCTAGTCCCGGGGCTTTGCCGAGAGGAAGCTTCCTTATTGCATTTAAAACTTCTGTTACAGTCATCCCATAGGCCTCTTCAAAGACAGTCCCTGAGATTAATAAGGATGTTTCATCCTTTGGGTCTGAAACTTCCTCAGTGGTGTATAGAGCCTGGAAATGGGTCTTCCATACAACCGTTGCAATGTTAGGCTCTAGGGCTGGCTTCCCTTCACTACTATCTGTACACACTATTGACCAGAACGCCTTCATGTCCCTGTTAGATAGGGCGATTTTAAGGGCATCCCATCTATCCATCTCCCAGTTCTTCTTTGCTTGTTGGATGCTATCTCAATAAAGCACCCTCATTTGTTTAAATAGATGCCTGTCCTTGAGTTTGATGGCGTCTAGCAGGGTTTTCTTGGCCTTATGGCAGGTGTCATTAAACCAGGATTGTTTGGCACCCTTTTTCACCTTAGAAGGTATCCTAGGATAGAATATGTTGGTCAGACTGATCGTCATTTCTGCATGCAATGCCACTATTCTGTCGATGTTTTGGGGAGAGTCCATTGTCGTGATAGCCTCCCCCAATTCTAATAAGGGCAAAATAGTTAGAGAGTATAATGTGGCTAACTTGTCGGGTGACTGCTCGATTGTCCCCCATCTTATTCTTCTTCTATTGTTAGCGAGTGTTAAGCTACTATCTACGGGGGTGTTGCTGGCCGTGGGGTTTTGAAGATCTGGGAACTCCAACTCCATGGTCAAGGCATTGTGGTCACTGTCCCGTCGTGACAGGACAGCGAAATCAACAACCCTTTGCCATAGTCTTGTCTCTACTAGAATGTAGTCCAACAGGGAGGTTTGGCCAATTCTGTTAAAAGTTAACTTCCCTGGTCTGTCTGATTTAGTGCGGCCATTACACGCTCTCAGGGAGTGGGTCAGCGTTACTGCATTAATCTGGAGTGCCAACGGGGTCCAGGCCTTTATCGGTTGGATTTGAGGGTCAGGGATTAACCATTGCCGATCCTCCTCGCTGAAAAATGAATCAGTAGGAGCAGCAAGGGGCTCAAATTGGCAATTAAAATCACCCCTGATAACCAGCCTTATATTCGTGGGGACTGTAGCAATAAAGATGTTCAGTTGATCGATGGGCAGGGATTCATGGCTGAGGCTTACAGGACGGGAATAAAGGTTAATAAAGGCTATTTTTAAGCTAGAAGAGAAGGTGAGTACAGTACACTGAATGTCATTGGACAGGGGATTCAGCTGCTCCACTGTACAGCCCAGGTGCGTAGCAACCCAAGTACATAAGCCGCCTGAGGGTCTACCTCTCCCTCCCGAAATGGCCGGCACATTAAAAGATGCATACCCCATCCTTACGATGTCATCCCTTGCCTACGTTTCCTGGAACATGCATACATCATATTCCTCCACAAAAAGCCCCCATTCTGGGCAGAGCAGTTTGCTTTTTAGGCTGGCAATGTTCCAGGATAAAACCCTCAGCTTGTGGTCTGGGTTAAGGTTGTCAAGAGGGGCAATATGCATGTAGGAGTTGGGGAATTGGGTATCCTCCATCTGGACCAAGGGAATTACTTCTGCTACTTCCGAGGGGAAACCTCCCCTAGATGTACTAGAGGTTGAGGGGGCGGGAGGTACGGCAACTGGAATTCCAAACAATTCTGCCCAAGTCCCATATACACCATTGGCCGACGGTGGAATTTCGGTTTGCAGGTCCCGTAAGTCTACCCCAGTCCCGTAGCGTGTGATCTGACTCAGCTGGCCGCTGTTGTATTCCCCTAGGTCCCTTCCAGACCCCCGGCACCTAGATCCAGGGACTGGGCCATCTTTCATCGCATGTCAATCCACCTCTTCTAGGGCCCCAAATCTATTAGTTACTGGAATATTAAATAGGAGAGGTCTAGGGGGTGGGCCCGCCATTAGGTGTTCTTAAGACCATTTACCTGGGACACTGGTGCTATGGGTCCTAGGTTGGCTATGACAGTGGAAATAGAAATAGTCCAATGTGTGAGCCCTAACCCCTGTATGTGGTTCCTGGGGGCAGGAATTCTGGCCTGCTAGGGTGTAGATAGTCAGGGGATTACTAAAGTTAATAACTACGCAGTCCCCTTGCGTTGTCTTTTGTCTCATACCCACCCAGCCAACTCTACGAACCATTAGGATCTCCCCTGCCCTGTCATAAGGGAACTGCCTGTGCCTAGCCAGCCAGAAAAGGCATTTGTTCCTAAGGTCCAACTGCGTTTCCTTCTGGCTGTTGTTAATCTCAGGTACTCCTGTCAGTATAATGACATACGGAAGTGAGGCTGGGGGTAGATTTATAGTGGGGAGAGTCACTACTTCATGCCTTCTCTCTGTACCCTCCACAAGGTCCACCCCACCCCTTCTCTGCTTTCCCTGGGCCCTATTCCAGTGGAACTATTTTTATTCAAACCCCTCTTATAGGAAGCTGGGTTGTTATTCCCTTTCTCGCTGATAAAGCTCCTGGGGCCGATGACAGTCCTGGGGTCTTGGGCCTGCTGGGTACCTGGCCTTTCTGAATGGGACAAAGTGGTTTCAACTGGCTGGTTACAATGGTCCTCTGCCCTTCTGGAACCCGATAGCAAATTGGGGAGTACATCCCTCGGGGAACCGTGCTTGCCTGGGGAGGTTGGACCTGCACTATCAGTCTGGGAGCTACAGTCGTTCCGCTTCCCTAGAGCTTGGGTATTACTGACAGTAGTGTTGGTGTGTCTATTATGCCCCATTAAATGCCCTTTGTCTATGCGGTCGAGTATCTGAGCAAGTTCTCCCTTCACAATGGCTCTCAGTTGGCTCTGTAAGTCCGCTATCAGGTTCCGCACCCAAGATGGACAATCAGCATCTGTCCGAGGGTTGATAAGGTGTCCTGCTGTTCCCTCAGTGCTAGCTAGCTCGTCAACACTAGGTGTTGGCTCAATGTTTTTCTTTCTTTTAGCTCCTGGCTCGTTTCCTAGTTTACGCTTCCCATTCTTTGGTATGCTAGTAACGGTTCCACCTTTGCAAGTTACTGGCTTCGGTGGAACGTCTTGGGGTGGGGATGGGAAGGACTCTGTTGCCCTGGATGTGGGCTCTATTGACCTAGATGTAGACACAGGGGTAACGGCTTGGGAGGTGGATGACTCAGACACCGGACAGAAGATGTCTGGTGTTAGTGACAAACGCCTCTCAGTCAACTCTATTTCAGTAGTTACCACCCCTATAGCTCTCTGAAGCATCCTATCAATTGAGGTTGGGGGCATTGGGGAGGGAATGGTCACTTGGGGACGAGGTGGGTGTTTGGCTAAGCAAGTGCGCTTACCCATTTTTAAAACCAGGCAGAAGTAAGGTGCAGCCTCCCCACTAGGGTCAACCAAATAGGAACTGGGTAAAGTTAAAGCAAATATAAAAATGTAAGTCCGTTTTTATATAGCGCAGCTACTCACCCTTACGGGTCTCAAGGCGCTGGGGGCCGTAGTGGAAATTAAGTGAGCTATTGCCCAGAGTCACATGGTGCTGAGCTGAGATGCCGCCGGGGATCGAACCTTGAACCCTGTGCTCCGAAGTCAGCTGCCCTGCAAGAGCCGGGAGGCAAAATACGGTCGGATGGCACAACTAACAGAAACAAAGAAAAATAAAAAAATAAAGTTAAATGGTCAATAGTCAAAGTGCAAAATGTCTCAAGTACTTCCCGGTCTGGTACAGTGCATAAGTGGTTTACACGATTGTTCAAATGAATCACAAGGGTACACTTACCTAGTTCCCCAACCAGCTCCTGCCAAAATAATTTATTTATTTCATTTCAATTAATACATAAAAAACAAATGATATATAAAAAACAAATATCATTCCACAAACAGAATTTCACACTTGTCATTAAAGATTTTTTTTTAATAAGAAATATAAAATAATTACATAATTACCAATTAATAAATTACATATATCCATTATTGTAAAAAATATTATATATATATTTTCTTTCTAACTTTGTCACCTACAAAAATAACAGCATTACAAAAGTGAATGTGTAATAAACATATAAAAACTAAAATACATATTAAAAGAAATAAAACAGTAGAACAATTACACAATAATCAAACAATTAAATAATTTACATAATTAATCAAATAAAATTTAATTGGAAAAAAATATGTAACCGTGAATTTGAATACATTTAATATTACTAAACTTCCCACCCTATTCCCCTACACTTAAATAAATCACAATTAAACTGTATTTTTAATTATTTACAACTCAATTAACTTCTCACCCAATATGACTTACTATTACTAATAATAAAACTTAATTTGAAAATTTCTACTACAAATTCAAATTCTAATATACCATTTAAAAATGTGCCTAATTAATAATCAATGTAAAAAATAATTAATAAAAAACACATTTCTATGAAATTAAAAATATCTCTAATTTAAATAACATCCCACCGTATCCTCCTACAAATCCAACAAACCACAATGACACTATAAATTACTGATAACATTAAAAAAAAAATACTAAACCACTTAAAATTACAAACTATATTTTATAAAAGTCATAACAATTATACCAGCAATACACCTAAAATTAACATAGCAACTAAAACACATTAAAATAATTTAAAAAAACTAAATTACTGAAAAAGATATTAAAAACGAGATGCCTGAAAACAATATTATTTACCAAAATGAAACCCATATTCTTGACAACGATATTCTATACCACAATATTTTTGTATCACAATATTTTTTACGATATTTATGTTCTCCAATATGTTAAACTCAATATTTTGCCTACCGTCATAGTGATTATAGAGCCCATCACTACCCTATTTGCAGATGACACTATACAGAATGACAATAAAGTGCACTCAAAAACCTGTGTCTATGTCTTCCACCACCTAAAGACTCAGTTACCAGACATTACTATCACACACCAGCTCTTTAATAACATTGATAGAACCAACATTATTAACCAACATTGACAATGCTAGAACCACAACCTCCATTGTTATTGGCTCTACTGAGACCACTGCAACACCTGCACTGCAGCAAAAACTCTCTGGCAATTCCATCTTTGCAGGCCAATGCCTAGAGACATCCCTAGCACACCTATCAGTAAATCCACTGTAATGCCAGAGGCCAACTTAACCTCATCAAAAACCACAACTGCTGCCAATGTGGCACAAAAACAATTCCAGGCACCAACATCACACCTGTTGTTGCTTTTTATTGTACATGATCTGCTGCAGATGTCACCATACAGGAAAGGGAAGAAGAGGAGGTGGAACAGGACTCACCCATGGAACAAGGGGCAGCAAATACTTAAGCCTGGAGTTCTGATGTAGAAGAGGAGTCGCAGATGCCTGTGACAAGTCCATCAGCAGAGACCCATATAACATGGACCGCATAAGCCTTGTTGCAGCTAGGGAAGAGAGCAGAAGCTATGGAGGTTGGTCATGCCATACTTCTGGAACAATCTATGGTATCCACTGAAGAACACACAAATGAAAATCAGCTGAAGACCTTAAATACTAATGTGTCTGAGTTAGTATGGATCCAGGAGCATGACTCATATTCAGCCCATTGAGAGAGACAGACAATCCAGAGACATCAGGTGCTGCAAATGGCTGAGGAGTGGGCAAACTACAGAGCAAGTAGGACGATGCTCAGGATATTAAAGAAGTTACAAGGCATGTGGCAGATGGACAGGTGTTTTTGTTATGTGCACTTGACTTGAGGCGCATATTTGTGCTCTATATCAAGGTCATGTGGAACATATGACTGGCACACTATTACCTGGCTGGATACATTCAGACAGTATCACCCCTAATTCACCGCTCTCTCCTCCGCATGATCTCATTATATTAATCCAAAAATGTCTATCTCATCTTATTTCGCACAAGGTCTACTCTTTCAGCTCACCTCATTGATGCAGCCCATACCCCTTGTAAAAAATAATGATCCATAGAGCAGATGAAATGTATCGACTTGTGAATGACTGAAATTTGGGAATCAGTTACTTATTTGGGGATCGTGGTAAATCGAATATGAGTGTAGTGTAGGGGTTAGATGGGGTGTGGGAGGGAGTAGGCTGCACCTAGGAGAGATCTGTATGGGTGTTAAATAGTAGAGTTTGGGCTTAGGTAGGTTTAGTAGTTATAGATTTATTTTAAGTTAAAATTGTAGATTATTTTGAGAGAAGGATTTTTGTTGGGGGATAGCTGAAATAAAAACACAATTAACGAAACCTTGTGTGCAATAACTATCTATTCCTTGGAGTTCTCATTTGTGCTAAAAAGAAATTGTTCACAATGTAGCAGCACATTTCAACAGCATTGGCATTCTGCTGCTGACAGTGGTCCCACGTGCATGTGGTTCATCATCAGTGTTACTTATGTTTACTTCATGAACCTGGCCCTTCCTAGGCATTGGCATTTGTTACCTCACTGCAATATTGTCCAGCATATAGCACAGGATTGTGATCATGGAGACCTTCACCGGCAAGTAAGTGAATGGACCTCTGTCTGGTGATGCCAATTAAAACAAAAACTGGGGCCCGATGGTCCTCTGCACCCTTTCTCGTGCAGAGATCAGTGGGGGGCAAACCTGAACTGGCAACTGACGGGCTGGTTCACAAGACGCATTAGAAAGACGGAGAGAGAGTATCCGACGCCCGCGGTGCGAGCACAACATGGCGGCACCAGAGCCGCCATCCTATTAAAATGGAGAGGGGCCACTGCGCAATCCCACAACAGACAACCTTGCTGCTGGTGCACATCCAGTGCTTGATTTGTAAAAGAATAAGTGCCGGGGCTCTCGTCGGGCGGCCACTGCAGCTTTCACCACACATTGCCTCTGCCAATCTCCCAATAACAGTACAAACATAGCTAATAACGCTCAGACTCCTGCTAGTGTGACAATTCATCATATTCCAGCCCCCCAAAGCTATAAGAACGGCTTGGGAGACAGGTATTAGTCATTGAAAATTTAAATTGAACTAATGAAAAGATGACCTAACAATGAATAACGACAGGACTAGACTGGTCGATGTTATTTCAAGGAATGATGGCCCTCTTTTCACACACCCGTAGACTTATAGCTGAGTGTGCTTAGGAGTTTTCTTTCCCTCCTCAATGGTAGTGTATAGGTCGTTATGCCTCACACTAAAGGCACAGGACTGAGCGAGAGCCAGGGTATATTCTCTACTCTGTGGTTGCTTGCGGGGGGTCTAATTATGTTACACCCTACATACAGTATGTTGGGTTTGTGGTGTGTAAAGAGCTCTGTTCCCCCGAGGGTTGTTAGAGGCTTATTCCCCATCTGCTACCTTTTCCACCCCGTTCATCGTTACCACAGTAACTGGGTAAGGAGTTTGAGGCCGTTCTATCCTATTGTCCCAAGACGCGGTGTCCCTTCCGGTGACCTTTCTTGTTCCCGGACTGCCGCTGTGCCGGGCCTCCAGCTCTTGAAGTCTTCTTCCCTCCTCCTTGTCGGACTCCCTTCGGCTCCAGACCCGGCTCAGCCCTTACTTCCTCCTCCACACTCTGAATATCAGTGTGCTACAGAACACATGGTGTGAATGGTAGGGCTCAGGTCCGGAAGGTAGTCCTTCAAGGAGGCTCCGTCTTAACCCCGGCCGGCCCTATCGTAATATAATCTGTACGTCGGCCGCTACTAGGCCAGGCATAGTGAGTCATCGAATCTTGTGGAGCCGGAGCTATCACAGTGCCAGACACGCCACCACGCTAAAAAAAAAGCAGCATTTATTTGGCAATGGGCTTGGCGACTAAGTACTTACAGTTACTCGTGGTGGGTCGGGCGGCCGGGTCCCTGCCTTTATTAACTGATGTAGGCCTGCCTGGTGCTGCTGCCAGCTGCCTGCCCTCAACGTCATCGGGCTGTCTCCTGGTGTGCGGGTGTGCAGGGCGTGGCAATCTGAACGAAATCTGCTCACGCTGCCTGCCGCACAGCCCCTTCTCCAGCAGAACTAAATCAAGCCCAATCAGTGTCCCGCCCACCAGCAACACTGAACTAAGGGCCGTCATCATATCATATTAATGAATCTTGGCTCAGGGTCTCACAGCCGCAACACTGATTGGGACTCGGGAGACGAGAACAACACTCTGCGCCGAATCAGTGAGGTAATTTATCATCATGCCGTATGTGACGTGCAGACGCATGTAGACCCGGCCCTGATAAGTAAGTGCTGGTGCTAAGCACCGGAAAGCTCTGGCACAAATTAAGCACTGTGCACATCGCACTCTCCCCTCCAACTTAATTGGTGTTGGGCAAACAACAGCCACAGCACCAGAATTTAGAGACACGTGGCACTGCCTTGGACAGCTGGAGAAAGGCCTGATTCCTGAGGTGAGCAACTTCAGCCATCCCCGCAGCAATGCCCTGATTGCACTGAAGAACATGCTCATCTATACTGAGGGGCCAGACCCCTCTCTGACTGGCGAGCACCAACTCTGCCCCTCACACTTAATAGTGCACCTGTCCCTCCGGTCCAGTACTTGCCCCCCGCGCGATGTCCATGCACCGCCGCAACATCAGGATCAGGGGAGTCCCCCTTCTGGCGGATTATGGTGACCTTGAGGAATATGTCGCCCACCTCTTCCATCACATTCTTCAGATGTCAAGGACAAAGATCTAGTGCTAGAATGCAACCATAGAACTGGCCGTCCATCCACAGTCGCTGGGACCACCCAAGAAATACTCATGTGCGTCCACCACCCACACATAAAGAGGCCATCATGATGTCGTTACGCAACCAGGGTCCAATCCTTTTTGAAGGGATGAAGGAATGGCTGTACCAAAACCTGTCACTGCTCACTTTCTTGAGACGCCGTTTACTTAAAGCAGCCACTACCTTTTTGCGTGAAAGGGGAGTCAAGTACAGATGGGGCCACCCATTCTGCCTTTTTTATTTTGAAAAATGAAATACAGGTGGTCCGCAACATGGAAGAAGCCCAGCCAATCCTGGTGAGGAAGACCCCTTTGGTTAAATGGAGCAGCTAACCCCGACCGAGTCCCAACACCACAGAAAAAAGGCAAGAGAAGACAACATCGGGCCTCCAAGAGAAATGTTAACAAACCAATTGCAGGTGAAAGACAAAAAGAACACTCAGAACTGTTTTAATGCATTCAGAACAGCAACTTTACCTGCCCCGTGCCTCCGCGGCAGTGCCTGTCTGCCGCTGCTACCGGGCGGATGATATGTCTCGATAATCCCCAGCTCTTACAACCCTCCTGATGTCACAATTGCCACATCTGAAGTACTGGGAGCACAGACTCACTATGCGCACTGTTAGAAATGGGATTCCTGGTTGGCTGAGGTATGCACCCAAGCCAGGCAGGAACCACCACTCTAGTCCAGGTAAGCTAGATACACACTGAAAGATAACCTGTGCTAACCCTCTGGTAGCTTGGCACAGAGCAGGCAGCCTTATCTAAAGAGGCAATGTGTAAAGTATTTGTGCAACACACACACAGTAACACAATGAATAAATGACTCCACGCAGGTTTAGAAAAATTGATTATTTTGAACAAAACGAGACCAAAATGACAAAAATCTAATGCATAGAAGTTGAGATACTAAATTTGAAAAGAATAAATGCAGTCAAGCGCTTAAAAGCAAGTAGCATTAAAAAAGGATACTTTAGGTCGCGCTGCACCAGAGTAAATCCAAAGTTCAGACTGACCGCAATGGAGGGCAGGCCAGCTACAGGACTCGTACAGGTCCCGTTGACAAATTACTTTGGATGGGGTAAGCGTCCAAGACTCGATGTGAGGAGTCGGGGGCACCGCGTCATCGTCGATCCCATGGATGGAGGTGAAGTGTCTGCGCTGATCTGCGCAGTCGATTAAAGCTTTGGTGTTGAACACCTTTACGATGCAGGTGCTGCAACAAAGGTTGAGCCGCGCTGTCCGTCTTTGTCGAGCTGCGCAGTCTGTCGAGGCGATGTCGTTGATCAGCTTCTGTGTCGGCATCAAAGGGCAATGCGTTGGTTCCGCTAAGCGCAAAGACATCACTGCGTCGATTTTGAAGCAGTAACAGCTGCAGGAGCAACTTCTGAGGCTCAGGACTGTATTGGCACCTCAGGCAAATGAGGACTCACAGATGGCAGAGTCCAGCAGCTGAAGCAGAGTTGAAGGAAGTCTTTGATGGCCCTTAGACTTCAAGAACAGGAGGCATCACTTTGGAGAGAAGGCAGAGTCCAGCTCTCCTTCAGCAGATTTAGAGAGCAGCAGGGCAGAGCAGGCCTTTCAGGGCAGCCGCCCAGTTGAGTCCTTTAAGCAGCACATCAGTTCTTCTGGCAGAGCTTCAGTTACAAGTTCAGTAGAGTCTGATTTTAGAGACCCAGTTCTTATACCCAAAAGTGCCTGTGGGGGTTGACTTCAAAGCGGCTCTCTGAAGTGCACAAGTATCCCTTTCAAGCCAGTCCTGTCTGTCAGGCTATCTGTGGGGGGTAATCAGTCCTTTGTGTGGGGGCAGGACACTGCCTATTCAAATGAAGTGTTAGCCCCTCCCTTCCATCCTGCCCAGGATAGGCCATCAGAATGCAGATGTGTGTAGATAGGTACTCAGACACGACTATCCTTCCTGTGTTGTGGCTGTCTAGGAGGAATACACAAAGTGTAGCTGTCACCCACCCCAGACGTGTATTGGAGACAGGGTGTCAAGCACACAGAGCAGTACATGCAGAAAAATGTAAATTTTCTAAAAGTGGGATTTCTAAAACAGTAATGTTAAATCCAACTTCAGAAGTAAGGAGGTAATTATCATTACCATTCCAAACATATGAAACATGAAAAAGCTACTCTTCTCAGAACAGGAATTACAGCTTAAATATAAATTAAGGAATTCCCAATGCTAGCCTATGAGACGAGTAGGCCTCAAAGTAGTGAAAAACCAAAAGTAGTGAAAAACCAAACAGGCTGTTTGACACTACCAGTGCATGTAAAACATAAAGGTACATGCCCTACCTTTTACTTACATAGCACCCTGTCCAAGTGGCAGAAAATTGCACAAACAGGGACTGCAGTGGCAGGCCTGAGACAGGTTTGGAAGGCTAGTAATGTTGGTGGCACAATTAGCGCTGCAGGCCCACTAGTAGCATTTTAAGTACAGGCCCTGGGTATATGGTATACCACTTTAACAAGGGACGTACCAGTACATCAAATATGACAATCAGGTATGCACCAATGTCATCATGTTTTGGGGGAGAAGCATATGCACTTTTGACTGGTCAGCAGTGCCAAAGTGCTCAGAGTCCTAAGGCCAACAAAACAAATCAGCAAAATGTGGAGGCAAAAGGTAAAAAGTCTGGGGAAGGACCACCATAAGGATGACAGCCACCATAGTGTCTGGCTGTTGGAGGCCCAGTACTCACCCAGCACATGCCCTACTGGGATGCACTTCTCCATGAACCCCACTTACACCTTGTTTTGGGCTCCCATGGAGGGAGCAGTTACCTCACACATTAACTTTCTCATTTGCCCCTCCTTCCCACGTCAGGCTACACACCTGATTCAGCATCATATCTCTGCACCAAGCTGCAGGGCCCTCACATAGGTAACCCCTATCCTTCCCACCCTGTGCCTTTGTGCAAGCATCCTTTTGCTCTGGCTATGATTAAAATGCTTAGCCTCAACGTCCAAGGCCTTAATGCGCCCCCAAAATGCCTGGTGTTGATCTTCATGCTTAGAAACTCAGGGTGTGACATGTACCTTCTACAAGAGATACACTTATTGAGGAAAGACTGGTGGAGGCTGAAGTCTCACTGGTTCGATAGACAAGGTTTCTCATGTGGGCCTAGTATACGTGCAGGAGTAGCAATACTCCTAGCCATGAAATTCACAAGTCACACAAACTCAAGAAGAGCTCCCTGGGAGACTTCTCCCCCTGCGGGTTGCCCTCATCACCTACTCCTTCACACTTTACGCACCCAACGACAGGCAGGAGCAATTAATCAGGAATGCCCTCAGCTTTGTTACCACCTCTGCCGACACAGATATCATCGTATGGGGAGACTTTAACATTGTCCCTGACACAGTTTTAGACCAATCAGATCAACAGGTGGGACAAACCGGGGCCTTTATTCAAGAGGGCCTGCGATGGATGTGGGCTTCACCGACGTGTGGCAGGCCCAACATAACATAACGTGTATTTGTAAATTGCACGTTTACCCAAGAGTATCTTGGAGCTGAATAACAGATGTTTATTGCTACCCAACTCAATGGTACTCATTTTATCAACTTCAGAAGGATGAAAGGCTGAGTGGTCCCGCCGGGATTTGAACCTGTGACCATGAGGTTGAACAAAGGCCCCTACAGTAGACACATTAGTCCTTTCAGTCACCAGACTCAACATCCCTTATCACGAGACTACACGGTTTTCGCTGCCTCCCATCAAACATATGCCCGTATTGATTACTTCCTTTTTTACTCCCTGTATCTTAGCCACCACTACACACTCTGAAGTAGGGGTGATTGCACCTACTGATCGCTTCCTGGCGACGCATTCCTTTCGTGTCTCCAGTCCACTGCCCCGGTGGCTATTGGTGGCTTAACAATACTCTCCTTTCACATGAATCCACACTCCTGGAGGTCAAGGTTACTATTCTTCACTTCTTCCAAACCAACAACACACTGACCACCCCATCTACCTTCTGTGGGAAACTCTGAAGACAGTCATTAGAGGGACATTTATAGTAATCTCTGCCAGGTTTAATGAGCTTAGAAGGGACAAACACTCCACATTAGAGGAACAGGTGAGAACTCTTGAACATGCCCACAAACAGTCAGGCTCCTGCAGAGTGTGAAGGCAACTGACATTTGATCACAAGCAGCTCAGGGACCTGGACATGGACAGAGCACAATATGCCCTCCTCCGACTAACGCAAACGTACTATGCATCCGAGTTCACTGGTCATTCTTGTGTCTGCTTCTAGAGGGACTAGGCCTGGGCCCACATTTTCCTACATGGGTGGAATGTAACTATACTAGCCCGATAGCCCGGGTGAGAGTTAACGACTTGACCCCGCATGCCTTCCCCATCTCCAGAAGCACAAGGCTTCTGGAGAAGCACAGGGATGCCGACTCTCCCCACTCCTTTTCACGCTTTAAATGGAGTGCCTCACGGAGAGGATTCAGACAATCCCACAGATTACTGGTATCACCTTAGTGTGCCAGGAACACAATATAGCACTATACGTGGATGATTTCTTAGTGAACCTTACACAATTCTCACTCTTGACCGCTCTGGTAAGGCAGCTGGGGAGCTTCGGCTCAGTGGCTGGATTTAAAATCAACATTCAGAAGTCACAGGCCCTCAGTCTTACGATCCCACAGAATGACAGGCCTCACCTGGAGCATCAATTTACTTTTCCGTTGGCAAACTCCTGGGTCCTGTACTTAGGGCAAACAATTTGCGTCATACTGGGTGCAACTGTAGAATGCAATTATGGGGACCTGTTAACCATGGTACAGTCTGACCTACAGTCCTGAAGGGTTAAGGGTCTATCCTGGCTGGCCCGCATAGCTGCTGTAAAAATGACCATTCACCCTAAGATCCTGTATGTCATGCAGACTCTCCCACTCATTCCACCACTCCACTACCTCAGTAGACTGCAACAACTGTTAGAGTCATACATACGACTTTACTTGCCCATGGCAGAGGGAGGTCTGGGGGTTCCTCTCCTCATTCATTATTATCATGCGGTGCAGCTACGCTACATGTTGGAATGGAACAGACAGCATTGGTGCTTTATGGCTCAGAGTGTGGCTGGGATTCACATATGGAAGGTCTCCTGGCTTCTGAAAAACGCCGACTCTGGGAGTGTACATCTCCCCAGCTACCCGAGCAACACTGAGAGCATGGGACAAGGTCATGACATTCAAAGGCTTAACATCACCCATCTCCCCATCACACATATTATAGGGAACCCTGAATTCCCATGGGACAGGCTTTCCAGGCCTGGTACACAGAAAATTGTAAAGGAGTAGAGTAGGAGACCTAACACAGCAGCCTCATGAACTTCCCACAACTCCTGCAGGGGTACGACTTGCCTACTGCAGAGGCCTGGAGCTACACTGCCATCAAACACTGGATTACCCAATCTAAGACTAAGCCACACACAAGCAGATGTCGAACCCCATTCAAGAAATAGGATGACAAAGGCCTCCTGTCAGCCATTTACGCCTTCCTAAAAAAAGCAGTCCATCCCACGAAGCTTCAAGCTCAAAAGAGGAGGGGGCAGAGCTGGAACATTTCTTCATGTCTAAGGAACGGACAGATATCCTACACAGAGCATGAATCTTCCCCCGTAGTACAGCAGGACAGATAGCCCTAATTAAGGTCACTCACTATTGGTATTATACTCCGGTGCGGGTAGCAAAATGGAACACTGGCAGTTCTGACACCTGTTGGCGCAATAGCAATCACACAGGCACCTTGACATACCTCTGTGGCACTGCCCCAAATTCTAACAGTACTACGAAGAGGTACTTAAAGACATTATTGAAATGTTTGACACAGACATACCACCCCATCCCTAGCTATGTGCTACTAGGACTGCCAAATGTGCTACTCTACCCCTTGCACTCCAGTAAAGGAAAGACCATCACAATGGCTCTCTGTGCAGCTAAGCAAGCCATCACCGCCAAATGGGGCACTGATTATACTCCCATCCACACCGACTGGCTGCACAAACTCTGGGAGGTTATTGGAATAGAAAAAATGACCGCCTCACTGAAAGCCAGGTTGCCGTAAATTGATAAATTGTGGGGTACATGTACCCACTTCTTGACACGCAAATTTTGTGAACTCTCTTGTCCAATATACTTCAGAATCCTTCAGCTCACAAAAGGTGCCCATGAGCGTCTGCCAGAGACAGCAGACAGTGGCACTATTGAAGAACCCACATGAACCCCATCTTATAACGCCGAACCCGGACCGACCAAGCACCAAATGGAGGTGGAGTGGCCTCTCTTTTTCGTTTGGACATTACTTGTCTCCTTCTTCCATGTTAACCTCTACCCACTGCTTCCCTAATCTTTCTCCCCTTTCCTGCTTCTTTCCTATTTGTCCCAGTTACATCTCACCAGCCACTGGATGTAGTGTATAAGAGATTTTAAACCTAAACGTAAGTAAGTAAGTCCGTTTTTATATAGCGCAGCTACTCACCCTTACGGGTCTCAAGGCGCTGGGGGCCGGAGTGGAAATTAAGTGAGCTATTGCCCAGAGTCACATGGTGCTGAGCTGAGCTGCCTCCGGAGCCGGGAATCGAACCGTGAACCCTGTGCTCCGAAGTCAGCTGCCCTGGCCGCTGCACCACACCACACCTCTCCACTCTTGGTAAACATGTACTAACCAATGACTAACTGTGTCTTCAGTGCACTATGCCTCCCAAAATGTATTGTAATTGCTGATATTGAAATATCCGTCTTGAAAGTACTGTGATTAATTGCTATTACCGATAGACATCACACATTAGATAGATGCAGTTTGTACTTTTGGGCGAAGCTGTCAGGGGTGGCGAAGCTGGGCTGAAGCTTTGAAGTACTCACCCAATGGCCATGTCCTTCTGGGTTGATGGGTTCATATGGTATATAGTATCCAACGGTTTCTTAGGCACAGGTTGCTCCTGAGAAGGTGCAGAAGTATGTGAACAACACATCTGTGTCACACACCAGTTGCATCTTTTGCAATTTCAGTATATTTGTTCACTGGACCTATTAGATTTGGAAACCACCAATGGCATGGGACATGGACTTGATGGCATTAACTGTCTGGGAGTCAATGGGGAACACAATATTTTGGGGGACTAAGTTGAGAAGTGCACCCATGACCTGCCGCAGCACTTTATAGAAAATCGGCTGAAACATTGTATGCAGATGCCCCACTGGATTTTGGCCTCCCACACACAAAATGTAGTACTGTTGGTAGTTTTATGAGGGAGGGAAGGGACAGCAATGCTAGGCACTTCTGCATGACTAAAGAAACTGAGGAGATAATTGATGATGTTCTTGTCCAGCCTATAGATCTTTAATATATAGGCTGATGTCATGTTCAGGGGGTCTAGGCAAGTGCTGAGATTCCCAGCACCTCTCCTGTGTCTATGTGCTGGCCTGCCCTTTTGGTGCTGTGCTGACTCTTCCTCCTGCACATAGATCAGCACCTGGTGAATCAAGAGATGGACCTCATGTACGTAATTGTAATGTATGATACAAGAGAGACTATGGGTGTGGATTATTTTTATTGATTCTGTGGCCAATTGCAGGCACCTATTTCTTATTGCTTTATGCTGCATTGTTGTGCCTGTTTTAAAAAATATATATTTCTTTTTGGAAGGAAGTTGTTAGGGCAGGAATGCCCCTGCATGAAAAACTAACATGCAGCCCTACCCTTAATAACTCTGCTGTATGTGAAAATGGTATCCTGATTTTATTTTGGTCTCAGTACATACCACATCCTGTGAGGGTGTTAGGCCTATTTATAAAATTTACGACAAGACCCAGGGCTTGACTCCGAGGTCAACAGGGGTGCCCAAACCCTGCACTCCAGCAGACAAAAGACATCTGTGTCATTGGGACATGTTGCGTGAGCTACAGCGGCAGCATATCATTTTTGAACTCATTATTTTGGACAGGCCCTTTTTAACCTGTTCAAGGTGAGAGTGGTATGCCTACAGGCCCACTCACATGTCATTCCAGACCCAGCACTGACATCCCTGCATTATGTTGTGCGCATGTGTATGTATGGCGAATGGTAGCAGGACTCCATGCTATTTGCAAGTGTGTGAATGCTAAAGCTAGTGTGATCCATTTGGATTACCTTTGAGATTGATTGAGCAAGAAGATGTAGCTTAAAATAAGTGTCATAATTTACACAAGACATTAACATGAAAACACTTAAAAGAATGAAAAGTAGGAAAATTTTCATTTTCTTAAACGTGCAAATTAACGTGTAGCATGATTTCTTTTAGTAGTAAACATCATTTTTTATCTTATATTTACATTACTGGGTCAGACTAGGCCTCATTTATCTTTCCATCTCTCTTTCTTTCAGTTACTTTTCTTTTTTAATAAATAAATGCTTTTAGGAAATGCCTAACTGTGCAATATTATTTGATAAATGATTCGCACTTGACTTGCTTAAGAATGTCATCTCTGTAGAATGTATTTCTTCTTTTCCTAAACTAAATGTTCTAATAGTTTCTAGGTGCCATATATTCACAATACTGAATGCTGAATACTGCATTAAACAATAATGCTTACATGAAGATGTGAATCTCATAACTTAATCCCATAAATTACAACTAGAATGTTTCTGCTTTAGAATAGTTCATTGTTACGCAGTGGAATACTAAATAGCTAATAGTTTAGACTGCAGGGTTCTCGTTGGAATTCAGACTGTATCTAACTGTATCTAACACACATGTTTGCTAAACTAAGTTGACACTTGTGGATAGCACCTTGCCGTCTTCGTACGTTTACCATGGGAATGAAGTAAGAAGCAGCAGACCATCGGACGATCCTACCTCATAGGCTTAAAATGACCTAACACCAGCATGGATTGTTACATGTGTTTTTGTGTTTATATTATACGTGTTCCTAGTTAGAATCAGCGCAGTGCAGTGGAGAGGAGTGCTGTCTAGACTGGTCCAGGCTATTCTTCTGCGACAATCCTTTTTTTTCCATCAGCACATTTTGCCCTATTCGCTATGAGCTACTGATGATGGTGATATCTGTTGCCTTCTACTTTGTGGGTGTGCATTTTATCCTTTAATGGCTATGGCTACTACTGTGACTATGTCTGAGCTTAACTTTGAACAGTTGTTACTGCAACTGTTTGCTGTTAGTGATTTGAGACAAGAGACTCGGACGGGTTTCTAGAATTACTCTTTATGAGGAGTTCGACTTCAATCTGATTCCATTTCAATGCTCCTTTAAATCTTCCTCTTTTCCAAAAGGACTCTTTGTGAGTTCTTTTAAGTTAGGATCCACTTAGAGTAAAATAGGGACTTAATTTTGTTTATGAAACACGCTGTAATTTTCTTAATTGACTCTAACCATGATTTGGTATTTCTGTAAACGGACTTATCCGATTTACTAATTTGAATAAAGAGACCAAAACAATATACTAAACTCTTATCAATAAATAAAGGTTTTTGAAATGATTAAAAACTCATTGACTGAACTAAATAACTAAATTGATGATGCTCTTTGAGATGTATTCGATTTATGCTCAATTTTAAAAACAGTGGCAAAGATCCATTTGCCTGGAGTAGAAATGCGGTGCAGAGTCGGAATCCACTCTTGTAAGTTACGGGTTGAACTGATTAAATTTAAAAGGTTTCCATGCCAGCAATTTGACATGGCAAAAGATGGAGATTGCAGTACAGTCTCCCAACACATTTGGGATGAATTGCTTGCATTCCTGAGCTAGAGGGTGAAGTTCCGAGCACAGAAGTGTGGAGGGATGGAGACAGGGCTGCCTTTAGAATTTCTTTTTAACCAGGGGTTGCTAATTAGCCCTTCCTGAGCCCTGCATTTGTTTCATGGTGGGTGATGGGGCAGAGTCAACATATTCAGTTCTTATAGGGAGGGAAAATATTTGGGCGTAGGCGAATCCTGTTGTCTACCCCTTGCGAAGTCCATCCAAGAAACCTGATAACAGCCAGGCTCAGAGGCTCACACTTATCATGCTCATATTATGGGTACTCCTACTTGAAGTGAACAACACCACTATCTGCTGGGAAGCCATCACCATACGCGAAGTCTGTGTTTCCACTACAGCTAGAAAATTAAATGGGAAAAGGAACTACAGCAAACTGATTTCTAGACTTACTCCAGTTGATTCATGTTCTCTGGTTGGAAGCTGTGCATAAAAGTGGGACCCAAACTTTCCAACTTCCAATCTTCTTCAAAGATCAAGGATGGGTACGGCACAGAGTACTTTGATAGCTGCTTTGATCCAGGGCTGATACATCAGATAGTCCATCTCCCAGAAACGAGGGAACATTACCTCAAGGGTGTGCATTGTACTGGAGAGTGGTAGGACTGACTAAGGATGAAGAGAAGCCTAGCCCCAAGTCTGGAGAGAGGAACAGCTGGGGTAAAGCAGACTACTGTGGGAGAATGCCCGGAATCAACCCGAATGTGCTCAAGCATCTCACAGACTTCCCTGCTTGCCCAAGATAAGCTAACATAAACCTGCGACTTGCCAGTGTGCCTGCTCCAGCAACCACCATGGAGGAAGATCAGTGGACACGTGCTGGCTCTGTCTTTGCTGCACCCCAAGAACCATGACCCGACACCACAGACTGGAGGAAGGAATCCTCAAGCCGAGAATGCTGGTTATGCCTGATAGGAGAGCCTTAGCCAATGCTGCTGCATCTTCCAACCTTATCTCCTTCCATTGAAGGAGGCAGGAAAGCCCAAACAACCCTCGTCAGCCACTAGCGTTATTACTCACACCATTCAGTTGAAAACTGAATGCCTGGAGAGTCTGAGTGCCGGTTTTGGTAGGAGTTTGTTTAGATTATTACAAACCATTCAATACAACTGCCTAGTCAAAGCATAGGGACTGCCTACAGGTCATACAACTCAGGAAAGTTGTTCCATTTCACCATAGCGAGCCAACACCTGTGCTTCCATCTAAAGCTTTTGTTTGTATATTAAGCACCGTAGCATTTACAGACTATCTTCCCTGTAGTGCTGCATATTCCCCGTGTATACTATTGAGTTGTGGTGGGATTAAAGTACTTCTCTTTGTCTTAAAAGAAATGCACCTGGCTGGACATTCACTTATAGTGTCCAATGTCTGACTAAGTAGTGGCTGCTACTGGGGAGTAGTGGTGGGGAGGGGGGGCATTAAAAAAAAGAAACGGGGGAAAAAAATAAAGAAAAACGCACTGACCTTCCCGGCGGCCGGCTCTCCTCCGTCCTCTTCATCCACGACGCACGCAGGAACAGGAAGCACCCCGGCTCCCCTAGCAAATCACAACGCTGCCTTACAGCAGCGATTTGATTGGTCTGAGCGCCAACAGGGAGCCTGCACATGTTCCCCCACCAGGACCAAGATGGCCGGCCAAACAGTCATGCACACTTTAGAGTTTACTCTCCACTCCTTCCCCTGCTCTGCGGCTGGCACAGCCCCACCCCGCCCGCACCTTTATTGCGCACGACAATAGTGAAAATAAAATGATAATAACATTATTATCATTTTATTTTGCTTGTGGGGTGACGCTCCTCCGCATTAGCGGAGGAGCCGCCACTGGTCTGACTGCTTAAGTTCTGAGACCCTACACCCTCCACACAAACCTACTGCTCGCCCTTCCTACATTGATAGTGAAGTGGAGTAGGGGTGTACTTGTCCCAGTTTGCTGTTCCAAAGTAGGATGATCCTCAGGACACCCGAGGCAAAAGAGCCCAGCACCCATGTGCCTCCCTTGTGATTGCCCAGAAGAATTAATTTGTTCATAATGTACCGAATGAACGGGCATCATTAAGACTACACTGTATATATAACCTTGTTTGCGCCTTTCTTCCCGCTGTATATACTTTTTCACGTGTCACCAGCGCCGTTCACTTTCTCACGAGCACTTGTGCACAGTATCACAGGTTACATGACATTTAATGTAACACAGTGCATTTATGGTTGTTTATTTATCTTTGACCGTATAACTAAATATATGTGAAAAGCAATTCCTTAACCTTTTCGTCTCTCGGTCTTTTGTCTCCCTGCTCCCCTTCCCTTGTTCTTGGTAACTTATTGTGCTCCTTTATAAAATTTACTTTCCTACCAAACAATATGCTATACAATATTTACCCTGATCTCTATCGGGTTTATGGGTAAACTCCTGTAGCTTGTTACTGTACTGCATACATTAGCACATCAAACCCAGACCTATTGGTTTTTCCAGTGCTTGGTTCATTTACAGGTACCAGAAAGCCAAACAGTACAAGAAAGATCCATACATAACCACACATGTGATCATGATCATGTAGTCATTCACAATCAATATTTACACACTGAGCACATATGTTATTGTCAATACCTGATGTCTAATTTTAAGTGTGCCCTTTTATGTTACTGGGCCCAGTATAAGTAACAGTAGCCAGTCAGATTCAGTCTGGAACTCACTAATTAGCTATACGTTGAAAGTCTTTTCCAAAACATATCGCCACATACAACGAATTGGACAAAGGGGCGGCTAGTGACAGAACGACTATCAAACATCATTGTCTGCCATTTAATTCCTTATACTACTCCTGAAGTGTAGCCAATATCTGTAAGTGTTTAACTGTAAGAAACAAACCGCGCCACCCATACACAGACTTTACTATTGGCTCTTTGGTTTGGTACCTGTGTAGGCAAACCAGATGGTCTGACATTTTCACTCAACAAAGCAGAAGTCAAATCCTGTAAAAATGTATTGACGACATGATGAATCGAGGCTTACTTTGACATTACATATCGTTGACAGAGGCTCATGAGTTCTTCACAAAACAAAATAATTGATCAGGTGAGTTTGCATTGATAAAGCTTTACACGAGCTGTTCAGTAAATGTGCCTTGCTATTGTCTATAAAAAGCGGTTTCGAGGGACATGATATGTCCTATGAGGATGTGAGTAAGATAAATCGAAGACAACACCCCACACTGTCATGTTTTATGCTCTGCAACGCTCCAGCAAGATCACCAACATTTCTTCTTGACTTTGTTAGACAGCATTGTTTTATATATTGTCATGTATTAAGAATTTTGGCTTAGAACTTACATTTTCATGTAATTTTAGGTTACGTGTGCAAGAGAAGTTCTTTCTTCTTGGGCTATAAGGGTGTACGAAAATATTGTGTTATGTTTTTCAAAACACACTGAAATTTTGCAGTTTCGTGTTTTTAGACTTCATTGGTTTTCATGGATCCCTTATAGTATGGATTGGCCAATACCAGGAGATGGTCGATTGAGCCTATTGATGAGCTGAAGACTAAACGGTATTCATGTTTTAAAAAAACAGCCGCAAATATTCAAATAAGCTCCAGGGAAATTAATTACTTAAAATAGTTTCTCATACATATTCATTGCAGATATCACGAGAACCTGAATGGTTGAATTTAGTTGGTCATCAGTCTTGGTGGGGATATTAACATATTCAACTAATCACGTGTCTTGTCACTCGTTGCATTGGTCTAAAGAAGGGTTGCAAAAGTTGGTAACACGTTCCTTTGTCTGCTGAAGATGGGAGCTGCTTTTATATGGGGAGATGGGTTTTATCAAACATTTAAACTACTAAAATAGGCTGCCAAGGAGCACATCGAGCAAACCTAAAAGCAGGAGGCTACACTATAAAGGGTTAATAAATGAAACTTCACACTAGGTCATTCTTGATTTTGCCTTAACACATCCTGGACTGTAGATTACTGCAAATGAATAGAAATAGTCCCACCTACACAAATACATTAATTAATTGAGCACACATAGATTGTCAGAATGGTAAAATCGAAATTGTTATTCAAAAACTGAAAAATTGTAACCTCCCGAACCCGGCAACTGTGGGTAGGTCTAAGGATCCGTTGCGGACTTCGCAACTGATGTGGGGAAGTTCCTCATGTTCTGATCTGCCGGGGATTGATGAAGTAAAAACTCATTTCTGACTGGGTAGAACCTACACTACTAGCCACTAGACAGAGTAAGGTACGGTGGTCATGGTATTATACTTTACATACTATTAGTCTAGGTCCACCATAATGTATATAGCGTAGATAGTCTTTTATTTTCATAGGTCCTGAAGAATCGCTTCTAAAACTATAGAAAAAGGCAAAGAAACATGTTGACCGATTACATGGAAGAGCGCCGTATCTAAGACATTACCTTAGCATTGCGCCTTTCATTTATTTTTAATCAGGGTAGGAGACCCCACAATTAAAGTAGTTCTTGTTGGTACTCCCAATCCTGTTTTAATCCACACTTTATATCACATATTTTTACATCTACACTCACTAGACCCCTCACCCCCACGGCACCAAACGCATTGGGAGCCCGTCAGGCACTGCAGCGCCGGCCAGACGAGGAGCAGCTCGATGATGAAGCATGACACCCTATGGTGTGTGTGAGGGCATTACATTCCAAATAAATGGATTCCCATCTATTTGGATGTAGAAAACTACTGTGACCTGCATTACCATTTTTTCTGGGTTTTTTAGGAACAGCACAATTTTTCAGTTTTTGAATAGCATTTGGGCATTTGTGCTCGACCTTGAAGAAAAAGCCCTTCTGTCCCTCTTTTTGTGTATAAAATCGAAATTGTGCCAGAGCATGTCTACCACTCAGACCACAAACTAACTCATTGCCTCTCATTCACAGGAAGCATAACAAACACAGAATTGACATGAGTGACAAGCAAAAGCGTATATTTAAAGCAAAGTAAGGGGAAGACCAACACAAAAGCTGATAAACAATGTACAAACTAGTCATTAGGATGAATAAATATTCCACACTATCAGAATCAACCCCCTGCATCATTGTTAACAAGTGTCGATATGCTCTTACACACACACAAAATAAGTAGTGCGTACAATGACCCACAGTGATTACATTTTACGTGAGCTGCTGAACCACAAGAAAATGGGAGGACAGCTGACTCAAACAGATCAACTTCATCACGACAATGAGATAAGAGAAGGAGATTTTTAAAAAATGCTGATGTGCATTTCTTTACTAATATGCATGCGTGCAACTTCTACTCCCCTGAGCCTAGGAAAGAAGAGGCTCTGTTTGTCGAGACAAAGCTACTGTCTGTGCTTCAGACTAAAGGCATAGTAGCAACTAATGGAGTAAGCTGTGCTTTAGTTCAGCTGCTCTGCTGGTCTCCCGCAAACATTGAGCAATCCTTTAGTTCAGCTCCTCTGCTTGCCTGGCGCAATCGTTGAGGAATCCTATCTTTAACAGTTGGGTTTTAAACTAGTCAGATCTGCAGAGTTAGTGGTGCTTCTGCACCAGCCAATGATCTGTGTTTGGAGCTGGAATCAGCTGTATTTTGAAATGGACAAGCACACATAATGCTCCGCTCTACCAAGAAGGCGCCCACCTTGTACTCGCAAACTGCATCAACTACAGAAAGTCTCGACTTTGGACCGCTGACTAGGAGGGTGGCAATCTGATTCCCGGGCTAAATGAAGGAGGTGGCAACGTTTACTGATGGAGGCTGCCGCTAACCATCAAGATTCAGAGAAGGGACCAACGGTAGGAGAGGTGAAGCAACCAGAAACCCTGGCGCCTCTGTCATTGTCCCTAGCTTCCTGAGGTGAATTGCAACAGGCACATGGTTGTTTAAAGAGAGGGGGGAGGGAGGCAGAGAGAGAGAAAGTAATCAGTGAAGAGAAGGAGAAGAGAGAGGATGGATGGATGGATGGAAAGAGAGAGATTGTGCATGGAGGGAGCGGGGGCTGTTTTGAGCATTTTTGCTTGGGCTGCTTTAGGTTCTCCAGTCCGATGCTGCATTAGGGAAGATTGAGGCTTTGCTTTCCTGAAACTGAGATATACGTGGACTCAGGGGGCATTATATCTTTGCAGACTGTGATGCAGGACTCAACAATGTTGATAGACACATCTGCACTGGGAGCGCCACATAGACCAAGGGGCTTGTTTAGTGAGCTGTATCGGCAGGCAGTCAATTAATGCATGTAGTGCACAGCAGGAAAAATGGCAGGACAGCAAGCATGGAGTACAGCCCGCCAGGGTGACAGAGGACATTAGCTCTACCACCCTGAATGACTACCGTCCACCAAATTTAGAGACCACTGTCTGCCCAGTTTTCATCTCTGTACATTAAAAAAAACTGCTGTCATGGCAATTCCTTTCAAGGTACAGAAAGTTTGGTGGATGGCCGCCATGGTTTTTAACAGCTGTCCACCAAACGTTTATAAAGCTTTTCTTTTTCAGAAAAAAATGTGTTTCTGAAAAGAAAAAGAAAAAAGTTCCCCACACTCAGAGTTTTCTTCGTGGGGGGGAATCGTTATGTTTTTTTTCAGTCCCTCACCACCAGTTTTACGATCAAAGAGATATAGAATGCATCTCAAAAGGCAGAAAATACAATTCATTTTACTGCAGGAAACACATCTCACGCATGTGGAAGGTGAGAGAATACGTCAAAGATGAGGCGATTAGTCTACACCACTTACTCAATTTATGCCAGAAGGGTTTTGCTACGGATCAAAACAGAGGTTCCTTTTAAGGTGTAGAGGAGTAAAAATATACATAAGGCAGATTTATGGCAGTGGAAGATCTGTTAGATGGAGAGTCTGCACTCATTATGAGTTTGTTATCTCCAAACACACAACATACTGCTTTTTTAGTAGAATTAACTCCCCTTTTATCTACCTCACCACAAGTGCCAGTGATGCTGGGAGGGGACCTAAATTGTTTGATGGACATAGACACCGAAAGATCGCATTCACCCTTGTGTGGAACATCAATGAGTAAATTGCCAACACAACTGAATGAATCAGTAAGAGTTTGTGGATTCATGGCTATATTGAGAAAGCTTACCTTTTGACTAATAAATATACAATTTACACTCCTTTGCATGAACTCCACACCAGGTTAGATTTTTGAATTGGACTATTTATTGGAGTCACAGAGTATTAAAACAAGTACCAATATGAATAAAACAAAGTCCTAGTGACTCAAGTTCTAGGCAGTGTACATTTATAGTGAACCCACAAACAAGCAATAGGAAAAACTGTGATAAAAAGATGGTCGAAAAAGATGGAAGAAAATAGAGAGTAAAATAGTACAAGAATGACAACACAAAGGAACAACAACTAACACATTAATTAATATACAAGGGAAAACATTTTCTATATCCACTGTTCCTGAAGTATTCTCTAACCATAAGAATCAATGACATTTCCAACTAATAATATTAGACACTACATTATTAGAACATTTATTGCTGGCAGATTTCCAAAAGGATTACACTGAACATTTAAGAACATTGATAATCTGTTGCATATGATATAGCTGGGAAGATTCCCGATTTTGCATCCATTTCCCAATCACCCCTTACTTTTATTTTTGTATTCAGCACTGAATAGGAATGTTCTTCTCTATTTTTATAACCTCATGCAATAATTTCATTAAAACACATTTCACTAGCTGTATGTTAGATAAAGGACAGTGCAAAACAAGAAATAAATCAGAAATATATATGTATCAAATCAATATGGGGGTATAACATAAAATGGAATTTTACAAAAAAGTATGCAATAATAAATAATGGCCTTACATAGGTCAATCGTACTTACCTATCTTGAGGCGTGGTAACTCCAACAGCACTTCTAGGTTGGTCATGTGGGCAACGGCTGCCATATCATGTTAGTTTAAACAGTAGCCACCATCTTGGGCCTACCACATGTATTCATCTATTTGGTGCCAAAGTCTATGTCTAACTCTCTGTATGTGTGGAATCACAGACAGTAGTGAGCAAGCTTACTTTACCCTGGCAGCAGCAGGTTTCTCATTCTAGCTGTTTTTACATGTGAATGATAAGTGAACCATGAATTTGATTAGCCATTTTATCATTTAAATCTTGTTGTCAGGATTTCAAAACAGGAAACTGAAATTATACTATATACCATTTAAAAGATTGTAATAAAAGGCATTTGAGTGTTTACAAGATAAACAAACCATTCAAATGCCTGATACATGTACAGGTTAGAAACAAAATCCCATCATTTAACTTACTGCTTTATATTTTTACGCAAAAAATATTGGAAATCCAGACAGAAAAAAAGCTTTCAAAGTCACCTCCTGGAGGACAACTTGTAGAAACATAAGATATTCCATTCTGGAGACTAAACCCATGATTTGAGCATTTAAAAACCAGTACTAAAATCAACTGAGCCACAGTAATGCTATTGTCTGGCAAATCTCAATATTTAGTAATGCGACCAACAGGTTGTCAAAGTGTTCTAGATACAGACAGTACAATCGCACTTCTAAAAGGAAAAGGGTAATTTAACAAGTGAGTATATGATTTGTGATCCATAGGTTATTAAGATTAGGGACCAGAATATGATCAATGAAAAGTTTGGATTAAGATCCATGGAGCCACAGAGATGGCAGGGTGCTCAAACAGTAAAGAAAAATGGAGTCTGCTTAATTTCTGACAGGGTAACAATAACTAATAATCAGTGGTGGCTCGTCCGCTAAGGCGGAGGAGCGTCGCCCCACTGCTTTTTGCAGTGTAAAAAAAGGAAAAATAAAATTATAATAACCCCAGGTCATTGTCATTTTAGTTTTCCCAGTTGTGGCTTCTTTGTGGGGTGGGGCTGCTCTCAGAGCAGAGGGATGAGTGATTTGCACTCCCTATGTGAGCATGAGTGCTTGGCTGGCCCTCTCGGGCCGCCCAAAACAGTCATGCGCACATACCGTGTTCTCCATGCATGCTGCATTACAGCCTGCGTGGAAAACATGCCCACCCCTCCAGCCCCTGGCTGAGCGCTGTGTCACGGCGCTCAGACCAATCACAACGCTGCAGTGCAGCGTTGTGATTGGCTGGAGGGAGCTCTGGTGCTTCCTATCTCCCCCAAGAAGCCAGGAGGAGGACGTAGCAGAGGCGGCGGCCGGCCAGCCAGCCAGCCGGCCCTGGAGGTAAGTGATTTTGTTTTAACCGATTTCCAACCCCCCAGACCCTTCCCCCCACCCCGCCCCACTGCTACTAACAGGTAGCAGTTGCCGCTGATAATAATTGCAATTGTTATATAGCGCTTACTACCCCTGACGAGGCGTTGAAGCATAATAGTTAATCTAATAAATAGTTGCTCTTCACAAATATATGTAATTCGTCTTGGTTAAAGTCATGACTGAATGAACCCAATTTAAATAACCAAAAGCTTTCTCTCTCTCCAAGTAGGAAGTCTCCAGTATAACCCTTTCTGTTATACTTGATATTCTCAATGGCTTCAAATGTGATCTCTTTAATCTTGCGTTTACAGTCCGAGTCTCTGATGTGAATGAGCGTTGGATACTTGGTATCACTGTTCTTAAAACCCTAATGTGTTATGTTCATCTTTCTTTTACTGACCGCATAAGGGAGCCAAGATACAGTTTCAAACAGGCAAAAGCAATGATACAAATGCAATATTATATATAGTTACTGGGGTATAAGCGATTCTTATGGGTGGTTCCACGTTTGAACGTCATAGCAAGCCTAACGGTTGGGTACTGAGAAACTTCTGTGCCTAGACATAATAGACACCAACATCCAGGTTGTATTTAGTACTAAACCTGACTCTATGATCTTCAGAAAATGAAGTATCAGTTGCAGATACCCTTATTGCATGAGAGGCCTTCATAGTGTTTATTTGGGGAATCTGATTCAAAGCAGTAGTGAAAATCCCTATGGCACGCCATAACGATCCAGAATAGACAGAGAGGGTATTTGTCGAACTTGAGATATAGCTAGGACTGTTGAGACACTCTTCCCTTCATGGTCACTTTCTGCAAATTAAGATACTGCATGCCTCACAAATTAATAGACTAATTTCATTGCATTATAAAACATATACATAGAGAACGCATTCTGAAAGGGACAGAGAGAGAGAGATGACTGTTGGATCAACTTGCCAGGTCCAACATACCCCACACCACAATTACTGAAGGATGAGATGGGTCTGGGACGCTAACACATACCCAAACAAATATTAACAACACCTTTCAGGAATATTATTCTACTTTTTACTCGCTTCCTGAAAGGAAAGACACACAGAACGACTCAACCAATACAGACATTCAACCATCCGCCAAGACTAGAAGGACAGCAGAGAGAACTATGGGACTGCCTTATAACACGCACTAAAGTCAAACTAGCAATTAGGCAATTAGCCCCAGGCAAGATTCCTGGTAGCAATAGATTGCCAAATGACACCTACTGAATTTTATGTTAAGGTTTAAGAATAATTTACTCATAGACTTTATGATTTATACCTGGCAGCAAGGAACAAGGGTCATTACCCAACTACTACTAAGGAGACCATAGTTGCGGTCCTCCCCAAACCCAACCATGAACTATTCTTTTTGTGTTTAATAAGCTTTATTAAGAATGCAAATTACATAAGAACAAAAGACAAGAACATAGTGAAGCTGAAATCCATAACAAAAGTAGAAGTGTTGAAGGAAATAAAGCTATTTAACAATTTTATCAATAACATAGGGAAGGGATAACAGGGAAAATAAAAAAGAAGAAGGAGGGAAAGGCAGAGGGAAGGAGAGGTAGAAGAGGAAAGGAAAATAAATAATTGACTGATTGAAGACCGAGTATCAAAAACCTATCAACAAAGAAAGTGCACAATATAAAAATCTAAAAAGATATATAATAGCGAAAACTGAGAAAAGGGCAGAGAAAATTACATATTACAAGTTACGGAGGCTTAACATTTTCAAAATGCTTTCACGAACCTGTTGTTTTGCAACATTGGTTAAATAATTGGTTAGTGACAGCCAATATAAATCTCTATTAACATGAGGGTTACTTGAATGAGCAAAAGCAACATCAAGTCTATGATGACAAACATTATATCACCAAGCTTTAATTGAGATATTAGTTGAACATTCCCAATGAAGTGTAATTTGTTGAAAAGCTAAAGCCAACATAAGATCAAATAAACCATGCTCATGCGAACTTAATACCACAACATCTGATAGGCTACCTAGAAAAAGTATTGTGTATGACATGGAACAGCATACATTAAAAATGTTTAAAAGATAGGACCAAACCTTCTTCCAAAAAGAAGCAGTAGGGGGCAAACAAAAAGAAGATGAAACAATTCAGCATCAAAATAACCACACGACCAACAAATGTTATTATTTGTATTTGAATAATTAGCAATAGAGGAAGGTGTATGATACAATCTGTGATATACAAAGAACAGAGATTGAGTGGCAGAGGTAGTTCTAGAAACTTTTAATGACCTAGACCAAATTTTATTCCAGAAACGAATAGACCAAACACATCCCAAATCTTTTTCGAAACTAAGTTCTATCTTAGATTTAATTCGAGAAGGATCCATGGATAAAAGATATTTATAAATAAGGGAGGCTTTAGGAACGAGTGTAAGTAGCCTAAGAAGCGAGTCTTCTGTCGAAACAGCTTCAACACCCGCAGGGAGCGAATAAAAACATCTAAAACTATTTCCATAAGAATTGAAAATTTATGCCAAAAGGAAGGAGGACAACTGAACATAGCTTGAAAGTGAGGAAATGAGCAAGGATTCACACCATCAAATAAATCTTGGACCCAATCAATCCCCTAGGTCTCCAAGATTTCCAGTATAGAGACTTATTATTAATAGTGCTGATAGAATTATACCAAAGTGGAGAGTGCAAAAAAGACTCTCTAGAGAGAATCTATGAATGATAATGAGGTTTCAGCAGAAAACGTGTGTTTAATTAGTGGCAAAGAGGCGATAGTGTTTCTTGCAGAAAAAGCGAGAACTTCTTTTGTAGAGAAAGGAGCAAGCAAAGAGCGTTCAATATCAAGCCAGAGGGGCAGGAAGGGGGAGGAGCTTGGTAGAAGCCATTTGGAGGCCTGTCGTAAACAAAAAGCTTTATGGTAAGCCCAAAAATCAGGAAAACTCACACCCCCATCAGACTTCCGAAGATGCGATAAGGAAATTCTAGACTTTTTGTTATTCCATAGAAATTTGGAAAGGAGAGAATCTATTTTTTTTAAAAACATAAGCGGGGTGGGAACAGGAATCATAGACAAAATGTTTAGCAAAACAGGAGTGATCATCCAAACGACCCCACCAAGAAAGAAAAAGAGGATTCCAAGAAGAGAAAAGTTTATTAACTCTATTAATACATTCTTTCATATTGATGGCAACTGTGTCGGAAGTGGAATTATTCGACCAAATGCCTAAATATTTTAGTTCAGAGCCATTCCAATGAAATCCAGAAGAGTCAAAAGACCTTTTAACACAAAACGTAATAGGAAGGACTTCCGTTTTGTCCGAATTAATTTTATAACATGAAACAGAAAAGAATTCAGAAATCTCCTTCGCCAAAGAGGGGAGAAAGACCTCAGGATGAGAAATAAAAAGAAGAATATCATCTGCATAAGCAGACGGCTTCAAGTGGTTATTACCATAATGAAAACCAGATATAGAGTTATTGTTACAAATACGAGACAAAAAAGGCTCAAGGTCTAAAACCAAACAAAAGAGGAGATAAAGGACAACCTTGATGCACTCCACGATGTAAGGGGAAGTATTGGGAGGTATGGCCATTAACTAACACAGAAGCTCTGGTGGCTGTATAACGCATCATTAGTAGAAGAAGGAATATCTTTAAAATAAACATCAATAAGAGATATAGAGGTAGGGGACTCCGGAGTATAGAGACTTTTTTGAAACTTCACAAACTCTTCCAAAATATGTTGATTTTTGAATAAGTGGTTCCCATCCGAAGTTTAAAGAGAATGAATATAGACACATTATTTTTGAGATTTAAGATAATTAACCAAAGGTTCCCAGATTTGTTGCGTCCCTCATATTAACGAGCACTACTACGCAATAATATAGATGCAGCATTGTCAGTAGTTAGTTTATTAAAATCAAATTTAGCTCGAACAAGTTCTTGTAATGTGGAACTGGAGGATGCAGCATAAAATTGGCATTCCTTATGCTTGCAAAATTGCAATCAGACTGGCACCTTCTTCCACATCCTATGGGACTGTCCAACAATGGGGCAATATTGGGATAAAGTCACGAAACAAATGGAGAGGGCGTGTGGCAAGACCTTGAAGGCCTCCCCCAGCTTTGCCTCCTTAATGTGTGGGAGGCCACTGATCTCTCGCAGACAGAGCAAACATGGGCCTCAATGGGATGTGCCATAGCTAAACGCAACATTGCGCACAAATAGGGGGTGGGGACGGCCCCATGTTTACGAGACTGGGCTATAGACATGGATAGGGCAATGATTTCCGAGAAGGATGTGTTCAAACATAGAGGGTGCCCCAAGAAGTGGGACCATAAATGGGGAAAATAGAACAAATACAGAGGTGATATATGTGTATCCCCTTCCTTAGAACTACAACGTGAAAGAGGCTTATTGCTGGATCAGCCAGTGAGTGATGCAGAGCCCACGCCCTAACCCCTGTAGTCACTGACCCAATTGTATGAATCCACCTGCTTTGCATGCCGTTGGTATACTTCTGTCTCCCAGCTCTTGATGTTTATCGAACGGACGAGCCGTTGTCACCCTGGTACATCTCTGGGAAATGCATGGTGCTTATTGATTCATTTCTGTACTGTAATATGTGTCGTTTTATTGTGGACCTACTATTGATTTATCATTGCCTTGTACTTTTTCTTTCTTTTGTTTAATAAAAATTGTTTAATAAAAATAAAAAAATGGCATTCCAGATGCTTAATATTGGCTAATAAATATTTATGCTGAATAAGAAAGTTTCTTTTTCTTTGAAACAAAATCAATAATAAAACCATGTGCTGCAGCTTCAAAAGTATCCCATAAAATTTGAGGAGAAACATCTGAGGCTGTGTTGAACAAAAAAAAATCATCTGCAAACTAAGTGAATGAAAAAAAAAGACAATCTAATAAAAAGAGAATTATTAAACCTCCATCTATTTGATTTGGGATGTGATTGGAGTTGATCTAATCTGCAACAACTGGGGCATGGTCAGAGATAAGTATAGATTCAATAGAGGAAGAAATGAGATTTTGAGTTAATGATTTAGAAAGAAAGATATCGTTCAATCTAGTGAGAGATCCATGAGGAGGAAAAAATAATGAGAAATCAGTTGCAACAGGATTACACAACCTCCATGCATCAACCAAATGGGTCTGTGAAATAGTGAAACAAAATTGTTTCTGAGTTTTGTGAGGTATAAAACGAATTTGAGACTGACGATCTAGAAAGGGGTCAATAATCTGATTGTAATCACCCCCTAAAATAAAAAAATTCATCTTTATACTGAAGACATTTGTTTGTAATAGTGGGCCAAAACAAATAAACCGGTTGGGTCGGTCTATACACATTTAACACAGTTAGAGAAATACAATTAATAAGTAGCTTAACCAACAACCATCTATCGTCCGAATCTATTTCTTGAGAAAGAACTGTACACTTCAAGTTTTTATGACATAAAATAATCACCCCGTTTTTCTTAGTAAAAGTAGCTGAAACTAAGACCAAACCTACCGAGCTACGTTTAAGTTTTAAGGCCTCCACCTCTGTAAGATGCTTTTCTTGTAAAAGTCTAAGTCTGGATTATAGGAAGCCAAATGAGATAATATTCTCTGCCGCTTTATAGGGTTAACAAAACCTTTTACGTTCCAAGAATAATCTCTGAATGTGAACAACAGCAAGAGCATATAAAACTACAAGACCAACAATATTATAAGAAAAGGAAATAAAAGAGGAAAAATAAAAGGAATATGCAAGAAAGTAAGCAAAAATAGAGAAAGGGTTAGGAAAGAAGAATAAGAAAAGAAAAGAGAACAAGAGATAGAACAAGAAAAGACAGTACATGTCAAACTTGATGACTGAAATACGTACCTTAAGAGGAAACAAGAAAAAAACAACAAGGAGCGGCGACCCACAACGAAGACGACACAGCCAATAAGGTAGAACGCACCACAACAGGACGCCATAAAGGAAATGAGTGACAAGAGGGGACAACAGGAATCTGGATGATCTGCAAATGGATTAGAAGAGAGACATAAAATCAAAGCATTGAAAAAAACAAGCAGCATAAAACAAACTGCAAACGAATCAATAAAGGATAAGAAACACATTAGATCATACAATATGAGATAAAGATAAACTTATAAAAGTCAAGTTAATGAAGAGGGACCAGCAGTCTCCATCAAAGCCGTCGAATGAGTATGAATGAATTTCCGTAGGTCTGAAGGATCATTAAAAGTAGAAATACGATTCTGAAAAGTAACTTTGAAGGTGCACGGATGAAACAAATCATACCGTGCACCCAAAGCATGCAATGCAGGACGAAGTTCAAGGAAATCTTTCCGTTGCTTAGCCGTAGCTGGAGAGACATTTTGAGACAGGAACAGTTTTGCACCAGATCATACAATCTGGTTTTTTTTTCATTTTGGCTGCATTAAGGACCTGAAGAAGAAAAGTAAATTTCAAAAATAAGATGATCACACCACGCGGCCTGGTCAGAGTAGAGAAAGAAGACAAGCAAGGACCCAATCTGTGAGCAAGTTGGATATTTAGGTTGATAGCAAACGGAAGATCCAGAAGTTTCAGAAGTAACTAAATGAAGAAGGAGATAGGATCTTCACCCTCAATACCCTCAGGAAGACCATACAGACAAAGATTATTGCGCCTATTTCTGTTCTCAAGATCTTCCGCAGATTTCTTCAACAACAGAACGTCCTTCTCCAAGATAGCAATTTTAGTAGTCGCATATTGCATATCACTGACATGTTGCTCCACCGAATACTTAAGTGACTCCATGGACGACCATTTATCATTAAGCATCTGAAGAAGACTATTGGTTTCTTCAATAAATGGATGGGGAGCACGAATTTCCTCCAAAACCGTATCCAAAGACACAGGAGATACGGGCTTCGGTTGAGAAGGAGGGTCCTGCTTGAGCCGTTTAGTAGAAATAGTGGGTGTCTGCATCTTGGAAGACAAAAGGGGAGAAATTGCAGAGCGAGAAGAGCCAGTTTGGGCCATATCCTGAGTGGCGAGGGGACAGTCCATTGAGGGCACAATGGAAGAAGGCCCTGACACAGAAAATGGATCTGTGTGCTTTGTAGGTAAATGCATTAACTTCCTGGTTCTACCCGTATATCATGCGTCCCCCAGGAACCCAAAAAATAAGGCAATAAAAATTTACCTAAAATAAAGTATGGCTAACCCAAAATGCACCACTAGATGAATAAAATACAAAGTGTCTCAATGTCTCCACAGAAAAAGAGAAGTTGAGGCAAAAGATATAAAATACCTTTATTCCTGTTAAGAAGTGCTTCAAAAGAGCAAAGGAACAAGTAAGGCACCACAGGTGAAAAGCACCTCAGAATCGGTAAAAAGCTGACAAAATGCTGACATTGCTGCAAAATTCAAGATGGCGACTGCGAGGCAACAAGAAGAAACATCTCACTGAATATGATGACAAAGGCCAGGAAAAGAAGACTGGACGCTGGCCTTTGGAAGTTCCAAGGAGCAGGCAAAGCCATTCCAACGTTGCAGCCACTCTGAAGCTGCAAGTAAAATATCAGTGTTCCCAGCGAAGTGCAGAGCTCCGATATCAGGCAGCCATCTTGAGTGGCATCCAAGCCACGACCCCAACCATGAACTATTCAACAGCTAGTCATACCAACTGCTACCACTACTGAATTTAGACCATATGAAAGAAGGTTTTGGCCTCAATACTCTTAGGAGTTTTACCAGTATTGATTCACCAAGATCAAAATGAATTAAATCTTTAAAGGAGCACTTCCCCATGTGTGTGGTGGTTATTACATGTTTTGGACAGGTTGTCAAATGTAGCCGTCAACTCGTTCATTCTGACAATCAACATGGAAAAAAGTCTTTCCATACGCTTTCTTGGGAATAACTCTTTAAAGTTTTTAAACAATGGGGTTTGCCAAAGACTTTATTGAATGGATTCAACTTTTACGCTTGGTGCTTGCATCCAGAGATACGACTGGAGGAATAATTTCTGAGTCATGGACACCACAGAGGGGCCCGAATTAGGGGTGTCCTTTATTGCCACTATAGTTTGCTCGGGCAATGGAAGCACTGGTGGCCTACAAGGTAGAAAATTGATTGACGAATGGAATAAACAGCTGATTAGATTCATGCTATTTCCATATATGCAGATAATATTTTGTTATGTTACACAGGACTGGAACCAATGTTAGATCACCTAAAATGTTTTGCCACCTTATCTGATCTCTTAATGAACAAGAGTAAATCCTGCCTTTTTCTGCTCAATAACTACATATCATTCACCCTGTCACATCTAGTTTGGAAGTGGAGCATTACATTTTTACCTACTTAGGAATACAAACTTAGAGCCAGACAGAAGCTGTCATTGCCAGCAATTTGAACAAGGCCACAACCGCTGCTCACTCTGTTGTGAACTTTTGGGTATGCCTTCCACAGTCCATGAGGCAGGATAGCTTTGTCAAAATAAATGCTTCTCCATAGATCTGTGTATCTTTTTTTTATGTTCCAGTTGCACATGGGTCACAAATATTCCCCAGCATGAATGCTTTGATGACAGAGGTATAATTTCGGGTGTGTAGATGCAGAGTAGCACTGAAAAAATAGTACCTTTCCACAGATGCAGGAGTAGTAGCAGCAATGGATTTTGAGACATATTCACTGGATGGCTGGGTGGCAAAATCCCACAGGTGAGAATGAACTGCAAAATATTGAAGTTGATAGGATCCTGCCCAACATTCCATTCTCAAATGCCAAAATGACTATTATTGTTCTTTACTATTGCAGGCTGCAATGTATTGCTAGAAAAAATGCCTTTCCAAGGTGGGACCCTGGTTGCTGTACACCTCAGAACTGCTATTGTGGAGCCCTGACCGATTCCATGATGTGGCAATGGACTAAGATTGATCCAGTGGACTGGATTGATGCAAACAGGACACTCATGCAAGTCTGACCAAGTGAGAGACTTTACGAACCTCAGAGAGGAATATTACATGCCAGTGGGAAATTAGTTGGAACATGCTTCAGTAAGCGATGTTTACCCTTGGCAGGACTAGAAAACTGATTACTTCCCAATACGGTGCCAATCTAGAAGACGTGATTTGACATCATTGCAAATGGAATGGAAAGGTGATCTAAGCAGGACTCTCACCTACAAGTTTCACTCAGGCAACCAGCAAAAAGGCATCTGGGAAATATACATAGTTTTCACTCATTTTATACATATTTTGTGCAAGGGAAAAAAAAACACAATTTCACCTGGTTCCTGGTAGGCATCTCACTGTATTGCCCAAGGTCTTGGCTTAAGTACTTTTGATGAAGATCTTTCCTGAAACTGATGCTGTCACATTTATGTTTGTTTAATCTGCTAAACGCAAAATTCACCAAAAGGGTTTCTTGGCGTTATTTGTTTGGGACATGTGGTGGGCACTAAATGATATTTTCATGCTGATTGCAGTGGTGATAATCTTCTTGTACCCTCTATTTAAGAAAAAGACACACTCGGTGTTAAGCGTCCCAGTTTCAGGGCCTCTCCTCCATTTCCCCACATTCTCTGCTCCTTCGTTGTGTTTTTCCTGTCTGTGGTTTCTGCTACATAATCTTAAATTTATAACCCAGACACCTGCTCAGTTTTCTATTTCTGCTGTGTCTGATTTCATTTGTTCTACCTACTCATTCCTTTGGGGCTCACTCTGGCTTTTTTCCAGCCAGTAGGAAAAGCACCATTTTTTTATTTCCACTCCAAATATCTTTCTTCTAACTTATTACATTATTTACGCACTTACAGGTGTGTACCTTGTCAAAGTCTCCTAAACGTATTGCCAATTGAAATTCTGTATGAGTAGTATCTGTGATGCACTATCTTGCTCTGTACACACATTTACATTAAGTCCAATTACAGCTGACAAAACTGCAACAACTCAGCAACCCCTGTCGCCACTAGAAACAGCCTACGTAATTTGCGTAGAAAAGGCCTACGCATGAAAAGCTGACATTGTCAAGTGCCCTTTCACCCTGCCCTCTGTGTTGACAGGAGCTGTGATGTTGCGAGGTATTTATTTTCCCGGCGTACACACCTGCATAAACAGACGGCCGCAAGTGTGAAGGGCCAGTTGTCCTGCTGCTGTGATTGTGTTTATGTAGCGCTTACTACCCCTGAAGAGGCGTTGAAGCGCTTTAGCGCAAAACTTGCCTTCGAAGAGAAGCCTTTTGGGTGCGATGCTGACGCAAAGGTCTCGGCTCTTTCACTACCTCTGGCAACTCCAGGACTAGCGGCTAATACAGTCTTCCCTTTTGTCAGGAAATTGAATTAGCACAGAGCTATCAAATGCAATAAGGATGTGAACTTAATTACCTTTCATCGGAATCCGCACTGAACTGTGTTCCTAGAGTGCTTTGGGCTTGGGTACCAGCATAAGAGAGGTGTGCATCTTTTACCAAGCATCGAACCCTTTCAATGGCATGAGATGAATTAGTGTGAGTTAAATGGGCTGCCAGGAATAGTACCCCAGTGTATCGATTTTCAATGGAGACCTCACGCAATAACAACCTTGGAGCTGTGGGTGTCATAGGACGGAGACAGTCACTGTTGCAAACAAGCATTGGCAAAGCCAATAGATCTATGCAAGAGCTATTGTCTTTGCCAATATGTTTTAGCCATGTTGTACACAAGATTGGCAGCTGTTCAGCATGGCTGAAAATTAGTGGCGTAAAGGAGAGTGGAATGGAGTGGAGTGGAGTGTCATAAAGTAGAGTGTCGTGGAGTAGAGTGGGGTGTTACGGAGTGGTGTAGAGAGCCGCAAAGTTGAGTAGAGTGGAGTAAAGGAGAGTGTCATGGAGTGGCATAGAGTGGAGTGGCATAGTGCTGTGGAGTGTCATGGAGGGAGTAGAGTGGCAAAGAGTGGAAGGGATTCGGGTAGAGTGTTGTAGAGTTGAGTGTTGTAGAGTGGAGTAGAATGTCAGAGTGGAGTGGCATAAAGTGTTCTGGAGTGATGTGGAGCAGAATGGAGTGGCTTAGAGGGTGTTGAGTAGAGTGGTGTAGAGTGAAGTAGATTGTCGTGGAGTAGTGTAGTAGAGTGGAATGGCATAGAGTGTTGTAGAGTGGAGTGGCATAGAGTGTCAGAGTGAAGTGACATGGAGTGAGTGGCATAGAGTGGAGTACTGGAGTGACGTGGAGTAGAGTGGAGTAGTATGTAGTAGAATATTGTGGAGTAAAGTGACTTTGAGTGACAGAGGGAGTTGCATAGAGCATTGTAGAGATGGAGTAGTGATGTAGAGTCGTGTAGAGTAGAGTGTTGTAGAGTGGAGTGGCATGGAGTGGAGTAGAGTGCCATACAGTGGAGTAGAGATTAATGAAGTAAAGCATCAGAGTGGAGTTTTGTAGAGTGGAGTAGAGTGGCCTAGCGTGAAGTGGAATAAAGTACATTGGTTCAGAGTAAACTGCCATAGAGTGCAGTGGCGTAGAGTAGAGTGGTATAGAATAGAGTGGTGAAGAGTAGAGTGGAGTTGCTCAGCATTGATTATTGATTGCAGTGGGGTAGAGTGCAATGGCGTGGAGTGGCGCAGGGTGGAGTTGTGCAGGGTGGAGAGCAGTGGCGCAGAGTGAAGTGCTGTAGAGAGCAATGGCGTACAGTACAGTGGTGCAGAGTAGAATAGAGTGGTGTAGAGAGCAGTGACAGAGTGTACTGGTGCAGGTTTGTGTAGTGTACAGTGGCATACAGTTCAGTGGTGGAGAGTGCAGTCTTGCAGAGAATCGAGTGTCTTGGAGTGCAGTGGTGTAGAGTGTATTGGCGTAGAGTACATTGGCATAGACTGCAGTGGCATAAAGTAGAGTGCTATAGAGAGCAGTGGCATATAGTACAGTGGTGCAGAGAAGAATAGAGGGGCGTAAAGTGATGTAGAGTGCAATGGTGTAGAGTGGCGCAGCATGCAGTGAGGTAGAGTGCAGTGGCGTAAAGTGGCATAAAGTAGAGTGGATTAGAGTGGTGCAGCATAGAGGAGAGTGGCATAGAGTGCAGTGATGTAGAGTAGATGTTTTCAGAGTAGAGTGAAGTGGCGTATTGTGCTGCATGGTAGAGTGGAGTGGTGCAAGTTACAGTAGAGTGGTACAGAATAGAGTGGGGCAGAGTGGAGTAGCCCAGACTAGAGTGGTGTATAGTGCAGTGGCAAAGAGAGCAGTGGTGCAAAGTAGAGTGCATTGGCATTGAGTAGAGTGCTGCAGAGTAGAGTGCAGAGGTGTAGAGTGAAGTGGCATAGAGTGCAGTGGTGCACATTAAATTAGAGCGGTGTAAAGTGCAGTGGCATAGATTGGAGTGGTGCAGTTGCATAGAGTGGCGTGGCATAGAGTGCTGTGGTGCAGAGTAGAGTGGTGCAAATTAGAGTGGCTGAGAGTTCAGTGGTGGAGAGTGCAGTGTTGCAGAGTAGACTGATGTAGAGTGGCATAGAGTGCATTGGGGTAGAGACCAGTGGCGTAGAGTACAGTTGAGCAGAGTGGAACCGAGGGGCGTAGAGTGCAGTAGCTTAGAGTACAAGGGTGTAGAGTGCAGTTGCGTACAGTGTTGTAGAGTATAGTGGCGTAGAGTGAGGTGCAGAGTAGATTGGCGTAGAGTGGCAAAGAGTGCATTGGGGTAGAGTGCAGTGGAGTAGAGTGGTGCAGAGTACAGTGGGGTAGAGACCAGTGGCATAGAGTACAGTGGAGCAGAGTGGAACCGAGGGGCGTAGAGTGCAGTAGCTTAGAGTACAAGGGTGTAGAGTGCAGTTGCGTACAGTGTTGTAGAGTATAGTGGCGTAGAGTGAGGTGCAGAGTAGATTGGGGTAGAGTGCAGTGGCGTAGAGTACATTGTTTATGAGTAAAGTGGTGAAGAGTGCATTGGCATAGAGGGCAGTGTTAAGAGTAGAGTGCTGTGGCATAGAGTAGAGTGGTGTAGCGTGGGGCAGAGTGGAGTGGTGCAGTGTATATTGCAGTGGCGTAGAGTGGAGTGAAGTAGAGTAGATTGTTTCAGAGTAGAGTGAAGTGGTGTAGAGTGAAATGGTAGATTACAGTGGTGCAGGGTAGAGTTTAGTGGCAGAGTGTGCAGTGGTATAGAGTGCAGTGCTGCTGATTAGAGTAGCATGGAGTGGATGGCTTAGGGTGCACTGGTGTGGAGTGGTACAGAGTAGAGTGCAATGGCATACAGTGAAGAGGCATTGAGTGCATGGTTGCAGAGTGCAGTGGCATAGATTTGGAGTGGCATAGAATGGAGTGGCATAGAGTGGGGTGCAGTGGTAAAGGGTGCAGTGGTGCATAGTAGAGTAGAGTGAGGTAGAGTGTATTGGAGCAATGAGTCAGTGCCTTGAGACCATCATGGGTGGGTAGCTGTGCTATACAAACTCCTGATTGATTGATTGATTGATGCACAGTAGAGAGGCGTGGACTAAAGTGTCAGAGAGAGGAATGGTACAGAGTAGAGTGCAGTAACGCAGTGTGGAGTGGCGTAGACTAGAGTGGTATAGTGTGAGTGTTGCAGAGTAGAGTGCAGAGGAGTATGGTGGAGTATGCATAGAGTGGCAGCGTACTGCCATTACAGACAACACATCCAGTGAAGGCTGGTGGAATTCAAAAGTGGTGTGGCATAAGAGCAATGAATTAATTAAAGTGGGAGCAAAGCTGATGCTTTTGAAGGGGGCTCAGGGGGATCTCCCCTTGAACATTTCTAAAAATGATTGTATTTTGGCCCAATTTTCAGCACTCTTTCTATCATAAATGGGCCAAAAATACAGGTTTTCTACTAACCTCAAAACAAACAAAAATGGCACCGAAGCACACACAATCCAGTTTTCATTCCTTAATCTTTTCCTTCTTAAGTTCCCAATTCTTAGTAGTTAATTCCAGTCCAAACATGAATGGTACACAGTCCTCTTTTAATTCAGGAACATATCCCAGTACATCATTGTTCAACAAAGCAGCAGCCAACACGTGTTTTGTCCTCCTGGACATTTTTGTTGGCTAGGTTGATTTCTGAACGTTCACAGCGTATTTTAACCTCATCAAAATCCCATTTATGGACTTATGAGTTTTGTTGTGCCAGTATAAGAAGAAAGTTGTTACACGATCCTCCCGGTAGGAATAGTATACCCCTTCACGCTCGTACAATTTTTACTCAGTCTTAAAGTAACCGGGGGTATTCCAATTCCCACGTTTCTAATACAATTAGAGTCCACCGATATGTGGATTAGCAGGATCCTGATATGCCTGCAGTTCTTCAGCAAAGGGATCCAAGAACGCCGTACACACAAGGAAGTCCTACCGACGTCAGCCTGCTACCCTCCCTTTACCTAGGGTGTGATGTTACGGGCAGAGCTGCTGACTTTGGAACTGGAGAATCAGGTTCAATTCTTGTCATTGGCTGATCCATCCTCTGATTCTAGGCAAATCACTTAGGGTTATAGTCATGATTTTTTCACGCACACAGACACCTTGCTGCACTGTGCTGCATGAAAAGGGAGCACGCTTGCCTTAACCACGCATATGCGTGGTTAAGGCAGTATGCGGTCTAGATGCTGAGATGGGCGGGCACAGGAAGAAGAAGGGTCGTGAGAGGACGCAGACTAGTAAGTCGTTCTGGAGCCAGGTTTTGCGGGTTGGGGTTAGTTTTGAGGGTTGCGGTGTAGTTTTTAGTGCTCTGAGGAGTGGGGTTCGCTTTTATGGCTCAGGGGGGTCGGGTAGTTTTAAGGGCTCAGGGGGTTGGGGTACTTTTTAGGGCTGGGTGGTGGGGTACTTTTTAGGGATTGGGGGGTCGGAGTACTTTTTTGGGCTCGGGAGGGGGTTGAGGAAGTTTTTGGGGCTCTGTGGTAGTTTTTAGGGCTCAGGGGGGGGTCGGGGTAGTTTTCAAGGCTTAGGGTGGGTGGCCTTGGGTGTGATCTTTACCACACATCCCTTTACCACGAAATTGCATGGTAAAGGCATACGTGGTAAAGGAATGAGTTATTCTGATGCATTCGTGGTTTAGGCAGCATAGTAGAGGCATGCGTGGTTTAGCCATGCATGCCTCTGTCATACGACCCTATAGAATGTTTATCAACATCACTTGTGTTTATGCAGCACAGCATAACCATTGCACATTTCTAAAACATGTGTGCATTTATTTAAGAGAGAAAAGAGAGGGTGAATGCTAGAAAGTTGCATAAGTGATTTTTTTTGGTTCAAATATTGAGACATTCAAATTAAATGCTGAATGTTTTGTTTCTCAAAAAATTCAAAACAATAACCTACTCCTTTTATTAATGAATAACTGCCCAGTGCCCACTTCTTTCTCCGCCTGTCTCAGCAATGATGTCCCCAACCACTTGTTGCATACACAGCACATAAAGGTTTCCAATAAGTTATTTGAATTAGGTTTTGGTCCATAATATTGCTAAAACAAATTTCCAAGATTGGAGTGGGAACAGGAACTCTAACATCTCCAAAGGCCTGCATTTTCATTACTATTGCTTAGGTTAGGGAGGAAATAGTAAATCTGACCCCTTCAAAGTCCAACACTATCTCAACCATTGCTTAGGTTGCAGTGGTAATAGTAAATCTAACCCCTCCAAAGTTTCAATTTTTTTTTAATAAAGTTCTTTAGGTTCCAGTAGTAATATTATTTTTTTGTTGTTATAATGTAATGTAAGGTGGATTTGTACAGCGCCACATCTCACCCCTGAGAGTATCCAGACGCTAAGTAGGTGAGAGTAGGAGTGTGGTAAGAATGGGCCTGACTACAGGCAGTCTCAATGGCCATGCAAGAAGATTAATTGAACATCCAGGTCTTCAGCTTTTTTGGGAATTCAGGAGGCGAGCAGAAGGCCCTGATGTGTTGGGGGATGTTATTTCTGGATTTGGCGGCATGGTGGCAGAATGATCAACCTCCCATACTATGCCTGTAGTTGCGGGGTGTGTGCGCGAGTGAGAGTGATGGTGAGAGAAGTTGAATGGTGGGTGGTGGAAGTGAAGCTGATGACTGAGGTATGCGGGTCCTGTGTGGTGCAAAAACTTGCATGCATGTTGAGAAGTTTGAACTGACAGCGCTTCTGGACAGGGAGCCAGTGGAGCTGTCTGGGGAGTGGCATGGTGTAGGCTTGGCGAGGGAGGTCAAGAACTAGTCTGACTGTGGTGTTTTGGTTGGTTTGAATTCTGTGAATAAGATGGGTTGGGATGCCAGCATAGAGGTCATTGCCATAGTCCAATCTGAATGTGATTGGGGCCTGACTGATAGTACGTCTGGTGGCTAGTGGGAGCCATTTGAAAATTTGACATAACATGCGGAGGATGTGGAAGAATAAAGTGGTGAATGCTTTGACTGGACTGCATGGTGAGGTTGGTGTCCAGGATGAGGCCTAGGTTCCTAGTATGATCGGTTTGGGAGGGTGTGAGTCCAAGATCGACGTGCCACCAGGTGGAGTCCCAAGGTGAGCTCTTATTCCCAAAGATCAGCAGTTCACTTTTGTCAGTGTTGAGCTTGAGGCAGTTTTCTTTCATCCAACTGGCCACGCTAGTCCTGCATTGTTAGAAGTTTGTCTTAGAGATGAAAGTCTCGTCTGAGAGGGAAAAAATGAGCTGGGTGTCATCAGCGTAGGAGAATATGTTGATTCTGTGGAATTGGATAATGTTTGCCAGAGGAGGCATGTATATGTTGAAAAGTGTGAGGCTAAGTGATGATCCCTGTGGAACTCCGCAGATGAGGTCCTTGGGTTCTGATATAAACTGAGAGAGCCTGACTCGTGTTCTTCCGGAGAGGAAGAACATTCCAGTGCTGATCCTTGTATTCTCGCTGTGTGTAGTCTGGCGATGAGTGTATGGTGGGAGATGGTGTCGAAAGTGGCAGTGAGGTGGATGAGGGCGGCTGTCTGTCCGTGCTCAAGGATGGTGCAAATGTCATCTGTGGCAGTGATGAGGGCTGTTTCAGTGCTGTGGTTGTTTTGGAATTCTGATTGCAAGTCGCCCAGGAGTTTGTGGCATTCTAGGTGGTCAGAGAGTTATCTGTTGATGGTCTTCTTGATGTCTTTGGCCGGGAAGGGGAGCAGTGAGATTGGTTAGTAGCTGCAAAGTACTTCGGGTTGGCTGAGGATTTTTTGAGGAGGACAGTAACTTAGGCATATTTCCAGCTATCTGGGAAGGTGGCTGTCTTGAGGGAGGTGTTGATGATGGAGATGAGTGCAGCACTGATCGGGGCTCTTACCAAGTTGTAGTGATGGTGAGGACAGAGGTCTGTAGGAGCCCGTGAGTGGGCTTTCTTCATTACTGCAGCAGTGTCCTTGATGGATAGAGGATTCCATGCTGTGAGTTAGTAGTGTTTGGTTGATAAGGTTAGCAGGCTAGGAAGGTTGATGGGATTTGGTTGTCCAAAATATGAAACTTAATGCAATGATAACATTTACTGCAATAATTAGAGATAGAGTGATATGTTTTGAGAGAATTTGGACTCACTTCCAAATATATTATAAGAGAAAGACTCCAATGCGTGATTACATTCTTCTCCCATAATGATTTATACAGCAGTGCCTACCACATATATCGTCTGACTCAAATGTTATTAACAAGACACATGGAGCCCATACACATACTTCATTTGGTAGTACATTTAATAGTACCACTAAAGTAGTACTAACGTATAACAAAATGCTCCGCCTCTGCCTCTCCTGTTTTTTAGGTGCGGAGCTCTCTGAAAACGTAGGTATATGTTTTAGTAGGAAATATGAGAGGAACCGGGGAAGTGGCTGGAAAATGGGATGTACTTACTACTAAAGGTGAGAGGCTTTAGGACCAGTAAGGATGGGTTAAGGGAGGGCTAGGTAGGGCTTTAGGGAGGAGCATGAACACAACCAAAGAAAGAGTAATCCTCTCCTATTCTCAAACTGCACGTCTAATGTTATTGAAGCCAAAAGGACACAAAACAGTTGTAAATGTACTCCTGCTCACACCTGGATAAGTGCAACACCGCCCATGACAATTCACAGGTATGGCAACACCCATCCATAGAAAAGAATGGCATTTGGGACTTAAAGTGAACAATATTAAAATTAATTAATTTATTCACACTTTTAAAAATACACATACTTTATGTTAATGTTTAAAAAATAATAATTAAGTTAAGAATATTATTGCATTAAAATATTTCAATAATCTTTTTCAATCTAAAAATTCATATAACTTGTTTAAAATAAATTAAAGCAAATTACAATTATATACATAATGTTTAGTAACTTTCAATGCATAATAAATTAATTTAAACATTACACTTTAGGTGGTTGTTTTTTAAACAAATCTTTGAAAAACTAATTTCATTTAATATACTTTAATTTTTTATTTTTTTATTTAGTTCATAGTGCTGTAGCATTTAACTTACAAATATTTTTTCAAAATCTATATAACTTATAAAAAACTCCCTATACTTTACGATAGGGAGATCTCTGCTCCAATTGCAGAGGTCTCCGTAAAGTTTATGGAAGATCAATACGGTCCTAAAGCAAGTACTAGTAGTATTTTTATAGTCATATATGATGTTTGTACTGACTCACCCCCTAATTCAGGGGGTGGCAACATGTAAGTCTACACTTTCGAGTAAATGTATGCTCGTAAATGAATAGTATGATTGTTGCTGCATCACATTTACAACTGGAAATAACATTTTAAATAGAGTGGTGAAAAAAGCAGGATTTATTGAACTCGGGCCCTAGGCGTTGGCAGCAGCCTCATCCTCATGTGGCTTGTTCACTTGGCCCAGCTCCAAGCAAGGTGCCACTGCCACAAACTGTAACAGGTGTAGGCTACATCATGACGTACAACATTTCCTATTCTCCGGCCTGTTTGCTTCAATCGGAAAAACAAGAAATTGACATGTCACTAATGAAGCTTAGCTAGGGTGGAGAAGAGGGTGGAGAGAGAGAGAGAGAGAGAGAGAGAGAGAGAGAGAGAGAGAGAGAGAGAGAGAGAGAGAGAGAGAGAGAGAGAGAGAGAGAGAGAGAGTGAGTGTGAGTGTGAGTGTGAGTGTGTGTGTGTGAGTGTGTGTGTGAGAGTGGGTGTGTGAGTGTGTGTGTGTGTATGTCTGTCTGTCTGTCTGTCTGCTTAGAGCACAGGTCTGTGACCATGTGTGGATGTGTCAGACATTTTTCCCTGACCAGTTCAGACTGACAGTGGATTACCATGCAGACACGAGATTTCTAGTGCAATGACTAAGCACACCCTGGTCTGAACGTGGCTATACCGTCCTCTTTTTTCCTCTTTTTGGACCACACTATCATCTGGAGCCTCAGCTGACACAGCCATCTCTACAGCGAATGGCACATGTGCTGTTTTTTGTAATACAATAAGCACAATGTTTAAAATAAATCAAAGTATAGGTTGGCATAGCTCTAAATCGCTAGACCTTTTTACCAACGGTAGGATACATCAATACAAGAAGACATGAATATTTTGTATGCAGCTCCTGTCAATCAATCGTTAACACCTTTCGATATCAACATGAATCGTAACCACTTAATAGCATTCGGATGAAAACTACACTTTTCCAATTTAATCACAAACATATTAAGAATCTGTTGAGGTTAACATATGTGTGAAATAAACATGTGGTGGCAAAATAATTTTAAATAATCAAACTATGATGAAGATATCCTTAATGTACTCCAAATAATTATTTTCTACAGTGCTGAATTGGTGCTCGGGAGCTGCTTATCCTCAGTGCCATAAATGTGTATTGAAGCAGACCTAATATTTTTCATAGTGCTGTCTCCCATTCGTGATGTTTGTGGTATTGTATTGTGTCATATGCTCACTAAAGATCTAGCCTGAAACAGATTTTTGTTTTTAAAGAATTTTATTAAGGGTTTATAAAAAAGAATATAGTAAAAAATTCATGGGATCGCAATGCAATAGAGGGATCTCCATTACAACTCTATCAGCAAGTAAGTGTATAGGAGAAAATGTGCCTCAACGGTGAGTAGCCTTGCTAATTTTTATGTGATGAACGGAAAGAAAAAAGAAGGAAAGTAGAGAGAAGGAAAGGAGGACGAGCTTTAATGGTAGGTCAAATGAGAGAGGTTGTTGATTTAGATGAAGATAGTCCAGTTTAACGAAAGCATAGCCAGGTTGTAATCAAGCTAAAATGTTTTGAGATGTATAGGAAGGTATGGGCGTTATGGTGTTGGTAGTGTGTGTGATGGATGGAGGTATTGAAGTAGTGGTGTTTGGTTCATGGAGGTTTAGACTTTTGCATGTACAACCCTAACTTGTCCCAATATTTGTGTGAGGTTTAGGGGTCAAAGTTCTTGCTGATTGCAGTGTTGTCAGTGCTTCTGGTAAAACACACCCATGCCCACGATGTGTGGTATGACTTATAGGAATTCCTTTCGCATAGTATATTTTTAACTTCTATAATTAAGAGAAGGTTTAGAAGGTTCCTGGATGTTGGATTCTGGAGTAGGAGTGATGGCCCATGGGCCTAAAGCAATAATTTGCTCTGGAATATCCAGAGCCATCTATGAGGTCAGCATGGTCCTTTTATTAATGGATGACAAGCTGGCCCATCTACCAGAAATACTGGTTCCAAAAAAGGTTATCACTGTGTTATTGTTGGTGATTCTCTAAAGAAAGACAAAAAACACTGCTATAACGCATTACATCAAACAAAGTGAATGCTCACATAATATGGGTGATACATGAGATAAAGTAGCGGCAAGAATGCCAGGAAAGAAACATGAGAAGAAGGAATATGATTGCTCGCTCTAGCCTAAGAATTGTGATGTGTTGATTGGCTACATGATTTACACAGTAAGCCATTGTAGAGGGAACGTAGTGAGAAGTTTTTTTTTCAGAGGGCTTGCAACCCACCTAACTAATGTAATCCTCTTATTCTGGCTTCACTGAAATGTTACCAATAAGTAAGACAAAGCAGCAAATGTTTTGGGTATAAAGCGTTAGAAGCATTGCTAACATATATATAGCAGATGTGGTCCTGTTAGCATAAACATTGTCCAGATCCTCACAAAAATTAAAGATATATGCTAGGAAGATACCTAAACCACTGATAAGTGCCAAGAAGTAATTTTTTCAGGACAATCAAGACTGGTTGCTCAAGCCTTCTCTGACATCAGGGCCGGACTGGGAACCAAACCGGCCCTGGCAAAGTGCTCTGCCAGCCCCCCCCCCAGGGGGTTGGGGGTGCAGCCGAGCTGTTTGCCAGGGCCGGTTTCGGCCGATTTTGTTACAGGGGCCGATATTGCAGCTATGCTGCAAAAACGGCCCTGTAACAAAAACGGTCCCCTAGGGCCCAAAATCGGCCCCCACCCTTGCGGCCCACCGGGGAAACGCCCGGTGCCCGCTATGGCCAGTCCGGCCCTGTCTGACACGGAACCTACATTGTCCAATAGACACTCAGGATAACACCACACTGTCACCTATGAATATCGTCGGAGTCACGGGCAGGCTACTTGCAATTGGCAAGGGAGTAGCTTTAATGAAAGTCGGACTACAAGCGTCCTTTCCCCCGTTAAGCTCATGAGGCTGTATTTTTGGCTGAAACATATCTAAAGAAAAAACACTACAGATTGGGCATTGTATTACATAGTCATTTTGCCTTGATATCTATTAAGAAGACCAAGTTTTGAGTCGCTCATAATTAGGAGTGGTTACAGGTATCATCTTTGTGGCCCTGACGAAAAGCCTTGGGGTACAGGCTTGAAACATGTAGACCTTGAGATACACACACATAAACGTATGTCTCTCAATTCCCCCTTTTAACCATATCAGCAAGAGGTCCAAATAAAACTTTTGTTCCTACTTAGCCAGGTATTTTTAACTCTAGAAAAAAACCTCCCACTCTTATAACACCCAACTCTTCATAGTATTTGACTAAAAGTGCTCCCACGTCTCCATTGGTTGCAGCACGCCCTGTTACGCAGCAGGGCGGGAAGAACCCGATGATGAAGCATGCCACCAAGGGAAATCTTGGTGGGTGAGGGTTATTTTAAGAAAACTTTTTGTTTTCCATAATAGAGTGGAAAGATAGTCCAAACAGCACAGATGGACTCTTTTTGGTTATTACAGTAAGCACAGGAGGCCGAGTCCTCTTTTTCCTGACCTCTTTCTCCCTTTTCTTGATTGACATCATTGCCTTAACCATCCAGAAATTCTTCATCAGCAAAGCTTTGGGACCACCTCTCAACACAATCAAACAATTATTCACAACAGAAATCTCCCCGTTCACTATCAAAACAAGATACATCCTTCCATTCCTAAAAACATCAGCCTAGACCCTGCCAATCCATCACCCCTTTCCCATTCATTATTTAAACCAAAGAAAAGGCTGTTACCAACCAGCTTCAAGAAGAAATCAACAACAGTTGCTGCCTACGCTCCTACACATCTGACTTCAGATAGTGTAGCATCCAGACATCCACCATCCACCATCCAATTTGTGAATAATGCACTCCCCATCGCAGATAAGGTGACCCCAGATATGTTGTCCTACTTGAGAAGTTAACAGAAGTTTACACAGTTGATTATAAAACCCTCATCAATGTAGTCTCAGCACTTATTGGTTTCACCATGTAGTCTGCATATTGCCTCTCTGGTCTCTCTAAACTCGTCCAAATGGACGCCTCAAATCTCAACAGCTACCAATGACCTGTGGTGTCCCAGATGGATCCATCTGAATGTATTGTGAATTATCCTCGTCAGTCATGGTATCAAGATTCCCCAATCTGTCAACAACAGGGCATTTTATCTGAAGCCCCCACAATTGAAGATATGTACTGCTTTAAACAATCCGTCCCCGCCATCCAGTAGTTGATATCAAGTCACACACAGAAACAAAACTAATTGAAGAAAGACTTCTTTCTCATACCAATGACATCAAAAAAGCCCATTTCCAGGAGTTGATTTCTATTATGAACTTTTAAGGATTCAGACCAAACCTCACCATGAACACTAAATCACCATGCTTTGTGACTGACTGTAGCCTCTCTTTTAAAACCAACATCCACAACATAATAAAGACCGATATTATCAACTCTCATTTCTACTTCACGTCAACCTGTCTTCTCCGAAGCAGACTCCAGCACTGGGTGGGATTCACCAGAGTTCCTGATTCAGCATTTCCCCAGCAACCTTTACTCTGCTACACATCTCATGAAAGGATGGAAGAAACTTGATGATGTCTCTTACAGACTGACATATCTACATTGATTGCCCCTCCAAACCTACGACATCTTCAAGGGATGCTTTATCGCATAAAGAACAGTTAATAATAGCACACCTGTCTACATGACAAACAAACTGAACTCCTCTTGGGGCCAAGGAAGCACAAGACACCAGGACATCCTCAGACTAGAAATAAAAAAATAAAAAAAGCTCCGAGTCAAGTAGTGCTTTTTTGTAAATGAAAAAGTGCTATAGTTCAAAGTTTTTTTCAGAACCCTGTGACTGGCGCTATCAAAGGTCTGGGTACCGGATACCATGGCTGCGCATTCTTGATTCCACCTCATTCCGGTTTCTTCCAGCACCATAAACTCTGACCTTTTATCTCACTCTTTTTTATCCCTCCTTTCTTTCTTTGCCACTATTTTTAATCTGCTTGATCCCCTCTTTTTTGTTTTTCTCCCTCTTGCTCTGGGTCAAAGCCTGATGAAGAGAAACAAGTGCTGGTCCCCAAAAATGAGTGCGGGTGGAGTACCACTTGCAACCACTGACTCAAATAAAGCACTGGAGTCAAGCCTTCTGAAGCGAGGCACCTAGACTATAGAACAACATCCTTCTGCACTTGAAGGGCGAACAATCACCTTTACAATTCAGAAAAGAATTGAAAAGGCATATCTTCAAAGCAAAGCCTTCCTGGCTCCCTCGCCTACTCGGACCTTACTCCAATAAGATTCAACCGCTGTCCTCCATCAAGGTTTTTGTATTCAATTTCTTATTGTCTCCTTGCGGCACTGTACAGCGCTCCAATACTCGATAGGTAGGTTTGTGCTCTATAAATAGAAAACAGTACACTTTTCAGGCATAATGCATGGCACTCCCTGGTGTCAGGGTATTGGAGTCTGCAGCCAGCCAGCCAGAAGAACACGTGGTCAATCTGACATAAGCCATCTTGATTCTGCGTTCTCCTTTAACCACTATACTAGCGCCTATACAGCTCCAAATGTGTGCCACAGCACTCCATCTTGAGTAAGTCCCCTGATTCAGTTATTATATCTCCCCAGCACAGGCCATCTGAAATGGAAAGGTCATCAAAAGAATCTATCTTGCAGCTCACAATTCCATTTATTCATCAGCAGCCTGCGTAGCCATCTGTTGGGCATGCTTGGGTACAACACCCTCCCTTACCCCTCATCATCCACACAAATATCCATCTCCATACAGACTTCATTGTGCAAATCTCTGGCAACTAGTAAATACCAAAAAAACAACCTACAAACAATAATTACTCTCTCTAGTAGTGTCCTCTCTCTAGTTTGGCCTAATATTTGACCCCTACATGAACTTGGTAGGTGCCATCCAACACTTTGTATCAAAGCATTTGTAGATGTTTTTTTTTGCTCTGCCTTGGGTTGATTTTTAGTTAGGAAAGCCCATACATATAAATGAAAACAGTGTATAGAGGCCCTTAAGGACGAGTCGCGCCCAGACTATTATTTGACTGCTGCAAGCAACAATCACCTCCCGCTTCAGTAGTTTGAAGATTTCACGTGGAGTTCTCTGAAACCATCTTCTCTGCTTCCCTGCTTGTTTTCCCAAGACTGATCTCTCCTGTCAACAGGTCATGAATTGTTTATGGCACAGCAGGAGACCAGCAGCGCAGACGTGCGGGGACTAGACAGACTTTGGCTACTCAATCCCTCTCACTTTAACACAGTGGCGTTTCTATGGGTTTTCAAAGGTGGGGGGAATGCTCAAAGCGTACCATAAGGCGGTGCTTCATCGCCATTTTGTCAAATTGGAATCCTTTCCAAGACCTGCATCGCTGAGCCTTCCATGATGGATGTGGCAGCTCTTGGTGGGAACCGACACTATCCAACACCACTGACACATTTCTGATCAATATCTACTCTATGGATAGCAGTTGACCCTGCTAAGGTCACTGCGGTTTCTCTCTCAGGTGTGACAAGCTTCAGGGAAATCTTTGAAAGCTGTAAACGACTGCAGTATATTCATGTGCTTATTCGCACTGACCTCCTCTACATAACAATGTATATTTTAAGGAGCACATTCAATAAATCAGCATTTGTAAAGCGTACTCTGTCACCCCTAGGGGTATCCTCCTCTTAGAGCATCTTGGCACTGAATAACAGGTGTTTATGGTTACCCAACTCAATGGTACTCATTTGAACATGCCCTGAAAGATGAAAAGCTGACTCTACCTGTAACATCAAGGATTCGAGTCTGTGACCATGCAGTCAAACAGACTCCTAAAGCAGCTACATTACCCCAAGGAGCCACCAGCCTGGATCACACTATGAATTCCAGTGTCTTTTCAGGGCATTAACATAGCATCCAATAGGTCCGATATCACTCATGACCCCTGCAGCCAGCAGGACCTGCAATGCTGGGATTTTAATTATATGCTTAGAAAAAAAAAATAATCATCCAGCTGTTGTGCCAGACCCTAAAGTATTGTAAAGTTTTATCAGTTTTCCTTACCGCCTACCTACAAAACTGTATGTTTTTCATCCCATATATTTGGAAAGTATTGCCCCATAACAAAATCGTTTAGCTCATGCTTTTAAAAAAAACGTTTCTTGGGTGAGAACTCCCAGAAATCCTCCTGAAATCACCAGACCTGTGCGCCAAGCTACTCTCTCGGTGCAGTATAAGACTGTGGGCGCATTTATGACATTTTGGCATAGGGCAGCGCAGCAAGGCACCTTGCTGCACTGCTCTACGCCAAAGTGAAAGGGCAGGAATTCACCATATTGAGGCAATAAGGTGCGTCCCTGTCCTTTCTGCCTGCCCTGGCCCCGTTTTAGCAGTCTAGCACCAACGTAGGCACCCTTGCATCATGGTTCGAGGGTGCCTCCCCTGCAGGTAGGATTGTTTTTGTTGAGGAAGGGGCACCTTCCTGCACAAAAACAATCCTACAAGGTGTTTTCCTATTTCTACATGGAAAGAGGAAAATACAAGGAGAAATTAACATATTTCTCCTTGTTGCGCCTCACCTCGGGAGGCGTACGGATTTGACGCTTCCCCAGGTTTACATCACTTTGTATATCTGGGGTAGCGTCAATTTCCATGGGTGTTGTGTGGGTAAACGCCCTTGGAATGCCTCCCGGGTGCAGAGTAAGACCACGTGATGATATACGCTGTGTCGCCTTAATCATGATTTATGAGGCCACTCAAATCCAGGCAGGGTGGCTTTGCACGGTTTCTCAAACCTTAATGAGAGCCCTGCTTCATGTATGTACCACTTTGCTTGGTGCGAAAGTGACGTGGGCCTCGCATAAATAAGCCCCTGTGTTTTTAAAAATATGTTCCAGGGCAGCTTTTTGCTGCGCTCGAGCCATGTTCGTCGCACTGGTTCAACTGACGCGCCTGACAAGATGGCGCGGCAAACGCAGCACCGACACTGACAGCTGATGTTGAAGACTCTTGTACTCACTTATTATGAGCAATGCATCCTTTTGCTCTACGGGTTTCTTATTAAAGTCAAGCTTATCCGTGACTGCAACGCTTCAGCCTAGAGAATGAATCAATACCTGCAAAAGGCCAATAAGATATAAAACGGTTCTCAGCAGTAATTCTGCTACGGTGCGTACACTGCAGACGCACAGATATACCTCACGAGAGGCAGCTGAAAGACAATCCTGTAACCGAGGGCGCATTAAAGCGGACAGTCGGAGATAAAAACGGTATGTTTTTACTACCCAAATGTGTTGTCTGCTCCGGCAAAAATATAGGCGTGCAGCCGCAGATTCCGGCAGAGATAAGCCGCGGCTTCAGCTCGCCTCCTCTGGGGCGCCGCGTTGAAGGCCTGTGATCGCGGGCTATTGTCGGGAAGATTTCTACTTCGAGAGCGGAGGGAGCTTCGCGCATCCGGCCATTAGCATCATAACAAAGATTTACTGAGACTTCGGCAACTAACGGCACTCGAAGGGTCGTTGTGTACAAACGGAGCAAAATGAGTTAGCATTTGATAACACCGACGCCGTGCAGGAGAAATGGAGAGCGGCAAGTCACTCAGGGAAGAAAAATTGAAGGATTTAGCAAAAATGCGCTTCCGCGGCATCAATTCAGATTGAGCACGCGCGCCTTTTTTACGTACCAGAGGTGACATCAATCCTCAGTGGAAGGTTGTTTCCTTAGACAAGCAAGTGCTGGTGAGCGTAAAAGGTCGCAGGCAGGCAAACCTAAACAATAAAAAAATGAATACCTCATTTTCAGGGGCCGTAATGAGCAATGCAAATGGCGCTGCCCTTCAGGGAAGGCAATTGTTTCTGTGTGCGGGTCAGCAGTTTAGGAGACAGGCAGCATCTTCCGAGCTGTCCTTCTTGCTACCCTCAATCATCAGTAAACATGGCAGATAGTCATCATAGCTTGCTGTCAGCAGGGTGAATCTATGAATAGAGATGTGACAGACCCACTTTTCACTTGACAAGATGTCGTGGGAGATGCATCAATAAAACAGAGTGAGGTTTCTTCTGAAGCCATGCCGCGCCCGCGGAGGGAGTCCTATCGCGTTATCAGCCTCTGATGGCCTCGCGCTGATTATAGGGGCGAAGAGAGGCGAACATTTGTGCAAAGAAAGACCTGGAAAAAATGAGTCCCCCAAAGTGTATCTGGGTATGATTAGTTTACAGGCCATACTGAAATATGCATTATCAGGAGCACAGGCTCTGTGGCAGGTAGTTCACTAGTCCTTTCGGCCTAGTGAGCAATGAGGGATTAATTTAGGGTTTGATTTCGGGCTTCTGAAACCTTCCTTGCAGTGGAAGTGCTCTTTCTACAGTGCCGTGGGCAGCTGGCCTATCAAGTCGACAGTTGTTAGCCATTTTCGCACATAATGCATATATAGCAGGAGCCACTTAAGAGACAAATATAGTAGTAGCAGGTTATTCATCACATGTCGGCCTGGCGGAATTGTTGTCACTCCTAACAAAGCTGGAGTCCAGCTTCAGAAACAACATAACTCATTTTTACAATAGTATGAGTTTGCTCCCAGGGCTTAGGGAAAATTCCAGGTATTTTTATATTCTGGACCTCCTTGGTTTACATCAAATTCTACGCCATTTGCTCCTCCATAAGGGTTTTTATGAAGGCAGATAAGCCATTGAAAACACCGCTTTGCACAACCCCTAATGAGGTGAGAGAAAGCAGAGCTGTGCAGTCAGAAAATCCACAGTTTTTTTTAGCATGACCTGCTATCTCCTACCCAGTCGTTTCCGGCGCTCAGCACCAGCACTTAATCATCAACACCTGCGCTTTTCACGTGCACCAGTTAAGGACACATTTACATTCATATATGGTAGGCATGGGGAGATTAAATGATTTGTCCAGAATCACAGGATGTTGAGCTGACTCTGAGACTCGGACCTGGTTCCCCCGCTCGGAAGTCGACAGCTCTGGCCATAACGCCACATCCTCTCCCCACTTGCATTGTTAGTAGTTGGTTCTGCTTTAGGCAGCTAACAGGAGAAATGGGCTGGTGCAAACTGTCTCCTGATGAGAGCCCCGGCATTTATTTTTTTACAAATTAACCACTGCTCTCACCTCTAAAAGTGGCCCTTAGTCAATCGTTGCTCTTCATCTTTACACACTCAGACATTTGAGATCAAACGTGTGTGCACATGCACTCCTTACTGACTGTCCCTGAATACATTTGGGCATACGATTTGTTTGCTGTCTATGTGCATCACAGTTCGACAAGGCCACATAACACAGGAAAACTGAAAAATCATGTCAAAAGTAGGATGGAGTTCAGGTCTGTAGCAGAGACCATACATGGATGGGGGTCTTAAAAGACATGACACATAGTTGAAAATCACATTCACACTGGTGCTGGGCCCAACAGATAGCAGGGGCACTTCTAAAACACATACTATTTTGTTCTCATGTTTGGAGGTCCACAAGGAAGTAATTTAGGATTAGGCAGGGATAACAATTGCTACCCTTCTGTGAACTGCTATGCAACTCTTGTGATTCCTTCACCATTTTGAAATGTAGACCTGCCATCGTGGATTGCTCTAAAACCCGAGGTTTTATCGCCAAGAAGAGATTAAACCTTCACACCAGTATAAATATCATGGCCAAATATGTTCAGGTCCAATTAACATTCCCGACATAGATCAAACAATATACTTTGTTCATGACCTGACAGGAAGAGGTGACTCCTTACTCAGTGGTGGTCCTAAATCCAGCTTGCTCCTTTGAAGGCAACAGTATATGACCTAACACAACTGGTCTCTGGGCACAAATGTTATGGCCACCTCACACCAGTTCTCATCAAACTTCAATGGTTAGCAATAGATGACAGATGCATCAATTGGAAAGCTTGCCTGCTACATGAAATAATGCACACTGGACCTCCGCATTACTTGGTGCAGACACTCAAATTTTCAGTGGAGTTTTTTTTCCTGTAGAAACTCTGAGACTTTCCTCCTGGAATTCCCAGGATTCAAGAAACACTGAACCACGACACAGCCTTTTTTGATCTGAAAATGTCTCTTCCCTGAACTCCATATATATTCCTCCAATAGGGTCTCTAGGACAGACCTAGAAAGGTTCCTCTTTCATAAACACCTATAATCTAGGTTTTTCTTGTGCAGTCTTATTGGATACTATGCATAATGATTCTTTTCCAACACAGGCCTGCTATATGTTGATTCTTTTACAGATCTTTGAATACTGTAATATTATAGGTCTATGCTGCAATCCAAAATATGATACAGAAATAAATGAATCATAACATATAATTATGGTTTTGTACGCATGGAAATACTTAAAACTAAAATAAGGAACGACTAATCATAATGATGTTCCTACACATTGCTTTTCTGTTTCTTTGATCTGATGCCTGAAAGGGCACGTTCATGCTCATAATTTCACAAATAAAATAAAGAAGAACTTTTTAAAAATATGACTGGTCAGTGCTTAGAAGTGAAAAGTTTTAATAGATTTTTTTGTGCCTATTAAAAATCCTGATTATTCATTTGCTGTAGCCGTGCATTCGCAACAAATATTGTTTAGGAGAAAATATAATCTGTGTCAAAGTGTGTGTAACATTACTTCCTCTGGTATCATGAGGGTCGAATGTTCTCTGTTTAATGGGAGGGGGAAGCCTTTATCCCTGCTGGCATGGCGGGTGGGCTGGCAAGATTGTCTACTTAGGGGACTTTCAGAGACTGGTACCACTCGTCTGGCGTCTGCAGTGATATATTACTCAGGTGACTATGGATAAACTGGATTCGGCTACGCATTACACAGCAGTCACGTGTAATGTTAGGAGGATGTGCACAACAGGCATGCACTATTCAGTTTACTCCTTCTTAAAACACAGAGGAATACACGTTGCCCTATTGCAGGATTACTGCATGAGCCAAGAGGTATCACAGCTCCAGAAAAGGTGGCCCGTCAGGTCTACGCAATGCCCTTCTCAGTCTATGCCCAGGGAGCATTGGTGTAGATTTGAGACAGCATTCCATTCCAGCTCTGTCTGATCGACACAGAGGGCTATGTCCTTCTGCACAGCCACCTGACGTCTCTCCTCTGCATCTATGCCCCGCACATTGACCAATTTTCCTTTTTAACCACACTGTCACACGAGATGGCTCAGTGGGCACACCTACCCAGTCTTCTCAGGAGGGAATTTAACAGAATATTGGAAACAAACAACCCTCAATAGATCATCTCCTCCCCTACCGCTAGCCTCTACATCTCATAACGCAAAAAAAACCTGATACAATGGCTTCGACAGTGGAATCTTCTTGACATCTGGTGTCACCCTAACCCCACCTCTATAGAATAATCCTTCTCTCCTCCGCATGGCCTCCATGTGCGCTTAGATGGAACCTTGTGCTCTGCTAGCTTAGGTCCGCGCATACACGATACTTACTACCTCGATTGCACTATATCTGACCATAACCCACTTCAAGCTAACCTGTGCTGGGGCCTTACACACCCCTGATCCCCATTTGGCGCCTACAACCGGTGACCCTGGATGACGTGCCTTTTGGCAGCTCACTGTGGGGCAAGATAGTTGAGTACTTTCAGCTCAATCGGGGCACGCCTCCTCTACATTGATAGAATGGGATAAATCAAGGTGTCTGTTTGGGGCCACTGCATTGGAGAACTGATGGGCATGCATCACGTCATTGGGAAACAGGTGACGGAGGTCGAGAACTCCCTTCTCCTTCTGGAGAATGAACAGGTGACCCGGGATGCCTTATCTCACCTCCTCGCAGCAGCTCACACTCAACATACGGACTTCTTGAACGGCTGTGTTGCCTTAACTATGCAGCACATAGAGCGTGCACACATGCTGAAGCAGACAAACCAGGGGCCCTCTGGCTTGGCTTGGGAAGCAGAAACACCCTCAACAGCCCATCACCTGTTTAAAAGCCGGGCCAGACAAACTACTGCATGCACAACATAAGATACATGATACTTTTGCGTGCTACTGTCAAATGCTTTATAATTCAACTTCCACTATACCCACCCAAGATGCTGCCAGAAATCTAGATAGCATCACAGTCACGCATATAACGCTGGAGCAGAAGCAGGAGCTTGACGCTCCCATTACTTCAGCGTAAATTAAGGACGCTATTCGATCTTGAGCTATGGATAAAACCCTGATCCCAATGGGCTCCCCCTCTAGTTTTACTGTCACTACGCCAATTACTTGGCTCAGAAAATTAAAGCCCTATATAACGGAGCACTTGAGGAAAACCAATTTCCACCCTCACTCTGTGAGGCTCTATGGGTCTCCATTCCCAAGCTAAGGAGAGATATAACAGAATTGTCATCCTACCGCCCACTAGCAATCTTTAACACTGATTATAATATCCTGGGCATGGTTTTAGTGGACCGGCTATTACCTGTGCTGCCCCTTCCATTCAAAATAGGTTTATCCCAGGCCGTAGCACGTCCTTGAATCTCCAGCAGCTCTTGCGTGTAATGGAGTTTGCTCCTTTTCTCTACCCTAGCGTGGCATGCTTGGTACTGGACCTGGAGAAGGCTTTTTGTTCCTTGGAATGGAATTACCTGTTCGAGCTGCTCCGGCGTCTGCAATTCGTGAATTTCATGGTGAGCATTATCCAACTTTTTTATAAAGGCCACTATTTATCACAACCCCTCCTTTACAGAAGGGTACACAGCAGGGGTGTCCTCTCTCTCTCCGCTCCTCTTCGCTTTTGCGATGGAAACACTTTCTATCCAGCTGTGTTGTGGGGAGACAGAGTGGGACATTCCTTTGAGGGACACAATACACACCGTTTCCTTATACGCAGATAAACTGCTCTAGTAACTCAGGAACTTGGAAGGGGATGTCAGGATGCGACAGCGGCCCTCAGCAAGTTCCCCGCCACATCCGGTCTCCGGCTTAGCTGGCAGAAATCTTGTGTGTTCCCTCTCAACACCATGACTGTCAAGACACTGCTAAAAGTAGAGAGGACTACTCTTGGCTCGCAGCGTTACATACTTAAATAGTTCGAAATCCTTATATACCATTTCAACAACAAATTACTCCATTGGAATGTAATGAGGGCTGTTTCGGCGCTTCAATGCCCGATGACCTTCTGGCATGCACTACCACAGTCCATTGTGGGCAGAATTCCCTCTCGAAGATGGTTATGCTTCCCGCCTGCTGTATTGCTTTGCTAACCTTCCGTTCCACCTATTTGTTACATTTGTTCCCTCACTGGACGTTCTGCTCAGCGAACTGATATGGAACAGGGGTAAGCTCAGAGTAGCATTGGCAAAGCTTCAACATCCACCTGACAAAGGCGGACGAGAGCACATAATTCTGAACACTTTTACCTCGCCTCTCAGCTTCAGAGGCAATGTTAGTGGTTTGCAGGCATTAAACTTGACGCAGCTGCAACAGCACAGACAATGTGCACATTAACTGAATTGCTCTGATATTTTTGCCTGATGGGCCTCACTATACACCCACCCACTCAGTTTACACAGGTTGCACATGCATGCTATCGCATAGCTCTTGGCGTTATGAGATGGACCCTTCCGTATGCTCTGACCATTCCGCTCATCAGTGTATTAGAAGCTGGTAACGCTCTTGCCAACTTCCAGTCCTGTCATTCTCTGGGTGTTGAGTCGCTGGCCTACCTCTTCTGTGAGGGCTCACTCCTTTCCCTTGAAGACTTTGTGAAACAGTTTGGTGTGCCCCCCCGGGCATTCCCTAACTTGCAATGCCATAGTATGCACTTGGTGTCAAGGATGGCAGATAACCGTAGTGGAATCCCCCACGCACAAGCTACTGCAGACTTCAGTCGCATCACACTATGGGCGCTGGGTGACAACTCATTAAACAGTTGGCTGGTGCCCTGCTGACTCACATGCAGATCCCTCTAAACTTGCTACAAACAAAATGGGAAACTGACCTCACCAGGGCACTTGATACTGAATGGGAGTATGCTCTCTCCCACCCTCACACAGTATCTAGAAACGCTTGCATGCACCTCATACAATTTTACTCTCTACACAGGGCTTATATGACTACAGGGACAATTAATTATCTTTTCCCGTGAGCCAGCCCGTGCTGCCCCCGCTGTCATCAACAGGGCGTCAACTTCCAACATATGGTGTGTGCATGCCCTACATTGACTGCTTACTTGATAAACTGCGGTTACCAGGCATTTACAGGTGCTCTCTGGGTACACCAACTTGAGTGGTTGGGACATTGTGGCCCTGGGCCTTCTTAAGTGCCCCTCACATCAAACAGCCACTCCCCACTTTCTAGACTTGGCACTTATCTTAGCTCGGAGGTCTATTAGTGCCATTGAAAGGCAGCAGTTTCCCCATCGGTGGTGGCATGGTGAAGCTGCGTACTTTCTTGAGCGTAGGCCAAAGCACCCTCCTCTGTAGTGAGGAGGCTCGAGGCCTGCGGAAATACCCCCTCTCGCCGAGTTGGGAAGAGCTCCTTCAAGCCTTCCAAGCACAGGTTAAAGATGGCGCTTTACCCTCTTAGATATGCACTAGAATAGTGGGACACTAACGCAGCATTGCCCCCGCCCTTGCACGTCTGGTAAATCTGCTACGCCAATCCCTGCAGTCGCTCGACCAGTGCTACCGCCTCATACAGGCGCGCAACGCCCATAGGGCACAAAGGGCTTCAGCCCCCCCAGTCGTGTGTGTCAGCCCGGGCGGAGCTTCCCGGGCACACACACAGACAGTTTTTGAGCTGCTGTGGGCTGGCTGGTCTGGCGTCCATCTTATTGCAGCCACACCCGAGTACTTCACAGGTCTTTAAAAGACCATTTACTTGTTAACGAGGCTTTGTTGTTTTTTCACCCCTTTTTAGAGCCCCTGAATCTCCACTATGCCTATTGCTGGAAGAATTAGCCCCCCCCCCCCGAAATTTGGCTCTAGTTAAGCCTCTGGCCTCATACTTTTTAGCCCCACAACCCCGTGATCAGGTCACACTGCCACCCTTACTGGCACTTTGATACTCAGCCTTTTCATCGGCTGACGGCCCTCTGCTGGCCCCTGGCCACTACTGATGCGTAGACACAGATGCTTATTACCCACCCACCCCCAGGGCCTCTGCCCTAGCCTGCAGTGCGCTCCTCCCGTCTCTTCTCTCAAGTGTCTATCCCGAGCCTCCTAACTGTTAAGGTTTTGACACGTTCTCCCGTTTTGCTATATTCCCTTTCTTGCACCTGATCCGTCCTGCTGTCGCTCCTCAACACTGGTTACATTCTGCACCATAATATATGTCCGCGTTCTCATGCACTGTCTGCTACTGAGTTCTGTATGTATTATTGTCACCTGTAAAACACTTTTCTGCTGGCTTGTGACCACATATTGTATGGAGCGATATCATTGTTAAATGACAAAAAAGGCAATTATAACACTTTAAAAAAAGTCACAAGGGTGGAATGTTAAGGGATGTCACTTCTACCCTTTTTAGGTCGAGCCTAAGCAGCGCGCATGCGCTGACTGCAAGACCTGATGTAGATAAGAGTATGGGCTTGAGGCATGCCCATCGATTGCCATTCATACTTGGTTTTGTCATTTACGAATGCTGCTTTTTGATTGGCGCATTGCTTTGAATTGTCCCGCCTTTAGGTGCCTGGTTCACGCCCAGGCGAATTCACTCATTGTTTCCTCCGGTCAGCCATCTCAATGAGTTCACGCTTTCTCCTGGTCGGCCATGCTTATTTTTTATGGTTAGCAGATGGCTCAAAGGACAGTGTTTAGAAATGCACGGAAGGTTTGGCTTGTTTTTGTGCCTCTGCTTGGGTATACTCAATTGATATTTTATAAGCTACGTTTCACTCCATGGGTCACCGCTGCTATTAGTTATGATTTTTTTGTGTTTGTAGTCATCGCTCAACAGGAGATGCCGGTTGTGATGTCCCCCTCCCCGTTTTAGCGCAATATATTGCCAACTCTTAAACTTGCAGGCAGTGTGAACACTGGAGCTGCGTAGCCAGGAGCTCGGAGGAGGGCACGTGGGGAATAACTAAAGCTCGCTCTACAAGGCAGAGGCGCACTTATCTCCCTTGGTCACTGCCCGCCTCGGTGCAGCCCCGCGCACCGGCAGACCCTTAGCCTGCTGTTGGCAGTGCCTCGACTGACAGTGCTGCTGTTAACATTTCCTCAGGGCCGCTGCTTAGCCTCCGGCTGCAGTGCGCGCTATCCAATTCAGTGCCTAACTCTCCTGGCTGCCATATGCAGTCAGCTGCCCCCTGTATACCTCACTGCCCACGTGACGTCAGAATCCGAGGTGTAGCTACCCCGACCGGAGGCAATAACCAGGGCTGCGCAGGAAGCAGACACCTTCATGGGCTGCTGTTGTGCACATACACACGGGCTGTGGTAAAGCGGTTTACCATTGCTCTCTCGCATAACTCCTTGTTTACGTGCAGAAACCCACATACTGCACGGGAGTTGGGCCAGTTAACTTCTATGTGAAAGCGAGGGAATGTCTTCAAATGTAACCCTTGCCCGTGAGCACAATTAAAACTGAAGAAGCTTTTGGGGTAAAATTGGAGTGTATCCTGCCGTCATCCGATGTTCTTACACTTATTCAGCCCACCGGCTAGTTTGCATCCTCAGTTAAAGATTTAATTACTGGGAAAACATGTTGAAAAAGCGCAAAGCGTTAACAGCCGTGGAAGTTCCCTTTTTTAATGGCTCGATGAACGGAGAAGGATCAGCTGACACTAGGCCATTTAGATATATTGTTTTAAGTTTGCTTGCACGTGAAATCATTTGGTTGACATTGTTATATGTACAAGTTCATTTACAATTCATATTCATTGTGTCATGATTGTATTAGTTGTTGTTTTATTAATTAATATTTAATTCTCGTTTATTTTTATTGACATGATTATTCGTTGCACGCATCGTTTAAAACATGATGTAGTTACGCTTTGCCAATATTTGTGTCGCAACATGTATAATGTATCCGAAGTGTTTCGTTTATTTTCATCACATATGGGGGACGAATCACGTGTTTTTAGATTTACATGTCACGTTTGTTTTGAACTAACTGAATTTCACCACTAGACTGACAAGTTTCGGGTTATCCGGCCTCGGTGAGTTAATTGTGTGCAACTCTGCTTGGAGGAATGTTTGACCAAGCTTCAGTGAAATGTATTTATTAGGAGTTTTGTAAATCTCTGTTGTCGCCTATACCATTTCAGAGCACTGACAATGAAACAAGATTATCTAGAAGGTATCCCTATCTAGAAAGACCCAGTGTGTTATTTAAAAGCCCGGGATTGGAAATATGTTCCCATAACATTGAGTCATCTAGTAACCCAATATGGTGTCATCCCAGAAAAAAATTCACATACTTTGATACCCCTCTTACTTGTCACTGCCCCACTTGCTCTATGAAAACCCTTTGTGTTGCCTCGTGTGCGTACATTTTATTCTTGAAGGGTGTGTTTGCCAAACAATGGTGTCAGTGTGCTTGAACCTAGCAGTTGGGACACGGCGGTGGGCAGTGAAAGGAGTCACTAGGCAGAGAGCCAGGTCTTCCTGAAGCTGAGATGCCGCCCTTTGCACAGTATTTGCCCTCATCTATTTTTTTGCACCGTTTCTTATGTTGCTTATTCCATAATCTTTTTCCCACACCAGACTGATCAGTTCACGACTGTGCCGTGCCAATGTGCTAATTCATTGATTTCCTCTTGCACTTTGTTTTATTAATTTATTCGCTTAGTAAACTGCTAGCTCTTGACATACTGCCCCTTTGTCAAGCTGACTGCCAGTGAAAGCAATAGTCTGTATTGATTCCATATCCCCATCTTTTCTGGAACAACCATAGACCTAGTTGGGATTGGACTGCCAGAGACTTAAACGTCAGTTATAGGAGGAATCAAAACTCGAAAATATACCTTGGTTGCAGCAGGGTTCTTTGCATAAATAGGAAGTTAGGGAACCGATTCGAGATTATGTACAATCAGGACACCTTTTCCCTACGTAATTGCATGCTTTATAAACTAATTTAATTCACTCAGTCATCAGGCGGGGAGGGGAACATGTGGCGTCTTAGCTGTTTGGGTCTGCAAGAACTTTTGGAGATGAGAACCTGAATAACGACCGAAGTGCTCTCTGACGAGATGGTGTCTTTAGCTATTTTCAGTACTGCATGCATCTTCTGGTGAGCCTATTATGCAGTGGCATGTTGTTCTCATTTCTTAACGCATGCTTGCTGCTGTGTTTTATTTTTTCTTTGTGTTTTTTTCGGTATTTCTTGCCTAGCAGTCTGGCGATGCCCTGGCTCATTCTGCTGGCCTCTGGAGGTGTTCAGTTTGTTAAAACAGGCTGTATGAGATACTATTCTTTGTTGCTTTGTAGTTAATGTAGCAGGTCATCAGAATGCTTTAGTCTTGTAACAGCATCCATTTTTAAATGCATCACAGTCTGAGAGATGTGAATTTATTTGTACAGTATTTTTAGGAGACTTGTGACGTCAAAGTGGGTTCTGTTCACTGGTGTACTAGTGGTATTATCAATACCATAACCAGCAGTGTTTCACCACAGCTGTTGCTCCTGCACCCCTGCTTGTACATCGGTCTTCATTATTGCGCTGAGAGGTCCTACAGATATCTGAATTCCGACCAACAGTTGTACAAACAAACACTTAAAAAAATACTTAATTTGTTGCTCTAATGTACCTATTAGTGTCAATGTTTCCACGTTAAAGAACAGTAAATGTTAAGCACCCAGGATAATGTGCTGCATGGCTACATACTTATAAGGTCCCAAAGGCAAGACCTATTGGCTATGCCAATGCTTGTTATTTAAATGAAGTGGAGCAATTGGGCATGCTACAATTGTGCATAGTTTTACTCCACTTTCCTCTGGTACATGTACTGTACCGTGTTGTATTTGATTTATAAAGTGCAGGCGTGCCAGATAAAATTGAGCTTCAAGGCCCTAACAAATAAAACACAAATAACACGTAAAAATTACAACGTATAAATATATCAACATTAAAACCAGGATCACAAAATCCCAATTACACTATAAAGTTTTACAACGCAGTCAAAAAATACTTAACTTTTTAATTCAAATGATAGGAAACGCAATGAAATGGTAGTTTAAGCAGATACGCTTTCAGATTGGATTTAAAACTAAGGAAGTACAGTATGGAGTCTGTGCGGGTCGGTTTCACAGTGTCGCACCTGCCACTTGTAATCATTTGTCCACAAGCTTTACACACTAGCACTTAGGAATCACAAGATAGGGATCCCGTGAAGAAGGAAGTGGTCTCGCAGGTTTTTTAAAGGAAAACAAGTCACTCCAGTATTTTGAAGCAAGCCCTTGAAGTTGTCTAAACCTATCAGAGGTCTTTCATTTAATAGGGGATGCTACTGCCAGCCCAGTTCATTAGGGTTCCAGGGGCTCTATTACATAAAGACCCACGGGGGGCCCACCAGACATGTGCACCCGCTTTCTGAGCCCCAGTGTACCTTGGTATTACAGAAGGGGCTGCAGATGCTAGCGTGGCCCCATCTGTAATATAGATCACGCTACTGCACGTATAACGCCCCAGCCATCCCTCAGTCGCCTAGGGGAGTGGCCCATGCAAATAAGGGAAATACTCTGCCTTTGTGACTGCACCATATTATTGAAGTGGGCACAGAAGGAAAGAGGCTGTCAGAGGCAAAGTGACAGTGCGACACAAAGAGGTGGCACACAGTCAGTGCCCCTCCCCCCGCAGGCATCCCTGAAGGGCAAGAAAGAGCACCCCATGGAGCCCCCAGACATCTCCTTGTAGGCAGGTGCAGTCACTCATTGCACCTATGTGCAAGGGGGTCTCTGCACCCCTTTGTAATGCAGGCTCTGTGAAAGACGGTGCCGCTGCTTCAAACAGCCGCTCGGACTTTCCCTAATGTGCTGCTCCCAGGACAGGCAATACGCTGTTGGTGGATCTGGGGGCAGCGCATTTTCTATAATAGGATGCAAGGCTCCTGTTTATGCCGCACACCTAGTTAAAGGGGTTTCGTGGCACAGACAGGGATAATGCACCCTGTACCCAATGCACCCCCTGGTATTCTAATTAGATAAAACACAGATAATATGAATTGCTCTACTTTGCACCATGTTTAGTAGGTTCTGTAGAATTATAACAAACTACGGGGCAGTCCTGCAGTCTTGAAAGAAATACTGCTTGCACTACGAGTGGGGTGAGCTATGCAGATCCGAGTAAAGAGACAATTTTAGAAATGTAGAAAAGATGGAAGTGAACAGAGTTCACAACTGCTACAACCTGTGGCTCAAGAAAGCAGTTAGTGCCGAAAATAAACTCTAAGGGCCTCATTTATGAGTTATGGCGCAGGGCAGCATAGCAAGGCGTAGCAAGGAATCTTGCTGCGTTGCCCTACATCAAAGCAAAAGGGCAGGAATGTGTTGTATCTATGAGATATGGCACATTCTTGTCCTTTTCCCCTGTGGCGGCGCACAATGGGCTGCCATGTGCCAACGCAGGCAGCCTTGCACCATGGTGCAAGGGTGCCTGCGTTGCAGGGCTGATTAATTTTGTGCAGGAAGGAACACCTTCCTGCACAAAATCAACCAATTCAGGCAATTTCCTCTTTCTATGTGTGCTGCATTCTGCAGCACACATAGAAAAAGGAAAAAACGAGGAGAAATGAAAAAATTTCTCCTTGTTGTGCCTCCCTAACGCCACCCCTGGGGTGGTGTTAGATTCTGAAGCATTCCCAGGTTTACAATTTCTCGTAATTCTGTGAATGCTTCAGATTCCATGGGTGTTGCTGTGGGAACCCACAGCAACACCCATGGAACGCCCCTTTCACGCAGTGTTCTGTGTGAAAGTGGCACATATTTACAAGGCCATGAAAAGCCATATAAAATGGCTTTACGTTGCATTCTAAATATGTCGGGCACATTGCGCCACCGGAAGGTCACTAAAGTGATGTTCTTGTGGCGCAAAAGTGCCACAAGGGGGCCTCATAAATGAGGCCCTAAACATTTACCAGCACTAACTAGTTGCAGAGAAGATCCCTACACAGTGCGGCACGCTAAGGGAACATGACAGGCCTCATTGCCACAGAAAAAAACATTCATAGTCCTCCTCGCTTTCAAACATGTCATCCAAGGTTTAACCTTATGTGGACAATGTGCAATTGGGCTAATATCTCTTGACCCATGTTATATACCCAGGAACATGAGTATCATAAGTATGATAACTCAGAGCATGAGCAGCATATATTTACACGTAGAGTATAAATATTAAAAAGGAACGACAACACAGAGCCCTGTGAGACCCGCAAAGCAGAGGTCTTGAAGCTTGAATGAAGTGGTCCAATTAGACATGTTGGCAATGATTTTCCAAAAAAGAGCAGATCCATTCCAGGGCTTTGCCTGGCAAACCCACCTCCTGTTCCAAATCTAATAGAAAAAGCACCGTATCTACAGTATGAAACTCAGTGAACGATGCAAAAGGATCACAGCCCTATCTCTTAACTTTAGAATTTGATCACTAAAATCATAAATTCCTTTTTTGTGTCTATGATGGGCCAGAATCCAGACTGCTAATCACCTAGTGGCATGTTCTTTTCTAGGATGCTCTGGAGCTGAATGAAGCAATAGCTTGAATTACCTTTGCAAAGATAGGAATAGTGGTACTAGGTCTACAGTTTCCTGCTTGCATAGGGTCCAGATTGATGTTTTTATTTAACTGAGTTACCAGCACTTGCTTCAGTCTCAGGTTACTGTCCTCTTTGTAAAGAAACATTAACTGTAATCACTATGTCATCCAACATCACCACAATGTTTCTTTTATAAGCTCAGTTGAAAAAATGCCTAATTTGGTTCCTGCAGCGTGCATACCAGCAACTTTATACACTACATCCATAAGGTAGACTCATTCACACTGATGGAATTAAAATTTTTATGAAGCTACAGGCACATATACTTTATTGGTGTACCCATGAGAACCTAATTTCAATTCAAACTCGTATAGGTGATTTTTTGGTGAAAGAGTTCACCTAAGATTTCCCAAAAATCAATAAGATACAGGTGCAGCCATGGCCTTTTTATGATGAATATTTGTCATTTCCTGTGAAGAATTAGGAGACGTTTGAATCCTAGCCTTATAGTACTTTCTTTAAGGAAGGTAATAGCACCTTCATGGTGCAATCACAAGTAGCTCCCCTGAGGACAGGCTGCAGCAACCCTCTTTCATTTCATAAAGCGCCTCCCTGCTGCCTTTTGTGAAAATGTTTCTCAGTACTACTTCTTGCAAGATGGGTAAAGACAATGTTGCAGGGATTCTGTTTTCGCAGAACTGTGCCTTGGGACAACAGAACATCAGAATGCAGGGACTGTGTCTCTGTGCCACATCAGTGCCTGTCAGCCCAGGTTTCCTGGCTAGCTCACAGTGCCTTACCTTAACTCCTAAACTTCCCAGAGTAGCCGGTAATTTTGGCAGCCTAGAGCTCAACTCTCTAGTCCCCAAGGGAACAGTGGAAGCAGATCATCACCTTTTGCTTCTCACTCATGCATGTCCATAATAAATGAAATAAAAGACACGAGGAAAGTTTACAATATTTATTGAAACTATCGTGCTCTATTATGAAGCAAGTGTGCTGCAATTGGAAAACATATACAACTAAGCAAAATAATCAACACTACTATCAAACTGTAGACGATAAAAAGCTCAAACATGGTAAATGATATATCTGTCTAAGCCTACCCTTACTACGTGAGCACAGGGCTATATCAGTGATCTCTGGGATTAACATCATAAGTGTAAACTCACTGTACACAAGGCTGAGGCGCCTGTTACATGATTTGTCCCTCTGCAACAATCCTCCTCTCTGTTTTCAAAAAGGCACTTCTCGGTTTATATGATAAGAAGTGCTGTGTTGGAAAACAGTAGCTGTGCTTTTGTGTTGTGCCCAAATCGTTAAGAAATATTGTTGACCAATCACATGAAAACAGTGCACCATGTTGTTCGACCTTGTATGAAATGTTCAGACTGATTCTCGAGAAGGAGAACTACATAACAAATAACATGTGCAGCGTATTTCTAAATTAATATTGTGGCACAAAAACAAATGTATTATGTGTGGCTGCACAAAGCAACAGGCAGCCTAAAATGTGTAAAATGCAGAACTAAGGGAGAACCAGCATAGGTCCAGAAGGGAACTTACTACAACATTATTGGATTATAATTATATTGCACTGCTCTGTATTAATAAAATGTTGTCCACTCCTCAGGGCATTCTATTTTTTTTATTTACATGTATTAGGTAGACATAGATAGACATGTAATCAAACACATAAAGGTCAAAGTCTCTGCTCACCCTGAAACTTTAGTCCTTTGTATTCATTGTGAAAGTTCACCCTAAGACTAGTTCTATGAACATTTAGGGTGTTACAAGAATAGAAGCTCGGTTATATTGCCATATGAAAAAACAAGTACGGCGGGGGCTTGGAGTGTTCCCAGACACCCAACATGGAGCCAATGGAGGGCCAAAACATGGCATATTAGAAGCGGCCTTGGGTTTTAAGACGTAGCTCTGAACAGTCAACTTATAGGCTATTATTAATGGTGGCCATATTTAACCATGAGTCAGATATTGATACTTTGCCTGGCAAATGTTCCATTTGCCTTGGTTTACCGGTTGCCACTATACACTTCGCAACAGCAACCAGCCCTGGCAATGTGCTCGTCCGGCCCCAGGAGCAGAGGGGTGTGCTAGTGAGAAGCACCACTCCTGCTTTTGTTACAGAGGGCTGATATTGCAGCACTGCTGCAAAACCGGCCCCCAGTAACAAAACCGGCCCCCACAGGTCCAAAACTGCCCCCCCCCCCTTTCGGCCCACCGGGAAAACGCCCGATAGCCGCTACGACCAGTCCGGCCCTGCTTGTGTGCTCCCCAATTTTGTTATATTTATCCTGCCCTTGGTTCACTCGATGTTAGGAATTCCTGCCCCAGTTTATTCTATATAACCTGTTCAGCTTCCTTCTGTGTGCACATAATAGTTTGCTGTGAGGCTGGTGACATTGGCTTCTCCCAGGTTTCCGGTGGGTGGATCCTGCTCACCTCCGGGATGCTGCACAGCTCCACTGGATGGACGTCCAGTAGGCCACAATTGTTAACATGTCTTTTTTCATATGTTCCCATTCAAGATACCTTTCCTTACTTTTTGTATACTGTCTCACAAAGGTGGTACCCAGCCTCTAGAAACCGAGGATGAGCCATGCCACACCCAACTCTCCTGTCTGAATGCATAAATCCATGACAGGATTTCTCTCTTCCTCCATTCGCTTTTTATCCTTTGAATCCTCTGGTGCTAACTGTGTTTTTCCATCATTGTCACTATTACAGAGGAGGATTTGAAGTTAACACCAGTGCAAATTGTTCCTCCAAATTCTGACACTTAGGCAGACCACAACAAAATATGATGAACCCTAATGTCAACCACTACAGGCGACATACCAAGCTATTTCCAAAATCCAAGGGGATCTCAAAAGCACATGCCAAGAAAGGGCGCTCTTACAGTTGTAGTTTTACCATCCTTAGCCTTTGGGATTTTCTGAATCAGCCATTGGGCTCTCAACTTCTAATTCTAGTCATTCTTTGAATGTTACGATAGGAGTTAGGTTAGGTGGCAATGCACCACTACCTCCCTCAGATAAATGCTGGGGAAACCCACACTTATTCCAGGAATTCTAGCTCAATCATATCTTCTTGCCCACAGCCATTTGCATCAGATAGTGTGAGAGTAGCACTTCTTTGTTTTTGTTACAAAAGACCCTATAGTTTGACCTACACATCTGATTAACAACAATAGCTCTTGGTTAAAACAATTACAATACAGTTCTTACAAAGTTGTTCTCTATTTTTGGCAAGCCACAAGTTACCCAAGCATCACATATAGGGCTTTTGAAATTAAGATCAGGTAATCGAGACCTGGTGCAGTATATTGGACACTTTCAACAGTAATATTCTGATGCCATTTGGACTGAGAAGGCAGCACCTGCTGCCTTCTACTAGGAGCTTAGAGAAGATGCATTAGCTTTAGTGGTTTACTGAGAGGCTGCTGACACTGGCTTCTCCCAAGTTCCAGGAGGATGAGTCCTGGTTCACTTCAGGGATCTACACTCCTCCAGTGGGTGAATGCACAGTATCCCACCCTCGTTAAATTTTGTTTCATATATTCCCATTCAATATACCTTTCCTTACTTACTGAAAATTGCTTTATTGCGTGATTTGTTAAAAACCCTTGCAACAATATACAATAACAGAGATTCATTGCTAGGTGCTTAGTTTTGATATAAACTTTAAAAGCATCGTGAAAACCTAATCTAAAAAGACGCTGAGGTCCGATTTAAACAGTTGAGAGTTAAGAAAAAGAGAGTCATTGTGACATAAAAAGCTCTGTTGCTTGATGCACGGTCCATGACACGCTGCGGATTGTGTTCAGTTAAGGAGGAGGGTTTGGAGTCTTCCTAGTAAGGGGGGAGAGATTTATAAGAAAACAGTATGGACGAATAGACTCCTCTGCTTATGCCATGCCTTAATGATGGGTCTAAAACATGTCTGTAGATCAGTGACCGGGGACAGTAATCTCAGTGAGGCAAGGAGTCAGGTTGCCTGCCCGACCATCGTGCGCACATCTCGCCTCCTCTAGCTTCTTAGTGAAGCGATCCATAATCTGACCAAGGCATAGTTCAGGGTATTGTTCAAAGGGTCAAGGCAAGCCAGCACCGCTCCTCTGCAAGATCTTATGTCCTTTGCAATACAACCCCTTCGTAATAGGGTCCTTCTGTCTTCTAAAAGATTAGGGCACAAGCATATCACATGTATTATGTCTTCCCTGTGTTGACCACAGAGCTGACACGTTTCCTGGGCACAGTCTCTTTTCCATTTTGGGAGGTGACAGGTCAGGGGAATCACGCCCATTCTCAGCCTTAAGAACTGGAGCTTAGTACGTTCGTTAAAGGTGATTGTTAGGTAGCTCTGGGGTTTCAGCTGTAGGTAGGTGTGTAGAGTCACCCAACCGTGGTTCCGTTCGGAGAGGCTGGCCCTGTCTTCTAATATAGAAAGTCGATTCGCACTGATTTTTGCTAACCTCTTGAATTCGTGTTGGCTAACTTGTAAGTCCCAAAGGTTACTCAAGCCGAGAGAACTGAGGCCGCGGCACAGGTAGTGATGCCCCGCCGACCATCAACTTGTGTTCAACTGAATCCATAAGTAGTGGGCCAGGCTGCCTTCCTTGGACGCCCTAAGCTTGTGGCAGCTTATTAAGAAGGCCGCCATACGGGCCAGTGCCTGTCTGCAGATACCGAATTCCAGTCTGATTTGTGCTGGTGACTTGTAAGGGGGAAGCTGGAAGATCGTTCTGTAAAGTTTTGCAACTATTTTGTCTAATTGCCCGCTGTCCCGTCCTTTTACAACCTCACACCCATATGTTAGGCTTGGGATGACCTTTGCCTGGGCCACCTGAAGGATTGGAGCAAATGTTGGACCGTTTAGTTTTTTGTAGATAGATCTAAGTGCGAAAGACAGCGCGGTACCTTTCTTTTTTAGTTCTGCCAGCTGATTCACAAACCTGCTGTTGTTGTTGAAAAGGACGCCTAGGTATTTGTGACATCTGGTAGATTCTATTCTTTCCTGGTCTAGGGACCATACCGGATTTTTGGACACAGATGTGCAGACCGCAAGGATTTTAGTTTTCTTTTGGTTTATCTGTAACCCATTCCTTTTAGAATATATGGCGGTCGCATCCAGGAGACGTTGTAGGCCAATCTTTGTATGGCTAAGAAGAACCAGATCGTCGGCGTAAAGTAGGTTGGATAAACGAAGGCTACCCAGTTTGGGTGGATCCAAATTGACTGAGTCGAGGACTGCAGAGAAGTTGGACAAAAATAGGTTGAAGAGCGTAGGACCAAGGACACAGCCTTGCTTGAGGCCTTGCATTGTTGCTATGGGTCGTGACAGTCGTGAGCCATCCCCGATCTTAATCCTGACCCAGGTATCATGGTGCAAAAGCTGCAAAGCCCTAAGTAGGCTGTTGGGAATGTTCAGCAAGGAAAGTTTCTGCCACAGCTTCCTTCTAGTGACTCTGTCAAAGGCAGATTTGTAGTCTATAAACCCCATGTATACGGGGCTGGTGTTGGATTCGGCCTGGTCGATCAAGAGAGAGAGTGTAGTGAGATTAACCGTTGTCCCGGTGTGGTTTGTAAATCCAGTCTGGTTTGGTGGTATAATTGAGTTTGCGTCAGCCCATGATCATAGGGAGTTCAGCAGTATACCTGTGAAGTACTTCGCTTCGTTGTCAATTAAGGCGATCAAGCGGTAGTTCCCCGGAGATTTTTTATCGCCGCCTTTGAAGATCGGAGCAAGAATCGATCCCCGCCATGAGGCCGGGATGGAGCTCTTTTCTAGGATGGATAGGTAAAGCGGGGCTAGCTGAGTGGCCCAGAAGGCTGAGTCCTCCTTGTAAAGGGCTGGTGGTATTCCACCTGGGCCGGGGGCCCCGTCCTTGTGCCCCTTTGCAATCTGCTTTTGGATTGATGTCACTGTAAAAGAGAGCCTGAGAAGTGACTTGTCATGGGTAGTAATTTGAGCCTCCGGGACCATGCTGCCCGCAGGGTCGTAAGTCTGCTTATGGTTCTGGTCTGACAAGGGAAGGTCATTGAAGTGGTTGTGTAGAAAGAGATACCACTCTGACTCCAGAATATTGGCCGAGCTGACCTGCTGCCCTGGACCTGCCTGAGCATTGCTGGCCTCTGATGGAGTGAGTTCCTGATCCCCAAGAGGTGCAACCCAGGCCCTTGATCCTTGGCTTGCATCAGTTTGAGCTCCTCCAAAGAAGAAAAGGTGAAATCTTAAAGTTTGGGCTCTTCACAACCATGGATGAGCCTCTTCGCGCTGAGACTCTGCTGCCTGCGATCACCGCCAATGTGAAGCACCATTGAGACCTGCTCTTCACACTACAGCAAATGCTAGCAATGACCTGCAATGCGAGATTTGCACTCCACGCTACAGCAATGACAGCTCACAGCAACGACTGTCTGTGGTGCCTGACCGTCTCTTTGCGCTACAGCATTGACGGGCAGTGATGCCAGACATGCTCTTTGTGCTACAGTTGCGCTATCTGCGATACTCTCCCTTCTCCTCATGGCCTGCTCCACTGCCAATAGAACTCTACGTGCTGTGCTTTGAGAAGGTAACTTTTTCAGTGGCACTAACCTGGTCCCTGGATGTGACCCGCGCTCCATCGCAGTCAGCCTGATCTTGTGACTTTCCCCGGTGTAGTACGACCAGATGACTGTGAGTGGTGCTATTTTCATTTAAAACTTTGAAATCTAATATCTCCTGTTCTACTCGTTGGATTTTTGTCGTTCTATCACCTTATTTATTAAAATGAATGTACTCAGTTTTTCTAAATTGATTTGGAAACAGGTTAATTTGTGGTTTGCTTATGACTTCACCCTGATAAGGATTGTGGTTGTTGTTTGAGTGTGGAGATATATATATATATATATATGGCGGCTCGCTTCTCAATGTTCAATTCTGACGCGTTTCGGCTCCCGTGGAGCCTTGTTCACAGATGAGCCATAATGGTGATTTTGGGCGTGACCTGCACAATCTGTCCGCCTTATCAGGACTACACCGTCCCTTCATAGTCCTAATATCCTCAATTGTCCAAGGTGCAATGCGAAGGAAATCTTAGGCACTTCTTATTTAGTTTAGTTCATATCCGCACTTCCATTTTCCTTATCATTGTTTCTTCTTGGGGCCAATGCAGACTTTGCTTTCATATATACACTTTCCTTCGCAACCGCAAAATGCTCAAAAACAGGCCTCGATGCCATATTCATATTTCGGCAGTACTTGTCATTCATTCATAGTCCATCGCGTAGGGAACAGTGTCCCATTGCATTCCCTTGCCATGCTTCTCTTTATAATAACAGATTAGTATTTCCGTACCTTTAACTTTGTCACGCAGGCGGGTCGGGCTCTTGCAATAAACAATCCACAAATTCTCTCCGACACTGAGCCCCCGACAACAGACAGGGCGGTCACGGCGTGCGGGGATCGGAGCACTCCGCTCATATCCAAAGAAAACCTCACTGGTCCAAGAACAGTGAAGAACGCCGGACACCAGACTTTGAAGGTAACAAGTGCTTTATTTGCGCAGTCATCTAAATGGCGGCTCACTTCTCAATATTCAATTCTGACACGTTTTGGCTCCCGTGAAGCCTTGTTCACAGATGAGCCATAATGGTGATTTGGGGCCTGACCTGCACAATCTGTCCGCCTTATCAGGACTACACCGTCCCTTCGTAGTCCTAACGTCCCGTCTTTTATCAGAGGAGTGGGAGTGGAGGTGGATATATATATATATATATATATATATATATATATATATATATATATATATATATATATATATATATATTATCTACTGGCGGTCGCCAGTAGATAGTTATAGTTAGGACCTATTTTCCATAGGAAATACGCGACATTCTATTTGAAATAACTCTTGCGTCGGTTGACGAATCTTCGCGAAATTTTCAAACTTTATGGCCCGCTCCGGTCCGCTCCTACCCTGAAAGTTTCGGGGTGATTCGTCAAGCGGGAGCCGAGAAAAAAGGGGGGTCCCAAAACGTGTTTTCCCCATTCATTTTCCCATAGGAAACTTTAGCCACGGCTACAGCCCGAACTGCTGAACGGAATTACACCAAATTTGGCAAAGAGGTAGTTCTTGGTTCAGAAAGAACCCTTTTTGTTAAATGGTGTAAATCCGTTCAGTAGTTCCTGTGAAAATCAAAAGGAAAATCACATATATATCTATGGCCGCGTCGGATTCGAGCACCCTCGCCATTAAGAGCTGCATGCTAATTGGCTGTCAACACTCCAAATCAGGAAGTGTTGGCAGCCATTTTGTCCCTCGGTAGAACCGAGGGACAGAAACAAGTGCGCAAAGCACAAAAAGGGGGCAGGGTAGAAACACTCTGACCCCCTAGGTCTGCTCAGGGGGTCCCACAAGGACCCCCAGGGCAGAAAAAAGCATTTTTTTTTAAAAAAAATGTTAAATCGGCGGGATGCGCTTAGGGTGCGCGAATCCCGCCGAGAAAAAAAAAGAAACAAGTGCGCAAAACGCACAAAGGGGGCAGGGTAGAAACACCCTGACCCCCTAGGTCTGCTCAGGGGTCCCACAAAGACCCCCTGGGCAGAAAAAAGCATTTAAGAAAAAAAAAAAAATCGGCAGGATGCGCTCAGGGTGCGCGGATCCTGCCGAGAAAGAAAAAAAAAATCGTAGCGCGGTCTCCCGCGCTTCAATGCAAATTTGCCCCCGGGTGGCCCAAGTCCCGGGCGCATGCGGGGGTGGGTTTATTGTTTATGGGGGGCCTCTAAGGCCCCCTAAGCCCCGGGACCGCCACCCCCAAGGCTTTTTAAAAAAATGATGGCGGGAGGGCTGTGCGCCCTCCCGCTGCCCCGGGGACTGCCACCCCCCGGGGCTGTTTTTTTTTAATTTAAAAAACCTGTGTGGGGGGGGCACTAGCCCCCCACACGCCCCGGGGACCGCCACCTCCCCGGGGCACTAAAGATTTAAATATGGGGGTCCGTTACGGACCCCAGAGCCCCGGGGACCACCACCTCCCCGGGGCTTTGAACAAGCTGGGAGGGGGCCGCGCGGCCCCCTCCTGGAGCCAGTGATGGCCCTGGGGACCACCACCCCCAGGGCCGGCTCCTGCAGTGTCCCGGGTGCCTACCCCCGGGACACTGTAGTTTGCTATGACAGGACGGGAGCATCGCGGCTCCCGTCCTGTCATAGCAAACTTGTTTGCATTTGAAAGAGAGAGCAGGAAACCTGCTCTCTCTTTCAAAATGCAAACCCAATTGCTTTTCCACACGGGGAGCAGCATGTTAGATGCTCCCCATGTGGAAAAGCAATGCCGGCTCGCGCAGGAGGTGGGGAGCCGGCTGGGACTGTGGGGGGATTGGGGACCCCCCCACAGTCTCCAACGAGAGGCCAGGCCCCGGGGGATGGGGTCCCCGGGGCCATAAGTGGCCCGGGAGGGGGGCCACGCAGCCCCCCTCCCCAATTATAAAAAAAGGGCAAGGCCGGCCCCGGGGGATGGGGTCCCCGGGGCCTTAAATGGCCTGAGGAGGGGGGCCACGCACCCCCCTCCAAATATTTTAAAAAAAATAAAAATAAAAAAGAGGGCATGCCCCGGGGGATGGGGTCCCCGGGGCCAATAGAGGCCCAGGGAAGGGGGGCAACGCGGCCCCCTTCCCGTTTTTTTGGTTTTTAAAAAAATAAAAGCAATGCCAGCTCCTGCAGGAGGCAGGGAGCCAGCAGGGTCCGAGGGGGCCTTGAGGACCCCCATGGCCCCCAACGAGAGGCCATGCCCCGGGCGATGGGGTCCCCAGGGCAATATAGGCCTGGGGAGGGGGGCCAAGTAGGCCCCCTCCCCATTTTTTCAAAAAACAGTGAAGGCCTGGCTCTGGGGGATGGGGTCCCCGGGGTCGAAATAGGCCTGGGGAGGGGGGCCACACGGCCCCCCTTTCCTTTATTTAAACATTTTTTTTTTTAAAGGAAAAGGCCGGGCGCCGGGGAATGGGGTCCCCAGGGCCGTAATCGGCCCGGGGAGGGAGGCGTGCGGCCCCCTCCCTATTTTCTGAAAAAAAAGACTGGCCCCGGGGGATGGGGTCAAAAAAAAAAAAATGTTATTGAAAAAAAACTACTTCAGCACCGCTCTGCAAACGCGCCTCCTGGTGCAATGGTAGTTGGGAAATGAAATCCCCTTGAATGCTGAGGGTCTTTGGAGGCCAACAAGCCCTCTTGTTACCTCCAGTAAGTCCCAGAGAGCGGGATTGCTGAGAGGACTTGAAGAGCACACCCCCTTTCTCCACCACTCTGCAAACGTGCCTCCTGGTGCGCTTCTGGTTGGGGAATGAATTCCACTTTACTCCTGAGGGCCTCAGGACTAAAGTGGACTACTTCCCCCAATCTATATGTGTGTCGATTTGCTGAGTGGTGGAGAAAGGGGGCGTGGCTTTTGACAGCCTCTTAGCAATCCAGCTGTGTGGGTGTTATTGGAGATGGCAGGAGGGGTAGTTGGCCCCAAGGATCCTCTGGAGCCAAGGGGACTTCATCCCCTACTAGTAGTGTGCCAGGAGCCGCGTTTGCACAGTGTTGGAGAAAGGGGGCATGGCCTCTAAAGACCTCTCAGCAATTCTGCTGTTTGGGACTTACTGGAGGTAACAGGAACACAGCGGGATTGCGAAGAGGTCTTTGGAGGACACAACCCCTTTCTCCACCACTCTGTAATGCGGCACTGCTCGTGGTACACTACTGGTTGGGGGATGAAGTCCACTTTACTCCTGAGGGACCTTTGGGGCCAAGAAGCCGTCCTGCTACCTTCTGTAAGTCCTACACCGTGGGAATCCTGAGAGCTGGTAAGAGGCCAAGCCCCCTTTCTCCACCACTCTGCAAACGCGACTACTAATTAAAAAACCATAGAAATTCACTGAAAAAACAAAGGTTACAGGGACGTTATAGTTAGAAATTAGCTTTTAAAAAACCTGTGAAATTCACTGAAAATAACAAAGGTTACAGGGACGTTATAATTAGCAAATAGAATTAAAAAGACTTTAAAAATTCCCTGGGAAAAAACACAGGTTACCGGGACGTTATAGTTAGGGTCAGATTTCACTCGTACAAAACCAGAGAAATTCAGCAGTTATGGTTAGCTGAGCTAACTATAACTTACGCCTCCACAATGCGCTGCTTATGACCTCACATATTACATCACTCATGACATGGTCAGTGACGTCACTGATGACATCTCAAATGACAACACTGATGCCATCACTGGGGACATCATCCACAGAACCACTCACACACCTATTCACACCTCCACAAAACCTCTTGTACATCCGCTCACACACTTGTACAACCACTGACATACCCATTCACAGACCTATACCACTACTTACACACCCACTCAGTCCTCCATAGAACCCCTCAGACACCCACTCCCTCACTTGTACACCCACTCACAGAACCATTCACTCACCCATGCAGCCACTCATTCAACCAGTTACTCACCCATACAGCCAGCCACATAACCACACACTCACCCATACAGCTACTTATACACCCATTTATTTACCTTCAACGTCACACACCCACTCACTCAATCAGCCTCTCAACACAGCCGCTCACTCACCCATAGAAGCCCTCATTCACTCACTCACACAACCACTTAGATACCCATTCACATATTCATACAAGCACTCACACATTCCTGTACTCACCCATACACCCATTCACACAGACACTCTCTGTACAAAACAGTCACTCACACACGAAGTCATAAAACGAAACCCCTATTCAAACAGCCACTCACTCACCCATACAGCCACTGAGACACCCAGTCACTTACTCATACAGTCACTACACACCCACTTACCCACTGATAGAGCCACTTACACCACTCACCCACCCATGCATCCATTCACACACCCACTCATTCATCATACAGCCATTCACACAGCATCTCACTCACCCACACAGCTGCTTAAATAACCACTTATACACCCATACTACCACTCACACAGTGATACGCACAAGGATACATACAGTCACACAGCCACTCACATGATATATATTAAAAGTAGTATCGCTCATTAGTAGTACACCTTGTATACTACTTTATGTTTTGTAGTAGCTTAGTATATATGTTTAGCAATCATAAACTCTTACAAAATACTTACACTCACTGGATGGTGTCATCAGTAATGGTATCAGTGATGTCATTTGAGATGTCATGAGTGATGTCATCAGTGACGTCACTGACCATGTCATGAGTGATGTAATGTGTGAGGTCATGGCAGTGTATTGCGAGGGCATAAGTTATAGTTAGCTCAGGTAACTATAACTGCTGAATTTCTCTGGTTTTGTACGAGTGAAATCTGACCGTAACTATAACATCCCTGTAACCTTTGGTTTTTTCAGTGAATTTCTAAGGTTTCTTTAAAAGCAAATTCCTAACTATAACGTCCCTGTAACCTTTGCTTTTTTCAGTGAATATATATATATCCAAGTTACGAGAGAAGGTAATACGCGCTCTCAGGAACGACACCGAGATGTCCAAAACAGCCGATTTATTAAGTCATAAATCGCAACGTGACGCGTTTCGGCCATCAAGCGGCCTTGATCACACAAAGTGTAAGGTGAAACAAGGCATCATTACATCCACAATATAGAAAACAAAAGTAGGACTCTGTGCAGTAGTGCAACATAGACAGAGGACTAACCTCACAAGTGCGATTGCCATCTTGTAATGGTAAAAAGTACAACGTAAAAGTACTTCGGCAACAGTAATGACATTTTATACATTAAAATAATCGCGAGTATATATGAAAAAATCACAAGTATATCAGAAAAAATCATCATAAGTGCTGTAATTGTCCAAGTGGATGTATGCCAAATACGAAGGACAACAGTGTACGCCACAAAGGAATCGTGTTAGCGATCGGTCTGCATGTTGACAGGTAACACACTAGTGTTCAAAGTGCAATAGTAGCGACATAGTGTCAGTATGCCCATAATGGAAGCAAAGGCCGAAGAATGAAACTGCCTCTGTGGTACTAGAACGTATCAAGCTACAATGGAAATGTAGGTAGTAGCAGTTGTCCTGTACTATGGCACAAAGTCACTCACAGATAGCTGTTGCCAGAACTACCGCCCCTAGTGGGTTAATGGCAGAAATGTAATACTAAGCAGAAGAGAGCTCTGTCAAAATATACAAAAAGTGAAAATATGTGATTCACCATTGTGTAAAGATAATAAAGAAAAGTGAGATTTCTTAGCTGGGGTGACAGGAACATCAGGAGAATGATGCCATGAAGCAAAGGGTAGGGACCCGTGTAGACTCACCGGTCCAATCCAGTCGGTCCCTTCCTTTCCTCCTGTGAAAAAGATAGAAATTCATATTAGTCCAGATAATGACAGAAGATACAGAGCAAAATGAAGCAAATGCATAGCAGAAGCAGTTGAAGGCACATTATGATAGACAGTAAAAGCATTATAGGTATTCTTGACATGATTACTCTTCATGCAGGTGTATGGCAATTTCTTCGTCAATGTTATGCCCCCCTGGGTAAATGGTTCCTAAGTCTATAATATACCTAGATTCCCACTTCCTTAGTTGTAGTACTCTATTCCCTTCTCTGTGTTTGATTGTCACCTGTTCAATGACAAAATACTGCAGTTTGGAGCTGTCCGAGTAGTGGTGTGTCTCGAAATGCCTTGCTATGGAGTAATGCTGATCTCTGTTGGTGATGGCCCTCATGTGCACTAGGACCCTCTTTTTGGCCATGAGTGTGGTACTCCCGACATAGCGGAGATTGCACGGGCATTCAAGTGCATACACGACAAAGGAAGAACTGCATGTAAGAAATTGTTGGATATGTACGGTAGTTGTTGTTGATGTTAAGGAACTCCTTTCTCATACAGCTGCTGCGACATGCTTTGCAGTGGCCGCATGGAAAGAAGCCCTGCAGGTTGATCCTTTTGTTGTCCTCTACTGTGATAATGTCACTGTGCACCAGTATGTCTCTTAAGCTGCGTCCTTTTCTATACGTGATGCGCGGTCTGTCAGGGATGGACGTGCCAATGACAGGATCGTTCGTCAACATTTCCCAATTTCTGGCAAAGATTTTTTTAATTTCTTTGGAGTTGCCATTCTAGGTCAGTATGACCCGGGTAGTGTCGTCGACGTCATTGGATGTGTTAATGTCGTCCCTGCTCTCTAAGATAGTGGTCCTGTTGACCATTTTGGCTTTCTCAATTGCCTTACGGAGAACCCACCTGGGGTACCCTCTTTCAGTGAATCTTATCAACATAGTGTTTTGTTCAGACAGAAAGGACTCCTCTGAGCTGCAATTCCCCTTGGCTCTCAAGAGTTCCCTGTAGGGGATACTCCACTTGAAATTGTCTGGATGGCTGCTCATAGCGTGGGGTAGGCTGTTGCCTGCTGTGGCTTTTCTAACCAGACTAGTGTATATGGCATTACTAATGATTTCAACTTTAACATCCAGGAACTCTACTACATTTTTACTAATGTTGCTGGTGAGTACGAGATTGAGATTGTTCAGCTTCAATCTGCGTATGAAGTCGGTCGCTTCATTGGTGGTGCCCTTCCATATCACAAACAGGTCATCTATGTACCTGAGCCACAAGATTACCTGTTTGAAATCTTCACAATCTCAATCTCGTACTCACCAGCAACATTAGTAATAATGTAGTAGAGTTCCTGGATGTTAAAATGCTATCATAATGTGCCTTCAACTGCTTCTGCTATGCATTTGCTTCATTTTGCTGAGGAGGAAAGGAAGGGACCGACTGGATTGGACCGGTAATTCTACACGGGTCCCTACCCTTTTTTTCATGGCATCATTCTCCTGATGTTCCTGTCACCCCAGCTAAGAAATCTCACTTTTCTTTATTATCTTTATACAATGGTGAATGACATATTTTCACTTTTTGTATATTCTGACAGAGCTCTCTGCAGCTTAGTATTACATTTCTGCCATTAACCCACTAGGGGCGGTAATTCTGGCAACAGCTATCTGTGAGTGACTTTGTGCCATTGTACAGGACAACTGCTACTACCTGCATTGCCCTTGTAGCTTGATACGTTCTAGTACCACAGAGGCGGTTTCATTCTTTGGCCTTTGCTTCCATTATGGGCGTACTGACACTATGTCGCTACTATTGCACTTTGAGCACTAGTGTGTTACCTGTCAACATGCAGACCGATCGCTAACACGATTCCTTTGTGGCGTACACTGTTGTCCTTCGTATTTGGCATACATCCACTTGGACAATTACAGCACTTATGATGATTTTTTCAGATATACTTGTGATTTTTTCATATATACTCGTGATTATTTCAGTGTATAAAATGTCATTACTGTTGGCGAAGTACCTTTACGTTGTACCTTTTACCATACAAGATGGCAATCGCACTTGTGAGGTTAGTCCTCTGTCTATGTTGCACTACTGCACAGAGTCCTACTTTTGTTTTCTATATTGTGGATGTAATGATACTCTGTTTCACCTTACACGTTGTGTGATCAAGGCCGCTTGATTGCCGAAACGCGTCACCTTGCGATTTATGACTTAATAAATCGGCTGTTTTGGACCTCTGTGTCGTTCCTGAGAGTGCGTATTACCTTCTCTCGTAACTTGGATTTCATTACTGGCTGCTCCGCCGGTTTACCTGCCACCTCCCTAGGGTCTCTGGTTTCCAGAAGGAGCTGTTTCTGAATTTGGAGTAATATATATATATATATGCGGTGGATTCATCCACGCTATTCTGGTATTAATAGATAATTTGCTATTTTGGAATCAATAGGCAATGCACTCAAGCGCGATTATAGCAGACCCATTTAAGGGGATATATAGTTCATATCAGAAGCACATACACATAGGACATGAATAAAACCAAGGGGTAATAGAGGTACTTTACCTATAAAAATGTTTTAGTGTTGTAAGTTTAAAATATAATATGTGGTATTTGACCATTTATGAATTTTTTATTAACAACGTTAATTTATCAACTGCGGTCTTAGCCTCTATAGTAGTCCATTTTAGAGTCAATTTTAGGGTGTATTGTGCATGTGACACTGTTTTTTACTGCAGCTAAGGTTGTAATTTTACCATGTCTACTAAGCCACTTTGCACGTGATGATAATTTATGAGCACCTGTCACTTTAAAAGAGCTTGCATACCAGTAGTAAGATGTCATGTGATCAAGGCTCGGACGAGCCGAAACGTTATGGCGGCATCGCAAGTAATAAATCAAATTTAATGCACTGAAATTTGGTCCGTGTCCGTGTTGTGGCAGGATTGCTACGAGGGAAACGCGGAGTGTGGTGATATATATATATATATATATATATTCTTCACGTCGTTTTCCCACCAAAACGCTCCGAACTCAGGACGGGTGCTAAACTCCACCGCGAGGACGGGAACTTGCATGCTCAACAGCAACTCTTTCAACAAACAGAGCACTCACGGGGTGTTTTCACTTATGTGAAATCAGCCACTTTATTTTCACGACTCATTTCGGCGGGATCACCTTTATCAAGTGTAAAAAGTGCTGAAAATGAAACGCAGAGTCTGGTTGGCTGTAAATAATGTCATCACTTCTTCTATTGGAGTATTCCTAGCCAATGGGGGGACTGCAATGTTGGAAATGGTAGATTCATCCAGCTTCAATGCCGATCGGGTGCCGTTTTTGTCCCAACGATCATCATAATGGGCTTAAATGCTGAAATTGAAAATCCTTCCCCGATGGGAATGCCACAGGGGTCACGGCACCTCGCTGTTATTTCCATAAGCTGTTCAAACAGTCCCTCCAAGTGCCGCACTGTACTCAGGCTGTCACTTTGCCCCAATGCGGAAATCGCCAGCTCTCCGCAAACATGACCCCTGAAAAAACCATAGGTTTCAGGGACGTTATAGTTAGAAATTAGCATTTAAAAAACCTTAGAAATTCACTGAAAAAAACCACAGGTTTCAGGGACATTATAGTTAGTTGGACATTTCACTCGTACAAAACCAGAGACATCATCAGCAGTGCATTGCGGGGGCGTGAGTTATAGTTAGCTCAACTAACTATAACGGCTGAATTTCTCTGGTTTTGTACGAGTGAAATGTCCAACTAACTATAACGTCCCTGAAACCTGTGGTTTTTTCAGTGAAATTCTAAGGTTTTTAAAGGCTAATTTCTAACTATAACGTCCCTGAAACCTATGGTTTTTTCAGTGAATTTCAAAGGTTTTTTTAAATGCTAATTACTAACCATAACATCCCTGAAGCCTGTGGTTTTTTCAGTGAATTTCAAAGGTTTTTTTAAATGCTAATTTCTAACTATAACGTCCCCGAAACCTGTGATTTTTTCAGTGAATTTCTAAGGTTTTTTAAATGCTAATTTCTAACTATAACGTCCCCGAAACCTGTGGTTTTTTTCAGTGAATTTCAAAGATTTTTTAAATGCTAATTTCTAATTATGTCTAAAAAAACTACTTTTTCTAAAATGTAAAAATTTTATAGAAATAAGGTGATATTTCTGTTTTCTAAAATATGCTTTTATCTTTTTTTTTTTTTTTAAAGACAACTGGATTCGCGTACCGATCGTGTACCAGTCACGGTGGTTGCGCGAATCCAAGAATTTTGTCGCCATATTGGTTAAGTCGTGTACGATGCGCGTTCGGTATGCGATGGGTACGCGGTTCTCGGCCCCGCGTAACATCACATACGTATTTCCGGGGGTCGCGCCGGGTGCGCGAACCCATTGCAAATCTTTAAGTTTTAAAAGTATATATATATATAACTTTATTATATATATTATACCAAGAGATTATTTAACAAAATTGTAAATATCATATATTTGTAACTGGAATAAAGATAAATTATTGTTAAATATATTTTCCCGAAATCGCGCCGGGTGCGCGCTGGTTGCGCACCGGCTGCGCGAACCCATGTGACTTCAAAAGAAAGCATTTAATTGGTTAAGAAGCTTTTTATTCTAGAAATTACAGCACCACACCCAAATTTCTCATTCCTCCAACAACATTGCCAGGAGACACACCTTTTGTGTTTAGTGCTCTTCTTGCATTTTTTGGGTGTTTTTCTAGTTTTACAAACTAGAAGAATGGCATCTTCAAATCCACCAGATGGCATCCTTGGTGAAGAAGAGGACTTGGAGGAACCAAAAAAAGCAAAAAAGGAGAGCATCGTCTGGGCGTTCTTTATGTTTCCAGCTGGAGAAAAAAGGTGAAGGCGAGGAAGGTAACCTGCACCATTTGCGAAAGAATATCATCTCGGGGCTCCGAGAAAAAATACTCGTGCGGTACTTCGTCCATGCTCAAGCACCTCCAAACCATGCACCCTCGTCGGTTAGCACGGGAGCAACATCGACGAGAGCTGGAACAACAAGCCAAGCAAGGTGATCAAGATGCAGGACCGAGGGGGCGCTAGCGAGCCGGCTGCAAGATGGCCACCACGTAGTGAGGCTCTGCAGGCTGGGCAGTTAATCCATCAGTTATCCTGCGGGCGGCCCACCCATCGTGACCTGAAACGGCGTGTGGTTGAACCTAAGAGGTTGCTGCAACTGCTGGCGGTGAAATCGGAGATGAGAGAGCGGTGGCTCCGGAGATCAGAGGCGGGAGCACATGCAGAGAGAAAATGGAGGCCCCGGCCTGATTGCTGCAGAGGCTTGGCGAAATCGGGTCTGACCCCACCGGAAGAGGTGCAGCGACTTGGCCCCCGCTTGGCGGCGGCGGAGGCGACTGGCGTTTGTAGAGGGGGAGACCTGAGCCCGGCAGATGCTGCGGGCCGGAGAGGAGCGGGCTGATCGCGGTCCTGCCTCTTGGCCTTGGATCTGCATCCTGCGAGGTCCCCCCCGGTGGCGCCCGGACCCTGAGAAGTGAAGCGGGCGGAGCTGTGAGAGGTATGGGGTCGTCAGCCGGGAGGTCGCCCGGCGGGGTGTGGGAGTGGAAGCCGGGAGGTGTGCAGCGGAAGGCGGCCTGCCCGTGAGATAGCGGCCTCGGTTGAGGGAGATCGCCCCCGGCTGGGCCCTCCTGGGCTTGAGCACCCCTGGCCTGGGCGTGGCACACCGAAGCCCCCGTCAAAGTGCAGCAGACAGGAGGGCGTGAGGACTCTAGGTGTGGTGCGGTCCCCCCTGGCTCCAGAAGTGGGGGAAACAGATGGTGAGGGCCGGGGTGGACGGAGCCGCAGTCTACCGATCACCAGCGCACCGGGGCAGACCCTCCTGCAGACCAGTGGGACGCACATGGGTCAGACCTAACTGAAGGTGTGGTAGGATGTGGGGCACCGTGATGATGCACGGCCTGGCAACCTAGCGGATTCTGCGGCGTAGGGACCTCCAGCCGTTTGTGCAGGCGCACATGCTTTGTGGGACAGGGACAAGGCCTAGACCCCCATGGTGAGCGGATCTGGGCCCTCACGGACCAGAGGACAGACACCGTCCCGTGGACTGGAGAGGTGGGTCTGGGGATCCCAACAGGCCCCTGCTCTGGCCCCGATTGCTTGGCCCTGAATCTGGGCGGCCCTGGGGAGTTTGTCTAAGGGGCTTGGCCCGGGGACAGCCTGTTGACTCGGGTGCCGGGTCCCACCGGCTCTGGAGGTGGAGAGAGCCCTTGTTTCCCCTCAACGGGCTTTGTGGCGACCCTGAGGAGCGGGGGTATCTGAGGACATCCGTAAGTCCACGAAGAGTGCAGCCACTAGTGCATAGAAGTAGCGGAGCTGGGAAGGTGACGCAGGCCCAGATTGTACCCTTGAAGTGACCTCGGACGGACCTGGTCCGGCCAGTCCTGGTCGGTACCGCCTCAGAGGGACTTGCCTAAAGCTGAGTGAGCAGTCTGGGCACCATGGGCAAAGCAGATGCCAAGCAACCGAAAATTTCATTTGAACAACGCAAAACCCCCAAGGGGACCACCCCCCGGTGGAGGAGCCTGAAAGTGAGAACATGGCGGCCGCGCCAGACAACAAGCCAAGCATCCATGCCATGTTTGGCGAGCTGAAGCAATCCCTGGCAGCAATAGACTTAAAAATTGACTCGATGTCCGACCGCCTGGACCGGCTGAAGGATAAAGTGGCAAACCACGACGAGCGCATCACAGAGGTCGAACAGCGGACCTCTGCGCTGGAAGATGAAGGCACGGCGACACGCGAAAAATTGCTCAGCATGGAAAAGGTACTTGAGGTCATCCATAACAAAAATGAAGATCTTGAAGCCAGGTCCCGGCGCAACAATCTGCACATTCTTGGTGTCCCTGAGTCCACCGCGATGACCCAGGTGGAGGACAACATTGAGGAAATGCTTCAGTCCCTTTTTGGAGACGTCCTATCATCCGTGTGTGTGGTGGAGCGGGCACACAGATCCCTGGGCCAGCGTCCTCCCCCGGGTGCCCCAGCCCATCCCATCATCGCGAGGTTGTTTAACTATAGGGATCGGGACACAGTGCTACGCAAGGCCCGCGACCTGCAGGACACCATATATCAGGGCAATGTGGTCTCATTCTTTCCGGACTTTACACTATCCATCCAGGCTGCCCGTCGAGAATTTGTGCCTGTTAAGCGGATACTGCAGCAACAGGATATTAAATACTCTCTACTCTACCCGGTGAAATTACGAGTTTTCCGCTCTGGAAAGACATCCTACTTTATGGACCCCAAGCTGGCCACCAAGTTTGCCCGCAGCCTCAAGCGCCTGAAGCCGGCTGCCTCCATGGACAGAGAATAGATGGCAGAAGACCCGCTCAATGAGAATGACTGACCAATATGCAGTAGCCTCACTATACTCGGTGAAATAATATGGACCCTGGTGCTTGAATGGCTCGACATTTGATTGATGCCCCCCGGGCACTTGCATTAACTGGCCATTTGAGCAAGACTGGTACTGCGCTGGATGCCCGCCTGACTGACACTGCGAGCCTTTGGGGCTCTTGCCCGGCCACCCAGCTCCTTGGGCTGGGAAACGCAGAGTTCCCTGGCGCTGCCCCCTGGGATGAGTCCCTTGTTGCAATTTGCTGTTGGCCCCTGGCGGCCTGGTTGGGTGTGGGTTGATGCTCTTCAGCCTAGTTGGGTGGCTGTTGTGGGAGGGGTGTGGGTTGAGTGGGTGGTGGGTGCATATGTTCTTTGCTTTTCTCCCTTTTGTCTTCTTTCCCTACCCTTCTTTCCCCCTCTCTGGCCTCAACACTTCAGCTGCAGGTCTTTATACCCCTACCTCACCGCTCACGAATTGAGGACATGCGGAGATGGCTGAAAACTCAAATAACAAACGCATTCTTAAAGCAATCACCTGGAATGTGCGGGGCTTGAATGATTGTAGAAAGGTGCATCTCGTGGCAGCGCTGCTTAACCAACATGGGGCGGATATATGTTTTCTACAAGAGTTACATTTGACACGGGACACATATTCGCACTTGCAAGCAGGCTGCATGGGCGAAAAATTTATTGCCGGTTACTCTAGTTATGCAAGAGGTACAGCTATTATCCTCAGAAAGGGGCTACCATGGCATACACCCGCTGTAATCCACGATCCTCTGGGTCGCTATGTGATGGCCGCCGGGGTTCTCGGCGGACGCCCAGTCAGGCTGGTCTCGATATATGGGCCTAACACTGATGACCCCCTGTTCTTTAGTGAAGTATGGAGACTTGTGGAATCTTTGGGTCCGGGTGCAGTGCTGTGGGGAGGGGAGGGGATTTTAACGTGGTGCTAAATCCTGATAATGATAGATTTGGGGGTTCGCGTCGGCCCCACCCGCGGGCAGCAGCGCAGCTCCAGGTGCTGATGGAGGATTACGGCGTGATTGATGTCTGGCGTCGTCTCCACCCGAATAGCCGTGAGGGAACCTGTGTCTCCACTGCGGGCCCTACGTGGTCCAGAATAGACTATTGGCTCATTTCCCACGACGTGGACACCTGGGTCAGACACTGCGCTCATCTTGCCTGTACCCTCTCAGACCACGCCCCAGTGCTACTGAAATTTGCATTGCCAGATGCGCCGAGTAGGACCTTCAGCTGAAGACTCCCTGCTGGAGCCCTCAGCGACCAGGTGTTTCGGGAGGACATAGAAGCTGCCATAACGGAATATTTTGAGTTAAATGTCCGCTCGGTGGACTCCCCATCCACGTTATGGGAGGCATTTAAAAGAGTCATTAGGGGCAGATGCATCGCTAAACAAGCCGGTGTCCTGCGCACTCTTAGAGACGATCTGCGGCGACTCGAAAGCGAGATACACGTGTGCTTGAGTATTTTGAATCTAACCGACTTTCAATCCTCGCGCAGATTAAGTCAAAGATGGCAGAATTTGAGGAGGCTGCACTAAGGGAGACACACTACTTGGGGAAGGAGGCGCGCGCTCGTCAATATGGTGAAGGAGACAGAGCCGGTAAGACTCTTGCTGGCCTGATAAGAAAGCCGTGGGCAAATGAATATATCAGCGAGCTGCGCACAGGCGAGGACGAGCTCGTGGTTGGGCAGGAAGCGGTCCAGGCCGAAATGATGACATTTTATTCCTCGTTATATGCTGCACGCCACCCTCCTGATCTCCTTCCCTTTTTTGATTCGATTGAGCTGGTTTGGCTTAGTCACGCCCACCGCAGGTACTTAGACGAACCATTCTCCGTAGAGGAGGTGATTGGTGTCATTCGGGCTATGCCCAGGGATAAAGCTCCAGGGTTGGACGGACTCACCTCCGCCTTTTATAAAGAGCTTGCGCCACTGCTCGCGCCTCATCTCCTCAACATGTATGAGGATTCATTGGAGCTGGGCGTTCTCCCCCCTTCCGTTCACGAGGCGCTCATAGTGACCATACTGAAACCGGATAACGACCCGCTACTGTGCGACTCTTATAGGCCTCTATCAATGATTAATATCGATAATAAAATTCTCACTAAACTCCTTGCCTCGCGCCTGCTCCCGTTGCTCCCCACGATACTTAGGCCGGACCAATGTGGTTTCGTCCCGGGTAGAAGCACTGCTCATAACCTCTGCACCCTCTTCGCTGTGATGCAGGGGGTTGATCCTGCCCTCCCTGCAGCTGCTGTGTTCCTCGACACAACCAAAGCTGGAGTGGCCTTATCTATTCTCACTGCTCACTTGTATTGGTATAAGTCCCCCGTTCCTTTAAAAGATAACCCTACCCTATACCACCCCCTCTGCCAGGCTGCGGATAAATGGAGTCATCTCCCCCCCGGTTGGAGTGGCCCGAGGCACCAGACAGGGATGTCCGCTATCACCCCTTCTCTTTGCTATCGCAATGGAGCCGCTGGCGGCGACAGTTTCATGCGCAGAGAGGACTCTATTTCACGCCTTGGGTGGTCCTTGAATCAATGTATGCGGACGATGTGACTCTCTACGTCCAGTACCCTGCGGCCAATCTTGATCCCCTTATACGAGAGATCATTTGGTTTGGCGGCCTCTCGGGCATCACCATAAATTGGGGGAAGTCTACGATTTTCCCGCTTACAGCAGCTACGGATACATTCCGGTCAAAGTTCCCATTAAAATGGGCGGACTCCCCAGTGAAATACCTGGGAATCTGGATTAGCAGGGACCATGAGGAACTGTGGCGATACAACTACGGCAGGCTCATGGAGTGGCTGGAAAGTCGGCTACCCCGCTGGAGGGCGCTTCCTCTTTCGCTAACGGGGCGTCTCGCCATCGCCAAGATGGTGATATTGTCCAAGTTTTTATACACCTTTGTTAATCTCCCACTTCCTCTAACGGTTGAGTTTAAGAAGCGACTCGGCTCTAATCTGATTTCCCTGGCGTGGGCAGGTGGGTAGCCTGGGAAACTCTTACGCTCCCGTTCGAGCAGGGAGGCCTGGGGGCGCCAGATATGGAATTGTACCACTCCTGTGCTCAGGCTCAATTTGCGTTTCATTGGGTATTTCCGACACTATTCATGGAGCATGCGGCCCCTGAGGGTGACCTGGCGGACCCGACTCCGCTGCATATGGTGATGTTCCGTCCACAGAGTCGGCCGTGGGCCGGGATAGATACGGTTGGGGGCACGGTTTGGGCATGGCAGATGCTCTGCAGGCGGGCGGGTTTGGACTCCCTGTTTGCGCCCTCGATGCCGCTGACCGGACACCCGTGGCTGCCCTTCGCGGCGGAGGCAGGAGTCTGTCAGCATTTGCATAAACTACAGTTGCATACGCTAGGACGGGCATTTCCAGATGGGGTATTTATAAGCCTGGACACCGCTTTGGGAGATGAACACACGGGACTCCTGGACAGGATGACATTATCAGCTGCGGGCGGCCATGCAGGCGAGATTCGCCTCATTCCCTGTAGCGCCGCCAACGTTCCATGTCTTGGAAGCATTTTTGTCCAATCCCTCACCCCGCAAACTTATAACCCGCCTGTACTCCGGTATGCAGAGAGACTACCCAGTAAATCTGCCCCCAGCCCAGAACGCTTGGGAGGAGAGCCTGGGAGCCGCTTTTGAGGAGGGTGTATGGACTTACTGCTGCACGCAGTCCAGGGACATGTCGCCCAACTATAGGCTCAGACTAATCCACTTTAAATTCCTCCACAGACTATACAGAACACCGGTGTGGCTGTGCAGGGCAGGGTTGAGTGCGGAGGTGCACTGTGTGCGATGTGGGGTGCTTGAGGCTTCCTTCATGCACCTTGCATGGGAGTGTCGGGAGGTGGCAGGATTCTGGGGAAGTGTGTTTGACATTCTGGATGAAATGCTGGAATACAGGATAGAGCGTACTCCGTTGATTGCTCTGCTAGGCTATGTCAAAAACTTATCTAAAGGCATTAGAAGACTCGCTGCCATGATGTTGCTGCTGGCGAAGAGACGTGTGGCGATCTGCTGGGGTCACAGGCGCAAGCCGCGTAGGGATGAATGGCTTAAAGACGCAGCATTTTGTCACACCCAACTTTCTGAGTTTTGGGATTTGATGCCCACGCAAGCACGCCCCCTGAACAAATGGGAACCACTGCGAAGTTTTCTACATGCACACCAAGATGGTCAGGCACAGGCCCCTGCCGCCGATGGGTAGGTGAGAGTGAAAGAGGCGCACGCCCGGGGGGGAGGGTCATCCCCTGCATCTGCGCCCCAACATTTTTTGGTTCAGCCAGAGAGGTCTCCCCCGCTTTCCCTTCTCTCCCACCTGTTTTTCCTCTTTCCTAAATGCTCAGTTGTATCCCTACTGTTAGATGGCGACTGCAATTGCTCGAGCTGATTAAAGGGCTGGTTTGAGAGCATCTGGTTCCAAGGGACATTGTATGCCCAGCTGGACACTCTTATATTCCCTGGAAGGACAGTGGGCGTTGTGAAATTGGCATGCAAATGCACATTCTGTAATACATTTCTGCCCTTGCTCTACTTAGTGGCAAAGTGTCATTGTTTGTAATTGATAAAAGTCACAAATAAAGTAAAAAAAAAAAAAAAAAAGATGCAGGACCGAGCACCTCCGCTAGTACATCAAGTTCTACAAGAGGACCTGATATTAGACCAGAGTTTGCTGGTCTAGAACAAAGATGCATCAAGTGCAAGAAAATTATTTGTTATGGCGAGCAGTCTGTTGACACAATTGTTTTTGCAGCAAAAAGCCACCACTGTAAATTTTGTTTTTTTGCAATGTTTTTTAATTGCAAAAGTTTAGACAACAGTTTTGTCACTATATTCTGTTTGTTCTTTTAAAAAAACAAAATACAAAAAGAGTTAGAAAAACACAAAAAAATTATAAAAGAAAAAAGAAGCAAAAAAATGGTTCTTGTTAGAACAGCCTATTTGGTTAAAAAAAGACAAATTTGTATGTGTTGTATGAATTGCGGCAAGTGTAATATATGGAAAAGAACATGAGTAGTGCATGTGTGATTGCATGAGTGCATATGTACTATGTGCATAAGTGGAGAAGTGCATGGGTAGTGATTGGTTTATTGCATGAGTGCAGTGATAATATCTGGGTGATTGAAGGAGTGCATGGGTAATGCCTGGGTGCATGGAAGAGTGCATAGGTAGTGCCTGAGCGCATGTAGGACTGCGTGGGTAGTTCCTTAGTGATTAGAGGAGTGCATGAGTAGTACATGGATGATTGCATGAGTGCAGGAGTAGTGCCTGAATGATTGAAAGACTGCATGGGTAGTGCTTGGATGATTGCACAAGTGCAGGGGTAATGTTTGGATGATTGAAGGAGTGTATGGATAATGCTTGGGTGCATGGAAGAGTGCATGGGTAGTGCCTTGGTGCATGGAGTAGTACATCGGTAGTTCCTCTGTGATTGCAGCAGTGCATGACTACTACCTGTGTGATTGCATGAGTGCATGGGTAGTGCCTGGGTGATTAGAGGAGTGTATGGGTAGTGCTTGAATTATTGCATGAGTGTATAGGTAGTTCCTGGGTGATTGCATGAGTGCATAGGTAGTGCCTGGGTTATTTTATAACTGCATGGGTACTGGTTGCATGATTGGAGGAGTGCATGAGTAATGCCTGGGTGCATGGAAGAGTGCATGAGTAATGCCTGGGTGCATGGAAGAGTGTATGAGTAGTGACTGAACGCATGTAGGACTGCATGGGTAGTTCCTGGGTGATTGGAGGAGTGCATGAGTAGTACATGGGTGATTGCATGAGTGCAGGAGTAGTGCCTGAATGATTGAAAGACTGCATGGGTAGTGCTTGGGTGATTGCATGAGTGCCACAGAAGTGCCTGAGTGCATGTATGAGTGTATGGGTAGTGTCTGAGTGATTGCTTGAGTGCAAGGGTAGTGCCTGGGTACATGGAAGAGTGATTGAGTAGTGCCTGAGCACATGTAGGACTGCATGGGTAGTTCCTGGGTGATTAGAGGAGTGCAGGAGTAGTACATGGATGATTGCATGAGTGCAGGAGTAGTGCCTGAATGATTGAAAGACTGCATGGGTAGTGCTTGGATGATTGCATGAGTGCAGGGGTAATGTTTGAGTGATTGAAGGAGTGTATGGATAATGCTTGGGTGCATGGAAGAGTGCATGAGTAGTACCTTGGTGCATGGAGTAGTACATCAGTAGTTCCTCGGTGATTGCAGCAGTGCATGACTACTACCTGCGTGATTGCATGAGTGCATGGGAAGTGCCTGGGTGATTAGAGGAGTGTATGGGTAGTGCTTGAATTGTTGCATGAGTGTATAGGTAGTTCCTGGGTGATTGCATGAGTGCATAGGTAGTGCCTGGGTTATTTTATTACTGCATGGGTACTGGTTGCATGATTGGAGGAGTGCATGAATAATGCCTGGGTGCATGGAAGAGTGTATGAGTAGTACCTGAGTGCATGGAGAAGTGCATTAGTAGTGCCTGTGTGATTGCATGACTGCATAGGTAGTGACTGGATGATTTTATAAATGCACAAATACTGCCTGAGTGATTGAAGGAGTGCATGAGTAATGCATGGGTGATTGTATGAGTGCAGGGGCAATGTCAGGGTCATTGGAGGAGTACATGTGTAATGCCAAAGCGATTGCATGAGTTCAGGGGTAATGTCTGTGGCATTACAGGAGTGCATAGCTAATACCTAAGTGATTGCATGAGTGCAAGAGTAATGTCTGGAGGATTAGAGGAATGCATAGTTAATACCTGAGGAATTGAATGAGTGTAAGGGTAATGTCTTGCTGATTGCAAGAGTGTAGGGGTACGACCTGGGGGATTGTAGGAGTGCATAGGTAGTGCCTGAGTGATTTTAAAACTTAAAGGGTTGTGGCTGAGTGAATTGAGAAGTACAGGAGTAGTACCTGGGTGATTGAAGGACTGTATAAATAGAGCTTGGTTGATTTTATAAGTGTATGTGTACTGCCTGAATGAATACACCATTGTATAAATACCACCTGGATGATTGAAAGAGTGCAAATGTAGTGTCTTGGTGATTGCATGAGTGCAGGGATAATGTTTAGGGGATTGCAGAAGTGTATAAGTATAACCTGGGACATTGGAAGAGTGTACAGGTAATGTGTAGCTGATTGCATGAGTTTACAGATAGTGCCAGGGTGATTGGAACAGTACATAGGTAGTGTCTGGGTGATATTATAACTGTGTGGATGCAGGCTAGGTGATTTGAGAAATGCATGGATAGTGCATGGGTGATGGCAGGAGTGGGGAATAGTGCCAAACTGTATAGATCAGGGCATGGGTAGTGTTTGATAAAATAGATGAGTGCAATAAAAGTGACTGTAAACATTACTTCATATTGTTATGCTTATTACATTATTTCATCTTACCTTCTTTATTAAACAAGTTACAAAACTCAGTGAAACTTCTTTACAGTAGTTTTGTTGTAAACTGAATTGAAAATCTTTTCAAGCTTTAGTATTACTTTCTGTAAAAAGAAGAAAAATAGTTATTGCATTTAATATTATAGTTTTAAGAACACAACATAATTTTGCATTTACATAACATATTCAGTTTCCCATTTTTGCTGTTCTCAGATTCTACTGAATTTCACCATACACAGTGATTTTAATGCAGATCATCATATAACAGCGGGGAAAAAATACAATCAATGAAATTGTAAAAAAAAAAAAATCTGGGTTGAAAATATTTACAAGTTCAACTATCTGGTTACCTATCTACAGTTTCTAAATTGCATTCTTCAACTACAATAAATCATTTATTTCTCTGAAGTACATTTCTGAAATATACATTCTCATTTACATCACGTATAATATAAAGATCGAATATATAAACTATTTCTTTCAAATACAATTTTGCTAATGCAATAACAATTAGAACAAACAATAATCCAAAAAGTAATTCTTCACATCTTCCCAATAGGCCGAATAGTGTTTCCAAATCAATTTGCATTGAAAATATCCAAAATAAACTCCTTAATTTGTGTTTACATCTTCCCAATAGGCCGAATGATGTTTTCAAAACTTTGGCATAAAAATAAATCAGATATGAATCTTGTAATTCGTAAGGCAACCTACATTTGAATTCCAAATGCACATCATTGCAATGTGTCCATCCTTTATTGCACTTTAAATACACGGTATAGTGTCCAGATGTTGTAGTAGGTCCATCATGGAAAATAATAGCCACAGCTTTAAAAGTTCTTCCTGAAATTGATAGTTGACTTGCCACAAAAATTTTAATTTTGGTTTCCAATTTTCTTCCATTTGCTCTACAACGTTGTAGCATTAAAATGACATATTTTCCAAATCTTTCTAAATATAACGTTGACAACATTTCTGATTTACAATGAGAGCATTTTCATATCTTGATTAGCTGATTTTATTAATTTATTAAAAGACACTGATTTGCAATCTGGTATTGTCAAATATATGAATCGTTCAGTGTCTATTTCAGTGGTAGAAGAAAATGAACACTCTTCACATTTATGATCCCATCTGTAACTTAGTCCAAACAAATTTTCAATTTCTATTCCTTCATCTTCCAATACTGCAAGCATAAACATAAGAAATTCTTGTGCATCTTGTTGTATATTGAGTGTAAATTGCGAAGAACCAGTACATATATCCAAAAGATGCCGAATGCCAGAAGCAGTATGGATTTTAGTTCTATCAGTTACAAACTTTTGAAAAATATAATGTAATAAAGAACAGAGTCTTTTTCTTGATTTTCCATAATTTCATGATGAAGATCTTCTAGATAAAAGACAACATTCACAATTACATTAGCATAGCAGTTGATACCTGAACTATTTTCTAACTGGTATCCTACAATATCATCAACAGTGTCCATTTTCATTTTCTTTGCAGCTTCATTATTCTCTCAATTGTTTTCTTTTTTAAATTTCACTAGAATGTTTGTCATGTTTCGTTTTGGACATCCTACACGTTTCTCATATATGGGATATTCACCTAAGTTAGGAGCATAAAGTCTTCTTAACCGATTATACTCTCTTACACAATTTGCATCAGCACTAATCTTTTTCTCATCAAAATCAATCAAATACAAACCAGATAATGTTCTTACTCGGTACAATGCAACGTATGCCATGCCCTCTTTGAACACTGTACTTCCAATATTTACCAAAGCATTGTCTACACTTAAACCTTGAGATTTATGAATGGTCACTGCATATGCTAAAGAAAGAGGAAACTGTTTTCTACGAACATACAAGTCTTTTACAAGCAGAAAACGAACAGCACAGCGTCCAATCTGTTTTACTTCTTCAATCTGATCAAATTTAATCTTCAAAAATTCAATTCCATCTCTGTTCTGATAATTAACAAAATCAACAACTTTTCCCATTGCTCCATTTACTAAACCTTTTTCTACATCCAAATTACGCCGTAAAATTACCCGACAGTTTTCACATACACATCAAGTCTTTTCTAAACCTGCAGTCTTAGACACCGACTTTTCCAAAGAATCCAATTTTGACTGTAATTTCTCTGACAGAAGAATAGTACTCCTTCGTGTTCCATTTTATCAATGGCTTCCATTTTCACTATTGGTCGTTTTTCCAGTTTCAAAAGTTCTTGATTGAATGTAGAACACTCTTGCAGTGTTGGCATTAGGCAAACTATAGAGTTCTTTTCTCCAATTTTTTTGTACATTATTTCAGGTGCAATGTTTTCATTTGGAAACAAGTTCATTAGTAGCCGACTTCGTAAAGCTTCTTTACCATGTTTTGTCAAAACACCATTTCTTATATCTTGAAGAATGTGTCCATAATGTTTATCCCTTGCTTGTCGCATATTCTTAATAAGTTCTTTGTATTCAAAATGAGACCAAATGTTCACATTTCCAATACTTCCCAAAGATTTCCTAGTTTCTTCATGGACAAGTGTTTTAAAACTGGTTGTCCTTTCACAGGAGTAAGTTGTAGTAGATCGCCGAATACAATTACATGTTTTCCTCCAAACAGAACATCATAATCTGTTTTAAAAATCTGTTGCATTCTTAAATGTATGAAGGCAAGCATTAAGTTTGAGACCATGCTCACCTCATCAATGATCAGAAGTTTCATTTTCTTGAGTAGTCTTGAAACTTCATAACAAGCTTCTCCTGATAGCTTGTGATATTCCAACTTATTTTCATGTTCAACTGGTAGCATGAGTAAAAGATGTAATGTAATCCCTTTAATGTTGTGTGCTGCTAACCCAGTTGGAGCGGTTACAACACAAGATAAATGTGATTCAGTGGTTTTCTGTAGATAACTGGTCAAAACTTTAATTAAGAAACTTTTTCCTGTTCCAGCTTGACCACTTATGTACATTCGAATAGGTTTAAATGATGTGCATTGGTATTCTTTCTTTTCATGCAATAAACCATGCTGTATCAGTTCTGTCACTTGTTGATATATTTCTTTTTGTTCAATAATTAGTTGTTCTTCCAAGTTTCCCTACTCAATAATATCCTGTTGTGCTTGTTGCATAGCCGTTTCTACTCTCATGGCTATTGCTACTTCATTTTCAAGAATTGGTTGTCCTAATGGATCTTGACTTAGAGGAACAGAACTTTGACTATCTTGAGAACTGTCTCTAGCTATTTCAGCTGTAATAGTAGTATCTTGTTCAATCTCTTCATTTAACATTTGTAAATAATTTGGAAAAATTGTGCATTGAATGCTATCTTTACATGCATTAAAAGAATCTTCATAGCAATCAAAATCTCCAAGTAATTCCATTTCACTACGCCAAGGTTTGAAAAGTTGCAGAAGTGCCAAATAGAAAAATTCCCTTTTATCTGGAGTTTCACAACTGAGTTTCTTGTGGTTAATAAGATTTCCTTTGGCATGTTTTACCAAACATCCTTCACATCCAATTACTGCATATTTTTCTTCATTTATATTTTCTGTAACGTTTCTCTTAAAGCTGTAATGGTGCAGTACTTCATAGAGACATATGTTTTCCAGATGTGGACTTCTTTTAGGATAGTACGTATCCAACATATTCATTTTAACAATATCTGTACTTTCTGGTTCATTCAATTCTAAGTATTCAATTTCTTGTACAGATTTCAATCATTGATTTCGTGTTGCAGCAAGACCTAGACTTACCCAAATGATTCCTCTTGACTTTGAATATAAACTTGCAGAGGTCAACTGATCCGAACATTCGTAGGATCCAATCTCTCAATGGGATAGCATCTTCAAACTAAAGCTGTACAATTTGTTACTAAGAGTCTTCTCTTGTGAAATTTCTTCCCACATTTCTTTCAACTCCGTCTTTTAAGATTTGGTTATATATGACGTAACATACCGAGCAACAGCAATCGAATTATCTGCAACATACTGGATATCCATATTTGCATTCCACATTGTCAAAATCACTGGATTGTAGTCATTAAAATACTTTGAATATTCAGTTCTTTTTATGTTGTAAGTATTCTTCGGAGATTTTCGAGTTATAGTATGCCTTACTGCTGACATGAAACTGTTGACTCTTCCTTTTGAAATTACTGGACGTGGGAATACAAAACGACATTTTGTATAAAATCTTCCCTTTGACTTGTATTTCCGTCGACAGTATTTCCCACATCGGTGACTTTGAAACCATAAAACTTGCTGCCTCAAGTTGTTTTCTCCTCCTTCTTTTGGAATGGCACAGGTAACATTTTTCAATGAAAGACAAAACACTTTCATCAGTATCAGTTCCAAATTTTGGTGCATCCTTGATCCATAATAACATGTGTATATGAGGAGCACCTCTGGCTTGGTACTCCTTTCTCCAAAAGAAATCAATAACTTCTTCAAGAGGTGGATTATTTTTACTGCAGATAAAAGACATCATAGCTTGAAACCTATGATTGAAATATCTGCACACATTTACAGGATCCAAGGAACACAGTTCTCCAGCTGTCTTCAATTCAATATTTTTTACATTTGAATTTGCTTGTTGTGGAAATTCAAGTAAGTCGTCCCATGCGTATTCAGCACAGCTAAGCGTAACAAACCATGTAGGGGTTCCTAAGTTTCTTAACATACATTTAAGTTCTCCGTGACGACGATATCAATACTCATTAATACCACGTTGACACTCCATCAAATTAATTAACTGAGATTCTAAAAGATCGTCTCTTTGTTGAACTTTGTCCAAAAATTCCTTTGCAGAAAGATGTGTAAGATGAACTCCTGTTTTTAATATGTGGTTCACTGCATATAAAAGGCCGGACAAGTCACTTTCAAACAGTAGATGAAATAAATATGGAATACACTGTCGAAATCTTAGATCTTCTGAGTACAATCTTGATATTCAGAAGCTGGAATCTGCACTGGTCGTTCATCATATCGTCCACCTGTTATATCCCGCATAGAGGCCCTAATGTAGACCCGTTCGTACATGCCCTAAAATGGACGTATTCATATTTACCCTAATATGGTCATATTCGTACTTGCCCTATTATGGTCATGGCCGCATATGCCCAATTATGGTCACAACTGTACATGTCCTATTATAGTATGATTCCTTATATAGGCATGATCTTTCACCTACATTGGTCCCAGCTAGTATACAACGAGCTCTGAGGGCTGAACGTTATCTATCCTGTGGTTTTGAATACAGCAGGGTTTTTCCAAACACAGGCCCACACTGTACTCATTAATTATGCATGGCTCTCTAAGAATACACCACTGGCATAATAAGTATGTACAAAGTTCACCCCTGACGTCTTCCTCATGTCCAATACAAACCATACTGAGGACCGAGACTCTTTAGGGTATAAATACACCACATCTTGCCCCGGTAAGACAGAGGGAACCGAGACTTCCATGCTGACACACTGACCAGAGACGCTGAGGCTACTGCATGCAGTCGCTCCAGCTGACAGCGGTCTGACACAGCCCTAACGGGGTGTCCAACTCAAGACCAGGACAGGGTCCCACACTCTCTCTATTCAGGTATGGGGGTTCGACTAAATCCTAGGAGGATTCTTGGCTCTTAGCTTTTAAGACCTATACACATATGCTAGGTACACTCAGGTACATCTATTTAGGCATCGTAGGAGTACGCGCGCTTGCATAATGCTTTTATATTCATGTATGTACTCATGATTATCGCAATATGGTAGAACTGTTCTACCCCTTTGCTTTTATCGTACTGCTGATAATATATCTCTGCTATTGTCTGCTGGTTACCGCAGCACATATATTTTACACTAGAATAACAACTGTTCAATTACTTATTGAAACGCCCGACTGTTTATTCTGTGTAACTCTCTGAGACAAACCGAATAAGTGAGCACGAGTGACTGAGCGAAAGGTAGTATATTGTTTCCACGATTCTGAGGAATTTGGGTTGTCATGATCTAAGGTTGCCAGAAACTAATCTCTCCCCGATAAGAGGAGACACTAGTGGCACTGCGAGCTAGCTAATGCAAACCAGGCTAACATATACGGTGGGGGTGCACGGAGTCAGTCTGCCACCAAGCCCGCAGTATATGTTATCCAAACGCGCAGGTCCTGCAGGGGTAATATAGGAGCTACACGACATGGCGCCGCCAACGTTGATTGGGTACTTATTTAACAGTAGAATCTGAGTAGTTCAGTCGTGCTATTCTCAGAGAACCTACTCACAAAACCCCAGAGACGTCTGGAGTGGGTGGGCACAAAATCCGCCGCAGCTGGGTAGTACGAGAATACTATTTATTGGCTGTTGGTTATTCAAGCTTGAAGGACATATAGTTCCTACAATTGTGCATGTACACCTTATCTTAAAAATTCTTTAACCTCCCTTCTTCCAATTAAAATGGTGGAAGAAGCAAACGACACAAGGAGAGTTGAAACAGACCTCTTCGGTTTAGGAGAAGACCCTGAAGATGCAATACAAATGGCACCAAATTTCAGAAGGGCAGTCACCATAAAACTTCTAGAACATGGCTTAAGAGCCAGGGGTGGTACAGTAATTTTCGTGATTGAGGCACACGAATCCAATAAAACAGAGGTGTTCTATTCTTGGGTTACATTCCCAGCAGCGAATGCAATTACAAATGTATTTCACTACTACCTAGAAGGTGAAACACCAGCGGACTATACTCCTTTTGAGGAGTTAGAGGTTCCGCTCACTTACCAGGAGCATAATTACTGGTTTAAAGGCGCCCTACCCCACGTACATGGAAGAGCAAGATTAGGCCCGCTCGGAGGAGCAGGAGCCACATGGCCCATATTAGCAGCATACACTCCGCATCCTGATATTGGCACAATGCCACAGCCAGACTTACTCGTACAACACAGAGATTTAATTAAAATCTACAGAAACCTTACACAATTTGTGATGAGGACTTTAACAGTTCAGCCTGCACCAGCTGCAGCACAAGACACACCAGTCAAAGGTACAGTTAATAAAATACCTCCACAAACATTACACGCGATAATGGGCAAAATGCCAGCAAAACGCGAACAAATCCCATTCTGGATAGCTCAGAAAATAACTCAGCTTGAAACAGTATTCCCGAATACTACAACCAGTGATAAACACAGAATTCTAACAATCTGCTTGCCCATGGGTCTCACACCACAAGTAGAGGACTGCACCTCTTGGGGTTCAGTCTTTGCCGCCATATATACCAGAACACATGGTATCCCGTCAATAGCAGTAGTACCTGAAGTATTGAAACAGATACAAAATGAGTACGGAGCAGAGCCTGCCCTTAATTTAGGGATGAAGTTGCTAAACAACTTTGAACAGGTCTCAGCCATAATACTAGCCAACATTAAGGGGGAAGCAGCTTCTGTGGCAATCCGCCAACGCATAAGGGAGTTCAGTCCAGTAGATCAACAACACGAACTACCCAAAATAATTGAAACTGCATATGCAGAATTAGGCAGAGACAGTCTAGGTGGGAAAGCATTAAAACCACAACTGATGGGCAGTCCTGAAAAGGACACTACAAAGCAGACACCTACTTCTTCTAAAAAGAAGTGGGAAAATAAAAACAACAAAAGTCTAAAGACACCAGATCTCAGTCCAGAGGTAGGTCTCCTCAACAGGAGCCCTCTGAAAGGAGGTATAACCTCAGGAATAGGGATAATATTAAAAAACCTGACAGGTATCAGGATACTGATACTCGTTCCTCTTGTTCCTTTCAGGGTTCGTCAAGAAACTCCGAGAGGGAAGGACGGTCAGAACACAGACAAGAGGAGTGGACAAAGTCCAGAGACACGCAACGCGCTGCGGACTACGCACCTAAAAAAGAGGATAACCAAAAATCAAAACCTCAGTTCAAAAAGAAGAAGGTAGCAGGTCTCAAGATCAGACATGCCCAGAATTCTGAGGACACAGCTTCTGAACGGGGAATGGGCTCTGACGATGCTAGACAGCGCGGCAGAAGTAACGATAGCTCGCCAGAACCTGAAGGAATTTCTGGTGACAGCGGAGTTGAGTGAGTATATCACGGTGGAAACACCTGATACTCGGGTAAGTGTCCCACATGAGTTACATGAGATAACTCTCCGGATGGAGGGGGGACAAGCCCAGAAAGGTTAAAGGTCTCTTTTGGAAAAATCTGTCATCTGGTTATGACATTCTATTAGCAGAACAAGACTGGCCGCCTGCATTCGTCATGGAGTGCCCTAGGGGAGAAACTGTAATTTTTCCAGCCTTTTCCGACCTCATTCCCATTCACCTAAAACATGCATATGCGCAGGAGTGGGCGGTTGCCCTAGCTCCAGCATTGTACAAAAATCATGCTGGTTGGGATGAGGATTCAACCCACCACGTGATCCCGTTAAAAGTTTCCCCAAATGCTCAAAGGCAATACCCTATAAAGCGGGAGATCCTAGATCAACTTGAATATCAGGGGGTGATAGAAAATTGCACTTCACCTATGAACAATCCTTTGTTCCCCGTAGCCAAACCTGACAATACATATCGTCTAGTTTTGGATTACAGACATTTAAACACTTGCACAAGGACATTTGCAGTTCAAAATGCACACAGTGCCGCATTAATGAATAACATTGTGCGCAAAAAATACAAAACAACACTTGATATCTCAAATGGATTTTTCTGCCAAAATATAGCGCCTGAAAGCAGGTATCTAACCGCATTCAGTGCGTTAGGGTCGCAACGGCAATTTTGCCGACTCCCCCAAGGGTATAAGAATAGCCCGGGGTTGTTTTCAGCAAGGGTAACAGAGTTACTCCAAAATTTGGATGAAGAAGTATTGTCCTATGTGGATGATATTTATCTGACGGACGATGACTTACCGAGGCACTTGACCAGGGTGAGCACCATTATTATGGGATTCGCCTCTGAGGGCTATAAATTTAATTTCAAGAAATCAAAAATTGCCCACCTCAATGTCCTGTTTTTAGGATACGAGCTGTCAAGTGAGGGAAAAAGCCTGGCAGCTAACTTTTTAGAAAAGTGTGCGCTGCTCCAACCTCCAAAATCATTAAAGAATTTACAATCAATTCTGGGATTCCTAAATTTTGGTCAAACATACATTTTGGATTACGCAGAAAGAGTAAAACCTTTCTACGACTTAATAAAACCTGACTTTTCAGTCAAACAATGGACACAGGAACACACAAATATCCTGCGTTCCCTACAGGAAGACATGATAGCTTCTAAACATTTACAGACACGCGTAAATGCACAGAACTTAGTGATCCGAGTCATAGCGGGTCAATGCGGGTACACTTATTTAACTTTTAATGAAGGTGAAACAGTACCAATCGCATACAAATCACACCTGTACACAAACGCAGAGATGCGTTTCACTTCAACAGAAAAATCCTGACAGCAGTGCAGACCGCTGTAGCAAGAGAAAGAGCTCTGGCTCAGGGAAAACGCATAATTGTCGTGGACCCCAGTACCAGCTTTAGAAGCTGTTACAAAAGCTAGCATTCCAAATGCTAAAGCCTTACATCCAAGATGGATACAATGGGCTAATTCTCTTACTGCAACGGATGTTGAATACAGATTTGATCCAAGTTTAAAAACACAGGCATTCCTGCAATACGAACAAGAATATCCTCTACCAAATGAAATTTTGCCTCTAGATCAGTATGAATACATTATTTACACTGACGGTTCTGCTCAACCAGCCACAGGGAGTAAGCAAGCTTACAGCGCAGCGTGTGCGATTGTTAAAGGTCGCATGCACGATGGAAAGTTCCATCCGAGTTGCACTAAAACGCAATCTCTAGGAGACTGCACGGCTCAGTTGGCAGAACTCAAAGCACTTATACTGGCACTTATAAATACGGATCACGAATTCCCCACACTTATTGTGTGTGATTCCTTTTACTGTGTACAGTCGTACAATGAATATCTACATCATTGGGAACAAAACGGGTTCAAAGATGCAAAAGGTGGCACAATTAAGCATAAAATGCTATGGGAACAGGTAGTGGAGTTGAGAAACGAACTACCAAGGGCTCACGTGATACATACACTGAGTCATCAGCGTGATGGCGTTCACGTTGAAGGGAATTCATTGGCTGATGAAGCTGCAAAGGGGGCTGTTCGCACAGCCGCCGTAGCTACAGTTACTCGTTCAAAGACGAGGGTAGATGGTGAGATAATGGTAGCTGTCAATGCTTCACGCAAAGGCAGCACAGCAGTACCTAAAAAATTTCCACTCAAGTACTCCTACAAGTTAGATGCACAAAACATTCCATATGCTCAGATTCCTGGAGTGGGGAATAGAGTAATACCAAATATGGATCGTAGGCTAGGCTTAATTGTGCCAGCACACGAAGGATAGGTTCTGTACATAACGGACTTAGGGAGACTGTTGCTTTGTTAAAAGAACGCTACTGGTGGCCCGTGATGAGAAGACTGATTAGAGACTACGTCTGGAACTGTGACATCTGCAAGCAGATGAATGGGTCCACCACAACACGTCCAGTACAGATACCATTGTTAGACAGCATTAGGTTGTCTGTTCGTGCGCGTCCAGCTCAAGTTTCCTCAAGGTTTGGCCTCAGCGCTCGGCTGACGCTCGAACTGTTATAAAAGATTTGCGAGTCTTTATCGGCACATACGCAGTTGGCACGTTACATTCTGACCATGGTCTGGCGTTTAGCTCTCGGGCTTACAAAGAGGCCATGGAAGGAATGGGCGTAGCATTGCGGTACTCCTCTCCGTATCATCCCGAGGGAAATTCTGTTGTGGAGAGGAAAACCGAGACTTAAAGCAATCTTTAACAGCTAGGGTATTAGGCAAGGGCGGTAGATGGGTCGATCACCTTTATGGGGTACAGCGCGCGCTCAATAATCAGCCAAGAAGCTCTCTAGGAGGTGTCACTCCTTACGAGGTCCTATTTGGGACAAGAATGTGGGTACCTGATCTTGATTGTGAAGGCACAGTGGCGGATGAAAAACCATTTGATATCCATGATCGTTTGGCTGTTTAACAGGATCTAAATGAATCCAGGACACAACAAAGTAACGTGCTCCAGAAACAGGCCGCCACTGAGGAAGTCAAGGCAGTAACGGCAAGACCTATCTGGATCCCAAAATCGGGGATCTAGTCAGAGAGAAGATTGCTGACAAGAAAGAATTTGGGCCATCCTACAGAAAGCCTGTACCGTCCTAGCAATCCACGGCACAAGAACTGTACTTCTGCCGCCTCTTGCCGGGAAAAAGGAGAAAAGATTTGTCTCAATTGACTTAATCAAACCACACTATGTGGCCGATACTAAACAGTAGGCCCCATGGACTCCACAGTAGCAGACGCCCTCCTCTCGCTACAATCCAAGAAGTTTAAACAGAAAGACTCATCACGTTTGAAGAGCCACCTGTACGGAATGAAGGACTAAGCAACAATGCTATGGAACTCGTTCCACTTCAACAAGAAATTCATCTTCAAAATGAAAATCAACTTAACAACCAAGTTGCAATCAGACCTAATACAGACATCTACGTCAACATGCCTCGTCAAGAGCAAACTCCGATTTCAACAAATCCCGATGCAATTCCAACAATTGATCGAACTGCTTCTGGCTATTTCATGAACTTTGATACGTTTTCACTGGATCCAAGCGAGCCGGAAACGACGCCAGCCAAAAAATCACTCCAACAGAAACTCAATGACTTTTTGCACTTTTTAGAAAGACTTACCTGGTGTCACCTTGATAGAACTATGGTATATCACTGGGATTTTATTTTTCATTTTCTGGCTAGGTTTAATAATAACTTTTAGTATGCTTATTAATGGACGATACCTCCAACCAAGCTCTACAGCCCAAAGAGTCAATTTGATTTTAAAACCACACCAGTCTTCACATCGTGAACCAAGAGACTTGTCTTCAGTGAACATTACAGCAGTTCCTATACCGGACGGTATAGTATGGGACAAGATTGATTATGATATATTAGGTCCGACTGAACTTTTAAAGCTAAAACATGTATTTAAAATTTCTTTAAGTGATATCATTACCTCCAGTACATATTCTGATGATTGGGACATTGAAACTGTAAATGCAATGATGTCTGATTTAGAAAAAACTGCAGCATTTCCGAACAATGAAATGTTAGAAGGTACTTCAGACTATGATACATTGTACTGTTACCAGCATTATGGTGATCATTTCTTACACAAGTCTATAACACCTAGAAATGTATTTGAGTACCACCAGTGGGAACACTGCCCAACACCTCCAAAAGGTAGTTCACAAGCATTTGCACAGAAATTCACATACTTCTCAGGGTTTAACACATCCGACCCGAAGTCATTTTATTATAAAGTGGCGAAAATTTCAGCTCAGAAAATTATGTTAACAAACACCAAACATATTTACTCTGCATCCTTTCTGAACCAGTTGTCTAAACAGGGTTTTGATCTATGGAAAGACACAATAGATTCCAAATCAATCTGGGGTTCTAGTGACTGGCAAGTCGAGGGAATAGAAGCACTTTTTAGAGCATGCATCATTCCGCAGCAGATTTTATTTCTGAATGAAACTGTGCAACAAACAACCTGTCTTGGATTAGCCAAAGGCAATGAAATGAACACACCGGGTTTCCAACACCATCGCAGATGGGTGGGGGCAGAATTCAACTACACAAGGGGTAGGATTAGATGACATTTTCCAGTACAACAGATCAGATCCTGATTGGACAGAATGGCTGGTTTGGCCCATTGACACAAACAAATGTCAACAGAGATTTATGAATACAACCAGAGGCTTTAGTATCCATAGGCCAGATCCACGCTATGTACAAAGACAACACCCAGGGGTAGTGACATCGTATAGTGTTGGGAAGTTGTGCCTTGATTGGCTAGAGACCTCAACACTGACAGAAGTAAAGCACCACTTGACCTTACTCACACCTGACATGGATCTTAGAGATTTTCTACTAGGTCCCAGGAAACAACGTCAGAAACGTTTCATATATGCAGGCCTTTATGCCTACTACAATGAGAACTGGAAAATATCCCCACATTAGGCCGCAGAACGGATAAGGGAAATATACCGTATTAACTTAGAAAAGGCATTAGCTGTAGTGGATAATGGGTTAACTACTTTGACCTCCAGGATTTACTCCTTAGGCAACATTGTGTCCTCGGCAATCGACATATTAGAACAAGATCTGGCCTTGTTACAACACGGGCAATCTCAGCTACGTTCTATTATGATGTTAAGCTGGACGCTGCAATCTTTGCGTGCAGGCTATGTGCCATGGCGTTTTATAAACACCACGTCTCTGTTCTCAGAATACAATCTAACTGATAAACAGACAGAAATGGCACAGAGGGGAGCCAAATATACAATGCTGCGTATTGAGAAACTGGAAAGGTTACCATTCACTGTAGCCGAATCACCATCAACAGAATGGCTAATTCATGGCCAAATCACTCTGCCGGTCACTACGTTTCAGTTTCAATATTGCCTTGAGCAAAGGCAGGCAGGCAAATATGTGAAAATGGGTAAGGGATACATCAAGGAAACTTGGGAGTTACCATATAGATACCGATGCCGGAATGGGGATCGAGAAGTGTATCTGAGTGGGACAAACTGCAAGAACGCTTTAAGCGGTTCTCTCATGCGTCACGAAATTTCTCTACACGGAGCCTGTAGCGGTTCAGTGGCGAACTTATCTTTTCACATGCCAGGGACCCCAGCGGCCATGATCACGCCGGTTTTCCAGCTGCTCTCGAATGGGAGTTACTTAATGTTAAATGATCAAGGTTGCTGTGGGATGCTTCCGGGCGTCGTATATCTAGTAACTGTTAACTCCAGGGTTACTTGCTGTATGCAAGTATTGTTTCCGCCATTGAACACAGTCAGGGAGGCGCCGCTATGGCCTTCGCTGAATGTTTCTTTTATACAGTTTGATACTCTGAGCAGATTGAAAGCCATGCTTTTACAGCAATCCGTGGCCTTAACCTCCGCTCGAGAAACCTATGAACTTCAAGTTGCAAGGACCTCGACCGAGATGCAGGCACTCATACGTACAAACTGCCCCATTCATTTCGCAGAAATGGTGGGACGTATCTTCAATATGTCTGATACGAACGGAATTGTACACCTATTTAAGACCATAGGGTCCGGACTGTTAAGCACCTTTCAGACAGTCCTCAGAGTAATCCCAAATTGTATACACTCCGTATTGGGAAGCGTATTTGGAGGATTCCCGCTCATCCTGTTCCTAATCGCAGGAATCCTGATTGTAATATTGCTGCTACGCAATGGACGGCCCACTTCCCGAGGGAATGGTGAACACGCTCCTGGAGCGGAAATACCGTGAACGCATGGTATAACTTCTGGGCATTTCCTGCCTGCGAGAATTCAATGCCTCCTGGTTTCTATCATTTAGACCAGTCTGGGTAGTCTGCATCTTACCCGTTCTTCGATGCCTGTTCTGCGGAGAAGAATGCACGTTGGATCTTTGTCTAACATTTCCATCAGATGCGCCTCCGGACACAGATGCAATGCTGGACCCCATAAAGGCCCACGCTCGGCGTTGTCCTCAGCGGCTTCCGATTCTGATGAATGCATTCCTGGAGAACCCACAGGTGCCGTTCGCTCCTGCTGGGTTAGGTGATTCTTCCACAGGCACCTAGGTTACAACTGCCGCACAAGCTGCCGCAGCACCGACTGTTGGCAGTGCTACATTCCATCTATGTGCGATTGACGTTCTCTGTGAGGCGTTGGATTTGTCATCTACAGCAGCTGACACCGATAATATTGAGCTTCCCAGCCAGGACGCGTAATCTTGAATTGGCTCATCGTGTCATTTTAACAATATCTGTACTTTCTGGTTCATTCAATGCTAAGTATTCAATTTCTTGTACAGATTTCAATCATTGATTTCGTGTTGCAGCAAGACCTAGACTTACCCAAATGATTCCTCTTGACTTTGAATATAAACTTGCAGAGGTCAACTGATCCGAACATTCGTAGGATCCAATCTCTCAATGGGATAGCATCTTCAAACTAAAGCTGTACAATTTGTTACTAAGAGTCTTCTCTTGTGAAATTTCTTCCCACATTTCTTTCAACTCCGTCTTTTAAGATTTGGTTATATATGACGTAACATACCGAGCAACAGCAATCGAATTATCTGCAACATACTGGATATCCATATTTGCATTCCACATTGTCAAAATCACTGGATTGTAGTCATTAAAATACTTTGAATATTCAGTTCTTTTTATGTTGTAAGTATTCTTCGGAGATTTTCGAGTTATAGTATGCCTTACTGCTGACATGAAACTGTTGACTCTTCCTTTTGAAATTACTGGACGTGGGAATCCAAAACGACATTTTGTATAAAATCTTCCCTTTGACTTGTATTTCCGTCGACAGTATTTCCCACATCGGTGACTTTGAAACCATAAAACTTGCTGCCTCAAGTTGTTTTCTCCTCCATCTTTTGGAATGGCACAGGTAACATATTTTTCAATGAAAGACAAAACACTTTCATCAGTATCAGTTCCAAATTTTGGTGCATCCTTGATCCATAATAACATGTGTATATGAGGAGCACCTCTGGCTTGGTACTCCTTTCTCCAAAAGAAATCAATAACTTCTTCAAGAGGTGGATTATTTTTACTGCAGATAAAAGACATCATAGCTTGAAACCTATGATTGAAATATCTGCACACATTTACAGGATCCAAGGAACACAGTTCTCCAGCTGTCTTCAATTCAATATTTTTACATTTGAATTTGCTTGTTGTGGAAATTCAAGCAAGTCGTCCCATGCGTATTCAGCACAGCTAAGCGTAACAAACCATGTAGGGGTTCCTAAGTTTCTTAACATACATTTAAGTTCTCCGTGACGACGATATCAATACTCATTAATACCACGTTGACACTCCATCAAATTAATTAACTGAGATTCTAAAAGATCGTCTCTTTGTTGAACTTTGTCCAAAAATTCCTTTGCAGAAAGATGTGTAAGATGAACTCCTGTTTTTAATATGTGGTTCACTGCATATAAAAGGCCAGACAAGTCACTTTCAAACAGAAGATGAAATAAATATGGGAATACACTGTCGAAATCTTAGATCTTCTGAGTACAATCTTGATATTCTGAAGCTGGAATCTGCACTGGTCGTTCATCATATCGTCAACCTGTTATATCCCGCATAGAGGCCCTAATGTAGACCCGTTCGTACATGCCCTAAAATGGACATATTCATATTTACCCTAATATGGTCATATTCGTACTTGCCCTATTATGGTCATGGCTGCATATGCCCAATTATGGTCACAACTGTACATGTCCTATTATAGTATGATTCCTTATATAGGCATGATCTTTCACCTACATTGGTCCCAGCTAGTACACAACGAGCTCTGAGGGCTGAACGTTATCTATCCTGTGGTTTTGAATACAGCAGGGTTTTTCCAAACACAGGCCCACACTGTACTCATTAATTATGCATGGCTCTCTAAGAATACACCACTGGCATAATAAGTATGTACAAAGTTCACCCCTGACGTCTTCCTCATGTCCAATACAAACCATACTCAGGACCGAGACTCTTTAGGGTATAAATACACCACATCTTGCCCCGGTAAGACAGAGGGAACCGAGACTTTCATGCTGACACACTGACCAGAGACGCTGAGGCTCCTGCATGCAGTCGCTCCAGCTGACAGAGGTCTGACACAGCCCTGACGGGGTGTCCAACTCAAGACCAGGACGGGGTCCCACACTGTCTCTATTCAGGTATGGGGGTTCGACTAAATCCTAGGAGGATTCTTGGCTCTTAGCTTTTAAGACCTAAACACATATGCTAGGTACACTCAGGTACATCTATTTAGGCATCGTAGGAGTACGCGCACTTGCATAATGCTTTTATATTCATGTATGTACTCATGATTATCGCAATATGGTAGAACTGTTCTATCCCTTTGCTTTTATCGTACTGCTGATAATATATCTCTGCTATTGTCTGCTGGTTACCGCAGCACATATATTTTACACTAGAATAACAACTGTTCAATAAATACTTATTGAAACGCCCGACTGTTTATTCTGTGTAACTCTCTGAGACAAACCGAATAAGTGAGCACGAGTGACTGAGCGAAAGGTAGTATATTGTTTCCACGATTCTGAGGAATTTGGGTTGTCATGATCTAAGGTTGCCAGAAACTAATCTCTCCCCGATAAGTGGAGACACTAGTGGCACTGCGAGCTAGCTAATGCAAACCAGGCTAACATATACGGTGAGGGTGCACGGAGTCAGTCTGCCACCAAGCCTGCAGTATATGTTATCCAAATGCGCAGGTCCTGCAGGGGTAATATAGGAGCTACACGACACACCTTTTCCAGTGGGGAAGAGCTGTGGAAAACAAAGAGCTTCCAAACTTTTTTCACAAACACTCATGGGAGTTCCCTTCGCTTTTTTCATTTGGAATAATTCAATAGTATTTCCTATCACTTCTTTTGAATGTAGAGGATGTATACTATAATGTTAATAAGTTTCTTCACTCCTTGAGTTATCCACTTTTTCTATTTGTCTAGTTGAAATTTCTCTTTCATCTTCTAAAGATATTTCTTGTTCTTCCACATATACATTTTTATAATAAATATTGTTTTACACAAGATATAATGTAGCCTTTTGAAGTTTGGTGACATCTACTAACTCTTGCCATATTTTCCGACTCTTTGTTGGTACACCATTAACTAGAATAACTACAGGTTCACTTTCCTCTCTGTCTACACCAACAATTTCAATATTTTTCTTAAAATCTAAAGGTAAATACACAACTCTTCCTTTAAACCTCTTTGTAAATCTTTGGAGGCAGCTTACCTGTTTTAGGCTCGATACGAACTATAGCCTGAAACGGGTGCACAGATTGAATAAGAATGGACTCATATGTATTTAAATCTACCAGTTCCGGAGGAATAGCTACCAACTCTAGGTTGTTATGTACAGCTCTAGCTGGCATTTTGTTCTCTTCTAATTTGTTGTAACAATATTTACAAATATGTTGATCACTACCCAACTCAAAACGACCTTCCACCAACAAATAGGTACCAAATTGCTCCCACTTATCATTATTTTCCTGTTCACTTTTTAAATACACATCAACATTCCTAGTTTGACTTCTATAGTAAGTACGTCGACAACAAATACAAACAAAGGGGTCTATTACGATGGCAGTCGGATGTCCACCGCCGGACCGGCGGTGGACATCCGACCGCGATCGCAACCAAGAAAACCGCCGGTCAAATTAGGATGGCGGTGGTGACCGCGGCGGTGGGAAATTCCGACCGCCGCTTTTCCGCCGGTTGCCATCCGCACTCCTGCCTGGCGGACGGAGCAGGACCGGGATAATGGTGGCGGTGCAGAGCAGGCTCCTCTGGCAGGATTATGATGCCGGCGGTAGCCAGCCTTTCCTCAGCGGTCAAACCGCCATGGAAAGGCATGCGGAGATTGTCTTCCGGGGGCCCGTTGCGGGCCCCCAATGTTTTGGGGGTGTGTGGGTGCACTGGGGGGTACCCATGGTCCCCCCCTATATTTCCCTGTACCAGGTGGCAGGCACTGTGCAGTGCCTGCCACGCAGTGCAGGGAAATGCAGGACATGCTCCTTTGGACATCGCGGCAGTGCTGCGGGCAGCAGCAACCGCCGCAATGTTAAGGCCCGCGATCCGACTGCCGTGGTCGGATTTCGACCGCGGGTCATCGTAATTCGACCGGCGGTGATGTCACGGTCCATGCGGGCGGTCTCTTCCCGCTACCATGGCGGTCGGGGAGGTTTTCCGACCGCCATCGTAATAGGCCCCATAGTTTGGATTTTCACAAGAAACTACCTTAAACTTTGTAATTTCTTTTGCAAACTTCACAGTAGTAGTATCTTCCATCTCTTCTTCAACACCTACACTTATTAAACTCTCACTTTCTCTACACTCCTTTTGACGACCAAAGAAACGAAACTCTATATCATCAGAAACTTTTTTTACATCCAACACTGAACCATGCAAAAGAGCTGAGTTTATTTCACTTAAAGATAATGCAGATAATGCAGGACTTTTCACATAGTACAATCTTCTTACTAACTTCCACATTTCAGGGTAATGTACTGCTAACATTCTTAAATGATGAAAAGTACTTTGACACACTTTTCTAGAAAGACAAGCCAGAGAATGACCCTGCAAGTTAGTATATTTTCTCACTTTACAAGGATCTAGTCCTTGCAACATCTTAATCTTCTGTTTAACACTTTTTTTACAATAATCTCGTACGAAATTTCGTAATATATCAATAGATTCCTGTCGTATACTACAAATACTACTACAATCCCACTTATACACTGGAGCTTCTGTACGTCTCCCTTGAACTTCTTCAGCTATTACTTCTTCCACATTTCTAGGAACCATCTTTTCTTTTTCAATTGGACAACAGTTTTTAACCTCATAGCAACGACCACTGGTATCAACTGCATGAACTAATGTATTTTGTTGAAAATAGCTTTCTTCATTAAAAAAAGGTTCCGTACTAGAAGTATGCTTCCATTCACCAGAAAAGATTTTGCAAAAGTTAGTTCTATTAACCAGTCTTTTTCTTTTAGTTTTCTCCTTCATAAAGTGCATTATTTTATTCAATGTTTTCATTCTCTTCAATACTAATATAAATAATTTTCTTTTCAATTCAAAAGCCTTTTCAACTACACTTTCAATCTGTTTCTTCTTGTAAAATGCTGATTTTCTTTTATATTTTTTGCAATCTTTCAATAAATTTTGTAGTACTCTACTTTTATACATTCTCTTTCTAATGTCTTTATATTGTTTCATCCTTTTTTCAACTTGGATTGTTTTCCTATAACCTGATTTTCCATTAATTTCTCCGTTTTTCTTTTCCTTCTGATTGCTTGTAGTACTTTTCTTTCTCTTTTCCCCATTTTCAAAATCGATTACTTTTTTAAAAACACTTTTAACAAATTCTTTTGTTCTCTTATCAGAAGACTTTTTCTTCAACGTCACATGTTGTACTTCATCTACTTTCTGCTTTTCTCTAGCCTTTAAATAGTTCTGTTTCCTTTGTTCTCTTTTCTTTTGAACTTTTCTTGTCATACTGAATATTTCTTAAGAATTATGAAGAATTTCTAAAAATAAAAGTTTATCTTTCTAAGAAATATTTAATATTATTAAAATAAATTATGTACAAATATTGTCATCTATAAATAAAGAAATACATTGAGTAATGCCTAGGTGAATAGATAGGTGCAACAGTAGGACTTGGATGATTCTACAACTGCAAGGGTGGTATGTAACGAGTGCCTGGGTGATTGCATAACTAAAGGGGTAATATCTGGAGGATTACTGCAGTACATAGCAAATCAGTGGGTGATTTTATAACTGCATGAGTACTGCTTGGGTGATTGCAGGATTACTAAGGGAATGTCTGAGTGATTGGAGGAGTGCAAAGGTAGTGCCTGAGTGATTTTATAAGTGCATGATTACTGGCTGAGTGATTACATAAGTACAAGGGTAATATCTGCATGATTGAAGGAGTGCAAGGGTAGTACCTGAAAGATTGATAATAAGTTGATTGATAGTGTCTGGGTGATTGAAAGAGTGCATGGGTAATACCTTGGTAATTGCATGAGTTCATAGCTATTGCCTGGGTGATTGCATGAGTGCAGGGGTAATGTCTGGGTGATTGCATCAGTGCATATGTACTGCCTGGATCATTGGAAGGCTGCATGGGTAGCACTAGGGTGTTTTATAAGTGCATGAGTGTTGGGCCTAGCCAAATATAAAACAGCAGACTATTATATGACTCAACCATAAGTCTCTCCATATCGTTAAAAGCATGCATACATATGTCTCTACCTTTTCAAATTATCATCATATCTAAAAGAAATATATAAAAAATATTTCTGAAATATAGTGAAACCTAGAAAATGAGACATGTAATAGATCTGCCTGAGTGATTGCAAAACACCATGGATAGTACTTGGGTGATTATATGACTCTAAAGGTAGTCGCTGGGTAATTACAGGAGAAGATGGATAGTGACTGGATAATTACATGAGTGCACACATAAAGATTCAGTGCATGGTTAAGTGTATAAATAGCACCTGAAGGCACAGATCACTCACTAAGAAGTGCCTATGTGAATAGATGAGTGCAACAGTAGGGTCTGGATGGTTCTATGACTGCAAGGGTAGTGCCTGGGTTATTACATGAGTGCATAGGTAGAGACTGCATGAATCTATAACTGTAAGGGTAGTACATAACTAATGCCTGTGTGATTGCATGATTGCAGGGGTAATATCTGGGGATTACTGCAGTACATAGGAAGTGAGTGGGTGATTTTATAAGTCCATGAGTACTGCCTCGGTGATTTTATAAGTGCTTGAGTATTGCCTGAGTGATTACATAAGTACAAGAATAATGCCTCCCTGATTGAAAGAGTGCAAGGATAGTGCCTCGGTAATTGAAGCACTGTATTTCTAATGCATTGGTGATTGCATGAATACAGAAGTAACCTCTGGGGGATTAAAGGAATACATAGGTAACACCAGGGTGACTGCATGACTACAGGAGTAATATCTGGTGATTTACATGACTACATACAAAGTGACTGAGTGATTTTATTTAACTGCATGGGTACTTCTTGAGTAATTTCAGGACTACTGAGGTAACGCCTGAGTGAATAAATGAGTGTAAAAGTAGTGCCTGGGTGATCTCATAACACCATGACTACTGTATGAGTGATTACATAAGTACAAGGCTAGTGTCTCTGTGATTGAAAGAGTACAACGTTAGTGCCTGACTGATTATATAAGTGCATGAGTAGTGGCTACATGATTCAAAGAGTGCATGGGTAATACCTTGGTGATTGCATGAGTGCATAGCTACTGCCTGGGTGATTGCATCAGTGCATATGTACTGCCTGGATCATTGGAAGACTGCATGGGTAGTACTAGGGTGTTTTATAAGTGCATGACTGTTGGGCCTAGCCAAATATAAAACAGCAGACCGTTGTATGACTCAACCATAAGTCTCTCCAGATCGTTAAAAGCATGCATACATATGTGTCTATCTTTTCAAATCATCATCATATCTAAAAGAAATGTATATACAATATTTCTGAAATATAGTGAAACCTAGAAACTAAGACATGTAATAGATCTGCCTGAGTGATTCTAAGACACCATGGATAGTACTTGGGTGATTGTATGACTCCAAAGGTAGTTGCTGGGTAATTGCAGGGGAAGATGGATAGTGACTGGCTAATTACATGAGTGCACACATAAAAGTTCAGTGCATGGATAAGTGTATAAATAGTACCTGAAGGCATAGATCACTCACTAAGAAGTGCCTAGGTGAATAGATGAGTGCAACAGTAGGGCCTGGATGATTCTATGACTGCAAGCGTAGTGCCTGGGCTATTACATGAGTGCATAGGTAGAGACTGCATGAATCTATAACTGTAGGGGAAGTACATACCTAGTGCCTAGGTGATTGCATGTTTGCAGGGGTAATATCTGGGGGATTACTGCAGTACATAGGAAGTGAGTGGGTGATTTTATAAGTCCATGAGTACTGCCTGGGTGATTACAGAAGTACTAAGGTACTGCCTGAGTGATTACAGGAGTGCAAAGGTAGTGCCTCAATGATTTTATAAGTGCATGAGTATTTCCTGAGTGATTACATAAGTACAAGAATAGTGCCTCCCTGATTGAAAGAGTGCAAGGATAGTGGCTCGGTAATTGATGCTAATGCATTGGTGATTGCATGAATACAGAAGTATCCTCTGGGGAATTATAGGAATACATAGGTAACACTAGGGTGACTGCATGACTACAGGAGTAATATCTGGTGATTTACATGACTACATATAAAGTGACTGAGTGATTTTATAACTGCATGGGTACTTCTTGGGTGATTTCAGGACTACTGAGGTAACGCCTGAGTGAATAAATGAGTGTAAAAGTAGTGCCTGGGTGATCTCATAACACCATGACTACTGTATGAGTGGTCAAATCTTGAAGGTGGGACAGCGAGATTGATGGTCGTTCCCTGATACGGTTTTTAAAGATAGAAAAATATCCAGAAGTATCTTTGCCTGGATGTGACAACTCAACAAATACTGCGTGTTCGCCCTAGTCATAATCTTAAAGTGCGATTATCATACTGAAAACAGACTTCAATAAATTAATCAAGATACAGTGACAAGACAACAAACAGAATTTTAAAAAACACCAAGACTGTCAAGGAGCATGACAGATTAGTAACACGGATCTTGGGAAACTAAAACAGCCAGACCATATAGAACCAACTAGAGTGTCCCCAAAATTAATGAGAGAAGACACGTGGGAGATTCATTCCTTCTGACAGCCAATTAAAAGGGCTACAGTATCAAGATTTAAGATTTTTAATATTGAACAATTGTCCTGAAGAAGGTGACGAACCACCTTAACACCGAAACACCACGTCGACAGTTTGTTCCTTGTTTTAATAATGTATTTTTTTTAAAATGTCGAAATATTGACTGTTTTTAAATTTAAGCACATTTTGTGCTATACTACTGTACAAACAACAACAAAAAAGTTTTTAAATAAAAATGTATTTACATAGCATTCCTTTTGAAATTGTATGATTTGTTTATATACACTTTTCTGTATTGTGTTTTTCAATATATATGTTTGTAAGTTTAGCAACCTGGAAATTGAGTATGTAAGATTTGATCACGGTTCTACCATATCTGGTCTGCTAGTTAGATTATAGCCTTTTCAGTTTGCAACAGTGGAAAAGGGAACCTTTTGTTGTTTAAGTACTGTATGAGTGATTACATAAGTACAAGGCTAGTGCCTCTGTGATTGAAAGAGTACAACGTTAGTGCCTGACTGATTATATAAGTGAATGAGCAGTGGCTACATGATTCAAAGAGTGCATGGGTAATACCTTGGTGATTGCGTGAGTGCATAGCAACTGCCTGGGTGATTGCACGAGTACAGGGGTAATGTCTAGGTGATTGCATCAGTGCATATGTTATGTTATTTTATTTTCATTTCTAACGCGCGCAGATACTACAAGAGTGTCCCGGCGTGAACCTTGAGAGAGTGAAGAGAAGCCAATTTCAGGGGAAAAGGTGCGTTTTCAACTTCTTTTTAAAAAGATTGAGGTCCTGAGTGCATCGGAGCGCGAGGGGCAGAGCATTCCAACCAAAAGCGGCCTTCACAGCCAGAGAGCTGCCACCCGTCCTTTGCAAGAGAAACCGCGGGACTCTCGCCAGAGATTGGGAGGAAGACCGTAGATGTCTTGCGGGGGTGTAGAAAGAGAACCGTTTCTGAAGATAGCCTGGCCCTGTGGCATACAGTGCGCAGTGGGCGATGACTAATGCCTTGAACCTAACCCTCTCTGCCACAGGCAGCCAGTGTAGAGTGCGAAGATGATGTTTCACGCTACATCTGGCAGGGATGTTCAAAAGGAGCCTGGCAGCCGCATTCTGCACCACTTGCAATTTGTTTAGTAGGTAACTCGGGGTGCCAATATACAGAGCATTGTCGTAATCCAACCGAGAAAGGATAAGGGCTCTGATGACTGTCTCCTTGGACGCCCGAGGAAGAAGAGGAAGAAACTTCCTAAGAACTTTTAAAAACCCAAAGCAGGTCCCTGCCAACTTCTTGATCTGAGTCGAGAACAGGAGGTTCTCCTCGAACCAGACCCCCAAGTTCTTAACAGGATTCCCTGAGGAGGCAGGAAACACTGAATCGGAAGGCCAGAGTGTTTCTCTAAACCGAGAGGGAAACTTTCCAAATAAGAGGATTTCCGATTTTTCCTCATTACATTTCAATACTGCCTGGATCATTGGAAGACTGCATGGGTAGTACTAGGTTGTTTTATAAGTGCATGAGTGTTGGGCCTAGCCAAATATAAAACAGCAGACTATTACATGACTCAACCATAAGTCTCTCCATATCGTTAAAAGCATGCATACGTATGTCTCTACCTTTTCAAATCATCATCATATCTAAAAGAAATATATATACACAATATTTCTGAAATATAGTGAAACCTAGAAACTGAGACATGTAATAGATCTGCCTGAGTGATTGCAAAACACCATGGATAGTACTTGGGTGATTGTATGACTCCAAAGATAGTTGCTGGGTAATTGCAGGAGAAGATGGATAGTGACTGGCTATTTACATGAGTGCACACATAAAAGTTCAGTGCATGGATAAGTGTATAAATAGCACCTGAAGACATAGATGACTCACTAAGAAGTGCCTAGGTGAATAGATGAGTGCAACAGTAGGACCTAGATGATTCTACATATCATACAGGGTGATTGTATGAGTGCAGGGATGATATCTGGGTGATTTGAGGAGTGCATGGGTAATGCCTGGGTGCATGGAAGAGTGCATGGGTAGTGCCTGGGTGCATGGAGTATTGCATAGGTAGTTCCTGGGTGATTGGAGGACTGCATGAATAGAACCTGGGTGATTGCATGAGTTTACGGGTAGTGACTGGGTTATTACATGAGTGCAAAGGTACAGCCTGCATGATTGCATGACTGCAGGAGTAGTACATAACTAGTGCTTGGGTGATTGCATGACTGCAGGGGTATCATTTGGGGGATTACTGGAGTACATAGCAAGTGAGTGGGTGATTTTATAAGTGCATGCGTACTGACTAAGTGATTGGAGGAGTGCATAGATCTTGAAAAGGAAATTGGAGGAGTGCAAGGGTATTGCCTGGGTGATTGAACCAGTGTATAGCTAATGCATTGGTGGTTGCATGACTTCAGAGGTAATATCTGGGGGGCTACAGGAGTACAAAGAAAGTGCCTGGGTGATTTTATAGGTGAATCAGTACTGCCTGGGTGATTAGAGTAATTCTGTGATAGTGCCTCAGTAATTGCAAAAGTGTAAAGTTAGTGCCTGGATGATTTTATAAGTGCATAGGCACTGGCTAAGTGATTGGAGGAGTGCATAGATCCTGACAGAGTGATTGGAGGAGTGCAAGGGTAGTGCCTGCATGATTAAACCAGTGTATAGCTAACACATTGATGATTGCAGGAGTTATGCCTGGGGGATTAGAGGAGTACATAGGTAATGGCTGGTGATTCCATTATTACAGGGATAATATTTGGGAGATTACAGGAGTACATAGCAGCATATGCTAGCAGCATCATATATAAAAGTAATACACAGATACATGTATAACTATGTTTTCTTATTCTATCATCTTCGCACACATAACACATACCATAATACATATGCAAGTAGACACATATCTCAGTGACAACACCATCCACAGCTCAAAACTTCACAGACTTCACTTAAATTTTCAAACAGACACTGAAAATTATGCGGAATATATGAAATATAACTTTGTTCACATCATACAAATCACTCTAATAAATAACATCTCTACAAACATCTCAAACCTCACTTTCAAACTGCTGCTTTACCATTCTACAACTACTTATAATGTTACACCTACCCAAATACAAAGCAGGAACCCTTCACATGTCTTTACTAAAAGTCTCACCATATTCGTAGAAGCATACATGAATATGTCTGTACCATAACACTATCCAAACCTTAAAAATTCACAGAACAAACTTCCAATTTTAAGGAAACACCAAAAATTATGTGGCATACTTCAACTGTACCTCTCTAGAAACTTAAAAAAAGAACCCTAATCAATAATACCTTATGTCAACATCTTTCAAACCACACTATTATGCTGCATCTTCACCATTCCACTACTACTCACAGTCTTGACACTACCACATAAAAAGCAACAACACCTCTGTTATACATCATGCACCTTTAAATGTATAAGACATATGAAAATACATATACAAGTAGAAACATACTTGAGAGAGAAGTCCATGCACACCTTAAAACTTGACAGACTCCACCTCCAATTTTAGAGCAACAGCTAAAATTATGCGGTATAATACAAATGTACATATCCACACACTAAAACAAACTACCATAATCACTAATCCATCTTCCAATATACACATATTACTATACAGAATCTATTTCAAACAACATTTAACTACAATAAAACAAACTACAATACACATCTCTACATTTAATAATATATTTCAAATATCACAGTTCATCAATAATTTTTAAAGATTAAAAAAAACCTAATACATAATACACCTCACAAATTTATAACTCACCTTCCAAATTGATTTGTAGAATTTAAATATCACAAACTCAAACGATTTTCTTATGCACACAATCAATGTAATGCACCACTCTCAGCAAGGTAAAACCAGTAATGGCAAACTTTCCCTCTCTTTCTCCACACAAATACATGTAAGTAACAAATCACATTGCTTCCTACATTATTTCAAATTATAAAACACATTTCTATTGGTTAGACATATAAAACCAACTGACTTCTAAAAGTGCCCAAACTGGTCCAGGAATTTTTTGGGAGTCGCGATTCCACCATGCACCAACGTGATGGAGCCGCGAATCCATACGGGAGTTCAAAAATATATTACAAATAAAAATACTACTATTTTTTAAGAACACACCACTTCTAAAGATAGTACTGACTTGGGAAATCTTACTTTAATAAGATATCACTTATATATAAATTACAATTTCACATTTTAAGTCCACAGTTAAGTTTCAACCCTTCCCCCATTCTGCTTAATGCCAGTTTCCATAGTAACAGTTCATGGAGCATTCAACTGAATTGACAGGTCACAAGTTCACCATATTTTCAAGTTCAGCACACAAGCTTACAAATGCAAACAGCAGGTGTGGTTGACGTTTGCAAAATATGACCTTATCCTATCTACTGTACCTTTCAAACATTTTTTACTAACCAATAAGAAACATGCTTTTTAAAGAAAGTAACATGCACTTTATTTTTGAATGTACAATGTTCTTAAGCAGCCAATCAATTCTCTACTTTTTAAAAACAGCATCTTGTCCACCATTTTAGATACCTCTCATTCTACCAACTGACTACCTCAGCTACAGACATCTTTTCATTACTTCCAGACATCCCTTCAAGATGCTTACAGTATGGATTGTTGGGCACAGCTATGTTTTCTGGTGCAAAAGGTATGCTGAACACAGAGGTATTGACAAAGACCTAGCTTTGCAAAATGTGGATATTAAATGGATTGCACAGAGAGGATTAAAGTGGCACCAATTGATGCCTTTGGTTAAAACCTTTTTTCATCTCCAACCCCCTGACCGCATGATTGTGCACTGTGGTGGCAATGACCTAGGCACATTGACTGGGGTAGGTCTGGAAATGCTAATGAAGGACACCTTTTCACAATTGATGTTGATTTTACCTCAAACTGTCTTTGTATTTTCTAATATATGCCAAAGACAGAAATGGAAGTGGTCAAATCAATTCTGTCCACAGATTGAGAAAGCTAGAAAGAATGTCAATAAAGCTGTTTCTGCATACCTCAGAGATCATAGCATGGGGTCCATCTACATCAACAATCTACGTTTTGATATGGACGACATCTACAGAAGTGATGGAGTGCACTTCACAGATCAAGGGAACAGAGTCTTCCTCAACAACCTTAAGCTGTGCAGCCGCACTTACATGTAGCTACAACAAAGTCAATATAAAAACAAGGGCTCTTTTTAGAGCCACCCTATAACCCAACATATAATCTTACTTTTTCAAAAACATATATACTCCTTTTTTAATTTTGCCTGGAGTCGTGAACCTATCGCGATTACACGGGGGGGGCCGCGCTGAGAGCCGCATTGGAGTCGCGAATCCAAACTCGAAAGAAAATTAAAACACCCCACTTCCATAATTTGGTATTCACCCCGGGGACACCATCCCCCGGGGCCTGCCAGCATTTATTTCTTTTAATAAATAAGGAGGGAGACCGTGGGGCCCCCCTCCTGAGGCCAATAATGGCCCCGGGGACCCCATCCCCGGGGCCTGCCACTATTAATTTATTTTTAAAAAGAGGGGGCACAACGTGCCCCCCTCCTCAGGCCAATATTGGCCCCGGGAGCCCCATCCGCCGGGCCTGGCCTCAGCATTGGGGACCGTGGGGGGAGACCCAATGCCCCCACGGTCCCTGCCGGCTCCCTGCCTCCTGCGGAAGCCGGCATTGCTTTTAGGCAAGGGGAGCTGCTAACATGCCCAAAAGCAATTCTGCTTTGCTTCGTTGAAGCGAGAGCAGGTTTCCTGCTCTCGCTTCAACAAAGCAAAGCAGTGTTTGCTATCACAGGGCGGGAGCCGTGCTCCCGCCCTGCCATAGCAAACGGCAATGTCCCGGGGGTGGGCACCCCGGGACATTGCAGGAACTGGCCCTCAGGGGTGGCGGTCCCCAGGGCCATCGAGAGCTCCAGGAGGGGGGCCCCGTGGCCCCCTCCCAGCATTTTTAAAGCCCCAGGGAGGTGGTGGTCCCTGGACCCCCGCCCTTTATTTAAAATTGCCCTGGGGAGGTGGTGGTCCCCGGGGCAGTGTGGGGAGGGGCAGGAGCCCCCCCACACTTAAATTAATTAATTTAAGCCCCGGGGAGGTGGCGGTCCAAGGGGCTTGGGGGGGCCCGTGAGGCCCCCCACCCTATTTTAATAAAGCCCCGGGGAGGTGGCGGTCCCCGGGGCTTGGAGGGGCCTGCGAGGCCCCCCCGCCCTTAAAGAAATTAAGCCCCGGGGAGGTGGCGGTCCCCCTCCTGAGGCCAATAATGGCCCCGGGGACCCCATCCACCGGGGCCTGGCCTCAGCGTTGGGGACCGTGGGGGGAGCCGCAATGCCCCCACAGTCCCTGCCGGCTCCCCGCCTCCTGCGGAAGCCAGCATTGCTTTTGGGCAAGGGGAGCTGCTAACATGCAGCTCCCCTTGCCTAAGCACTTCTAGCTGTCGTTGAAGCGAGAGCAGGTTTCCTGCTCTCGCTTCAACGAAGCAGCAGTGTTTGCTATGACAGGGCGGGAGCCGTGATCCCGCCCTGCCATAGCAAACGGCAATGTCCTGGGGGTGGGCACCCTGAGACATTGCAGGAGCCGACCCGGGGTGGTGGCAGTCCCCAGGGCCATTGAGGGCTCTAGGAGGGGGGCCCCGTGGCCCCCCACCCTATTTTAGTAAAGCCCCGGGGAGGTGGTGGTCCCTGGGGCTTGGGGGGGCCCACGGGCCCCCACTATATAGTAGGACCTGGCCCACCCGGGGGCTTAAGGAAAACGAAGCGCGGGAGACTGTGCTTCATTTTTCTTTCGTTTTCTCGGCGGGATTCGCGCACCCAGCGCAACTTCCGTTGGAAAAACAACAAAAAATGCTTTTTTTTGGCCCTGGAGGTCCCTGTGGGACCCCTTGACCAGCCCTAGGGGATCAGGGTATTTCTACCCTGACCCCTTTCCTACATTTACAACATTTTTCAACCTTTTTCATGTGACTCGGTTCTACCAAGTCACAAGATGGCTGCCAACACACTCTGGTTTAGAGTGTTGGCAGCCAATAAGAATGAAGCTCGTGCTCAGGAGGGTTCAAGAACCCTCCTCGGTGCTCAGATATCGATATTTTTATTTTTTGAATTTCTCAGGAACTACTGAACGGGTTTACACCATTTTAAAAAAAAGGTCGCTTTCTGAACCAAGAGCTACCTTTTTGCCAAATTTGGTGTAATTCCGTTCAGCAGTTCGGGCTGTAGCCTGTTCCAAAATTCCAATGGAAATTATCATGGGGAAAATGTGTTTTGGGACCCCCCTTTTTTCTCGGCCCCCGCTTGACGAATCACCCCGAAACTTTCAGGACAGGAGCTGACCTGAGTGAACCATTAGTTTTGAAAATTTCGCGAAGATTCGTCTAACGGCGCCAAAGAAATTGGCAAAAGAAAAAACGCTTTTTGAATAGAAACAAGGTCCTAACTATAGCTACCTACTGGCGACCGCCAGTAGGTAATATATATAAATATATATATAATAAAGGGAGGGTGATTACGTTGCGGCAACTTGTAGTCCAATGATAAACAGACAAGACACTGGTACTTTGACCCCATTCAAACCGAAGTCTACTTTTTGTCCGGTAATGTTGAGGGACAACATTGATGTATTCCATGACAAGGTAACACAGGAACTAAAAATCCTTTACAATAAACAAGGTGAAATTAAAAAACGTTACACTGTCCATGATGACTCCTATTTCAAATTAATGAAAAAACTGCGGCTTAATAACAACGTAATTGTCAGACAATCAGACAAGGGCGGTAACGTCGTTCTCTGGCCCCGCAATATGTATATGACTGAGGCTTTGAACCAACTGAACGACAAAGACTGCTACAGACGGAGTGACATGGCATCTATTAAAACTTCTTGGAACTGTTTTTATTCTAATTTACTGGCATGGAAAAGTACAGGTCTCCTGTCAATGGATGAATTTCGTTTTCTTAAGAATGATCATCCAGTGATGCCGGTGGTGTATTTTATACCTAAAATACACAAGGATGTTCATGCACCACCAGGCAGGCCAATAATATCGGCATGTAACAGTATTATGGAGAATGCCAGCAAATATGTTGATTTCTTTTTACAGGAACATGTGAGGTCATTGCCATCCTTTGTACTTGATACAGGGGATTTGTTAGGCAAATTGAATGACGTTGTTTGGAATGATGATTTTTTGCTCATTTCTTTGGATGTCTCGTCACGTTATACGAGCATCCATCATAGAGATGGACTAAAGGCAGTAGAATACTTTCTAAATTCACGACCCATTTGCTTCTATGAACATAACAAAATGCTAATGGCCATCATATCTATGTGTCTGGAGAACAATTTCTTTTTGTTTCAAAAACAAGTGTACCAGCAGGTTAGAGGCGTGGCTATGGGGGCTTGTTTCTCCCCCAGTTATACTTGTCTGCATATGGGGCTGTGGGAGGAACAGGTCCTCAGGCCAGCCTATGAGGAAATCATGAATAACCATATAATACGATGGTACAGATACATAGACGACTTGCTCATTATTTGGAAAGGCTCGGAGATTGGGGCCCAGCAATTTATTGAGCAAATTAATGAGAATAATCTAAATTTGAAATTTACAGGCCAGTTAAGTCGTGAGGCAATTTGCTTTCTTGATGTCGACATTTTGATAAAAAACACACAGCTGCACACCAGACTGCACAGAAAGGCGACGGCAGGTAACTCGCTGCTACATGCAGCGAGTCATCATCCAGCACATCTGATCCGCAGCATCCCCTTCGGGGAGATGCTGCGTATTAGAAGAATTTGTAGCTCTGATGAAGATTGCATTAGAGCGCAGACTGAATGCCGTACCAGATTTATCACACGAGGTTACACCCCTAGTGTAGTGGACAAAGCCATGGCCAAAGCAAATGAGCAGGGCAGATCACAGGCACTGGCTAGTAAAACACTTAATGATAACTTACCAGAGACAGTACAGCCCTCAAGACTCATTCTGACGTATAGTAATCAACATCAAATTATCACAAAAATTGTCAATAAGAACTGGGCACTAGTAAGAAATGATACTGTGCTGGGGGACAGACTAACAAGGTCCCCCAATTTAACATTCAGAAAAGCATGCTCAATGAGCGACTCATTAGTCACTAGCAGTCCTGAAGTATCGCAAAATACAACTTGGTTGACGGTCAGTAAAGGCTTTATCAAATGTGCAGTTTGCAAAGCATGCAAACATGGAGTGAGCAAGACCGAGTACACCACACCGTTCAAGAGCAGGCCAATAAAGATTGACAAAAAACTTACCTGCAAGACTGAGTTTGCGGTGTATGTGCTGGAGTGTCCTTGTGGCCTGCGCTATGTGGGCAGCACGAGGCTGCAGGTCCACAAGAGGATACTCCAGCACATACGTGCAATCAACAATGGGGATACGTCAGTATCCTGTGGCCCGACTACTTTGATGAATTGCATGCTAAAAATCAAGTGAGTTACGCTATATTGTGGTCGACTCGATTCCACCGTTAAGGAGAGGCGGTGATCGTGAAGTTCTTTTGAGAAAACTGGAAACAAAATATATTTTAGAAATGGATACAAAAACACCAAATGGGCTAAATTCCAGTGAGGATTTTTATACGCATCTGTAAAATGTCATTTCCTCAACTGTTAAATAGAATGCACCCATATTTCCATGCTGCTGCTACCTTATGAGATGTTTTTAGATTTTCCTTTTTTATATGTTGGCATCATTTTTGCACATTAGGGTTTTATAGGGATTTTTAAAGATACACTTTTATGCACTAGCACTTTATTTTAAGACTTGGTTTACAGGAACTATTGCCCACTTGGGCTTTATTGTGTGTTGTGTTGTTTACTCAGGGTACTGTAACTTTGTTTACAGTTTACTATTGTGCAATATGATATTTGATACGGAGTTGCTGCCACATCTATTAAGATGGGGGGAAAAAAGTCAATATTTTTACTTTTTTAAGGCTTAAGCATTTTTTAACAACTGTACATATATTTATAATTATGTATTTATGTGTTATTTCAGTTGTAGTATCTTCTTTAATTGGCATCCCTTCTAATGAGGGCGTCATTATGGGTTGGTTTTTATCAGGTATTTATTTCCAGGTTAATCAGAGAACCTAAGTGATATTTATATCTTTATTACTTTGCGTCATTTTGCACATTGTTAGATAAAAAGAGCAGCTATGTTAAAAACAATTTGCGACACCAAAAAATGTTTTTTCCATGTCTATGATGAAGAGCTATTTTGATTGAGTACTGTCACTTTAAAATGTGGAGAGTGTACCTGGTAACGTGTCATGTGATCAAGGTCCCACGAGGATCGAAACGCGTAATGGCGGCGGCGGTGCTGGGCATACAATAAAGAAAAGAGCACTGCAATTTTGGGTTCGCTTCGTCTTTTCTACGATTGGAAGTCAGAGACGAGTTTACAAGATATATATAATAATATATATATAAATATATATATATCCCAAAATCATCCAACCACTAATGACAGCGGTCTGTGACCGGCTCGGGCAGCCCTCAAAATCAAACTGAAGTTCTCCTATCCAAAAACAGATATAGACACTCTTCCAGAGTTGCAAAAGTAGATTTATTCCACACAATGGCTCCCCACAAACACGTTTCGGCTGAAGCCTTGCTCACAGGTCCCATGAACTAGGCTCTGTGACAAAGGCTGTGGGTGGCTGGCTTTACATATGGTAATAAAATATTACGTTATATTAAAAAAAAAAATAGAAATCCACTGAAAAAAGGTTAAAGAGGCATTATAGTTAGGTATGATAATTATAGCTTACTTTGCATTAAACAAAACCATAGAAATTCACTGAAAAAAACAAAGTTTAATGGGAAGACATAGTTAGATGAAAATGTTAGTTAAAACATGCCATTTTAAATGTACAAACCATTGAAATTCACTAGTTATAGTTATCTCAAGTAACTATAACTCATGCCCTAAGGTAACTGTAACTCACACCCACACCATGCACTGCTAATTACCAAACATGTTACATCACTCATTACATGCTCTATGACATCATTGATAATATTTCTGTAACATTTGCAATTGAATCATTGATAAAAACACTGTGCATGGTAGGAGTGCAAGTTATAGTTACCTTAGGGCAGGAGTTATGGTTACTTGAGATAGCTATATTCTGGTTCATTTGTGTAATGTAAGTGAACTATGGGAGACTAGAGTAGGAGAGTCAGACCATTCACCTTATTTCATAATATTCCTGCTGAGGGTAATCAGGTGGGAGCAGTGGCATTAGCCAAAGTGTTCCACAAACCAACAGAGTATTTTTTGCCACACCACTGAAAATTAGAGTGTCTACTTGTACTGAACCGGATGCAATAATTCTCTATGGTCGAATCTATTCTTTGTCAGAGAGAAAAGGAAATTTGAAGCAATATCTACCAGAACATTTACAAAATTATCTCATTACTGACTCTACATTCCCAGCTGGAGCCTCTCTATTCTTCGTTGCCAAAAAACAACAAGAGCCAAGACCCTTCATCGACTACTGTAGGTTAAATAAATTCACCATCAAAGACCAATATCCATTGCCATTAATTTGAGAAGCTATGCTGGACACTTCAGTCTTCACTAAATTAGAACTGTATGGAGCCAATCATCTTTTCTGAATAAAGGGCAAGGACAAAGGCTGCCTTTCAGACACTATTTGGCCACTTCGAATATAGAGTCACGCCATTAGGTCTCTGTAATGCACTTGCAGTGTTTCAATGTTTCATGAATTATGTCTTTTTTATATCTTGAATATCTATGTAGTCATCTATCTGGATGAAATCCTAATATCCTCTAAGACTTTGGAAGAGCATGGAAGACATGTCACATTGGTTTTACAGAAACTTAAGGCAGCATCATCTTTACTGTAAACTATAGAAATGTGAATTTGAAAGACCAAATATTGAATAGCTGGGATATTGTTTGAGCTCTACTGGGTTAGCTATGGATCCTAAGAAGATTGCAGCAGTTCTAGAAAGAAACTAAATGTTTCAGGGGTTGGAAAATGTCTATCACCAATTCATCACTGGATTTACTCAAAAGACTGCTCAAATCTCATGAACCTTAAAGAAAAACAATTTGCCTCAACGTTCCTGTTGGGACGAGAAAGCTGAAATTGCATTTCTAGAGTTAAAAATACTATTCATGGAAACGTCTGTGGTAAGCCATCTCGATCCTAGTCGACAATTCATTGTTGAAACCAATTCTTTAGAGATTGCAGAAGGAGCATTCTTGCTACAATACCAGCAAGATGATGGATTCGAGTACCCTGTAATAGATATTTCTCATGCTTTAGCACCATGTGAACAGAGATATTCAGTTACGGGAAAAAAAATGTTAGCTACAAAACATGCTTGTAAAGAATGGAGACATCATTTGATTTGATTTCATATAATCAGGACCAGCCATAGAAACCTATAGACTCTTCAAAGCATGCTTTGTTGAAACAGTCAGCAGGCCTGTTTTCTAATTTTTAACTTCAGTACGAATTTTACATCACTTATACCCTAGGAACTCAGAACATATTCTCTGATGTCTTGTCATGGCAGCATTCAGTAGACAATAAACCCTTTTCTTTCCTTCCTCATAATAGAGTAGTTGGTCTTGTACCTACAAAGAGTTAAAGAAGCCCAAGCATAATTCGAACCAGAAAAGCTTAAAAAGCTCAAAAGAATATCTCTATGTCGCCATCACAACTTTATTTCCACCACCAAAAATGTTATACTTGGCCCTCTCTGCAGGGTCATCCCCAAGTGTTTTGCCTTCACCCTTCTGTTTTCTGAACCTGTTTTTGTTGGCCTTTAAGACACTCTGCACTTTACCTCTGCTAACCAGTGCTAATGTTGTTGTGCTCTCTACTCTAAACATGGTAGAAATGGCTTACGCCCAACTGGCATATTTATTTACTTGTAAGCTCCTAGTAAAGAAGTACTACATGTGCCCAGGGCCTGTAAATTAAATGCTACTAGTGGACCTGCAGCACTGATAATGTCTCAGACTTGTCATTGCAGCCTGTGTGTAGTTTTTAAACTGTCTTGTCGACCTGGCTAAATAAACCTTTTGCCAGGCCAAAACCTTCCTTTTAAATACATTTAAGTCACCCCTAGGGAATGCTCTGAGACCAGAGGGCAAGGTGCAGTGCATTTAAAAAGTAGGACATGTCCTTTAAGTTTTGCATGTCCTGATAGTGTAAAACTGAAATTAGTTTTGCACTTTGCAAGGCCTCCCTCTCCCATAGGATAACATTGAAATTACCTTATTAGATTTAATAAGCTGTAACTTCCAATTGGAAGCAGGTAAACAGTTCATGTTTGGTGTCTTTGCAATTGCAGTGAAAAATTGTCTTTTATAGTAAAGTTGGATTTTAAATTACAATTTTGAAAATGCCACTTTTAGAATGTTGGCATTTTCCTGCCCAAGCCATTTAGTGCTTCCAGCCTGTCTCTGGGTCGCATGCCTGGGTGTAGTTGGTCTTTGTATATTGCTCCTAGACAGTCACACACAATGAAGAGCTTAGGTGTGCCTGGATGGGCCATCCCTGGCAGGATGGGAGTGTGGAGTTAGGTATAGCCCCACTTACACCTGAATAGGCTGTGTCCTGCCTTCACACAAAGGATTGAATACCCCCTGTAGTTAGTCTGGAGCCAGGGCAGGGGAGTCAGGAAACTTGAACACTTCAAATAGAACCCTCTAAAAGTGTATTCCACTTCAAAAACGGCATCAGGTATAAATATTGGACCTCAGTTACCAACTCTTCAGCACACTTCTGGACCTGTAGATGACTCTGCTAGGAAGGACTGCTGTGCTGCTGAAAGTACTGCTGCCTGCTGTGCAGACCTGCTGCCTCTTGCCTAGGTGAGAAGGAGTGGACCTGTAACTTGTACCCAGGACCACCAGAGTGATTCCAAGGGCCAAGTCATTTGTAACTAGCACCTGGACTCTTCCACTGTCAGTCCTACCCTGCAAAGTGGTGCCACCCCTGTCCTGGGCCCGGAAGTTGCTCTGCCAGCACATCTGTGGATCCAGCAGAATGAACTAATCTCTTCTGCTATGCAGCACAACCTCGAGCAGACCCGACGCATCGCCTCTGCTGCATGATCTTTCCCTGCACCAGGACTTCACATCTCAGAATCGCAGCTCCTCGGAACCTGCACATTACTTCAGCTGCGCAACGCATGCTTGATGCCGAACTTTGCATCGCAAGCCTTCATCGACGGGATCCTCTACGATGACGCAGCACCCTGCAGCGCAGACTCACAGCTCCTCTGAACCGATGCATTCTTTCAGCTGCGCAACACATCCTAGATGCGGGACATCGCATCACAAACTCCCATCAACGGGATTCTCTATGATGATGCAGGACCTCACATCGCAGCCTCGCAGCTCCTCCAAACTGATGCATCACTTCTGCCGCGAGACGCATCCTTGACATGGGACATTGCAAAGCTCCGCAAACAGGATTTAAGGTACCCTTATTCAGCGGGCCTAACTGAGTCCCTACAGCCGGCCCACACTCCATCACGGTCGGCTGGAACTTATGACTTTGTCCTGGTCCGGTGCGCGCAGATATCCACAATTGGCCCTTTGTGCTTTTGACGCTATTTTCACTTCAATCTTCAAAACTGCTTATCTCCGGCTCGACTCATATTATATTGTTTTATTTATTTAAATTTTTCGAACTTGATGCAGGATCCTTTTTGTGTAGTGTTTACATCTTTATTACTGTTTGAAGTGTTGCACAAATACTTTACTCATTGTCTCTGAGTTAAGCCTGACTGCTCTGTGCTAAGCTACCCGAGGGTTGAGCACAGGTTAATTTAGGGCTTGCTTGTGACTTCACCGTGACAAGGATTGTGGTTCCTGCTTGAGTGGGTTTTACCCCCCCAAACCAGTGACCCGATTTCTTACAAAAATACATATTTCAAATAAGGAACTGCAAGGGGAACCACTTAAAATATGGATGGATCTGCTATCTCTGGTCAACATGCTGATTATTCAACTTTGGACTTAGTTCTTCGATCATTTTGGTGGCCAACAATTAATCGAGATGTCTCAAAAAATGGTCAAACCTGTGCTCATAGGAAGGTAAGCCATGAAAACCTTTTGGGTATCTTCCTTCATGGCCAGTTCCACCTTATCCATGGCATGCCATCTCAACAGACTATTGTAGTTTTGCCTCCTTATAAGAATCACCAAGTAATAATGGTACCAGCAGATCCCTTCTCTAAAATGTCTCAGTTTTCGCTATTCAAAAATATTTTTTCAGCTACTGAAATGGCGAGAGTAGTCATCGCAGATATTTTTCGTCTTCACAGATTACCAAACTCTATTACTTCTGACAGAGACTCTCAGTATATTTCCAAGTTCTGGAAAGCATTATGCACAATTTTTTTAATCCACCTATCGTATTCTTCTGGTTGTCAATCACAATCAAATGGACCAACTGAAAGAATATATCAAACCTTACAATAGTACTTGGATTGCTACAGAAGTACAAAACAAAATAACTGGAGTGATAATCTATCCTTGGCAGAGTTTACAAATAATAATGCAATTTATTCAGGCACCAAAGTTTCTTCTACTTTTTGCCTTCTATGGTTCTGCCCATGCAGTCTTATTCGCTTCGCAAATAAATCCACGAGTACCTCTAGCCACAGATTTTATCAATCATCTTGAGCAGCAAAGATAACTAAATGCCAAGAATCTACAACAATTCAAGACATTCAATGAACATAAAGATTAGATGTTACCTTAAACCAACTCCATAGTTCAGTATCAGAGGCAGCTTCTGGCTTTCTTCTTAATTTCTTCTCATACGTCATTCATCTGCCAAGTTCAGACCAAGATTCCTCAGAACTTTTATTATTTTCAAACAAATAAATCAAATAGCATTTTGTTTTAAGATATCTTCATGGAAGATATGCCCAACTTTTCATGCATCACAGTTAAAACCCAATCTTCCAGATTCTCTTCACTGTATGTCTCCTCTGCAACCGCCCATCATGATGACTAGAACCTATGAATTTGAAGTCAGTAAAATATGTGATTCTTTCTTTTGAACAGGTAAGCTTCAGCACTTGTAGCGTAGCACTGGAAGGATTATCCTATCAGTAAAAGGTTATGGGTCCAGGAGTAATCTGCAGTTTTGACTTGGGTTTCTATCTTGCCTATCAAGACAAACCTGGTTCCTTGTGAGGGGTTATACTGTTACACCTTCACAGATATATCGCAGATCTCAGCAGATCCAAAGTTTCACGGCATCCGGAGTCAGCATTGCCTCCAAGCCTGCACCACCCTCGCCCTGCGGTATCTTTTTCCTGCACACCAAAATGTAGGAACTGGCCAGGCATTGTGAGGCTGAGGCTGCTCGGCCCTGTCTCAGCTGGACAATTTTGTGAAATTCCAGCAATTAAATTGGAAAATGCGACTATAGCGCATTTCAATGCAAAATCCAGGAAGATTCTAGCAACTTGTAACAAACTTCTTCTTTAGGCCACTTCCTGTGATTGAGCCCAATCCAAGATGTCTGTCTATTCTTATCTGTCAGTAGCCCTGTCCCAATTAATCATGATAGAGACAGTTTCCTGTAGGTCATATCCTGTCAATAGGTATTTAAGGAGCCAAACAGTGCTCATCCTTGCGTTGTAATGCAGTCAGAATTTCTTCGTTTTTTCTTTGCCGCTTTTCTACCAGATTTTCACTTGTGCTTTAGTCCAGCCTTTGATCCACAGTCCTTGCCGTTGGATTTCAAGCCCTTCAGCAAACCCGAGACCTGCATGGAGTTTTTCTGCCTTTTGCTTTTCCTCCAGAAGACAGCATACCTGGGGGAATCTGATCCTTTCACTTGTTGCTGTGTGGAATTAAGGTGGCTTCAAAGAGTTATCATTTCATCGGAGATGCAAGGTCCAAGTTTTGAGGAATATCTTCACTCCCAGCCCTTGACATTTAATCTAATTCCAGCTCCTAAATCTCTATATTGATAGTAGGTGTTTTATTACTGCCTTGTTGTGCATGACTTCCTTAGGATGGCAATCAGTGTTATTAACAGTAACATTACAACAGCGAAATATAAACGTCTTTTCTCACTGTTCTAACGTCATTAATGGAAAGAGAAGAAGCTGCCCCCATGTCTACCAGAGCTTCCCTGCCAGTTTTCAAGCTTTCACAGAGAAACAGTGGAACGCCAGTTGACCCTTTGGTATCACTATTTCCGTTGGCATCACTGTTCTGCAGCAGTGGCAGCCGACACAAACAAACAGTGGTGAGGCGGGGGGAACGCAGGACGGGGAGTGGGGGAGAGAAAGATAAAAAAATAAGATTACCTGAACCTGAGAGCCTGCTTCTTCCTGGTCCCAGCAGACACTGGGACAGCATCAGAGACTCCCTGTGCAATTTCCACGCTCTCATGCTATTACCAATGGCATGAAAGCAGCGCGGGGATTGGCCTGAGCGGGCTGGTTTAACGCTCGCTCAGGCACAGGGAGTCTGTGCTGTTTCTCCAACCTGACTGTGCAATACAGCTGGGTTGGAGAAACCTAACTGTGCATGTCTGTTTGGCTGGCCTAAGATGGCCGGCCAAACAGACATGCACACTTACAAGTGCACATGCCACTTCATTCGTCATACCTCCCAGGGCAAGGCCCCGCCCCTCCCTACACATGCTGGCTCAACTAGCAGGTGAAAAATAAAACAATGATAAAATACTGTTTTATTTTTCAGCTTCTGGCTTTGTGCCAGTGAAGATACGCTCCTCCGCCATTGCGGAGGAGCCACCGCTGTTATGCAGGCTACAGCAGATGCAGCGTGACAAATATGGATACCTGCCACTCGAGAGGAAGCAGGAGGTACTGGAAGAATGCAGAGAAGCAGTATGGTAATAGTGCACAGTTATTATTTTAAAATACATAGCCATGGTTATAGAGAGGGAAGAAGAGAGAGAGGTGAGCAAAGATGTCAGATATGATATTTATGTGTTCAATGGGGTGCGAAGAGACAGGAGAAAGAGAAGGGGTAGGATTGTAAGAGTCTCAAAAAGCAACATTTGTGAGAGAGGCAATATGTAACATAGGTTCCCGAGGATGATACTTATTTCACTCTACATATCGCCCATGGAACCAGCTTGGTGGGCAGCAATTTCAGTGCGGCACACCCAACAAGAAATTGTACACAGACAAGAACCAACAAAGAGGCTTTTTCTGCATGAGGGTTTTAATGACATCACAAACCACTCAGGATTTGGTTTAGTTTAATATGTCACTTAGAACACCTCTGTGCAATAAAACCCTGTCGTTATTACCTATTCATGTGCAATAATATATTTTAATCACCAGGCCCGATTTTACATGTCAGAAATTCCACTCAGGGAAATAATGTGAAAATCGTGATTACTCTCGACCAATGCCATCATACAACATTGGGTTGCAGGCAATGCTCCCCCCTGCCAGCCAAAATCCTGCTCTGCCTCTCGACAACCTTCCCAACCTCTGACCAACACCACGACCATCGTGCCCCCCTGCTCCCATTTACCACCTGCTTCAAAGCTTAAAGCAGGTGGTAAATTGAGTAAGTGTTAATCCACACAGAATCGGGGATTTAGTGTGTAATGTAACCCAGAAAAACTGGGTCCACATGATTATTCGCTGTTCATTGGGATTAACTCATAATTGCAGATACTGGCATGGTTTGTCCTCATGGTATCAGTGTTTATGAGTGCAGAGAACAGTATTGTGCAACTCTGAATCTGTCCCATAGATTTATCTTAGTTCTCTGCATCCCCCTGAAGAGGTTGCATCTCAAAGCTATTCGTGATCCAGGTGGGGATTACCATTTAAAGTCTACTTTATGGGTAAGATCTGCTGGGCATTTTGTTTAGTTACTTTGGTAGGCTATATTGCGTTCAGGAACCTCTCACAGCACAAACAAATCTTTAGAGAAAGAGACAGGAAGGAAAGAGAGAGCGATAGAGCCTTCTCTGGCAATTCGACAAATGTATGTCTTAGATCAGTGTTGTAGTCACTGATTTCTGTCTCCAGTTTCTGTAGTTTTTCATTCAGCCAATGGGTCTTCTGTCTATGAATATGATTTGTGGATTTCTTTAAAGATAGCAGTGTGTTAAAATCTTCAAATATTCACGCAATGCAACGCAGCAAGTCACCTTTCTGTGATGCGTGAAAGGGAGAGGGCAGGAATGCGCTGTATTTAACAATATACATTGCATTCCTGCTCTCTGCCTGCACTGCCGCACAAACTGCTGCCTAGCGCCAACACAGACACCCGCGCACCATGGTGCAAGGGTACCTGCGTTGTAAGGTGGATTGTTTTGTGGAGGGAGGGGCACTTTCCTGCACAAAAATAATCCTCAGAGGCATTTTTCTATTCTACGTGTGCTGCACATGTAGAAAGAGGAAAAAACTAGAAGTAAAGATATTTCTGCTTGTTTTACCTCCCCTGGGAAGGCAAGGCATAGGATTTTGATACATTCGCAGGTTTACCAGTGTTGGTAAATTTGGCAATCCACCACAATCCATAGGTGGATGCATGGGAAGACCCACACTCCACCCATGGAATGCCTTCCCTAACGCAAGGCAGCGACTTGTACTGCCTTGCACTACTCCAGATTTACGAAGCCAAGCAGGGCCATGAAAGTTGGCCTTGCGTGGCTTGGTAAAGTTCATCTAAGTTTTTGGGTCACCCTTGCGTGGCGCAAAGGCGAATCAGAAGCTAGATAAATATGCTAAGTTTGCCACCTGTGATATTTGTCATCAGCGCTATTTAACACCAAAACCCATGCCACGCCACCGGCATTAATACAAAATATGAATACAGCTGACATTACCACTCAATGTAGAGATAATTTCAGCAGAACGGTAATTTGCCACTGGCGATATTTCCTCTGGAAAAAGGCATACAAGTCTACACAATTAGCAAGAGATCAGTGGCTCTAAGATTTGTCAAAGCATACTTTGAGGAAGCCGAACTTTTACTCGTACTCCTGATGTGGGACATTTGAAGGATATTTTTGCTGCTCATGTTTTGCGCCAGATGCAAAGGTTTTTCTGGATTATCAACAGCATAAATGAAAAAAGACTACAGAGATAGGTTTCGACATCTGGTCACAGAGACTTAACATGGTTAAAACGACACCCTAATATGGTTTGTTAGACAACGATATTGCGCATTGAAAGAAACATAAGAAAAGTACATTTTTCTTGACAACTGTGTCATCTACGTGCTAATCGTTTGATACATAGCATACTAGGCTTATTGATGAACAAGAATTAGCAAAGCCAATAAGTCTGTGGTTGAAAAGCTTGTTTTAAATTTTTTATTTTTTGTAAAACAGTATTGCTGGAGGAGCTGGCGGGCCCTCACAAATAAGAAGGAAAAAGACGCTAAGCAAAAATATGGTTTGATCTCAAAATACACACATTGCCATAGCAGTTTCCTGGCACTGAGGGGAACTACTTAGAGCAAGGATATGCACCTTGTGAAAGAGCAGAATGCTGTTACTGAAAGTGAAGTGAGCCAATGGCTGAAGTGTGCTGGCCCATTGCTGGGTTAATGAATGGAATTAAAATGTGAGTTACACAACAGACCAATGGATGAAAAGGGCTGGTAGAAAGCCACTTTAAATATACTGTATGTGCAATTTTACTAAAATCAAAAGGTTTGGGTAAATACCATATCTTAAAAGAGAAACAGTATTATGTATTATGTACCACCACCTTTGAATATGTGACAATGATGAATAGTTTAATGAGACTAAAATGCGTCCTATATGTTAAATGATTAAGCACTTTGTAAAGCTCATCTAATACCCAAGGGTGTCTTGGCTTTGGCTTACAGTGGAGGCCACTGTGGGTGAGAAGACAGAGTTAATGGTTAAAAAAACAGGTTTTGAGTGCTTTCCTGAAAGCTAACAGCTGAGTTTCCCTTTTCAGTTCCAGAGGAAGAGAATTCCAAAGTCTGGTAGTGCCCACCAGAAAACTTCTAACGCCTCAGCCAGCCTTCTTGAATTTGGGCACTACAAGATTGTGTGTTGAATCAGAACGCAGCGGTCTAGGTGGAATATACCACTGATAACTGTGCCTAAGGTACTTCGGGCCTAAGCCATGGAGTGCTTTAAAAGCGATGCACAGAGCCTAAAATCAATACTCTTCCTAATAGGGAGCCAATGCAGGCAAATAAGCTCAGGAGAAGCAGATTCGTGCTAAGGAATGCCCAGAAGCAAACAGGAAGCTGCATCTTGTACAATCTGGATTTTTGACAGACACTTTTTCCTAATATTGATGTATAAGGCATTGCTGTAGTCAACCTTCGAGAGTGCAAGGGCTGAGATCACAGTTTTATGTAGATACTGAGGAATGAAGGGGAAAATCTTTCTAAGAATTTTTAGCGTGAAGAAAGAGGTGGAAGTGATAGTATTGACGTGGCCCTCAAGGGAGAGTTTACTATCAAAGGTTACACCCAAGTTCCTCACCTTGCTTACTAGTGTTGGGAGAAAGCCAAGTTCCTGCGGCCACCATGTTGTCAACCAAAAGGACACATTATAGAGTAGGACCACTGTTTTATTGGAGTTAAGCTTTAGACAATTTAAATCCATCCAATTCCTGACTGAAAGCAAGCAGTTGTGGAAACGCGTGGCAGTGTTAGTAGGGTTACTGGCCACAGATGATACAGTTTGGGTGTCATCAGCATAGGACACTACTGACAACCCCAAAGACTCATTCAGTTTTGCCAGTGGAGCAACATAAATAAGAAAAGGGTACAGCTAAACTAAGAGCTCTGGGGGACACCGCAGGGGAGTGTAAAAGTTGGTGAGATAAAATCCACCAAAGCAACAAATTGTTCTCCATCAGTAAGAAAAGATTTGAGCAGTGAGCGTGCTCAGCCCTTAAAACCAATTGAGGCTATACGATCGAGTAGCGTGTTATGGTTGACAGTATCGAACGCTGCAGAGAGGTCTAAAAGCACCAGTGCTGCATTGCCTTAGGTGTCTTCTGCCTGTCTGACCTGCTCTGATGCTGTGATCAAAGCACGTTCGGTGCAGTGGTGGCTTCTGAACTCGTACTGGGTGGGCTCAAGCTGTCCATGAGTCTCAATGAAGACTGTAATTTTTGTATTAAAAGCCTTCTCCACCATTTTGGCAGGGAAGGGAAGTCTAGAAATGGGGCAATAGTTATTTCGGTCGTGTTGTCCAGATTTGGCTTTTGCGGAAGTGGAAGGACTGATGCTAACTTCCATTTAGTAGGGAAACTTCCCGAAGTGAACATTTGGTGGAAAATGACCAAGAGATGCTCTGCGATGGTATGTGGCACTAGATGAAATAACTTGGGAGGACACAGATGAAGCGGGAAGCCTGACTTTGTTTGGCGAAGAAGGTTCATGACTTGAGCGGTGGTAAGAGGCGAAAAGTATGATAGAGTAGGAGTGTCAGCTGAGACCCCCTACAAGATCTGAAGTACACTCTAGAAAGTGGTCTATGGCATTCAAGCTGAAAGACGAAGATTAACTGGGGAGGTGGTTGCTTGAGAAATTGCTATAAACTACCTTGATCTAATCCTGAAAGAAAGTTGCAGGGGAGTCACAGAACCCTTGGCTAACATGATATTTGTATTTTCGAGAAGCTTGGTGAGTTTTTTCAATGTGGCAAACAGTTCCTTAGAATAATTTTTTGAGGCTTCACTAGCAATAGTTTAGAAGCTCGTTTTTCCTGTGAAGATAAATGCTTTGTGAGTTGCTAAGGGCTGTTTGTAGGATTCCCTTTCATTGGAGCCATAGTGGAGTTTCCATTTTCTTTCCAGCCGGCGGCAAGTTTTGGAGCCTAGGACTCTCTGAAAACCATGGTTCTGAGGGCTTGATTCTCTGGTTTTTGTATTTTTTTTGACTGGTGCTATAATATTCAGGGATGCATTCATTCACTGGTTAAAAGAGATTTAAATAATCCTCCATGTGAGGGGCGTGTCTGCTACACGAATGCTAACAGTGCAAAACCAACCTTAAAAACAAGTGGCAAAATGAATTGTGGGCAAATCCTGGGTCCAGCCACCACACAAACCCCCACAGGCTCCCCTGTGGAGAAATGTTAATGTAAACTAAAAGTATAACAAAACAGTGTGAAATTTAAAAGAAGAAAATGAATAAAAACTGGGAAACGAGCCATTCCAAGATGGCGCCTGTTTTCAATCAGGGAGCCAGGCAACTCCAAACTGGAGCCGAGTGCTTAATGCACCCAGTTCCACCAAGAAAAACAACGAGAATCCTAGAGGTAGCAGTCTCAATAACGCTCGTATGAGAAAAATGGCAGCATGTATCAATGCAACTTGATTCCAGATGTGGAAGCATTGACTGGTTCAATGCAGACATTTCATGTTGTAATTGTATATTGTATTTATAAAATGGAAATCTTTAAACCTTAGATTAAAAATTGTATTGTCAATTCGCCAAAGGGTGCTTGCAAGCTGGAAAGAAGTTAACATGGTCTTGAAATGTACAGAATGCATGAGGGTTATCTCTCAAAGGCAGAAGAACATCCAACAATGCAGCAGGATTATGTTACGAATGAATGGAGCAGAAAGTGACTCAGTCAGTACTTAACATCATCCAGGAATGTGTTTTATAAATGATACCAGTATCACTTGTGCAATTGTTGATTTTCCACCGCTGGTACCAGCAGCTCTAGATGCACACGACAAGAGTCTATAGAGCTCCAAAGAACATGTTGAACTTCAGTTAGCACTTTCGGCAGGAAGATAATGTGAAACTGGTGATGAATGTGTGTATAAAATATTAAGAAACTTTAGTTCTGCTAAAATGATGCATTTTGACTACCCAAGATTTATTTCGAGTAGGTACCAGAAAATACTGTAATTTGTGGTTCTTCATTTAGGAAGGCTAAACATAGTAAAGGCTGTCTTGGCTCATATTAGAAAATATATGCAAGGCAGCCACGTGCAACACAATCTCCTTGAGTCCTACACTAATAGTCAAAACACAGTTAATCCAACAAAGACTCATCACACAGAAGCAGTTAGCTGAAGCAATGAGAAGTCTAAAAGGGAATTGTTCTTCTGAGCTACACAAGACACAAGTATACATGATGCTATAGGATGATATGGTTGATCCCCAAATTTAATTTCAAAAGGTCTGTCAGCATGGGCACCAAAGAATTGTGCAAAGAGGAAATATCTGTGCTGAAAAAAGCAGAGCCAATATTGAAATGAGTTTCCTGAGCATGTCCTTTAGAAATAATGGCTTTACTCTATCAGAACACATATCCTAAAGTAGTTGTGATACTGCTGCTGATTAACAAACCAGAAGACACAGTGTGATGAAGGCCTGTTAGCCCTACGATAGATGGTTTTATATTCCCTTGCAAGAGACTACCACATACTTGATGGGCAATGATTTCCCCAGTACATAAACCCAATGTTCCCAGGAACTGCCCCATCTGAAAAAGGAGAATGCCAGGTTGGCATCTTTTTGTGTGAAGTAATCATCAAACATTGGAGGAGTTGTTAAGGCTGGGACTGTTCTCCACTAACGACTCACGTATCATATGAATTATAAATGTGTCCACTATATTGTATGAGACATTCAATGCAAAAGCAGAATAGATATTTCAAAAGAAGGATTGTTCAATAGATAAAAAATCTTTAAAGAATAATGCAAAAGTGAAGAGATAATGGCATTTGCCAATTACTGTGGCAATCTATTTGATAACCAAAAAGTTGGAGGCAGTGCTAAATTTGAGCCAGTTGGGCACCCTGGCAGCTCATTTTTCAGGACCAGCACTTATATTTCCTCAAAGTATATTGATCGAGAATAAGAGAGGGAAAACAAATACACAGGAAAATGGAGGAAAACAAAGACAGAAAAAACATCACAAAGGGAGACATCAGGAACCTGCAAGAGAGAGATAAAGGAGAAGGTATTTACTGGTAGTGAATTAAAGAGGCCTAAGGTGGATTCACCAGATTCAATTTCTTGTCTGAATCAGCTTGATTCACTGCAAAATGATTTTCTTCAGGGGTTCTCGAAATTGAATTTTCAGCTTCATTCCTTGATCTTGTTATTGTTCTTGCTAAACACCACCTCCCTCTGGATCCACGGAGCGAACTCAAGCTTGACACTGTGAGTCAGTGGTTGTTGCCACCACTTCTTCTTCTGTAGTCATCACTGTCTTGGATACACTGTGGCAAGCCTGTCTATTTCACAGCAGTGTTAGTCACAAGGATCACTTGATAGGACCCTTTCACCTTGGCTCCAGACACGACTTTCAAATGTGCTTCTTTACCACAATCCAATTCCCAGGGTAGAGGCTGTGGCACAATTCTATTTTTGCTGGTGGTGTTGTGTCGTTCACCTGATGAGAGGTAGAGCGAACAACATCAGCCAGACCATTGCAGTAATCCAATACCATATCATCACTTATAGACACAAGTGCAGCTGAAGGAATGCAAGGAATTCTCATGGCTCTCCCCATCAACATTTTGTGTGGGGAAAGTCCTTTCGTTCTATTTGGAGTATTTCTGAAAATCAAGAGCATGATTGGAAGTTCATCTGGCCATTTCAGTGATGTTAATGCACACATTTTTGCTAACTTTGATTTCAGTGTGCCATTATTATATTTTTTTTTTGTTGTAGATTTATATAGCGCGAACTCGACCCAAAGGTATTAGAGCGCTTTACATGAGCACCGGTTACGTTACACAAGGACACATTCATTTTTTTGGGTAGGCACGGGGAGACTAAGTGATTTGCCCAGAATCACAGGATGTGGACGCGACCCCGAGGCTCGAAACTTGGTTTCCCAGCTCCAAAGTCGGCAATCTAGCCGTCAGACCACATCCTCACCACTCCTGATGCTTGTGCTCTCTAACTGCAATCGAATTTCTGCTCAATATGTAAGGCCGTGCACAGTAACCTCATTATTGCAAGTGAGTTCCTTTGTCGGTTTCCATAAAAGTTGGCATACCCAATCTAGGGATCAACTCCCTCAATAATAGTTTGGCTACTGTCATGCTGTTGTATCGCCTTGTTGGGTAGGACTCAACCCACTTCATGAATAAGCACACAACCGCTAAAATGTATCTGAGGCTATTGTGAACAGGTATCTCTATGAAAACTATTTGAATTCTAGTGAATGGACTCTCAGACTTTATGAGACTCATTTTCACTAATGTTCTCTTCCCAGCGTTAATTTGCTGACAAGAATCACAAAGCTTGCACAGACTTTCAGCTACATATCTAAAGTGTGGATTGAGCCAGTATTTTTTTTAAAAGCCTGACCACAGCATCACGACCCACATGTGTAGGACCATGTATCAATCTAGACATAGGTGACAACAGTGACATAGGTCAACCATATTGGTTTTCAGCTGTCATCCAAACCTCATTGTGATCTCTTGAAAAATCTGCTGTTTCCCACCTCCTCTTTTCATCTTCTAGAACCTAGTCCTGCCTCATCTGCATACATATGGCCCAAAGTGATCACATCATTTCCATTTTTGTGGGCAGCACACTTTACCACTGAAATCTCTTTGGAATGCTTCAAACAGACTCAAAATGTAGGTCCCATTGAGTATCGGGATACCAGAAGATGCCATAAAACCCGTTTGTAACCACTATTGCTCGAAATCATAGACCACTCATCCTCTCCCTCATGAAGGACCCCCAAACCACCAGACTCAGCTTCCAGGAAGGAATGAAAGACGTCGCAGCTTGGATGAGCAGCAGCTGTCTGAAGCTCAACTCGGAGAAGAGAGAAGTCCTCGTTCTTGGACCCACACCCTCTGCTTGGGACAACACCTGGAGGCCCACTGCCCCCGGGAACCCCCCCCCACCCCCACGGAACATGCCCGGAACCTCGGCATCATGCTCGACTCCTCCCTCAACATGACCCGCCAGATCAACGCTGTCGCCTCCACCTGCTTCAACACCTTCCGCAAGACCTTCAAGTGTACCCCCCCCGAAGCCAGAAAGACCATCACCCATGCACTCATAACATGCAGACTGGACTACGGAAACACCCTCTACGTTGGAATCAACAAATCCCTGCTACGCTAACTCCAGACCATCCAGAACACCGCGGCCAGACTCATCCTCGGCATCCCACGACATGAGCACATCATCCTACACCTGAGAGACCTCCACTGGCTCCCCGTCAAGAAGAGAGTAACCTTCAAGCTACTCACCCATGCCTACAAATCCCTCCACAACACCGGACCCAAATACCTCAATGAAAGAGTCTCCTTTCACGTACCCAAAAGAAACCTCCGCTCCACCGACCTCGCCCTAGCAGATACCCCGCGCATCCGCAGAACCAAAGCGGGAGGAAGAACCTTCTCCTACATCGCGGCCAAGGCCTGGAATGAGCTCCTGGTCAACATCAGATGCTCCCCTACTCTGCACACCTTCTGGAAGAGCCTCGAGACCCGGCTTTTTGGCTGACTCGGAGCTGCACCCCTCCCCCCCTCCCCCCCCCCAGCACCTTAAGACCCTCACGGGTGAGTAGCGTGATTTAAAATTCCCTGATTGATTCATTGATTGAAAAACCATACCGTCTGTCAGTGTAGATTGTAACACTCATTCCATCAGCTAAGCTGCATGCTCTTGTTAACGTTATTAACTCTACTACTTGTGCTGAAGTTACATCACACAAGTATGATGCTTCCATAATGTTTGATATGGTGCAGACTGCATACGCTGCACTCAATGTTCCATGATGGTCTCTCAGACAAGAACCATCCACAAATAGAATTAAATCAAACAGTTGGAGCAGTGTATTTTGCATGTCTGGTTGTGGTTTGATACACAATTTGGTCACATTAAGGCAATTGTGATCACACTCTTCATCATCACCATCATCATCTTTGTTTGCAATTGGCAAAGCCTTGCAGGATTCAGGGTATTGCATCCTCTGATTGAAATGTAGTCAGCTGCTTGGACTGTTTGCTCATATTTAGTTAGCTGGCTGTTTGTCATATGCTGAATTTGAGTGCAAGTCAGCAAACTTTCAACTGAATGAGGGACTAACACAATAAGTGTATAACTGTGAGCCAGCACTAGAGGTCCATGTGAGCCTAGCACACAGACATATGTACACATATCTGTGTGTTTTTCTGTGTTTGTGTGAGTGCAATTATGTACACAGGTAAGTATGTACATGTGCAGGCATGGGTGTGTGTATTTATATATGTGTATATGTATGTGTTTATAACTGTTTCTCATCAGCTGTTTATCATGCTGGTTTAACAAGTTGTCTATTGCCTTCTTGTTTGTATCTATTTGATTGTGTAGATGGATTATTAGTAGAATTGAATCATTTTAAGACAAAGGGTATCACTTTGGTGAAACTGTTTTTGGGCAAGGGCAATTTCAAGGCTCAGTCTGTTTGCATGTAACTTAAGCATTGTTCTGTATGGATCACAAGGGAACAGATCAATTACATTGCCTCTAGTGTACATTATAGAGAGGGTGGAACAAACCTGGAGAAACCAGTGTATGAAGAGAGAGTGCATCAGAGCAAGAGATTCCGTCTTGTTACTATGTAGGCAAACTGTTTGAACTGAATATGAATAGTTCAGAAAGTGAGCTTTTTAAATTTACACGAGTAGAAATACTTTAAGGTGTTCCCATTAACCCAAGGCATTGAAAATGACATGGCACCTTGTATTTATATTTTTGCAATTAACTGTATTTTTTTTTTTTTATGTTTTATTTATATTAACTTGCTTTTATGCAGTGTCTCATTCAAAATTTCAACCATTTCCAAGCACTGTACCAGGTACTACTATTACCCAATTTAATGGTACTCAATTTGGAATCCTTTGGGGGGATGGAAGGCTTAGTCGGCCTTACCTGGATTGGCCTTTCGATCACCAGCGAGCATTCCGCTCATTGAAGTATCCCTCCAGCAATGGCAATTCTTTATGTCTAGCCATAAATAATGTTATAAAAAAGGGATACATTTGAAATTTGAAATTGCATTTTTAACATTGATTGTTGAAAGTTTTTTTTAAATTGCATTCCTTTATCCTGAAATGCATGAAAAGATCACTGCAACAGATCATTTTAGAGTTCGAGTGACCTTGTGCAAAGAGAGTCAAAAACAGGAGAGTAGGAGTACTTGCTGGGACGCTAACCTCTGCTGGTGCCAGATGTTCCAGTTGGAAATTATGTAGACTAAGTTATAAATGGTTTCTATTGGATCCATTTGCTGGGATATTATATCCCTGTTATGAGGCTATGTGGCAAGACAAGCTGAGACAGCAGTCGGCACAGTGGACCGAATCAAGAAAGTGCTAAATTCACAGACATGAGCACACCCAGCCTCCTGACTATGAAGAAATGACAAAGAAAACAAGACGAGCTAAGCAGTAACTTTATCTTTAGTGATTGCTCACCTGTGTGACCCCAAAAGTACATTCTCAGCAGACCACCATAACTGAGGTTAGTAGGGAGCACTGTTGCTTTGAACCAAAGTATGCTGGATGTGTGACTCTCTCATGTCCCCTGGCAGTGATGACCCTCTTTTTGACTTTGCCTCCTGGCCCTATGCACCATTTTGTGGCTCTGTAAGAGCACCATATTGCCCCATCTTTTTCTCTAGACTTTTGCTGTGTCCTCCAGTGTATAGCTCTGGTTGAGTTCAACCAACCTGAATAGATTTATGGTTACCAAACTATTTGTGGTTAACACTTTGGTGACTCCACAACAATAAACTAAGGAATCCTGCACTCCTGGTGAAGGCACATTGCATCTGGTGTTGCACTTGGCCATGCCAGTCCCTTTGACACTGGAAAGTCTTGACCATTAGTGAGTAAAATAGAGGTAGTGACCACAGAAGTTCAATGGCACCTTTAGGTACCAAACAAGAGGTGGTAGCTCATCTCCCAGCTGCCTGGCACGCACAACTAGAAGTGTAACTATCACGCCAGTATTCTCGTCCCACTTAAACTATTTAGTGGGGTATCCCAGGCATCTGCTGCTGTGAGTCAGGAGGCTCTAGTACACTGGCCACCAAAATATACATCGCTCCTGCAGCACCTAATTTCCAACTAGCAGCAGCCCATTGCTTTTTGGTGAACTTAACCCATGTGGATGGGTGATTAGGCTGGGCTCCACAGTTTTGGCAGAACCCACAGAACGTCCTTGCTGCTGGGCTGGCGGTACGGCAGGCAAGGATGCATTTTTAGGTCAAAGCCTACCAGACAACACAGCTGTCTGGTTGTAAAGACATATTGGGGACATTCTCAAAGCTTACCTAATAGTGCATTACTCCCATTGTTTACCATTGATTTTGTGTTTTGTAACTCACAGTTGCGTTCTATTTGTTGCTTTATTTGTTTTAGGCAATTCAGCATGTCTTTGTCCCTTCCACGGAGCATAGCCTCTTTACCACTTCTCATACTGACTACTTGTATTCTTTCACAGGTGCTAGCTTTCCAGTAACTCTTTTTTTCATTGGGTTGCAGTGGCGGCTCCTCCGCTAAGGCGGAGGAGCGTTGCCCCACTGCGTAAAAAGGAAAAATAAAATGACAATAATGTATCATTATTGTCATTTTATTTTTCCTATTGCATGCAGTCAGCGGCCTGTGTGCAGTGTGGGGCAGGCCGGGGTTGGCCAGGGCAGGGGAGGAGTGGTTTGCACACTCCTAAAGTGCACATGAACTGTTTGGCTGGCCCTCTTGGTCCAACCAAACAGTTCATGCGCACTTTGCATGTTCCTACCAGGCTGCATTACACAGCCTGGTGAGGAACATGCACAGGCTCCCTGTCCCAGTCTGAGAGCCGAACCACGGCGCTCAGACCAATCACAACACTGCATTGCAGCATTTTGATTGGCTCAAGGGAGCCTGTGTGCCGGGTGCTTCCTGCTGCCACCGGACTGCAGAAAGTAAGAAGGAAGAGGACGCAGGGGAGGTGGCGGGCAACCGGCCGACCGTTCCAAGGTAAGTGTTTTTTTTTGTTGTTATTTAACCCCGCCCCCGCCCTACCACCGCCATCCGGTAGCAGCTGCTACTGGTGGGTTGTAATAGGCGTACTATATTTCTTTGAAAAGATTTCCTACATCCTATCTGCATTGCTACACTGTTGGTAACCAGAATGATTTAATATCAAACCCACCAGTAATGGCAAGCCACTTCAAGTTTCTGTGTTCAAGTAGTTCTCTTTCCCTCTGAGAATTATCTTTTGTAGTACTTTATGACATAGCTGGAGTCAAAAACTTTGTTGTGTGGCAGTTCCATGCTCCTCAGTTGAGAGTAGAGAGCGTTGACAGTTGCGACAGTTGCTGCCTGGATTTGTCCTCGGTGGTCCACTGTATCCTGTATACATATAAAGGCTGTGGATTATAGTGGTTTAAGTGGTGATGAGATTGGGTGGAGAAGTGGATGGATGGAAGGGTGAAGGGGTTGTGAGACGATGTAGCAGAACAAGGAGAGTTCCCATTCGTTTTAGAGAGTGAGATATGGTGAGTTCACATGTCATTTGTTGTTTCCCCTTTGACATGTCTTTCATCCTGTCTTTTGGGACTTTAATCTGTCATATGGTATTTTTAAATTTTGTATTATCTATGTATAAATTCTATATATTATATTGGTTCTTTGAGGATTTTTGTAAAGTTATTTTGTTTTATTTCATTCTTATGTAGCTGTTACTTTACTTTGTGTTTAATGGGGAAACCCATGTAGTACTTTATGACATAGCTGGAGTCTGGAACTTTGCTGTGTGGCAGTTCCATGCTCCTCAGTTGAGAGTAGAGAGCGTTGACAGTTGCGACAGTTGCTACCTGGCTGTGTCCTCGGTGGCCCGCTGTATCCTGTATACATAATAAAGTAACTCTGGAGTTAACTCACCTTTTGTCTCTGCATGAGTTACAACATCTTTCTGCATGACTGATACTACTTAACTCTGGCACCACGAGTTCATGCATTAGGCATGGCTGTGACTATGCTAGAGTTCAGAAGGTGGATGAGCAAGAAAGAGCCTTTTAAATTTTGTTTTTATCTTGGCACATTTGCTCTGTGTTCAAACTCACAGATCAAATGTCAGGGTATGTCTTCTGCCAAACTGCTGTTTATTCTTTTAAAAGGGATGTTGGTGCTTACTTTTCTTTCTCTGACTGCAAAATGAAAGGTTTTTGGAAACTGAATTATGTAACAATCTTGATGGGTACAGGGAGTGTGAAAGTCACATTTTTCTAGCAAGCATCAAAAATTACCTGTAAATGACTGTACACATTTTCCAGAATATTTACCAGTCAGGTCACGAAAGCACAAATGAAGTGCATTTGTTTTGCAATTTTGAAGTGTGGTGGAAACAAAGAGTTTAATAGGAATAAAACAAATCAATACACTTGGTGATGTCCAAATGAAATATTCACTGACTCCCGTTTCCATACATGATTGCTTCAGTGCTACATAGATTTACCAGTAAAACTGTATGTATGTGCAAATTTAATGGACATTTCAGTGGAAAATGTATGGCCGGTAAACAACATTGTGCTGGCATACAACGCTTTAGTAATATATTTGCAACAGGTTGCTCCAAAATGTACCACCATTAAAACAGATGTTAATAGGACCTGCTAAAAACAGAGCAGGGACACATTCAGAGAACATCTTATAAGAGTCTCAAAACACCTGGTGATATAATCAAAAGCAATAAAGGAAGTGTGTGCACGAACATTGCAAACAACAATTAACAGCCAATGTGCTCCTTCTACCAGTAAAACATATGGTACATGGCTCCACAAAGTTGGGGGTCTCTCTCAAAGAGTTTTATAGCACTTAAGACTTTAACTGAGCCGGTTTCTTAGTATTCCCAATCTTTACAGATAAGAGACTAAAATAATAAGGAGATTGTGAGGCCTAATATTTTATTTTATTCAAATTCAATAATCAAGTTACTTCTTTGACCACTTGACTCGCTAAAGGTAGACATAGCAAGCAAGGGTGCGATATTTGGATAGCAACTACGATACAGCATAACACAGTATTAGCAAATCTGTGACTCTTCTAGAAACTAGGGGCATAATTTAGAGGGCAGTATGGAACGAAACCCTCAAAATAACTCCACGCTTAATAGTCCACATGTACAAGCTTGGCTGCACCTACACCTAACTTACATCCACCTCTCTCCTGACCACCACCCTACTGGCATCAATGCAGCCCTCAGCCACACCACAGACCGTTCTTTTTGGCCATTGGGGTTTGTGAGTGTCAGTGGTATTTAGCGTTACTAAAAACCATTGGTAAATCAAATGGGTCCCAAAGGCAGGACTTATTGGCTTTGCCAGTGCTTGTTTATTTTTGTGAGATTGACACATTTGCTTTTCTTTATTCTCAGTTAGGAAACTGAAACTGATTGTATAATTTACAAGGTCCTCAAGAAAGTCAATAAATCCTAGCAGATGCTTGTGGCGGAGTGGCGGAGCAACCTCTCATTTGAACTCAGTGATTAATTTGTTAAAAAAGCACAAAAAAGTAAGTGCAGGGGCCAAATGTTTTTCTTAGGACCCCCGCCACTGGTGTTTCTCTTTTACCTCCCTACACTTCTTATCTGTGTACCTCACTCATTCAGGTTCTTTTTCATCTCTGCTTCTCCTTTTTCACAGTTTTTCTAGCTATCTTTTCCTCCTTCTTTATGACCTCTCTTCCTTTTTCTCATTTGCTCTGGGTCAAAGTATGATGAGGAAAATATCAGTCTGGGGCATCAAGTACAAAGGCTTTTAGCGTTCGCGAACCCTCTGATTCAGTAAATCAGAGGGTATGCGAATGCTAAAATCCTTTTGCAAAATTACTAAGCCGTATTAGATCAATTCGGAAAAGATTTTCAGAATCGCCAAGTGGGTTTAGGAACCCATACTGAATCCATATGTGGAAGGGGCATTTTTAGTGCGCCCCTTTCCTATACTGATTCCTTATGGTATGTGTGAATGTTTTGTGACCGAAATCCAAAATCCATTAATATTTTACTGACTACACAAAGGTAATAGTAAACTATTCACAAATGGGAACGGGTCCTCAAGGGACCTTTGTGAATGTTGACAAACATTTTTAGAAGTAAGCAGTGGTCCATGGGACTCCTAAAATATGTTTGGTAAACTTTTCATTTTTTTTTTTTTAAATACATACTGTTTTCCTTCAAGGAAAACAAACTGCATTGAGAACAAGCATTGGCAATGTGAAATGAGTATACAGGCGAGGTTGTAGTTGATGTTTATTCAAGTGGATGATATGAACTCCAGCCTCACACGTCCAACCACCTCCAGGATTAACCGTATTCCCCTTAGAACCTTGACCCTTGCCATGGAAACCCCAACATAAGCATTCCATGTTTATTCAATGTAGGCATTCCATCCCAACATTCTGATTCAGCTTTCAGTGGCTTACAACACATGCCACAATGAGCTGTGATGCTAGATACTACACACCTCCCTCCTTTCAATGACTAGAACACCAAAAAACGAACAAATAAAAGTATACACAATTATGGATATTTACATTAACTATGGACAGGTATCCTAGAGTAAAACAAAAACTACTGTGCATCTGAATCCTACAGTGAATATGAATTTAAACAAACTCATTGAGATATTGAGGTTTTCTAGAGACCCTAGAACTTCTTCTCAACTCTTGTTTGTTGGCACTGTCACCACACCTCGCACTCACGATGTCATTATCCATTTTCCTCACATTCACCTTAACCACACGTCCTAAATTCCAAATTCTATGGTCCTCACTGCATTCTTGAAAACCTTAATGACCTTCATGGGAGATGAAAATTCAGAGCCTGTGCTTGAGACATTTCCTCGAGGATTTTTAAGGTCACCAACCTGAACCACAGTTTTCTTTGTCGCTTTGCAAGAATCAAACCACACCTTTCTTTCAGATACTAACTTACGTTCTCTTAGATTCTTCGACTCCTCTTTTTGTCATACACTCAAATCATCACCCACCTTGTAGTTGACACATGATGGACAGAACATGGTATTTTCCTTCCTTCTCTTGAACAATTCAAAGGGGGAGAAGCCTGTGGTGGAATGAGGAGTTACTCTGTAGTTCTTCACCTTGCACAACAATTCACTCTTCCAACACAAATTACATGCAATGGCTCTCTGTATCGTCTCCTTCAGTACCTTGTTCAACCTCTCCACCATGCCACTGGTTTCGGGATGATATAATGCTGACTTCTTGTGTTTAATACACCTTTTCCATAAAAATTCCTCCATCTCATGAGAGACCAATTGCACACTGTTGTCAGTTAGTAATGCCACAGGAAAACCCTCTCTCTCAAAGGCCTGTTCTAAAAACGCAATAACATCGCGTGTTTTAATGGAATTGGTCATTGCAATCTCCGGCCACCTGGAAAACATATCAATAAGTACCAAGACATACTTATAAACACTGGAAGAACGAATGGGACCAAGAATATCAAGAGCAATTTCTTGCCAAGGTTCTCTAGGTATCTCTCTGACTAGCATGGGTTGAACCCTACACTTGAGCATTTTGTCCGCATTACAACACTCACCACACTCCCTCACGACACGCTCAACCTGGATATCCATACCCGGCCACCAATACATCTGTCTCAGTCTTTCTTTGGTTTTTGAGATCCCTGGATGACTGTCATGAGCTAATGAGATTAACCCCTCACTTAATGAGACCGGAGGAATCAATCTGGTCCCTCTGAACACCAGTCCCCTCTGCACAGAGAATTCATCCCTGACTCTCCAAAAGGTTTGCAGATCCACATGATTCTTATCAGCATACGTCCAATTACTCCTAATCTTTTGCACAACATCTTGCAAGATCTCATCTTTGCTTACTTCAACTAACCACTCTTCTTCTCTAATTGCCCCTTCTCTTATCAAACAAACCTCCAATTCATCTTCCTCACCGGGATCATTCTCTTTCTCAATCACATCGCCTGCGCTAACTAAACGAGAGCAACAGTCAGCTACCCAGTTCTTTGCGCCAGGAACATATTCAACATCAAAATGGAACTCCTGCAAACTAATTACCCAGCCCCTTATCCTTGCAGATACAGCATCCAAACCCTTTTTCTCAAAAATCTCTTTAAGCGGTTTGTGGTCCGTTTTTACGACACATTTGCTTACCCACACAAACTTTTTCCATTTCTGCACAGCCCAAGACACCGCCAACGCCTCCTTTTCAATAACTGAGTAATTCAGTTCTGCCCCCTTCAAACTTCTGGAAATAAACAATATGGTTCTTTCTATGCCATTATGTTTTTGTTGAAGAACCGCCCCAGACCTTTAGAAGTGGCGTCAGACATAATTATGGATTCCTGCCCTGGCTCAAAACTCTGCAAACAAGATGCATTTTTAGGGAGCTTCAACCTCACACTCACACGCTTCAGTCCACAGGAAAGAAACTGCATTCTTTAATAGAGATCGCATATTCTTAGTCTTTTCTGCAAAATTCACAATGAATTTATTATAATATTCAGCCATCCCCAAGAATTTAACTACCTCTTCCTTTGAAGTGGGACTAACCAAATTGTTGATAGTTTCAACTAACTCCTGTTTAGGTTCAATGCCCTCTGAAGTTACTTTGTGCCCTAGGCAATCTATCTGGTCCAAATCGAACTTACATTTGCTTGCTTTCAAAGTTACACCACTGTCCTTAAATCTTTGCAACACTTCACGCACCCGTTGATTATGTAGGCCCACATTCTCACCATACACTAGCACATCATCTTGATAAAAGTTAATTCCCGAAATTTCACTCAATATATTCCCCTTAGAACCTCCACCCTTGCCATGGAAACCCCAAAATAAGCATTCCATGTTTATTCAATGTAGGCATTCCATCCCAACATTCTGATTCGGCTGTCAGTGGCTTCCAACACATGCCACAATGAGCTGTGATGCTAGATACTACACAATGCCAATAGGTCTCGCTGTATAGTGGAGTTTAGTGTGTGGATAGTAGTGAAGAGTAGTGTTGGGAATTCGGTTAAAGGGTTGGGAATTGTTGTGGAGGGAGTATAGAGTTATAGAGTGGATTATAGTATTAGAATTTAGTATAGTGTTGTAGAGTGTTTTGTATTATAGTGTTCTGTAGAGTATATTGTATTAGTGTAGTGTGCTGTGTAGAGTATTGAAGAGTATAGTGAAAGTACAGTGGTGTAGAGTATATTGGTATAGAGTGCAGTGGTATAGTGAGCATTTGTTTTGAGTAATTCAGTGTAGAGATGTTTTTATGTAGTGAGGTAGAGTAGAATAGAGTGCTATCGTATAGTGTATAGTGGTGTGGAGTGGAGTACAGATTTTTAATGATAGACAAGAGGTTATTTTGTTGGCCTTTTATTTGTCATGCATACATAATTATTTCAAATATTTCTTTAAATAATTATTTATTACGTAGTTGTTAAAATATTTTTTTGTTTTATACATTTGGTAATTCCTTTAGAATTTTTTGGATGCATCCATTGCTGTATATTATTTCACAGGATACTGGTAAATGGTCCGTTAATTCGTCTGCTAAGTCTTCTACTAATGGACTGAGAATAAACCAGTCCATTATTATTGCATTACTAATGTCCATTGTAACATTTCAGTATCCGACCAGAAAAGCATCTAGCACCAGTGCCTAGAGGACTTAGAATGATGAATTACCGACGGGACCAAAGAAGCAGCTAGCAGCACTGTTTAGAGGAGTAAGAATGAGGAATTACCAGTGGGACCAGAGGCGCAACTAGTAGCACTGAGTAGAGGACTTAGAATGAGGAATTACCACTGGGACCAAAAAAGCAGCTAGCAGCACTGTCTAGAGGAGTAAGAATGAGGAATAACCACTGGTACTAGAGTAGCAGCTAGCAGCAATGAGTAGAGGACTTAGAATGAGGAATTTCCGATAGGACCAGAGAAGCAGCTAGAAACACTTAAGCAGCTGAAGCACTGTCTAAAGGATTGAAAATGGGGAAGTACCACTGGGAACAGAGAAGCAGCTAGCACCAATACCTAGAGGACTTAGAATGAGGAATAATGGGCGGGACCAGAGAAGCAGCTAGCAGCATTATTTAGAGGATTAAGAATGAGGAATTACAATTGGGACCAGAGTAGCAGGTAGTAGCAATGTCTAGAGAACTGAGAAAGAGAAATTACCACTGGGACTAGAGTAGCTGCTAGCAGCAGTGTTTACAGGACTTAGAATGAGGAATTACCGATGGGACCAGAGAAATAGCTAGCATCACTGCCTAGAGGACTGAGAATGAAAAATTACCACTGGGAACAGAGAAGCAGCTGAAGCACTGTCTAAAGGATCGAAAATGGTGAATTACCACTGGGACCAGAGGAGCCGCTAGCACCAGTGCCTGGAGGACTTAGAATGAGGAATTTCCGACAGGACCAGGGAAGCAGCTATCAGCACTATTTAAAGTACTATGAATGAGGAATTACCACTAGGACCAGAGTAGCAGCTGGTAGCACTGTCTAGAGGACTTAGAATGAGGAATTACCACTAGAACGAAAGAAGCAGTTTGCAGCACTGTCTAGAATAGTAAGAATGAGCAATGACCAATGGTACCGGAGTAATAGCTAGCAGTACTGTGTAGAGGCCTTAGAATAAGGAATTACCCACAGGACCAGGGAAGCAGCTAGATGCATTGTTTATAGGACTAAGAATGAGGAATTACCACTCGGGCCACAGTAGCAGCTAGCAGCACTTTGTAGAGAACTTACAATGAGGAATTACTGACGGGACCAGAGAAGCACCTAGCAGCACTGTTTTGAGGAGTAAGAATGAGGAATTACCACCGCGACCAGCGTAGCATCTAGCAGCAGTGTTTAGAGGACTTAGGTTGAGGAATTACCGATGGAACCAGAGAAATAACTAGCAGCACTGTCTAGAGGACTAAGAATAAGGAATTACCACTGGGACCAGAGAAGCAGCTGCAGCACTGCATGGAGGACGAAAAATAAGGAATTACCACTGGGACCAAAGAAGCAGCTAGCACCATTGCCTAAAGGACTTTACATACATAAGTCATCGCTGGCTCACCTTGCTCTAAAAGTGTCCCCTAAACTACAGCCTTTCTGGAAAATTCCAAAGTGTCAGCATGGTCAATCCAGCCCTGCCTGTGAGGAACAACAGCACATTGACACATCACACACAACTCCAACAGATAATACCACATCCTTAACACATCACACCACAACACCACCAGATAATACTCCCAGTCAACAGGTCACAGCAAAACACCAACAGATAATACCCCACCGTCAACACATTCACAGCACAACACCAACACATAATAACCTGAACTTAACACACCACATCACAGTACCAACAGATATTATGCCCCCCACACAACACATCATACCACAACACCAACAGATAATACCCGATCCACCCTCAAAACATCTCACCACAGTACCAACAGATAGTACCACACCCTCAACACATCATACCACATGACCAATAGATAATACCACACTCTCAACACATCAGACCACGACACCAGCACACATATTCGCATCGCCACGCCAGCATCACACATCACAGTGAAGCTCACACTCAGAGGCATTATTACAGCACCAACAACAAACAGACCAACAGTCACCATGACACTAACTATTCATACAAAATAATACATCAAACACACACACACACATCATCACACCAAGATACAATCGCATATCACATACATTACACATCCTACACACAATCACTCACCACACACTATACTGCAGATGTGCCATTACTGGTTTGTGTACACTGAAGAAAAATGCATTTAAATGATGTGCTGGTGTTTGTGTGTGAAGATGCATGCACTGCTGCTGCTTTCACTGCAAATGTTCTTTGTACATGACTAATATCTACACTGATACTGCACGTGCTGTATAAACGGTCTATGAGGAATAGTGTGCAGATGCTGTCTGCACAGCAACTTGTACTGTGGCTGCATGTTCTGTAGCTGTCTGTGTGTCTATTAGGCAGCATGCATTGCTCGCTGTGCCTTCAGTGTTCTGTGCGCTAAGTGCATTTCACACTGCTGCATGCACTGCTGCCTGTGCCTTCACTGTTCTGTGCACTGAGTGCAGCTCACACTGATGCTGCACATGCTGTATGAACGGTGCGTGAGGAAGTATGTACTGCAGCTGCCTGTTCTATAATTTGCACTGTGGTTGCATGTTCTGGATCTGTCTGTGTGTTTATGAGGCAGTATGCACTGTTGACTGCATTTATCTTTCTGTGCAGCGAGTGAAGCTTGCACTACTGCTGCACATGTAATGTCTGTTCTTTTTGTTTATAATACATGCACTGTTCCTAGCTGTAGGGCTACCAGTGTAATACCTGTTCGGTGTATTGGTGGGAGCCTGGCACTCCTGCTTCTGCCTCTTAGTTCTTTCAGGGACACTTGCGCTGCTGAGACCCCTTTGTGGTATTTTAATGAATCTTGGCATATCTTTTCCTACTACAGATATGCCAAAATGATTTCCTTTCTCCACACCTGTTAATCTACAGCAATGAAGTAGGAGTCATTCTTCTACTGCTAAGGACCATACAAAGAGGTCTCCTGAAAACTGCTGGAATGGAAACATTAATGTGATTAACATCAACGAAAGCACAGAAGGAAGACAGCGGGTCAACAGTGAGCCAAAATTATTCAGGCTGGGACAAAAAACGTTAACATTTTTAATCGCATACAGTTCGACAAAAGACTACCACGAGTGCAGAAAAACGACTTCTACATTAGGTGCAAAGCCCGAAATACACATTCTCTTTACTTACTTATTTAGTATTTTTGTCGAGCTCAGCTCATCCGGAAGGGTACCAGCGTGCTTGATATCACAACATGTATTATATGGAAGCACACCAGCCCTGAGAGCAAGAAACCAACGGCCTGATTTAAAAACACGACTTCTAAAGAACTGTTTGTAACATTTCACTGCATATATAAACCAATAGATAAGCTTTAAAAAACCACGCTTTCTTTCAGCTCCCAGCGTAGCTTTCAGCAAAATGCTCACATGCCAAACCAGAGGAGTGAAGCGAGTCCATCACACGCTGTAACAGGAGGAGGCATATAATGAATGATTGCTTTGTTTTCAGCACCAGCTATGGACAACCAAAACAACACTAAGGAAGGCTGCAGTGCCCAGACAGGAGGAGGGAGGAGAGGCCAACACACACTGTAATAGGAGGAAGCATGAAGGCACTTCAACATAATATGATGGCCAACAAAACGTTCTCTTAGTGAAATCGCCAGGGAGGAAACTAAGCACACAAAGGAGGGACATTTAGAAAAATGCACCAATAAAAAGAAAGCATTTAAGACAAGCACAACAAAGTACAAATGGCAATACATAGACATGCTTAAAGACCATAGACTGATTACTACATGTCTTTCAGACAGCGCATGCGCTGCCTAAGCTCGACCTAAAAATGATTTCTTTATTTAAAAGTAATCACAGACATTGTGGTATGCTGACCCCAGCAGGTCACCATGCATCTGATAGCAGGGAATCATAGTGAGTTACAATTTGTGACTTCCCTTATTAATTAATATTCATGAAGTAGGTAAACTTGCAGTCCACTACAGTGTGGTGTTTTGTGAACCGACCAATTAGTACATAGGTCGGTTCACAAAAATACCAATGCATTCGGTAAAAGTAGGTGTGCAAATTGTGACCACTTTTACTGAATCTATTCTTTGTATATAATGCCCCTGATTCCTAAAAATGTGTGCATTGCCCACCACCTGCAATCACCTGCAAAAAATAAGCACTGGGTGCACTGAGGAGAAAAATGTCATGTTTTTTCTTTTATTTACCAGGAAGTCTTGTTAGCTGATCAACATTCACTTGGCAGGCTTTTCCAAAATAAAAAAAATTGTTCTATGCTTCAGGTTTGACCTTTCTTTCATGTAATTTATAGGCTGCCATGAAGCATCATATCATTCACAAAAGGGGCTGTTTGGCAGCGAATCAAAATCCGGCAACATGGTGCTGTGTTTGGTCAGCTACATCTACAGCTTGAATGTGATCTATGGCTTGGATATTTAGCAAATCAGGAAGACAGCAGAGTGACAGGCTGAGAGCCTGAGTCTATCACCCAGGTTTCGAATATGAGATCAGCAACTTGTACAGAGATTTCTACATCAAACGTGTGAATACACTGATCCACCTGGTTGGTTTTTCGCTTTCAATTCTATATACTTGACACAGATGTGAAAAAAAACGTATTAATGTATTCTATAGTGATCCATTTTTATGTAATTGCTGGCATTTGATGAGTTGACTCACTCTCGCCCTTATTGCTGATGAGTCCTGTTTTACTACTAGCGGGACAGTATGACTGGAGGCTTTGTCACCGCGGCCGTGGAAGTGGCGCCAGACACTCTTTGGGGCAGATTCTTCAAGACTGTGCTGCTACAAAGTCACGCAAAACTACACAAAGCAGTGCAAAGTCTTCATAAATAATGTACTTTCCAGTGCAAAACGTTTTGTTCACTGAAAGATTGACCTTGAGGAAGCACAAATAGTGCTTTGGGCTACTTTGTGTCAAGGGGCATTCCGTGGGTGGTATGTGGGCATTCCAACGCTACCACTCATGGATATTGGCGCAAAGTCAGATCTAAAAAGATGGCTTTGCATTAAAAAAACCTTCTTGAGACAGGTGTTAAGTAGGAGAAATATATTTATTTCTACTAATATTTCAGACATTGCATGTGTGCTGCACTGTACACAGACCCCCAAAGTGTGAAATGCTTTAAAGTTGTCTTCTCATAGGATTTTGTACTGGAAGGGCACCTTCTATGGGACAAAGGGTTGGGCATGGCGGTTGGAAGACTATTTGTTTGCCATCGCAGGGGAAAAATGTTGCAGCAGGCCATATTTAGTAAATACGGCTCTGTGCTGCACTCTCCCACTAAGAAATGCAGCGCAGCAACTTTGGTTACTTCTATACTTTAAAAAAAAATAAAAGCTAACCCCTGTGACCTTGATGATGACCCATTGTATGCTCTTTGAAAACACACTTTATTGAATTCTCGAGGCTGCAGCATGTTAATAAACAGCAATGGATTACAAATGCAGCTAACCAGTTGTTATCACTAGCCACAGTTAAAAGCATATTTGTAAATAATCATCAACCACAGAATAATTGACGGTGGATGTATTATCTCTGTTTGCACAGCATCGTGGCTTTAGGCCATGTTACTTAATGTAGGATTAAGTAACATGGAGAAAGATACCAGCCTTCAGCTTAAAATATACTACCAGATTAAGTCTACTAGCATCAGTCATTTGTGACTATATGTTAGTTGTGGTATCTTCCTCCAAGTTACTTAATCTTACATTGACTGATCACCATTGATCTATTCTGAGTTCTTTTCAGATTTCTACCACCTTTAGCTGAACTTCCACCATTTAGCATGTTGCTGACACTTCACCTTTTGGTTGCAGTGTCACATGTGTGCATCTCACTGATTGATCTGGTGTGTCTTCAGATTAACTCTTTCTGACACCTATCAATTTTTATCATATCATTTTTTGTCTAAATAACTTCATAAATTATCCTCTTATTAGCAAATGACCCTATTTGTGATTAATACGCTAGCTCCAGTGGGGTTATCGGGTTGCCCATCCTCATAGTAGTTACTAAAATTCACTGCATAAGAAGAGGACACCATAGCCCCTGCCACGGATGCATGTATCTGCCTCTTTGACATCATAAACTAGCCCTTTTATCAGTAAAAAAAAAAACTAGCCAGAGGATCCCCTCATTAAAAACACCTCATTAGTCCAGATGATCCCCTACTTCTCCCCCCCTTAAGTAAATTAACTGGAAAAAATATTGCCATCTAGTATGCTTTGAAAATTGCCAACTCCTGCAACCAGTCCAATCCTGGCCCCTTGCCACAACATACAAGGAAAATATTAGCAGCCAATGATGCCTTTTTGAAGCAGGGGCAAAGGAGCTTGTTGTGTACTCGTTCTTCTCAAGGAGGATTTTGACTCTATGGATCTTCTTACCCTCATATTGCCGTCCTAGCTACTATATCTTCCTACATGTACATCTCCCTTACATTATTTAAATTGTTCACATCTTTTTGGTCTGGCGAATATCAATTCACGCGAATGGACTCTAGAAAATTACCCCATTTCCTCCCTGTCATGCATGGTATCCACTAGGGATCTATACTCCTATCATTGATCCATTCATTTTATGGAACCCCCTGAATGTCGTGATCTTCCTCTAAGTAATTCACCAACACCAGTATGACTATAATACACCAGCATACTTAAAAGCATTGCTAGCCTATGAAATCCAGCATCTCAGAGCATACATAAACGCTATTCACATCTGAGTGTACAGCATCTACCACAAGCCCAACCAAAATTGATTTTGAGCTCCCCATAGAAATATGTACCAGCCCCAGATGCAGATTTAGTTCTCTGAGTCAAATCTTAAATCTTAACCACAATGTTCACTACTTTGCCAAATCACTTGGCTTCTACTTCAAGGCCATTGCATCCTTGAAGGATAATGTGCAAAAGAAGTGCCAAACAACTTGGTACCAGTCCATCCTCTTCCTTAGAATCAAGACCCCATAGCTCCTTCCCTTGTGCTGTCCTATGCTGGCGGGCGTAACTCGTTGCTAACCAGCTCCCTGATTCGATTTTAATTCTATTGAAAGATGCCTATCTAGATAGCCACCTGCCTGTTAAACCTCAATGGATATATAAGTCCAGTGCTTCTACTTTGGGATAATTCCACTGGCTCGATCTGTATCAGCCTGCTTTACATTTAAGACATTATGAAACAAACATGATGGCCAGATAGGTTTGTCAACATGAATTCTATACAACCTTAGACAGATAGTTCTAAAGTCTTAGTGTTTTATTTCACTTCTATTAATAACATTTTTGTACGAGCAACAATTGTTATGGCATTCATTTCATGTCATGAGCTGAGCGAATCAGTGAAATGCATTTTTTTAATATAAAACATTTACATACATACTACACAAAAAGAAAAGAGTCCACAAACGTGAGAAAGCATAATAACAAATCATCAAGGCATAAATACACATACATAAACACTCCTAGACAATACAAATGACCAGTCCCAATTTACAAAATCGCACAGGGGGACACTGTTAAATTCAAAAATGTATGGCATACGCCCACTGTCCCGCCTATGTCATGAGTAACAGGTGATCCAGCGCTTACAATAAAAATATTTTCTCCTACTATGGTTTTGGGTCATCCAGGTGCAATTATTTCTCTAACACATACACACTATATCCATATGACGGTGGGGCCCATAACACCGCATATACATTCACTTACTCATTTATTTCCCTGGATTTTCCTCCGACATGAAACCTAGGAGAAAAACGATTTGCTGGAAGGAGACGGGATACCTCTTTTATAAAGACACAATAAGTTTAATTTGCTTTTAAGGTATTCCACTCATTGGTCGAAGGACCAACTAGTAGGAATCAGTTGATGGTGATTAAGACCAGCTCAATCACAATGAACTCTTTTACCAAAACATTATTAATCATTATGCTAAAGAAAGTCACTGAGTCGTTTGTTTAAAGAATAATAAAGTTTATATAAAGTTTTGAATGCAGAAAATTCAGGATTAATTTATTATTCAGATCATTGCGTTTATCATCTTTATAAGAATAATTGCAAATTGCATGTCACTTTTATTAGACCGAAAATGAAGTTATCATCTAAAGACTCTATTGATCAACCTATCTATCTCTTGGGGAAATCCTAATAATTCTAATATAAATCTTGTCAAATGCTAGTTCTCCTAAAGCAGCGTTTCATACTCAACTGGAAAAGGAAAATAACAGCAGCAGCATCAGCTCGTCAGCATCAGCAACCGCAAACTCTCCCATCTACAGCATCTAACTTCTTCAGCATCTCCCGCAGCATCCCGCAGCATTCTAACCCCCTCCCACCAAGAGTAGGTCTTCTTATACCCTAATTCTAGCTTACAGCATAAAATGTTTCTTCTTACAAGGCGCGATTCATTCTCATTGGTCCAAAACTCAGGTCCCTATACATTCTAATCAAGCTTCCTGGTCTTAACTAGTTCCGTGAGGAATGTCCATGCAAGCATCGTTTCCCACAGTTCATGCACTCGCTCATCCGTCTCGATCAGTCCAAATTGTTTCTTTTTCTGCAACAATTGTATAATAATGTTCTTTTCTATTGATTCAACCAGGCTTCTCACGCTTCTTGCTGATCATCTTGGCACACATCTGCTCAGAAGGGTCACAGCAGCCTTGACCATACTTTCATCCTAGCCTCTCGGCATCAGCACGTGATCATCTCAGCCTCTCTCCTCTATCACGTGGTTGCATCTGCTCCTGCGCACTCTAATAACTCGCGGCCATTTTATATTGCTGCTCAGCAGGCCTAAGCGCACTATTTCTAAAGAAAACAAAATGTTATTAAAACAATGAAATATAAACCCTTTCGTTTCCCTCCCGTCTTTCTACGTACCCCAATTAGGTATTACCTAGCAGAAGCCACATATAAAGCTGTCCCTTACTTACCATCGCTTCATTTTGCAACAACACGTTTTATTCAAAGCACGAAAACATGCATTTTATTATCATTTTAATACGCAAAATATTATGTTATATTAGAAACGTAAACAACTATTAGTTCATTACTTTGCACATAAAACTGCGTGTTATCCTTTTCCCAGACATACATTGTTGGTTAATTACTTAAACGTACATGTTTATTATTTTTATACGAAAATATTAGGAGGTTAAAATTTTTATATTTACCCTGCTCCATCACAGGGTAACACAATTAGAACAGGTGTGGACTAACTGGGGGGAACACCACTTCAAACAAATTCCCTCAAATCACACCCTGTAATTATACGCCTGTACTCTAAAGTCAACGCGTTACGAACCCCGACTTGCTAGGGGGTTCTCCTCAGGACTAGGACTGGATCTCTATAAAACACAAATCGACAGAAATATGGTGAAAATGCGACTGTACTGCCCTGTTATATGGTCAATATGTAGAATAAAAACATATCACTCAATGTGTACCTTCAGGTTAGCGTTGACTGAATCAGTGGTTGTAAACGCGATGGAATGGTACTGACACTGTTCAAACGATGCGGCTATAAAAATGGAGAATCATTCAATACAAACTTGGTCCAATATAAAGGTATATACAACTAAGAGGTATACGCAGGCAGAGGCATACCTTCAGAACACATTTAAGACATAGCGCAGTTTTCAAGGCTGGAAATTAAAAAAAAAAAAAACAGACTATCATGAAGAGAAACTACCCACCCCTGCCCTATCCACATGACACACAGAGTCTATTGTGGATGGCTGGAGCTCCAGCAAGCAAAATAAAATTGATAGGAAAGCAAGCCTTTTTTTAAAAATGTTTTTTTTGTTAGAGCAGAGCAAAAGCTTGTTACAAAAAATAAAGGCAAAGTTTATACATGTGATATTCTTATCAATCATGCAAGCAGCGGTAGAAGAAAACCATTAAAGTGCATAAATACATAGCAGCATACTCATTACTACATATTATCACATAAAATCCTCGAGAGTCTTGAATTAATCATCACCATTAGCACCCCAATTATAGAAGTGCCGAGGCAAATAGAAGTAAAGGGCGAGAGTGCAATTACAATACTTATCTAATTACAATAAAATTAATTCATTTCTAAAGAGAGGAGCAGCTTGTGCATATTTTCTTAAATCTTTGCGTAGCTCCTACCCTCTTTGCATAAGCCTCCTCAAATCAATAAGTTCTACACATTTTATTAACTCAGTGACCAATCGTTGGTTGAATAGTTGTTCTCCAACTCTGTAAAATAAGTGACCTTGCAACTGTTATTGCTATGAGTATAAAATACTGCTGATATTTTCTTAGACATTTTACCTCTCCAGAAGATCCAAATAAAACCAACATACAAGATGGAGAAATTGTAATAGATAAGCATCGAGTGACATTTAAAAAAACATCTTTCCAGAATTGCTGCAAATGACTGCACTCGAAAAATATATGCACCCAGCCGCCTTCATCCTGTTTTTTACATCTAAAACATTGGTTTCATATTATTGGAAACATCTTGTGTAATCTCAGTGGCGTACAGTATGCCAACCATCTAGATAAAAACTCATTCTCTTGAAATTGGCGCCCTGCACCACTTTATAACTCATCTCACTAAGCTGCGACCATTCCTTTATATTAACTTTGCAACCTGTCTCGAAATACATTTTCTGAATCCAGCCCATAGTAGATTTTTCCTCTTTAGTACTCTGGTGCAGCAGGTGGTACCATGTGCCTACACCCACCATCATATTTGTCATCTGCCTAGCGATCTAATGTGCTGATTCACTCATCGTGCCATAATTATTTTTTAGAAAATTCGCTACTTTCGTGGAAGAGGTGTGGCGCAGCGGCCCGGGTGCCTGACTCCGGACCACGGGGTTGACGGTTCGATCCCCGGCGCCAGGTTAGCCCAGCACCATGTGACTCTGGGTAATAGCTCGCTTAATCTTCCCGACGGCCCCCAGCGCCGGGACACCTCTCCGGAGGTAGCTTTACAAATGCTGGTATTTCATTTCATTTACCTGGTGGAAGCTTATGCACAAGGCCATGCTTAGGTGTTCAAAGTGCATCTATATTGTTTTCCATGTAATTAATCTATCCGAATTATAAAAATTCCCAAGCTGAGCAAAACCGTATTCTTGCCATGTTTGGGAAAGCCCTTTAGACATCATTAAGCCTCCAGCTTTACAGTCTTTGGTAGGGGTATAGGCATGATAAACAGGTATGTCTCGAGATTTGAAGAACAGCTGAATTCTCCCAGCTAATTTCAAAAGAACCTTATATCTGGTTTTCTTGGGAAGCTTTGCCACCCGTAAAATATTGGCAGTTTGATTGCACTCTCCTTTATCATATAATTCAGAAGAAAATGATCAAACACTGAGTTTGGTGCACCTCGTTGTGTTATCAAACTAACAAAGGAGGCCTGATAGTATGTTGCCATATGTGGTAATGCTAGACCTCCATGAACTATATCCAATTGTAGTGTAGCTCATTTTACCCGTGGTTGCTTATTATTGCAGACGAACTGCCGAATCATTTCATCCAACTCTTTAAAATAGGAGCTAGGAATTTTTAAGGGAAGATTATTAAAAAGAAATAAAAACAGTGGGAGTGCCGACATTTTCAGCATGGAAACTCGTCCAATTAATGATAAATTCAAGAGGGTCCATTTATCTAGTAATCTTTTTACTTTCCCCATCATAGTTCCATAATTTAATGAAAACAGTTTGGCATATTGATTTGTTACCAGAATACCGAGATATCTAATAGGGCCAGATGATAGGCGTTGTAGACATGTTGGGGTCTCTTAAATACTCAAATTAAATGTAAGAATTTCTGTTTTGGCTTGGTTTACTCTGTGTCCCCCAATTTTTGTAAATTTCTGAATTTCGTCCAATGCATTCTTTATATTTGGTCCCTTAAGATATAAAATTATATCGTCTGCGTATAATTAAATTTTTGTCATCCCTACAATGGGTGATGCAATCAGCGGATTAGCACATATTTTTGCCACAAGCGGCTCAATAAAAAGGAGGAAAGCAAGCCTTCTCCAGATTCACATCTAAGCTCTAGAACAAATACCCTTTATCTGTCAGACTTCCCCCTCTCTACATTTGATCAGCAAGGGCCACAAGATCTTCCTCTTTATGTGGTAACTCTATCAAACATTGGGAGGCTACCAAGAAATGACCACAATGCAATGCAAACCATCTCCTTGCCCTGCACCCCCACATACCATATTGGGTGTGCAAGTACCCGCAGCAATGTGTTTTATGTATCAATACCACATGGCAGGTACTTCCTTTGAAAGCGCTCAGCTGTTGAGTGCTTAATTTATTCAAAATAATATTAAGTACAGGGACCCAACGCAGGGATGTCAAGTACCAAGGCTGTCAAGTCATGATTCCACTTCCTTTCACTTTCTTCCACCTCCGTACACTTCCTGTCTCTTTATCTCATACTTGCAGGTTCTTTTTCATCAATTTTTGTCACTGTGACCTCAGTAAACAAAAACAGAATGATAGGGATTTTCCCTAGTGTCACAAGAAAAGAGCATACGGAAAGAGTGGCAGGCATAAACATAGCGCCAGAAAGCTATCGGAGGTAATATTTTCATGGTGAAAAAAGAAGAGGTAAAACTATAGAAAATCCAGGGTAAAGTAGGATTGGCAGAAAGAGGCTGGTAGAATGCAGGAAACAAAATAGAGACTGGGATGCATGACTATATAAAAAGAGAGACAAACACCACACAACACTGAGCAGTTCTAAAGATTTGCAGTGAGAGTCTCTGGGAACAAAAATGAAAGGGAAAGGAAGCACCCAAAGGAAGTGCGTTACACAATACTCGCAGGTAAGAATGGCTGAGAAGGTTTTGGTACTTTAACCTAAAATAAATTCTACAACAATGTAAATATTGTGCACCAACCGCACAAGAATGAAAGTGTCACCTAAACAGTTGTTGTCGGAATGCCACATAGCACATTAAGAACCCCACTGACTCAAATGTTGGGTCCTATTAAAAAGCAGTGACAACATTAAATATTGTCCAAATTGATGTTTGGGCAAACCAAAAATGTACGATTGGAAGACATATTAGCTGTAGAATACAGGCTAACTTCTAGGTGGAGCCAGAGGGAAAACAGAAATCATAAGAAACAAGCCAAGTCAGTGTGTAAATTGGTGGCCAAAAGACAGAAATGGACAATTTCCACCTAGAAACACGCTGTTAACTTTGGTTTAGGGAGCAGACAGAGGGGACAGGCCAAGGAAGCTGAACAGCACGGTTACTGCAAGCTATGATAGCAGCCCAGGAGATCTCAGGATTCAATCCATAGAGAAAGCACAGGCCATTCAGGTAGCCATTAATGACCCATTCTCTATACTCACTGTATATAATCCCTGGTTGATCTCATTTGCTTCATGGTTTTGAAACTTTATCTTTACGAGACAAATCTAGATTTATCAGGCGTCTTCAACTGACTTCGATTATTTTTCTATGATGGAAAAAAACAGAGCTGCATAACTTCTGGCAGAACTATGCTGCGATTAAATGTAAGACATAGACCTAGAGTTGCAAGCATCAAACTCTTTGGTGAAGGTGAATTTGGAATTGTTTTTCCCTAATACTTCTTTTAACCAGGAGAAACCTTATGTATGCTTTGTTTAGCTCATTGTCTGTGAACTACCATAGCTTTGTTAAAAAAAAATGCAAATGTACGTAAATTGATGGGCTGCAATGGAAAATTATAGTAGATTGTGAATATTTTTAATGTTACCATGAATGGCATGTAAAAATTAAAGATATATGTGAAGTGACCACGATAGATTGGAAGTCAGATAGACCAACCGTGTCATCACAGTCAAAGTTTTTACTTTCATGTTAGATCTCTGAAATGGAAGTGAAAATCTTCCAGCAGGGCAAGGCTGCGGCCAGTGTGGCTCTCTGGAAGTTGGCTACGTCATCACTGAGCTCCCGCTTAAGCAGTTGCTTTTCACGCCAAAAGTGCAGAGTTGGACAAACCTGGATTTCATAGTCACAGAGGTCTGGGTTGGACAGATTTGCTGCCTCCGGGCAGGCTTCTAGGCACCAGGTCTCTCTCCAGTCAGGCCTCCAGTAGGGTCCAGTACTCTGTGGTCTGCTGGGCCCTCTTGCAATCTAGAGTCGTTCTGTCATTTGAGTCCCTTAAGGAGGAAAACAGGAGGCCAACCTCTTGACTGTTCCAGCAGAAGTTAGGAGTCCTTGAGTTATAGAGTGAATCATTTTCCATCAGAAGGGCGTTTTTTTCCTCAGGTGGAACATTCCAAAGTCCAGGAATGTTCTAAGGAGGAGGTGGCTGAGGTGCCAGATTCATTCTGTGCACCAGCCAATGATTGGAGAAATTCTACCGCCTAGTCCCAACTATTTTCACGCCCCCCCCCTCCTTTTCCAACACCCCTTTCTCCTCACTGGAAAACTAGTCATGAGCCCCAGTTTCAAGATGACAGAAGCAAGATGCAACCAGGAAACCCAATCTTCAGGACGTTAGCCATCCCTCATATAGATGAGCTCCCTCCCATCTGACAGGGTAAAAATCTGGTTCTCTCCCCTGCTGTGACTTTAGCCTGGGAGAAGCTCTCCCATCTCCAAGCTGAAATAGGTAGCGCTAAAGATGCCCTGTGTTCTGCCAACCGTTCCAGTCCACTCTCACATAGCTAATTCCTGCTATGTAGTTGAGCAGTTAACAGCAATATGCTCTTCCTGGGTTCAAAGGAAGGCTGTTGTTTACTAAGCCAACGCCGTTAACTCTCCTCGCCAACAGTGTGCATTCCAGCTCTGAAGATGGATGGAGTGGTAGAACTAGCCTTAAGCCAGTTCAAGCTCTGGCAGCATAAAGTACATTTTTATAGAGTTACTTTTCCATTGAAGTTATCAAAAACTGATTTCCACCTTAAATCATATTTTCAAAATTAAGTATGAACTAGCTTTGAAGCATTTTTCTAGCATTTTCCCCAGTGAAGATGGGAAATAAAGAATGCAATCACATTTAGGTTTGTTCAGGGGAAAGCCTGCATAGTGAAATAGCTTTGGGGTCTTATTTCACTGTGAGAGCACATTAAGCCTAACATGTAGTGTGCCCTGTTTTCATATTTTAGTGCCCTGCTCTGAGGGCTTGGAGGTGTCACTTATGAATATATAAAAATAGGCTTTTCATATATGGCAAATGCTCATTTCCCTGCCATGTGTCACTGCAGCCCAGCCAGAGCACAGTGGTGCTCCTGGCAGACATATATTTTTGTCATTTATGTGGGTGGTGTAATTACACACTGCGGGGCACATATGACATTTAACTTTCTCACTATAGCTGCATTTTTTGCTCCATCTACACTGGTCGTACAGGACAGCTAAATAGATCAATTGGTTGAAATCAATTTTGCTACTACATACTGTAGCACTGAATAACAGTGTCACAGTGCACAAAATCCTAATACCAGCAAAAATAAGAGCCAGGAAAAGGAGAAAATCTGGAGTGACCATTCGGAAAAGGTGAAATTGCTACATGTTATGCAACTTCTACATTGCTTTACTCAAAAGGCACAAAGCAATCAATTCCCCACTCTGTAATGTGAATCATCTTGCTAGAGTCGTATCATAGAAAACCAAATATTATCCTGCCCTCTCCACATGTTTTTCTATACGGTCCCTACATTATTTTTACTCAATTGACAGCAATATTTCCTGCCCACTAAAACACTTTGGCAGTTCCACCTGGTATATATTTGGTGCATACAACAGAGGGTGTATTCATTTTATCCCGCACTACATAGGTCTTATAGCTGACTGTATTATTTTTTTATGGGTAGAGACTCATGTGTTAGGTATATGGAGGTCATTCAGATGAATACTGCCTGACCATTCACCATTGTGTTTCACGTACACTCAGTAAAGGGGATCAGGCCCTGTAATCCCATGCCGACGACACCCAGCTCATCCTCTCCCTCACCAAAGACCCCACCACTGCCAAACTCAACTTCCAGAAAGGAATGCAAGACGTCGCAGTCTGGATGACCAACAGCTGCCTGAAGCTCAACGCCGAGAAGACAGAAGTCCTCGTCCTCGGTACCACCCCTTCTGCATGGGACAGCACCTGGTGGCCGACCGCCCTTGGAAGCCCACCTACCCCCTCAGACCACGCCAAGAACCTCGGCATCGTACTCGACTCATCACTCACCATGAACCGACAGGTCAATGCCGTCACCTCCAGCTGCTTCAACACCCTCCGCATCCTCCGCAAGAACTTCAAGTGGATCCCCCCTGAGTCAAGGAAGACAGTCACCCATGCACTCATAACCAGCAGACTGGACTATGGAAACGCACTCTACGCCGGCATCAACAAGTCCCTACTCCGCAAACTCCAAACAATACAGAACACCGCCGCCAGACTCGTCGTCGGCATCCCCCGGCACAAACACATCAGCCAACACCTACGAAGTCTCCACTGGCTCCCCGTGGAGAAAAGAGTCACTTTCAAAATCCTCACTCACGCCTACAAAAGCCTACACAACAACGGACCCAAATACCTCAACGACAGAATCAACTTCCACGTACCCAAAAGAAACCTCCGATCTTCCAACCTCGCACTGGCCGAAACCCCGCACATCCACAGAGCCAGATCAGGCGGAAGAACATTCTCTCACATTGCAGCCAAGACCTGGAACGAGCTACCGGCAGACATCAGACGCGCCCCCTCCCTGAACACCTTCAGGAAGACCCTCAAGACCTGGCTCTTCGGCTAAACAGATCTGCGGACCCTCGCCCTCAGCGCCTTGAGACCCTCACGGGTGAGTAGCGCGCTTACAATTCCCTGATTGATTGATTGATTGAGATGGATGGTGCAAATTCTCCAAGACTGAGAGCCTAAGACTGTCTAGTTACTTTGATGGTAATCCAAACTCAAATACCACAATGGCTATCAGATGGGAAATGATGAAAGTTATGGTGAGGGGTCTGTGCATAAGTAGGGTCTATGCTGTGATGAGCAGAGACATAGAGGCTCTCAAGATCAGAATTGCCCATCTGGAAGGGAAGAGGGTCAGCAATCTGGGATGTCACATGGTCTTATGGGCCAGAAGCAAATGTTTAGAAAGCTGCAATAAGTTTGACAAATATTCATATACCTCATTCTGCCAAACATTACACAGTGATGGTGAAAAAGGGAGAAAGATGCTGGCCGGCCAGCTGCATAGGGAGTGCAAATGACACAACTGGCAATTCATTATGTACTTTATGAGTATCTTTAACCATTTTGCTTGCAGCCTTCAGTTGACCTCTGAGTTGATAGATGAACTGGAAGAGCCATTGACTACAGAGGAACCGAGGAGTGCTCTTGAGATCATCCAAAGGGTTCAGGCAGCTTACTGGTTACATTCTAATAGAATGTGCTGGGTGTACCTCTGGATAGGATTCTGGAGCAGTGGAATGGATCCCTGGAGTTCGGGCACCTGCTACAATCGATGCCGGAAGCAAACATAGTTATGGTGCTTCAATTCAGCAAAATCCCCACCATTTGTAGATTGCATAAGACTCAATACATGATTAATAATGATATAAAAATAATTAGTAAGGCTATTGCTATGAGACTTAGGAGAGCCATCTCAATTTTGTTCCATCAAGATCAATCAGGGTTTATGATGTATAGAAATACCCTGACTACTATACATAGTCTGACCCATGTGTGAGACTCCCTTGAATCTATGTTCTGAGTTATCAACCATAACTACATATGAGTGACTCTACCTTTGTAATAAAGGCGTAGATGAGACATAGATTAAAAAGATTGACATTTCTCCTGTTACTGCACTGACACAACTCTACCTCCTACCCTGATGTCATGATGTGCAAACAAGAGAGCTACAGAGTATGGATGGATTTATGAGAGTTTGTATAATTGAATTTTTGAATTGATTGGAGATCAAGTTGATTGGTAGTTGCAAAAAAGTTTGTTCATCAGTGTAAGTATTATTAGCGACTGTGGACATGAGAGGTAAATTACTTGACAGGCTGGACTTATGCGATCCTGGGGAATTAAAGTGCACTGTTTCACATAGTCCTTACATGGCACCTTATTGTTAGAGGTTTAGTATCGTGTAGTGTGTTTTTATATTTCCCATGTTAAAGAGAGATTCCACGTCATTTAACTGCATTTGAGCATTGAAAATGTACACCATGCCATACACTGTGTACGTTTTGGCAACACTCATAATATCATCTGTAATATTATTGGTGATGTTATTTACTATGTTTTTTGGGATGTGAAATGCGAGGCTAGAAACTTTGCTTTGTGGTGAGGAGGGTTATGGTTGTGCCTGTACCTTCAGTGGGGAATATTTAGGTTTTTTAAGTTTCATAGAGTAGCAAAACCTGGGTGGTTTCTGGTCCGAGAAATTACAGAATGTATTTGGCCAAAGAGGAAGTGAATGGATTGGGTTAATTAACCCTACGAGCACATATTAGGGAATTAGTTAATTGTACAAAAGATTGGACAGATGTAAGAAAATACAAGGATAAGTGGAAGAGCAAGACACAGGAAAAGCCCATATGCCTCTTGGGATTTACTCGGGGCTGTGGGTAGTTCTGGTCACGAGGCGGCGATATTTAGTTGTGATGTTTACCTTTCTACAGAGAGAATATTATTTTGTGAACTGCTGGTGAGTGGATTCCAGTCAGTTACTTTTAAAACTAGGGCATATATCAGGGAGAGTTGAGAGGGCAATCCTTGGGAGTCGTACACCTGTCAGTCAATGTAAAGAAAGATTCATTATCTCTAGGTCAGGAATCACGTTAAATAGGTCAGTTCCTCAGTAGTGAAGGGCCTGGTAAACAAGCATTTGCAATGCAATAGGTCTCGCATTTACGAGAGTTTGAGCTATTGGCAATGCAATAGCTTAAACTCTTGCAAACGCGAGACGTATTGCATTGCAAATTACTAGCGTCCATGCGGCGCATTCACGTTTATGAAGGCTGCGCCCCTTTCTTTAGACAAGCGGCGTCTAAAGAAAGGGGCGTGTCCGACATTAAAGTGAAACCGCAGCATGGGTGCTTTGACAAAAAAAAAAGCATCCGTTTGTCAAGTTGACCTAAAAAGAAGGAGAGGGTCTCGGTCCATGCATAAGGAACAGTTGCGACATCAGCTGTGCACACGGTGTGCATCGACTAAACAGGATACCAGACAACAACATCAGTTACAACACACACTGTAGTGTGCACAGGCCTCTCTACACCCGGATGGATTGCGCCTGCATGCACCATCTTCGTAAGCACCAGGCCAGAATTATGGGGTTATGTGGATCAAGTAAACAAGACCAAATGCAGAACTGGCAGTGTAGGGCTGGGCAGCAGACTGGGTCGATGAAGAGGGACTGATCCAGCGATCCACTGGGCGAGAGAGTTAAATGGTACTAGGAACCCACATGTAAATGTCGTCAAGACCCCCAAGGAGGAGCCCAAGAAGGGGCAGGGGCTCGGTTCCTGCCTCCTGCCACTCAAGTGCCCCGATCGTACTGGCAGGGACAGGACTGGCAGTGTGGATTACTCTGTCTACTCCACTGGAGCCATAACTGATCTATGCCCACCCAAACCACCACTGCTCCCCACGCACATGCTCTTCTAACCAAACACGCTTTACCCCTGCCAACCAGTGGTTACAACCGCAGAGTAATACAAGCATTTGCAATGCAATAGGACTCGCATTTACGCGAGACCTATTGCATTGCAAACTGGAGTGTGGGCAGGGGGGCAGGGCGGCGAGAAGGCACGAACAACGGGGGGCGAGAAGGCACGGACTGCGGGAGGGGGGAAGAAGGCAGGGAAGAAAATAGTGCTCACAATCTAAATAAAAACTAATGTGCAACACTCGACGTAAAGGGGCCAGTAGCCATAGAAGGATACAAATGACGACATGGCCATAATAAGGAGGGACTAACAAGCCTCATAATCAATCAGACGGCAGCATTTACGAAAGACAATGACACAAGCCAATTAAAAACATTCGCGGAGAGTGGGCGGAGCTTCCACGGAGCTTCCACTCCATACTCCATTACTGCATGCCTCGCAAAGCGAGCAGTGCATGCACGCTGCCGCTATAGGCTCAACATAAAAACATGACAATGTATTGAAAGCTAAGACCTCCACTTCAGTGTGTTATTTTGTATATTATGGGAATGAAGTGTGTAGCTCAAAAGTGTGAAACTATCTGAATTACGGTTCGTCTTTACCGTTGTCCTAAGATATTACAATGCAAACAAGCATTGGCATAGCCAATAGGTCTCGCCTTTGGGACCTTATAAGTGGTTAGCCATTTTGGTTGTGGCTGCTTTGGATTGTAAAGTGTTTTTTTCCTCAATCTGAGTGGTACTGTTTGGATTTATACGCTCAGTGTGAATGCGTTACATAGGATGTGTTGGGGAAGCTAATGGCTGCTGTGCACTTTAAAGAATGCTCTTACTGGTGTTTTTTGATCGCGTGGGCTCCAGCGCAGCAGAACTCCTTTGTTTGTCCTGCCTTCATTGTTTCGTAGCTGCGAGCGCTCATCCATGAAGGGAATCACGCGCTACGTTTGTGACGCATTACGCTGTAGACACGAGCTCTATTTCCCTGCATAATCACGTCGGCACGCTTCACGTACTGCAGGTAGTTTTCCATCTTGTTTTACTTTGTCTGTTGCCACGGTGACAGGCACACTGCTTTTACTCGTCTTTATCTGCACGGCGAGTCTGACCTGGTGCTTGCTTTTTGGTTGTTACAGTGAAAGGCACACCACTGTACTGTAGGAGCAGCAGCTTCTGGAAGCAAGGTTTTTAAGTTGTTCCTCACGGTGATAGTGATACACACACCATTTATGAGCTTAAGTTTTGGTGATTTTGCTTGCTCGTGTGTTTTAGCAATGTTGACTTTAAGGTATTGGCTATGCCAATGCTTGTTTACTTTTATGGTTTCTGTATAGCGCTACGTGCCATGTGGTGAGCCCGGTTACCTTGCTTGATTTTTTTTTTCTAGTTATAAAACAATAAGTGACGTACATGGTACAGGAATTTTGAGAGTTATTCGTTCGCTATAGTTGCCAGGACATTTCACCCTGAAAGAAAATAAGCGCAGACAAGCGCGGTCGCGAAAGTGAAAGCGACCGCGCTGGGTTAATTAGTACCCGATCCTGGAATGCAGCTGGCACACTGCGTGCCGCTGCTCGCTCCGCTCGCTCCAGAACATGACAACCCTGATCCCTCAGATTCGTGGAAACAATATACTACCTTTCGCTCAGTCACTCGTGCTTACTTAGTTTGTCTCAGAGAGATACACAGAATAAACAGTCTGGGCATTTTCAATAAGTATTTATTGAACAGTTGTAATTCTAGTGTAGAATATATGAGCTGCAACAACCATTAGACAATAGCAGAGATATATGATTAACAATACTACAAAAGTAAAGGGATGGTATAGTTCTACCATCTTGCAGAAATCATGAATATATACATGTACATAAAACACATGATAAAAAGTGCGTACTCCTACGATGTCTCCCTAACTAGATGTACCTAAATGTACCTCGTATCTGTGTAGGTGTTATGCCAAGAATCCCTCTAGGATCTAGTCAACCCCGTTACCTGAGATTTAGAGAATATGGGACCCCGTCCTGGTCTCGAGTTGGACACCCCGCGAGGGATGTTAGACCACTGCTAGCTGGAGCGTCTGCATGCAGGAACCTCAGCGTCTCTGGTCAGTGTGTCAGCCGGGAAGTCGCGGTCTCCTCCCTCTTCCTAAGCAAGATGGGCTGTATATATACCCATAGGTCTCCCCAAGGGTCCTACCTTGCTGTGTTACTGTGTCGGCCTAAAGGATGACGTTGGGCCTGAACTTTATACAGAGATATTATACAGGAGATGGTAATCCTACTGTTAGTCCTGCTGGTCTTCCAAGAAGCCTCATGCATAATTAGGGCTCCCGGTTTTATGGTATTTATTTTTTTGTCATTTCCGTCTATATTTATCCATATTTATTTTTTGTCAACTTTATCTGTATTTATCCATATTTACTTTGGGTTTTGTGAAAAAAGTAAAGGTGAGACTAGTATATATCCACATTTATTTAACCAATAAATATGCAGTCATGCTTGAATGCCTGCCAGGTTTCAGTGATATGAACACCCGCAGTAGATAAATCAATGCACTTATATGAAAATATGCACATTTCAGTATCAGCCTTGTGCATAGCTACTGCTTCTTGACTAAAATTCCTTTCTTTTTTAACCCCCTTACCCATCAATCCACACAGTTATTGGCCTGGCAGTCATGGCAAAGTGTATTTAGAATCACTCAAAAAGCCCCCAATTTCCGTTTTTATCCACATTTAAAAATAAATACAGACAAGAAAATAAATGGTTTCTGTCTGTATTTATGTGTAAAAATCTGTAAAAACTGAAAACAGGGAGCCTTATGCATAATGTATGAGAATAGAAACAGGGAAAAACCTGCGTTCTGAATGCAGTGTCATATCTAGGTAAAAGGTCAGTGCCTAAGAACCGTTATGTATGTAATGTAGGGAGAATATAGGTGAAAGGTTGCAATGTTACCTGCGCCTATATAGGGTACCTATATGGAATATAACACCCACTCCTCTTCCGACTGGACGACATATGTAACCTATTACTGTACTACAAGCATAACTAGATAGCGGTACGCACAAAGTTTATAAAAACATCTCTTTAGCTAAATTTCCAAGCCCTAGCTCTAAAAGTGTCCGTAATTATAGTCCGAACCACTATAAACATTAAAAAGCCATGTATGCCCAAAAAATGAAAGGAATGTCAATTTGGTTTTTGAGTCCCCAAATTGAGCTTGTTTAAAAAAGGGCGAATTTCTTCCAGCACACGATGAGCCAAATGAGTCAATTGTTTATGTGTCCTGGCTGGTAGACGCAACATTTCCGTTGCTTGCTTCTGCCGTAGACGGCCCCTGTAACACCTCGCAGAGTATGTCAATTGAGCACAGATGATGTTCCACGCTGTCCGCAGCCGGTGCTGGGGCAGCCTGTGCGCTGTCCAAAGCCTGGGTGTCAGTGGAGGAGCTGGTGTTCATACCAACAGGTGCAGTTACTACCTGCGGTGGCTCAAGGAATGCCGCCATCAACATTGGAATACGCGGAGGACACTGCAGAACATGGGCCGTTATCGGATCCAGTAATGCATTCACGTCCGGTTGCGCACATGATGGGAGTGTCAAACACAGGTCTAACACGCATTCTTCTCCGCAAAACAGGGTTCGGAGGACAGGTAAGATGCAGTCCATCCAGACTGGTCGAAATGACAAGAACCAAGATGCACTTAGTTCCCTTAGGCGAGGTGTGCCCAGATGTTGTACCATGCGGTCATGGTATTTACGCTCCAGGAGTGCTTTTTCCATCTCCTTGGTGACTGGGACGTCCATTGCGTAGCAAATATAAAACAATCAGGATACCTGCTGCTAAGAACAGGATGAGCGGAAGTCCTCCAAAGATGCTTCCAAATACGGAATGTATGAAGTTTGGGATAACTCCAAGTACCGTCTGAAAGGTGCTCAGAAGTCCAGAACCTAAGGTCTTAAATAGGTGGACAATGCCTGTCGTATCAGACATGTTAAAGATACGATTCACCATTTCTGCGAAATGGAAAGGGCAGTTTGTATGAATGAGCGCCTGTATCTCTGCCGAAGACCTTGCGATCTGGAGATCAAAAGTCTCTCGAGCAGAGGTGAAGGGCACAGACTTCTGTAGAAGCATGGCTTTCATTCTGCTAAGAGTATCAAACCGTATTAAAGAAACATTCAGTGAAAGGCCATAACGGCGCCTCCCTGACTGTATGTGTCGGTGGAAATAATACTTGCATACAACAAGTAACCCTGGAGCTCACGGTTACCAGATATGCGATGCCCGGGAGCATTCCGCAGCAGCCTTGACTGTTCAGCATCAAGTAACTCCCATTTGAAAGTAGCCCGAATGCTGGAGTAATCACTGCAGCTGGGGCACCCCTCAAATGGCAGGATAGGTTCGCTACAGAATCATTACAAGCCCCTTGCAGCATTATATCCTGGCATATGAGTGATCCACTTAAAGCGTTCTCACAGTTTGTACCGCTCAGACACACTTCTCGATCCCCACTCCGGCATCGAAATCTGTATGGTAATACCCATGATTCCTTATTGTATTCCTTACCCATTTCGTCATATCTGCCTACTTGCTTTTGTTCAAGGCAATACTGAAACTGAAAAGTAGTGACCGGTAGAGTTATGTGGCCATGGATTATCCATTCTGTGGACGGTGATTCTGCCACTGTAAATGCAATCTATCCAGTTTTTTAATACGCAGCATTGTATATTTAGCTCCCCTTTGTGCCATTTCTATCTGTTTATCCGTTAGATTGTATTCAGAAAACAGAGACGTACTGTTGATATAACGCCAAGGCACGTAGCCTGCACACAAAGATTGCAGCGTCCAGCTTAATAACATAATAGAACGTAACTGTGATTGCCCGTGTTGTAATATGGCCAAATCTTGTTCTAGTATGTCTATCGCAGAAGATACAATGTTGCCTAAGGAATATATCCTGGAGGTCAATGTAGTTAACCCATTGTCTACCACTGTTAGAGATTTTTCTAGATTTATACGGTCTATCTCCCATAGTCTCTCTGCGGCCTCTTGTTGTGATATTTTCCATATTTCATTGTAGACAGCATAATAGAAACGTTTCTGACGTGGCTTCCTGGGACCTAGTAAAAAATCCCTAAGATCCACATCCTGTGAAAGTAAGGATAAGTGTTGTTTCGCCTGTGTGTGTGTTGATATTTTTAGCCAATCGAGGCACAACTTCCCAACACTGTAGGATGTCACTAACCCTGGATGTTGTCTCTGTACGTAACGTGCATCTGGCCTATTGATACTAAACCCTTCGGCCTTACCCATGAATCTTGCCTGACAACTATTAGTGTCTGTGGGCCAAATCAACCATTTTTTCCAATCGGAGTCTGATCTGTTGTATTGTTAATCCAGGCCACCAGTAGCGTTGTTTCAACAAAGAAACCGTTGCGTCACTCCTGCATGTGCAGAACCTATCCCTTCATGTGCTGCCAGAATTAAACCTAACCTACGATCCATATTTGGAATTACTCTATCCCCCACTCCAGGAATCTGAGCAAATGGAATATTGTTGGCATCTAACTTGTAGGAGTACTTGAGTGGAAACCTTTTTGGTATTGCTCCGCTGTTTTTGCGACAAGCATTGATAGCTACCATAATCTCACCGTCTATTCTCGTTTTAGAACGAGTGATTGGAGCTACGGAAGCCATGCGTACAGCCTCCTTTGCGGCTTCATCAGCCAATGAATTCCCTTCAACGTGAACGCCATCACGCTGATGACTCAGTGTATGTATCACGTGAGCCCTCTGTAGTTCGGTTTTCAACTCCACTACCTGTTCCCATAGCATTTTATGCTGAATTGTGCCACTTTTTGCGTCTTTGAACCCGTTTTGAACCCAGTGCTGCAAATATTCATTATATGACTGTACACAGTAACAAGAATCGCACACAATTAGTGTGGGGAATTCTCGATCCGTATTTACCAGTGCCAGTATTAGCGCTTTTAACTCTGCCAGCTGTGCCGTGCAGTCTCCTAGAGACTGCGTTTTTTTGCAACTTGGGTGGTATTTTCCATCCCGCATGCGATCTTTAATGATTGCACATGCTGTGCTATATTGTTGCTTACTCCCTATGGCCGGTTGAGCAGATCCGTCAGGGTAAATAATATATTCATACTGATCTAGAGACAATATTTTGTTTGGTAGAGAATATTCTTGTTTGTATTGCAGGAATGCTTGTGTCTTTAAATTTGGGTCGTACCTGTATTCTACATCTGTTGCAGTGAGAGAATTAGCCCATTGTATCCATCTCGTATGTAAAGCTTTAGCATTAGGAACGCTTGCCTTTGTCGCAGCCTCTAAGGCTGGAACCGGAGTTACTACTATTATCCGTTTCCCCTGAGCCAGTGCTCTTTCTCTCACTACAGCAGTCTGTACTGCTGTCAGAATCTTTTCTGTAGATGCGAAGCGCATCTCAGCATTTGTGTACAAATGTGATTTGTATGCAATTGGTACTGTCTCACCCTCATTATATGTTAGATAGGTGTACCCAGATTGACCCGCAACTATACGGATCACCAGGTTGCGTACGTTTACGCGTGTCTTTAAGTGTTTGGAAGCTATCATGTCAGCTTGTAAGGAACGAAGTGTATCTGTATGTTCCTGTGTCCATTGTTTTACTGAAAAATCAGGTTTTATTAAATCGTAGAAAGGTTTCACTCTTTCTGCGTAATCCAAAATGTATGTTCGACCAAAATTTAGGAATCCCAGAATTGACTGTAAATTTTTCAATGATTTTGGAGGTTGGAGCAGCACGCATTTTTCTAAAAAGTTGGCTGCCAGGCTTTTTCCTTCACTTGAAAGCTCATATCCTAAAAACAGGACACTGAGGTGGGCAATTTTAGATTTTTTAAAGTTGAATTTGTAGCCCTCAGATGCGAATCCCAAAATTATGGTATTCACCCTGTTTCAAGTGCTCCTCTAGGTCATCGTTCGTTAGATAAATATCATCCACATAGGACAAAGCCTCTTCGTCCAAATTTTGAAGTAACTCAGTTACTCTGGCCGAAAACAACCCCGGGCTGTTCTTATACGCTTGGGGGAGTCGACAAAATTGCCGCTGGGTCCCTAGCGCTGATAAGGCTGTCAGATACCTGCTTTCATGCGCTATATTTTGGCAGAAAAATCCATTTGAGATATCAAGTGCTGTTTTATATTTTTTCTGCACAATGTTATTCATTAATGCGGCATGGTGTGCATTTTGGACTGCAAATGTCTTAGTACAAGTGTTTAAATGTCTATAATCTAAAACTAGATGATATGAATTGTCAGGTTTCATGACAGGAAACAAAGGATTGTTCATTGGTGAGGTGCAAGTTTCAATCACCCCTTGGTATTCAAGTTGATCTAAGATCTCCCTGACCTGTTTTTTAGCTTCTTGCTTTATTGGATACTGCCTCTGTGCAGTCGGAGTATTTTTCAAAGGAATTATGTGGTGGGTTGAATCCTCATCCCATCCAACATGTTTTTTTTTATAATGCCGGAGCCTGGGCTACCGCCCACTCCTGCGTATATGTATGCTGTAAGTGCCTGGGAATATGGTCTGAGAATGCCGGAACAATCCCCGTTTCTCCTTTAGGGCAATCCATGACGAATGCTGGCGGCCAATATTGTTCAGCTAATAAAATATCATAGCCAAACGTCAGGTTCTCCCAAAAGAGACCTCTCACTGTTCTACATTTGTCCCCCTCCATTTGGAGCGTTATTTCATATACTTTATGTGGGACACTTACCCTAGTATCAGGTGTTTCTACCGTGATATAATCATTCAAGTCTGCTGTCACCAGAAATTCCTTCAGGTTCTGGCGAGCTATTGTTACTTCTGCCGCACTGTCTAGCATCGTCAGAGCCCATTCCCCGTTCAGTAGTCGAGTGCTCAGAGATCTGGGCATGTCTGATCTTTAGACCTGCAACCTTCTTCTTTTTGAACTGTGGCTTTTGCTTTGGCTTCTCTTCTTTTTTAGAAGTGTAATCTTGAGAGTGTTGCTTGTCTCTGGACTTTGTACGCTCTTCTTGTCTGTCTGAACGTCCTTTCCTCTCGGAGTTTTTCGATGAACCCTGAAAGGCACGAGAGGAACGTGTATCAGTATCCTGATATATGTCAGGTTTCCTAATATTATCCCTATTCCTGAGATTATACCTCTTTTCGGAGGGCTCCTGTGGCGGAGATCTACCTCGAGATTGAGATCTGTTTCCTTTAAAGTTTTGTTGTTTTTTATGGTCCCACTTCTTCTTTGTTGAAGTAGGTGTCTGCTTAGAAGTGTCCTTTTCAAGACTGCCCATCAGTTGTGGTTTTAAAGCTTTCCCACCCAAAATCTCTGCCTAATTCTGCATATGCAGTTTCAATTATTTTTGGTAGTTCGTGTTGTTGTTCTAAAGGACTGAACTCCCTTAGGCGTTGGCGGATAGCCACTGAAGCGGCTTCCCCTTTAATATTAGCTAATATTATGGCTGGTAACTGGGCATAGTTTCCTAGTAACTTCATCCCTAAGATTAGGGCAGGCTCTGCTCCGTACTCATTTTGTATTTGTCTCAATACATCAGGTACTACTGCTAATGATGGGATACCATGAGTTCTGGTATAAATGGAAGCAAAGACTGTACCCCAAGTGGTACAATCCTCTAATTGTGGTGTTATCCCCATGGGCAAGCAGATTGTTAACATTCTGTGTTTTTCATACGGGGTAGTATGCGGGCATACTGCCTCTAGCTGTGTTATTTTCTGAGCTACCCAGAATGGCATTTGTTCACGTTTTGTGGGCATTTTACCCATTACCGCGTGTAATGTTTGTGGTGTAATTTTAGTTGCTGTACCCTGAATTTGAGTTCCATTTGTTGCAACTATTGCTGGTTGGACTGTAAGTGTCCTCATGACGAATTGCGTCAAGTTCCTATAGATTTTAAGATTAAATCTTTATGTTGTATGAGTAAGTCTCCTGGTGGCATTGTTTCAATGTCAGGATGTGGTGTGTAGGCCGCTAATATTGGCCATGTTGCCCCTTCTCTCCCAAGCGGGCCGAGTCTTACTCTTCTTCTTATGTGGGGTAGGGCACCTTTAAACCAGTATAAGTGTTCCTGGTACGTGAGCGGAACCTCTATGTACTCAAACGGACAGTATTCCGCTGGTGCATCTCCTACTGTGTAGGAGTGAAATGTTTTTGTTCTTGCATTTGCTGCTGGGAATGTAACCCACAAATAAAATACCTCTGTTCTGTTTGATTTGTGTGCCTCAATCACGAAAACTACAATCCCACCCCTAGATGATAAAACATGCTCTAGCAGTCTCAAGGGGACTGTATTTCTAAAAATTGGTGAAATTTGTATTGCGACCTGCATCTTCCTCGTCTGTGAGGGGCAGTTCTTGTTGAAGTGGATCTAAGACCTGGTTAGTCATTGTTTTTAGTACACTAAATAACTTTTCAAGGGGACCAAGATACGGTGTTTATGCACAATTAATTTTAGGAACACTGTGTCCTTCAAGCTTGATTAATCAACAGCCAATAAATAGGATTTTTTAGCCTACTCAGCCGTGGCTGAGTTTGTGCCCACCCACTCCAGACGTCTCTGGTGTTTTGTGAGTAGGGGTCTCTGAGAATAGCACGCCTGAACTACCCAGATTCTACTGTTAAATAAGTGCCCAACCAACGTTGGCGGCGCCATGTCGTGTAGTTCCTATATACCCTATACAGGATCTGCGCGTTAGGATAACAAACTGTGGGATTGGTGGCAGACTGATTCTGTGCACCCCCACCGGATACGTTAGCCTGTCTGTATCAGCTAGCTCACAGTGCCACTAGAGTCTCCTCTTATCGGGCAGAGAATAGTTCTTGGCAACCTCAGAACATGACAACCCTGATCCCTCAGAATCGTGGAAACAATATACTACCTTTCGCTCAGTCACTCGTGCTTACTTAGTTTGTCTCAGAGAGATACACAGAATAAACAGTCTGGGCGTTTTCAATAAGTATTTATTGAACTGTTGTTATTCTAGTGTAGAATATATGAGCTGCAACAACCATTAGACAATAGCAGAGATATATGATTAGCAATACTACAAAAGTAAAGGGATGGTATAGCTCTACCATCTTGCAGAAATCATGAATATATACATGTACATAAAACACATGATAAAAAGTGCGTACTCCTACGATGTCTTCCTAACTAGATGTACATAAATGTACCTCGTATCTAGTCAATCCCATTACCTGAGATTTAGAGAATATGGGACCCCGTCCTGGTCTCGAGTTGGACACCCTGCGAGGGATGTTAGACCACTGCTAGCTGGAGCGTTAGCATGCAGGAACCTCAGCGTCTCTGGTCAGTGTGTAAGCCGGGAAGTCACGGTCTCCTCCCTCTTCCTAAGCAAGATGTGCTGCATATATACCCATAGGTCTCCTCAGGGGTCCTACCTTGCTGTGTTACTTTGTTGGCCTAAAGGATGACGTTGGGCCTGAACTTTATACAGAGATATTATACAGGAGATGGTAATCCTACTGTTAGCCCTGCTGTGCTTCCAAGAAGCCTCATGCATAATGTATGAGAATCAAACCAGGGAAAAACCTGATTTCTGAATGCAGTGTCATATCTAGGTAAAAGGTCAGTGCCTAAGAACCGTTATGTATGTAATGTAGGGAAGAATATAGGTGAAAGGTTGCAATGTTACCTGCGCCTATATAGGGTACCTATATGGAATATAACACAGTATTTAATCATATCAGGTGTACAATTGCCACTCAGGTTCTAATGCATTAATAACACCAACAGTGCTATTAGAACAACTTTACTGGGATGTAAGTATGGGGTGTGTGGTCAGTCTGGATGTGACTATTTGGCCACAGACTTGTTAGGGTGCAAGGAAGCAAGGGCTTGGGTACCTCTCTGTGGAGTTGGGATGCAAAAGGGTACAGGTATGTGTATAGTATACACATGCCTGGGCGTATGCAGACAAGTAAAGAAGTTTGTGTGTGACAGGGAACACGATGAGGAATAGCAAGTTGCGAACCCAGGTGGATGCTGAACTTTTGGACTGCTGTATTTCAAAGATGCACAGGGTTTTTAGGGTGCATGTGTGTGGGTTTAATGAAACTCCCTTACCTCTGCCTCTGTTTACTCCGGCGGGGCGGTGGGTTCCTTCCTCGCCTTCTTGCTGTATGGTCAGACGCTAGAACGCAGAAAGTGTCGCTGGTCCGGGGAGGGCTGAACGGATGGCTAAAAGTCCTGCTCGCCCTCCTCCTGTGGGTCCCGGGAAATTGCCTCCTCCTCCGTGGGCTCCTCTCCCAGCGCTGCGGCCGCACACCTTTTGCCCAGCAGCTTCTTGGCGGCCTCGTCCTGGCCCAGCTTTACAGTCATTCTGAGAAAGAGAGAGCATAGGCATGAGCTGGGGGCGGGTGACTGGGGTCAAGGCTGACAAGGGTTAGGAGTTGAGGTTCCCTCAGAATCCAACCCAGACAAGTTCTGACGAGGGCTCTTCCCAACATGGCGGCCGTTGTTTGTGATAATCCCCGCCGCTGTCCCGGGCGGGCTGAGTGCAGGGACTGGGGTGCGGGTGCAGAGCTGGGTGTCCACGGGCGAATCATACCCCCGTCTGGGGAGTTAAGTCCCACAAGAAATGGGACAGCACTGATGGGAAAGGCGCAGGGACGTGAAGGCTGGTGGCTAGCATGGTGTGCGCATCCGATGTTTAACTGCAGATATGGCTCTGGGACGCACCCCCTAATGCCCCTGCCCTGCTCTAGCCCCTGACCCTATCACCGTGGGATGCCTGCCACCCCTGACCCTTACTCACAAGGGCCCCGCGCTGCTCCTATTTAGGCAGGGACGCTGCATGGCCCGGATTCCCCTCTCTGTACTCCCTCTCCGGGGCTCCCTATTTGAGCGTTCGCGGGCGCTCGGGTTCCTCAGCCACGGACCTCGGGACCCGCTCTGCCCATCTCGGATCGCCCCTTGAGTGTTCCCCGCAAAGCCTTCCACTACGGGTGACTCCTCGGTGCAACTCCGACTAAGTCATCACCTGCACGGTCCAAAAAGTGCCAAAGCATGGGCACCCCAAAGATGGGCTTGGGAGGAGCAGGAGCCACTGAAAGAGTCGGGCAAAGCAATTCGGCAATTGCCCCACAGAACCGTGCTTCAGAGGGGCGCCTACTTCTCAGAGATTAACTTTGAAGCGTGCACCAGGCTATGTTAACGCACGCACCAGAACCTGCAGCCAAAGATAATGCACCAAAACACGCCATCCGTTATGGACAGACCCGTGACAAATACTGGGGAACCATAGTCTGTTAAAGCACTTAATACCAACCTGTGGCATTTCAAAAACAGATAAAGTATTAGATAAAATCTCTTGAAGCACCAATAACGGACAAATCCACTAACACTTAAATGCGCTCATTCCACACATCAAAAAACAAGCATTTGCGATGCAATAGGACACGCATTTACGCAAGACCTATTGCATTGCAAACGGGAGTGCGGGCAGGGGGAGAAGGCATGGGAAGAAAATAGTGCTCCCAATCTAAAGAACACATACTGTGCAACACTCGAAGTAAAGGGGCCAGTAGCCTTGGAAGGATACAAATGACGACATGGTCGTCATAAGGAGGGACTAACAAGCCTATAAACCAATCGGAAGGCAGCATTTCGGAACGACAAAGACACAAGCCAATGAAAAAGATGGGTGGGGAAGTGGGAGTGGCTTCTTTCCCGTACTCAACTACCCCAGATCAACCCCAGAGCAGCGCTTGCGCGCTGGCTCAGGGCTCGACCTAAAAATGACATACAGCATCCCTCATGCACAACCACCCGTTTTTAAGTCAGAAAAAACTTCAGGGAAAGAGAAAACACATCAGCCCCAGCATACTATAGAGCCTACTAATGCTACTGCTGAGTTAACTGTTTTATCATTAATAAATAGAACAAACTAGCTTCAAAATATATATATTTTATGGAAAGAGCATGTGGGCCTGAAAAGGCATGAGCCTGGGGTATAACGACACTCTTTGTCACTCCTTGTCCCCCTTTGTTGTGCTGTGAGGAATGTTTACTTCGGCGCGGAGCCGCATAGATAAGACTCAAACACACACACACAGATTGGTGCCTCTCTCCACCCTCCTGCCAGAGAACGCACCTCTTTATTTAAATTTTATTCGGACGCTTACTATGAGTGGGACCAAAGCTAGCACAGGGGTGAAACCAAACTACAACAGAACATCTTTCCCAAACTTTAGGAACAAAAAACGCTGATGTTGAAAAATGCACTAGACAGACAATCTCACAAGAGTAGGATAAAGGAGACACATAGATACAAAAAGAGAGAAGAAGAAAAGGGTAGGGCAAAAAAAACACATGTTAACAGACATCTGAAGATGATGTCCATATGGGTAACTTTTCATACTCTTCGTACCGCTGCCATGGTTGAGGATTGGGACGACTGACGGTCAGTGGTTCCTGGGAGTCAGGTAGGCTTGTCTGGACACTTATCACAGCCTCTGGGGGTCCAGATACAGTCACTTCAGGAATTCCGGACCACCCAAAGTAAGCAATATCAGAGTGGGGCGGTTACAAATCACTAGGAGCTGAGAGCCCATCTCCTTGTTGTGCTACATGGCCTGGAATCTGTGTGAAGTGTTAAACGTTACATGTGATCCTTCGACACATATTTTAGGCAGTATCCATGGTGCCCTTTATGGCAGTAAGTCACCATGGCTTTGGTTCGAAACTGGGCCTGAACTTTCCTCCTCAAGGGTGAGCCTACAGTAACACTGGGTTTCCAACATCAAGAGCTGAGAACTTCACTTTCCAAAGTCGATTGATGGCACTGTTACTGCGCGGTCTCTGATCTCAGGGTTGTCAATTGGTAGGAACCAAGATGAGTGATGAGGAATGAGTTCTCAAACATGTTGTCTCCCAACATGGAAGTCAGCGAAGTCTTAGTTAGGGAGTGGGGTGTGTGACGGTCGTCTCTCAGGACCTGATAGATAGCCAATTCTACATGGTTGTTCCCCAACTCCGCAATGCGGATGACTTTATTGAGAGTTCTCATGAATCCCTTGACCTCTACATTGGCTTGAGGCCACCGGGGTGTTCTTTTCCGGTGCTTCCTGCCAAGGGACAGGAAGTACATGGAGATGTCCTGCCCCTGGAAAGATGGATCATTGCCCGTCCTGACTTCTAGGAGAAGTCTCTGGGTGGAAAATATTTTTCCAGCTTCAGTATTACCTCATCTGAGGCAGTGGAGTGTACTATCTACACCAACAGCTTGTCATTTCAAACAAAACAATCTGTGACTGCCTGTTCCACCTGTCTGTCAATGGCGGAGAACCAGACTTTTTACCTGAGCCTCATTTTAGTTTTGACAACTCCTAGGGAAGTATGATGAGGGACACTCAATAGTTCAGGTATTAGTTGTGGTAGGATGACTTTGTGGTCATCTTTCATTAGTAATCCCACTTAGCAAGGGACGGATCCCTGCAGATGTGGAGCAGCCCCTGTATTTGTCTCTGAGCTTCAGGCATTCGGCTCGGCTGATCTTTGAGGTGGGGCTGACACACAGCATTGGTGACGGCCTCTCGAACTAAGTTCAAGCATTCATTATCTTGGGATGCCTGGCAGATTTCAGGCACTGTTAACGGCCGGCCCCAGAGCTGTTGGCTGCGAGGCACACATAATCTTCTGTGTCTCTTGCAGTTTCCTGTTCAGCGGTGGTTGCAGCTCAATAATCAGCTTGGTTGTCTCACCCTGGTCAATAAATGACCTTGAAGGAGTACTCTTGGAGTTGCAAGATCCGTTTTTCGATCCATGGTGGTGGCTTGGACCCTCAAAAAAGGCACTAGGGGCTCGTGGTCTGCTCACACACAGGACTCACTTCCGTAAAAGTGCAGGTGGAAATGTCGGCATCCCCACAGTATTGCTATGGCCTCCCATTCGATCTGAAAGTATCTTTGCTATGTCTTGGTGAGAGCTTGGTTGGAGTACGCGGCAGGAGTCCATTTCTTGTCTTATTGCTATTTTGTCAGGACTGCATCTAACACTATGTCTGCCTGGAGTGGTCATAATACTCCATGGTCGTTTCCACTGGCAAGGTGGCTTTTGTATCATTGAACACCTTTTATTCCGTCTATCCCCGCACCCATGGTGATTCTGCTTTGAGAAGGTCATGGAGAGGCTTGAGCAGTGCGGTTAGGTTTCACATGAATCAACAATATGTGACCACCCAAAGGAAGCTTCTGACTTCAGACACGTTGATTGGCGGGCATTCATTCTGGATGCCTTGCACTTCCTTCAAGTCAGGTGACACCCCTTGGTCTAAGAACCGATAAACGAAGAATTCGATGTCACATTTAATAAATTCACATTTCTCCCCATGGAGAGTAAGTATACTGTGCTGGATTCTTTCTAGTAAAGCCAAGAGGCAGCAATTGTGCTGATCTATGGTGAAGACAAAGACTAAAATGTCGTCACTGATGTTTAGGATGCCATGCAGTCCTGTTAATACATCCCATATGCAATTTTGAAAAACCTCTGCCACACTCAACAGTCTGAAGTTCACCCAGCTATAAGATCACAGCCCTACATGTGTTGAAAACATCTTTTTTTTAAAAATTTTATTTTATTTTTTATTTGAAGAGTTTTATAAAGCGCTGGCTAGACCCGGAGGCATCAGAGCGCTTTACATGAGGATCAGTGAGATAACAAGTTACAAAATTACATCAGTTACAGGAGCATATTAAAACATAGGAAAAGGAGACACGGTGGGACACAGTAAAACGAGTGTTACAAGAGCATGGAATAACATCAACATATACGGAAACATTGTTCCACGGTCCCAAGAGTAAAAAGAGCATAGCATAACAGAGACACATGTCATTTGGGTCAAAGAAGGTAATGGGGGAAAGAAAAGGGAATAAGGAACGCAGCTCGGGTCAGGCTGACCAGCGAGAGGGGAGCAATCGGAATGGAAGGCAGCCAAAGGAGCAAGGAGGGAGGAGGGCAGGAGAACGCAGATCTACGTGCATAGGTTCAGGGCTGAGATTAGCTCCGATGTTTGGCAGATCATCGGTAATTCGTCGGAAGACGGGGGAGGAAGAAAGATAACAGTGGGGAGACGAGGAGAAATGTGTCCAATGTCCGGCTGGGTAGGTGACGGCCGAGGGGGTGAACCAGAGCCGATCTCCTCTATAGCTGTCTGGGCAGCTCCACCGGGCATCGGCCATGTTGCTCGGTCTCATACATACATGGAATAAGTGTTTGTATTGTTAAATTTGTAGATTATTTTGTTGAGATGAGGCATTCTTTTTGTCTCATTTAGCAATTCAATCTGCGCTTAGGAGATTCATGTAAAAAATTCAAACCCTGTGATCATACCACAGCTGCCAGTGATTTGCGCTTAGGGATTGCCCTGTGTGCTTCTGGCTGCCAGAGCAGGGCACCTCGAGATAGTCATTTTTATTGTGCCCCTGAGTTTTCCTAGCAGGGCTGGTCTCCAGGACAGTCATCGCTCCATGTCTCAGACTCGGACAAGTCAGGGAAAAAGACGATCAAACAGAGGGGGCCCCACTCAGCCCGACAAGCAGGAGACAGCAGCCCAACCTCCGGGCAGTGCCATTGAGAGGTGAACTCAGCAATAGGATCATCGGCAGAGTAAGGAGCAGTCCCATGATCCCAGGATCGGGCCACGGCTGCCGCTAGGTGGAAAACATGAAAGGCCACAAACACGGTCAAAGCATCGCTCGACTGTGGCCTCACAGGGAATCGGGAGTGGCGATGAAGAAACCACTCACCGTGTCCAGCGAGGACGAAGGCTGCGCGGCATCAGGGAGCAGCTCCGGCCCTAGATCTCGTAGGGCCGCTCCGGTGGGAAACAAGAAAGGCCTCAGACGTGTCCAAAACAGGGCACGGCTGTGGCCTCACTAGGAAAACTGGCCATCATCATCCTGGGGGAAACTCAGGAAAGGCCCCACCATGTCCAAAACATACGATAGAATGTGTCCTCACAGGGGGGTCAGATTGGACACCATCTGGGGTGGTACTTCAAAGGAGGATAACCGATCAGGTGACCCAGCAGGACAGACGGTGGAGACAGAAATCACTCACCACAGCCTCACTGGGGGACCCAGTCGATCGCCATCTTGTGGAGTGAGTTCAGGAGGGTCATCGCCATCTTGTGGAGCAACACTCCGGAGGACTCATCGATCGAGCAGAAGAGGCGGCTAGCGGACCTGCGAGACCGGGGGCAGCGCGGTGGCAGGGTGCAGAACTGGTCAAGGTGCTCCGGCAGTAGATCAGATGGAATTCGGGAGGCTCGTCGATCGCGCAACAACGAGGTCGCCACAGGACTCGGGCGAGGGCTGAGCGGTGGAGGGGCATAGAGCCGGCCCCCAAGCTCCGGTGACGGCTCAAGCCGAAGGGCTCCACAACCGGCGAGCCAGCAGGAGCAAGCAGTCCCAGTAGTGGGGGACCAAGGCAAGAACACCACTTTGGGCCTCCTCAGCGTCAGCGCCGACGAAGAAAAGGCGACGAGCAGAAGCACGCCCCATCCAGAGGAAATTAGTCCAGCAATGGATCGGCAAGTCAGACGGTGGAAGAGCCCCAAGACAGTGCGACAGTGGGTGGAGGAGTCGCAGCACGTCCGGATTCGGAGGGCTTGATCCTGGTGAAGAGCGGCGAGGTGGGCAAGGTCAGAGGAACGTCGGGTCCCTGTTGTTCGTCCCTGAAGGTAAGCCACGTTGCAATACAAAGTCTGATGCAAAAGGGAGTTAGATGTAAGTAGATTGGAGGCAGATGGACGGGTAAACAAGGGGATATTTACCGATTTGGTAATCCCGGGCCCGGGAGCTCCCGGGAGGAGCTCCTACTCGGCTGCCATCTTGATAGTGAAAGTCTTTATGTAGCTGGATTCTCTGCTGAGCTTAATTTGATGGTAGCCAGGTTTTAGGTCGACTTTGAAGAACCACTTGGTCCCATTGGTGTCTGCATCGATGTTGTTGACAGTGGGTGTTAAATGCCATTCCCTCTTGGTTAATTTGTTGGGCAGTTGCATGTCTACACAAATGCATACGGGCCCTGGTTGCTTTGGTGCAAGGGGATATTTACCGATTTGGTAATCCCGGGCCCGGGAGCTCCCGGGAGGAGCTCCTACTCGGCTGCCATCTTGATAGTGAAAGTCTTTATGTAGCTGGATTCTCTGCTGAGCTTAATTTGATGGTAGCCAGGTTTTAGGTCGACTTTGAAGAACCACTTGGTCCCATTGGTGTCTGCATCGATGTTGTTGACAGTGGGTGTTAAATGCCATTCCCTCTTGGTTAATTTGTTGGGCAGTTGCATGTCTACACAAATGCATACGGGCCCTGGTTGCTTTGGTGCACTGGGGAAGACCTAGATGTTGGGCCTTCAACTTTCTCGTGGATTCCGGCAGCCTCAAGCTGTTCTACCTCACATTCAACTTTGGATCATATGTGGAGCACGATTCGCCTGTGGCGAAGCACTATTGGCTGTACGGGTAGGGTCGATGTGTAGTTTGTCAACCCTTTTCCTTAGGCCTCATTTTCCTTGGAACACTTCCGTGAACTTGCCTAGCAGTTGCATGGCGACTGCTGTTCTGCCTGGAATCCGAAGGCGATCAGTTTTAGCATCTCTGCTGCTCTGCAACTAATGAGGGTGGTGCCTTTGGGTTGGATTACGAAGAATCTTGCCAGCATAGAGTTATTGTGTTGGACAATCCTGGCGAGGAAGACACCAGCTAGCTCTGTGGGATTAGCATTGCCATACTCAAAGATTTTTGCCTTCATTGTATTCAACTTCGGCGTTGACAATAGGCTCTGATATTCCTCCATTGGCATCGCACACAAAGTAGAGCAGGAGTCAATTAAGCAGTTCATTCGGCATCGTGAATTCTTAGACTGGACTGTGGTTGCATCTTTTTGGTATCTTCTGCTGGGTTTTGCAATGCAGAGATGAGGTGGACTTGTTCTGAGTTCGAGGAGGTTGAGCTGTCAGAGTCCGCTATTTGTTCTCCCTTCCTGTCTCTGGAGTTTAGGTGTTTCGCTACAGATTTGGTTTTCCTCAATGTCACATCTGCCATCCTTTGTGCCCCATGTGCTGACCTTCTGGCCTTGGCGAGGTGGTTTTGTTTTCCACACACGGAGCAGACTTTCAAACTGACTGGACATGTTGGCCCTCAGTGTGCAGCATTGCCACAGTAACCACATTTTTTGACTGCGTCTGTACTTGGTGGCTTCTGCCTTATAGCTTGTGCTTCTTTTTTCCCTCACTCTGCTCCGCTTTGATCGTTTTAGATATGAGAGCCAATTCGATGTGGGGTGCCCAACCACTGGCAGTTTGTGGGCCCTCCTCGTGCAAGAGTGGCTGCTAGTGGCATTCTGAAAGTTGAACAATCACTAGCAGCTAGGGAAGCTGTTGCCGCACCACCTGGAGTACTCACTAAGTTTCAAATGTAAGTTGCCCACCTCTAATGACCAGCTACCAATTGGTCTTACTTTAGATATATTTAAACACAAGCGAGAAGCAACAAAGCAGAGTTTACATGAAAAAAGTTGTACATGAAACGACAAAAGACAATACAACGGATGGGTCCTTTGCTTGTGTTGGTCTTTTAACCGTGTTCTTTGTTAAAAAAATACAGAAAAGCGCAGTCAACGCCTTTCGCGTATTCACAAGCTTCCTAAGGGCATAAAAATATTGACCGGTATGGTGGGCAGGGGCGTAGCTTAGTCATTATAATTGGGGGGTGAGCTTTAGATCTTCCAATAATCATGCTGGCATATAATGTTAAAAGACATTATACGACAGGCAACGCACATGAGCGGGGCTAAAGGGGCAGTAGAAAGGGAAACGACTGAGGATTGGTAGGGGTATTAAGTGAGAGAAAACACTATATTTTGTAAAATAATCAACATTTTTTTTTAAGTCTTTCAAAGCAGAGAGGGAGAGAGTGTGTGCGTTTTTGTCTGTGTTTATGTAAAACTTCCGGGTGAAATCCAACAGACATCTCACCATACCCGACTGAAAGCACCTGTACCCAACTATTTATCAGAAAATACATTTATTAGGGGGGTGTAACGCCCCAAACACCCCTCCCCCTGAAGCTATGACCCTGATGGTCAGGCAGACAAAACAGCGTTGTGAAAGGGCAAACAAAACATCCGGTGTACACTTCTTGTAAAGCTCAATTGGATTACATCATTGTAATATGGTCTGATTCGAAAATTCAGAGTCTAAGCAACAGTCATCACACTTGTAGGTGACATGGAATAGCGTATACCATGAATAAGACGTAATAATGAGGACAAATCTTAAAAGTTCAGTCATTAAGAGTAACCGTTCATGTTGCGCCGTGCTCGGCAAGACGCTTAGCGTACGGCGTTAGGCAGGCAGATGTACCCTGAACACCGTATGCCCATACAGTTGCGCCGTGTTCGGCAAGAGGCTCAGCATACAGTGTTCAGCACACATCTGCACTCTGAATTGAGCTTTACAACAAGTGTACACTAGATGTTTTGCTTGTCCTTTCACAATGCTGTTTTGTCCAGATCTGCCCAACATACCGGTCTATATTTTTCTGCCCTGAGGAAGCCTGTGAATAGGCGAAACATTGGCTGCGCTTGTCTGTATTTTATTTTTAGAGAAAGAACATGATTAAAAGACAGACACAAGCAAAGGACCCATCCATTTTATTGTTTTTTGTCATTTCATGTACAACTCTTTTCATATATACTCTGCTTTGCTGCATCTCGCTTGTGTTTAAAGGCATTCAGAAAGTCCTCAGAATCTCTTTACGGAGGACAGATGACTGGAACCCTTGAATGATCTGTGTGCGCAGCTCCTCTTCTACATCGCAAAGCTCGCACATGCTACCTAGGCCGTTCAGGCATGCATAAAAGACCAATAGTTTCTTGGGAGCCTTGCTTTGCTTGATATAAGATAAATCTGTCGTAGTCGGGTTTAGTCTGCGTCCTGAATTGAAAATTCAGACAGCTAGAGCAGCAGCATAGTCATCATCTTTGCCAGTATTTGGAAGTGTCATGAACATTTTTTGAACTTCCATCGGGTGCAACAGGACAAACCTCTTGGCTCCTGGATCTGTTTCATTCACATGCCTGTCCAGTTTCCCAGGTCCATGCGTGATGTGCTGCTCCAATTCAGTTTTTTTCTTTGAATTGTGGGACTTGTAGTCCTGTTTCATAATGCAATAAACAAGACTACAATGCCAGAATTTAAAGCAAAAAAAGACTACAGCAGAACATCACACATGGACCTGGAAAACTTGGCAGGGCTGCTTTCATATAATATCCAACACAGACACCGACACCTTTCATTGTGCTGCATGAGAGGTTGATGATGACAGCATGTCAGATGGAAGGCTTGTGCTTGCAATGCTTTGAGCATGCTGAGGGAACACTCGGTGTGGGCAGCAAAGAAAATAGAGGTGATAGAGGCGTCAGACAGACCAGCTTATGAGCACTCAGAGGGGTGACTGCACATAGGAATCAGCTGTACCTTAACTTCCCACTGTCCAGGGTATTGCCGCTGGGTGTGTTCATGGTGCTGATTTATTGTTGCTAGGCAGTACTGAGTTGAGGGTGTCCTCGGATATGGCCTGCGAATGTAGACGCACAAGTGGGGTATGTCTTAAAGGCATCAGAGAATGTCAGTTCACTGTGCGGTAATCACTCATATGGCCCAATCATCGGATCTAAGGCATGAGTCCAACTTCCAGTCAGGTGGAAGCAGCACTGTGATAGGGAAAGGTGCTTGTGTTGTTGGCAGTCACCAGGGGGCAGAGGTGTGCCTCTGCTGTCAGCTAGACCATCTGCTGCTGCTTACTGCCGGTGGCATGAGTCTAGAGAATGCTCCAGCTGCAGTGACTGCCTTCGTCAAAAGGCACAGATGGAGTCCTGGATTGTTGTGCCATGCGGAAACATTTACCTCAGTACAGAACCACATAGAAAATACTCAGACACACACAGGTTGGTTGGTTTGCTCCACCCTCCTGCCAGAGAGTGTGCCTCTTTATTTATACTTTCTCATGGCACACTGCGTGGGCAGGACCAATGGGAGCGCAGAGTGAGGGCAAAACCAAACAACATAACACCCCTTCTGATGGCCCTGGTCTGCCCAGGTTCTGTTGCTAGCTTATTACTACGAATGGGCAAGCTGCTATACAGCAGGCTCCGTCAATCAACTGCTGACACTACCATCGCTATGTGAACGTTTAAATGCATGGTTAGAAGATGGTGACATTGAAGTAAATGTGCTCACCTCTCCTCCAGCCTCTCAGAGCAAGTTCTGTGCTCTGCCGTAACTGTAAGAGCAAATGCTGATGGATACTCCAACGCAATCATATGTACTCAGCAGTTAGGGTCCACAGAAGACACAGCACACATTTTGGTTTTTTACCCGGCGTACAACAGAGCAAGGAGGAAATGGATCCGACCACTATGTAATTCAATGGGATTCAGAACGTACCATGAGGCACTGAGGGTATTGACAGCTAGCACCGTACCATATGTCATATTTGCCGTATCCAGATACTTGTTTATAGTGGGATTGATAAGGAAAAAAGCGGGGGCTAAAGCTGTGATGCATCAAGGAACAATATACCCAAGACTGCGAAAACATCCTTGAACTGTATAAAATAATCAGCCACTCTTCCGTCTTATTGTATTATAAGAAGTTTTTATCTAATTTTAAAACAAGAACTTGCGGGGTGGTAACAGTGGAACGTCATGATGTCCGGTTTTAATACTGTTTTAAATTATTTTATACGACTTTTTTATTGAGATTATATAATATAAAGTTGGATGTATTTTAGAATGTATTGTGATTGATTGTATTACTATGAAACTTTTATGGCCAGCAGTTTTTATTTTATTTCTCTGTGGGGCCTCAGCAGACCCCTAGGGGCCACTGAGCAGTGTCATGCAGCGGCGGCTCCTCCGTTATGGAGAGGAGCGTCGCCCCCCCGCTGAGAACCAGCTGAGAGAAACGGGAAAAATAAAATGATAATAAATTGGTTTTATTATCATTTTATTTTTCCTATTACCCTCTAGAGCCAGCCAAGTCTGGGCGGGACGAGGCTTGCCTGTCTTCACAGCCAGCAGGGGAGGAGTAGTGCAGCACTGTAAGTGCGCATGGCGATTTTGCTGGCCAAACCGTTATGTGCACTTAGGTTTCTCCAACCCAGCTGTGTCAGAAGAGAAGAGGAGCACCGAGGCGGACAGCAGCATCGGAACAGGTACGTTTTTTAAAAATTATAATTATTTTCCTAATCCCCTGTCCCGTACCTCCCTCCCCCGCCCCCCACTTGACTCGTGTGGCGTCCGCCACTGGTGTCATGCCAGGCTTGTCTCCCACGCTTGATGGAGCACATGACAACCCCTGGGGACCTTTAATTGTGTTCAACCTCGTGTCTCCCATTTGTGATTACCCATCGAAAGCAAGACCGCATAATGCCTTCTGCAAATGTCAGGCTGCCAAGGGAGCTGGAACCAGGGGTGTTGGAGGGGCTACAGCACCCCCAGATAACCTTTGAGGAGCTAAGCTGGATATCAGCCACAGAGAGGCCCTTACAGAGTATTTCTTGTAACACTTTCTGTTTTTCAAAGACTGAAGGTCAAATGTAAGCCAGTGTCCTGCTGTGAACTGCTTCTATTTCTAACATGGGGAAATGTGTGTTATTTCATTTATCTGTCTGTAAAGTGAGTGCATTTTAAAACCTGTATCTGAGGATGCTAGTGCATGGTACATAACAGAGTGAAATAGGATTGTTTACAACATGGAAAAGGTTTGAGACACTTCACAAACATTTGATTAGTTTGGTACATCAAAATATGCCAGTGCATCTGAGCAAACAACGTCACAGCAAGCAAAAACTATGCAACATTACCACCAGCAACATGCTAGGCTAAATGCAAAGCTATATATGCGCAAAACACTCCATAAAAGTGACACCACGCTTCATGCCCCATGTTTAACTTTTAAATGCTAAATCAGAAGGCTGATGCCCATGTTTTACTTCCCAAATTAGTGAAGGCTACAAACTAGCACATTTTTGTTTGTTGAAATACTGACATTCTACATGGTTTCTTTCAGAGAATGTTTTTCATTCAAGGTATGTATTCATCTTTTCACAATATTGTTGGGTGTGCACATCAGGCAAATTAACTGCCGATGCTACTCTAAGGTGAATTGACCTTCAACTGCAGAATGAGTCAATTCCTGATCATTCAATTCTCTCTTTGGAATGTTTATGAGTAGGGTTTCAGGAATGTAGTACTTACCAATAACAGTACTTACAGATATGTAATTTACAAAAATAGAAAGATTCTTCGGGTAAAAAATGAAATACGATTTAAATCATACTCATTGATACATAGTGAAAGCAAACAACAATTATTAAGTAACCACAAGTAGCCAATTTTAAAATCAATAAAAAGGTAGTGAAAAGCCAAGCGCATATGATACTTAAAAGAGTTACACTATCCAATTACTATCCATTTGTCACATTTCATTTGGAAAGGGGAAGGTTTGTAAGAGGCAGTTTGTTTTAAACTCACCTACTGACCACAGGAGTCTGCATCAGCCTTTCTACTCACCCTGATGTACAGGTTTCAACACTGACTTAGGTGCCAATTATTATTATTTTTTTTATAAACAATGTGATTCTACCCTGTGTGGTAACTAGTGAATAATTTTTTTGTTTTCTTCGTGATTTTTAAGAAGTGTGTATTGCTGATCCGTGAAATGTCAGGGAAAAGCACTACGTGTTTTTAAAATACCCCTCACACACTACGAATCCCGTAGTGTCATGCTTCATCATGGGGGTCTTCCCGTCCCTCTACGGGGCGGGGCGTGCTACAACCTACGAATACGTGGGAGCACTTGATGTTTGTGAAAATAGGCTATGTGTAGTGTGGGAGTGAGAGTGGTAGGGTCAGTGAAAGATACAAGAGAGGGTTTTTAAAAATTCCCTGGCTAGTGGAAAAAAACAGATTTTATTCACTTCCCTAGCTGGAAACACTAAAATGGGGTTGTGTAGGGAGTATACCTTAATATGATACCTCCTACTGGGTCAACATGTTTCGTAAGCAGTCCCCACTGCTTTACTCGTCAGGACCTAGTCTGATCCCTACTGCACTCAAATATAAACTTTTTTTATATATGTAGTATGCCTATCTTTCAAAAGTCAGTCTGCAAAAATAAGCCAGACCGAAAAAATAGGGGGTGAATGGCCCCTAGTAGTCAAAAAAACCAAATTTGGTATACTGCTTAGAACGATTGTCAGGCATCATGAGCTTGCACTGAAGGTGAAGTTGCCTTGGATTCATCAATGAAATAGGATATGCTCTCTGCTTTCCATACCTCTGTGCTGCTCCGTGGCTTTTCCCTGACATTTCACGGATCAGCAATACACACTTCTTCTTAAAAATCACGAAGAAAACAAAAAAATGATTCACTAGTTACCACACAGGGTAGAATCACATTGTTTATAAAAAGTTGTACAGGAGGTAGATTCTACCTGTAGACCTCTACACTCCCTCCTTTTGTTATTTTTTCACATTAGGTGCCAATTAGGCAGTTAAGTCAGAGTTCTGTTAAGCAAGGGCTTTATGCTGTAAGGGACCTGCCCAACGATGACCTTGCATGTTTTTTGAGGGTTGACAGATTGCCTCATTACAATAGGACACCATTGCTTCAGTCCTGTGCTTACTTTTAAAATATCAATGCATTTTGTGAGCAGTATTTCTCATCTGCCTCCCAAGCAACCAATAGGACTAAGGCTCCTGACGTCAATGATTTGTAAACTAAAGGACTGGAATCGTGGTATTCTGCCAACTTGGAACAATCAGGCGACCCTCGTTAGAGAACACGGCATGGTATTGACCACACATCTGCTTATTTGGCACAGGCCTCTGGCACAGTATTTTGTATGATTGCTCTTTCCCCACTATCTCAAGGACATCTCTGTAGTACAGTATTGCGGAGTCTTATTCCATTTCAGACCAGCACTATGTTGTGCTGTTTCTCTAGGACAAACAGTACGTCTGGTTTATATCTTATTAAAAACCTGTATTGCTGATGGCCTCACTTCTCTTGGCACAGTACTTAGGGTGATAATTACATTGATAGCTCTGTGTTTCAGAAAAAGACAATTTGTAAAATTGCACAAACAGGGCACAAAATATTTATTTTGGAACATAACTCTGTTTGGAGCTATGGAGGATTAATAACTTAGAAATATAGGGAGTGATATTTAAAAACCATTCAATGCTGTTGTTTGAGATCACTATTAGTTCTGTGTATTGCCAGGTTTTTAGCAATTTTGTGTGCAGACTGTAGATGGACTAGATTGCCATGACTGAGACGCAGTACATCACTGTAGGAAAGTAGGTTTGTGTTGCAGTAAACCTCCCACTTTTTGCCTGACACTTGATGCACTTTGACTTGATGTGCCCTGGGTCCCTGCCAATCAGGTTCCCAGGGCCTGTGTTCGTTCCCCAAAACTGTACCTTTGTACCCACAATTGGCACATCTCTGGACACAGGTAAGCCCCTTGTAAAAGGCACCATTGGTACCAAGGGCACTGTGATCAGGGAAGGCCTCTAAGGGCTGCAGTACCTTTTGTGCCACCCTTGGAGACTCCGCACCATAACACCCACACACTGCCATTGCAGGCTGCGTGTTTTGGTACAGAGAAAAGTGAAGCGGCGACATGGCACGCATCCCTATGTGCCATGCCTGCAACCCACTGCCTGTGGCCTAGGTAAGTCACCCCTCTAGCAGGGTTCACTAGCACCCAGGTGAGGGTACAGTTGCATGAGCACTGCACCTCTACAGTGTCTAAATCCATTCTTAGACATTGTAAGTGCAGTACAGCCATAAAGAGTATAGGGTCTGGGAGTTGGTCATCACAAACTCCACTGCTCCATAATGGCTTTACTGGAACCTGGGAAGTTTGGTAGCAAACATCTCAGCACATTAAACCCACACTGATGCCAGAGTGGGGTTTAATTTAAAATGCACTCAGACGGCATCTTAGAGGTGCCCCCTGAAAAACGACCAGCCCTGGTGCGGTTCCTGAATGGCTACCCACCATTTGCCACCACCAGACAGCTTTCTGGACCCCTGGGTAGAAAGCCTCCGCTCTCTGGGTTCAGAAACAAAGCCCATCCTGGGCAGAGGTGTCATGCCTCCTCCCCCAGGATGGGCTGGGTCCACGAAGGGGAAGCTTCAAAGGCCTGCCGCCTTTGGAAGCTGACCCTGCCTTTTGTTGCCCCCAGCAACTGACTCCCACCGGTTCTGACCCCCACTTTGGGCGGGAGAATCGGCTGGAAAACCAAGTGAGGAAGAGAGGTGTGCCCACCTTTGCCAACCCCACCACTCAGGTGGGGAAGGCGAGGTGAAGCACACATCTCAGTCCCCTCTATATTGAAGATGAGGGGACCCAGCCAATCAGAGAGAGGCTCATGCCCCCCTCCCACTGGAGGGTAGAATAATAGGGGGTGTACTCACCCTAAGGAAGGGACCTATCGGTCCCAACCTGCCCACCCCAGTAACACCCCTAAATGTAGTATTTAGAGGTGACCCTGAACCTTGCCTCCTCAGATTCCTGCAACCTATGAAGAAGAAGTACGGAAGAAGTCGCACAGCAGAGGAGAATGTAGAGAAAAACTGACTTGGCCCCAGCCCTACAGGTCCGTCTGCAGTTTCCAGAGATCCTGTGCCAAAAGTCGACTTGTCTTGCAGCCAGCGACCTCCAGAACTCCTGTGAGGACTGACTGCCTTCAAGAAAGACTGGATCTCCTGTGAAAAGCAGCTCTGTTCAAAAGAAACTCCAAAGAAAGACTCTGAGCCTGCCGAGGATGAAGAAAACGCCTGGAACCACCACTGTACCCGTCGCATAAGGCCAGAGTCCAAGTGGCCCACCGGTCCGAGCAAGGTCCCCTAGGGCTCCAGAATCCAAGTCCACCGGGGATTGACCCCTCCAGGACAGCCCGACGTCGCCTGCAGTCTTTGCACGGAAACCTCCCCAAACTGTGAGTGGCCCTGTAAGGTAAAATCTGACCTCAAAAGGCACCCCTGCATCCGGTCGCCCTGGAGAAGAGGACCTGAGGTACACCTACATCCCCGAGCCCTCCAACTTACCTGCCCTGCTGTTGGTTCCTCCCGGAAGACTTCCTGGACCGAGCCTGCAGCGAAAATCCAAAACGGCAACCTCCATAGGATTGCATTGGGCTCCCGACACCTCCTAAGCACCCTGCACCTGGCCGCCCCTGCACCGCTGGTGGTGTGGACTTGGTGCTGTCCTGGGCCCCCCTTTTCCCTGACCTTAACCCTAGGAGCTCGTCTCCCAAGACTGAGTGGCCTGCCCGTGAGCAGCTCACAACCGAGGTGCCCCCTAGCCCCATTGGCTAACATTGGCACCCTGTACTCTGCACCCGGCTGCCCTGGTGCCGCTGGTGGAGCAGTTTGAGTGCCAACTTGAATCTTGGGGAACCTTGGTTCTAACCCCAGACACCCAACATTGTAAGTCATTTACTTACCTGCAAACCAATAACATTCTTTTTCTCCATAGGAATCCATGTTGTGGTTTTTCCTCTGAAAATGTTGTCAAGCTGCTTTTTGTATGGAAAAAAGTAACTGTACTTTGAAAAGTAAATTGTCTTACTTACCTTTGTATTGTAGGACCCCCGGTGTGATATCTAGGCATATCACCCCGAATAGTTGATGTAACAAAAAATGAATCCAAATGTAATCCCAGGTAATTTCAATGTATTTTGAACTATTTTGAAAGCAAATACAAACCTGTAACAATTCCAATTTCAACCACAATTGCATTTCTGTGTACAGCCTTGCATTTGAGAGTGTATTTTAACTACCTAGGCCAAGTTTTGCTTGGTTCTAGAAATAAATCATAAGTGTACCTTTTTCATACTTACCTAATTTGTCTGGATTCAGCCTCTGATTGTGTGCCATCCGTTCTTGATTGAGTGAATAAAATAAATGCTTAAAGCATCCAAAGAAATATGGGGACCTATTTTAACTAGGGTTTTCAACACACCTGCCGAAAGTATAATTCCCCAAGTCCTGGTCTGTGACAATATTTATCCCCATTTTTAAACAAGCATTTGCAATGCAATAGGTCTCGCATTTATGCGAGTTTGAGCTATTGGCATTGTAAATGACAATGGGGCATATGTATGAAAGTTTGGTTTTGCGATTCTCAAATAGCGAATTTTAGAGAATCGCTATTTGAGACTCGCAAAATGAGATGTATGTAGGATTTGCAAAAGAATTTGCGAATCCTACATATTCTTAATTGCGAATCGCAAAGTGCGATTCGCAATTAAGGAAACCCTCCCCATTCATTCCTATGGGCCTAGAGGCCCATAGGAATGATTGGGAAGACATTCTCAATTTGCGATTAGCAATTAGAGAATCGCAAATTGAGAATGCAATTTCAAGGTTGCAAGGGTGTCAAAAGGACACCCTGTTGCACCCTGAAATAAGCATGGGTGCACATGTGGCGCACTTACATGCCCTAAGGGCATGTATGTGCGCCACATTGCACTTTGAAAAATGCAAAAAGTGCATTTTCAAAGAAATCGTAAATTACCACCAACTTGAAGTTGGTGGTAATTTGCGATTCCTTAAGGCCAAATTGCACTTTTTTTGGGCTTCTTACATTGCATTTAAGGAATCGCAATTTGCAATTCCTTAAATGCAATCGCAAAATAGGGAATCGCAAAGTTTGCGATTCCTTATTTTGCGAGGCAGTTTTTCGTTAATACATACCACTAAGCCCAATTGCGATCGCAAACGCCGAAATTCTGCGAATTTTGGCGTTTGCGATCGCAATTTGGAATGATACATATGGCCCAATGTCTTTTATTTATGTTTTGGTTTTTAAAACCTAAATAAAAGGCATTGTCATTTACAATGCTATTAGCTAAAACTCTCGCAAATGCGAGACCTATTGCATTGTAAATGCTTTTTTAAATGGTTAGTGGCCTAGCAGGGTCAAGGAATGGGTTTACTGTTGTACACCCTTATACATTTCATTCTCCCAAAAAACAGGAAATGTTACTTTTTATTGGACTGTTCAAGAACTGTACAGTTAAATATTATAACTCGTACTCTTTTGAGGTCCTATATGCAAGTTATATGCAAGGATAGCATTACAAAAATTTGTTAGAAGGTGTAGTAGCCAACACATAAATAAAGCCACGAAACTGGCCACTATCTTGGCATCGTATCAGAATGTGCTTACTGAACTGGATTAATGCAGCGTCTGTGAAACCTTTCTTTATACTTCGTTATTGAACCAACATGCATTAACTCCGAGGACCACACAGGTGTCCTCATCCTCCAGCACACGTCACAATAAACAAGAATCAAATCCAAACACCCCTACTGAAAAGGTCCATCTGGAAGGAGGTCAGGAATGGGTGAGCATTTTTCATATGTCGAGGGAAAGCAACATTTTGTCTTCTTAAGCACTCCCCATAACTGAAAAAGGGAATGTTCTGTCCTTTTGTGTTAATTGTGCATTAATATGGCACCACTTTTAGGTGCTGCTCAAAAGCTGCTCCCCTGTTTCAGCCTATGAAAGCATTAGCTATGAGTGCTGTTAGTCCCAGAACAGACAAGTGGCACCGACAGATCACTTCACGTCAGTAAGACATGGTGTTTCCAATCCCTGGGTAACTGTCTAACAACCTGGAGTTTTCTGGGAGCTGTACCAATAGTTAACTTCACTTGAACCAACTGTCCTTTAGAACCAGTGGCAAAGTTTTCCGTGAAGGGGCCAGCCAGTGAATGAGGTCACAATATGTCTCAAAACCCCAGCCTGCAACATCAAACAAAGGAACATTCTGGAATGCTAATTGTTGGCGACTGTTAGGGTGCAGACAGGGTCAAGAGACAAGGGGCTTTCTATTCAATTGATGATGTGTATAATAATTGGAGGGGCTGAAATACAGTTACAAAACAGCTCCTCTGGCATAGAAAGTAGACAAGTCAGTGCCTCAATGGATGTTCATTGCCACTGCAATTCAATTTATACATGCACAACTAGAGCAGTCTAGGCACACTTGTCACCTAAGAAGTCACTCAGCACACACATAGTCAAGCCAGCCCTCAGGCGTACCCCTTGCTAGAGCAGTGCCTCAACTGACTCTACATAAGAGTAAATCTGGAACCTTCTACACATATGTAAGATTACCAAATGAAGCCTTGTAATTTGGGCCACCACAATCTAGCCCTAAACTTTCTTTTAGGAATATAAGGTTTCTGCAAAGTGCAACTCGACTAAAATACCAGATTACAAGAGTTTGCAAAACGAAAGCATATGGCAGGAAGATGCAATCTACTGTGACAGTCACCTCGAAGCCCTACATGTGTAGCCAGAGTTTTAAAGCTGTTTAGCCGGTTTTGCGCGTGCAGCCAGTTGTCCTTTCTGCAAACGTGTAGACAAAATTCACTTCTACAGCTGTGCAGCCAGCGTTATCCTTTTATACATCTGTAGACAGCAATCTCTACCACAGAAAGTTGCCCTTTATACACATAAGGCAGACTTGTCTCCTACAGCTATGCAGACACTGCCACTTCCCTCCAACATCCAAAGGTATCCCCGTTACACATATGCAACCGTATTGAATTAACTGGAATAAAAACAGGCTGCTTAACATGTTTTTGCAACATAAATTATGACGTAACATCCCGAAAGAGTGAACTTAGATGGCACATTCCTAAATTAAAGCCAGGCTCCCTAAATGGGTGCGAAGCAGGCTGTAAAGCGAGATACTCACACATGGAAGTGCAGAAGGGGGTGCAGCAGGACAGTCAACAGATGAAGAAGCCCTCACAGCGCACACCGGGCAGAAATACTTTAAGGCAGCTGCTGGTCCTGGTTCCCGGTGCAGGAGGGGGCAGTGAATGGCGGGGTAGGGATAGTCTTGGGTGGGGGGGATGCTGCAGCCCAGATGTGAGGGATCCCCTCCCCCTCTCTAGCAGCAGCCTGCTCTCTGGCAGCGACCTGCCACTGTTGCAGCTGCCCAGGAGAGACATGGCAGTGCGAGCTGACAGCGTCATCTGCGCGCAACTTTCCCCCTCGGCTCCATTTGCCACTCACAAGTTTGCCGCAGAGGCCGGTCACGGTGGGTAGCCATGCTGAAGGTGGCAACGAAAGTCAGCTTGACTGCTTACCGGCAGTGGGATAACGCGGCTGTCGAACCTCGAGGGAAATAATAATGGCCAATAAAAACCTAAGCATCAGGGTGACCTCTTAACTCTCCTGTAAGCCAAGCCTCCCAGGAGGCAGGACGCCATGTTTATTTACTTGAAAGACTATGTGGGTAAAAAAGTTGACACAGGCGCCGTGCTCATGCATGGCTCCCGTGAATATTAAATTAAGCGGGCGCCGTGATCAAGAGCGGCGCCCGTGCATAAAAATATTTGCAATGTCATTGTCCCGGCTCCTTGAAAGTGAAAACGCGCATGGCGCGCTGAATGTGAGCAAAGCGCGTCGTCGTGCCAGAAGTAGGAGAAACTCAACAAAGAAAACAGTGCTTCCAAGTCTAAATAACACGTACTGTGTAACAACCGAAGTAAAGGGGCCAGTAGCCATGGGAGGTTACAAATGAAGACAAGGCAGTACTAAGGAGGGACTAAGAAGCCTATTAAGGAATCAGAAGCCAGCATTTACGAAGGACAAAGACACAAGCCAATGAAAAATATGGGCGGAGAGTGGGAGGGACTTCTCTTCCATACTCTACTACAACAGATCGCCAGAGCAGCGCATGGGCGCTGGCTCAGACTCGACCTGAAAAGGTGACAAATCAGATCCTAAATGCTATCGCCCCATTTCCCTCCTGGACTTTTCTGTAAAATTGATTAGCAGGATTTTGTTACAGAGGCTGAAGGAATGGGCCCAGGAAAACTCAATTCTTTCCCCTGCCCACTATGGGTTCAGGAGGGGCTTGGGGACAATGGAACAATGCGTCAATCTAGACCTGTTATTAGGGAAATATACCAGGGCTAAGCCGGGGTCTCTGTACCTCTGCTCTGTAGATCTTAGCAGTGTGTTTTATCTAGTTAATCATTTTATTCTATGGTCAACCCTGACTAGCCTAGGTGCACCCATGGCAATTAGTTCCTTCTAGGCTCGCCTCCATGAGAATCTATCGAGCAAAGTTCGTTATGGACCACGGTGCGAATGCACACCTGATTATAGTCTAGGAAAGGGTATTAGACAGGGATGCATATTAGCCCCTCTATTGTTTTCCCTTTTTATTAATGTAGTGGATGAAACCTTGCAGGCGCTCATTTCGTTTTGTTATACGCCGATGATGCTGTATTAATATCTAGGACCCCTACTAGATTGCAGAAATTGATGGCAGCCTTCAAGGGAGTATGTGGCATCTAAAAAAATGATAATCAATAAATCAAAGACTTTTACAATGATATGCAGGAAACAACCAAATAAATGGAGGCCCTTCTAGATCGAAGGCTCCCTAATCAACAGAGTGCATACGTTTTGCTATCTGGAGGTCCAGTTTACAAGTAATGGCATATGGGCGCAACAGATTGCAAATGCTAAACTTAAAACGAGCAGGAATTGTGAGGGTTTTTTTTAAATTTTTCATCTAAACTGGGTCAGCGCCCAGTTAAGGAAATGATCGGGATTTACAAGGCAAAAGTACTACCTGCTGCTACATATGGGGCTGGACTGTGGGGGTACACTACTAGCAAATCTCTCCAAGTTTAAGAAAAAACTTAAAAACTTTTTTTAAATAGCTGCTTTGTTTGCCTGCCTCAGTCCCATCCCTAATTGTGCATAAAGAGGTGGGACTGTTTTATCTGGAGGATTCTCTTTTAATGAAACCATTGTTGCTCTGGCTCCCCATCTGGATGAAAGAAGAAGAAACTAGTTTTATCAAACTGATTATACTCGATTGTTTAAAATTGGATTATGCCTTTCGTATTAGATGGCTGGCATATATAGTGTCCACGTTTAAGTCTGTGTTTCATTTGACAGTGGGGGAGAAGCCAGCACAAATATTAGCATTAACTAAGAATCACAATAAAGTTACTTTCTGTCTGCATAGGTCTGAAGCTAGACTCCGTGTAGAGCCAAAGAAAACGATCGTTGCTATGAATATGCCCTTAGAGGAAAGGGAGGGGTGTCAAGAGTATTTGATGTGTGTTGAAAACAGCCAACACTGGATTCACTGGACAACTAGATTCAAAAGTGGTATGGTGCACCGATTTGTTGCATTTCTGAAGATGAATGCCTATACCACTGACAAAACTCCTTGTCCCTGTGATGGAATGAGTAAGCAAAGCACACATCACTTTATTTTATTCTGTACGTTTTATAAGGAGCTGCGATGTAAATAGTTGAAACCCCTTTTTAATATGCATAGTACAAGAAACTATAATGATGCACTGACATTTCTGCTTGCACTAAATGATCAATTTGTGTGTTTTAATATTGCCCTTTTTATTTTAAAAGCTGTTCACCTAAGGAAAAGCAATGTGTTAGATTTCCTCATGGGTCTAAGATTGTTATGTGGTGACATCTTAAAGGATTTTATCGTTCTATGAATTAAATTGCTTGAATTGCTTTTTAATTGTACGTACTTTTATGGCATTTTTTTACTCAACGAATAAAGTTCTTGAAATTGAAATGCTTAACACACCCTCCTGATAAGCCTAACTGCTCGACCACACTACCACAAATAGAATTGAATTGAATTGAATTGAATTTTATTACATTTGCATAGTTACTTAAAAACCATTGCAATGCGAGTTTCAGATAATACAATAAAATCATGATAAGACAATAATTACATATATTCAAAATTCATGGCTCCTTAAAAAGGTTAAAAGAGTTAAATTGCTATTAGATAAAAATGGCTTTGTTCTTCATACACATAGTTCTCAATGTGAATTATGCGTATTATCACTACCACAAATAGAGCTGCTAGAGATTATCTAATTTAGCCTCTGCTGTACCTCTTGGGATCCACTGGCCTCTGTGCACACTAGACCTTACTTTGGTATAGTATATACAGAGCCAGCACCTACAACCACCATATATAGAATTATGTCATTTCTTTTTCCCATTTCCAATGGCATTACCAGAAATAGAGCGAAGTGGGTGGGGGGGGGGGGTTAGAGAGAGAAAGGAGGAGAGACAGAGAGAGCAGAGTGAGAGAGACAAAGACATAGACCATCGGATTTCAGTTTGTTCCAAATTATTAAGGAAAGTTTCGATATAGGTCACACTAACCCAAAGAGGCACATAATAGCAGCTTGGAAATGGAAGGATCACAGAAGAGTGACAATTCATGTGTATACACTATAATTCTCCAACTCTGTCATTAATACATATTAGCTCATGTTTTTAAAAATGATTAGGATCTTGCTCTTCCCCAATCAAAACTGAGTTGGTATTCAGTAGTTGTTTCTCGTCATTTAGTTGCACAAAGAGGTCATTTCACTGAAGAATCGGTTCAATAAATCACAGTACTATACCTCACCATGTTTAGCAAAATATTGTGAAAATGCACTCCAGAATGCACCACTGTACATCACTATTCTCCCAAACACTCTAGTGGCTAGACTTTGGCTTACTTGGTACAATCGCACTTTAACTAGCACTAGGATTATTGGCTAGCCTTAGTGAGTTCACGACAATGGGCAGCACCTCCATTCTTTAAATTGTTCCAGCACCACTGGGTACAGCACGAGTTCTGAGTGAGGCGTGAGTCACCAGCCTCGTTATTCCAGTCAAGTGGAGCGACGAGTTAAAGCTGCAGAATTGGGGATTCACCACACTGAGGTAAAAGCAAAGAGAGGGAGGTGAGAAGGCGACGACTGGGCTTTCACAGAAATACTGGCAGAGGCGAGAAAAGACAACACAGCACTGAGTGAAGCAGAGGAGAAAGATGAGCAGCAGTTTGAAGTACGAGTAACTTTTTTAGAACAGGACGGGCATCTAGGGAAGGAAGAACATTTTCTAACAGTTATTTTCTTTGTGCCGATGGCAGGGCTCGAGTGGAGTCAGTCAGTTTAGCTTATGGAGACCTGTGAAAAAATTATTACAATCTCCTAAAGGACAAGTGACATCTGTGACATGGGTACTGTAGAGTGCCACCTGGTCTCTACCAAATGATGTAACGAGCACGCAGCCAGAGGGCCGGGTTTGGTGGATGGTATAAATAAATGGCGGGTAATTGCTTGTGGTCACTTGGCGATACCCACATCCAGTGTCCACATGTGTCATTGCTGCTAGCATGTTGAGGGCCTTCGAGTGCCCATGTCTGCCCAGGTGCCCCCTGAACACTGGCGACAAGGGCGGTACTCACTCTGCATGCAAGAATGCCTACCTCTCTATGGAGTGTGAGGAGAGTGGTGCAGGGCTGCTGGCTTCCAGATGCTGCACTCGGGTGGGAGACACCCTGTCTTGTGGCCTGTGTAATCTCCTATGGCCGTGGGGATCTCTTGCTGCCTCGCCTGCCACGGCTGGTGCTTCGTGGAGTGAAGAAGCACAACATCTCGAGCTGCAGCTTGCTGTGGCCACATAAGGCCTGCCCTGCCACCTAGTGGTGGCCCGTGGTACCACACTGCATTGAGCCAACTCCCGCGAGCACGTGGCCTGGCGAGAGCCATCGCCCTGAAGACTCACTGGCATTGGCTGCAAACTGCAGGTAGGCATGTGTGTGGCTGTGCCTCCCTGGAGAGCTTACTTCCAGCCGACGGCCATCCATCCACAAAAACAAACAAGAAATAAAAAGAGAAAGCCAACAAGGGACATTTTGTGGAGGCAGACAGAAGGAAGTACTTAAAATGATGCAGACAAAGGAGCATATGATACAATTGTGAAAACAAAGATAATAAAGGAGTAGAAACACTGCATATAAAGTGATTGAGGCCTAACATAAAGGCAGTACCATTACAGACATTCTATCCTAAAGGGTGCTCACGCAGGCAGCACTGAGGAAGTTGCAACAAGGTGAGAGCAGAAGATAATCAGGCACAGCGGAAAGTCCCCCATCGTTGTGAGCTGCAGCCACGTACTCTGGGCCAAACAAGTGTGACACGTCTGAGACAACAACATGTCCTCCCAGCAACGCAATGCAGTGACCCCCACTTCTAAGCATGTTGCGTACTCACGAGTTGCTGTGGTACCACCGTTCAGCCAGTTGGTTTATCCGGTGTCCGCCGCCCGCGGTGGCAGCAGTGAATAGAACGCCCTTAAACATTTCTACCGTGCTACACACGAAACAGATGGCACAGTTAAATGTTCCATGATGCTTCACATGGGAGGTGCAGAACTCGATGACCTCTTTGAAAATTTCCTTATACTGGGGCTGATGATGACTTTGCTGCCACTGTGGCTGCCCTGATCCGCCACTTCGGTCCACAATTCAACCCAGACTATGAGAGATTCAAGTTGCAGAAGGCCCGCCAGAATAAAGACGATTCTGTGGACGCGTTTTATGCATGCCTACGCAAGTTGGCAAGCACCTGCAGGACCATTGATTGACCAGACGAAATCAGGGCCCATATCATCATCCAGGGATGCCGGTCTTCCAACCTACAAAAGTTAATCCTGCATCAACCTGTAACTCTCTGGATGACATACTTATCCTGGACCAGTCGCACGAGCTAGCGGACAGCCCAGCTGAAGACATGGGGGCAGCCCTCACATGTGGAGCTGGCCCACCGGAGACCCCAAAAGTTGTAAGGGTCAAAGAAGAACATGTGGACACTATCCAGCGATGCCCTGCCAAGCCATGTGGGGGCAGTACCCCCAGACTAGGCGAGAAGACCTGCAGGAACTGTGGCATGACACACTGCACACCAAACATGTGCCCAGCTCAAGGAAAGCCCTTCCTGAAGTGTGGCCGCACAAATCACTTCCCTAATGTGTGCTGCAGTAGTGGCCGGGTGACAAGTTCCACCTATCGGGGCCAATGTTACGCCAACTGTCCCTTGATGATGGCAATGAAAGCCAAGGTAAACAACGCCCTGCAGTGCTCCGCCACCCTGAAGAGGATTATGATGAGGTGTTCACTGTCATTTACTGGCAGAGAAAATCATCGCAAAATACCCAGCCTACGTGCCAAGTGGGAAAAGGTGGTGTTCAGATCACAGCCCTCATCTACACCGGTGCGTCAGTAAATGTTATGGACACAACACAATTCTGCAAACTAGTCCCCAACCTCAAGTAACGCCCACCACAGCCAGGATCTATACTTACAGGGGCAGTCATCGAAGTGGTGGGCGAGAATAGAGGCACGAAGACACGAGCCAAGTTCCATGTGACCTAAAGAGATACCGGCACCCTGTAGGATGCCACACAGCAGAGGACCTGGGCCTAGTATTCTTTGCCCGACATGTACACCAGTCCCATGCTGACAACATCCTGGCTGACTTCTGTGAACTGTTTAGAGGCCTCGGCTGCCAGAAAGGGGTGAAGATCAAACTACACATAAACGAAACAATAAGGCCAGTTGCCCTAAGACACTGAAGAGTACCTTTTCGCCTATGCCTGCTCATTGAAAAAGAACTGGAACAGCTAGAGTGGCTAGGTGGCATCGGAAAAGTGACTGAACCAATTCCCTGGGTGTCCCCCCTTGAAATAGCCCCTAAACTGAAGCCACCTCGGGTTATATGACTCTGCGTGGACCTGGATGTCACCCCAATAGTCGATGACATTGTGGCTGACCTGAACGGGGCCCGTTGGTTCTCTAAGTTTGATTTGAACGTGAGATACCACAAGCTCCTAATCGATGAGGGGAGCAGGTACATCACAGCATTCTTAACCTACATAGGTCTTTGCCATTATTGTCGCCCCAATTTTGGGATTTCTTCGGCCGCCAAAGTCTTCCAGGATGCCATTCGTGAAACTCTGTCAGGACTGGTGGGAGTGATCAATGTGAGTGATAACATCCTAATTTTTTCAAACACCTTGGAGGAACATCATCCAACACTGAGAGCTGCCCTCAAACAAATGAGAGACAGTGGCCTGACCCTGCATCGCCAAAAGTGTTCCTTTTACACCAACACAGTGGAATTCTTCAGCTACCACTTTTCAAACGAAGGCCTACAAGTTGACCCAAAGAAAGTTGAGGCCATCAAGTCAGCAGCTGTCCCTCAGAATGCTTCTGAAGTATGCTTCTAGGGGGCTTTATCCCAAATTTGCCCACTTTGTTGGAACCACTGCGTGCCCTGACGAAACATGATTGCCCGTGGGACTGGAACAACAAAGCAGCACATGCATTCAGGGACGTGAAGGAGGCACTCCTGCATGACGCCACAATGGCATATTTCAGCCCCAAGCGTAAGACTGAACTGGTGGTCTATGCAAGTCGTGTAAGTCTAGGGGCTTTCCTGCTCCAAGAAAAATGAGAAGCGTCATGGGTCCCAATTGCTTATGCCAGTTGAGCGCTCACCGTCATCGAAGTCCGCTATGCACAGATCAAGCGTGAAGCCCTAGCAATCAGGGGGGGCATGTTTGTATTTACATCTCTACCTCTGCAACCAGACGTTTGCCGTAGTGTCCGACCACAAGCCGCTAGTCCCCTTGTTTGCCGGCACTGCCAGGAATGAGCCACCACAGATCGAGCGTTGGGTAGTCCAACTTCAACCTTACTCGTTTGAGGTGGTGTACCTCTCCCAGCACCCCCTTACGCCTGATGTGGCTCGGCATTCAGAGGAGGATGAAGGCACAGAGTGTTTTGTGAGAATAATTGTTGAGGATGCTTGTCCACATGCACTTTCCCTGGATGAAATTCAAGAAGCGACGGACACATGCATATCGAAAGCCAAGGCTAGCACTCCAGAGACAACAAAGGTGCAACTTCTTAGATGGAGCCAGAACACTCGCTGCAGAAGAACAAACTGTCATGAACCAGACCTGGTGAATTCATGATGAACTCAGTGTGAGTGAAGGTACGCGGCGCCGCCGCCAAATCATGTTCCCTCGAAGTCAATGGGCCCGAGCTGTCGAACTGGCCCACCAGGGACACCAAGGCATTGCCAAAACCAATAATAAGGTATGGTTCCCAGGAATGGACAAGTGGGATGAAGAAAAAGTGAGAGACTGCCACTCATACGCCATTACAAATGGAGACCCCACAATGGCACCTGTGATTACTGAGGAGGCAAGCCTACACCCATGGTCATCTGTCAGTATGGACTTCAGAAGGTTTCTGGATGTGCGGATCACTGGCATCATCGACAGCCACACCAAATACCCTGCAGTGGAATTGGTGAGGTCCACAGCTTTCAGAAATGTCAGACCGGCATTGGAGAAACTATTTGCACTACTGGGCATACCTGATGAGATCAAAACTGACAATGGTCTGCACTTCCAAGGACAGAAGTTTCAAGAATACCTGCACAATCTTAATATCACCGGAAGCTAACTCCCCAATGGCCTAAGGCCAACGGCAAAGTAGATCGCTTCATGCGAACACTCAGCCATGCACCCAGGATTGGAGTTGAAAGGTGCGAGGATGCAGAGTGCTGTCTGCACAGTTTCTAAGGGCATACTTTCAAACGCCCCATAGCACAACAGGGTGCACCCCGAGTGACTTATTAAGGGGGAGAAGACACCATTCCAGCAGCGCCAAGCTGGCACCCTGCAGTCATCGACAAACAAGCTACCCAAGAGAAGCATCGAGCCACGAATGAAAGAGCTAGCAAAGATCGCAGAGCGGTGGACCCCGACATCAGTGTAGGTGACAAAGTGACAATGAAAGACCACCATCCAGCGTGGAAAATTTCGCACCTCGCTTGAAAGGGAGGTGTGGACGGTCACCAGAGTGTAAGGAACTATGATAAATGTTAGAAGAGAAGAATCAGCAGTGTCTCCTGGTTCAATAAAGTCAGGTCAGTAGGGCCTGAACAGTCCAAAAGTCATGACCAGGTGAGCGATGACACCTGCGCTGAGGAGGCTGACCTCAGCACGGGCCGCGACACTGCACCGGCAAGAACCTTGCGAGGAGTTGGTGAATCCACAGTAACTTTCAGACAGCTGCCGGCAATGCAAGCGAACAGCAAAGAACAACCCACAAGCCAATGCTCAAATGGTCGCAGCCAGAAGTATGGACTCCAGGCCAACCTGACACCTAGCCAAAGACTCAAAGATTGTGTCTGTGGCGCATCAGCCATAGTCGTTGGTAATTCCTGTTATTTTAGTTTGTTATCTTAATTTATTTTCACATCTGCAAAGATTGGAAGGGATGTAGAGTACTACCTGGCTTCTACAAAACGAGCACGCAGCTAGAGGGCATAAATAAATGCCAGGTGATCACTTGGCGATATCCACATCCAGTGTCCGGGTGTATCATTGCTGCCAGCGTGTGTGAGGGCCTACGAGTGCCCGTGTATGCCAAGGTGCCCTCTGTACAGGTACGATCATTCAAGTCAGGGAGTTTCAGCCAGAATCAGGTCTCTTACTAAAAGTGCAAAATCGTGTGTACATGTTTGTCCCCCAATACTGCCCTTGCAGTCATGACCGGAAGACCACAAACACTGTTGGCTACTGTCTTTTGCGCCAGCAGAAAACACCAGCTTCTACCTTATCAGTGCAAAACGTGCATTATGGGGAAAAGTATTCCCAAAATTGAGCACAAAAATCATTTATCAACGTTATTTTCACCAGGATATTTTTTCACCGGTTGGTACTGCCCACCTCTCAACGAGCTCTTATATTTTGCCCTTCTACTTCTTGCACTCTGTAATCCTCTAGTTATTGTTTAAGTGACCTCATCTCAAGGTTACCATGATTATTGAGCAATTAAGTTACTCCAGTGCCTCGTGCCCAAGTTTCACTAGGTTGTGCTCTCCAAATCCAAGAAAAGTAAGGAAAAAGCATTGGCAAAGACAATAGGTCTCGCCTATGCCGGGATGGGGCAAGCAACGACAGGTAGGTGGTGGGGAGGGCCAGGGCAAGCAAAACCATGTTGGGGCAAACAAAACGATAACAGGGCAAGCAAAACAACGATGAGAAGGCAAGCAAAACAGCATTGACAGGCAAGTAAAACAACTATGGGAGAAGCAAAACACAAAGGGGCAAGCAACAAAAGTTTTTAATAAGTGCCTCGGAAACAGAACAAGCAGTGGAAGGACACACGGTGTGACAAAAGAAGCCGTACTTGGGCCAAGCTCCAGGGCAGGGTAAACACACAAAGAGGAAGTGAAACAAACATGTGCAGACCAAAGAGGAGTCAGACAATGAGAATAACAATGCAGCAAACCAAAAGTAAACCTTGGGGGGGAGGGGGTCTAAGTCCCCTGTAAGCTAATAAAATGTCTTGCAAGCGAGACTTAAAAAACAATCAATAGGTAATGAAAGAGGCTGCCTCAGCTATGCCTTCAGAGGCCAGCTGTAATTACCAGGCAACCATGGGAATGAGGGCTGCAAGAGGTGTTGCAGCTCCCCTAGGTAACCTCACAGAAGTTCATATGGAATATTAGCAATAAAGAGATCTTTGTGTTTTCTTTGTTGGAACATGCACTTACTTTTCTGTTCTCGGACTGCAACTGAAGACATTTTGTAACATGAAGGTCGTGAGATTTTGACAACCATAAACGAAGGCGAAAATTACAGTAAGCAAAATATTTTCTGACAGCCAAGTTAATAAACAAATTTGTATGCATCACACATGTAAATACAAATGCATCAAATTACGTATTAGCTGCATGGAAATACACACGAGAATTGTGGTCTCTTCAGCCTGAAGTGTGGTGGATGCAAAGATTTTTGAAGGTCAAAAAACCAAGACACAATATTTTCTCTTTGTCTGAGGCGTACAAGGTTAAATCACTAATCTTTTTTTCTCTATTTTAAATATGTTGTTTGTTCTTTTTAAATTAACTAAATTTCAAGACCAAAAGCACTATATTCTGTGACTTAATAGATAAGTCCAATGTACTATTGGACTACGATGCCATTTATTTTCCATCTTAGATATCAACACTTAGGCCCTAATCAAAAGTTGGACGGTGAGGTATCCCCAGAAGGGAGACGTCTCTGTCCAATTATACCTGGTCCGGTGTTCCCACGGTCGATGTCAAAGATGCACCAGATCCATCTGACCGATTTAAACTGGCCAGAAAATTCAGCCGATAAAATCACTGTAGGCTTGAAGTGTAAGTGCTGCATGGCCCCAGACCCCACCCAACCCACATGTGCGGTGTTCATTGTTGGGATTCCAGATCGCCCTATGCCGGGAGGACATCATGGAGTCACTCCTGGGTTTTCGTTTACCAAATCAGTACATTCTGTGAGTTGTGTTTTTCATTTACGTTCAAATGAGCCCCCTTTTAAGAAAGATCTGAAATAGGCCTGGAAAGATGATCCCTGTGACATGGAGGTATCTGGCAGTCCTAGCTGGGAGCATGAGATGGAGTGGGACACGAAACTGCTTTGTAGCTGCAGGTCTTAGATCTCTAGTTGGTTACATACTAGGATCAGACTCTGTCCAGTGAATCGTCCCTTCGCCATGCAAGAATTTATACTTGAGGGCATGAATCGAAATTGAAACATAGTCTTATACAGTGAGGATAAAGAGAATCTTCAGTCCATGATCAAATTTAGAAAAACTTACAACAACTCAAGCTGACCAGTTGTAATGTGGTCCCAACTTATTTCATTGACAGATACAGCAAGCAAGACCTTCAGTTTAGCTGCATTTAATGCAAGCAGTGACTTTCCATACAGATCTGAATAGAGTTGAACAGTATCAAAATACCTATAAAGTTCCTCTAAAGCATCAGAGGGAAAATATCAGCATTTCACCAGCATTAAAGTGACGCACAGCCCCCTTCCAAGGTTTTCCAAGAGTGTAGGCATTGCACATCGGGCCCTTCCTTCGCTGTGGAAATGTAGACACATGCCCCCCCATCCCCGGAACTCTTTAGTTGGAGGAGTTGATGAGCGTGCTTTTCTGTTTGCTTACAGTGTCTTAAGGGACCAGAAGCTTAAAGTATAAAAATGTGTAAGGAGTGATTATTGTATAATTTTATTGCCCACTCCCTACCACATGATTAATATATAACACCACCTGAGGCCATACAATGCAGTCCCCCGGTTTTCTTCAGAACGTCTCTACCAGATGTGAAAGGTTCAAGTGGATCTGAGGCATCCACCAGGACAAATATGTCCCCCCCATACCTAAGATTAGCCCAATATCAGTCCTGTACAGACAATGAACAGAACCTTTGTGAACGGAAGGGTGACCACACCTGCCTGCACTGGTGTAGCCAAACCCAGTCCTCTAGACCTGTATTGATTTAGTTAATAGGTATATCTCAGATTTGACATAGCATGGCATTATTATCAATTATATTTAAAACATGTGTGAGCACTGAACACCAAATGATACGAATGTACCACACACAACACATCACCATTACCTTGATGATACATTTGTCACACAGTCCTGTACACTGTCACCCAGGAGATATCATCACATTCCTTCCAAGTGTGTCTTAAATCCTGGCCACCTGGATAAGGCCTGAGTCGTCTGTAATAATAAAGATACAGCTTGGTCAGTGTCTTAAATCACATATTTGACAGCACCAGATTTTCACTCCCGGCTGCCGCCTCTAAGCGAATCCTGCATGCTTCTAAGGACATCTCTCATACATACAATACTCATGTTTGTGCGATCTGTATTAAAGCTGTGGTGCCTCCAGGTCCACCGTATTGGTTATTTAAAGGTTTGGCACCTGCACCATATTGGCTGTCGGGGAGCGCCATCCAGTGCGTATGCATGATGTCATAGAATCCCATGCACATCGAGTATGCATGTAGGTGAGGTTAGGAGTGATAGTTTAAAATGCAGCTGACAGATCCAACAGTACCAAAAGGGCGGTCGACCTCTGGCTGGTAGATAACAACGTTGGTCTCATATACCTAGTAAGGCAAGCTCAGTCCCTCTACCTGGTCGAAATCCTGATTGTTTGTCCCCAAGAAAAGCAGGGGTTTCAAGATGGTTAGACAATTGATGGTTGACAACTTTCTCTATGACGTTTGTGTAAAAGGGCACTCCTTCATCTACCCATTACCAGATGGATCATGTGGGTCCACAGAAGCTTTTTTTTCAATATAGGTGAAAGCCATGATTGATTTAAAAATTCTGGGAACATGCTGTAATGAAATATGGGATTAATAAGCACAACCACTACCAGCAATTACCTCAAAATACATGTCTCCTAGGAATAAAAAACAATATGAGTTGCAGAGGACCACTGCATTTGTGGCACGGTTGTCAATTGTGAAATATTAAATGATTGACATCTATCAAATCTGTATTTTTCATGTTTGTGCTGTTCAAATCATTAGAGGGTCACTGGTAAGGCAAGGAATTCAGTATTCCGAGGTAGTAGTAGCAGGACAGGAACAACTTTCCAGGAGAAGGAACAATTGTTGTCTAGTCTGTTAGTGGAAGGTATGTAGTCTTAAACATAAAGTAGTGAATAAAGGACAATTGCTTTAGGTCTTCCTTGAAGTCAGACAAGAGATGGGGAACTCAGATAAGCTAATAGGAAGAGAGTTACATATCCTGCAAGTGCATCCACAGAAAAATCTACTCAGACTCTGAGGCATTTTGATCTTTAGTTGATGGAGCATAGTGCTCTGGTAGGATCACTGACCTTCCTTCCCCCCACTACCGAAAATGGTTGATTTCTAAAGAAAGTAGTGGGGGCTGCTAGAGTGAAGAACTTTATGATCATGTTAATTCTGGAACAGAAATCTGCCATCAAAGGGAAGCGAGCTCTGAGAGACTAGGACTTGGGGGATACAGTCAAATCAGTGCGTCCCAGAGACAACAGCCCCGATTCTGGGTTGTGGAGTAAACTATAATCCCTGCACAAAAAGGGGTTTGCATAAATATCGGTAACCTGAGTAGTGTGTTAAATATTACATCCCACACTTTTTTCAAGCAAGAAGAACCTGATTAATTTTATCAGGGGGTAACAGAAGAAAAAGGCAAATAATACCCGGTCCCACTTGAAAAACCCAGAAAAATGAGTATTCACTGCACTCAACAAACATCACACACCCTCTGGCAATGGTATTTACCAGGTGTGGTACCCATATTGCCCAATAGTCGAAATCAGGATCTTAGTGGGTCAATAAATTGAGAGCCAGCATGAAAAGAGCTAATTGGACCTTGCCTTTGCCTGGAAGGAGTTCATTTCCATAATTACGTCTGCACATTTCAAGGGGTTGGACTACTGTCTTGAAGTTAGTTTGAGAAATTGAATATTTGCCACATTTCAGTAAACTGAGCTAATATTGACCATTCATTGCCACAGATTTATAGGTAGATTTACAAGTTGTCATGAAGAAAAAAAACCTGGGACATGGTGATAACCTAAATGGTGGAAGAAACGCCAAAAACACAGAGAGGTGAATCCCATGGATTGAAATGGAATGTTAGAGTAGGTAGAGGATAAAATGAGAAATTCAGTTTTCTCGCAGTTTTGTAGTTTAAGGAACTGTAGTGACAGCCAAGCAAGAGATTTGTCTAGGAGTTAATATATGTTCAATATATATGGACACCTTTACATATAACTGAGTGTCATCAGTGTATTGGTGATAGAAAATGCCAGAGGGGCATTTGAGGTTATGTGAGCTTGGGACCTGTGCCATCAATTGACCGGGCTTTTGCTCCACCAAACTGTGGCCCTCCTGCCCCTTTTAGAGTTGGGGAAATCTCTAGTTTTCCTACCCTGAACTTTAGCTAGCTCTGCCGTCAAAAACCCTTGACCTGGCAGCCCAACTTCCACAGGGTCACCATGTCACGGTGGTAGATGCTCCACCCTGTTTAAGGCAGGACATCCATCCCCAATGAATTTTCAGGCACAAGTCAACCTTGCATGGCTTTCCCAGGCAGGAAAATAGAAAATTGTCCCTCACAGGCATGGAGAAAACGACCTGTGTCAGGAGGACATTGATTTTGTAGAAATAAACTCTTGACTTCGGGCATTTGTTTTTGCTAAAGCTTAAGAATGCGGAGTTGGCAGAGACAACATTTTGTTATGTTAGAAAATTTCTAAAGCGCAACATATACCCTAGGGTGTCTTGGCGCTAGCTCAGCACAGAGCATAAGAGAGACTATAAGAGAGTTAGTTATATTGGCCTGTTGAGCATTCAGCTTTGCTGAAAGCACACATAGTAGCAGTAAGTTTTCGTGCCCCTACATATCTAAAAACATAACAAAATGGTGGATTGTACTTTCAAGAGAAAGTTACAACGTGTCTCCCAAACATAAATGGTACCAATGCAAGAGAGCTCGCACTTCATGCGACAACAGTGGACTGACTACCTTTTGTTGTCAATGGTCCAAGGAGTCCATATGGCAGTCTGTTTCCTTATGTATGCTGCTCCTGTCCCTACTCTGAGGGCTTTTAAGAGAAGACTGTGCACTTACGGTATCAGTAGTCAGGAACATTGTAACTACAAAAATATTGTGGCTTACTATAGCAAAATGTTCTTCCTAAAGAAAGTTACAACGTGTCTCACTAACTTTATTGGTCCCGCTATAAGAGCATGCATTATGAGAGTGAATGAGTTGGGCTACGTTTTGTGATTGGATTGTCATAAGAGTCCATACTGGGGTTTGTTTCCTAATCTATGTTACTTCTGTTTATTGATATGGTTTTGTGCTTAAAAAGTGTAAAGAAATACTCTTTCATTGTTGTTGCGAACTTGTTCACACCATAAGTCGTGGTGTGGAACTTTTGGTGCCATCTTGGTATGGCAAATTCATATATCTCTATGCTTTCACTTTCACATATATGTTACAAGAGCAGCATTCTATTACTGACTTATATGTTTAATGACTAGACATGCCCTGGAAAGACTGACACAGCAGGTAACATGGGAGTACATATATTAGTTCCTTTTCATTCTTCTGCATTACAGGTCGTTCTGTTATCTCATAGAAAGGGTTGAATTCTGGAGTCCCTGATGGTGAAACCTACAGCAGCAATTCATTGACCTCTGGTGTAATGTTTGAAGACATGCGCTGGGGGCAGGACCACCAATGGGTGGCGGTGCAGGTTGGTACAGAAGCAGTCAGACGAAAGACCTGGTGCACATGCGGATTGCTTCTCTTTCTCCACCCACAAATGAATCGTCCTGGTTGGCAATGTAAGCAAATAAACCAGTCATCAATCAAATGTGGCGATAACCTTGTTTGTCATCCTCACTGCAATTAAGTTTCAAGTTTAAGTTTATTTGATTTAGTTCTCTGCTGAGAACAACAAATTTAAAGAATACATTTGTTATTAAATATTAATAAAGTAATCATTTTAGTACAATTTTAAAAAAGATTTAAAAAATTTGAACAGATTATATAACACGAATTCATTAGGTGGTGACTTAAGATGCGAAATCAAGCTCTGTACTGTTGTAGTATTACATCTTGTTTGAATTAATTTTAGGTACCGCTTTCTGGCATCTACCAATATCGAATTTGGGCATACAAACAAAACATGCTTCAAGTCTTGCACACCTCCGTTATAGAGGTCACATATACCACTGGCGTTTTCATTAAAATTCCACTTAGAGGTAAAAGATTTAAAGGGGAGATTCCCAAGCCGAAGTAATATAATGCATCGCCGGACTCCATGCCTTAATGTAAAACGAATATACTGTTGCAAATGTTTATATTCTATTGTCTCTGCGTAAAGTTCATAATGATGTAATTTAGAGCAATGTTGAATATCAAGATCATAACTTATCCTCGGCATTAAATGATTTAGGAAAAGCCTCAAGTGCGCAGGAGTCCTAGATTTCAACAGTTCAGTTGTACAGTTCGATAATTTGAATGCTGTAATTAAGTTTTGACTAAAAACATACCTCGGTGATCCGAGGTCGAAAGTCTCCGTTTTTAATAAACATCTTAAGGTGCCTTGTTCTGCGTGTATGAGATTATAGGCCCATTTTATGATGTTGGTAATGCCTCTGGCATATGAGCTGACTACTGCAATTAAATCTTGACCACACACCTCTAAAAGCACTGTTTTAACCTAGGGCTCCCTCAACATCACACACGGTCTTGTGGCAGCAATTGAGGGCATAATAAACCCATAGCAAGACATAATCTAATAACTGAAGGTGAAGGTGAAACACGGCTTTCAGAGTAGAAAGAGAATTGCTAATAAGTCTCTGAAAGGTGTATCCTTTTCTTAGAATCATATCTAGAAGATATTATTGGAGTCACTTACCCTCATCACTGCACTGGCACAAGTATGTTTGGCGATAAAGAGATCTGTTTGCAAGATTGAACTGACCAGCTTGTGCATCTATTTCCTCACCTCTCAAATGCAATCCTCCAATTTGCCTTATGGAAGGTTCTCTCCTCATCCCTATTTACCACCCACTCCTCACCTATCATTTCCTTCCCTCATATTCTGAGTCTACTCATGAGTTCCTTTCCACTCAACCTCCTCTTGCTCCCATTCATTCACTTATCATCAGCTTCTGGGGGGCATTATTTCGTCATTGGGACAACTTTTTTGCACTTTGACCTCGGGACTCCTCCCTGAAGGACTTTTACCTACACCGTCATTTCCGTCTAGTTAGCGGTCCAGCTCTCGCGTTGCAGCTTCCCTGAGCTCTATTTAAATGGCCCGGACGCGCGCAGAGGGCACGCCGAAGGCGCGCCAAAGGCAAGCCCGTCTGCGCCCGGCCGGGACCAGGGGCCACAACCCCTGGTCAATTTCGGTATTCTTCTAGGCAAATGCAGCAAATGTCAGCATTGCAGGCTCCCCTCAATGGCCACTACGAATTTTGTTCATCAAGACAAATCCTTGCCCTTAGTGGACGAACCGGGATGTCTGAATTATGCTGCTCTGGCAGATAAAGCGACTCCTCTGGTTATACCTCCATCATATCTAGACTTTACTTTTTATAGTATTAATTGTCGCTCGCTTCCTAGAAATAAGGAGGATATTTTTGATCTTTTATTTAATAACCAACCGGATGCGGTTTTCTTAACGGAAACTTGGCTCCATGATAGTTCAGGGCCTGATGTGGCTGCGGCGCTCCCTACTAATTACTCAATCTTCAGGAAGGACAGGAAACTAAGAATGGGGGGCGGCATTGCTATCATTCACAAAAACTCTATTGACTGCAATTGCGTTGATTTACCTGCTAATGATTGTGAAGCTTTGTTATTCAAACTTACACTCACACCTAAGTTCACCTTGTCTGGTACATTAGTCTATCACCCTCCTGGTCCAGCTGGACCTTGGGCAGGATCCTTCTTGGATCTGATAACATCTCATGTTTTGAACTCTGCTAATTTCACCATTCTGGGTGACTTGAATCTGCACCTAGATGATCCAGCATGCACCAACAGCGCAGTGTTCATTGCCGATCTTGAAGCATTGAATATCCATCTTTGTAATTCAGGCCTACCCATGTTGCTGGCCACTTACTTGATCCTGTTTTCTCCACTTTGCTGGATTTGGTCTGCCCTCCTGCTCTCCCTTTGTGTTGGTCTGACCACTTTTCGGTGTCATGTCTGCTTAAGATCACAGCCGGCACCGTGGCAGTTACGGCCGGACCTAAACTTAAAGTCAGACAGTGGGCTAAACTCAATGTCGGTGCCTTAAATAAATCCTTAGATGATTCTAGACCATCTATACAAAAGCCTGCTATTTCTGACTTGAGTTCTATTCTAAAGTGGATCTCTCATGCAGTAGACGTCTTCCTCCCTCTTTCCTATAAATCTTCAGGCAATCATCGGCTGCCTGCTCCCTGGTTTACAGAGAAACTGAAGATTGAGAAATCCATGTGTAAAAATCTAGAAAGACAATGGAGGAAACACTATAAGTCAGATGCTAAGATAGCCTATAAAAAGGCTCTAAATGAGTATCATATGCTCTGTAAATCAGCCCGTGCTTAGTTTGTTTCCTTTAAAATCTCTCAAGCTCAGCATTGTCCTAAAACCCTTTTTAAGGTAGTCAAAGAATTATCTGGCACTAATACTCTGACTACCCTGTGTGCCTTAACTGCTACGCAATGCGAGAATCTCGCTTGCTTCTTTGTGGAGAAAGTCGAGAAAATCTATTCTACTTTAACTTATGACAACCAGCTTGGCTCTCCGCAGACTTCTGATACCACCGCTACTACTGTTAGTACGGAAGTATCTCAGTCTCATTATAATGTTGAATCTAACATCAGGGTGGAAGCATGGCCTCTTTTAGAACCCACTACTTTTAACAATCTTTTGGCTAGTATTAAATCCGGCTCTCCTAGAGATCTTCTTCCTATCTCCGTGGTGAAACAGCTTGAGGCACCTACGCTCCGGCTGATCATGGATCTACTCAATGCCTCTTTAGAGGAAGGCTTTGTTCCTTCTGACTGGAAGCATGCCATGGTGCTCCCTCTCTTAAAGAAGCCTAATGCTGATCCTTCTATGCCATCTAATTTTAGTCCTATTTCTCTGCTTCCGGTCTTTTCTAAACTTCTTGAAAAGCATATTAACCTTCAGTTGACATCTTTGGTGGAGTCTCTGAGATTCCTTCATCCTTCTCAGTCGGGTTTTAGAGCTGGTTTCTCCACTGAATCTACGTTACTTGGGGTTACCGAAATGCTGAGACGGCATTTGGACCATGGGGATACAGTGGCTCTCATTTTACTTGATCTCAGTGCCGCCTTCGACACGGTGTCTCATATGGTCTTGTTAAAAGCCTTGCAGTCTTTAGGCCTTGGAGGCTCTGCCCTACAATGGTTCCGTTCTTTCCTGGCTGATTGAACTTTTCAGGTTTTCTCTACCTCGGCAAGCTCTAATATCCACTGCTCTCCTTATGGAGTCCCCCAGGGTTCTGTGTTGAGTCCTTTGTTGTTTAATATCTATGTGCGCCCGTTGGCATATATTGCCGATGAGGTTGGGCTGTCCCTTTTTTCCTATGCAGATGACACGCAGATAATCTTTTCCCTTACTTCATCCAGGGGATCTGAAATTGCATCTTGGATGCAGAATAACTTGCTCAGACTAAATGGAGAAAAAACTGAGGTTATGATTTTAGGAAAAGAACAAGATCTTTGGGGGGCGAAACATTGGCCTACTAAAATGGGCTTGCTACCTCAGCCAGTACGTCAAGTTCGAAACCTGGGTATCATTATTAACGACCATCTGTCAATGACGCATCAAATTACTAATGTGGCTGCGACATGCTTTACCATTCTGAGAAGGTTGAGAAAAAGTTTGTGGATGCTACCCCTCTCTGTTCAACGTACTGTGGTTCAAGCCCTGATTACGTCTAGGTTTGACTATGGTAACGTCCTACACTTAGGCGCCAATAAAACTATAATACGTAGGCTGCAAGTGGTACAAAATGCAGCTGCGAGGCTGTTGTGTCAGGTTCCCAGGATGGTGTCTGCCACCGATTCTCTTCGCACACTACACTGGCTGAAAGTGGAGAACTGTATTAAATTTAAGGCCTTGAGCTTCATGTTTAAAATTAAATCCGGAACAGCCCCGCAATATTTGCAATCGTTGATCCAGTTGTATATTCCTTCTCGTCATTTGCGCTCTGCTGGACAGTCTAAATTTGCTATTCCTAGAATTAGACTGACTAGGATGGGCGGTAGGTCCTTGTCCTTCCTGGGCCCCTCCCTGTGGAATTCTCTTCCGATCTCTATACGGGAGGAAACTGTCCTTACTAGTTTTCGTAGGTAAGTGAAGACCTGGTTGTTCAATCAGTAATCTACTTCCTTTTCTCTGCTCACTCTACCTGCCGGCGCCGGGAAACCCCTCGGGGTAGCTGTGCGCCTTATAAATTTAAATAATAATAATAATAATCATACATCTGCTATGTTCCTACAACCTTCCATCTCACCTCTTTCTCTTACTCTACCACAGATAATTGGACATACTGGGAGTCCCAACAATATTTCTAACACTGGTCTATAAAATGTAATTATAAATGCCAACACGCATTCCTCTTTCCCTTCTCACATAGAGTCGACAAGGTGTCTTATTTCAGTTGTTGTCCGGCAGGCCCCCCTTACACCTGTCCTCAGCCCACCCATGTCAGAGGATGTCAGCTCAAAGTGTTCTCATGAACATGTACTACAATCTGGTCCCGCAAGAATACTTTAAATTGACAAAGTAAGTCTTACCTCACTGACTTCTCCATCACCCAAAAATAAAGTCTAGACTATGAATTAACCAACAATCCCACACCTGCAGATCTACTACACCTCTGGACAAGTAAGTAATGAGGACTTGGTTCAAGGTGATCAACTTCCAAGTTGAGAGGCTAGGAAAAACAGTCATAAATGGGCATAGCAGAGGAATTCACTGTGATAACCTGAATGAAGTTAAAACAATCAAAAGGAGGAACACTATGCTCTTTCAAATACCTCTAGCACAACTGCATATCAGCAGTAAAACATAGCCTGTAGGTTGCACATTAATAACTTAAAATAATATGGACCACTTCACCTTGACAGAAACCTAGATTAGTGAAACCTTTGAGCCAGTAATGAACCTACCAGTTCCATCAGAACATTTGCTTTTAGGTCTTTACGGAATATAGAAAGTTGTGCAAGCAATGGCACTCATCCGTAGACGCTCCTTAAAACACAAGCATGAAAAGAGTACTAATGCTTGACTTTCCAATGTTTGACGGAAATTATAGGCCCAACTCACATCACAATCCATACCATACATCCTACTCCTGGAGACAAGATAACTTTTATAGATAACTCATGAATTCCTCACGACCGCTTGATCACCTCGGGTAACAACATTTGTCTAGGGGACTCCACATTACACCTAGAGAACAAAAGGAATCTGCTTTTTCTCTAGTGTGCTCCTTCCTACACAATTATGATCTCTCCCATTCACTTGCGACTCTGTGCACACAAATGTCTCCATTTTGGATCTCAGTGTAAAAAATGGGATGTTTGAGACAGAGACCCTGGTCATCCTGGGTTGGGCAGATCACTTCCTCATCTCCTTCTCACTTCATTCCTCTAAAGTGGTAAACAACATTCACAATGGAAGACCCAAGAAATGGGAAGTAATTATACCTTACAATCCATCGTAGAAGAGCAGGAGGTTAATTGGTCCACATCCAGGAACAAAATGGCCATGACAGTGTTCATAGGCATAATATCCCCCAACAAACCTTCAAAGACAGAAAGTCAAAAGACTGACATAATGGCACCTTAATGCCCTCCTCAAAAACCTGGTGATACTTCAAATCACAAGTCATAAATATAAAAATATATTTTTGAAGTTGTATCTATGCATTGCAAAAGGGAGAGTGATCAAGCCAGGCACTGCCCTAAAAAGCAAATTGAAGTGATGAAATAATTCACTCTTGCTTCTTCAGGTATCAAATATTTCTAAGAAAGGCTTTGAGGCATTTTTGTTTTCCTTCATAAAAGTCTCATCCAGAGTGAATGCTCATAATTATAGCTATGGTCAAATATTCATCCCATTTATTAGAACTTACCATCATTGCATATTTCAAAAAACATAAGCACTAGGGGCGTAGCTTCAGAGGGGGTGCTTGGGGTGTGACACTCTCCCCAAATAAATGCATTCTCTTTTCTTTTTTTTAGTCCTCATTCACATTAGGTTCACCTTCCACAAATTATTACGTGCGATTCCTGACTTTATGTGGGAAGGGGAGGGATCCAGCCCACAACAAAACTCCTCCACTCTTCTTTTCTACCATGGTAATCAATAACCCGGTAATGAAGTGCATCATGAGGCATATGGGCGTAATCATAGGACATGCGTTGTATCGCCTACACTTCTACTTCCAACCATCTTACCAAAGGTAGCCAGAATTTATATCTCTTTTACCCCAGATCTAAAGCATCCAATCTTACAGTAAATTTTATGGACTGTAGCCAATCAGTGAACAAAGGTTGGTGATCGCTCACCCATTTTTTACAGATCTCCCTACGTGCCAATAACATTGAATAGAACAATAATTTTGTCTGATCTCTATTGGCTTTTATTTGCATATTCAATATCCCAAAATAGACAAGAGATAGGCTTATCTGAATTTGTATATTAATAATGTCGGATAGAGCCTTACTCACGTCTTCCCAAATATTCGCACTCCTGGGCATTCCGCAAACATGTGCACATCATCTGCTTTTACTTAGCCCACATTTAGCTCGGGGTACCACTCCATCTTTTCCAAACTTCGACAGCCTGAGTGGAGTCCAATATGGCCTATAGAGTTAAAAAACATGATTCCTTCTTAAGTTGGCAGGTTTAACCACACTATAAAGCAGACTCAGTGATACTTGCCATAAGCTTTCCAGCTGGGGCTCCGGTAAGTTTTTTCCACAGCTCTTGCGGCAATGTGAAAGTCCCCTCAGCCAGGGCAATCATCAGCCAATACCACATTGAGATTTCTTTAACCTTTGGTACACCTAGAGTCAGTTTTTCTTCCAGTTCATTCGATCCACCTATCTTTGTGCTAGGAGACTGGAACCAGCTTTGTATTTAAATGTATTTAAATTTTGAAACTCTATTATCGGTTAACTCATGGCACACATCCCAAGTTATCAGTTTTCCTCCATTGACTAGATGCCCCCATCCCTGAATGCCAGCTTCTTTAAGTGGAAGCGCCAATTTATCATTTGACCATTCTGGGGGACCCCGCGGACTCCCAAATAGGGGCAAGATTGCTGAAATAGGCAAGTTTTGTAGTTTTCTTGATGCTGTACCATATTTCTGCCATACATTGCAATACTTTCAGTGTCACCTTCCTAAAGTACATAGGATCCGCAAATTTATGCATGAAACTAGAGTCACCCCCCCCCCCCAATGTCTTTCAGCATAGCTCTGAACATTCTGCCTGTTTCTGAACTGACCGGGCTATCCAGTAACATTTTCCCATTCTTCAGCAGGAACGCCCAAGCATAGTATCACAAATCTGGAAGGGCTAGACCGCCTTTCTCTTTTTTTCCCCTTAGTTTCTTCCATGCTATGCGTGGCACGTTGTGGTCCAAATGAAGCTGTTTGTCTTCGCTTGTAGTTTGTCCAACCACTCGATCTTAAAAAGTAGTGGTATTGTATTCAGTAAAAAGGTAAACTTTGGGAGAATAACCATTGTGACCAGATTTGCTCTACCCAAAATAGTTACGGGTAAGTGAGACCAACCCGACATCAAATTACATGCCTCTTTCTTAATCTTTATATAGTCTCTCGATCTTGAGTTATTTTAACTGTTAAATAGCTCATCTCTTTCTTAACCTGCTCATTTCCTCCCTTGATATTCCAGGCCATTATTTCCGTCTTATTCTTATTAACTTCACAACCTGCTACCTTGCCAAAATCTGAAGTCAACTATCAATTAATGGGAGTGTAGCCTGTAGACTCGAAGTATAGATCATAAGATCGTTGGCGTACAAGGCTACTTTTTTTCCCTGCCCTTGCACCTGAAGGGAGTTATACCCGATTCTTTTCAAATTTTTCTTGCCAATGGTTCGATGTATAAATCAAACAGTAGCGGGGACAGGGGGCAGCCATGTCTTGTCCCTCTAGTTATCTTAAAAGAGGGGGTCAAATTCCCATTTACTAACACTTTAGCACACGGGGAGTGGTAAATTAAAGAAAGTGTCTTGCAAAATCTATCTCCTAAGTTATAGGATTTCATAATGACTTGCAAAAATACCCAGTTTACTCGATCGAACGCTTTCGTAGCATCCAAAGTTATTACTGCCAAAGGGGTCTTATATACAGTAGCAAGATCTATAGAACCAATGAGGGCATATGTCTACTCATGCAATGTTCTTACTCTTATGAAGCCTTTCTGATTCTCATGGATAAGGTCCCCCATAGTATCATTAAGCCTTTCAGCTAAGGTCCTAGCGAATATTTTGTAGTAACAATTTAACAGTGAAATTGGTCTATATGATTCGCAATTCTTTGCACATTTACCCGGTTTCAAAATTAATGTAAAAATGGCTTCATTCCAGGATATGGATATAGATATCCCTTTTTCAAAGATCTCATTAAATAACTTTGTCAGAATTGGTAACAGAGATCCAGATAAAGCTTTATAAGATTCATTCGGAAGACTGTCTGGACCTACTGCTTTGCCCTGTTTACCAACCTTAATTGCTTGGGGAGTAGAGGGGGAAAAGCTACTCAAGATATTCTATGAGGAGTGTTAGAAAAGGGGCTCTCCTCTTTAACCAGCAGTTAGTAAATGAGGGAGGACCAGAGGGAGGTGTTGTAAAGGGTAGGGTAGACACCAAGATCTCGATCATTTCAAGGAAATTAGTCTCTGCTAAAAAGGGCAACTTTGAAAGAGTAGGATGCAAAAAACAAAACAAGGTAGACTGGAAGGTTAAGATTACCCCCTCTCTCAGAACGTTTTCAAAGTACTCCCAAAAACCTTAATACTGGGTGAAGGTACAGCTGGAGAAGGGAGCTCCTGTGGGGTGCTATATGAAGCACAGTCTGATCTTCGATCACCACTTTTGGAAGGAAAAATGACATCTGGTTTGGCAAATGTAACAAGCCCTAGTAGATTTGAAGTGCTAGCAGTAGATGATCCAGGGGAAATGGATGAAGATGTACAAGGACAACAGCAAACTGCACCAGATTCTGGAAAATCCATAAAGGGGAGTGCAATATCCCTTACTCCTAATGCTTCACTTATTACACAGCGGACCACGGATACAAATGTGACCAGGATACCCCCAAGGGTAGACGAGGGACAATCAGTAGGGGCTTTGATCCAGGATCTCCTATCAGAAATTTGGAGTAGGTTTGAGACCTCTGAGATCATCAAAAAGAAATCCGGATGGCCTGTGAAAGCCTAGAAAAAAAGATAGATGATCTCACTAACAGAACGGCTATCCTGGAAGACTCGGTCAAAAACTTAAAAATAAGGATAGAAGCCAACAAAGAGGATATCTGCTCTTTAAACACAAAAGGGGAAGATCATCAGGAAAGATTAGAACTTTTGGTAAACAACCAGAGATGGAATAATCTGCGGATCCTGAATGTACCTGAAGGAACAGAGGGGGAAGACCTAAAAACCTTTGTGGCTAGATTGATTAAAATAGGGACACAAATTGAGGACACGGAACAGGATATCCTTAAGGTAATGCAAAGGGTACATAGAGATCCTTTTAGACTAAATCCAAACAGATCCAAGCCAAGGAAGATTTTGATTCATTTCCTCACCTTGGGGATAGAGAGGGAGGGAGGTGGGATAAAGAGTGAGAGAAAGAAAGAGAGAGAAACTCACCTGATAGCTGAATTTCAAAATATGAAACCAGATAACTTTGAACCAATACTGGTTTCCCTGCTTGTCTAAATTGTGGGATCCTAGACAAATATTTTATTTTACAGAGCATCCTTTTTTATTATCACATATGAGCGCACTTTTAAATACTTGAGTTTAGGATGTGCGCTGTGCCAGCACCTGTTATATCTGATTCAGTAGACTATCATGTTGCTCCATCTATAATAAGAATCTAGGCCACATTTAGGGTTTACATAACTACTGAAACATCTTAGTTCATTAATGGCATTGTCGTTGCGGGGGTGAACCATGAATGTTTCTAAAAGCTATCAATTTTGATAAATGTCTGTCTATACAGTGATTTAATCTGATGTACAAAGGTGCAACACTTCTGCAAATTAAAGAAGTGTACTTTTTTTATTTCAAAGAGATTTATCATATTTTTACATTGCATGTTGCACAATAAACATGCCAAACCTTTTCATAGCTCAGCTTGTGCACGGACTTAGAGCCAAACAAGACCCATGGCATAGCTCAGCTTATCCTATTAATTAGCCTGCACGCCCTCCTCTATTTGCGACTCAGGCTTAGTACATGGTACCGTCAGTCACTTGATAAAATTATTTTAAAAGGCGAGGACTAGAATCATGGAGCCCTACCCACATGCACCAATTGGACAACTTTACCATCAAGGCTTCTTGCAGCAGAGATGAGGAAGAGTGCGCGCAGTGAAAATACATTTACAATAAGTGATCCAACGGCAGGGACTCCAGCTCATTGTGTTGTACGTGACTATACTCATGAGTTCCCAGGGAGAACTACCAGTCCAAGGAGGCAAAGACATCACTTGAGTGGGAGTGATTGGGGTGTGAAACCCCTAAAATGCATTCTTGATTTACTAAGAAATGAGAACGATCCAGATAATTATTTGGATCTTAAAGATATATAGTGACCGGTTTATGAAAAAAATTGTAAAACTGCACCCATAGAATTACTCCTTGAATGGGTGTAAATGACCTACTTGTTGGAATCACAAAAATTGACAGTAGTAGGCTCGGAAAAGCTGCACCAGTCTTGAGTAACTGAGCATACTACTGGCAATCAGACACCCAAAAGGTGATGGAATGAATGGTTGCAAATAGTCTAATAAGCAGTGTTAATCGCTCAGGTTGCATTCCAACCCATTGTTTACGCCCACTGTCCCTCTCTAGACAGAGGCCCACCTAATGCAAATTGTTACTGACCCTGTTCCACATGGAAACAATCCGCCCGAACCTTGGTCCCACCTCGCAGACCACTGCTTTTTTAGTTGGGAAATTTGAGATTCACACCCGTCGAATATCACTAAGTAAGCTATGCTCCTAATAAGCAATGCATCCATACTCTGCTGGAGTAACATAATTAATATCTTTTTGTCCCAAGAAACAGTTCCTAAGTGTGGGATTGGTCTCTACGTTTTACAAAACAAAGCAGTGTGGAATACACAGGACATGAACAACTTCCACCCTGTATCTTATGTTACTTCAATGGCCAAAGTATTATGGACCTGGTTGAAGACCTAGTGCAAATCCTATAAATAGGAGAACAGCCTCCTAGGCAGGCTTTAATCAGGCTTCAAGTCAAGATGTAACACAGCAACCATAATAATAGTCAGTGTTGTACTGTGCATCCTGTACAACGGGGGCTCGTGCCTCATCATCCTCCTCGACCTTTCAAAGATCTTAGACGTAGTGAATTTATGAACTTTTCTAAGGATCAGAATGTAATGAATGGTGCAGTCTTCAGGTGTATTTTTTTCATCATACCTGCATAACAGGTGACAACACATAAAAAAGCCAACTCTCTCTCGAACCCTGCCCCTCTGCAACAAGGTCCCACGAGGCTCAATTTTCTCCCCAATTTCAAACCTTAAACCTGCCTCCATTTAAACCAATCTAACAGCTTTTACCAATTCTACACTAATGATACTAAGCTAAATATAAATATTCCCTCTCTAAAAACATCAAATTGATGTAGAAAATGCTGGATGATATTGAAACATGGGCAACGCTCCACTACCTTAAAACTATATGCACTCAAAATGAAATTCCTTCTGTTCTCCCCTCCTAACTATCCGTTCACACTTAATCCTTGCCTCAAAGCAGTTTCAGTGCTAAACTGTAGTCCATCCACTGCACAAAACTGCTATGCTTAATCATAGACAAGAATTTCAATCTACAACCATGCATCAACTCACTGGCCAAAAAGGCACAGGTTCTACGCAAACATCATTGAGGTATACAATCATTCATTGTACACAAGCCTACACACGAGGCAGGACACACACTTGACAGCATTTTTACATCTGTATTGGGCCTGACAGTAAAAGACATCCACCCTCTTACGTGGTCAGATCACTCTTTAATCATATTCAACTATACAATCCCAAAAGTCCAGAAGGGAGGGGTAGCCAAAACCCACTTATTAACCTATAATGCCTGGAACAAGGTTGATAAAGCCATGCTTCAATCCCAATTGGACAGGACACAACCACTTCTAACCCTTCCCCCAGACTTAGCAGTCACCAAATACACGGATTGGTTAAATGAGGCCATTAGGGCCACGGTACCCACTTGTAAAATTTCAGAAAACCGTAACTTACCATCGACCCCCTGGTTTACGAAGGCCCTGCGACAGGAAAAACTAAAATGATGCAGACTCGAAAGACGCTGGAGAGCAAAATATGACATAGCAGACAAAAGCATCTATAAATTCGCACTGACTCAATACAAAAACCTGCTGATTTCAGAAAAAAGGGTACTTTTTACCAGGCAGATTGAGAGAGTCAAGAACTCGTCCAAAGAACCGTCTGGGGTAGTAGAGAAGCTTTCCTCTTTACCTAAGAAAAAATGCACCAAGAACAACCAAAGCTTTTGTGATGTTATTGAAGAGGCTTTTCGAAATAAAGTTAAAGACATTTATGACTCCTTTGAAGCCACCCCCACTCGCTTTCCTACTGAAATACTCCCAATTTCAGATCTCAATGGAAAGATGTTTCACAGCTTCTCACTGATTTCTACTGATCTAGTGGAAAAACACATCAGCGAAATTAAATCAGGATCCCCATTAGACCCCTGTCCGCCCGCATTTCTGAAAGATATAGCCAGGGAGGTGAGCCCTTTGCTCACAGAAATTTTTAATAACATGTTCACGTCTGGTATCTTCCTGGCTCCATGGAAGGATGCGTCAATACTTCCATTGATAAAAAAACCAATCTGGACGTATCTAACCCTAACAACTATCGCCCAATAGCCAGGCAGCCACTCCCAGCCAAGATAGTGGAGAAAATCATGAACAAACAGTTAGCTCATTTTATACAAGAAAATGATTTACTCGATCCCTCCCAATTTGGTTTTCGACCTGAACACAGTACAGAAACAGCATTAATCAATGCCACCGAGGAGATCAGGATTGTGATGGACAGAGGGGGCGCTGCCGCACTCGTCCTCCTCGATCTGTCAGCGGCTTTCAACACTGTGGATAATAACCTACTGCAACTGCGTCTGGAAACTTTAGGGGTTAAGGGAATGGCATTGGCCCTGCTATCCTCCTTTCTGAAGGAAAGGAGACAAACAGTGACACTGGACAAGTTTAAATCAGCACCTTACATCCTTCCATGCGGAATCCCACAGGGCTCATTGCTTAGCCCATCTCTTTTTAACGTTTATGTATCAGAACTTGCCCCTTTGATCCAAGACTTCGGCTTTAGTCTCACTTCATACGCCGATGACATCCAGATTGTGGTGGCAGCGTATAAAGATCAAGCCTCCCCAACATCGCAGTTTCAAAACTGTATGATGGAAATAAACAGGTGGATGGGAAAACACTGTCTCAAACTTAAATCTGAGAAAACCGAAGTGGTGATCTTTGGGAATCTGCAACCCAGATGGGATGACCTCTGGTGGCCGGTGGAAATGGGGGAACTGCCAAAACCAGTTTAAGAGGCAAAAAACCTGGGGGTGCTGATTGACAAACTTACCTTATCTCAGCAGAACAATGCTATTGTGTCCGCTTCCCATTTTCTGATTAAGAAATTGAAGAAGATTCTACCTTATATCCCTGTCGACTCCAGAAGGACAGTAGTGACTGCACTCGTGCAGTCAAAGTTAGACTACTGCAACGGACTCTACCTGAATATGCAGAAACAATACCAGAAAAAGCTTCAGATGGTACAAAACGCAGCCGCTAGACTACTTCTGAATGTCCCTCAATACGAGTCAGTAGCTAAGGAAATTCGAGGACTCCACTGGCTTCCGGTAGCTCATCGTATCAAATTCAAGTCGCTAAGCCTAGCATACAAGGCCCTGAACAACGCCGGACCAATGTTTCTTCAAAACCTCTTCTCTTGGTACCATCTGGCCAGACAGTTATGTTCCACAGGCGCCAGACTTATGAGGGTTCCAAGGATCCGGACCTCAAGTTGGGGAGGCCGAAGCATCTTGTATGGCACAGCAAAATTATGGAACACGCTTCCAATTGATCTCAGAAGCGCTAGCTCACTTACCTCCTTTAGAAAGGGTCTCAAAACATGGCTATTTCAGAATTAGATGCTCCTTCCTGGGCTTACCACAGTCTTAGCACCAAGACACCTCCGGGTATTTGTGCGCTTAATACAGTTTATTAACATAACAGATGATGATTTCATAAAAGTAATTCAATCCCTCTTGTTATGGAGGTGAGACTTGACAACATGCACAGCATACTCGACAAAGGAAGTATACGTATACTTGTCCTGCTCAACTTTTCTGTAGCCTTTATCACTATTGACCACTATTTGCTTCTTTGGAAAAGTCCTCAGATGGTTCAGTTTCTTTCTCAACAGTCACAAACAGATGGTGAGACTTGGTGCTGCTTCATTCAACACATCTCACATCACCTGTGGTGTCTTCATTGGTGCCATAGTAATTAATATGAACATGGAGCTGTTGAAAGGCCTAATCAAAGACACAGGTGTCAAGATGCACCAATATGCCAACAACACTAAGATTTTCATTGAAAGTAGCTCAGTTTGTGACATGTTCACGCTTAAAGATGGCCTAGTAAAGATGCAAGACTGGACGGCCACCCACTTCCTCAAACTTTATCCAAACAAAATAAAATTCATCCTTGTGCACAAATATCACCCACTCAAATTCAACTTAGAATGGGTCAAGAAATTTGAAGCCTCTGGCTTCAATTCACATCTCTCAACTAAAGAAAAATCACTAGGATTGACCACTCCTTTTCCATGAGAACCCACATTCCCAAGAAAAATCAAACTGTTCCTTCTACCAACTGACTCCCACCTCTTCATACAATCAATGGTTATCGATATCAGTTAGAGCAACGGCGGACCACTGGTACCGCACCTCCTGCCAGTTCCAAAAAATAAAGTTCTGATGCGCAATACTGCCCCTACACCAGCCGTTGCGTGGCGTCACTGTGCTCCAGATCAAGAAATCATTCAATTTCAAAGGGCGTGCGCATCTCACAAAGTCCAGTAGTCAGTTGTAGTTACAAAAATTATGATTTCTTTATTTTCATCAGTATTAATAAGCATTGAACATTAACACTCCAGCAAACGAGTACCCAGTGAGGACTAAATAACTTCATCACTTCATCACTTTTAAAGTAATTCAGTCCACTTTTCCAAACTACTGACGTCCTGCTTTAAAAATAACTGGAAGCATTAAACACCTTAGAAGAAGAAACATCCCCAGACTTCAATCTAAAGATCTGAAAACCAAGTCAGCCCAGAGCAGCACCTTCCCTCTAGAACTCACTTCAGGCTGAAATGCACTGCCAAGAAGACATGCGCACCTTCAGCAAGTAACTAAAAACCTTCCTCTTCAAATTGCACTTTTACTGATCGTGCTTCAACTACTACAACACAACTCTCATCTGACTCCTTAAATAGCCTCTTGCACCACTTAAAGTCTTCATCGATTCCTCGGCCCATAAACCTCTGGCTCTCACATAGTCAATCACATCACCCCAACACTAAAATACCTACATTGACTTCCCATTGAGGTACTAATAAAATTCAAATTAGCCTTCATTATGAAAAAACCCTTCCTCTTCAACTTGTACTTTTACTGATCATGAATTAAACTACTTTGTTCACCATCTCCTAGATTGTTTAGATACAAACACCAGGCCTAACCTTCTCATCCCTCAACTACCTACCTTTCTTTTCCCTCTTCTCTTTCTTTACATTCTTTATCCACCTCCTTTCTTCCTTCCTTCTCTCTTCTGTGTCCTCCTGTTTCACCTATCTCTCTCTTGTCTTCATTCACACTGTGCACAACCCTTTTCGGCTTCATCTTCCCCTCTCACCTAACTCTCTGTTCTTCCCCTCTCTTCTTCATCCCCCCTCCTCCAATACCGCTTCTCCTTGCCTCCTTTTCACTACCTCTCTGATGTCCCACAAAACTTCTCTGATATCTATCCCACTCCATCCTCCACTTCAACCTTCATCTCACCCAAATCTTTCTCTAACTCCACCCTCCTGTCTTCATTTACCTTGCCTCCTCTAGCCTCACTCTCCTTTCAATCAATCAATCATCAGATTTATAGAGCACACAATTACTCAAAGAGTGCCCCGACGCTACTAGGCTCGCTGACTATCAGTGCTGTAGCAAATTACTTAAATGCACTTTCCAATAGCCAGGTCTTAAGAAGGTGTTTGAAGGTGCATTCATCCTTTATCACCCAAAGCTGAAAAGGGAGTGAGCTCCAGGCAGTGACAGCAAGGAGAAAGAAATAGAGGGACCACCCCATTTTTTCCTCTTTGTTTTCAGGACCACCTTCAGCAGGGCATCAGAGGAGTGCAAAGATCGAGCCGGATGATGCGGCATAATCCTACTTATCAAGTAATGTGGCCCTGTTTGGTGAACAGCTCTGTGAGTCAGCGTGAGCCCTTTAAACCAAACTCTGTCCTTGATAGGAAGCAAGTGCCGCTCTTTAAGATAATGCTGAATATGGCTTCTTTTAGGCACTTTTAATAGAAGCCGAGCTGCTGCATTCTGAATTAACTGCAATCTTCTCAGTTAGTATGTTGGTAAACCCCAATAAAGGGCATTCGTATAGTCCAGTCGAGAAGTGACAAGGGCATGAGTTATCATTTTCTGGTACTACCCAGGTAGCGGATACAAGAATTTCTTCAGAGATTTTAAGAGGCCATAACACACGGCCATAACATCATTGACCTGTATGCAAAAAGAAGTTCTGTTATTAAATGTTACCCCGAGGTTCTGCACTACAGAAGTAGGGGCTGACTGAGGTGGAACATGAGTGGGCCAACAGTGGCCATTCCGTGCTGGGGGAGGTGTGCCAAAAAACAGGATCTCCCTTTTGCTAGTGTTGCACTGCAGATTGCTCAGACGCATCTAGTGGAACACAGCTGAGAGTAATGTCTTGAAGTTATTTATGGAGTTGGAAACATTTCTGTCTAGCGTGAGGACAATCTGTGCATCATCAGTGTAGGACACTACCTGCACGCCAAAGGCTTCAATCAGCGTGGCAAGAGGTGTCATATGCAGATTAAACAATGTTGGGCTCAAAGCAGAGCCCTGGGGAGCGCCAAACTCTAGAAGCTTGGGTTCAGAGGAGTAGGGCGCCGTCCAGACCACTTGGCTATGGCCAGATAGAAATGAGCAAAACCAGGCCAATGCTGGACCTCTCACACCAATGTTTCCCAATCATTGTAGTAAAGAGGAATGGGACACTGTATCAAAAGCTGCAGATAGATCCAGAAGCAGCAACGCCCCTGTTTCCCCTGGTCTACTGCCAGCTTAATGGTGTCTGAGACCTCAGCATGAGTGGACTCCATACTGAAACCTGGTCTAAAACCAGATTGGGAAGGGTGTGATTACTTAGGTTGCTCAAAATATTCAGATAGTTGCCGATCCACCCACTTCTCCAAAATCTTAGAGAAAGCTGGCAACAGCGAAAATGGTCTGATATTAGCCAAAACAGACCTATACACTGATGACTTCTTTAGCAAGGGAATTAGTTTAGCTTGTTTGCAGCAGCTAGGCACTGTGGCCGAGCTTAAAGAGCTATTTAGGAGAAGATTGAGGATGGGGTTAATAGCTGCACAGTTAGCCACAAGAATATGCGGTGGGCACAGATCGTCTGGTGCCCCATATTTACAGGCTCTTAATGCTTGTTCCGATCCCTGCAATGTAATAGGCCTGGACTCATGGAGGGAACAAACCGAAGTCTGCGAAGAGGTTGACAGCTGCTTTTCCAGCCCACCCATCTCCCGGGCCTATCGGTTCCCATACGTGCATTCACAATACCCCTGATTTTTTGTCATAGAAGTCTAATAGTTGCGCACATGACTTCAGGGAAGCTTCTAATGGTAGTTAAAGTGCATCCAGATGAGTGCATTTTTTTCACAATTTTAAAAACGTCTTTGGATCTGCATCCAAAGTCTGCCATGTTCCTGGCAAAGAGGTCAACTTGAGCCATCTTAATTGCTTGATGATATTCCTTCACTGCTTTTTTCTTGCGGCAGGTAGTCCTTCCTCCTGCTTCTTTCCAATTTTTTATACAGCTTGCACTGATTCCTGAGTTCATCATTGAACCAGGGAGCAGATGGACGTCTGCCCTTTGCTGTACCAGTACTCTCCTTAATCGGAGCCACAGTATTTGCCATCTGCAAAAGCCAACCATTAACCAATCGGGAATCCGCCCCAATATCCCCGCACACCCTCAGGATACTGGAGCCAGGAGTGGGCCTTATCATTTCACTCTTTATTTTATACCAATTTTTATGGGGAAAAGAGGATACATTTTTCTGTCTATGGGTTCCTGTTCCACCGTCCACGCAGAAAAAAATCCTCTCTTACTAACTTCTCTCACTCCCTTCAAAATATCTTCCTTGCTGCTCCATCATGTCTTTTATCCCTCCCCTATCTTCTCTCCAATTACCCCCTCTATCTCCATTCCACCTGCCTACAACCATCCCTTATTCCTCCCACTCCTCCTACACCTTCACCTCCTCAACCATCTCAGTTGAAAGTTATTTTTCCTTCAATGTTTGTCTGTTACATTGTAAAGCACACTAACACCCCCTGGGTAGAGTGGTGCTATAAAAAGGCAAAATAAATAAATACATTGGCTATAGTATGACACTACTCTTCTGAATTCACAACATTCACATGTCTCCTCACAAAGCAGCAAGTTTTGGGCCACTCAGGTTGGCTTATGTTAAAAAAAAATAATAATAATTGACAATATCTCACTAATACTGATCGCACTGAAGCGGCTTCTAAATGAGGCAATTTTCATCTTCAAGCAAGCAAATATCATGCACAAGGCCCTCCACACTTAGGCTCCTCGCTCTCTGAAGCATAAACAGTCATCTCAGATGGCCAACTCCACCGTCACAGTTCTGACACACTTTTTTGTTTGAAATAGCAATCTTTAAGAAGTCATAAAAACATACTTCAGCAGTTGCCCCCAGGGTGCTGTTCTCCATTCCCCATCATAAGAAATAGTTTTATGCCATCATATGAATCAATTAAAAGGGAGTTTAAGAGCCTGCTTTTCCACAATAATTTTCTCACATGAAAGGCCCATTAAGGAAATTAAGTTCTGATGCATAACATTTTCTCTCCTTATGAGATGATGCTAATATTTTTATAAATACTGTTTTTATCCGTGCTGTTTTGTTTACTCCTCCTTCAACCCTTTGTTGTGTTACTGTGACTTCTGTACACCGTGTTGGGCGTGTTATTACAATACTATGCAGAACTGTAATTCACTTTACTTATCGATTATATGGTGACTAAGTGAGACTAATATTAAAAAAAAAATATTGCATATCTTTTACCATACGATACATAACCCCTGTAACTGCTCAGAAACATCTTAAGGTCCTAAAAATGCTATTGTAAACCCACCCGTTTGTAAAGTGCTCTGCTACCCATCGAGTCTTCTGTGCTCTAAATAAAACAGCTATCCAACACAAAGCTAGTGTGTTTCAATGCCTAAGGTAAGAATTTAAGAGCGATATATTAAGCTGTCTTAGTCTATTAACATGATATTGCAATTTGACTATGATATAGGGAATTCTAGCATAGTAATCAACGGCATTCACTAAGGAGGTGATAAGGGAAACAGTCCCTTGGCGATGGAGCATGGAAGTGAGTACAGATACCACTCCAGAAAGGTGAGCGCACTACTTGTTTCAATCGAATACGGCAAGCGAGAATGGATGTGGCCTCAGCGCAACAGTTCACTGTGCACTGACAAATGTTATCCCCTCCCACATAAATGCTGTAAAAACATGCTGTGGATGGTACACAACATCAGCAGAGGGTAACCCACGGATGTTATGGTAGCATCGGCCCTTGATGAAGAAAGTCATTGCACAACAATTTGGATTGGGATGTTTTGCAGATCAATAGCTAGCGCAGTATGAAACTCCACAAAAAAAAAAAAAAGACAAAAATTAACAAAGAGAAGAGCACTCCCCATTGACCACATTAAAAACAAGCATTGGAAATGCATTAGGTCTCGTATTTGCTTGAGTTAGAGCTATTGGCGTTGTAAATGACAATGTGTTTTACCCATGTGTTAAGGAGTGTATTAATGTGATGTGTAGTGGAATTATGTGGGTTGGATTGGAATTATTAGTTGTGGAATTGTGTGGCGTGGATTTGTGTGGTGTGGTGTTGAATTTTGGAGTGGAATTGTGTGGCATGGTGTGCAGTGGAATTATGTGGATAGTAATTATGTGGTATAAAGTACAGTGGAATTATGTGGAGTGGGATTGTGTGTTATGGAGTGTAATCATGTGGAATGGTATTTTATGCTGTGGAGTGGTATGTAGTTGAGTTTACTTATGTGGTGTGCTGTTGAATTTTGTAGCAGGATGGAGAGGCAATGCGTGATGAAAGGATGCTTTGGGGGCCGATGGGGGTTATGGGTGGGGAGAATCAACAAGCTACCCTATTGATTTTTCCCCAACCTGAGATAAGATGGATGCAGTGAGAAGAGAGAACTTGGTAAGGACACAGGGGGTTCACTAGTCAAAAGCAACAGAAGAGATATTCATGAAGAAAGGCAGTGTAGCGTATGGGAAGATGTACTTTAACACACATACAGACTATTCTAACCCTGGTATGTGCTCTGTTATGCAGTAAAGTCATTACCTGCTGTAGGGGCGGGTGGCAAACAACAACTGGAAGAAGGCTGTGCAAGCACATAGAACAAAGCAACAAGGGGAAAGCCAGAAGAAACAAAAGCCAGTCCCCGCAGCATAAGACTTTCGGCATAGTAGCTCTCCATCCGGTTTTACTTACCATAGAGGAAAAAGAGGAGACCAGCATTTTAAAAAGGTTGCAGAGAAAGGCTGAGCACCAGCAACCAGGCAACGCTCTTCCTGATGTTGCAGGCTGCTTGCTATACAGCACATACAGTAAAACAAGGCCACTAGAGTGGGTGCCTGCTTGTGCCCCGGGGGGACCATAGAGTGTGCGCTGCTACGGGAGCACTCTAGTCGGTCCTTGCTTTTGTCCTGGGGGCACTGTAAAGTGCAGGCTCGATCGGTGTGAAGGAATGGCCAAGAGAATGCTAAAACAAAGCGTGGCGTCCCTGAAGGGGGCGCTGCACTCAGCTTTAAAGTAAAAAAAAAATGCTGAAACATTAAGTGCGATGTCCCTGAAGCGGGCACCGTGCTCAGCTTTAAAGTAAAAAAAAAAACAATGCTGAAACAAAGTGCGGTGTCCTTGAAGCGGGCGCACATGCTCAGCTTTAAAGTAAAAAAATCTTCAATGGCACGCATGGAGCAGCAAAAGGAGAAGGGGTTGTTTATGGTGAAGAGGAGGTTGTTTGTAGATTAGCTTCTGGAGTATGCAGCGGATGGGGGGTGAGGGCTCATAACGCAAAGCGGAAGAAAGAAGCCAAACTAAACGAGCAGTGCATGGCAGAAAGCAAAATGTATAAAAAGAGTTCTGGCAAGCAGCACAGAAAAAATGGTAGCATATGGAAACTGTAATTGGCCGGTGCTCCTCGCCCTTAAACGGAAGTGAGGTATCGGCTGCAAGAACGAGTTGGGAAGCAGTAAAGAAGAGCGACGCTGCACTGAGCCTGTGGTAAGAAGGAAGCAGGAATACAGTAGTAGTATGATTACAGCAGGTCTTGCAGACAGTGTGTGCACGCTGCCTAGGCTCTACCTAAAAACAGGCATTCCGGGCAGGGGGAGTTACATATGAATGCTGTCTGAGTATAGAACTGTTAAAAGGTGGGAACATCAATCCTTCTTAAAAACATTCTGGAGGGATTACAATTAGAGACTATTCTGTATTTGACATAGCTTGAGCTTGATGATCACAACATATTCCCAGAACCGTGTGAGACACAATAATAATATGTTTATGATTTTCAGTGAGTATTGACTTGAATGCATCTTTCTAACTCCATGACCCGATACAAATGTGTGACTACAGGGCGGTGCTCCCATGTATCCCCGGGTTAAGAGAGTTAAATCCAATTACTGGGTAAGACGGACAGTAATAACAGTCACTGTTTTTTCTCATCAGGCGCATGTTTCCTGTATGGGTTATGCAACACTTTATCTTCACCTTTGATTGTGTGTGCTGTGTGATCCGCACCGTGTTGGAGGGAAAATCTATTATTAAAGTAAGACAGAACAATTTTATACAATAATATGGTTTTAATCAATCAAGCAGTCTCAAAAAGAGACCAAAGTCTGAAGTTCAAAGTTCTGGATTACAAGCAGTGGTATATATACTGTGAAAGCCACCAAAAAAACAGGTTAGAAATTCCTATATGACTCAAATAGCAAGGTGGGCAGATAAGATAATGCCAAAACATGTAAATATTTCCAAGAATTGTGTACGAGTCCACGTTTAGCAGAAGCCCCCTCTTGGTGGTTAGTTCTCAGAATAAGGGTGAGATAACATAGAAACACATTTTTGTTTTTCTGCATAGCGAGTAATTATCTTTTGTTTGATGTCAAGGGGCCCAACCCAGGCTATCTGGCTTTAGCATATTCTTAACAGGCTTACGCTAAGACAGAATCCACCCTTATTTACACTCTGTGCTCAATGCTCAATGGCAGTGCAAAAACAGTTTCTACTGTCAGCCTCTCAGCGTTTGTTTAACGGATAGAGATGAGGTAACCTTTTCTGTGACATCTATACCAATTATTGATTTCCTGTCAAGTTTGCACCTGCAAAGAAATATAATCTATTTATATGTTTCAGCACAGCTAAATTGACCATACAACATTTTATGTGCATTTCCTAAAGCTAATGTGCACTATGACCAATGTATTTCTGCAGAACCCACAGTTATCTTTTTCGTACGTCCATGTATTAGCCTAGGCCGGTTCACTACTTACAAAGGTTTAAAACTATCCCTCACCTGAAATGTTTGTATTGGGGTTTGGGATTTTATACTTGTGTGTATGTGTCTATTAAAAGTATTTCCATTATTTCCCTACATCAACTGCACAAATAAATTGGGATAATTGTCATTACTATGTGAAAGTGTGACATTCAAACTGATTATCTTTGGTGTTTATGACAGGTGGTTTCCTCTGACCCTTTTTTCATATTGTTTATTTTTAAAGGAGATCTCAAGGAACCGGAGTAGAAACACAAGTATCATTACATTTGGTGGCTATTAATTGGACATTGTATTAACATCACTGACTTTGACATTTTTCTGTCGTGAATGACTCATTATATAAGGATCTCTAGGCCTGACAAAGTCCAGCGACCTGTGTGGGCAGAAGAAGTATGGCCGAAACAAGTTGATGATATTGAGATGTTAGGGTAATAATGACCCAATGACCATCTTAATCTGTTTTTAATCCTGCCAGAATGGAGTCCCAGAATAAATTAAATAAATTGGGTATCTTTTCTAAGCAATTTTAACTGTTTGTCTGATCCCTAAAAAAAAATCTTCTTTAGCTCCACCTTGTACACACTGATGATACAGGAGGTGTTGTAGCTGCCCAATGATGAAGCATGCCACCAGAGTGTTGATGAGGGCATTTAAAAAAAAAAATGGTTCCTATTTGAAAATGGAAGACCTACTAACATATTTTGACAACCTTTTTGTGTTATATAACTGGTTTTCATCATCATCTTGGGTAGTCTTGGTGTCACTTGTATTGTGATGGAGCAGTGCAAGAAGGTTGAATTCACACTGATAAATCCTTAACTCAGACCTGGTAGTGTGGCAAAGAGCAGTCAGGCTTTACTAGAGGAACACGTGTTAATCATTACAGAGTACCAACATGGGCGATACGTAATTGACAAGACTCGAAAGAAATCTGACACCAATTTATAACAATAAAGCAGATTTGTATCTTAAATGAACGAAACAGCATACATAAAACCGGAGTTATAGATTTTTGAAGCAATATAAAATCAGTGCAAATACAGTGAAACGTTATAATTGCGGTCAACGGAAAAAAACACTAGTGACAATCGGTCACTTGCAGGTTGAGTTGCGTGGAACCCTTGCAGGGTAAAGGCTGATGCAGGTCCCAGGACCAGCCACGACAGTCAGTTCAATTTTACCTGGCCCATGGAGCCCAGGTGCAGAGTTGTCCTGACTGTCCCTGGTGCTGAACAGGAGCCACTGGAGAGCTGCTTTTACCGCTGAAACAGTGCTGCAGAGGAAAAGATGCAAAAAACCAATGCTGATGTCAGATGGAGTTCCCTTTGATGCAGTGTCGAATGCAGGGGTCGGTTGCTGGACTGGTGACCAACAAGCCTTGGCACCGGTAGGTGGAGCAGAAAGTTACTTCAATGTCTGGTGGTCCTGGGGAACACTGTTGCTGCCTGTAACTTTGTGGAAGGCAGGACTACAGTTCCATTAATACACTAGACCATCTGGATTTGAGCGATCCCTTGGAGGGTCCGATGGCCAGCGATTCTTCGGATCCGGTGCATTGTTTTACCTGCAGTTTGTAAGGGACTAGTGCCACTAGTCATGGGGAGTCTGAGGGTGCTTCAGGCCTCCACAGGTCTCTCTGTTTCTGGGGGGACTGAGAGATAGCCTAGGACAAGTCTCGATCAGGCAGTTCCAGGAGCATTGCCACAGGGACAGAGTATCCCTCTTTTGCTTTGGTGCAAGTCCTGTTGTCGTAGACACAGCTCTCTTCTTTTATCCTCTTCAATGCAACATGTTCAGAACTGAGGTTCTGGTGTTAGGGGTGTCCCTTAAATCCTAGATTTAGGGGAGTTAGGGTGTGTGAGCAAGTAGCCAATAGGCTACTAGTCCCTGTAGCTAGTCCACCCCTGAGGTGACCACGTCTGGGGGTGTAGGCCACCTTTTCTACCCAGAACCCACTATTTCTACCACTTTTAAAAATGACAAAAGTCTTCCTTAGGTGTGCAGACCAGGCAGCTCACCCTAGAGCTGAGGCTAGTCTTCTGGGAGGGTATCCCTTCTGATTACCTAATTTTCCCACCTGCCCAGGTTCAAATGTGCCTGGGGCAGGGCTAGGCCTGTTTACTCCTCTGGGAGACAGTCTGGATGCATAGCAGAGGCAGTGCAGCCTTTGACGCTCACCGCCTTGATGTGCCACTGCACTAGCCTTCCTGGGAGGCAGGAGGTGTGACCTCCTTACTGCCCATGCCTTTGTTCCGGACTCCTAGGAGTGTTCACACTGCCTGGCAAGAGGTCAGAATACTGTCTTGAGGGCAGCAAGTGCAGCCTGTCAGCCAGAGTACAGAGAAGGAGATTCATGTCAAGGGTGAGAAGGCACGTTATTTGATACCAAACATGACATATCTAGGCAGTACCATAATGGAGCTGCCAACCTTGGGTTTGCCCAGGTGCCAGCCCATGTTATCCTATAGACCGTCAATCAGTTATAGGCCTTTAATGCTAAAGGGCATTATAGGGTCATATAAGCTTGCGCTTACATGTCCACACCTTTCATTTAATGCACCCTGCCTCCTGGGCTTTAGGAGGCCTTCCTTAAGGGTGATTGGCATATATCAAAGACGGTGCATTGGCTGTGTCACACATGCTGAGGGCAAAGTCGAGTTCGAGCAGTTTGCACTGCTCCTGCAGTCTACAATGCCAGGACTGCTGTCAGTAGGGTATTTGGGTCACTCAGGTTGGCATAATCAGTGCTGCAAGGCCTGGGAGCCCTGTATCACCCATGCCCTGGGGCCAATGGGACCATACACTAGTAAAGTCCTTTCCAATTGGGATTACCAATTCATACATATCAGTTTTGGCAAAGAGCAGTCAGGCTTTACTAGAGGAACATGTGTTAAGCATTCCAGAGTACCAACATGGATGATAAGTAATTAACAAGACTCAAAAGAAATCATGCCCTGGGGTCCACTGTTACCAGACACTAGGGACTTATAAGGGGTGTAAAGGCCTTACCAATTCACACATTTCAGTTTTGGGGAAAGAGTACTGGCACTGGGGCCTAGTTAGCAGGCTCCAGTGCACTGGCAGAGTAGAAAACTGGCATCTAGTAGTCCAAATGGGGCAAAAAGTGGGGCATCTGCAAAAAGAACATTCAAATAAAGAGGGGTATCCTGTCTGCACAATACTTTCAATAACGGAAAAAACTCGTCATTCTGGAGTGCTCGAGCGAGTCACAAACATGAGCCTAGACAACAAGTCCGCTCACAAGGATTACTATAAATAAACATGCAAATAATAAAGTCCAGTGATATACATTTGTATTGAATCCCACAACAGAAACAAAGATAACATTTCTCATTTATTGATTTCGTTCGTATCAAAGATAAAAATCAAGCTCAGCATGTAAGAGAAACTCAGAATGCTGGCAGAGCTATACAGTAAATAAACTAATCAAAACAGAAAATATCAAACACCACCAAGATCGTGTCTCATCTGATCTATCAAGAGTACCGCATTCATACCACAATCAACACATGTTAAAAACAGCAAGGAGAAATAGCCTCTTTTGAAAAGAGCATCCCCAGTCTAACATAGAGAGATTTCTAGTGTACTGTAAAATATCCAGTTGAAATAGATTTACTTTCTTATATTCATATCAAACCCTCGAAAACAATTATTGACAATGACGTTATTAAATCACAGTGGAAATGAAAGGAAAAATGCTAGCGACATAAGGCAGCTTGTACATGGATTTTTTATGATTTCCAGGTGGTCTCCTATAAATGCGCCTGCAAAAAGGCCTGTTTTCTTACACGTAGTGTGAGTGTTTGTCTTATATGTTGCCATAAGACGTTAGATGCAGGCTCATTGCCGGCTGATGTATATTCACAATGCAAACTTCATGTATTTCTACACAGTCTTCAGTTGCGACGGCACTCCTGGAGGCCTGCCAATGCCTGTGGCTGTACAGGAGCTGATGTCTGGTGTGCTCGTGGCTATATCGCACTCAACAGCAGTTAATTTAGCAGAGGAGTAAGGCCTAATCTACATACCTTTTGCTATCTACTTCAAGCTGTCGTTCCTCCTCTTTTGACGGGAACTGTAATTAAGTGAAAATAGTCCTCCTCATGTGAAAAGAGTGATTTATAGATTTTCGAAAGCCAAGGATACAAATCTTAAAAGACAATTGCCTTAATCCACGGCCACAACATTCTTGCAAATAAAGTTAAATGAATTGTGGTGTTCGAAGCCGCCCTTTTGCGACAGCTCATTACAGGCCGTGACGGTCGTTAATAGTTAACAATACCTTGGTACTTAAATAGAATATAACTCACCAAAGGTAAAACACTGCTAAGCCAGGCTATGATGGAGCAGCCCACTGAACCACCTACAATTCTTGCCTATCATTCGTCGGTTGGACTCATTCTCTTCACGAAATTATTTTTTTACTTTTTTAACTAATAACGAGGTCTGGGCGGCTGAGAACTGCGGTCGCCTCTTTGACCAAATATAATAAAAAGATAAAGCGTCTCAAAAACAAATCATCCGGGCACAATGAGATGCATGAAAAACCACAGGATGCAAAGCAAACACGCCTTCAGCCTCTGCAGCGCTGTAAAGTACTTACAGAAAACATCAATCCCCATCAGAGAAATTAAAAACAAATCACAGCAACTGCGATTCCAAAATAGAGACCGTTTTGAGCCACAGTGGAGAAGTAAATAGAGAGTTTTATATTCTATTTGAGGGAAGGGATCATTTACCCGCTGTATGAAAATAGAGCATCAATAAAACAAGCCTAGCCAGTCCATTTCGAGCGTGAGCAATCCAGCGCCTAACGCAAAGATCAACTGGCAGACGGATTCCCTGTTATTGGTAGTTTTGGGCCACAGTCTTTTCACAGAGATGAACTGCATGTTTGTTAGCACTGAAAAAAGCATCTGAGAAAGCAACACGTTGTAGCATTTCTGCCCATGGTTCTATTGATTGCTCCCGTAAGAACAGTGGCGGCTCCTCTGCTAAGGCGGAGGAGCGTCGCCCCACTGCTATTTCAGCAGTGCAAAAAATTAAAATACAATTATAACAACAGGACGTTATTATCATTTTATTTTTCAATGCGAGAGTCGGTGCAGGGCTGGGCTCTGTGACGCCAGAGCATAGGAGGAGTGGTTGCACTCCTCTAAGTGCACATGACGGTTTGGCCGGCCCTCACCCCCGTTCCGAGGCAGCCGCCACTGCATAAGAAGGTTAGCAGTCCACAGAGTTTGGGAGACCCAGCCTCGAAAGATAAATCCTCAGCATGGAACTCCCTACTGTGTACACTTGATGTTAAGATAAAAGCCTTAAATTGTCAATTAGATATGCTATTAGTGCAAATAGACCTGGTACTCACCCGTATCACAGTATGTGGCTGAAACGACACCAAATTAGAACTAAACAGTCCTTATTAAGCCCTGTGAATATTCCCCAGTGATTAATAAAATTTAAATCCCTTTCAAAGGTCTTAGAAGCTCTGGAGCAGGAAGTAGAAACTTTTAGTGACCACAGAGCAACAAATACACAGTGAGTAGAGGAGAAAAACAGAGTCATGGGCCTCAATTACAGGAAGCAAAGCTTTCAGGTACCCTAACTCAGTAAGCACTTCACAGCCAAAGAAACAAACTGACAAGGGGCCAAAAAGAAAAAGCTGTCAACAAGAGGCTCAACATATAACGCTTGTACATAATCCTTGGGTAATTGAAGTGATTCCATCCCTAAAATGTAACATCCGGCAGACAGTAGTTCAATGATATAATGAGACAACATGAAGTCGAATGGAAAAACCGTAATCCTATGCACACGCTATATTCATTGACATGTCGTGATACTATTATGTCACTATGTTATCATGCATATTAGATACACATTGATGACAAATAAAATTTCTGTTAGTAATTATAGTTTGTTGAATATTTTTTTGTTCTTTATTATTTAGTAGGATTGCCCAGCCAACACGTGTTTCGTCGTGGGTGATATTACGGTTTTTGCTGACAGTGGACCACTTTAAGGGTCCCGGTTGAGGGTTAGGGTGTTAGTTTCCCTCACCTCTGCACCACACAGATAGCCCACACAGAAATTGCGTACACTGAGGAGGCGCCAGCTCCACACTAGGAAAACACCCCATAGGTCTGTATCTACTAATGAAGTCGAATGGAGCTGGCTTCTTATATCTGTAGCGAAATCTAACAAAGGTTGAAATAATTCGCTACAGTGGAGGCTGCTGGTGTTTGGCTGGACTCTGGGGACTTCATCACCCAGAGTGCCCCTCTTGCTACCCTGCCCTGGAGGAGGAGCTATTGCACATTTACTGCGAGACACAAACCCGCTGCACGGGATGCGCCCAGGCTGTGACCGGGCCAAGAGTAGGCCCATCTGCGCCCAGACGAGGCTGGGACGCCCCGTTGTTGGGGCAGCCATGCGCTTTATAAATTTGTTTAACATAACATAACTCTCTTTAATAATTTCTCTTTTTTTCTCTCTATTTTGTTTTCCTTTTGCTTTTTAACTTTCCCTTGTGAGAAAGTCTATGGCCATGGGGAAAAGGAAGTCAACCTCGACACATTTGGGTAAGGAGAAGCTGATGCAAATAGTACTGTTACTTTCCTAACCAATGCGATAGGGGTGATCAATGAAGAGATATGTCATGTCGAGGAGAGGTTAGTGAGTACTCAACGAGAAGAATTGGATGTAGCTACCATTAAAGAGGGTTCCATTACGCTTGGGGAAAGCTTTGTGGAACAAACTTCATCTGTGTTGATTGCAGTTGGGAATAACCCATGTGTGAATAACAACCCACTGTGCATTAAATTGGCTTCCCCTATGGACCCTGCTGGTTTACCCACAGCCAAGAAAACTAAAATGGGTTTCATGGAATAGTCGAGTGAAAGATAAATCTGCATCTACACCACACTGGAGGGGGGTCACGGAAGGATGTTCATGAATTGAGTGTTCTCATTCAAAAGGAGTGGATGTTACAGTTTTTAAGCAACAGTTGAAAGAGATCATGGGAAGTGTGCTCAAATACCTGGAGCATTTTATTAAAGACTCATTTGAGGTGGTTTTTAAGCAGATTGATACTTTAGAGGCCTCTGTGAACGCTTGTCAAGATCTAGTTAAGCAATCCATATCATGTGGTATAGACTCAGGAGGCGAGGATCATCTACAAGGTATCCTGAATACACGTATTGAGGAAATAGCATCTTGTTTAAGGCCAAAAACTGTGAGGGAGGTCCTGCCAGATTTGGAAATGTTGGGAACATGCATCTACCCAGAGAATGGCACTCAACTTCCAGCTGTGAATAGTCGAGCGAGGGGAATACAACGCACATGCAAGAGAGTAGGAAGAAAAGGAGATTTAGATAATGGACGACGGGCAGCGGGCCGCAGACAGAACATTACCACACTATACTGCCCTATTGAGTGATGTGATGCGGGCACTGCTATGGTGAGCGGAGGTGAGGATGCCTATTGAGTGGGTCCTTGGCGGCGACCTGGCGGGGCAGAGCTGTGATCAGAGGTGATGAGCACGGGCCCTGGATTGCCTGGGACATGAGAAAGCCCTGATACCAATACTGGAGCCCGGAGGGGTAGAGAGTCTGATTGTGAGCAAAAGAGTCCGCTTGGACAGCATGTAGTGTGCACTTCATTGCGTGCACCCCCAGGGGGTGGATAGCTCTGGTACCTCTGAGCCTGGCGTTGCTACCTTGGGAGAGGATACGACGGCTGCCTGAGTTGCAGTGGACAGGGACGCCTGCTGGTGCTGGACACCCCAAACGGAAGATGATATGGGGAAATACAAGGGGGCAAAAATGGCGGAAGCAAATAAAATAGATCAATACACGGTCTCAAGGCCAGAGGCACCTCACACAGCATACGATCGCAAACAACATGCAGGAACTTATTACCAAGTGCCCACTGCTGCAGAACTCTTTGCGGCCATTTAGGGCTCCCGAGTTGCACTGGAAGGGAAAATGGACTCAATGGCTATTGAGATAAATCACCTGCGACTGGACCTATGGAAGGTAGCGGACTATACCACGGTGGTTTAAGATGATGTGGACGCCCTAAAACAGGAAGTTAAGTCACTGAGAATCGGGGGGCGCTAGAGGGCGCCAGGCAAGATGGCCGCACTTTAGTGCAGCTCCGCCCGGCTGATCCCTAATCCGCTATTAATCCGCCCAATATCGCTGCATCACTGGTTCCACAACGGCTGCCCTGCCTCGCTGACACTCTCTGCGGCTGGTGGTTGAGTTTTGGCTGTCTGGGAGCACTGCGGAGGCAGCGGGCTGAGGATTCTCGGAGGACCGCGCGGCAAGATGGCGCCAGCCGGGGTCTGATGTGATCTGTGTGGACGCTGAGTTTGGACGGCGGACTCGGCCAGAGTAGGACCTGCGGACTGGGAGGAGCCGTCGCTGTCGAGCTGATTTGTGCCACTCTGCTTGCCTGGTGGTGTGAGGCTGCTGTGGAGGCCGACGGGCCTGGCGGAGCCCGGAGGCGGCTGCCGTTTCTATCCTCCGGCGTGTGGCCTGGGAGGCTGCCTGGGGCTGCTGGGGCTCCCTGGGCCGGTGGGCCCGGAACCTTGACCGCTGCACGCATCAGTGCAGGTCCTGCTCGATGTGCGGAGGAGCGGACTGTTGGCGGGATCCAGCCGGCGCGCTGTGGAGCCGACAGCGCCAGCTACGAGTGGTGGTGAGTGGGGTGCGGCCGGTCTTAGGCCTTTAGCTGCGGAGGTGGTGGGGGCCTGAGCTGTAGGCTGCGCTCTGCAAGCTGAAGCCGGTGTGCGAGGTGCGCGGCGGCTGTGTGAACAGGCGCGATTATTAATCCTGCTCTGACGACTGGAGACTTGCTAAACTTGGGGGTCCCTGAGCGACTGTGTTCCTTGCTCCGGCCCGGGAGGCGCGTGGGAGCGGGCGCGGTGCCCGGTGCCTGGCATGTATGGTGGCAGACCCGTTGGAGGCCTTGAGGGTCCTGGTGCCCTGAGTTTGCGCTGCTGATCCCCTTGGCGCCCCCGGAGCCTCGGCCCCGGGCACTCCCCCTTTTTGCTGGGGGCTGATTAGCCTCCAACATGCCGCGGAGCCGGCGCACTTGTCTGAGGGCTCTGGGATAGACATTGACGATCGTTGGACCCCGGGCCCACGACACCTCGTAATTGTTCTTGCTCCATAGTCCCCCCAACTTGAAGGAGCCCTCTGTGACTCTGGTCAGTGGCGGACATGGGGAAAACGGACATGACGCAATCCCGCCTCACGTTTGAGGCCCGAAAGGCCGCAAAAGCGCAGCAGGGAGGGGTCTCTGACTCTGAGGTGGAGGTCCGGAGTAAGGGCACATCTGTGCTGGAGACAACTTTGCTTGCCATGCAAAAGAGCCTGCAGTCCATCGAGGGCAATATGGCCGCAATGAATAACAGGCTGGACCATGTAGCATCCCAGCTGGAGATGCAAAATGCCAGGATGGGGGAGATAGAACAGCGTGTCTCCATTAATGAGGATGGCCTAAGTGAGGTGGCGGGCAAGGCGCTCCAAATGGAAAAGGTACTGGCGCTTATCCAAGCGAAGAACGAGGATTTGGAGGCCCGCTCCCGCTGCAATAACATCCGTCTTATGGGCCTGCCGGAATCCACCAACACAGGCAGAATGGAGACCTTCGTTGAGGCATTGCTCAGAGATATCTTTGGCGCTGAAAACCTCTCTTCTATGTTCATAGTTGAGCAGGCTCATCGTTCTCTGGCGGCCAGGCCGGCCCCGGGTGCCCCACCACGCCCTATAATAGCTCGTCTTCTGAACAATCGGGACCGAGATGTTATCCTGAGGCTTGCGAGAGAAAAAGGCACGGTCACTCATCAAGGGAACTCGCTATCTCTTTTTCCAGATTTTACAGTGGCTATCCAGTCGGCTAGGAGGGAATTTGGTGCAGTAAAGAAGTTCTTGCAGGCCGAGGGTATTCCGTATGCCATGCTGTACCCTGCTCGTCTACGGGTGGGCCAGGATGGGGACTGTAAAATTTTCACCTCTCCCAAGGCGGCACTGGACCATGTCAAGAAACTGAAGCGCAGGAGAAATGAATCGACAGCGGACCAGGATGATGAACAGTAATCAGGGGGCCTGGGGCAACCTATGTGTACGGCAGCGGGACTGTAAATGTGACATGCCTTGCACTTGAAACTGTGATTTTATTCTTACCCTTATGCTGGGTCTCTCCGAAGCCAGCCGCTTCATGTGGCATGTCTACTAAGGGCAGTGGCGATATTTGATATGTTCTTTGAAGATGCAATGTTTAATAGCTATGTGATGATTGCACATGTATACACCTTGATCAGCCACCTCCTACTATGTGGGAGGCTAGTAGCACTCTGGTGATCCCCCCCATGGGTATTCCCCGAGGAATGTTTGTTCTCTTTAACTCTCCATGTTGGGGATGGTTTAGTATGGGAAGGGATGGCTTTGGCAAGATTGGGTTGCTGAAGTGGGTGGGGGGATGGGGGGGGGGACTGGGGTAATCGGCACTCTGATTTTGTTCCCTTTCAGGTTCTAGGTGGTCTCTTCTCACTTACAAGTTTTGTGCCATTGACAGTGTTACATCTTACGCACCCCTGGGCGGTAACAAAGTTTCTCACGTGAAATGTGCGTGGCCTCAATAGTCCCAAAAAGATAAGGTCCGTGCTGGCACACCTTGATAGATTAGACGTCCAGGTGGCGTTTTTACAGTAAACGCATCTTACTCAACATTCGGAAAAAAATGTTGGTGCCCGTTGGGCGGGACTGAGGGTCTCCTCATCTTACTCTTCGTATGCCCGGGGTGTGATGATATTGGTTAAAAGAGGGGTCCCATTTACTGTGCTAGCCACGGAGACGGATGCCCAGGGTCGAGTAGCAATGGTTCATGGTAAATTGGGCGGAGTGGGGGTACTGCTGGTGAACGTGTATGGCCCAAATGTGGATGATCATTCCTTTTTCGCAGATGTTTGGCGCCGTATTTCTAAATTTCCTCCGGCTAAATTGCTTTGGGGTGGAGACTTTAACACCTGCCTGGATGGGCAATTGGATAGACAGGGCAGTGGGGTGGCGCAACAGAGACAGGCCTCGGAGGCACTGCTGGGTTTCTTAGATGCAGGGACTGTACAGGATATTTGGCGCATGCGGCACCCGGGAATCCGTGAAAGCACGTTTATTTCTACTGTGCACGGCTCGTGGTCCCGCTTGGACTACTGGCTCTTGTCTGAGGTTGCTTGCACTTGGGTAGTTGATGTCCGCCACCTGGCAAAAACATTGTCGGATCACTCTCCAGTGCTGTTGGAGATGCAGACTCCCTCTTGTGAGCGGCCCCCTTTTCAGTGGCGGTTACAGCCTTCCTCTCTCACAGATCAGGTGTTCAGGTGTTCGGTGGGCGCGGCTATTGGTAACTTTTTTAAAGAAAATGTGGGCACTGTGGAAAGCGCGGGGGTTCTCTGGGAGGCATTCAAAGTCACCATCAGAGGTGTCTGCATGGGAGCGCAGGCTGGTGTTCTGAAAGATCTGCGTCGTCGGATAGCCAGGCTGGCAGGCGAGATTTCTGAGCTGGAGCGCGAGTATGCCCGAAGCCCAGATCCGCGCATACTGGCCAAAACACGCGAGTTAGTGACGGAACACAACGACACAGTGGATCAGGAGCTGGCGCATAGATCGCAACGTTGCACCGCTCGGTATTATGGGGAAGGTGGGCGTCCTAGTCGCTCGCTTGCTCAGATATTATCTGCACCCCGTAGTCAAGACTACATTATGGAGATGTTGGACTCTGAGGGCATAGCTCATTACAACACCCCTGAAATTAGCGAGGTGGTGCTGGATTTCTATTCCAAACTATATGGGTGTCGGATGCGCGCGTCAGCCGATGACATAAATGCTTACCTGGAGGATGTCGTGCTGGGGTGGCTGTCTCTCAATCAGCGCGAGTACCTTACACAGCCTTTCGATGTGGAGGACGTGAAACTGGCTATCTTGTCGCTGCCCACATGTAAGGCGGCTGGCCTGGACGGGCTCCCTAGCGAATTTTACAAGGCCTATGCCGATGAACTTGCGCCCCGGCTTTTGGAAGTCTTTGCAGAAGCGTATGATACGGGCTCTCTCCCCCCCTCGCTGAAAGAGGCCCTTCTGGTCATGCTACTTAAACCGGATAAACCAGCCAATAGCTGCGATTCCTACCGCCCTCTGTCTATTATAAACATGGATGCCAAAATTTTGGCAAAAATGGTTGCCACCAGGCTCCAACCTCTAGTTCCACACCTGGTCCTTCCGGACCAGTCGGGCTTTGTTCCCGCCCGGTCAACGGCGCATAATTTACGCACGATCTTCTCCACTCTCCATTATTTCGAGGCTGATTTCCCAGTGGTAGCTGTGCTGCTCGATGCAGCGAAAGCTTTTGACTCCCTGCAATGTGAATTCATGTTTACTGTTCTACTACGCATGGGGCTGCCCCCCTTCTTTCTTAAATGGGTTCAGTTGCTGTATGAGGCGCCTGCGGCACGTGTGCGGGTCAATGGGTGGGTCTCCGATGCATTCCCAATAAGGCATGGTACACGACAGGGTTGCCCCCTGTCACCGATGCTTTTTGCGCTCGCAGTGGAGCCTTTGGCCTGTAAGCTCCGTCAGTGTCATGCGCATGCAGCGCTCCGATTCACTCAGCATCCATTGATTATGTCAATGTATGCCGACGATATGCTGCTGTATGTTCGGGAACCTGCACGCTACCTTCCTGAATTGTTACGTGAATATATCAAATTTGAACGCTTTTCTGGGCTTGGCATAAACTGGGCAAAATCTACAGTATTCCCGCTGACGGCTGGTACGCAGCGTGTGGTGCTAGATTACCCACTGACATGGTCGACCGACCCTGTAAAGTATCTAGGGGTTTGGTTACATAGAGACCCTGAGGTTGTTGTGACTGAGAATTATGGCCGTGCCCAGACCCATATTGCTGAACGTGCGGCGCGATGGGCCAAACTCCCGCTGTCACTGGCGGATCGTATCGCAGTGGTAAAAATGACAATCTTGCCCAAACTACTCTATCTGTTTGTTAATATCCCTATCCGTCTCACCCTCGCGGTGTTTAGCTCGCTTCAATCAGCGTTGCTGTCCTTTGTGTGGGGGGGGGGGAGAAGCCTCGATGTAGCTGGGAGGTGCTGGTATTACCGTTTGAGCGGGGCGGTTTTGAGGCCCCCGATCTATGATTATACTATCTATGTGCACAGGCACAGTTTGCACATTATTGGTTCTTCCCGCAGCGTTGTCAACCTCATGTCGCCGTTGAGGCAGATGCCGTGAAACCGCAGGCACTAGTCTCGACCACCCTCTCTGGTGGAAGTGGGGGACCTAGGAGGGAAATTAACCTTGCTCTTTGCACAGCATGGGCGTGGAAGACTCTGGCGTCGCGTGCGCAGCTGCAGTATCTCTATGCCCAAAGCTGCCGCTCACTGCGCATCCGGACATTTCGGCGGCGCGTGAGCCGGCCGCTCTTAAAGCATTGAGCACGGTTGGAATAGCGCGGTTGGGGGATCTTTATACGCAAGGTTAGTTCCGGCTGCTTGCAGATATACAGAAGGGTAGGGACCGGGGATTGATGTTGGGGTTCACTTATGTGCGTGTGCGGCAGGCGATCAGAGCTAGTTACCCTGATTATCCAGCTGAGCCCAGGACGTTGCGAGCATTGCAGGCGATGCTGGCCAGCGCGGATCGCACAGGCTTGATCACGAAGTTATATAATGCGTCCCTCAGGGAAAGAGAACAGCTTGACTCCCCGTCATATAAAAAATGGCAGGCACTACTGGGTTCTTCGTTGTCCCTTGATGTGTGGAAGTTCTGTTGTACCCTGACTGGCCGTTTAACAGCCAACTGTAATCTTCGTATTATTCACTTTAAATACCTGCACCAATTATATTACACCCCACTCCAATTAATGCGCTTTGGGCTACGGGAGGATGCGTGCTGTGTTTGTTGTGGGCAAGGGGATGCAGATTTCTTGCATCTCGCATGGAACTGTAGGGGAATATATAAATTCTGGTGTGCTGTTACGGACATGCTTAGGAAAGTGGTGCCGGAACCTGTGCCATGCACGCCTGCGGTCTGCTTGTTGGGCTGGGTGAAGACTCTTAAACCCTGCAATCGCAGGCTGGTGGCGGTCTCGACCTTGTTGGCCAAGAGGGCGGTGGCCCAGTGCTGGGGCGCAAAACTTACTCCAACATTGGTGAAATGGGTACGTGATCTTTTGTATTGTAAAGAACAGCTGGAAACGTATGCTGAAGAATTGCCAGCTGCCTCACGTCCCAAGGATTTCTGGGCCCCGTTGTCTATATACCTTCAGGGAAACCCTGACTTGGGACAATCAACGTAGGCTGGTGCTTTTGATTTGCATAAGAACGGGACTGATACTGTTTGGCTGCACTATGTGGGAGGTTACGGTTCATTGAAGCTATAAGATATTTCAGAGTGCCGGGGGGGGAGGGATCCTGGGGCCGGGTGTTTAGTGGGTGGGAGGGAGTTTAGTGGGTTGTTCTATATGTCCTGAACAATGATTGCATTGACTGTATACATTGATGATGTTATTATCCCCGAATAGGGAGCTGTTGTGTATTCACAAATCTGTTCAATAAACAGACTTAAAAAAAAAAAAAGTCACTGAGAATCACCGTATAGGACCTGAAATACAGTCCTACACATGCAGAGGAGCGCCTGGAGGACACCGAGGGCCGATCACGGTGAAACAATATATGCCTGGTGGCCTTCCCGGAACGCGCAGAGGGAACCTAGGCAGCACTCTTCCTGGAGAACTGGATCACGAAAAACCTCAAGCCTCCATGGTTGTCCAACTTCTTTACGGTGGAGAGGTCACTTAGGGTGCTGGTGGTGTTGCCGTGCCTGGGAGCGCCCCCCGGGGTTTTAACTACAGAGACTGCAACACTATCATTAAGCATGTGAGCTCAAACAGCCACCCAGATATGAAGATAAATCAATATTCATCTACCCCGATTACACTCGTAGGGTCCAGAACTCACGCAATAACTTCCTATCTGTAAAGAGGAAATTTAGGGACCTCAACATCAAATAGAGCCTATTGTTATCCACCAAATTGCGCATACAACAGGATGGCCACATTCAGTTTTATGAGTCCTGGCAAGAGGTCCTGGAATGGCTTCACATCCTGAGGCGGAAAAGCTGTGTTGACACTCCTGGATGGAAGGAGACTCATACCAGCCCTTTGTGGCGGTCCGGCCACAACAGGAGGATACCGTTGGTCAACATGCAGAGATCAGGGACCTCCGCTGGAGACCGTATCCTTGTGTGCCCGGATTACATTCTGAGATCGGAGGTGTCGAGATCGTTGGAACATAGTGCTTTTTCACAGATCAGACTGGTACCTGACACGCTGAGTGACAGCACGGATGCTGGCTAGGTTCCTCAGGCTCTAAGAGGAGGCCAGGCACAGTAGCTGGGGGTTTAGGTGAGGATGCCTGCCCCCTGGCTGAAGGAATCTGTGGAGAGAAATCTCATACACAGATATGCCCGTGGTGTTACCCCCAACGCCCACGTTGTCTAGGGCTGTGGGGTAAATTATGCATTTGGAAAATGGTTACGTGGTCCATTTTCATGAAATGTTGAAAATCTATCATAAGAGTTGAAATGTTAATGAAAGATATGTGATTAAATTCACGGGCCAAGATGAATCAATTTTCTTGTCCTTGATTCCAAAAAGAAGTGGGTTAAAAAATTACAGTTAGATCCTGCTTGTGTTCAGAATTATTAGTGGCCCAATCTAGCTGGGTAGGGGCCCAACTCCTTAGTACATTACTTTTAGAAAGTGGGCATTTCCCTGTGCTTATGACGCTTTGTGCTTTGCAGCCTGACTCCAATTCACGTCTAGGTCCAGGTGACAGCTACACTTTGTGCATACTTTCCAGACAGCCATCACACAGGAAGGGTTGACCGTGACAGGGTTACATCTGCATTCGTCTGCATACTGTTGGCCTTCCTGGGCTGGGAGAGAGAGAGAGGCATTCACACCTTACATTTGTATAGGCTGTGTCCTGCCCTCACACAAAGGGCTGATTTACCCCCTACTGATGTCTGGAGCCAGGGGTGAGTTGAAAGGGGGTGTTGTGCACTTCTAAGGTTTCTTGTGAAGTCACCTCCTACAACAAAGACAATTTTGAGTATAAGTACAGGGGCTCTGACCTCATGCTGTCAGAGCACTTTGGGATCTGTAACTGCACCTCTGTCAGAAGGATTGCTGCACTGCTTAAAGGACGCATCTTGACTGCTTTTCTGTTTGTTGTCCTGCCAACTGCTGTGCTGCTTCAAGGCCTCAACTGGACCTAATTCCTGCATGTTTCCCTGCTGCTCCCTGACTCTGGGCCAACCCAGACACTGCATCGGACTTGTAACCAGACGCTGCTTGCTCTACAATTTGCACACTGCCAGGGGACTATTGTGCTGCCAGGAGAAACCACCATCTAGCTAACTGCCATATGTGATGTCCTGCAGCTTGCTGTCTTCCTTCGAATGCCCTATCCCCAGCGTTTTCCAAGAGCCAGGACTGCCTGATCTCCCCTTTGCCTTTTCACCCCCAGCACATGTTGAGTGCTTTGTGTTTCCTGTGAGGTCTGAGCGCCTTGCCCCATGAAATCGGCACTGCTTAGAGAGAGGTGGGCACCTTTGACCAAGTTCTGCTGAGCAGCGTATGGTGAGCGCTTGGTCCTAACAAAATTGGGAGTCGGGTGTCCGGCCCCAGTCCCTGTTCTGCGGGGTCTAGACAGATTCCAGTGTCTGCTGCTGTGTGTGCTGCATCTACATGGGCCATAAAACGTGCCTCCTGCCGACCAGTGTCTACTGTGCTTTCCTCGGACCATATCTGGCCACAAGCAGCGCCCTCCTCAGCTCATAAGCACCCGTTTGTCGTGCACGGAAGAGCCACAGTGCCGACGACTGCCGTTGGCTCCCGACCACTGGTGAGCCGCATTCCTGTGGACAGCGGCCCTGAGACCGAGTCTCCGCTCTCTGAAGTTGGTGGCCTCGTTGCCTGGGTAACATCAGGGAGACCAGGGAAGTCAATACTGCTGAAGGCCCACCACTAGAACGGCGGAGGTTGCTGACGCAGGCCCCGAGGATTTTCCTGCTAGACTACCGCGTCGGAACTCCAACGCGGGCAGTCCTGCTCCTTTTAAAGAAGAAGAAAGGCTGTACTTGTGACAGCAACTGCACCGCGCGCTTGCGGCCAGCTGCCTATATATACTGAACACATGAGAGGACCAAACGAGGTCTCCCTGCGTAGTCTTTGAGTTTGTGCTCCCCCGTCAGTTAACAGTTAACCCTGTGGGGTATTTTGGTTGTACCTACGTGCTTCGGGGCACTTTTCTCCTGGGATTCAATCATACGAGGCAGATCCTCGAGGAAGGCAGACTTTTGGTTGATCTATTAACTTGCGAAAATTACATTATCACTGGTAGTAGGCATGCAGGCGTTGTTGCGGCCTACGTTGTATGCCAGGCTCACAAAAAGTACCGTAACTCCGCTAATAGGAGTGCAGGGGTTCCTGTGCTATGTGGACTTATGATTACTGATGTGCTTATGGTGATAGTTTGTGATTTATGCATCATGCCTCTAACCTAACTGCTGTATTTTATGCTCTGGTGTTATAACGCATGTCATTTTGATTCTTGCATTATCAGGTCTGTATTTTATGTACAATACACACTATATATATTTTTATAATCTAGTGTGGATTCTCTTTTCTGGTGTATTCATTGTGTTACTGGTGTGAGTGTGTTGCACAAACTCTTTACACATTGCCTCTGATGATAGGCCTGACTGCTCTGCGCCAAGCTTCCAGAGAGGGAGCACAGGTTATCTTTGGGGTGAAACTTACTTGCCCTAACTCTAGTTTTGGGGTCCGCTTGGCTTAGGTGCATATCCTAGCCAACCAGAAACCCCATTTCTAGCAAATCTGGGGAGGGCATTTCTGCAGGATCAAGCAGTGCACCCAGTTTGGGGCGAGGCTAAAAAGCAGATTAACTCCATGTGGGATAGGCTGGAGAAGTATGTGCGACTCTCTTACAAAAACCGTCTGCACATGGAGGGGGACAGGGCGGTTCGCTTATTGACCAGGATGTTCAAACAGGAGCAACTCACTGAACCCATACTGGCTATTATGGATCGTTTGAGAAGGGAGGTGCATGCACAACAGGCCATTAATGAGACACTGGCAGAGCATCTCCAAAGGGTCTGCACATCACCATGTGATGCCCTGGACCATTTGGTAATAGCCTACCTGTACTTGCTGCCAATGACATAGTTGGAGGAAAATGAACAAGCAGACCTTGAGGGTCCCTTAACCAAACAAGAGGTACTGCTGGCTATAGACTCGCTCAAGACAGCTAAGGCCCCGGAAGGAGATAGATTGACCACCGAACTCTGCAGGTCATTCCCAGAGACTATGACTGAAAACTGATACTAGTGTATCAAGAGGTCCTGGAGAGAAGGGGGGGGGGACTCCCTGAATCAATGACAGATGCACTAGTTGGATTTATACGTGACCGGGGAAGGACCTGCTAGACGCGGCCTCTTACCACCCGCTATCTTTGTTAAATGTTGATTAAAAAATTCTTTGGCATATCTTGGCAACGCGCTTGTACTGCTACCTCACGAAACTGGTCCATCCAGACCGGTCGGGGTTTATCCCTCACAGAAACACCCTTTAGAACTTGCAATGTCTGTCTCACATGGTTCATGTGCCCTACCTGGATTGGGACCAGTTTGCCCTTGCCTTCCTGGACATAGAGAAGGCATTTGAGTCCCCGATTCGTCGCCTAGATAAAGTTGTTGTACACGAGAACGGTGGCGCATGTGCGAACAGGGCACCTCATGTAAGAGGCATTCCAGATACAAAGGGGTACCCAACAGGGGTGCCCCTTATCCCCCTGCTGTTTGCCTTGGTGATGGAGCCGGTGGCATGTAGGCTGCATCAGGTGTGGCACAGCTGGGTAATACAGGGGGGTCAACAACTCAAGTAGTGTCGTTATATGTGGATGACCCCAAGATCTACTTGCGTCAGCCGGCCACTTCGGCTCCTATCCTCCTGAATGTGTTGAGGGAGTTTGGGGAACTTTCGTGACTGCAAGTGAGCCAGTCAAAGTCTGCACTATTCCCTATGGGACAACTGAAAGGGATGGAGGCCGCTATGCTCCCACAGAAGGGGCTGCCCTGGAAAACGGCATGTCTATATATCACAGGGTGCAGCAATGCCATGACCTAAACCTGAAGCGTGTGATCGCAAATCTCCATCCATCCATTGCATTTTGAAATACTTTGAAGCTCTCCCTGATGGGGAAGGTAGCCCTAATCAAAATTATAGTACTGCCAGCTGTCTTTATATATTGCAAAGCAAACACAATAAGATGATGGACGGAGTGCTGAAACTTTTCAGACACTCACCCCCAGTCACAGATCTGGTTTTAATCCATCATCGTTTTTCTGCTCACTAAGCCACTCCAGCTTGGACCCAGCCATATGCAAATCAGCCTTGACCCTGTTCCTCATGGGAACAGTCCAGCCCGAACTGCTAGGCCAGGTCCTCCTTGGACCGGAAACAAGCATCCTGGGACTGGTTTCGGGGTTTCACCCCTCATCAGCCATGCTAGCTTGAATCCAGTGGCAAAATGAGCAAGGGACACACATCTGGGCAACCCATGCCACTCAGGGTGAACAAAGCAAACACAATAAGATGATGGACGGAGTGCTGACACTTTTGAGACTTGCTTGGAGGACTGTGTGGTTGTTAATTTTCAGTCTGCATATTATTCAGAAAGAGCCTTAATCTTATTGGAATCCTCAATGGGATTATGGTGGCTCCTTTGGGCTTTTTTTTACAATCCTAATACTGTGGGTGAGAAGACATATTCGGTATGGAAGAGAACTGAGGGAATTAGCAAATGACATTTGCAGCATAAAATATGCTCTTCTGCTTGTGTTCCTCCAGCTTCTGTCCCTCTGGTTTGTACTCATAACTGGTTCACCCTCCTGAACTCCTTTCAGAATCAGGCCTGATGGGCAAAGATGATTAGGGTGGTCCAGGAAAAAGAACATTTTAATGTTAATGCTACCGAGGACTATAAAAGGGAAAATAGTATGGAGGTTGGTACAATATTGTGTAATAGTGATTCTGTTGTGGAGGTTGAAAGTGTCAAAATACTATGTTGGAATGTGGCAGGAGTAAGGACTAAATTAGACAAATCTAGGGAGTGCCAGAGACCCAAGCCACAAGATGGCCGCCACTAAGTGAGGCTCTTCCAGCCCAGAAAAAATGTGTGGAGCCGGGTGGTGGGTCTGTTGCTGGGTGACACAGCGTGCCTCTTGCTGCGTCCCCGCTGGGGACTGCGGTTACTCCTGCCCCATGAAGGGGGGTGCGAGGTGACCGGGCTTGGGCCTGGGACCGTCCCTCGTCAGGGGATCCTCGCTGGAGGTAGGGGCGGGACTTATTGCGGCAACATTGAGGTGTCGCCGCAGCTCCCGCTGAAACTGGGCATTTATCATTCGCTTCCTGGCCACAGTGGCGTGGGCCAGGAGGCCATGAGAGACTCGTTGCTGGATTGCTGAGCGAGACGCCCCCCCCACGAGTCTTTGTTGTGGGGGGGCCTGATACCATGGGCCACCGTCTGCCTGCCTGACTATCCTGCGGCCTGCTCACTCCCACTGAAGGTCTAGAGATGGGACGGGGTCCAGATCGGCATCTGCCTATTGCAACCACAATGGGCCAGGATTGCCTGGAAGGGGGACCCTCCGTGGTGACTGGTCCGCCAAGGCCTACCCTGTCAAGCTTCAAGTTATCCTCAATGGCAAAACGAATTTTACTGACCCCAAATTAGCAGTGAAGTTCTGCTGCAAACAATTCCGTTGGCCCCCAAACATGGCCTCGCAGACTGACCCAGACGAGACAGCCATCTCAGTGATAATGATTGAGCTCTTACATTGCAGCCTTTTATACACCCTCTCCAGGCCACCTGCCCAAATGCTGGGATGGGAGACCACCGTCTCTGGGGATGATTCCTGCTATGCCTGTTGTTTGTTTCTATACTCAAAAAGAAAGGGTTTCTCTTCAACGAGCTGGGGATGTTGAAGTGGGTGGGGGGTTGAAATGTTGAGATAAGTACCTGTTTGAAGTTTACATGCTCTCTTTCCTGATGCCTTTTACATCGTATTTGCATCTTAGAGGCGACCGAGTGCAACAGGGTGACATAGCTGCAACTGCCCAGCACCACTGATTCTTAGAATGCTATGTCTAATATCACGCTACTGACCAGGAACATTCAAGGGTTGAATAACCCGAGAAAAGTTGGGCAGACCATAGCATACCTCCGGCGACACATGGTAGACATTGCCTAATTACAGGAGGTTCACCTTACAAAAGACACCCGGGAGCGGCTTCGCTCCAATCGGATCAGGGAGGTACACATTTCTACATACTCAGCATATGCATGGGGTTGGCTGTGATTGTGCAGAGTGGACTCCAGTGGCAGACATTAAATACCCAGGTGGACACGGAGGGTAGATTTGTAATATTGCATGAGGTTCTCTTGGGGCAGAGCATCATGCTTGCCTGCGTCTATGGCCCTAATGCGGACTCTTCAGAATTCTTTGAAGATGTGTGGGGCAAGATGGTTGCCATTGGTCATTCAATAGTGATATGGGAGGAGATTTCATTTTTGTCCTTGACCCTCTGCTAGATAGATCTCCCTCCAGCTGGTGCCCACTTCCCTGCACTGCAGCTCAGATATGCTCTCTCATAGATGATTACGGCCTGGTTAAACACAGTGGCAAGCTAGGCACTTGCTTGACTACCATCTGCGAAGCTTGGTCGCAAATAGATTATTGGCCTACTACCAAAAACATCTGTGTATGTGTTGTGAGTGTCGAATGATTAGCCCACAAGCGCTCGGATCATGTACCAATGACACTGACTCTAACATCGGGATGCCCCACTGACCGTGCTTTTGCCTGGCGTCTCCCCCACGGCACACTCGATGATGCTCTCTTCCACGTGGAGATACCTACCGCTATCGCTGACTACTTTACACAAAACACCCGCTCAGTCGACTCTCCTGGGGTGCTATGAGAAACTTTCAAAGCATATATTCACAGCATATATAAATAGTTATCGTATTCTGCGAGAGTCACAGTTCCTGTAAGGGAGACGTAGAGCGTGAAATAGAAAACTGTAGTCGTTCTCAAGTTATAGTGGCTGGGGACAGTGTGTCCTGGTCTTGGTGCCCTCACACACCCCAAAGGATGTCATGCTTCATCATTGGGCAGTGCTCCTCGTCGGGCCGGCGCTGCAATGCCCTACGGGTCCCCCGAAGGGTCACTTTGTCGGAGATTTTTTTGGAGATAAAGCTGTAAGGATGTGTGCGGGTCTGAGTGGCAGTGGTGTCCTAGTGGGAGGTTAAAAGATGGCTGGAGGGGTAGCTAGAAAATTTAATAGAGAAAAACCCCTCTGTCATTAGTAAAAAACCAAAAGGTTGTGCTGCTTGAGGGTAATGATGGCCCTCGGTAGCTAGACAGATAACATACCCCTAATGGGCATGTTGAAGGTCAACATGATTCGCGCAGTGAATGGTCTCAGGGGGAGATCCCAAGCGCTTCTTCAGGACCAAGGTAAATGTGCAGTGAGTGCTAGTGTAGTGTAGTGGCCTCTCAAATAGACGTAGTGCCACTAATAAGGAGAATGATCTGGAACGACAAAAGCAGACAAAATGAAGAGAGTAAATATGTGGGACCCTATTAGAAGGGTAACATTAAAAAGGGGGCCAGGGTCCCCATTGGTCAGCCATGTGCTCGTGGTATCTATCAACTACTGCTATTGTACAGTAAGTGATTCCAGTCGTGGGCTATAGAAATATAGTATAGAGCTTAAAAGACGAACAAACAGATATCCGTGGATTGGGTTCGTTTAAAAACCATGGCGTGGTGTCGAAATAATGACATCGACAGACTAACAAATAAAATATCAAGAACAGTCATAGATCAAGGCCTTATGAAAATACTTGTAACACAATGTAAAGAGGGGGGACGGGGAGCTAGTTTTGAAGGAAATAGGTCCAGTACCAGTGCTCCCAAAGATATACGTTATATTCACTAATAGGTAACTGTTCCCGTAAAAAAAATTCCGGTCGTCAACCTATTATGGTTGAGAGCCAGTGTCAATGTGGTCTCCAAATAAAGGTTAGGTTGGGTCTGGGTGAAGGTGGGGTAATTCCTCCTTTTGGAAATAGTGCCCTCACACACCCTTGCGAGTGTCATGCTTCATCATCGGGCTTTGCTCCTCGTGGGGGTGGCGCTGCTGTCCCCCACGGGCCCCGCAAGAGGGCTCTTTGTCGGAGATCTTTTGAAGGAGGTGCCGCAGTTGTGCATGCGGGTGTGTGGGCCTGTGAAAAAGTGTGTGAGAGTGGATAAAATTACCTTACGGTACCCAAAAACAATTTTAATTCGAGGGTCCGGAAGGTAAGGTTAAAAAAGCTATGGATAGGAGCCTCTCCTTAAAGCAAATGTTGCGGAGGGACAAGTATGTTCCCGCTGCTCTCAATCCGTAGAAGTGATAAGAAAGTGCAATTTGGTCAACATGTTTCGCGCATCGGGCGGGTCCCTAGTGGATCCCAGTGCGCTTCATCAGGACCGTGAAAAGAGAAAGAAGAACTGTGGGAATCAGGGAAAGACACCCTATAATCCCACCCTACCTACAATGAGGTCAAGTGCGTCTTAGCGCTGGAAGGAATGTAAAAATCGTATTCCTTAATCCCAACCTGATGGAGACACAAAAATGAGATATACAAGGTGTTCTATCCTGACCCCGCAGATATAATAGTGTAGGGGTGGGTACTAATGGTACAGGAATGGTGCTAGGGTAAATGTACTATCTAACGGGCAGCTGTGATGGTGCTGTATCTTACTGTGCTTGGTCCAGTCGTATAATTTAAGACATCAATTCTGCCCATGGTATGTCGTCATTCAGGCTCCTTATGTTACTTTTCAATCGAAAAACCCATTGTTGTTCTTGCCTGAATAGCGGTATTGTTTGCCCAGTGTGGGTTGGATTCTATGATTGTCCACCTGAGGCTATCTGGGGGATGGTTTTTCTCCAGAAAATGATTCTGTAATCTGGTACTCGTTTTTTTGCAGCGAATCGTGCTCTTATGTTCTCCTATGCGTATTTTTACCGGTCTGGTAGTCATCCCCACATACCTCATCTCGCAGGGGCATGTGATGAGGTATATGCAGTTTTTTGTGTTGCAGTTTGTGTGGCGTTTCTGATGCCAAGGTCTGGCCATACCTAGGTCTATTTGTTTTCATGTTATAGACAGGGGACCGACGGAACATGTCCCACAAGGGTAGTGTCCTTCTACGGGTGGTAAGGCCCATAGAGTGGGTTGTCTCTGGATCGTTAGCTTTGGACGTGTGTGAACCAAAATATCTTTTAAGTTCTGAGTGCGTTTGAACGCGAAAAGGGGAGGTGGGCCTGGGGTGAAACTCCCTGTATCAAGAATCCTCCAGTGTTTTTTGATAATTTTTTTAATCCTGTTGGAGTTGGGAGTGAACGTGGTGACGCATGTCAATTACTCTGTCTCTGACCTCCAGGAGGGCCTCCCTATGATTGTTTCTTGCCCTTTTGTGTGCCTGCCATATGATCTTCTTCGGATAATGTCGCTCTGACAAATTATCGGACAGTGTTCTGGATTGACCCTCAAACTCGTTGAGTGTGTTGCAGTTTCTGCGGAGACCCACATATGACTCTTACCCTGGGTATTCATTATTGATGCATGCATGTAATAACGAGTCACCTCTGACTGTGCCAGATGATGGTGACAAACTGCCTGTGGGAATTTTTATTTTACACTGGCCGCAATTGCGTGCAGGCTTCTGCCATGCATAAATATGCTAAATCACGATTACTAAGACATGTTACGCCGAGCATGCTATGTAATCAATGTGGAATGTGAACCACCATGACAGCATTCTACCTTCAGCGGATGCTCATATACTTTATATGTTTTACATATCTGTTTTGTACCTTGTATTTCTCATTTTTGTGTCTCCATCAGGTTGGGATTAAGGAATACGATCTTTACGTTCCTTCCAGCGCTAAGACGCACTTGACCTCATTGTAGGTAGGGTGGGATTATAGGGTGTCTTTCCCTGATTCCCACAGTTCTTCTTTCTCTTTTCACGGTCCTGATGAAGCGCACTGGGATCCACTAGGGACCCGCCCGATGCGCGAAACATGTTGACCAAATTGCACTTTCTTATCATTTCTACGGATTGAGAGCAGGGGGAACATACTCGTCCCTCCGCAACATTTGCTTTAAGGAGAGGCTCCTATCCATAGCTTTTTTAACCTTACCTTCCGGACCCTCGAATTAAAATTGTTTTTGGGTACCGTAAGGTAATTTTATCCACTAACACACACTTTTTCACAGGCCCACACACCCGCATGCACAACTGCGGCACTTCCTTCAAAAGATCTCCGACAAAGAGCCCTCTTGCGGGGCCCGTGGGGGACAGCAGCGCCACCCCGACGAGGAGCAAAGCCCGATGATGAAGCATGACACTCGCAAGGGTGTGTGAGGGCACTAATTCCAAAAGGAGGAATAATAGGTTGACGACCGGATATTTTTTTACAGGAACAGTTACCTATTAGTGAATATAACTTATGCAAATCCTGCCATGGAGTAAATCAGATGGTAATATGGTAGCGATCTAGAGTGCAAAAAAACATACAGCTATTCAAGGTTAAACCATTGATAGCAAGACCTCAGGTCACTGTGTTAACAGGCAAATGTTATGCATAGCGTTCGCTTACCTAAATAAAGCGGAAAAATTGCCCCATGAGGTGCGGCTGAGAGGATCCTCGAGATCTGTATGAGGAGTCATAGTATTTGGTATAAACCGAGCATATTGCTCAAAGTGCAGCCGCCGGGGGGCCAAAGAATAGGCAAAGACTGTACTTACAGGTCTCGTAGGGATTGGAGGTCTGACAACCTGCCCGACCTCTCGCCGCCTCGGTAAAGTGTACAATGTAGCTCCCGCTGTATTTGTGCGGAAACGAGGTGGCTGGCGTGGGGTGTGTCCGTGACTCATATTAGACGTAGGAGTTACGTGGGAGCGACCCGGAGGCAAGGAAAAAGGGACGCCATCTTGGAGTGGATATTGCTCTGAAAAACTAGTCTGGGTCAAAAAGAAATGTTGAAAAGTAGCGGGCCATCTTGGAATATGGTAGTTGATTCGTGGAAGATGGACATAAAATGCGCATACCAAGGCTGAGGGTAGAAATAAAAAGCCTTTTGTTTCAATGGGTTCCGTGTATTAACGGATTGCTGGGCATGGAAATAGAAGTATTAAAATGCACAGCTAGTCTCAAAGAAAGGCATTTGGGAGAGATGGCTAGCAAAAGAGGTGTATAAACCAGGAGGGTTTTTTAAACCTAAGAGACACAAGATGTTAAGAGTATGATGTCATGGTTACGACACGAAGGAAGAAGGGTTATGTAGCAGAGGTCAGTGTATGTGGCCACATAGTATTGGGGCATAAGTGTAGGTAGACATATGGTGGTAAAGAGACATAAGGACATGGGGAGAACAAAGTGTGATGATCCGTATTGATGACGGATAACAATGTCTCCACTATAGTGTGTATGTTACCCAGGTTTATGTGATGCCTTGTTCACGTCTGTAGTTCAATCCAAGGGATCTCATCATTAAGTCCATGTACATTGGAACGTAGTCTGAACACCCATCGTTGTTCTTTGCGGAACAGGGTAGAGGTATTCCACATGGTGTTTGCTTACAAGATGGTCCATTGAAGGTGGTCTGTGGTGTGCTTGTGTTCTTTCAAGTGAGCGCTCATTTTTGTAGTGCTGCGGCCGCAGCGGATATTGCTTCTGTGCTCATTGATTCCGATTTTGACCTGTCTTGTAGTCATGCCCACGTAGAGGAGGTTACAAGGGTACCTAATTAGTTACACGCAGTTCTTAGTGTTACAGTTCGTATGTTTGCGTTGGACCCATGTGAGGTCACCCAATTGGAGTTCTTTAGTGTGGCTGATGGAGGTGCATACATTACAGTTCCCACATGGGTAGTGTCCTTTCACAGATGAGAGGTCCCATAGGGAGGTCTGATCGGTGGAGTGTCTAACTTGGTGTCTGGTATGGACAAGTAGATCTCTTAGGTTCTGTGTTCGCTTAAATGCAAACCTAGGGCGTTCCAAGTGCAGGTCCCCTGTGTTTATAATGTGCCAGTGTTTGAGCACGATATTCTTCACTTTATTAGAGGTGGGGGTGAATGTGATCACACAGGTCATAGTGTCATCCTGTGTTTTAGTGTTGGTTTCTAACAAGGCATGGCGGTGATTGTTGCGTGCTATCTTCCTTGCATTTCTGATGACTAGTCTAGGGTAGTTCTTTTTCTGCAGGTTTTGGCTGAGGGTGTCTGCTTGGAGCTCATAGTTGTGGATTGTGCTGCAGTTCCTTCTCAGTCTAAGAAATTGTCCGTAGGGAAGGTTCTCCCTGAGTGCCTTGGGGTGATGACTGTGAAATGGAAGGAGACTATTGCGATCCATTGGTTTCCTGTATGTCTTGGTAGTAAGGTTCCCATTGTCCAGTGTGATGAGTAAATCTAAGAAGGGAAGTTCCTTCGAGGAAGTCGATAAAGTGAACTTAAGAAAAGGATTCCGGTGGTTGACCCAGTCATGGAATTCGGTGCATTCTTCTTCCGTTCCTGTCCAAAAGACCAAGATGTCATCAATATAGCGCTTCCATTCTTTTATTTCCTTCAAGTATGGGTTGGTCTCTGTCAATATATGAGATGCTTCGAAATGGGCCATGTAAAGGCAAGCCAGGCTCGGCGCAAAAGTGCTGCCCATAGATGTTCTGTGGATCTGATGGTAGAGTTGATTTTTGTATTTGAAAAAGTTGTTCTTGAGGGCTATCTCCGTGCAATCCATTAGGAAGTCGACAGGTAACGGTGTTGTGGTTGTGGTTGTTCTAAGGGTATCTTCAATGACCCTGATGGTGGCTTCCTGGGGGATATTGGTATAAAGTGCTTCTGCATCCAATGTTACAAGTAGAGTGACTTCCTGTGGGTTCGGGAAGTTGTCGATAAGTAGTTAGGCATTCTTCGCAACTTGCATACCCGGTTACAAGCACTGGAATGCAAACTCTGACCGTTTGAATTGTGTTATTTTGCAACAGCTGATAAGAGCCTCTTAGCACAGTTCTGAGACACATTAGTTGAATATGAGGACTGCGCGGACAGGGAAGTGCGCTTCCTACACAAGGAAGTCACTGCACACTGAAATGAAGGGGCAGCTCTTACATTATTGAATTACTTGATCCTCCTGGAGAGCCGCAACACTCCGCAGCTGAAATCACCCAGAACATGCTACATGTCTACTCCAGGTTGTATACATCTCAGGGGGACACATCACCAGACGCCCTGACAGAATACTTTGATTCCATACAGCTACTTTTTCATGGCAATAACCACAGGCTTTATTTAGATACTCCCTTTACGGTAGACAGCGTGATTCGAGCCATCCAGGATATGGCTGGGAGCAAAGCCTCTAGCCCATATGGCCTGACGGCCCTGTTCTATAAAGCCTATACAGAGGACGTGGCACTGCATCTACTGGCTACGTATGAAGATTCCTCCCAGAGTGTGGGTCACCTTCCACCTCAGTAAAAGAATCTCTAATAGTTATGCTCCTGAAACCTGGGAAGCCACCAAACAGATGTGGCTCATACAGGCCCTTCTCTGTGATAATCATAGACAACAAAATACTAGTGAAAATTATTGCTGCCCTCCTCCTTCCCCTTCCCCCCATGATTGGGTGTCCTGACCAATCAGGTTTCATCCCTGGCCATTCGACAAGCCATAACCTCGTTCCCTTTTAGCATTGTTCTATGCATTGAACCAGCTCCTCTCTGCAATAGTGGTGTTTCATGACGCAACCAAGGCCTTCAACTCACTAGAGTGGTCTTATCTATTTGCGCTTTATCAAGGCCAAGGCTGTAGCCTGGCTTACTCCTGTGGATCAGGCTATTGTAAATGCACTCAACTGCCAGACTCTGTGTTAATGGCGAGGTCTCTGGCCTAATTGCCATCAGCAGAGGCACCAGGCAGGGATGTCCACTCTCCTCAATCCCTTATGCAATTGACATGGAGCCTCTAGTGGCCCACCTCCAACAACACCATGCCTAGCGTGGTCTCACCCATACAGCCCACCGGCTAATAGTCTCCATTTATGCGGATGATGTTACTATCTATGTTAGGGAGCAGGCTGCAAACTTTGCACTGATCCTACATGATTTCACCAGCTTTGCTGTGCTTACTGGAATACCTTTTAACTGGTCCAAGTCTGCCATCTTCCCCCTCACGGAGAGTACACCACACTTTCCTACTGACTATCTCCTTAAGTGGCCAGAGGGTAGGATACGTTACCTTGGGATCCAGATCAGCAACGACATCACCCAGATCTGGCTAGAGAATTATGGTAGGGCTGTCGGGTGGCTAGAAGAGCAAGTCCCTGTGTGGATTCGACTACAACTATCACTTACTGGGTGCGTGGCTATTGCAAAAATGGTAGTGCTACCTAAACTCCTGTACTTGTTTGTCAACATCTCCATTCCACTTACTAGAGCATTTTTTACAAAGATTTGTTCTCTCCTGATTCAGCTGACAAGGACGGCCCGACAGCCACAACTTTCCTGGGAAACACTTACCTTTTGAGCAGGGAGGACTCTGTGCCTCAGACATTGAGCTCCACTTTTACTGTGCAAAAGTCCACTATGCATTCTATTGGCACATCCGTGCCACTTCCAGCCCCACACTGTGATAAAGTCGGACACTATTGACACATGCCCTTTATGCACAGCAATTTGCGCCATACCAGCATGCCCACGTGAGGAGATAGACATGGTTCATTACACTGTGTGGGCCTGGCACTGCCTCCACAGGTGAGCCAGCTTGGACTTCTTATACTCATAAGACCTTCCACTTGTCAATAACCTGGTGGTGGATCCAACTAGGGATGCATCTGTCAAACGACAGCTGCACAGGCTGGGCCTGGAGACCTTTGGCAACCTTTACACTGCAGGTGAGTTTATATCCATGAAGGACCTACAGGCCCTTACCCACTGCATGCCATTATACATGCTCCTATACTGCGGATTGCACAGCACCTGTAGGGCTGCACACAGCACATTTCTCTGCAAGCCCATGCCCCTGCCAGAACTAGCTTGCCTGCTAGGTCACTCCTCCCCCAAATGACTGATTATGCACCTGTATTCTACCATGCAAGATAAGGTCCCTGTGATCACTCCCAGGGCGTTGCTGAGATGGCGGGCATATCTGGGTGATGATCTCACAGAAGGAAAATGGAGGTACTGCTGCTCCCAAACTAGCATGCTGTCTCCCAATTATAGGCTGAGGCTAATACACATAAAATTCGTTCATCACACTTATTGCACACCTACAGGCCTGCAGAAGATAGGCTAAGCCCTGGAGGCGCGAATCGAGTGCTTCGGGGCTTGAAGGAGCTGACGTCTTACACCTTGCGTGGGGATGCGCAAGGCTAGCTACATATTGGGATGCAGTTATTACTTGTATAGACTTGATGATAGAGAGTCCAGTACCCCAAACTCCTCTTATGGCCTACTGGGATACATGAAGGATATTCCGGCTGGCACCTGCCGCCTGACCGCAATGCTGCTGCTTCTTGTGAAGAGAAATGTAGTATAGCATTGGGGAAGGCGTACAAGCCCCAAACTTGAAGAATGGCTAAAGGACGTGGCATACTGCCAAGAATCATTGGACGACTACTGGGCCCTGATGCCGGTGAAATCTTGCCCCAAAGATATTTGTAGCCCGCTCAGCTCCTATCTAACACTCCAAGTGGACAGAACGACTCCCCTCCAAAAACATTGTAAATGCAGCCATATCAACTTGTGCGCTCTGACAACACTGCATCCTGCTTGCACTGGAGCTCTAGTGTACTATTTGTATTTCATAAGTCTTCTGAATGTGATATCCGGTTTACTATGTATTCACAGAGAGTTTCCTTTTATTTGTTTCTTTTTCCTTTTTTACTGTATAAAATCCAAATTAACAGAATTTCAAAAAGGACTAAACTAGATAATGTAGAATGGGTTAATTTTATAAGAAATTATTCTTTGGTATGTTTGCAGGAAACCTGGGAGGTTAACCTTTTTTATTTACATGACTATGGTTCTCTTTGCACTCCTGCCATTAACTCAACTCATGATAGAGTTAAGGGGGGGTTAGCGATTCTAATTTCTGTAACCCTCTCAGGAAATGTCTGTAAGAATGTACTAGTTTCTCCAATCTATCAATTGCTTAGGTATGATTTTAATGTGTGGGGGGAAGTCTACTTGATAATTATAATAATATTTTCAATTTCTCCGCTGGCACTTGAGAAAGACCTGAAGGGTTTCCTTGAGATAAGGGAATAGGATATTTTATATAGTTTAGCTTGGAGATTTCGACACCCATACTTGTATACTTGATGCTGAGGGGATTTGTGGCATGACCAGCAATGAAGAAGGGGGTTTGAAATTGTTTTTTCTCAGTGCTTATGGGGAAGCTCTGAGCATGATCTTTATGAAGGAAAACTGACTTTTTGTAAATGACGTTTATCCCCTACCATGTTTTGTGCCACCGACTTTTAAAGGAAATGATCATAGTAGTACTATTGATTTTATCTTGATATCTGAAAATCTTACCCGTTGCTTTGATAGTTTTGAAATACTTTTAACAGGTACGAGTGATCACAAGTAACTGTCTGTGACTTTGAACCCGATTCACATAGGGATCAAGCTGTTTCAGTCAGGGGATAGGGGTAGGGAGGAGAAATGGGTGGCCTTAGATTGGGAGGGTGTGGATACAGAAAGGCTGTTTACTGACCTGATTGGAAATCATGGCATCTCAGTAGCTATTTGTCTGGATGACAAACCTGATGGGGAGGCAGTTTTGACAGCTTTTGGAGCTTTACTAAATTATATCAAAAACGTGCTGATAAGACGATCAGGTAAATATCAATAAAAAAGCCCGAAAAAGTGCATTTGGGAGCTTTCCAAGGGCTAGGGAGATGGTTAAAAGATGTGGTAGTGAATATAAACTTACTCTGGCTATGAGGAAAAAGACAAAACAGGGAGAAAGCCTGGGAAGCTCTTCAAGAAGCAGGCACCCAGTTATATAGCTCTGCATTTTGGAAAATGATTAACACCCCTTATTTTAGTGAGATGGCATGTTCTGCCAGGGACACTGTAATTCCGGCTGAAGAATGGGTTGAACACTTTTACTCAATTTAGTCACTGGGAGAAGAGGAGAAGGGGGAGGAGGGAATTGAGTTTCACCATAAGGGGGAGGAAGAGTAAAAGGAAAAACTAAGGTCCGTGTAGTGTCCCCTTCGATCTCTTTATAGAAAGTATAGATGTTTGGGCTCTGTAAGTCACAAATGTGTTAAGAGCAGTTACAAGGTCCTTTACCCACCTGGTCTCAGTCCATAATTGTGGCAAATTTAAAAAAGGGGGAAAAATTTGACCCATATTGTTATAGACCTATCGCCTTGCTGGATTCAACTCTTATGGTCGTGGGAAGGATTGCTTTGGCTAGGCTGGAACGGTGGGCAGAGTTAAATAAGATCATCTGTAATGTCCAGTGTAGTTTCCGTAAAGAACTATGCACTGTGGAGCAGTGTTTGAACTTATACCTTCTTGTGAGTAAATATACTACAGGTCTTTTTATATGGCCTTTATGGATTTGTCATCCACTTTTGATTCTGTAAACCGATCCACTTTATGGGGGGCTCTTGGCGGATATGGGTGTGGATAAGCCACTTATTAATTTTCTCTGACAACTGTATGTGGATACCAAGGCCTGTGTGTGATATGGCAGAGGGAGAGAATGTGCGGAATTTCTTGCGGTTAGCAAAGGAGTAAAGCAGGGGTGTATTTTAGCGCCTTTTTTGTTTACACTTTACGCTATAAAAATAGTTTACTTTTGTTGAACAGTGCACGAGACATGCCACAAGTCCACATTCTGCTTTATGCAGGTGATACAGTCTTGATGCCACAGACTGGAAATATCCTACAGTGTTTCATTGATTCTTTTACTCGTTTTATGGATGATTTGGGCCTGAAAGTAAACAGTGGAAAATCATTTACTATGATCAATAGATCGGGAAAGACAAGGGCTGGTGCCCATTTCCTAAATGGTAACAAGATCTCATCTACCTTTTCATACCTAGGTCTGCTTTTTAGTTCTCAAACTAATTGGAAATCCCTGCTGGATAACAGAAGTGGTATTTTGACAAAGCCATTTCAGATGTGTTTAGATTTGCCTCCAGGCTGGGCACTAAGCCACTTAAGGAAATTATTATTATTTATAAAAGCAAGTGTGTGGCTAGGGCAACTTATGGGGCAGGCCTTTGGGGATATTCAAATGTGGATGTGATTCAGCAAGCAGATAATAGGTGCCTGAAAAGGATACTTGCAGGCCCACTATATTTATCATGCTGAATTGGGTGCTCCATTTATTGGGAATAAAATTCATGCAACCCCTCTTCGATTGTGGAGAGCGGTGTGGATAAAAGAGGCCGACTCTTTGAACAGGAAGATTTTTTGTGATTGTATGGCCCCAGAGGATGCTCTGCAAATACCATGGCTACATTTAATAAAGAAATTATGTGAGAACATAGGGATGCCTAGCTGTTTGAGGACGCATAATCTATGAGGGGAATAAGTAAAAGGGAACTTAATTCTAGGATTATTAACGTCAGAAGAGAGGAAAGCTAGAGAATTAAGCAAAGTGCCTGTGGCAGCACATGGCCTTCTGATAATAGCCCATGGTGTACAGCCTTATCTTAATATGGTACAGAATGTGCAACCTAGATTTTTATTGACTAGATTCCATCTGAATATCGTACATTATTTATTTGCTTATATTGATAAAAATTATTTAAAGAGGCAATTGTTGCTTAGTCCATTCAACAATTTATCGGAGCAATGCACACTTCATTTATTTTTCTTTTGTGATTTCCATGCTGTTCCGAGGAATTAATATATCATAATGATGTTAAAATCTTTACACTTTTTACAAAGTAGGCCGGCCTTGATGCACCTGCAGCGGCTGAAAAAAGATGTGCCATGGATAATGGGGATCCTAATGCAAACTTGGTTGCCGGCAGAGGCAAACAACTCATTGCTGTTGTTAAACCTTTACATAACTCCACAAATTACTGAGGAAAGCTTGAAGAAATTATCTGTGACTTTAAAGTAATTTACCAGGAAGCTCAGTGGATCGTAACCTGTGATTTCAACATAAACTTAATGAATGACACAGAGGGGATGGAGCTTGTACACCTCCAATATCATCTATGGCATATACCCTGCTTAGAAAAGAGGGTTTTGAAGAGCTAAAAGCTGGGTAATGTCTTTCTCTCACTACTTCATTCAGCCAGGCTAAGAGTTCTTAATGGTTGTTTAAAAGCAGATCAGCCTGCAGATTCAACCCTTGTCACTTTTACCTCCAAAACATTGTTGGATTACTCATTAAGAAGTTTAAGTCTGTTTCATGACATAAAAGATTTTAAAACAGAAATGCGCACAAAGTAATAATTTTCCTGAACTTATTTCTGTTTAGCACTTCAATTCCACCCAAAAGAAGGAAAAAAGATTAACGTTCAAGCCAAATACCTCAAATTTCCAAACAGTTCATCCACTAAGCAACAGAGACCTTACAATCTTGGTGTTTACTATCCAAGCTGTTGGTCATGCAACCAAACTACCTTTTGGAATGGTCAATCTTCATAGTGACAGTAACAACATTTCCCACCTCATCTAGCACAAGGGGCACACAGAACAATGAATGGCTCCCCAAGACTGCAACCCTAGCAGATTGAAACTAAATAGAGAACTAAGGCTACTAGAAAAATAAGCAATGTCCAAATATATTCAACTGCAAAAACTGCAATATTTAAGACAAAACTACCAAGCAAGCAGTTTGGAAAGCAAAAAAAACAGCCAAAACCAATGTGGACATCTCTGTCTCAGATCTGCAAACATGGGAATTTATATGGTTTGTAGGGATTTATAAATAAATTATCTTACGATCAATAAACTCACCAGCAATATCTGAAGACACATTTTTCTGCACATTTAATACTAAAGTTTATGTCCTACACAAAAAAGAATTAAGTATGAAAAGGAAAAGGGTCTGGTACACCCCAGGCTCTGTGGTTATAAAAAGGAAACCCTTCTAAATATACAGTGTGCGTACATCCAGTTGTAATATAGCCTCATCGAAGGCTTCTAGGTTCAAGCATTAATATTCTGCATATAAGAACCTGCAGGCAAGCCCTAATCCAGACCCTGAATGGGCAGCATATACAGTTAAACTGCATATTTGTGAAATTGATGGGTCATGCTTCACACATGCTGGTATTAAAACTCTGACACTGCTAAGCCTTTGTTGCCCATTACTATAGTAGTTATAAAGCAAAATTAGTTCGTTCTAAAAAAGCTTTTGTCTATAAATATTTATTATATGATGAATTGTTTTCAAATACTAATACTAAATTGGAATAATTGCTTTTCTAAAATTGTTTTAAACATGTAAATTTGTGATTAGCTTTTTTGTTTTCTCCTTTTATATATTTGTTTTGTAACAGTTTAAACTAACCATGCAATAAATAAATGCTTATTATTAGGGAGTTATGGAAAGTACTCTTCGTAAATATTAGGGGCCTCATGTATAAGAGGCTTATCTCATGTTTGCACCACGCAATGTGGTGCATGAGTGATGCAAACCTTTAAGTCAGATTTTTGAAGCCACGCAAACACACTTTGTGTGGCTCTGGGTGGCTTCAAAAATCTGGAGCAACTCAATGCAGATCGCTGCGTTGCGTTACTCTGCCTTGTATAGGCAGTCCATGGGCATTGCGTGGGTGTTCCCACACAACTCCCATGTATTTTAACACATCCCCAGATATAATATTACAAAAGAAGAGTTTTGAAGGGAAAATAAAGAAAGGGCACCCTCTTCTCAATACTAACAAAAAACACAGAGCCCTAGTTACATATTACACATGAACATCAGAATTCAAAGGGATGCCTCACGATTTGTTCTTTTTCGTGGGACAGGGTTTGATATCTAATCATACACCCCCCATGTGTATCTTTTGAAGGGAAATAGAAGCAGGCCGGGCTCCCACGGTGGTGCTTGACAAGATCTCAAACAAAATATGTGATATGTCTAGGAGGTGCCTCACGTAAGCAACAACCTGGGAGCAGTTGGCAGGTACTCACCAATTTGCTCACTGTTTCATCATCAGCACTCCCCAGACAGAAAAGGAAACCAACTCCCAAAAACATAAGTGAGAAGAAAACTGTGTGTGTAAACTAAAGCAATATTTGTGCACATCCAAATAGTACGTTCCCTAAGAACCCCTGATCAAGAAGGAGGCCAGCTCTAGCACTCCAAATGTTAAAATTGAGTTACGGAGAAACACAAAACATCTATCTTTAATTTGTTGTGCCCGAACTCATTTAAAAAAACATTATGTTTAGACCATCCCCAGATATACCAGAACTTGTAAACCTGGGGATGTGCCAAAAACGTACACCTTCACAGGGTTGACGTAACAAGCAGAAATCTCTCTATTTCTCCTCATTTCTTCCTCTTTCTATGTGTGCTGCATTTTTCAGCACACATAGAAAGAGGAATATGCCTCCCAGGATTGATTTTGTGCAATCAAAACAATCTTGCATGCAACACAGGCACCCATGCACCATGGTGCAAGGGTGCCTGTGTTGGCGCTAGACTGCCAAAATGGTGACACGCAAGGGAAAAAAGAGGAATGTGCTGTATCGCCTTAAATATGGCACATTCCTGCCCTTTCCCAGTGTTTTGCATGAGATGTCTTTCTGTTTCCGCTGCAGGGGCTGAAATTTTCTAGAAGCCTTTTGTTAGCTAGTGAATAGGCATTTGTTATGTATTAGACAACTGATAGTGGGCTTCTCACCAGGAGGAGAGGAGATGGCAGGAAACATGACTCGTGGGAAGAACTGTCTGAACCATAAGATTTGATCAAAGTAACAAACCAAGGACATGATTCCATAGCTCATTGTGAAGACATGAGAAACTAGGAGTTTACCTGCTCCCAGAGTTTGCTGGAGACTGATTGGTTGGTAAGAACAAAGAATGTATGATTTATTTTTTATTGATGTTTGGTAGAATTATATTAGTGTGTGATCCTTAGATTAGAGAGCCTCCATCTTTCAGAGGTTTTTCCTTTCTCATGCACAGACTATGTATGGAGAGCGTGCTGCAGAACTTAGGAAGCAGACTTTAGGGATGCCTGCTGACTTTGAGCTGAGAATACTTTCCAGCTTTTGCTAATTTCCATTGCTTGAGTGCTAAGGTTTCATGCCTGTGCATTATTATTCTCTCATCAGAGCCCTTTATTTGGGTTTCTTAAACTGACACCTTACCATGGCTCTTGAAGAAAATTGCCTTTTATGCTTAAAAATCCCCTTAATTTAGATTAGTGATTTTCCTTTATGGAACACACTTGTTGCATTGTCTCTATTTTAGTTGTAATTCTTACTAATGTAGTATTTTATCTTGTCTTGAAATATCGGCTAATGGATTATTTGAATTTGTAACAATGATGGGCAAATTTAATACTTACTAAATAAAAAAATGACAAATTAATTAGTTAATAAAACCCTTTTAACTTGCACCAAATCTCTTTATCGATTCTTGTGAAGCCCCAACTAGACTTCACTGTTCATGGTGTTTGATGTAAATGATTGTTCCTTATCACCTCTCCTTGACGACTAACAAAGGTCCAATCGACCAATGGCGGGGTTATTTAATGATTATACTCGACAATTGAGATACAAGAATCCCTGATCTGGCAATTTAAGATTACTACACTGGTGCATTGTACGCTCAAAATGGGGAGCACAATTAACGTGTCAGGGAACAATGACAATAGGGCAATCTCTTGCTCGCCCACCCACTTTTATACCCATCCTTGTCATACTTTAAAACACACATCTGGTTCCACACACTACACACATCACAGCACTCGCCACTTTGGCGATAGGAGACTTTTACAGTAAAGAGCAATAGACTTGGTGAGACCCACATTCAACAGTCTACACACTGAATCATCAAACACCAACAAAAGACTTGTAGAGTTAAATACTGATCCATAAATAACATTACAGGAAATACACCAGGACAGAAAACACAACTGACTCACAGATGGGAGGCACTGACAATGGGAGTAGAAACACATAAGTCTTACACAAGGAGGGGCATTCCAAGACACAATAGCACAAAGAGTCCATGGAAATAGAGGAACACAAGAGCCATTGATCACATTCATAGTGATTTGGTTACCAAACCAGAGCACTGCACAGAACCCCCTCCATCTTGAAAACTGATGCCCAGGAGAAAACATAAGGCAATTCAGAGACTAGAATACTGAGAAACAAGGGGCCATGGAAATGGTAAATGTTCATTATACAAAAACTGCATAACAAAACATTCTACGGGACAGAGTAGACGACGGTCTCGCAGGGGACACCACTTACGGACTTAATTTTAAGTTTTTTTTCCAACACACTGGGACTTGCAGTAGCATCACCTGCAGTATATCCCTGCACTGTGGGAGAGGAGGAAAACACATGCCCCTGCACACTGCCCGCCCCCTGAGCCATAGCACTGACATTCTACCATATCATTAGTTTCATCCAGTTCCTGGCTTGTCCAGACCTCTCTTGACCAATAGCAAAACAATGGTGAAAATAACCACCGTAAGATTGAGTAGAAGAGGAGGTCTTCCCCTGAGCATCTGCAAACACCACAGTTCTGGAACAAAACATAAGTAGAAATGGTTTAAACTTTCCACTACCTTTATAGCATGATGATTTTTAGAGCTTCTGCTTGGAAACAAGGAAGCTAAAATGTAGTGTTAGTCAATAAAATGGTGCACACCTGTTTGAAGCTGGATTTTTAAGTGAAATCATTTAATACATGGTCGCAAAGGGGATTTGGAAATAAAGCGAGTGAGTGAGCCAGAGAAAGAAAAGAGGGCGGAGAGACAAGAGTGTTGCATCATAATAACAGGGAATTACCATACACAATACAGTATATGTATAAAAACCATTTTCTTATTCAACATGCTATAGAGATTGAAATAAAATTACATAAAGGCATGAAAAGGTCAAAGAAAATAGCCTCTTTCTTCCAAAACATTGATAGAGTTTAGTTTCAAAGAGGTTTAGGTGAAGGGTTTCTTCAGTCCTTACAAGATGCCTAAAATATGCCTTTTTTACTAGATTATTCTACCGCTTTCTCGATGATAAAACCTCTGGCTTTATTAATGTCTCAGTGTGGCAACCCAAATCCTGTTTGCGTGCATGTTTCAAGCTTCAGACTCTATAGGCTTTTCTTGCTGTTTTACATTTTGACCCAGTCAGAACTGTCTGCAGGTGCCCGGCTCAGATCATTCTCTATACTAAAGGGCGGATGAGGTGGCATTTGCAGCCTTGAGTTACTTGTTGGCTTCAGCTGCAGAATAAACACCTTGAGAATGTGGCACTGGTAGGTGGCAAGGAAGACTTTGTGTTCACACATTGTTTGTGATGCCAAGTAGCATATGTTTAAAATATTCACTGGGTTGTTCACCTCCAGCTAATGCATTTACTCAATATGTTGATATTTCATTGCAGAATCCTCTAAAACCTGAGCAGGTGGTTTCTACTCCATTAGCTCTCTCTCTACACCTTATGACCCCCTCAGAGATGCATGAATTGCAGATACCCTTAATGCATTAGCTTTACATGTATTATTGCACCTGCACCTCAACATCAACATCTTTTCTAGCCCCTCCCGCTTTTTATTTTTAAAGTGCTGACAAAGCTATGCTGACCCAAGTTCTTTAAACTTAGTCTTAATGTCAACTGATCACCCGTGCTGCACCCTTTTCGTCTCGTCAACATAGACAAATATACTTGTAAAACAATGCACTGTTCATCTAAAGTGTCTGTCTTTGTGCTCTATCAGAAGGAGAATACGCAGGCATTAATATAGAATTACGGCCCACCCTGCCCCCACTATTCGTTGTATAGCATTCTATTCACTAATAAACTGACACCTTAAACATAAATGGAATTCTGTTGTAGGTTATGTCTCTGCATTTCAGACAGAGAGTAATGGATTACTCTATTACAATGTAACAGATGTTCCATCAACCGTATTACAAGTGCCATAGGACACAATGCCCTTGAAATAAGGTGGACGGGATATCGGTCATATTGTGAATGAGTAATCCATCGCCAAACTCTAAATCAGCCCATATTCTTCAGAGAGCACTGCTGTTTACCGGAATGCTTCTAACCTTGCTCTTCATTAAGATGTTCAAATCTGAATGCAAGTTACAATTAATAGAGCAGATGTAGTGTGTTATGACTCTATCCGCCATCTCTGTCTTTGTGCATGCAAGGTGTACATGGGCTTCCCAGGATTGTTTTTCCACCACAGTGAGTCCTAAATAACAGAAAGGGATTCACGTTTCACAATTTGCTGTCTTCCAGACAGATGCAAAAAGAATAATTGATGGACAGAATGCAGAACAATGTCATACATTCACCCCAGTACAGAGATCTGGGCCTAAATCCATAGTTTTTTTGCTCCCCCTGCCATTCCAGTTTGAACACAGCCATATGCAAATCAGTCTTGACCCTGCGCCCAATGGAAACAGTCCAGCCCAAACTGCCAGGCCAAGTCCTCCCTGGACTGGAAACAATCATCCTAGGACCGGTTTCGGGGTTTCATCCCTCATCAGCCAGGTTAGCTTGACTCCAGTGGCATGGAGAGCACAGGACCCACGTCTGAGCATACACCTGCTCTCCATGCCACTGGAGTCAAGCTATGACATTCCCTCATGTATCTAGTGTATAAAATTTCAAAACGTTTGGATAACAGCTCACCGGCATGAATGCTTACCGTGGGAATCGGGAGGAGAGACGACAAACCATCGGAAGAGCATTTCCCTTTGGATGCAGTTGACCAAACTTCCTGGATTATTGAAACATGAATTAGGTTTTCATATATATGTGTTACTAGTTTGAGAGAAATTTTATTATCATGCCCGTATGCCTTTTAATGCTTTTATGACGTCCTACCCCCGATGCTTCATGCATTGCTTTTTCTTGCCCAAATTGCAGTAAGCTACTGCTAATGACGATTTCCCTAGACCTGACTTTTTAAAACAGGGAGACTTTCTCCTTATGCTGATCACAGCTACTGCTGTGATTATTTTCTTTTGATTTTTTCACGGTTGTTACTGCAACTGTTGGGGAACTCGGCTAAGTTTCCAGGACTGTTCTTTATGGGGAGTTGGTTTCTTTTGATTTATTAGATGCTCCAACAGATCTTGCTCTTTTTCAAAGAGACTCCTTGTGGGTTCTCAATAGGTTAGGTCTTTATATTAAGACAGGGATTATATGATGATAGAACACACTGTCTATTTTCATGCTGTCTCCAATCATATTTTCTTGATATTTCTGTAATTTGACTAATCTGAACAAAAACGATAAAAACAATAACTAATCTCTTAAAGAGAATAAAGCTTTTAAAATGATTCTAAAACCTCTCATCATTGACTGAACAGTAAAGAACTGAAAGTCAATGATCATATTTGAAATACATTTGATAACAGCTCCATTCTAAAGATTAATTGGCCTGGAAATGGAGAGTAGCAGAAATTTGAGGTCTCTGCTGTAAATGATTTGGGTTGAATTAATTGTCCACTGGCCCCAAATTTTAGGCTCTCACACTATCTTCCCGGACAGAGACCATGGATGTGCATGCTGCGGACATAAGCCAGCTGACTTTTTCCACGTCGTGTGGGGTTGTCCTCAAATTACACCTTTCTGGGAGGAGGTCTTGCAACACTTACACAGGGCCATGGACTGGACAATCCTGAAGGAACTGAAACACTGTCTACTGGGACTAGTTACCACACAGAAAAAATGTAAACTTAACAGATGCTGTGTAGTACTTGAACTGGCACTGGCTAAGCGGTGTATAGACATTAGATGGCTGATCCCTAGACCCCCCTTGTCGGCTGAATGACTGAGAGATCTAAAGGAATGGGCTGGGGCGGAAGAAACCCATATGAAACAGGTGAGACGCGACGATAGACTGGCAGATGATTTAATTGCATGGGGGGGGCCATGGTTTGTGGCTTGACCACTGGCGACTCCCTAACTGCAGGAGAAACGGCAGAGGATGAACCTCCTGGTACTGATGGCGCACAAACACGGTGACCGAGCTATATGAGCTCTGACATGGGCTAGGTACATTGTAAATGGGGTGGAGGAATCTCTTCTTGACAGCCCTGACACTGCAGCATGCGGATGCTGTGCTGCGATCAGTGGTACTGAATCAGAGCGTAGAAGGGGAAATGGGATAATTTTGTTCAAATTTTGTTTGTTTATATGCTTATTTCATTGTATCTCATTATATTTATCGGCATGTGATACAAGTATGTGTAACTATAGATGAGCGGACCTTCGAATTGTTACTATTGTCGGACTGTGTGAGGTCACTGTATACCCAATGCTACACATTGATGATGTGTCTCCTGTACCATTATAAGCTGTTGAAATACCAATAAAAATTATATATAAAAAAAAAGTGACAGAGTGCCATCTATCTTAATTCCTAGTTGTGCACAATCTTTAAAATTATATAAATATTTCTCTACATAGCAATCCACTGAAAAATTCCCAGTGAATTTCTCCTCAAGAGGAAGGAGTTCGGTGAAGAAAATAACCTGATTTAACATCAAAATACAATACCTTTTGGCTGACGTTTCTGAAAACTAGTCTTAGACGTTTAAGCTGAAAAGTAAGGTTTTGTTTTTTTTTAAGTAAAACTTAAAGTGTCAATATAAGAAACAGAAAAGCAGACTTAATGGAAACCCACGTTTGTATCATTTACAGAGGAAAGTATAGCATACCTTCTTTTACAGTGAAGTAAAAGTTGAATAAAGACCTCAATTACTAAAACTAATTATTTTAAATTAAAAACGGAAGTATGGTAATTGCTATCAAACAGACATCAACAGAAAACAAGAAAATTTGAAAAAAAGGACCCAGTTCTAAAAAGTTTTAAAGCAAGGTAAGCTGAAGGAAGTTTACATTGTAAAAACATTTCAACATTAAAGATGCAAAATATTTTAAATTCGAAAGCATTTTTTTTCTTTTCTGTACCTTTGTGTTTATTATGTACAGTCAAAAAGATTTTTAGAGATGTGTGTACTGCTTCTCTAGCCGCTGCAGGGGCGAAGAGGTTACCATGCAGGACTTTACTGAAAGAACCTCAGAGCATAACTACTCTCCATCTATTATTAAATTAGAGGTTTGAGAAAAGGTTCCACAGAAAAAACACTTGCAAGCACTTCCAATGAGCCCTCTGCAACAGTGTTAAATTAGGTCTCGAAGAACACTCCTATACACATTGCTGGACAAATACCTACCATTTCAAATTTAAAGAAGATTATAGGCAAAAAAAAGACAGGCAAGAACTGCTCTTCCTCACCAACTTCAAACTTTCCATGACATAGAAATACCTGAGGAACTAACAAAAACATTCAATCAAGAACAAGTTATACTCCATGATAAGGACTTTCCTCAATAAAGTATACTAATTTTTGGAACTCCTCATAATGTTGTCACCCTAGCAAATACTGAAAGTTTGATGATGTATGGTACATTCAAATCAACACTACATCTATTCACCTCCCAAAATGATATAATACATTAGAAAATTAAAAGAAAACTAACATGTCTCAAATCTATGAGCTACTTCCAAACAGTTTCTAACGTTTACCAATTTTTAAACAATAATAAAAGAAAAAAACAGCAACAGAAGACCTACAAAAATAACAATTGACGAATAATTATATTAAAAAGATATACCCTGAAATCCAAATTTAGGGATTCATTTTTTCCGTTTTATCCAGCCAATCTGGTGAAATATACAGAAAACATCCCTGGCTGGAGATTACATGACTGACAGCTGCAAATTGAAATTAAAAAACTGTCTGCATTACCTTTTCCTCCTGAGCAGGAAGATGACTACTAGAGATCCTAATTCTACCATTTCCTTGAAAACTTTGAAAATGGAGCAAAGTTTCCAAGAAATGCATCAGGCACAATCTTTCAAAAACTATCTGCAGCCCACAGTCAGTAAAAAGATTAGAGAAATTAATGAGAGACTCCTTTCGAAGGTTCAGCTATTTGGCATGTTTGGGGAAACAGACCTGGGAAACAATGCATATATACTGCACTACTAATCACTGAAACCACATTACTAGCATATGTAACACCTTACTATTCTTCCTTACTCTCTTGTTTTGCCTTTAACTAATAATTAATTAATGTTATAAATAAAGTTCCTACCTCACCAGTGCTGCAGTATCCCTCCATTCTTGACCACGGCGCACCATCAACTGAAGAAACAAACGCCAAACCCAGTAACATGTAAATCAAAATGGCGCTGGTAAAAATAAAAAGGACTAGTCTATCCTTAGAAAACAATGGTAACCTGTGGAAAAAGGCAGAAGATAAAGTAAATAAATGTTTCTAAGATTTTTTTGTCTGTTTAAAAAATGAAAATAAAATGCAAAAATGAAAAGTATATATTTTGTGAGAGGGGCAGAGAATAGATGGATAGAAAGAGAAAGAGGTGAGGAAGGGAGAGAGGGAGGCTGCTTTGACCATTTTTCCAGAGCTGCTTATGGATCGTTTTTCAGCCATGGTAACTTGTCAATGCATATTGATTTACCATCAACATGTGATCACTATCCTGAGTGTTGTCTCCAGAAAAACACTGCCTCTGTTTAATTTGTGGGGGTGTTTACAGATGATGGGCATTGGTACTCCTGTTTGATAAAATTGTTTTTCTTTTCTTCAAAATATATGTTTTCAAAATAAATTAAAACTGTTAAAAATAAAATATATACTTTATGAGTTTGGCATGTGTATTAAATAAAGAAAATAATTCTATCAATAATTCAAAATGTTTCTTCATTTTATAGGTAAATTAATTCAAGTTAAAAAAGTATAACATAAATACCCATTAATTAAATACAGTCACCCTGGGCCCATAAAACCTTGGCAACCCACTCCTAAAACTCACCAAGCATAATACTTAAAATAAAATGTAAAAAAATACCAGCACCTGAAAATAAAGATAATTCTCACTCCAGAGCCTCTACGTTCAGCTACCCAAAGCACTAATAAATATCTACATCCCAAATTAATTACTGAGCAATACATTTCTCCTCACCCTAGGTCTCTGGCATTCCACTCTTAAAACTCAAAGTGCATAATATTTTAAACAAATTAAAAAACATTTAACCCTACCCATCCCTATATCAAATATTTTCTTTTGGGGGTAAACCGTCCAAACCCCTTTATACCTCTTTAACCCTGTCCATCCCTATATCAAGTCTATTTGTTTTTGCAGGTATACGCCCCCCAATCCCTTGTACTACCCTTTTAACCCTACCTATGCCTATACCGAATATATTCCTTTTGGGGTAACCCCCCAATCCATCTTACTACTTCTTTAACCCTACCCATCCCTAAACCCTAAAAAAACATTTCTAAACCTTTATTCTTAACCAATACTTACCAATGCACTGTAACGACTAGCTTTAATTATAAAGTAAAGCATTTCAACAGTCTTTGCATTATAATAACATTGTAGTAACAGTACAAGAATGTAATGACTGTGTTGTAATGGTAAAATACCACATGGATGAATAGTTGCTTGTACATTCCTTGAACTTCTATTTTTTGTTAGCGATTAATGGGCCGATTGCGACTTTGGCAGTTCAGAGAACTCCGCCAAGCCGGCGGCATCCCGCCCGCCCACCATACCATGACGTTACCTCACGGCTGGTGGTGTGTGGGCAGCAAAGTCATGGCGGCGGTATGCTTCGGCTCTGTTAATGGGCCTGAAGCCATTGTCAGTCATGGTACACTGCCTCTAGCTAGTCAGGCACACTGCTTCCTTGCATTACGTTGTGCAAGAGAAATAGTGCGCACACCTGACCTGAAGGCATTGGAGGTGAAAACATGAGCACCAGTTACATTTCATGAGGGCACACCCTAGTGGCAGCTTTTCCCCTCATTACTTGCCTGGCGGGGCGGTGTCCCCGCCAGAAGAAGGTCGGTCGAAAGGCAGGTCATAATTTGCACAGCGGGACAAATGCCTGCACAGCCTCGATGGGCCGCCTCTGCCACCGCGGGAGCTCTGATATCAGAGGAGGGGGCGGTGTGGAGGCCGTGTTCCCACTCACTTCATAATCAGGCGGTCGGACTGCCAAGGAAGCAGGCGGTCGGACCGCCAAAAAGCAACGGCAGTTCCCTTACTTCTGAAGTCTTAATCAAGCCCTTATTCTTTTAACTAAGCCAAATACCTTACAAAGGAACAAAAATTGGTTTGTTAGTCTCGGAGTATTACATATGTAGCATGTTTATCACATGATTAATAGTGGAAAGATTTTCCCTAGAGCCATTCTTTGTTGATTTTTATGAGTGTCTTGTGCAAATCATTAAAAACACTAACCACTTTTTGTAATTGTGAGGTTACAAAAATACCCTTTTGAGAAAAGGAATCCGAACATGTATACATTGTGTTTAAACTCAAAATAATTTGGGAGGTAACCTAATTCTTGGAAAAGGGATAGGTATAGACACTAAAACAAGGTTTACATATTAATATACAGAATAGTACATATATGTTTTGAATATGTTTTTTAATTTTGTATGTATCAATTTAATGAAACATGTTTTCAGAATAAAAAACTTAATTGATAGAACATTCCTTTGAATCTGTATGTTTAATTGGAAATTTAATATATCATGTATTATTCTGTATATTAATATGTAAATTTAGCAACCTGGTAAATTTGTCTTAATAGTTCATTAGAGTATGGCCATTGCCTAATCAAACTAACCAATCTGGTTAGAGGATTCAATCCTCCTGTTTTCTGAATAGAAGGAGAAGGGAACCTTGTTTTTCGTTTTAGTACATTGTGTTTAATCCACATTTTGTTTGCTTTTAATTAGATAGACCAAACCCGTAAGTAAAAGTAGAGAATCCACAAAACCTTTTCAATGTCTAAGCAAGTGTTACAAATGCAAGCAGAACACATTATATCAAATGAAAGGTTATACTAACAACTGACAGATCCCAGTGATGCACAAGTTCATTTTTTTTTACATAGAAAAATGCAAATAATTTCAAAATGTTTTAAACTGTTAGTTCTATAAGCCTTACTGACATTAACTGAGATATTACAGTCTTATTCAAAGGCAAATTTTATAACCATAGATGCTGAAGTGGTCATTATCCAGCATCAAAGTACAACAAACCATATTATTCTGTAGCAATTAACATTACATATACCTTTCACTGCCCTTGTGATGTAGAAATATACCATAAAATACATAAATAAATAGGAATGTATAGAAACCCTAGCAGTGAAAGCTTTAAATAATTCTGTTTTGGGGGACGTGGGACACGATCTCTTCTTGCGTTACGACTAATCGGGGGTGGGGTGTGGGGGTCCATCAAGTAAGATGCTGTATCTTCCTGATTGAATGAGAACTGTGCAGAGTCCATAGAGATTGATCTTTCTACAGAGTTGATTGGATCATCTATGGACTCAATGCCCTATTTACATCTGTGTCAATTATATTATTTTTTGTTTTTATTTAGATTTTTCTACAGCGTGGATGTGATCCATGTTAGAGTACGTTACAGTAAAGCAGAAAGCAGCATGATGCAGTAAACACGTTTAACATTTCAATTACAATTGCTCAGACATATGGGGGAAAAAAGAGCTGAATACATCTTGTAGTCTTGGGACTTAAAAGCAATATAAGAGTGGAGGACACAGAGATAAGTCTAAGGCAGGGGCATAGCCATCAGTGGTGCAGCTTGTGTACTGGCCCGAGAGGGGGGAGTGGACTCACCCTGCCCTCTACCAACTGCAGTTATTTTAGAGGGCACCCACTCAGAATTCTTTGAATACAGACACTGCCTTGCAGGACCGGACTGGGAACGCAAACAGGCCCTGGCAATGGAGTCGGACAGGCCACGGGGTGGTGCGCATGGAAAACACTGCAGCTGCTTTTGTTATGGGGGCGATATTGCAGCTATGCTGCAAAACCGGCCCGAGTAACAAAAACGACCCCCCAAGGGTCCAAAACCGGCCCCCACCCTGGAGGCCCACCGGGGAAACGCCCGGTGCCTGCTCCGGCCAGTCCGGCCCTGCTGCCTTGGACCTGTGTTTACTCTTCATCGAGGGTGAAGGGTGGGCATTGGGGCTGAGAAGAAGATAAGACAGAAATGGAGAAGAGAAGCGATGTTAGAAAAGGAGAAGGTGAAAATAGAAAGAGTAGAAGAGAAAAAAGTGACAGAAGAAAATATTTATGTGAGAGAAAGCAAAAGGAGTTAAGGACAAGCAAACGGGCCAAGGGAAGTGGAAAAGATAGTGGCCAGAAATAAGAATGTGTGAGACAAGAGGAGAGAGAAACACAGGAAAGAGAGAAGAGTGGGAGGGAGAAAGGAGAGAGAGGTGGTGATAGGGAGGAGGGAAGGAACAAGAGGTAGAAAGGGGAACTGGAAACCCATAACCAGGGCCGCAGCTATCACTAGTGCAGCGAGGGCAGTAACACTGGGGTCCAGAGGTGTGAGGTGTGCACTGCATCCAAATTATGTCTATATTTTAATATCGACCCAGAGAGGGTGAGAATGGCCTAATACCCAACTTACTTGCTTGCCTTGGCTGAAGGCCAGTTTGGCCTTTTATTGCAATGGGCACGTCACTGGGGGCGAGAACCAATAAGATGTTGAATGTTGTTTATTTTTCATCATTCAACTTTGAGCCAGAGCGAAGGCGAAAGAAAACGGAGAAAGAAAAAGAAAGATTAAAAAACTGTACAAAGGCAGAAAGCAGAGATGAAAAGATCCCACAAAAGGGCAATAAAGAGACAGGAAGTGTGGTGCAGTGGCACGCGGTGCAATCAAAATTAGGCGGGCTTGGTATTCAGCAACCATGGCATTCAGAAGAGCCAGTGGCAAACTTCCAAGAAAAAGTTCGGGTTCCACCACTTTTTGTAAACAAATGAAGCACTGGTACTGCAGCTCCACACTTGCCCGCCAGTGCTTCTTTTTCCACCTTCAGGACTCTCTTCTTCAACATTCGCTTATTCAATTGTCTGAAAAAAAGACAAAGTGTCAATGAATAATCCAGGGCCATTGTTAGAGAAGTGTAAAGGTCACAATAAGGGTTAGAATCTTCATTACACATCTGAGCGCCCATTATCAAAAATTCCACAATTAATGAACAAGTTACTTAACTTCGGCAATGCCTTATCTGGTAGAGATTTTATCTAGCCGTAGATTCCTTACCTTAGAATGTTCCCTAGGCGTCAGACTGGATCTGGAAAATCTTGAGCAATACCATTGCGCACCAGTATGTGACGCCAATCGACTCCACGTCGGTGTTGTTTGCATTGGATGTGATGTGCGCAGTGCCTACATAGGCACCAGCTCAGTGCACCGACATCGATTGCTTTACATGACTCTTTCCATGCCTGAAGCACGGAGCCACATCAGAAAATTGATTTACCAGTGTGTAGAATCAAAGGGCCCACAGGAACCTTTTAGGTATCAAGGCTGGCTCCCAGAACAGGGAGAGTAGGAGAGTCTGTAAGGAATCTGAGGCTAAGTAGAGGCTCTATGAGATAAGGCGTTACCGAATGTAAGAAACTTGTTCATCTGATTGAGGCTCTCTAGCAATAGACACCTTACCCGAGAACGGATACCAAAGCAATACCTCCCCGGAGGTGGGTCTGTGAACTGTTTCAGACTAAAGTGTCCTGGAGGACTGTGCGGTCAAAGTGCTCATCATGATGGACCCGATTGTCATGGTAGTAGAGTTTGGGAAACATGTGTAGTACAGGGACTCCGCAAGCTAGCGCAGTGGTCACAGCTTTGGCTCTAGTGGTATGAGCCTGCAAACCTTCAGGAGATTGCTTTGTGGCAAATGCAGAGTACAATCCATCTGGAGATGATCTGTTTCTGCACTGCTTTCCCCTTTTTTGCTCCGGTGTACCCAACAAAGGGCTGATCATCCACCTGGTGTTCTTTGGGGTGATCAATGTAGAACAACAACACTGTTTTCAGTTCCAAGCGGTGGAGTCTCTCCTCCTCCATAGAGGAGTGAAGCGGAGCAAGAATGTAGGCAGCATGGTGCTTTGGCTGACATGGAAAGGTGTCACCACCTTAGAGCAAAAAAAAGGCACAGATGCGGAGAACAAGTTTGTCTGGAAGAAGTTGATATACAGAGGGTTAACAGAGAGCGCCTGCAGCTCACTGGCTCTCCTGGCTGATGTGAAGGCCACCAAGAAAACTGTATTGATCATGAGAATTCTGAAGTGACAACTATGCCTGGGTTCAAAGGGTAAACATATTAAAAAAGTTAAAACCAACTTGAAGGTCCCATTGGGCCATAACAAAAGGTTTGGGGGGGAACAGGGGCTGAAGACCTTACAGAAAATTACAACAGGTGACTTAAACAGGGAGCATTAATCCGGCAGTTGTAAAAAAGCTGAGGTGGCCAACGGATACCCCTTAACCATACTCAGAGCAAGGCCTTGCTGGGCTAACGACAACACAAAAAGCAACACTCTGGACAAGGGTGCAGAAAGAGGGTCAACATGTTTTGCAGTGCACCAAGCCACACACTTATCGCAACAGCAGATGTATACTGTCCTTGTGGAGGGATGCCTGCTGCCAAGATGACCTCACACACTTCAGGAGGGAGATTGAAGACTCTCAAATGCTGCTGCTCAATCTCCATGCATGAAGGAGGAGCATGCGCAGGTTCAGTTGCAGAACCCTGCCCTGTTGCTGCGAGATCCACGAAGGGGCAGCCTGATCGGAGGACCAATGCTCATGCTCAGGAGTTCAGGATAGCATACTCACCATGCCCAATCCGAAGCCACAAGGATGACTTGGATCGATCCATCCTGATCTTCTTCAGAACTTGGAGCAGGAGTGGTATTGGCAGGAAAGTGTATGGGAGTCCTGTGCCCCTCTCAAGACAGAATGCATCTCACAGCGAGAGCCGCCTTGGACACTCCAATGTGCAGAAGTGCTGACAAAGTGCCTTTTTGGTTGTGGTGAATAGATCTAACCAAGGATCTCCCCAGAACTTGCACCACCTCAGTATGTAGATGCCATTTGTGATCCATCAGTCATCGATGGCTAAGTTAATTCCCCCTGGCATTCAAAGACCCTGCCAGGCGTTACACGACCAGGAAAATGTCCTGATGTTTTACCCATATACAGAGACGGAGAGCCTCCTGGCACAGAGTCCATGACACCATCTTGTCCTGTTTTTTGCACTACTTAATGCCGGTAGTGCTGTCCGTGAACACTTGAACCATCCTTCCCTTGATGGAGGGGAGGAAGGCTTTCAATGCCATGTGAATCCCTCTCAACTCCAACAAGTTGATGTGGACCTGAGACTCAGTCAGAGACAAGAGTCTTTTGATCTCCACCTCTCCCAGATGGCTGCCCCAATTCCGATACCTGGGCTAGGTCGGAGAGATTCCCTTAATGCTGTGCCCATTAGGACTTCAGGTCCCACTGCAGACCCCACGTATGCCAGCGAGCATGCTTTACCATCAGGATGTAGGAGGCCAAGAAACCCATCAGCCTCAAAGTTAGTCTCATTGAAATCCAGGATAAAGGTTGAAACATCTGTATCATAGCCTGGATATCCTGGACTCACCTCTCCGGAGGATAGGCACAAAATTGCATAGTGTCCGGAATGGCTTTGATGAAAGGGAGGGTCTGAAAGGCAGTCAGGTGTGACTTCAACTTAATGATAGTGAACCCCAGTGAATGTAGGAGGCCTGCCATAGTCTGGAGGTGGGTGCAGACTGCCTAGGGCAAGCCCGCCCTCAACAGCCAGTCATCGAGGTAGGGGAAAACTGGAATCACTGACCTCTGCAGATGAGCTGCGACCACCAGCATCACTTTTGTGAACACCAGACGGGTGCTGGTAAGGTCAAAGAGTAGCACGTCAGACTAAAAATACTTGCGGCCCACCGTGAACCGCAGGATGGTTATATGGAAATATGCGTCCTGCAAGTTCAGCACTACCATACAGTCTCCTTTATAAAGGACAGACAGGACCTGAGCTAAGATGATCATCTTGAATTTCTCTTTCTTCAGGAAGTAGTTGAGGGGGCGCAGATCTAGAATAGGGCGGTGGGCTCCCTCTTCTTCGGCACAAGAAAGTAGCTGGAATAACAACCACGACCTACTTCTGATGTTGGTACCCTCTCGGGGGTCCCTTTGGCCAAAACAGCATGACCTTCATGGTGTAACAGGGAGAGATGATCCTTTGTCAGCCAATCTGAGGACAGTGGCATGATCAGCTGGGCTTCTGTGAATGGCAGAGTATAACCCTACTGAACAATTTGGAGCACTCACTTGTCCGAAGTTATAGACTGTCAGCGGGTCAGCTGGTGCTGAATCCTGCTGCCAACTGATCGCTTGTGATATTGCAAGGGCATGTTAAAAAGGGTTGGAGTCTGCAGCTGCCGGGGTTGGAAGACTGGGCAGATCTATGGCTTTTGGTACACAAGGATTGTGGGAGTCATATCTATAGCCAAAAAACGAGTGGGGAGTCTGTTGGCCATGGTGGCTGGATAGAAATGGACGTGACTGGTAGCCCCCTACCGTAGCCCCGGAGGGTGCGAAAGTCAAAATGAGGCTGCCATGGAGCCATGAAAAGTTCCTATGGCCCTGCTGTCCTTGACGTGTTCAAACGCTGAGCCGAATGGGCAACTGTTATTGAAGAGCATGTCTATAAGGGATGCCTGGACATCCCCCAAGAAGTCAGTTGATCTCAGCCAGACATGGCGACAGAGCCCCACCGATGAAGCAATTGCTCTACCCAGTTAGACTGTTGTGTCCAGTCTGCAGCATATTGTGCACTTTTGCTGCGTCCTTGCCATCTGCAGTAGCCTGGGTCAGGATGGCTCAGGTCTCCTCTGAGACTATGGGCAGCACTTGCTTGGTCAAGTTCCACACTGTTAGACAAGGTATCCTTGGCTTGGTTTTCCCCCTAACTTTTCGCTTTCAGACCTTCTGACCAGTGCTAAAGTGCTTTTGGTCTCTCCATAAAACATGTTAGATTGGCTTATGACCAACTGGCATATTTAATTTACTTGTAAGTTTCTAGTCAAGTGGCATTACCTGTGCCCAGGGCCTATAAATTAAATGCTACTAGTGGGCCTGCAGCACTGATTATGCCACCCACTTAAGTAGCACTTTAAACACATCTCAGGTCTGCAATTGAGCCTGTGTGTGCAGTTTTCTAAACTGCCATTTTGACCTGGCAAAATAAACCTTTTTCCAGGCCTAAACCTTCCTTTTTAGGTCTCGCCCACGCAGCGTGCATGCGCTGCAGAGGAGGGCCTTTAGCCGTCGCTCTGCTCATTTTCAAGCACTGCACTCGTGCTTGTGGCGGCATCCACCTTGCGGGAGCGAGCAGCGGGAGCGAGCAGCGGCGTGCCACAAGCAAGAGTGCAGTGCTTGAAAAGTGAAGACTTTCTCCCAAGCGCGCACACCACTCGCGGGCTTGTTGTAGTCCAGCAAGTTTGCATCGCTGTGACACTCTGGCCAGCTCGTCTCCTCTCTATCTGTGTGTGGAAGCAGTTGTAATGAATATTCGCGTTACCCCTGCAGCTGTTTGTTCTTTGCTGAATGCATGTCGTTTATTGCTTCCTGAGTTTGATGGTCTGCTTTTACGTGTATTCCGCCTTTGCAGTCCCACGCAGGGGGTGGATTTCCTTCCATTGCGTGTGAGAATGGAGACGGTTCCGATCCTGTTTCTAGAAGGGTTGGTTTTATTACAGCGCGGTTTGGTGAAGCTAGTAACCAATTTCCATTAATACCTTTTTGTGGACCTGTCCCTGCTACTCGCTCATATCTACATTCTTAGAGGTCTTTCACCCATCTTCTTTGTCTCCCCCTCAAACTTCTACCCTCCTTCTCCAGCAGTCAATGTCCCTCCTCCTTCACGTATAGCCCCCACCCCGCCAGCGTCATCTCGAGAGTCTTGCTGACTTACACAATACTTCAGTACAGTGCCCGGTTATAATTTCAGGGTAACCATCAAGGCACTAAATATGCTCGGGACAAACATCTCGCAAACCAGTTCGGCGATCACAGACGCGCCTCGTCGTGCTGTCTGCATCTATTTGACAGCGCGAGACACTTCTTAAAATAGAGCAGCGGTCGTTGAGCTCTGGTTCAAGCCCTCGTAAATTTTATTTTTCAATGCAATACATCTGTTCCAAAACAAGCAGGGCCCTCTGCCTGTCGTTACTGCTGCACACAGGCCCCGTTGTGCCTGCCGCCGTGAATCACTCTTCCTGCAGGCTGCTGAGACAGGCCCCTCTCCTGGGGCTGGCGGGCAGCCAGGGCGGGCTGCAGCTGGGCCCTTACTGTCTGTTATTCATGCCTGGGGGGCAGGATGGGTTGGCAGGGTTTATCCGCGTGCACTCGCTATTATGGATGTTGCCTGTACCCAATTTCCTCTCGTTCCACACCTGTACCCTGACCCCATCTTCTGCCTCTGGCTGTGGAGCTCTTCTCTCTGTTTCTACCTCGCCCCCCCCCAGCAGCGGCCGCATTTAGTACCCCCTCCAACCATACACCCTTTTCCCTTCATGTCCAATGAACTGTGTTTCCGTCACTGCTCTCTCTCCCTGCCAATGTCGCCTTTCTCATCCATTACCCACTGTCTCTGGCCCTTCTCCAATGGCTGTCTCTTCTTCTCTCCCTGTCACATCTGACCCTTCTCCAATGGCTGTCTCTTCTTCTCTCCCTGTCACCTCAAACCCTTCTCCAATGGCTGTCTCTTCTTCTCTCCCTGTCACCTCTGCAAGCGTCTCCTTTCTTCATGCCCTCCCATCCTTTGCTGACATTGTCACTCTCTGCTCTCCTCACGCGCCCTCTCTCCTGAAGTGTCAGTAATCGCGGCCGTTTCTCCCTCCCATCACGTCTCTCCCTCCTTCCTTCGCTCTGTCTGTAAAGCGTCACTGCTTCTCCCGCTCCTGCCCGCCGGCGGCTCCTCCCACTCTCTCGCTGTCTGTCTGACAACCTCTCTCCCATCCTGCCATCTCGCTCACGCTCTCTCCCATCCTGCCATCTCTCTCCCATCCTGCCATCTCCCTCATCCTCTCTCCCATCCTGCCATCTCTCTCACGCTCTGTCCCATCCTGCCATCTCTCTCACCCTCTCTCCCATCCTGCCATCTCTCTCACCCTCTCTCCTATCCTGCCATCTCTCTCACGCTCTCTCCCATCCTGCCATCTCTCTCATCCTCTCTCCCATCCTTCTATCTCTCTCACGCTCTCTCACATCCTGCCATCTCTCTCCGATCCTACCATCTCCCTCACCCTCTCTCCCATCCTGCCATCTCTCTCACGCTCTCTCCCATCCTGCCATCTCTCTCACCCTCTCTCCCATCCTGCCATCTCTCTCACGCTCTCTCCCATCCTGCCATCTCTCTCACACTCTCTCCCATCCTGCCATCTCTCTCACCCCCTCCCATCCTGCCATCTCTCTCACTCACTCACCCATCCTACCATCTCTCTCACCCATCCTACCATCTCTCTCACCCATCCTGCCATCTCTCTCACGAATGTGAAAGCACCGCATGGGCGCTCACCATGAATGTGAAAACACTGCATGGGCGCTAGTAATTTGCAATGCAATGGGTCTCGCATTTGTGAGAGTTTAAGCTATTGCATTGCCAATCCACTCTCACTAACTAAATCTCTCACTAACTATCTCAATCTCTATCTCACTCAATAACTCACTCACTCTCCTACTAACTCAATAACTCTCACTAACTCTATAAATACATAATTAACTAACTCTCTCACTCTCTCTCTCTTAATAACTAACTGACTCACTCACTAAATAACTAACTACCTCTCTCACTAACTCAATAACTAATTCACTAACTATCTCACATACTCACTAAATCTCTAACTCTCTCTCTCACTAACTAAATAACTAACTAACTCTCTCTCACTAACAGGATAACTAACTCTCAATACCTCACACACTAACTAACTAACTCTCTCACTAAGTAACTTACTAACTATCACTCACTATCTTAAAAACTCACTAACTCTCTCACTCACTAACTAACTCTATCACTCTCTCACGCTTCTCAGTTCTCACACTGCACCCGTCCTCCATAGGTCCCCTATATCACTACCTTCGCTGTTTCCTTAAGGTAAAAAAATAAATAACTGCTCTAGGCACTCTGTCTAGTCCTATCGTGGTTGTTATACCACTTTCAAACTTTATACTTTGATCTCCCCCTACAGGCCACTATATATTCTGCTATTTACTGTCGTTCTACAGATTTAATATAGTATGCTTTCTTCTCTAATATCAATATTTTTTTAAAAACTGTTTATTAATAAATACTTATATTTTATATATGTCTTCTATGGTTCTCCTTTAATTTGCGCATTCATAAGGTTCACAAATGGTAAAATAATCAGCTTTACATTCCTTCAACTCTTACACTAAAGGCTACTCTCCATAACTAACACTAGGATAGCTTTCAATAAATGTTGTCTTTAACCTATTCATCAATAAGGGTTCTTTAAACAACTGCAAAGTGCACACTATAATTAGTGGTCAACATAGACCAGGCCAACCTCTCACATTTATAACAATACAAATTAACATTACAAAAACCATTCCTTCAAAACACTCTCTCAAACATTCACTTAGCCAATAGGTCTCGCCTTTAGGACCTTACAAATGTTTCGGCTTACAACAGTTCATAATATTGCACCAAAGATATTATACTGCATAACTAAATACTTATAAGGTCCCAAAAGCAAAACCTATTGCCATATACAATAAGACCTTATAAGTGTTTAGTTATCCAGCACAATATCCTTAATGCAACAACATCAATTGTTGCATAGCTAAACACTTATAAGGTCCCAAAGGCGAGACCTATTGGCTATGCCAATGCTTGTTAATATACTTGTCGCCCCTAGGGTAGGCCCTGGACAGCCAGAGGGCAGGATGCCATGTATTGAAATAGTGGGACATATCCCCTTAAGTTTTACTTGTCCTGGTTGTGAAAAACTATTATATTTGTTTTTCACTACTGCGAGGCCTACCTCTCCCATAGAATAACATTGGAGTTACTTATTACATTTTATAAGTGTAGTTTCCAAATGGGAACAGGTGCCCAGTTAATTTTGGTGTCTCTGGATTTGTAATTTCAAATCTTAATTTATGGTGAAGTCGGATTTTAAATTACAATTTTGAAAATGCCACTTTTAGAAAGTGATACTGCCAAGAGGGCGACAATTGCGCCCCCAGCTGCTGCACTGCTGAAATGAGGAGACTTTCCTCTTAAAGTGAACCACATTTGCCAGTGTTAACCAAAGTAATCCATAGTAATCCATTGATTTATACAAAATGAATAATCCATGTGTTCCATGCTAATACAATCACTCCAGAGACAGTCCGGTTAAACTGGAATATTTTATTCCGCATTTTCAAATGCCATATGCTGCACAAAGCTTAAACATAGACACGTGCTGTCACCTTCCTTCGACCTGGCACAGTAAAAAACTCAATGCATTTCGAACTTTTTAAGTTCTTCGTCAGGGGTACTGCAATAAATCAAAAAAGAGCTGCATCAACAATCATTCAAAAGCACAATGCGTCTGATTCCTATAAACGATGAAATCAACAAAAGCTGTTCCCAGGTTTATCCATAAACCCCCCTCCTTGCCTCCCCTCGTAAGTGCTCACTCATGCTGGCAAGAAATAAAATACAAGTAAAGAGACAAAGAATTATTCTCTCCACCCCCTTTTTTGCTGCTCTGAAGGAATTGCTGCTCTGCAGTGCTGTCCTGCTGCCCTCTTGCCTAGGTGAGAAGAGAACTGGACATGCAACTTTACCCTTGAACCCAGGACACCAGAGTGACTCCAAGGCCTAGCTTGCTGGCCACCTGATCTGAGCCACAGGGACATAAAAGACTCCACAACATCTTGCCCCAGCCCTTGGAACCAACTGAAGTGAATTCCTGGCCCCCAAGTGGTGCCTCTCAGGTTCTGGATCCTTGGAGTAGTTCAGAGAGCTGTATATTTAAGTTTTTTGGCTCTTTGCTAACAGGCCTGGTCCCACCAAGGCCTCGCTACACGCACTGCAATACAGCGAGAAGCTCCAACAGCCGCCTCTTCGCGCTCCAGCATCGACCACTCTCCCTGCTCCTTGCAGCCCCCCTCCCCCCCCTTCACAGCATGAACAGGACTCTTGGCACAGATTTGAGACAGTAAACTTCAGCGTGCCTAAACTGGTGACTGTAGCCTACCCGCGCTCCATCGTGGTCGGCCTGAAATAGCAGATAGCAGCGGTTGGCGCTTTCTGATGCCATTTTACACTAAAATCTTTCAAAATTCATAACTCCAGTTCAACTGATTGGAATTTTGCCGTTTTGTTCTTGTTTTATTTATTAAATTTTACTCTATGTTTCTAACTTAGTGTGGGAACCTTTTATGTGGTGTTTTTCACTTTATGACTGTTTGAAGTGTTGCACAAATAGTTTACACATTGCCTCTAAGTTAAGCCTGAATGCTACCAGAGGGTTGAGCACAGGTTACTTTAGGGTTGGCTTGTGCTTCACCCTGACAAAGTCTGTGGTTGCTGCTTGGCCAGGGCTCACACCCCAATCAACAACCACATTTCTTATCAGCCTAAGAGGCATGCAGTGTTCACAGGCTGCAGTGCAAGGCTGGTGGAAGAGAAAATCTTCTTACCGAACCTATCTAGCCTCTTGGATTCCTAATCCAGTGGGGTAGTAAGAAATATAGCAAAACCAAAGGGGATGATGGACGGAGTGTTGAACATTGCAAGCACTCACCCCCAGTCAACTGATCTGGGTTTAATCCATCATCATTCTTTAGCTCACTCCGCCACCCCAGTTCAGACATGGCCATATGCAAATCAGTCTGACCCTGTGCCTCATGGGAACAGTCCAGCCCGAACTGCCAAGCCATGTCTTCCCTGGACCGGAAACAAGCATCCTGGGACCGGTTTCTGGCTTACAGCCGTCATCAGCCAGGCTATCTTGAATCCAGTGGCAAAGTGAGCAAGGGACCCACGTCTGGGCATACCCTGCCAACTTAGGGCGAACATAGCAAAACCAAAGGGGATGATAGTAAGAAATATGCCAGGGTTAATCTTGGGCGTTGAGGCCTGCACAACCAGGCTCTCAGGGGTGAGGTCCACTGGATCCCCAGGAGCAGGGCAGTGGTAGTGGGTGACGGGCCTGTGCAGGACATCAGTGAGTGCTTCACTGAAGGGGAGGAGAGGTTCCGTCGGGGAACCCAGGTTAAAGCACCTCTGTCAAAACATTGGTCTTGACTGCCACTGAGGGTAGTGTAAGGTCTAAGACCTCAGTCGCCCTCCTCACCACCATGGCAAAAGAAGCCCCTTCCTCCATAGCCATACTAGGAAGAGAGACCAGGCCAGTCTCTGGTGAGGAGTTCAGATCACTGGCATCAACCTGTTCCTCATACCAGTTATCTTCCGCAAAGGGCTCCTCTTGGGGGTGCGGGTAGATATATAGATTCTCAGATCCTCATAGGGCCTGTCAAAAAATGGAGGCATTGTTTTCGACCCAGGTACACTAGTCTGGCTCTGCATCAGAGTAGGAAATTGCAGTGGCATTGTCACCACCAAGGGAAGTCGGCAGCCCCAGGACTGGCGTCACTGGACCAATGAAGTTCGTGGATTTGTGACCAGAGTTGGTCCTGATCAGGCAGTAGATCCAAAAGGTTCCGCTGGTGCCAACAGAGAACACACCAGCAGGAATCCAGTCAGGGCAGCTTCTAAACCAATGGGGCCTGAAGGGCCTCCAAAGGGATTGGCTCACCCAAAAATGAGGTGCATAGCCTCATAGAATTCTTTCAGTTGGGTGGGGAACGCTTTATCCCTGTGAAATTCTGGGAGGCACAGGGCTGATCCAGACTCAGGCCTCATGGCGAAAGTGTGAGAGCGGAGCCCAGATTTGTGGCCTTGTTCCTACGGCTCGTCTGATGACTTGGACCGGCGCGGCGAAGTTGAAGAACACTTTGACTTGCTTGTGGGACTTAGCCAACAAAGATATTTACCTCGATGACGAGCAATGGAAACAACTCTGTGAATGGGCCTGGGGCCTTCCACGTGAACGTGACGTGGAGCACTACAGAGTCATTCTGTGCCAAGCAATCAAGAGCTTCAATGGACGCTGCCGGAGCACTTTAGGGTTCATTGCACGGCAGTCAGGGCAATCCTTGGAGTTGTTGTCCAGCTCCAGACACTTTAAGCAAACCAAGTAAGGGTCTCTTAGAGACTGTAGTATCTTAACTAAATACATTACCTGTACATCACTTGTTTGAGAATGTCCCTCTGACATTCCTCACCAGCGTTCTGTGTTGCCTGGTGATGACTCTCTCTTCCTTTGGGTTCTGAGAATGTTTGGTGTAGAAATCTGTCACAGTTGGAGCTGCTCTGCAACTGGTGGAGTCTGCTTCTTGCTCCACAACCGTGTAGCTTTTTAATAAACATTTTAACTTACCTTGGCTCCAGCGTCGTCACTACAATTTGTTGGCGACGATCTGACTACACGGAAGAACCTTCTGCGTGCTGTTTGGTTTTCACTGCTCCAGCTGAAGATCTTCACTTCTTGACGCTGTCTCGTGTTGTGGTGTCTGCGCTCTGCTCAAGTTTCCTGCCAACCACAAAAACTCTTTGGCGTCCTGCCGGTCTAGTGAAAGTTGCTGCCAAGTCTTCAATCCTCTCCGATTGCCGTGCATCATCTGTGTCTTCACTCCTGTCGCTGTGTTGCACCAACGTTTATACACAGCTGTTGGACTGCAGTGGACACCCTACAACTCCGGTGAGACCATTTTTTTTTGGGGGGGGGGGGTTTAAGCTGAATTTGTGCCCGCTACGTGGTCTCCGTTATACGCGGACTTTCGTTACTTGCTCGCGCAGCCATCGCGCCTGAGCTCGAACTCTTCACCCAACGTTCCTTTTACCACTGACATCCTTTCCCCGACTGCTGTCTGCGTACCTCACCACGTTATCTCACGCTGCACGTCGACCTAGCAGCCATTTTGAAAGGTTGGGAAGCCTTTCTGCCTGTTAACTTTATCTACATCGGCCATTTCGCATCGTTGGAAAGTTTTAAAGATCTGGTTTCACGCAAATTTTGTATGACCTCCCAAGGTTGACAACGTATCAGCAATTGTGTGTCTACAGAAGTATATACGGTGATACACACACTTTTCCACAATATATTCAAAGTTCAAGTGTTCATTAACAGCGTTTTTATTTTGCTGCAACGGAATTACTTATGTGTGTCTACCGATATTTACGGTGATGCACACTCCATTTCACATTATCTATAATATTGCGTGACTTCACATTACTTCCAAGTCACAGCTTTTGCGCATGTGCGGCCACCGAGTCACCTCGTTGGAAGTCAATTTCTCTTTCGCCTAGCACGTGCGTATTGCAGATGATCAACAAGTTTCCTAGCAACGCCACTCACATTTTCTCAGTCACCACATGTATCTCCAAGCGTACTTCGCCGATATTCACGGCATGTTTCTGCATAGTTAAAAATACATTTCCTCAGTCACTACGTGTATCTCCAAGCGTATTTCGCCGATACACACGGCATATTTCTGCCTATTTAAAAGTCAGTAAATTTGAGAATGTTTCAAAAAAGAAATTCTTTAAAGAAGTGCTTACACCAACACTTGTAAAACAGCGCATCTTCGCCGATGCGCACGGTTTTGAGGTTTTGTATCCAACAGGGCCATTTTTTTTTCTCCAGATTTTAACAGTGTTTGCACTACGTGCAGCTATTGTTACCCTGCAAATTTTGTGCTTTGTTATATTTCATTGCCAAAGTTTTGTTTATATCATCACACAGCGTGTCTATTTAGTGTTTAGTTCGCTGACACGCACAGCCTTACTTTATCAATCTTTCTAACATCTTGCTTACTCAATTTTCTTGTTCTCTTTTAACTTTTATCTTCAATAATGCAAGCTGTTACACCACCGCCATCTTTTCTTGACAACCCTGGTGAACCACCAGTACGATGGGAAGTTTGGTTTGATGCCTTCGAGACTTATTTGGGTGCTATTGGAGCATCCAGATTTTGCGCAGATAGGAAAAAATATCTCCTTTTACACTCTCTTGGTTTTGAGGGTAGATCGATATTCAAACATCTTCTGGACATTCCGAGGGTTGAAGGTGACAATATCGATGAATATCAAGAGACCATCATCAAACTAAAAAATGGCTTTGACAAACAACCTAGCCTTATGGTGCTTCGCCACAAGTTTTTTAAAAGAAAACAAAATGATGGGGAGGATGTAGACGCTTATATATCGGTATTAGGGAGGTTGGCAGCAGTGTGTTTGTTTGAAGGATTCACGGACCAACTTATTCGTGATCAATTTGTTTGTCAGTGTAAGGACAAAAAAATTAGACAAAAGCTTTTAGCAATGGGTAATCCTTCACTTGAAGAAACCATTAAGGTCGCAAAAAGCATTGAAATTTCTATTGTTTCTTTAAAGGAACTTGAGGATAAGTCTTTAGAACCTGTTAACGCTGTTGCTGTCACCAATCCAAAACAAAAGAGTGTGCGTGCTGGGAATAGTGCCTCTAACAGATAGAGAGCTGGGACCCTGAACATCTCTAAAACTAATATTTGTATGCGTTGTGGAAATTCTCCACATCCCAAAGGTGGGAGGTGCTCGGCATATAATGTCACGTGCAACTACTGTAAAAAAACAGGACACTTTGCAAAAGTCTGTCTCAAACTAAAAAATTCAAAGAAATCGGTTGTATGTGCAGTTGAGTCTGAGGAAGACTCTGAGTCTGAAGTTGTCTCAATTGTCCTTGACAATCCGGTGTGTGGTCAGGGTAATTCTGACACATCTTTGACTGGCGATCCTTCTAAACGTATTGATCCTGTTGCAGAAGTTAAGGTGGGGTGCAAAACGCTTAATTTGTTTGTTGATTCAGGAGCCAAGATCACAATGATCACACAACAATTTTTTATGGAAACATGGGGTGACAGGGTTCTGCAAACCCCTGACCGATGTCCGGTTTCATATGAAGGACGCCGCATAGAACTATTAGGATTTTTTGAGGATGATATGGAGTTTAAGGGAAAGAGGATAAGAGGCAAAGTTTATGTGGCTGTCAAGGGGCTCAACATACTGGGGTGGTTTCACCAAGGCCTATTTGGCATCATCCTTAGGCCGGGTGCCAAGGAACAAATCTCTATTGCTAGCTGTTCTGACAATGGTCAAAAATGGAAGGATAGTTTTCCATCTGTCTTGGTGACAAATTGGGTAAGATCCATGGATTCAAACATAAAATTATAGTCAAGGAAAATGCTATCCCTATTAAGCACAAACTTAGAGGAGTTCCATTCAGTGTCAGGGATGAACTCGACAAAGAGCTTAAGGGGCTTTGTGATAAGGGAATTATTGACCCAACAGAATCTTCCTTATGGTTGTCCCCCTTAGTTGTGGCTCGCAAGATGTGTGGCCAACTCAGGGTCTGTGTAGATTTAAGATCGCTGAACAAGGAAATTTGGGTAGATTCTCATCCTTTGCTGAAGATTAATGACCTGTTTTCATGCATCAAAGGAGCCAAATTTTACTCCAAATTAGATCTGGCCTGTGCTTATCACCAGATAGAGCTCCATCCTGAGTCACGCCATCTTAAGGCTTTTATTTCTCCCCTTGGTACATTTCAATAACGCCGTATGCCGTTTGGCTTGGCGTCCGCTGCCTCTGTTTTCCAGAGAGTGATGCAAGATTTGTTGAAAGGTATTGATGGAGTCCTAGTTTTTCAGGATGACGTTTTGATTTTTGTTGGAGACGCTTCTTCACATGATGCAATCTTACGTAAGGTCCTCAAACGATTTGAGGAAAAAGGGGTTGTTTTAAAGTCTGAGAAATGCAAGTTTTTTTGTCCTGAGGTTGAATATTTAGGTCACTTACTAACTCAAGAGGGTATTAAGCCTAGACAAGGTTTAGTGGAAGCAATAGTTAATGCTTCTACCCCGTTGACAAGGTTGGTGTTAAGTCCCTTCTTGGTTATGCGAATATTATTCCCGCTTTATTCCTAACTTTGCCACCATAGTTCGACCTATCAGTAACCTGCTGAAAAAGGGTGTTAAATTCATTTGGTCTGATGAGTGTGTTTCAGCTTTTGATCTTATTAAGTCTTTACTGAGTATTTATCTTGCTCTATTACTGTTGATGCAAGCCAAGTTGGTCTTGGTGCCATTCTTACACAAAAACATCATGATTGTGAAGATACTGTTGCTTTTTTTCTAGGGTTTTGAGGGACGCTGAAGTGCACTATTCAGTTAGTGAAAAAGAGCTCTTGGCTTGTTTGTGGGCCATTGAGAAGTTTTGCCCGTATATTTGGGGAGAACGCTTCTTGTTACAAACAGATGACAAGCCGTTAGTTTCAATTCTCAGTGCAGGGGTCAATAAGTGTTGTACGCCTAGGATTTTGAGAATGGTTTCCAGGTTGTTACATTACCAATTTGATGTTGTTCACATTTCTGGAGGTAGGAATGGAAGAACTGATTTTCTATCTCGTTTTCCTCAAAAGAGAGATGTGTGATGATGTTTTCAGTGAATTGTGTGGAGGACTGTGATGATTGTTTTGTGGCTGCTCTTGATTTGTCTATTCCAGCCATAGGTTCAGAATTGGAATGGAGAAATGCCTTGAAAGATGATACTTTACTGCAACAAGTTTGTGAGTTTGTACACAATGGCTGGCCCAGGGAGAAAGTTTTGTCTCCTCTACTCCAACCTTATTGTAAAGTTGAGGAAGAGTTATCTATTGAAGATGGTTTGCTGGTAAGATGCAACAAGCTTGTTCCTCCTCATACTGTAAGACAAGAGATCATCAGAAATGCTCATGAGGGGCATTTGGGAGTGACTCTCACCAAGCGCAGCATTCGAGAAAGTTTTTGGTGACCAAGAATGGAAGGAGAAGTCGAAGAGTTGGTTACTAACTGCTGTGTGTGTGGTGCTGCTGACAAGGGTCTTAAGACTATGTCTCCCCCTTTACTACCAATTGAGTGTCCCTCTGGACCTTGGATTAAAGTAGGCATTGAAGTCATGGGTCCTTTTGATAATTTGTCTGGTGGGATGAGATTTATCCTTGTGCTCATGGACTATGCTTCAAAATGGCCTGAAATCAAGCTTGTGAGGGAGGCTAATGCTTCTTCTATTGTTTGTTTCTTAAACAAAATGTTCTTGACAGAAGGTTTCCCAAAACTTTGGTCTCCGAAAATGGGAATCAATTTGTGAATGGGGAGGTTGAAAGTTTTCTTCTTTCTTGTGGAATCAAACACGCCAAAAGCTCCCTATACCACCCTCAAACCAATGGCCTTGTTGAGAGGATGAACCGAGTGGTTGGAGATTGCATCAAGTGGGCACAGTCAGGGAACCATGATGTTGTTAAATCTTTAAACAGTATGTTGTGGTTTTATAGGATCACTCCTCATTCTTCTACCAGTCTCTCACCATTTGAATTACTTAGGGGACGCAAAGCTAACACAAGTTTCAGATCTGGTTGGATGAATAAATGGCTTAAATCGGAGTCTGATTTAAACAAACTTATGGAGATTGTGAGATTTAATATGTCTGAGTCTCAAAGTAAGCTTAAAACTTGGTATGATCAAAAAAAAAAGTGTTAAGACTGTTCCATTGGTGGTTGGTGACATGGTCAAGATCAAGTCTTCTATCTATGTTAAGAAAGGAGATAGCAAGTTTAGCAAACCTGTCAAAGTTGTAAAAATCGGTCATAATGCTGTTCAAGTTTCGGGTGGGCATTGGTGGAATCTTGCCAAAATTGTTAAAGTGCGGTCTAGTTCCGGAACATGTACAGATAAAACTGTTGTAAATGATGTTTTGGGTTCTGGAGTTATACAGGCTGACCTTAGAAGTTCAAGAGTTACTGTCATTCCCAGGAGGTTTCGAGTGCAACTGTTCTTGTTGTTTTTTTTAATATATATATATATATATAAGGAGAGGGGAAGGTATGTAGTATCTTAACTAAATACATTACCTGTACATCACTTGTTTGAGAATGTCCCTCTGACATTCCTCACCAGCGTTCTGTGTTGCCTGGTGATGACTCTCTCTTCCTTTGGGTTCTGAGAATGTTTGGTGTTGAAATCTGTCACAGTTAGAGCTGCTCTGCAACTGGTGGAGTCTGCTTCTTGCTCCACAACTGTGTAGCCTTTTAATAAACATTTTAACTTACCTTGGCTCCATCGTCGTCACTACAGAGACATTTGCCGGTAATAGGTTCCACAGGCCTTAAAACCCGTAGGTTTCCGAGAAAACGTACCTAAGGCACATTGAGAGCAAGATTGCTCAAAAGAATCGACAAAATGTGGGAAAAGGCAGTACAAAAATGACTGAGGTAGGTCTTCTGGATCTGCGCTGATGGCGTGGAAAGAAAAGAACTGATGTCAGCGTGCTGGGTGGTGCCTCTGTAAGTACCACATCTGGCGTGGCAGACACGGGGCAGATCGGCACCACCTACCGGCACACAAAGGTATTGCTCAAGATTTTCAGAATCCAATCTGATGTCTGCGGAATATTCTAAAGTAAGGAATCCGCGGCTAAAAGTCTATCAGATATCCACTCCAGCAAGACACTCAAGAGTTGCAGGGTTTATTGCCTTCAAAGCTTTCAATTCAGTCAGAGTCAAGTTCAGCTTTCAGACAGTCACCCACGCTGCCGCTGACATGCTGATTGGCTTCCTGGGTCCACAGATGTCATAGCATAATTTTTTTTAAATCATCTAGGTATGTTTGATGCTGGACGTGCATTTTTAATTCATAGCAAGATGCGTTGCGAACGAGCACCAAAAATGACATCATGATGGGGGTTAGCTCATCTACAAGCTATACGGGATCCTACTTTAGACATGTTGCATGGGGAAACAAATGCATGATTGTGCTAAAAAGTTGGATTCTGTACCTTAATAGTAATGGATATGCAGGCCACCAGTAATGCATTACCTTTCAACCTCAGTCTAATACCGTGCTATTTCCTACAGTTTACCCTTCCTGCTGTTTTCTCTTCTCCACCCAAGTTCTTTTTTCCTGCTTACTCTTCTTGCACTCTTTATTTCTCATTTTTTCGTTTCTGAGGAGCTCATCATTTGCACACATTTTCTCCCCTATTTCCATTTTGTGTACTTCGTAGTTCTGCATACTTCCTTCAGCAGACTAGTTCTTCCTCATTCGTTCTTCACCCCTTCATTAAAAACCTTCTTACAACATTTTAATACATTTTCTATACCTTTTCACTTTCTCCTATACAGCTTTCTTATATATTAAACAAACTGTTCACATTCTCCAGAAATTCTTTTCACTTTCTTCAGTTTTTCTTAACACATTACCAGATCTTCTGAAGATTAGTTTACACCTTCTAACTCCACCTTCTACAACATTCTCTCGTACATTAATTCTTCTTCTCTTCACCTTGACAACTGATTCCCATTCTTCCGTATTCTTTCTTTACACTTCCTTCACCTGTACCCTATTTCTTTTGCACACATTCTTTAAAAGATTTTAACATCACCTTCAACCTCTCTCCTACTTTTTCTTCACTGTTCCTTATTTGCTCCTTCCATTCTCTTCCTCTTTAGCACCTTCCTACTTTAAGCATTTGCTCCGATTGCATTTTCAGTGACCTCCAAATATTTTGCACAAGTGTGAAGAAAAACTAAAATATTGTGCAGTGGCCTGACAGCTCTCTCAATGCTTGTGCCTCCATGCTTGAACTGTTAATGTAATTTAAGGTGCATGCAGTACTGAACAAGCATTGGAAAAACTAATGTCTGGCCTTGGCAAGTAATGTGGTGGTTCAAAATCCAAAAGAATGAAATAAAAAACAAGATCCCCGTCTAAAATGGCTTGCAATAAACAAATGTACATTTAGAACAGTGTAACCACTGCATAAAATTTAAATTGAACAGTATGAGAGATTACTAGCAGGCAGATGTGCATAGAAAAGGTATAGATTTCAAAGGGCTGGCTCCAGCATACTCACAAAAAGACTTGACACCAGCCTATTGTCACCTTAGACCACGTGGACTTTGGGCAAGGGAAGAAAGGGTAAGGAAGGAACTTTTTCAGGACCAGATGTGGGGTTGGACTAGATGTTTCCCCCACTTCAAATGATGGCACCAGGTATAAATATTGGACCTCCTGAGCCACTCTTTAGTACACTCTAGAACCCATGGACATTACAGTAGAAGGACTGCCTTGTTCCCCAGAGTATTGCCTTGCTGCTGGAGGCCTGCCTTGTTCTTCACAAGACTGCCTTGCTCCTACCAGAGGACTGCCCTGCTGCTTGATGCCTGCCTTGTTACCCAGAGGACTGCCCTGCTGCTTGCCTTGTTCTTTAGAGGACTGCCCTGCTGCTTCAGGCTCACCCTGCTCTCTGAGAAGGAAGGCTGGACCTGCTCCCTTCGCACCAGGCTAACCTGAGTGACTTCAATGGTCAGTTGGCTGATCTCCTGTTATAACCTACAGGAACACAACAAGCTCCAGAGGTCTCCCTGCAACTGCCTAGCTGACCTGCTACTACTGAACAGACGCAAACAAAATAAGCAACATGCCACACCTCACAACTTCGCTTCTCCATGTCCACTACACAACAAAGTTACACTACAAAAACACAGCGCACCAACTCACTCTCAACCACCGTCCCCACCACCTACACCCGCAAACCCATCAAAATGCCTTCTTAATCTGCTGGACGAGGAACAGGATACAGAACAGTTACACGATTGCTATCCTCATACAGCTAATACCAACACTAAGGACACACCAGCTGCAAGCCCACAAAATACTGCTCACTCTTCTACAAAACAAAGTCACACTATCACCAAAGCACATTCTCTAAACTGTCTACTAATAAATGCTTGATCGCTTTCTAAAAACAAACATCACATCTACGACCTTCTCACTGACACAAAACCTGACATACTATTCATAACTGAGTCATGGTTGGGAAACAATATGGCTCCAGTCCTCCATGAAGCCGTTCCTCTAGGCTACCAAACTGTCACCCAAAAGCGTATAGGCAAAAGAGGAGGTGGTCTAGCTGATGTGTTCAGACAAACATTACATAACACCAAAGCTGACGTCGTCTCCATAAAAGATTGTGAGGCCCTTTTCACCAGATGCAATCCTACACCATCTTTCTGCTCCTTTACAAACCGCCACCTAGCAATGCAACATTCCCAGACACACATGTAGACACGGTTTCAAACCTGATAACACAACACTCCAACCTATGCGTTCTGGGTGACCTTAGCATTTGGTTTGACAAACCCAATATGCCCCATCCCAAAACAATCATCGCTGGCCTAGACGCACTGAACCTGCATCAGATCGTCTCTAAACCCACACACAGCCCTGGGCACATCCTAGATGTCATTTTTGCTAATACAGAACTAGTTACCTTTCAAACAATGACTCCAGTCACATGGTCAGACCACCATTTGCTTGCTTTCCAACATAAAACAACACAAAGCGACACACCTAAAACCACATTACATGCATCCACCTATCGCCCTTGGAACAAACTCCATTTGGAAAACTTAAAAACACAACTAACATCCAGTACAGATCTAGACACAATAAATTCTGTTCAAAAACTATTTGAGTGGCTACATGAAGCTTTTGATATCCTAATACCACTAAAAACGACAACAGAACAAAAGAAAAAAGGCACCTTGGAAAAATACAGAGATAAAACAACAAAGTAGAAAGCTACAACGTGCCTGGCTGAAAACAAACACCAATCAAGAGAAACTTTGCCTACGGAAACTTAACAGATTATACAAGTCAGCTATCAAAAAAGCTAAGAAAAAGTACTATTCAGACAGATTTCAAAACGCTAAATATGCAAATAAAGAATTCTATAAAATTATCAATGAATTTCGTAAACCAGATTGCATAGAAGGAGCTCATCCCGTTACTCAAGATTTCACAGACAAACTGGCAAATCAATACACGGCCAAAGCAGACACGTTGGATTCATATTTAAAACAAAGACAAAGCACCAACCCTTTTCCAAAAAACAATCCAAGAATACTCTAATCCAGCCTCTTCGTTCCTTCCAACATATTTCACACAATGAATTTATGGACCTGGTCAAAGCAAGCAGGCCTGCCGGCAGCCCTTCTGACTTATGCCCACCGCAAACCTTAAAGACAATTCTTCTAACAACCTCTAATGCCACACCAGTAAGAAGAATCTTCAACAATTCCTTAACTACCGGAATATTTCCAGAAGAACTTAAAAAGTCCTACATACACCCATTACTGAAGAAAACAAACTTGGACCCGCTGAACCTGACAACTAAAGACCCATTACAAATGAACCTTTCATGGGCAAACTGATAGAAAGAGCAGCATTCACTCAGATATCACAATTCATTGAAGATAATGCCATACTTCAGACTTTCAAACGGGATTCCGTCCAAGAAGAGGCACAGAATCTGCCTTCATTGCCATCTGGGATCACTTGAAAAACACAGTTGACCGCAACAGGGTTGCTGCACTACTTTTCTTGGACCTCTCAGCTGCCTTTGACAGGATTGACCATGACACTCTGATACAAAAACTCTACTAAACCGGCATAGAGGGGACTGCTCTAGACTGGATCACATCCTACCTTCGCAACAGAACAAATGTTATCCATTCCCCCCTTTCTCGTCCAAACCGTACTTCACAAAAGCAGGGGACCCTCAAGGCGCTATCATCTCGCCCATGCTTTTCAACATCTACCTGAAGTCATTACCGGCACTGATCAATCAAATTCACCTCACGTGCTACAACTATGCAGATGACATGCAAATACTCCTTCAACTGGAATGCCCCAAAGACATTGGGAAGTCGCCAATTTTCAGTTCTCTCAGAGCAGTGGAGCAATTGATGACGTGGAGCCATCTCAAATTGAATGCTTCCAAAACAGAAATACTAACTTGTGGCGATTGGAAAAATTATGACCCCCTCGCCGCCTGTCCTGATGATCACTGGACTCCAAGCTATCAATGATTGCCCAAGTGGACTAACTAGCAAGATCAAGCTTTGTTACTCTGATGTGAATCGTCCCCCCTCTGGGATTTCCACACAAGGTCCAGGCTACCATCTCTCTTGTTCTGTCCAAACTCGATTACGCCAATAGCCTCTACCACGGATCACCTTTTTTTTTTTATTTCTGTTTTTTATTGAGTTTCAAAAACATAAAACAACAAAACAACAAGACTCTGCAGTGTAATATTACCAATTCCAGTACATGCAGCGATTACAATAGCAGAGAAAACCAAAAAGAAGAAAAAATAAAAAAATTCAGTTATTATTTCCGAAGTAAGTCGACATACCCCTAGTCCTTAAAAGCCGGGCCTCCCCTATCCACTGACATCTATTTCCCCCATTGACACATATATCCTTACTCTGGATACCAATTCAACCTGTGAGTACCCAATTCGTTCCCACCATGGCTTCATCGTATGCATGTACCCCACATGTATTAACTCTGTGCCGGAGTGGACTGTGTGATTCCCTCCGTTCCCAGGGAGTTCCGATATACCGTGTACAACCCCCAGAAGTTCTTAGGTCTGTTGCGTGGTGGGAGAAGTTTGCGAAACACTTCCGTCTGCGTACTGCAGTATGTCATGTCGCCATTGTGTTATCGTAGGAAGGGGCCCGTGCCACCAATGCATCGCCACCTCCCGTTTGGCTACCAACAGTCCCATATCAACCAGCCTACGCGCCCCTCTAGGAACCAGCTTCGAGTAACCCAACAAAGCTAATGCCGGGTCGGGAACAAGCGTGAGTTTCGTAATATGGTCTATTTCTTTAAATATTAAGCTCCAAAATGTCGCTATGCCAGGGCACGACCAAGACAAGTGTAGGAAGTCTGCCACTGGAGCATGACAGCGATCACATTCCGTAGTAGCACGCAGACCATACCTGTGCAGCCTCTCAGGCGTATAATAGACACGATTCAAATATTTAAAGTGCACCAGGCGATGCCTGCCATTAAGTGATATACGCTTTGTACTGTTGCAGCAGTAGGCCCACATATCATCATCCACTTCCATGTTCAAATCCCTCTGCCACGGCAAACGCGCTTTAGTGTATTGATTCTCCCTATCGAGCATGGAAATGTTATAAATGGAAGCTACTATGCGCTTAGGGGACTGTGCCTTTATAATATGTGTCAATGCCAATAGTTCCGGCGGTTCTGAAAATTCCTCGCCCAAAAGCTCCCCAAGGGCGTGCCTCACTCTATGAAATTGGAATTTAGTTAATATTGTGTGTGTTTGCTCAGTACGTGTCAAGTCATCCCAACTCCCGGCAACTCCAGTCTTAAAAACATCCCTCATTATATTTATGCCCAACTTATGTAGCGCTTGAATAACCCCTCGCTCCATACAGGGCGCCAGCCACACGCACCAATCAAGCCGCATCAATGGGGTATAAAGTAGCGACCCTGCCTGTAGTTGCAAGAGGGAATGCCATGCGTGTGCCGTGGCATTGATTGAATCCAACACACATGTCCTCCGATCTATCTTTCGAAACAACATCGCCGGTAGAGGGAGTGGATCAGCGACCTCCGCCTCAATCCGAAGATAAGGTACGTCAGGGGAGCCGTGTACCACGGATCACCTTTAACGACTATACAAAGACTATAACGTATTCAGAACTCGGCTGCCAGACTACTCTTACATATAAAGCCACATGACCACACCTCCCCTGCCTTGAAAGCCCTGCATTTGTTACCGGTTGCCAGAAGATCCACGTTCAAGCTGCTTTGTATCACCCACAAAGTGATACATGGAACTCTCTTCATCAGGAATAAAATCACCAAACACATTCAACAAAGGAACCTCGGCTCGAGAGTGGCACCTTACCTCAGAATCCCAAAGTACAAGAAAAAAACCATGGGTGGCACATCCTTCTCTGTTCAAGCAGCCAAACTATGGAACTCTTTACCCCTAACATAAGATCCACGGATAACCACCTTATCTTCAGAAAACTACTCAAGAATTGGCTCTTCCCCACATTGCCACTATACGCAAACAGAAATATACAGCGTATCCCTCTGTATACAAGCATTTTTTTGGACTATAGATATGTACCTATATATGTGTATTGCTTTGTATAAACGTGTATAATAATTATGTTTTTAAAAAATATAGATATTAGTTAGTACTGCTTAACAAATGTACATATTACTGATAATTACATTATTCCATGTTTTTAACATGTCTATAAGTGACTGCATAAATAAGTAAATCTTTTATCATAACTATTTATCTACAATTGCTTCACTATTGAATTACAAAAAAATAAAAAAATAAATGTAAAGTTCAACAACACTTGAAAGCCGGAGTTTATTAAATGCATCTTTAATCTACATATACTACCTTCCTTATGTATATATATATATATATATGTATATATATATATATATATATATATCTATATATATATATCTATATGTATATATATCCCAACAAGCATCCAAGTGCAAACGTGCGCTGAACAGATGCAATGGTCTCCGATATACAGCTGGTGCTAGTACTTCAGTTTTATTATCGTGCTCGTGCTGCCCATGACGCGTTTCGGCCACGTCCTGTGGCCTTGATCACATGGCCACGCTGCGTCAATGTCAAACGTTTTAAAGGGAACATAACACCCCCCGTGATTCGTGTTGTGATACAAACTAAATAAACAACATACTGCCTTATTGTGGGTACAATGATATCGACATAATGGCAGCTCCTAACACAAATATATGAGCAACACTAGACAGAACAAAAACAAGGTATGTGAGATATCAGACACAGTCAATAAGGACGATATATCTATTATTACAATACCTTCATGGATGCCGTACAATTATAAATGTCGCATTGTTTTCAATCCTACAGTTTATAAATAAAGTGCAAATGCTATGGCATAAAATACTTAATAATATTCAGATGTACAAATGAACGCAATGATACAGTACATTGATAACTCTTAGCCTCTAATGGCTGCTTAACAACAGGATGTGCAAACTTGCAAATGCTGAATTTATTGCTGTATGGCTGGCACTGTATTGTATCGCCATGGGTGTAACTACATGTTGATCCAACCAAATACGGCGTGCTAATACGCAATAAAACCGCATAGACCCCAATAACCAGTAGGTCCATGTTCATATTGTCGTACTGGGCTGCTGTAATGTAAGAACCATATACTGCGTGCAAATACGCCAGTGAATGCATATAATAGCATACTAAGCTGATTGTGAAATTAATAGTAAAAACTGTAGTTATTCCAATGTACAAATACGGGGTAATAATGTGCTTGTACTAAAACTTGACCAGCATCAATACGCAATTCACTGATGTACAGAACATCCTATTTCTAGTACGTATGGCAACTTAATTGTCGGAACCATTGTAAAGGCCCCGTGCTAGCATGTAGTGTCAATTAAAAGAGATATGCAAATGCGCATATATAGTGTGCAAAACATCGCAATTCGAATATGCCATCCGTAATCATTGCTTACATCTATATATAAAATTCTAATGAGCCAAACACACCTAATTAACTGATCTGGATGGCATCAACTTCCGGGATCCATTCCATGGATCACATGCTAGCATGTAATGCTATATTACTAACACTGTGCAAATACGCTGTTATAATGTGCAAAACATCGCAAATATCATGTACAGCAATCCAAGTGACATGCCTATCTACTCAATATAAAAACGACTTTCTTTTAGGAGTTAAAACCATATACATAACACTATATACCAGGCAGTAAAAAGATTCGCAGTGTATAAAAAAACCTCTACCCTAAACTATATTGCTGTGTTTGTGTAAAAGTTCATAACCCTCAATCTCTAAAAGTGTCTAAAATGATGCGTTTCTAGTGCTACAGCTGATAATAAATGCAACATATTACAGATACTATACTAGATGAAAGCGCCTATTAAATAATCATGACCAGGTGAAAAACACTTATATGCTGGAACCTCAATACGGGAAGGACACCTAATATTAAAAATAGTCAGGATCTACAGGTAGTTGTACAAATCTTCTCCTGTGTTTAAACCTAACAGGGCCTTCGTGTCTAGTTGCATGATGTATTTGGACTCTAGCTGCCTTAGTTTTTTCTCACGATTTCCTCTTCTAGGATGTGCCTGGACTGTGTCGATGACAAAATATTGTAAGCAGCTCAGGTCATTTCCATGCACAGCTTTAAAATGCCTAGCAACTGGGTACGTTGGGTTGGAATTAACGATTGCTCGTAAATGTTGCAATATGCGAACATAAACTTGCAGCTTCGTACTCCCTATATAGCGTAGTCCACAGCTGCATTGTAACACGTACACCGCATAATCGGTTCTGCATGTAAAGTGTCCGGTAAGCTCTATGGTGACATGTGAGAAAGCTGTTGTGTAGGAGGTGATGTTAACTCCAAATTTGCAGGCTCTGCAAGTGTTACACTTGTAGAACCCTCTTTTAGGTGTGAGCCAGCTGGTGGTCCTACTGATCTCAGGACTGGTGCGAACAAGATCATTCCGCATGGAGTATGCCTTGCGAAAGGCAAATGTGGGTTTAGCTGGGAGTACCTGCTTTAATGTAAAATCGGTGAGGACAATGGGCCATTGTTGATTTATAATGGCCCTGATCCTGGTGGCCTGTCTGCTGTATGTGGTCACTACTCTCATGGGTGCCCTTTGCGTGTCTACTGTGGACATGCTAGGCGGAATTAGATCCCTGTTGGTCTCCTTACAGGGATTCAAAAGTCTGGTCCTATCTGTACTGTTGGCTTTTTTAAGGGCTCTGTCTAGTAGTATAGGTTTATATCCTCTATCGATGAATCTGTGTTTCGCCTCAGCTTGATAAAGTACTAGGTCTTTGTCTGTACTGCATGCCCTACGTATGCAGAGAAATTCCACGTAGGGAATGCTGGCGATAGTGTGATGGGGATGGAAACTATGTGCATGAAGCACTGAGTTTCCTGCCGTCGATTTTCTGAAGAGGCATGTCTCAATTTTTTCTTGTTCTACATAGACCTTGACATCAAGAAAATTTGTAGTAATTGCATCTATATTGGCTGTAAGATGCAAGTTTAGGTTGTTAACATTGATGTTATCTACAAATTGTTGAGCCTGTGCCACACTCCCCCTCCATATAACAAACACATCATCGATGTATCTCCACCACTTGATTATATGGGCTGACGAATCGCTGAAATGCTTCACCCTGAGGACATGCTCCTCCCACCAGCCTACATGAAGACATGCATAGCTGGGGGAAAAGCATGCCCCCATAGCCACACCTCTCAGCTGTTGAAATATTGCCTTGTCAAACAAAAACACATTGTTATGCAGGCACTAATCTATCATATTTAAAATCATTTCATTGTGCTTATACATTTCAATAGGTCTTTTTTCAAGGTAATGTTTGACCGCCCTCAGCCCATCTGCGTGTGCACTGCTAGTATAGAGGGCAGAGATGTCCATAGTTAAAAATATATAGTCATCTGCCCAATTCTGTTCATTCAGTTTATGCAGGGAGTCAGTGATGTCGCGAACATAGGTAGGGAGGCTAGTAACAAACTTTTGTAAATAAAAGTCCACATATTTAGATGTATTTTCAAAAAAGCTTTTTTGCGCAGAAATAATAGGCCTTCCCGGTACTGGTGACTCGTTCTTGTGTACCTTAGGGATAAAATACAGCATAGGCATGGTAGGAAACTCATTAATCAGAAAAGCAAATTCATCCTTGGTGATAAGACCATTCCTTTTCCAAAGTGTAAGTTCATCTTTATAGTTTTTTCTCATTTTCTTTACGGATGCCATATTCGATTTTCCATAACATTGATCATCATTTAAGTGTCTATATGCCTCCTTTTTGTACTCTGCAGCGCTCCATATTACTACGTTTGCCCCTTTGTCAGATTTATTAATAACAATGGCTGAGTTCTTTTTCAATTTAGACATGAGGTTAGTGTAGTTAATACGCGATTGTGTGGCACTGTTTTTGTGTTTGGCTGTAGTGCGATTCAGAGCTTTTAATTCATCGATCACTCTGTCATGGAAAATGTCCAATAGCATCTCGAGGCATTGTTGGTACAAACGTGGAAGGGGGTCTAAAAGGACTGTGTCCAGGCCTGTTAAGGTTAATGCCCTCCGGCAGTACCAGTTCTTGTGTATTCAAAGTGTCATCGTTGGTTTCATTGGTTAATTCGCACAGTGTTTTCAATAGCGAGGCATCTCCCACCTGCAACCCTTTGGATATGTTCATTTTAACATTGTGTCTGTCCTTCTTGGGTGCGTCTACAGGTTGTTTAATAGCATAATATTTGGCAAACTTAAGTTTTCTAATAAACTTGTAGACGTCCACCCTTGTGTGACAATAATTGAAATTATTCTCTGGACAGTATGATAGACCAAGAGCCAGAATCTGTTTTTCCACTTGGCTCAATTGTATATCCGTGAGGTTGATGACTGTTTTATCTACTGAGGCTGACCTTTCTTCCATCGTGGATATTGCTGCCTCCTTCCTCTTGCGTTTCCTGCCCTTTCATCTTTCCCGTCTTCTGGCATTCCTCCTTTGTTTTGCACCACCATTTGGTTCCTTGGTCTCAATGATTGTTTTCTCTCTCTGCGTAAAAAATCTAATTCTTCCGCAAGTGTCAGGTGTCCTAGCTCCTCTCGTTGTCCTGCCTCCGAATTGCCCCCTTCTTCCGATTCTGTTTCACTTGGGGCCGTACTAATGTCTGAAGTGGAAATGTTGGACTCTCCACCTCTCTTTGTGGACTCTTTGTTATGACCTAGCACCTTATCTGAGCCTTTCTGTCTTCGCAGAGTGTCATATTTGCGTGCAAACGTGAAGATCTGTCCCTGCTCATAATCATTCTTATCACGTGCAAATTTAAATGCCTTTCTCGTCTTAATGGTTTCTTCCTGTTTTTTCAGTCGTGTTTTCATTTCCTTCACACTTTTGTCAATAAAGTCCTTACTACTAATATGTTCAGGGTTATTGAGTTCAGTATTGATACGTGCTATTTCCTCCATATTGCTGGTACCATCAATTTTTGCATATTTGATCAGGAGGCAAACTAACCTCATCGACGCGTCTAAGTTACTTTCTACCCATTCTTTTAAGAGGGAAGGATTGGGGTTTTCAAAGCTTGGCGCAAGCATAATGCGCAATCCCCTCGGAATTCTGCCAAATTTGTGGTACTTTTCAAGAGATTTAATCTCCCACCACTCGGTAAGCTCGCTTTTGCTGTGTTTTTCAAGGGCTCGTAACAAGCTTTTTACGTCGTTATCGGCAATGTGGTCATTTCTATTGCTTCTGCTGCCTTCATCAGTAATTTTGGGTAAGTTCAAAAATATTTCTTCAACTGCTAGCTCACGCTCTCGCAGCACGCCGTCGGACATTGCACTTGACTTCAAGCAAATCAAAACAGTGGACTGTAAATTCCTTCGGAACAGTTCGCAACAGCACAACAGCACCTCCCCACCTGTGGAATGGTCGTTCACTTACCGCGTTCAGAAATGCAACCTCCGTTAGTCCTCCGACTCCCTCAGGTCACCGCTGACAACGCTTCGAATGTGAATGCAAAAACCACGCAGGGGGGCGGTCCAAACGCTATATATATATATATTACCTACTGGCGGTCGCTAGTAGGTAGTTCTAGTTAGGACCTTGTTTCTATTCAAAAAGCGTTTTTTCTTTTGCCAAAATCTTTGGCGCCGTTTGACGAATCTTCGCAAAATTTTCAAAACTAATGGTTCACTCAGGTCATCTCCTGTCTTGAAAGTTTCGGGATGATTGGTCAAGCGGGGCCGAGAAAAAATGGGGGTCCTAAAACGCATTTTCCCCATGTTAATTTCCATAGGAATTTTTGGAACAGGCTACAGCCCGAACTGCTGAACGGAATTACACCAAATTTGGCAAAAAGGTAGCTCTTGGTTCAGAAAGTGACCTTTTTTTTAAATGGTGTAAATCCGTTCAGTAGTTGCTGAGAAATTCAAAAAATTATATATCTCAGCACTGAGGAGGATTCGCGAACCCTCCCGAGCACGAGCTTCATTCTGATTGGCTGCCAACACTCCAAACCAGGAAGTGTTGGCAGCCATCTTGTGACTCTGTAAAACCGAGTGACAACACAGTAAAAAAAAGATAAAAAAACAAGAAAAGTGGGCAGGGTAGAAACACACTGACCCCCTAGGCCTGCTCAGGGGGTCCCACAAGGACGCCCAGGGCCAAAAAAAGCATTTTTTTAAAAAACTAATTTGCACTGGGTGCGCGAATCCGGCCGAGAAAATACAAAACAAAAACGAAGCGCGGACTCCCGCGCTTCGTTTAATTAAGCCCCCGGGTGGGCCAGGTCCCGGGGGCAATCACAAAGTATAGTGACCACCACCTCCCCGGGGCCATGCTGATTATATGCGGGGTATGTACCAAAACAACAATCTCTCAACTGGAAAACCTTCAAGAAAGGCAATTCAGGATAATTGTATATATCACAAGGGAGGGAACAAAAACAGAATTGGTGAAAGGAACAAAGTATTTATATTTATAAGTTGTTATATCAGCACTATCATATAATTAAATAAGCAGTGACCATACCATACAAGTGAGCACTGAACGTGCAAGTGACAGTGGACGGCGCAGTGACACTAGGGTGAAAGACACAGCGTGAACGGCGCAATGAGAACAAATAATAACGTGGTAAATAATACAAATATATAAAATCAGTATTTGTCAATTGGGTGACATGAATTGACCACAACAGCGCCAAAGTTCTGTGCTGGGTAGTCGACGGCGTTTCAACCTGATCAATTTCAAGTCCTCATCTGGACAATTGGTCGCTTGATTTCAAGGTAGTGCTGAGTACTATGAAGAGAGAACATGTGAAGTGGCCATAAAGGTCCGGTAGGCAAGGGAACAATGGAAAGTGGTCCAGCAGGATTAGTCAATCATAATTCGTTGTGAATCACGCAAACTTCTGTGTAATTAGGCAGAATGCCCGGCGTGAGAGCGCAGCAGGGCTGGAGGCAGCTGAGGTGCGGGGAGCCAATTACAAGTAAAGGGTCCACAAGATCCTGGTATATGGAGATCTGTGTGAATAAGGCAGAGTGCCCGGCGTAAGAGCGCAGGAGGCAGCTGGGGCGAGGAGAGCCAATTGCAAGTAAAGGGTCCACGGGATCCTGGTGAATGAAGATCTGTGTGAATGAAGCAAATTGCCCGGCGTGAGAACGCCAGGGGGCTGGAGGTTGCTGGGGTGAGGATAGCCAATCACAAGTGAAGGGTCCGTGAGATCCCGGTTAATGGAGATCTGTAAGGGAGAACCAAGCTCTAGGGGTCCGTCCACTTCCCTCAACACACGCAGACGCTTCACTCGTCCTTGGCCCACCCGTGACTCCAAGGATTCAATCCCTCTGTCCACGACTAATCCGGCTTCCTGCCCGGTGGACAATCACTACACCGGCCCGTAGCTGCTACGGCCCGGAACCCTAGAGCTTGGTTAGAGTGGATGTACATTGTGTGTAGTGGAATTAAGTGGTATGTTGTGCAGTGAAATTATGTGAATAGAAAGTATGTGGTATTTAGTGTATAGGAATTATGTGGAGTGGGATTATGTGTTTTGGAGAGTAACTATGTGGTATTGTAGTCTGTGTTGTGGAGTGATAACCTCAGGTTTAGTCTTCCTCGTTTCCATAGAAGCTAAACTATAAACTAAATGAGACACAAAAAAAGAAGGAACCACTGAGGAGCACTTCTGGACCTAGTCAGAGGTATGAGCAGGGCCACTGGAATTATGTGACTGTTCGGCTGCACCAATTTTCACATAATTAAACATTTTCCGCATTTGCCAAATATTCCATCATCTGCTGCGTAATCTGCAGATTTGAACAAAAAAAGCCTTGTTTCTAGCTCAAACGGCTCAAATGTTCCCAAAAATGCAGCTTCACATGTTACAGCGTGGTGGAAGGCCCTTTGCAAAGCTGGAATGGTCACGTGTTACTTATTGCTAAATGTGGGTGTTAAATTGGTACTAATGGTGCACAAACCTCTCTTCTTTCTGTGCCTCTCTTGCCTCTTTCTGCATTTCTCTTGCATCTTTCTGCACCTCACTGTCTTCTTTCTGCACCTCACTTGCCTCCCTCTGCACTTCTCTTGCCTCTTTCTGCACCTCTCTTGCCTCTTTCTGCACCTCTCTTGCCTCTTTTTGCACTTCACTTGCCTCTTTCTGCACTTCTCTTGCTTCTTTCTACACCTCTCTTGCCTCTTTCTGCTCCTCTCTTGCCTCTTTGTGCATTTCTCTTGCCTATTTCTGCACTTCCCTTGCCTCTTTCTGTACCTCTCTTGCCTCTTTCTGCTTCTCCCTTGCCTCTTTCTGCACCTCACTCTCTTCCTTCTGCACCTTTCTTGCCTTTTTCTGCACTTCTCTTGCCTCTTTCTGCACTTCTCGAGCCTCTTTCTGTACCTCTCTTGCCTCTTTCTGCACCTCAATTGCCTCTTTCTGCACTTCTCTTGCCTCTTTCTACACTTATCTTGCCTCTTTCTATATCTCTTTTGCTTCTTTCTGCACCTCACTTCTGCCACTTTCTGCTGCTCCCTTGCCTCTTTCTGAACCTCACTCTCTTCTTTCTGCACCTCTCTTGCCTCTTTCTGCACCTTACTTGCTTCTTTCTGCATCTCTCTTGCCTCTTTCTGTACCTCTATTGCCTCTTCCTGCAACTCTGTTGCTTCTTTCTGCACTTCTCTTGCCTGTTTCTGTCCCCTTCTTGTCTCTTTCAGCACCTCTGTTGCTTCTTTCTGCACTTCTCTTCCTTCTTTCTGTACCCCTCTTGCCTCGTTCTGTACCCCTCTTGCCTCTTTGTGCACCCTCCTACCTCTTTCTGCACCCCTCTTGCCTCTTTCTGCACCTCTATTGGTTCTTTCTGCACTGCTCTTGCTTCTTTCTGCACCTCTTTTACAAATTTCTGCATCCCTCTTGCCTCTTTCTGTACCCCTCTTCCCTCTTTCTGCACCCCTTTTGCCTGTTTCTGCATCTCTCTTGCCTCTTTCTGCAGTTCTCTTGCCTCCTTCTGTACCTCACTTGCCTCTTTCTACACTTCTATTGCCTCTTTCTGCACCCGTTGGCTCTTTCTGCACCCCTGCTGTCTCTTTCTGCACTCGTCTTCCCTCTTTCCTCACCTCTCTTGCTTCTTTCTGCACTTCTCTTGCTTCTTTCTGCACCTCTTTCTTCTTTCTGCACCCTTCTTCCCTTTTTTGCATCCCTCTTGCCTCTTTCTGCTGTTCTCTTGCCATTTTCTGCACCTCTCTTGCCTCTTTCTGCACCTCTCTTGCCTCTTTCTGCACCTCACTTGCCTCTTTCGGCACTTCTCTTGCTTCTTTCCACACCTCTGTTGCGTCTTTCAGCAATTCTCTTGCCTCTTTCTGCACTTCTCTTGCTTGTTTCTGCACCTCTCTTGCGTCTTTCTGCACCTCATTTGCTTCTTTCTGCACCTCATTTGCTTCTTTTTGCACCTCTCTTTTCTCTTTCTGCACCTCTCTTGCATCTTTCTGCACCCCTGTTCCCTCTTCCTGCACCTTTCCTGCCTGTTTCTGTACCTCTCTTGCCTCTTTCTGTACCTCTGTTGCTTCTTTCTGCACTTCTCTTGCTCTTTCTGCACCCTTTGTGCGTCTTTCAGCACCTCTGTTGCTTCTTTCTGCACTTCTCTTCGTTCTTTCTGCAACCCTCCTGCCTCTTTCTGTACTTGTCTTGCCTCTTTGTGCACCTCTCCTACTTTTTTCTGCACCCCTCTTGCCTCTTTTTGTACCTCTGTTGGTTCTTTCTGCACTTCTCTTGCTTCTTTCTATACCTCTGTTGCTTCTTTCTGCACTTATCTTGCTTCTTTTTGTACCTCTCTCTCTTCTTTCTGCACCCTTCTTCCCTTTTTTGCATTCCTCTTGCCTCTTTCTGCTGTTCTCTTGCCATTGTCTGCACCTCTCTTGCCTCTTTCTGCACCTCACTTGCCTCTTTCTGCACTTCTCTTGCTTCTTTTCACACCTCTGTTGCTTCTTTCAGCAATTCTCTTGCCTCTTTCTGCACTTCTCTTGCTTGTTTCTGCACTTCTCTTGCTTGTTTCTGCACCCCTCTTGCCTCTTTCTGCACCCCTCTTCCCTCTTTCTGCACCTTTCTCATCTCTTTTTACACCCCTGTTCCCTCTTTCTGCACCTTTCCTGCCTGTTTCTGCACCTCTCTTGCTTCTTTCTGTACCTCTGTTCCTTCTTTCTGCACTTCTCTTGCCTCTTTCTGCACCCTTTGCGCCTCTTTCAGCACCTCTGTTCCTTCTTTCTGCACCCCTCCTGCCTCTTTCTGTACCTCTCTTGCCAATTTGTGTATCTCTCCTACCTCTTTCTGTACCCCTCTTGCTTCTTTTTGCACCTGTTAGTTCTTTCTGCAATGCTCTTGCTTCTTTCTGCACCTCTTTTGCAAATTTCTGCATCTCTCATGCCTGTTCTGCACCCCTCTTCCCTATTTCTTCACCTCTCTCGCTTCTTTCTGCACTGCTCTTGCTTCTTTCTGCACCTCTCTTGCAAATTTCGGTATCCCGCTTACCTCTTTCTGCACCCCTGTTCCCTCTTTCTGTACCTTTCTTGCCTGTTTCTGCACCTCTCTTGCCTCTTTCGGCACCTCTGTTGCCTCTTCCTGCACCTCTCTTGCCGTTTTCTGCAGTTCTCTTGCCTCTTTCTGCACCGCTTTTGCTTCTTTCTGCACTTTTCTTACCTCTTTCTGTACCCCTCTTGCCTCTTTCTGCACCTCTGTTGGTTCTTTCTATACCTCTGTTACTTCTTTCAGGAAGTCTCTTGCCTCTTTCTGCACTTCTCTTCTTTCTTTCTGTACCCCTCCTGCCTCTTTCTGTACCTTTCTTGCCTCTTTGTGCACCTCTCCTACCTCTTTCTGCACCCCTCTTGCCTCTTTTTGCACCTCTGTTGGTTCCTTCTGCACTGCTCTTGCTTCTTTCTGCACTTCTCTTGCTTCTTTCTACACCTCTGTTGCTTCTTCCTGCACTTCTCTTGCCTCTGTCTGAACCTCTGACTTAGAGGTAGTTTTAATCCCCCTGCCCTAATATGTACTAGGGCCTTACAGGGGTGGTCATGCCAATCACAGGGGTACCCCAACCCATAGTGTACACTAGTGTATTTAGGTGTTTTCACTGTATTCTAAGTGTCTTTCAGCATAGCACTGGCTCCGGGCCTGGTTAGTCAGAGTCAGTTACCACCAGTAAGCAAAAAGTTGGGGGAACAGGATGACTTTGCAACAAGGCCTCTTTCTGCACCTCTGTTGGTTCTTTCTGCATATCTATTGCTTCTTTCTGCACCTTTCTTCATTTTTCTGGACTTCTGTTGCCTCTTTCTGCATTTCTTTTGCTTCTTTCTGCACCTTTCTTCTTCTTTCTGCACATGTCCTACCTCTGTAGGCATAGTTAGTAATTAGCATTTAAAAAACCTTAGAAATCCACTGAAAAAACCATAGGTTTCAGGGACGTTATAGTTAGAAATTAGCATTTAAAAAACCTTTGAAATTCACTGAAAAAACCATAGGTTTCAGGGACGTTATAGTTAGAAATTAGCATTTAAAAAACCTTTGAAATTCACTGAAAAAACCATAGGTTTCAGGGACGTTATAGTAAGAAATTAGCATTTAAAAAACCTTAAAAATTCACTGGAAAAACCACAGGTTTCAGGGATGTTATAGTTAGTTGGACATTTCACTCGTACAAAACCAGAGAAATTCGGACGTTATAGTTAGTTGAGGTAACTATAACTCGTGCCCCGCAATGCACTGCTGATGATGTCACATATTACATCACTCATGACATGGTCAGTGACATCACTGATGACATCACTGATGACATCTCTGATGACATCACTGATGACATCATCCACGTGATAGTCTGATGCACCTTCTCACACCCTAATATAACCTTTGATACACCCACTCTAAAATACAGACTACCATTTTCGAAACCAAAGACACACCAATAGCAGTTACTACATACCCACTCACTGATTCCTAGGTCTACTCACACATCCACTCATTCACCCATACAGTCACTCATACATGCAGTCACTCATCAATACAGCACTATCATATACACTCATACACCTATACAAACACTCACACACAGCCACTCACAGAGTTACTCACACACAGTCAGCCATGCAAAGAATCAATCACGCTCCCATTTACTCACCTATACAATTATACACACATCACCTCACTTATTCATACAGATACTAACACATACTTACTCTATTATACAGTCTCTGACACAAGCACACACTCATCCATACAGGCACTCTCACAATCACACCCTCTCACATATAGTCATTTATGTACTCTAACACTCACATATACTGCCTTTCACATATGTAGTTACTCACACATGTACACTGAGACATCTAAACACTCACCAACACACCCATACACACCCCCACCCACCCATACAGCCCTTTACAGATGCACTCTTGAACCCATACAACCAGTGAATCACCCACTCACACATCTATGCAAAAAGTCACACACACCCCCACCCACCCACACAGACACTCAAGCACCCATACAGATACTCAGACAACCAATCAATAACCCATATAGACACTCATGTAGCTACTCACCAACCCATGCAGCCGCTTACACACACCAGACAGACTGATACAGACATTCACACAGTTTAGTCACTAACCCATGCATTCAGTAAGACACGTTTAATCACTCACTTATACATTCAGTCACGCACCTACTAAATCATCCATTCAGACAGTCATACACCCACTCATTCTTCAATACACCTTGGCCTATATATATATAAAACATATTTAAACTTTACAGAAATACACAGTCACTGGATGATGTCATCAGTGATGTCATCAGTGATGTCATTTGAGATGTCATCAGTGATGTCACTGACCATGTCATGAGTGATGTAATATGTGACGTCATCAGCAGTGCATTGCGGGTGCGCGAGTTATAGTTACCTCAACTAACTATAATGGCTGAACGTCTCTGGTTTTGTACGAGTGAAATGTCCAACTAACTATAATGTCCCTGAAACCTGTGGTTTTTTCAGTGAATTTTTAAGGTTTTTTAAATGCTAATTTCTAACTATAACATTCCTGAAACCTATGGTTTTTTCAGCAAATTTCAAAGGTTTTTTAAATGCTAATTTCTAACTATAATGTCCCTGAAACCTATGGTTTTTTCAGTGAATTTCAAAGCTTTTTTAAATGCTAATTTCTAACTATAACGTCCCTGAAACCTATGGTTTTTTCAGTGAATAAATATATATATATATATATATATATATACCTTCCATGTACTTATGTATCTATATATTTATTACTTTTCTTCTAATTCAGCATATCCAATGCACTACCCTATTTCTCACCCTATACTGCTCTCAATATATCCTCTACCTCAACTCTCTCATTCATCCCATACCACTACTATGATCCCCAAAATAACCCTTTCTAGGCTCTTCCCTCCTCTACCCCTCCTTGCATCATCTCATACCTCTTTTACTATTCAGGTCTCCCAAACAAGCCTTTCTAAACCCTTACCTCTTACTCTTCCCCCTCCACCTCCCTTTTACTCATCGCAAACCCCCTCCTACTCCTATGAACTCAGCAAAAACGAAAAAAGAATTCTAGACCATTCCCTCTTCTATCCCCCTCTATCCCTCCACTATTCCTTTACAATCCAAAATAACTGAATAACATGTCCACCACTCAAATTAATTTCATATTTTCCTATCGTAACTCCCGTCCACCTCCCCTTTACTCACCCCAAACCCCCTCCTAGGGCCATAAACCCCAGAAAAAAATAACCATTTCTAGACCCTTCCTTCTTCCTTCCCAATACAAATAACTGACTAACATATCCACCACTCAAAGTACTTTTATATTTTGCTATACTGATTCACCACTAATCCTTTATGGGTTCCGGAGTAGCATGCTACTAAACGAAAAAGCACTTCAACACATCACCAGGGTAGCAAGCGCTATATAAATGCAAACCTTTTTCCCCTGTTCTATCCCTTCACTATCCTTCTCAATATAAATAACTGACTAACATATCCACCACTCAAATTACTTTCGTATTTCATTATACTAATTCACCACTAATCTTTTATGGGTTCCTAAGTAGCATGCTACTTGCCAAAAAAGCGCTTCAACACCTCATAAGGGATAGCAAACGCTATATAAATTCAAACTTTTTTCTCTCTTCTGTCCCTCCACTATCCTTCTTAATCCAAATAACTGACCAACATATCCACCACTCAAATTTCTTTAATATTACACTATACTAATTCACCACTAATCCTTTATGGGTTCCCGAGTAGCATGCTTCTTGCCGAAAAAGTGCTTTGACGCCTCGTCAGGGGTAGTAAGCACTATATAAATGCAATTACAATACAATATAATACTGGTCCTTTCCGGACCGACACCTGGACCTACCTAAGCCCTGCTGGCCTCTTCTGGAGTGAGTACCTTTAACACAAGTGGTGCCTCCCCAGATCCTAGACCCTTGGTTAGCATCAGTTGAGATCCTCCTGTGAAATCCTGAAGTTTTGAAATCTGTGCACCAAACTTTGAGAAGGTAACTATTTCAGTGGGACTAGTCTGGTTCCTGTATCTGGCCTGCGGTCAGCCTGAACTTGCGACTTTGTCCAAATCTAGAGTGACCAGATGCCCACATTTAGCTCTTACTGCTTCACTGCGCTGTTTTTACTTAAACCTTTAAAATTGCATATGTCCAGTTCTACTGATTGGATTTTTGTTGTTTTGGTCTCATTTAATTTATTAAACGTTTCTCTATTTATCTAAATTGGTTTAGGATTTTTTTAATGTTGTGTATTCACTTTATTACTGTTTGAGTGCTGCATAACTGCTTCACAGATTGCCTCAAAGTTAAGCCTGACTCCTTTTGTGTTAAGCTACCGGAGGGTTAAGCATAGGTTAATTTAGTGACTTTTGTGATTCATGATTCAGGGTTTCTCCCTTCTCAATGAATAACAAAGTGTCTTACATTGGGCCACATGGCTGGCATTTTTAGTACCATACCAAAGCAATGACTAAAAAGTGTGTATCTGTACTTCCAGACTTACATCTGCCTGTAGCGATATAGCAGTGAAATCTGCCTGCCACCCCATGCACTGTTAAAGCTGAAAGCATCTGTCCCAATAAGTTTGAAGATGAGAATTTGTTTCAAGTACAGTCATCTATTTTCAGTCACTAATGTTCACAAGGTGCAAAAATAACTTAGTGGCATTTTAAAAAAAATAAATTAACAGTTTTCTTGAGATAAGGATTCTGATGTGCTTTCGTTATAAAATGCCTGTAAACTGAATGTACTCAGCACAAAAAAAGTGTTAATTTATGAAGTGGCAAAAATAAGCTAACAAAAACGAGAAAAAAGCAACAACCTGAAATATATAGTTGGAGCCTACTTGGGCCTTGAAGTGCTAGGGAAGATTAATAGCACTGCCCTGGAGGTATCTGATGAGTCCAGTCAAATGACTGCTGACTCTGCCGCTTTGTGCACAGACTACTTCTTATCCAGCTGTTTTTTTTACTTACAGTGTGGACGTTGAAGAATGGCTCTGATTATCATTTTAGAGTACTTTCTCTCTTTGGGGGCTCTGTGTGTGAAGGATCAATCAGTGACAATGTGAGCAGGAAAATTCAACTTTGTCCGACAGCTTGTCTCAGTTTGAGTGACACATTTTGTACCAAACTTTTAAACACGGAATATAAAATGCCATGTTCAAAATGTTGGGCACATGATTTCAAGCTGACCACAACACAGACGTACAGACCATGCCATGCAATAGAGGCACAACTGAATACCCAGGCCTGTAGGGTCACTGGAATTTTATGTAACCTCATACATCATCGATGCATTGATGTCCATTGTCACAACATCTCCCACTTGGAACATACCACATCCACACTGTTCCAGTCACACACTTCCAAAAGTGCTCATAGGGACCAATAACAATTGGCGAGCTGTGAGGCCTTGTCAGGTGTATGAAGCGCTACACAAGTCCTCAAATACAATATATTAAAATTTAACACTTGGCTGATTTCACGGAGTAAAATCTGCCTAAACTAGTCAACCAGTGTGGCGGGGTTGTAATAACAGGTCGGAGGCCAGGTCGATTTAGATAAGGTTTTATTTTTCCAAGGGTCCGTTTGTGCCTGCTTGTTAGTCTTTCTGTGGCGAAGGCGGACGTATCCGTTGTGCCTGGGGTTCGTCTGCTTCCTTCTCCGGTCTTTATTCCTGGTTCCCAGGTTCCGGTGCGAAGGCTTGGTCGTCCCTCCGTGGTGATGGTACGTGAAAGAAACGGAAACACACGTGTAAGTATGTTTTATCCCGAATAACAGTACACCAGGGACCAGGGAGTGATAGGACACCGCAAACACTCGTGCTCTTATCTTTGGTGAGACAGGGAAGGGCGTGTTTCGTGGGTGGTAGTGCAGGACAACTAATAGGGAGATCTCGTGGGGTTTCTAGAGCTCCCGGTTTAATCCTTCGGGGCGTCCTTCCTCCCAACCCACCCTGAGAACTTTTCCCGTACCTGGGTAAGCCACGCTCCTCCTGGAACGTGACTCGGCGAAACGTGGGGTCGTTGGCCTCCTGGCTCAGCCTGGGGTCCGGATGGTCTCGGTCCTCGTCCTGCGGCGTTGTCCTCTCTCTTTCTTCTGCTCTCTCCATACGCTCCTGCTCCCGACTCTTCTTCCTCCGCTCCGGTGGCGTCGCACACACTCTTCCGGGAGTCCTCCGTTCTTATCGTCACGAACGTGTTGACGTCATCAGGGGGAAGCCCGTCATCCGGGAAACCCCAGTTAAAGGAGCCGTTCAGGTTTTCCTCTATCTGGCTTGTTACAGACTCAGTTGGTGTTTTCCAATCGTCCTGTTGGGTGGAAACAAGAGGGGGAGAGAGAGGCACTGCAGTCCACCAGTCTGTATTAGATACATGTCTCTCTCCCACCGGCCCGACCCGTCACAACCAGAAAGCTGCTTTCAAATGTCACTTTATTCAGGTCCAGCTGCACTGTGCTGATTACTTATACACTCTGCACTTGTACCAGCCCCAAGTAAACTATATGCTGTCTACCTTTTTGTACTTTGCTTCATTATTCACTCACTATGTTCTTCAGGATATATCTTGACTTTAATTCAAGCCCAGAGGTCTCTGCTAGGTCTTATTTATACACCAGTGGGTCATTTATAAAATAAAAAAATACATAAATAAATAGGTGTAGGACCTCAAGGTTTTTCTTAGGAGGCCATAGCTGGCACTGCTTAATGCTAGGGTTGTGAGTAATAAGGCTGGCTAGGAGTGATTTGACTCATGCCTCTTTTTCCACCACCCTACACCTATTGACTCCACTTCTCAACAGTCTATGAGGAGGCAAGTTTGGAAGATGGGACATTAGAGACCTTGCCAGCCTGTACTATAGATTCTGCTAGAGAGGAGGTCAAGTCATTCACCCTACAAGAAACTTTAGATGCAATCCATCCGGGCCCAGAAATCTGGCAAAGCCCCTGGCTTGGATAGAATCCCCGCAGATTTAGTCCAGAATGAGCGTCAGATCTGGGGACCCTATATAAATTGCCTGTCTAACACATTGATGGCTGGAGCACCAATCCCAAGGTCCCAGAAAGGAGCAGAAATAATCCCAGTTTATAAAAAAGGGTGATAAATCTACACCAGGAAATTACAGACCAATAAGTCTGATTGACAATATCCAGAAAGTCTATAGCATGCAAATCTTATCTAGGCTGTGGGACTGGATTCCCGAAGCTAAAGTGTTATCCTACTTACAGGCGGGATTCAGATACAACACTAGTACTATTGATCAGATTGTGAGATTCCTGTCTATTAAGTGGAAGATAGTAGACATTGATAGGGGGTTGCTGTAATTCACCTTTGTAGATCTGCGAGCTGCATTCAATCTTGTCCCAAGGGCATAACTTAGGGTGGCTTTGCATAAGATCAGGGTCCCGTGGGGACTATTGTCCCTGAGACAGGCTTTATATACAGAAAGTTTTGCCAGGGTTAGGTGGGGCCCAGGAGGGGAACGGACGGAAGACATTCCAATCAGGAGAGGAGTTAGACAAGTGTGCATTTTGGCCCCCACATTCTTTCTTTTGTACATAAGTGGCTGCAGCCCCTATCTTTTAAATAGTGAAATAGTCTGTACCTGGGTCTGCCGGACTACCTGATAAGAAAGTTACAGACTATACAAAATGCGGCCGCCAGGCTCATTAGAAATATCCCAACACGACACCACATCTCCCCCCATTTACGGAGCCTACATTGGCTGCCAGTAAAAAGGAGGGTAGAATTCAAGGCGCTAACCCTCGCCTACAGGGCAATTAAAGAAACGGGCCCCCACTACCTTAGAAAAAAACTCCGCAAATATCATCAAACGAGGATTCTGAGATCTAATCACTAAGTACTTCTTGCTACTCCCCGTTTCAAAAAAGCCAGATTAGGTGGTCGGTCTTTTACGGTAAGAACTGCCCATCTTTGGAACTCCTTACCCGAGTTCATTAGGAAGGCCAATTCGGAATCTGCCTTCCGCAAACTCCTAAAAACCTGGTTTTTTAGCCTCCCCTAGTATCTGGAACTCTTGGCAGTGTGCTTCCGCCTTCTGTTCTCTGCAATTAGCGCCGGGACACCTCCGTTGGAGGTAGCTGTGCGCTCTACAAACTTCAAAAATAAAATAAAAAATGACTCCCCAAAGGTGAAAGATTACAAATACTGTGTCTCCTTTTTGCAGATGACACTTTGTTATTATTGAAGACTCCTTTTATGTCCATCTATTCTCTTGCACAAATGTAATACTTTTTATTTAGGGCATGGCCTGGAAATTAACAGTACAAAGCTAAGTACATGGTGTTTGGTGCCAGGAGAAAAACATCCAAGAGTAAGGTATTTTTAGGGGGGAGGCACTGGATAGGATACATGGATTTGACTATTTGGGCGCAAGATTGAAAGATTCCCATAGATGGGTTACCCAGGTACAGAAAAACGTTATGACTCTGAAACAAAGAACAGGGTCTATCATAAGATTTGCCAATAGATCACCCACCTTGGAGATATATAAGATTCAAGCTTGTGGGGGAGCTATGTGTGGGGCAGATTTATGGGGGCACTGTATTCTTAACACCCTTGAAAAATCTGAATATGCCTTTATAAAGACCCTCTTGAGACTCCCACACCAGTTCGCCGATGCTGCCAATTAGACTCGACCTAAAGCCAAGATCAATTTCTGACATTGCTATGTTGAGGCCTATCCAATATTGGATAAGGCTCTGGACCAACGAGAATTTAGGTCCCTATAGGGATTGCATTCGAGTTGTACTAGATGACCACCATGTCTGGAAGATTCCCTGGCTTGTCCATATTAAAAATTGGCTATTCAAGTTGGGTCTGGAAGGTTTTTGGCTGCAGCCTTCTGCATTACACAAGGTGCTCACGATAAGCTGAAGTCATCCTGTTTGAATTTTGTACTAGGCGCAAAACTTTCTGCTGCATCCTCTGGTACCCTGGTTGACTCCTTGATGTTCAAATGTGTACCTGAGTATTAGCAATACCTAAATATGTTTAGTTTATTGTTGATTAATTAAAATCTTACAATATAGGAAAGAATAAAAATATCATGAAAGTAATCAATTTTACCATTATTGTTAAAATCATTAGTATTGTTAAAATAGTTTTTACATATTTACATTTATAGGGAACCAACAAGGAACACATTCCTCATATAATAGATAAGAAAGTTTTCATTACATAAGGCTTAAAAGTATGGCCACATAATATATGCCATTATCGTTTCCACTGCTCTCATATATTTTACAAATATACAATTCAATTCCATATCAGATGGTTTAAGACATGCTGTCACCGCTTGTCTGCATGAGCGAATGTCCCACTGGTTGAATGGTATTCTTAGCAGTCTGCGTCTTAGGTCTAATAGAGCCGGGCATATACAAATTAAATGGGTGATGTTCTCCTCACCATGTTTACACAATCTACAGGTAGTTGATGTTGTTTGTCTCAACCACGGCATTGCATGCTTGAGGCCTGGGAGAATTCCAAATTGTGCTCTTATAAACCTTCTTTTTTGTCGTGGGGGCCAACCAAACTCTAAATAAGACTGTGGTTTAAGGCATTTATATTCATTTATAATCATCCAGGCATGTGACCTAGATACAAATAATTCTTTGTCCATTAACAATGATGTTTTTTTCATTAAGCTGTTGATGGGTTTTTAAAAAATTGCTGGAGTTAAAAAAAAATTCCCATAGTGGGCCAATGGACAAATCTTCTATTGCCTCAGTTAAGTACTTCCATGTTGGTAAATTAGGATTTGTTTGAACTTCATGCCAAAGTTCTTGATCTAACTGGTTTGATATATTTGCTTTTATTCTTTTTCAGGTTTTAACATACGATCGCTTTCGTGCAATGATTTGGTTTAACAGACCAAATTCTAATTGTATCTGTGCTTGCGTTGCGTTGCATGGTAGATTAAACAGAGATCTGAATATTCTGGCAACAATTTTATTTAATATTACTACATCTTTACCCCGCATTGCCTCGCTCCCATACGAAATAGTTGGTAAAAGTTTTGCTGATATTATCTTTAGTAGTGGTTGGTGGCTGAAACCTCCTAATGATCTCTGTAGGAAACGAAATGCAGAGAGTAAGTAATTTCATTTAATTTTTAACTCCATTTTATGTTGCTTGAAAGAGCCCTTTTCATCAAATATTACACCAAGATACTTATATGTTTTAACTTGTTCTAGCTGCCGAGTTTGTAAAAACCACTTATATTTTTTGTGAATCTTATTACTTACTTCCATCACTTTCGTTTTCTTTTCATTTATTACCATTTCATTAAGTAACAAATAGTTTGATATTTTATTTATCAGTCTCTGCAGTCCAACCTTTGTTTGGCTCACCAGAATCACATCATCAGCATATAAGAGATTAGATATATATTTCTCTCCTAACCTTGGGGGATGTGCGTTAAATTCATCTAGGTCTAGAGTTAAATCAGCCAAAAACAAATTAAATAAGTATGGTGCAAGTACGCAGCCTTGTTTCAAACCCTGAAAAGTTCGAATTTTTCTAGACAAAATAGAACCATCACCCATTTTCAATCTTATCCATGTATTCGAATATAACATTTGGATCGCTTTCAATAGGCAAGGTGGTATATGCAGTTTAACCAGCTTTTGCCACAATAGGCCGCGTAGAACACAATCAAATGCAGATTTAAAATCCATAAAGCAGAAGTAGATTGGCTGATTCCTTGCTTTGTACTTATCTATCATTATTGAGAGTGCTAGAATATTAGATGATGTACCTAGACCTTGGACAAACCCAGTTGGATTAGGGGGGATAAGTTGCTTTTCTTCTGACCAATGTAAAAGTGCTTTCAAGAGTATCCCAGCGTAGAGCTTAGCTTCAGTATCCTGGAGCGTAATAAGACGGTAGTTTTCTGGTTTTGACCACTCCCCTCCTTTATGTATTGGTACTATTAAAGAGACTTTCCAAGATTCCGGGATTATTTTTGATTGCAGAGCATTATTAAACACTTTTAATAGGTACCCCGTCCAGAAAGGTACATCAGTTTTATACAAAACTTGCGGGATTCCGTTCGGTCCCGGTGCCCCATCTTGCCTGCTACTTTTTTTTTTTTTTTTTAAATATTTTTATTTCGTTTTACTTTAACAAAAAGAAAGAAAGGAACATGGAAAACAAGGCATGAATACATGACACACAGGGCAGAAGGAACCATTGTAAAATCTCCTGGCACATACACGCAAGAATTATCAATTGCAAAGCATATGATAAAAGACAGGAAAGGACTAAAACAATAAGACACATACAATGAAATTATGGACTTTTGTGCAGCATAGACAACACCTAGACACACCCCTAGCAAGGGTCATCCCGTAACCTTCATGGCGACGCTCCCCCTCCCTCCACCTCCCCTTCCATTTCCAAACCATAGTACTTCAACCATGGTGCCCATATTTTCTTAAATTTCCGAGGGCAGTCCCTAGCCTGATACGTCACTCGTTCTGCCACCATGTAAAGATCTAGGCTAGTCTTCCATTCTGCAAGTGTAGGTATTTGCTGTGCCCCCCAATGCTTCGCTATATCGCGCTTGGCCACCGCCAGCCCCAGGTTAGCTAAGAGTAACTGCCGTCGTGTGATATCTACGTCTGTTGCAATACCAAGAAGTAGATATTTGGGCTCCAAGTCAAGATGTATGCCAAGAATATTATTGAGCTCATTCACAATCGTCCCCCAATAAACCTGAATTGCTGCGCATTCCCATAGAGTATGGATAAAAGTACCTTCCTCCCCATGACATCTAAGGCAATTCGGGCTCTCTGCTCTCCCCATTTTATGAAGCTGGACCCTATCAAAATAAGTGCGATGCAGAATTTTGTATTGGATGAGGCGTAGCCGAAGTTTAATTGCTACCTCGCGCGGGTGCATGAGAGCGGCATCCCAGTCTATGTCCTCTAATACTCCTGTGGTCCTTTCCCATTTCGCTCGCAGTGGACCCAGCTTGTCCGGCATGTTGTTAAGCAATGTTTTGTAAGTATACGCAACAGCCTTAGCCGGTATCTCTTCCTGCAACAGGCGACCCTCTAATGGGGCGTATTCTGGCAGCTCCTCCTCTTCTAATCCCTCCGCCGTCCACGCATGTTTCAGACGAAGGTAAGCATAGACTTGTGTACCATGAAGTCGATGTCTATCTTTAAGTGTGTCAAAGGAGGCCAACCCTCCCCTCTCCAGGAGGTCCCCTATCTTGGAAATACCAATTAAGTCCCATTTTTTTAAGCCATGGAGCTTCCCAATCTCTGGCAGCCTACTGCCCTCCCATAGCAGAGTCTCCCTGGTGCGTTTCTTATCCCATTGCATCTGCCTTTCTGTGGCTTTCCAGGCCTCTATCGATCTCTGGGTCGCCGGCAACAGTCGACTGCTACCCTTTCCCCCATACAGGTAGTGGAGGAAGGTACGTGGTCTAAATTGTAGTCTCTCCAGCCTGTAGGCGGAGTGATCTCCGTCTATATGAATCCATTTGTTAATGACGATAAGATGGGAAGCCCTGTAGTATGCCCTAATATCAGGAAGGGCTAAACCCCCGTTGTATAGTCCCCTCTGTAGAGTGTGGAGCGCCACCCGCGGGTGGGCTCCATCCCATAAAAGCAAGCGCAATTCAGCGTCTATTTGGTTAAACAACGCCTCTGGGATTTTGCAATAGATATTTTTCAACACATAAAGCAACTGGGGGAGCATAACCATCTTGAACAAGGCCGCCCTGCCCATGAGAGTGAGAGGTAATTTGCGCCATCTCTTGACGTCGTCCTGGAAATTAAGAAAGACTCTTTGGACATTGCGTTTCAAGTTCTCGGTGACATTGGTGGTGATGTAGAGGCCAAGATACGTGAATCCCTCCGGTGACCAGGATAGGCACTCGGGATATAATCGAGACTCGGGTCTCCCGTTGATTGGATATAGAGTTTATTTATTCCAATTAATCCTATAGCCAGAATGGCGCCCATATAATTCAAGAATCTGCAAGATGCTAGGGAGAGTCACACTCGGGTCGGTTATGTACAGCAATATGTCATCTGCATATAAGGATATGCGCTCCTCCTCGAGGTGTCTATCATCATCTACAAACCCTCCCAACCTAGGAGTAGCCCTGAGGGCGCAGGCAAGAGGCTCCAAGACAAGGGCAAAGAGGAGTGGGGAGAGGGGACAACCCTGCCTAGTGCCCCTTCGTATTGGCCAGGTATGTGATAGGGCCCCGTTAACTCTAACCTTAGCTTCGGGCTTCGCATACAGCAGTGCGACCCAGGCTCGGAAGCCTGGACCGAATCCGAATTTCTCCAAAACATGGGTCAAGAAAGGCCAGTGCACAGTGTCAAACGCCTTCTCGGCGTCGAGGGAGAGGAGCAAATGCTCCTCCTCCCGGTCCCGAACCGTGTCCATCCAGTTGGCCACTCGTCGCAAATTATATCGTGTCGCGCGCCGCGGCATAAAGCCGGATTGGTCATCGTGAATTAATGCAGTAATTACTTTTATGAGGCGTGTAGCGAGAACAGTGGCTAATATTTTAGTTTCAATATTTAACAGAGAAATAGTGCGGTAAGACCCGCAATCCTCAGGGGGTTTCCCAGCCTTATGTATCACCACTACTATTGCCGCTCAGATCCGCGGGGAGGAGCCCACCCTCTCTGGACTCCAAGAACAGCTTAAGGAGATGCGGTGCCAACAGCGCACTATGTCTTTTAAAAAACTCTCCCGGGAGGCTGTTAGGGCCCGGGGCCTTTCCCAATTTTAATGTGCCGATGGCATCTGTTATTTCTTCCAGTGTGAGGTCCACGTCTAGAGCCTTACTCTCTTCAGGGGGGAGACAGGGGAGTTCTATACCAGCTAGGTATTCGATTATTTGTTCTTCACTACTTCCGGGTTGGGAGGCATAGAGTGCCGTATAATATCGGGCGAAAGCCTCAGCGATTTCCTGTGGCGTGGTGTAGCACCTATCAGTTCCCCCAATGGACGCGACCCATCTGGAAGCCTGCTCTTTCCTGCCCAACCATGCCAGCAATTTACCCGTTCTATCTCCGGTTTCATATAGTCGATGGTGCACCGCTAATTGATGCGCCCGCACTTCTTTCGTGGCCAGCGCTTGATATTCTCGCCGAGTGATGTCAATCTGACGGAGTGTACATGCATCTAATGCGGGGGTGCGCTAATTTCCAATTCTAGCAGTTTTCCCTCTAGGGCCAACAGCTCCTGAAGGTCGCGTTTTTTACGGTATGCAATGATGTTTTGCGCCCTGTCCCGTAGCACAGTTTTAAAGGCTTCCCAGAGCGTAATTGCCGATTGCACTGAGCCACAATTTTCTTTAAAGTAGAGTTCTACCTCCACCTTAATTTCAGTGGCCACTTGGGGGTCTTTCAGGGCCCATGCATTCAACTTCCAAGAGGTGGTATGTGTACCTTTCCATTTCCCCACTCTCAAGTATAGCGGCGAATGGTCAGAAATACCTCTGGCCAGATATTCTACCTCTTCAATATGTCCAACCTCCCCCGCTGGGGCGAAAAGATAATCTAACCTCGAGAACACTCTGTGTGCTCCGGAGAAATATGAATACGCGCGCCTGGATGGGTGTTGACTTCGCCACAGATCAGTTAACCCCAGAGCCTCCTGGAACCTTGCTAGCGAGGTGACCTCGGTTAACCCTGCCCGCACAAGTGTGCGGTCTATGGTGGGAATGCATACATCATTGAAGTCGCCCCCAATAAGATGTGTGGCGGGTCCTGTTTGTAAGAGGATTTCAGCTACCTTGTCCAGTGTACGTTGCTGTAGGCGTGGTGGGGCATACACACTAATCAGTAGCCAGGGGGCATGCTTCCACACCCCGTGGACCGCCACATATGTACCCTCTGGATCTTCCCACTTTTGAGTGACCCGAAAAGGGGGTGATTTACGTGCAAGAATCGCTACGCCCCTAGAACCTCGGGTAAAGCCCGCATGCGCCAATGTGGTGTATTGACCCCTACCCAAAAACGCGCAGTGCGGTCCCATGAGGTGTGTTTCCTGCAAGAATACAAAGGCTGGTTTTAGTCTTTTAAGATAATTAGACACCAGCCCCCGTTTAATTTTATTTCCTAAGCCATTGACGTTCCACGTCAGTAGTGTATACTCTTCCGCATCCACAGTGGTACCAAAAGTGGATGAAGCGTCGCCCAGTCCCAACCCTGAGGAGTGGGGCTATCAGTCCTGTCTAAGCTATGCATGTGTTCCTGCCCTGTGTGCCAGCCACTGTCCAAACATTGTGCCACCATGTAAAACCAAAACAGTGCCCAAACTACCACGTTACTAAATGTGTCTGCATTCATGTCAACATATCGACCCAACCTCCCCCCCACAGCAAACATATCAAAAAGCAAATTACAAAACCCATCGTACCCTCCTCCCCACACTCCGCAGGCATCCCCACCATCGCCAAATCGTCAACAGGACAATACTGGTGTAGGAGACCAATCAGAGGTCTGTAGCCCACCCGCCTCCCCTTATTCACACAGCCAAAAGAAACGTAAGTCAAAAAGACCGACCCACTGTATACTTCCCTTTATGTTGGCTAGAGTCCAAAATGTCCGCCAAATCACGGGGGTTCTACAGGGTCCCCTTGTGGGCGTCCGGCCCCGCATCGACTTTCCTCCTCACCACTGTAGTAAAGCTGTCGCGACTGGGGGTCGCCCCCAGTAGGGTCCAAACCGGAGGCCTCCAATCGTTGAATGCTGTCCAGCAGAAGATGCACAGCAGCGGTCTCCTCCACGTCCGGCCCCTCCGATTGATCAGAGTCCATATTATCATCCGACTTCTGGGAAGTTTGAGATGCACAATCCTGCGCCGTATCTTCGTCCGCTTCCGAGACACGGAGTGAGCGCTCACTGCCCCCTGGCCTTTTCGCCGGCATGGCTCCCCTGATGATCCTCCGTTTCCGTAGTCTGGGAGGCCGCCGCTCTTTGGGCTGCTCTCTCGTGGATTCCGATCTCCCACTGAGCGTAATTGGGACAACAGATGGTGACCCTCGCCTTAGTCTGGGCCGCTCCTCTAACCAGGTCCAGGCCTCTTCCGGTGACTGGAAAAAATGTGTTTTGTCTTGATAGATAACTTTAAGTTTTGCAGGAAACAGCAGCATATATTGGATCCCCATCGCACGGAGCTTCACTTTAATTGAATCAAAAGTGCGTCTCAGTTTCTGGACATCTCTCGAGTAATCTGGGAACACCATTACCCGGCATCCTGTGTGCTCTCTATAACAAAGCAGGGCGAGAATCTGGTCTCTGGCAGAGTTTCCTTGAGGAATTGGAATAAAAATTGTCCCGGATCGGAGCGTTCCACATTTTCTGGAAAACCTATAAAGCGGAGGTTGTTCCTGCGTGCCCTGTTTCAGCGTCGTCGACTCTCCATGCCACATCCTTGACCGTTGCCATGAGTCCTTTTACATCTGTGCATATGGTGCGGGAGGTGTCTTCCAGCTCCGATACTCTCTGTTCCACCTCGGTTACTCTTTCGGACACCTTTCTCAGGTCCTGGTGAAGAAAGGAAACCTCTGTCCGCACCTCCGCCAGCTTACCCTCCAAACTTTCACGAGAGGCATGGATGGCCTGCAGGATCGTGTCCGTATCTTGCCGGGGAGCGGGCTCCCCCTCAGCCCCAGAGGGCGGCGGCATAGCTTTGGTGAAGCGGTCCAGCTTTCCCTGTCTAGATGAAGATTTAGGTTCCTTGTCTCTTGCCATGGCGGCTGGGCTCTAAGGACAATGGCAATCACCTGCCCCAACCACACAATCGCTGGCCACCAGCCTCGGCCGCTCTATAGGGGTTGTAGCTCTCGTTTCAGGAGTGACCCTTCCTGTGGGCGATTAGGGCACCCTCTTTACCCCCCCGCACTCCACAGGGTGGACCGTCGTATGTCGCACTCTAAAACGACTCAGGTAGGTGGCGCTCCCCTCTAATTCGCTAGGCACAGTCCAGATCAGGTGGTAATGGCACAGTAGAAGGGTCCAACAGTTTGCCACACTTAAGTCGCCAGTGCCTCAAATCGCCCTCTGCTTATAATTCACCCAGTGGCACTCACCGCGCTGTTCTTGCAGGGGTGGGGGCAATGATCAAAGTTCCATAGTGCTGCCCCTCGTAGGAGCGCCAGAGTCCAACTCTCAGGGCCCCAACTACCCCGAAGACTCGTCCACCAGGCAGCGAGGCACCCGCACCGCAGATCTCCAGTCAGTACCTCTTATGCCTGATACACGTTAGTGCCGCCACCGGATAGGACCACGCGGCCTCAGTGTGTCCTGTGAATCAGAACAGTCTCTCCCCCATAGCCACTATGCAGCAAGGGCCGGCGGACATCACAACAGCAGGGGAGACTACTTAGTCTCGAGGTCCCAGGCCGCTCCCACCGCACCACAATCGCCAGGAAATTCGATCGGCAAGCCTCCCGCCTCTGGAGTAAGTGCTCCGCTACCGCCAGCACTCACCAGGCGTGTCTGCAGGGTCCCGCTCCTCACCGACCTCGGGGGCTATCGTCAGCAGCCTCCCGCCTTCCTCCGGTGGCTCCCGCACAGCTGCACTCGCCTCACGTCAGTTCTCCCCGGATCGCCGGCATTCATGTAGATGGCCGCCTTTCTGGGGCCCTCAGGTCCGCGCCGTTCGCCGCCACAGAGAGCCGCGGTTGAGCCACAGGATCTCGGCACTGCCGCTTCACCGCTCCCCAGCAGCCTCCTTTACCACTCACGTCGGAGCCATTCCAGCTGCATGTCGGGGCTCACTCCGTTCGCGGCAAGAGTCGGCGAGGGTGTGCCGGGGGAGCCGGCGCAGCCCCCACTGCTAGGTCTTGGCGGCCACAAATACAGACCTCCGCTGCCGCAGCTTACAGCCGCATACAATTCCCCGCGGCCGCCATCTTGGGAGACCGCGCGTCGGTCTTCGCGCCGGGATGGTCTCAGTTGGAGGCGAAGCGCGGCCGCAATCTCACCGCCGATGCCACCCCTCTAGTGTTGCGTGCCTCAGGACCGAGATTCAAGCCACCTGGGCAAGGAGGAACAGGATAATTATCAGGATTAGCCTCCGAGCCGGCGGAACTCACGGAAGCCGCTGCTACCCGGCCATACTGTTGGCCACGCCCCCCTTGCCTGCTACTTTTAATTAAATTACGAACTTGCAATTCCGAGATATCAATTTCATATTCCTCTGGAACTTTATGTACCAATACGGTGCTCCTATTTTCTTCACAGTTAGAGTATATTTTTGTTTCACTTGAATAATTGAAATGCTTTGTTAGGAACTCTACCCATGCCGATTCTGTTAGTGTTGAAGTTGTAATCTTTAATGGCTCCCGGTTCAAATTATTGACCATTCTCCAGAATGCCAGTGAATTTTTTCTTTGCTCAGAAATAGAGCCTTAGCCCAAAGTGTTTGGTTTATTTTTAACTTCTCTTCCCAAATTTTCCTCCGATAATCTTTATTCATTTTCTTTGCTTTAATATGGAGTTCCCGATTCCAGGGATGCTTTCTTAATTGCCGCATAATTCTGTTGCGATTTTTCTTCAAGATGCGACATGGTTCAGATACTTTTACTTTGTTTACATCATTTATCGGAACATTACATCGGTGATTATTCATGTTTGTCTCCAAAAACGGAACACTTAATAATTTTTCTGTAAATTCCGACCATTGGTACACCTCAGATCCTGTCTGAACAATGAAGCAGTTTTTGACCAAAAGTGAGGCCTTCTGTCTTACCGCCTCTACTGATCCTTCCGACCAGTACAATTCTCCTATAGTTAGTTGTTTCTTCCTTGCCTGGCAGGGATCCCACTTTTTCATGATACTTTGGTTGGACTTCTATCTCAATTATTTGCTGGCTATGGTCGCTTTCTTCTGTCATCCGGATCTGAAATGAAGTTATTAATTGTAGTAAGGATAGAGTTACTAATGTAAAATCTATTCTTGATTGCAAGCCTGCTGCCTGATATGTCGCTTTAGGGGGTATGTCATTAGAAAATCGCCAATTCAGTCCCCTTAAGCCCAGGGATTCAAGCTCAATACCTAAATATGGTTATTAACCCTGCTTCACATGCACTTTATGTAACATTTAGATTGGGCATCTTACCGTTGGCTATGTTTACCCATCCCAGGACGAAAAGGGAGACATATCGAATCTGTGCCCGATGGGTTGTCAAATACCAGAGAATATTGAACACTTGTTATTTTTCTGTAAGGCCTATGCTAAACAGCGATCACGCTGGATTATTCCCCTTTGTAAACTACTCGGTTTTAGGGACCACCACACAGCGCTTAGAGTATGCCAACCAACACCAGAGACTGTGTGGTGTACTCAATCGCTAGATACTTGTCAGCAATATGGTAGATTAGGCCGAATGCCTTTTAAAACAGTAAGCATATCTCTTGCACACTTAATGTCCTGTCACAATTGTATTTATGATTGGTTTTGAACCCTTTCTACTGAGGATTTTACTTGACCTCTTTGCAAATCCTTTTAGCTTTAGGATTCTTCTTTTTAGTATCTTTTATCAATTTCTACCATATTATTATGGATTTTAAAACATGATGAGACTAATATTGTTGGACTGTAATTTCTCACATGATTTAGTATTACCTACAATTTTTTTTTTTAAACAAATTTGTATGTTTTTTTTTACTATATCCCTATTTTAAATGTTTTACAGTGTACCTTTTATGATTCTATTCAACCGAAATAAAGGAAATATGATGACGATTCCTTATCTCTTCATTGCAGGTTCTTTATCATTCCTGCTTTCTCACTAATTTCTTCTATTTCTCTCCTGCCTTTTTTCCCCTTTTCTGCTTTTCTCTCTCTTGCTCTAGGTCAAATGCTGATGAGGAAAAATATTATCCAGCCCCCAGAAGTGACTGCTGGTGCCCACCACCTGCAACCACGGCACAAATTAAGCACTGCATGGTATGCCCTGGTGCAACAGTTTGCTGCTACAGCTGACTCTGGGAGCTAGGCTTTACTGAACCATAAGGTATAATTGAGCTGAGCCACAAGGTGTCATTTAGCATTACCAACTGCATATTTGAACTGCTCCACTGGAGAAATTGAACTGGGGGACTAACTTAGCAGCACCACTGGCAAAACTGAAGTGCACCACATAGCAGAACTGGGCTCCACCACAGGCATAAATGTGCAGCACCACGAGGAACAGCAAATTTGCACAAAAGGATGATTGAGCAGCATTACAGCATTTAATTTAGCTACACCATTGAACGTAAGAGGGCAGCACCCCGGCATATCTGAGGGGATGCAAGTGAGTAGCACCAGAAGCAAAACTGATATGCACGACTAAGCATAACTGAACTGCAGAGCCAGGAGATATGTGAGCAACCATAGCAGAATAATTTAACAACACCAGTAGTATAAGTGAGCTTAACCACTGCCTCAATTGTTCATCACCATAGGGTATGAATGAGCAGCACCAGGGACATAACAGGGCAGCACCGGGATCATAAGTGAGCTGTTCACATTCCATATGTGATCAGCATCATGGTACCGTTTAAACACTGTAAACATGAGCAACCAGTTGGCCTATATGAGCGGCCTCAGCACAGCTGGATTGTGCTCGGACACCAGTGGCAGCAGCAGGTGATATACCAGCAGCACCCTGGCACGTGATGACCAAACACCGGCAGCAGGGCACAAGTCGGGAGTACATGCAGGTACATGACGTCTCCCCACTATTTTTAAAGGGTGGACGCCGTTCCCTTTGGTAAAAAGTGGGCCCCAGTGATGTAAGCTGAACTTGTCCCCAAAACCCATTCAGCAGCGCCTGCACTGTTGACAGCTTTCCACCGAGCAACAACGTGCAGATGGGGAAGACGATTTTTTATCTCCCCATCCACCTGGGCCCAAGACAAAGGGCTGATTTAAAGGCCATCATCTCACCTTTTCTGGACTACAATCTTGTCTGGGAGCTATATGCATCCTCATACCTAGGTGCCAGAGCAGTGGAGGGGAAACAAAGGTACAAAGCTTGTTATCACTTATTTAAGAGAAACTAGGATTTGGAAGCAAGCTTTTGACTTTGTTCAATCCTTGTATAAAAGAGCCTGCACTGTAATAATGTCAGCTGTATCTGACTGTGTGACTATTAATACGTATGGTCATTGAAATACCCATTTTTTATTACATTTTTTTTTTTTTACAGATGCCACTTCCCATGATGTCACTTCCTGTGATGCCACTTGCAATGTCATGTGCAGTGATGTCACACGTCATGATTTCACTTGCATACTGTCTACCTTAGTCAGTTACCCATCTTCATTTTTAGGACTTGTACCCTGACTGGCAGTGGTTCTGATGGTGTTTTCCGATGACATTTATTTTGACATAAGGCTTTTGATTGGAATGTTCGAAGGATCAGGAACAGTTGCGTAAAGGACAACTTGTGATGCAGTATTGAAAAGTAGATGGTGCTGCTGCTTCTACCACTACTAGTAGTAGAGGTACATCTCTCGGCACACAAATTAAGATAACTATATATTTTCGTTTGAGGCACCTATGCATCAGAAACTGTTTCTCCTATTGCATACAGACTTGTGTGCTGTGTATCCAGTGTTTCCACCAGGCACACAATACTATGATGGGGACATAAATACACTTCCTACTACAAAGTAATAATATTGTGGGAATCTGTGGTGCACCTTGAAGCACTTGATTCAGGCGTCTGTTGGCAGCTTTTCAGCACAAGACAAAGCATCTTCAATCTACTAAGAAACACAAAATCCTTTTCAGCCTAATAACCCACCTACCCACGCTAGGAACATAAAGTGTTTACAGTGCTCAATCAAATCATGTTTATTTCGGTTAATTAAAACCTTTGATTACACATCACAAATGATAACAAATTCACAAACAATTAAAACAATACCCTTGTTCAGGTAAGCAGAATCAGCCTGTATTATATAATTCATTTGTATCCCTACCTGTTTTGCAAGACCTCTGCCTAGAGAACCCAGTGTAAAGTGACCTTGTGGCAGCACAAGGAATGATAGCAGTGTGTGGGTAGCATAAATGAGAGACAAGCAAAGGACACCCCATCCCCTCTTGTTCCATGGATGCGTGTTGAACTTACAGTGCCTTTTATGTAATACCAAATATAAAGTGCAGTAGTGACAAGATGCAGTTTTTGCTAAAATTTCACAAAAAATGGGGCAAGACATCAAAACAGCATTTGCTCCACCTTCCCCAACTGGTTAGATCAGCTCTCGGCATTTTATCTCGCAATGACCTGTCCATGAAAACTCAATATATAGTGCACATGTGACGGCGCAAAAAGTGCCAATAGTACTAGTTGGCATAAAGGAAATACAAGAAAGAGGAAAATACTCTTCTGGGCAGGAGTGTCGCCCAGTTCTCTAGTGCCACAATGATGCCTCTTATCTTAATCAGCATCTTCTATAATACCAAATATAAAGTGCAGGTGTGACAAGGTAACATTTACTCGGACTGGAAGAAATAAACATCAAGCTTGATACAATTACTCAAACCCCCTCAATCTGGAACATCTACAATTTGACATTTGGCTAAAAATGACATGTCCACTTTTCCTGCTTGTGAAAAGTTTGCAATAAAGTGCGCAAGATAATAAAAAGAAGCGACAAATCAGAATATTCCTAAGTAGTGTCCCCTCGTATTCCTTTGGACCTTCTTATGCTCCATCATGACTTATGCAGCCCCTACCATACTATGTGGGTGAAGTGCTGAAGCAGCAGTGATGCTAAGAGAGTGAAGCGATCGTTCCTGCTTCCTTCTCATTGCAGCCTCTGGATCTTTATCTAATAGCAGCTTATCAGCTTTTCTGAGGAATTTTATGAAAGCTGCAATCATTCGGGGGCATTCGCCGTTTAGACAAAAGAGTAAGGCGTGGCGGAAGGTTTTGATACCATTCTGATTGAAAAGGGTACGCAGCAAAGACTTAGGTTCGGTTAGCAACTTGGGACAAGTTGAAACGATGTGAGCTGGACACTCTGTGTGGTAAAGACAATGCCTACATTTAGAACATAAAGGATTCTTTGTTCATTTTGGCAAGCAGTCGTTAGTTTCGCCCAAGTCTAAGCATGCTTGAAAGAACTTGATTTTAATAAAAAAAAATCTCATTAAAATAGAGTTGTTTGTAAGAGACTATGACTGTCCACACTTGGCTTCTTATACTTAAATCTTTCTTATCCCTCAACCATGAGATCTTCTATTTTTGCTTGTTTAAGCATGTTTTAAAGAGGGCGTGCAACAGTGTTGCTTCCCATAGATCATTTGCCTCGAGGACATTCATGACCAAATCGAAAGCCTGTACCTGTAATGTTCGATGTGGCAATGCAACAACAGGGGTGATTAAGTGAATCACCCGCCTGCGTTCTGCAGTTGGTTCGCCCTGCGCATGACGTAATGCGCCGGGGTGACGATAATAAAGAGGCGTGGCCCGCAGAGTCAGTCGGGGACCACAAGAGATAGCAAAAGGCCTCTGTGTGGTTCTTCTTGCCGCCCCGCAGCACTAGGCCCTCGCAGCAGCCCAGGATTCTACACTGGCGACGACGGCGATCGCTCACCCGCGCCATTACCGCTCTACCGCATCGCACGCTGCCACCCGTTTATCGCACTCCCAGCGGGGCGTGAGTGCGTGCTGCTGGTGTCCCTGAGGTGCACAGGACGCCTCATGCTGCACTCCCCGCCCGTTTCACAGGTGAGGACAGTGCTCACCCTGCACGATGTGCTGGCCAGAATTGGGGGGGGAAAAAAAAAAAAAAGGACTGCCTGCTCCCCCAGTGAAGGCACGTGTGGAGGTGTCGAGGCCCCTGCAAGCATCCAGGGAATGGTATTGGGCAGTCACCCCTTCAAAGGATAACATCCCAGGTGCAGTGAGGTCACGGTACCTCGAGGGACTCTCTCTACCTCTCTCCTGAGACACTATCTGGGCTTCCCACGCGCGCAGATCAGTGCAGATGTGACTCCAGGGCATGGCAATACATACACACTGCACAACATCCCCACGACCTCCAGCGGAGAAATGCACAGCCACTGCACGCCTTGCCACGCTGGGTAGGACCAGTTACAGCCCGCGCAATCGCCTGGGAGGGGCAGACCTGCAAAGAAGGCACCCATACTACGCCGCAAATCAGAGGAATACCGCGACCCAGCGGGAAGAACAGATTCGCTCGGTCTGGCGGCTGCCGCAAGACGTCTTTAGTAAGGCAGCGCTCGTGCTGCGAGGCGCACCGCCGCCAGAGTCCAGATGGTGGCTATCCCGGCCATTGAACCGTTCGTGGTTGACGGTCCCCCATCGTCCCTAGCCCCCAAATTGAAGGATTGGACTGACCATCTGCAGTTCTACTTTGAAGGGGCGGGCATTGCGCGAGATCGACGCCGTGCACTACTACTCCACCTCGGGGGAAAAGACATTCACCGAATCTACAAGACCCTGGTGGAAGCCACCCCTAAGACGTACATTACGCTACTCAACGCCCTGAACGCCCACTTCGAACCGATGGCGAACAGAGACTACGAACGGTTAATCTTTAGGCAAGCCCGGCAGGAAGCGGACGAATCGCTTGACGCATTCCACGGACGTCTGAAGGAGCTAGCCAGCACGTGCGGCTTCCAAGACGAACAAGAGGAGATCAGGGCCCAGATAATACAAGGCTGCTACTCGACGAAACTCCGGGAGAACATACTCCAAGAATCGGGAAAATCCCTAGCCGACATTCTATCCATGGGACGATCTAAGGAACTGGCGAGGGCTAGAGCTTCACACATGGAAGCTGCATTACACCATCCCATCAAAACTGAACAAGCCAACATAGTCAAAGCCAAACCACGCTTTCCTCCAGCAAAACACCCGCAAGAGAGGCGGAGGGAGTGCGGCTACTCCAGTGGCCCACCACATCGGATGAACGAATGCCCGGCCAAGGGGAAAAGATGCACGGCCTGCGGAAGGATAAATCACTTTGCGAAAGTTTGCAGGACCTCAAGAACACCTAAGGAGTCCGCACAAGTGGTGGAAGAAGCCCCAGACAGCGAGGACATGGACGACGACACCGGAGACTATCCTGTGCATTACGTGTTGGCAGTGTACCAACAATCACAGAAGAGGCACCGACTACCAAAATGCCAAGTCCAGATCCATCATCAGAATGTCAAAGCCACCATCGACACGGGAGCCTCAATCGAGCTCATGGCGGCCAGTATGTACCGGTCCCTCGATCCAAGCCCCCCCCCCCTACATGAAGCCAAAATTCATGTTTTCGCATACGGACAGAAGACGCCCATCCCACTTATTGGGTGTTTCAAAACGGAAATCCGGCACCAAGGCCTAACCACACCCACCACTGTCTACGCATCAAAAGAAGGACACGGGATGCTAGTCAGTGGCACCACCGCTGAAACACTTAAGTTAATATCGTTTGCGTTCGCAGTACAGGAGGAGGAAATCTCAGCGATTCTGGATGAATTCGGAGACATATTTCAGGGCATAGGGTGCCTTAAAGGGAAGGAGGTTTCTCTTCACATAGATCGATCAGTTCAGCCAGTAGCGCTGAGACATCGGCGCATAGCGTTTCACCTCAGGCAAAAGGTAGAGGAAGAGCTAGAAGCATTGGAGCGGCAAGGCATCATCGAGAAAGTCACCGGGCCCACTCCTTGGGTGTCCCCGATCGTAGTTGCCAGGAAGCCGAAGCAGCCAGGGCAGGTACGCATCTGCGTGGACATGCGCCTCCCAAACGCCGCCATCAAACGAGAACGCCACATCACCCCCACGATGGATGACATTCTTGGGGAACTGAATGGGGTGGTGTGGTTCTCGAAAATGGATCTACGCTCAGGATACCACCAGCTGCCCCTACACCCAGACTCCCGCTATGTCACTACGTTCTCGATGCACATCGGCCTTCGGAGGTATAAGCGCCTCAACTTTGGGATCTCCAGTGCCGCTGAGGTGTTCAAAAACACTATAAGGGAAGTTCTAAGTGGCCTCCCCGGAGTCCTCAATGTCAGTGATGATATACTGGTGCATGCAAAATCACTCTAAGGTCACCACCAGTGTCTCATAAAAGTCCTTCAACGAATACGTGAGTCTGGTTTGACGCTACATCGGGAAAAGTGCGAATTTCTGCAGAAACGGATCAGCTTTTTCGGCTACACCTTCTCGGACAAAGGAATGACCCCAGATCCTGACAAGGTGCGGGACATCCAGGAAGCCCCAGCGCCTTCCAACGTGTCCGAGATGCGAAGCTTTCTCGGAATGGTCAACTTCTGCGGACGGTTCATCCTGGACCTGACTAATCTCACACGCCCCCTCCAGGAACTCACAAAATCCACCACCACGTGGCAATGGGGAGCTGACCAAGACCGAGCCTTCACGAATACCAAAGAAGCACTCTCTTCGGAGACCACTTTGTCGTATTTCAACCCTTTGCTGCCCACCCACATCGCTGTAGATGCCAGCCCCTTCGGACTGGGAGCAGTACTAACGCAGCAACAGGAAAGTGAGAACTGGGCCCCGTAGCCTATACTAGTCGCTCCCTGACAGACACTGAACAACGATACTCCCAGATTGAACGGGAGGCGATTGCAATCCATTGGGCATGCCGGCATTTTCACATATACGTCCATGGACACCCATTCACCGTTTCCACGGATCACATGCCGCTCCTACCCCTGTTTCAGGGTTCAGCGTCAAAACCTCCCCCAAGGATCGAGAAGTGGATCCTCCAATTGCAAGGATATGACTACAAACTGGAGTACAAACCAGGAGCATCCAACGCTGCCAACTATCTATCAACGCATCCCCGAGCCACCACTGCGGAAGAAAGGGCTGAAGCTGAAGACACAGAAGAGTATGTACGAATTGTGACGGAGCGCGCACGCCACTTCCCGATGGGATTAGATTCGCTGGTCGAATCAACCAAGGAAGACGAATGCCTGCAACTTGCAATCTCCGCCATCAGAGCCAATGACTGACGCCCTGTCACAACGAGCCTGACCCGGAGGACACCGCAGGCCAAAGAAATCCTGGAATCGCTGATACATGTGCAAGAAGAACTGTCTACAGACATCAGTGGATGTCTATTGAGAGGGCCCAGGCTAGTTATTCCATCAAGCCTCACATCGCAGGCAGTCCAGCTGTCCCATCACGGACATCAGGGCATTGTGAAGACCAAGAGCCGACTGAGAGCGAAGGTGTGGTTTCCAGGAATGGACAAGATGGTCGAGCAAGTGGTCAACTCCTGCCAGTGGTGCCAAGTCTCTGGGATTCCGGAACGACCACCCTCGGTCATTACCGAGGACAACCCACAGCGACCGTGGGAGAGTGTGAGCATGGATTTTGGGCATCTCCCAGATGGACGACACACATTCGTCGTCATTGATGACTACACAAAATATCCCGAAGTAGAGATCGTCGGAAGCCAAACGGCCGCTGAAGTCATCACCAAAGTAGAGAAGATCATCGCTACCCATGGATTCTTTAAAGTGGTGAAGACAGACAATGGACCGCCATTTCAAGGACAGGAATTTGCTGACTATCTCCGTTCCTGGGGCACACGTCATCGAAAGGTAACACCAAGATGGGCCCAAGCCCACAGGAAGGTTGAGCGGTTCATGCGGACCTTAAACAAGGTAATTCAAATTGCTCACGCAGAAGAATCATCAGTGGAAAGAGCCATTTACAGTTTCTTGAGGGAGTACAGGCTGACACCCCATGTCATGACAGAGAGAGCCCCGGGACATGCTAGTATGTGGCGGGTGGTGCAGGACACTCACCCACATCACCCCAACTGGACCCCGTCCTCCATCGATGATGCCCGAGTTCTAAGAAAACGGTCAGTCATGAACGCCCAATCCAGTAAAAGGTGAAAGGCCAAGGTATCAGCCATCTGTCAAGGGGACTTGGTATATATCAAAGACATACACCCTGGAAGCAAGTTCCGCCTCCCGTTTGAACACCGTCCTTGGACAGTCACACGCCGGAGAGGAACTAAGGTCACCGCACGCCGAGGGGAAGAGGAAGTCACCAGAAATATCTCGTTTTTTAAGAGGGTGCATGATCTGACAATGGCCTCAGATGTCCCAGAGGGTGCTGCCGTCAGGGATAATGATGGTGTGACTCCAAACACCCCTGTGCCGAGCACCGGCCGCACTCCAGGGAGATCCCAGCTGGATGAGACTGGGCCGGAACATTCTGAGGCTACCCCGGTCTACCCTGATAACCAACCTCCAGGGGACTCCCCAGCACCAACACCGAAACCCCGGGATGTCCGCTCCAGGTACCATCTGCAAGGCAATCCAGCTCCCTCGTCCCGCCTGGTGTGTTCGACGCGAGAGGAACAGCTGGAGTCGACGGACTGGTAACTGTATACACGTCCACCTATGGACACTGTGGTCGGACATTACACCTGGTATCTTGTGGCTATTTTGATATGTTTTCAATTTGTGGTTAATGTGTTTTATTGTTAAAGGTAAGGAGGAATGTAATGTTCGATGTGGCAATGCAACGACAGGGGTGACTAAGTGAGTCACCGGCCTGCGTTGTGCAGTTGGTTCACCCTGCGCATGACGTAATGCGCCGGGGTGACGATAATAAAGAAGCGTGGCCCGCAGAGTCAGTCGGGGACCACAAGAGATAGCAAAAGGCCTCTCTGTGGTTCTTCTCGCCGCCGCGCAGCGCTAGGCCCTTGCAGCAGGCCAGGATTCTACAGTACCCAGCTGTTTGTCTTTGGAGTTGCCATTTGGATTTCTTCCCATATTTCAGCACGAATTGTCGACCGGTCAGATAGCCTTGGTAATGACGTACTTAAGTAGAGAACCATGTTGTACTAATACTTGGTTTAGCAGATCAAATTCCAGCTGCAATTATGCTGGGGCAGTGCTTTGCGGTAGGTGGAAAAGAATCCGAAATACCTTGCTTTGAGCAGAGTTAAGAAAGGCCCCGAGCTTTTACCGGAAAAGCCACTGAGCCAAAGCTAATTGTTGGAATGAGTTTGGCTTTTACCACAGCACGAAGAAGAGCCAAGGTAGGACTTGGCAGTTTGCGAAATTAGGAATGAAAGGCTGCAATTAATGAGACGGTCTTTGGCTTTATTCAGTTTAGATGTAAGCAGAAGGAAAGGCGTTCCTGCAGCCAAACTTTGAGATATTCATAACAGGTGCCTCTTGGGACCAGCAGTCCACCCAGGAGCCAATTGCCTTTCTTCTGAACCTTCCTTCCGAACACCAAGATCTAGGTTTTTGTGAGGTTCACCACCATTTTGTTTTTGGTGCAGTAAGCATGCAGATTGTTTAAGAGTCTCTGGGGCCCAATGCCTGTAAGTTCATCAGAACTATAGTGCTTAATTTGTTCTGTTTGACAGTGCTTGGCACCGGCACTTATTTTTAAACACCGGCACCTATTTATGATACTGTACCACATGGTAGCGCTATGTTTGAGCTGAGATCATGAACGTTCAATATACTTTAAAAAAAAGTAATAATCTGGGGGCCAAGACGTGACCTGTAAATACTTTGGGCCAAGACACTTATATTTACAAATTAAGCTCTGCTTAAACAACCATGGCATAGGCCCAGTTTCGGATGTTGTTCATCTATACACAATCAGGGAAGGGGACTGTGTAGTCCAGAAACGTAATGTACACAATCACCAATGTGATGCTTCTGTTAGCCACATGAACAGTTTTCTTGAAAGTTTTTCTTACATGTTTAAATTTTTTCTAACAGGTCAACCCATAAGTATGCATTACACACATTATCGGAATAAGAAGAATGAAATCTATTAAGATTTTTAGAGGTCAAATCTATTTTTAGTCAGTTTTTCAAGATAAACACAAACTCTCACCTATATCCAGTGGGCGGTGAGGCATAACAGGTGGCAGGGGGAAGCAAGTGGGGAGGGAAAGGTGGAAGCATTGGATGGTAGGGTTAGGTAGGGGAGGGATAAACTTGGCGTAGTCCACATGAGGAAGGTCCTCCGCCCCTTTGGCAACCTGTTCAAGTGGTGTTCAGCGCGGAAGGGAGGGATTCATACAATGTCCAGAGCAGTTCGGTTTCCCTCCATTGCTGGGGTCTGGTCTCCAGCTCCCTGTGTGAGCTGCAGAATTCGGAGCTAGTTTGGGCATGAGAGTTTACGAAATTCATGGGCCAGAAAGCGTATGCATGAGCCCCATATTTTATCAAATTGCGGCAAACTGGTTTCCAGTGAGTTCATGAGTTTTTCCATTACGATGGTGTACCACAATTTATGTAGTCAGTCAGCGTGGTCAGATGTAGAGTCAGTGCCCCATTTAGAGGTGATTGCTTGCTTAGCTGCACTGAGGGACATTGCGATGGCCTTCCCTCTGCTGGAGTACAAGGGGTAGCTTAGTGCATTAAGGAGCCCTAACAGTATACTTCTGGGCAGGGCAGGGTTGTCAGTGTTAAATATTCCACTAAAGTTCCTGAGTACGTCATCCCAGCATCATTTGAGGTTGGGCATCGCTACAGTAGGTGTGTCAGAGTACCTGTTTGGCTACAGCTGCGCCAGCAGACATCTGTAATGCCAGCTTTCCATTTTGCCACTAATGCAGGAGTATAGTACCAGCAGTGTGTAACCTTTAGTAGTGCGACCTATGCCCTGTGGAGAATGTCAGACCATTTTTTGGATGTGAATGAGCATTCCTGTTCCACCTCCCATCTCTTTTGGGCTGGAGACTTAGTGGGGCTGTCCACTTTTTTCAAGAAGGCATAGATATACGAAAGGATACCCATGTCACTGCACCTAGTGATTATCCATTTCTCAAATTGGGTCAAACATCTACCCACAAAGGGGTATTGTGGGATGGGAGACCCAGTGTTTGATAGTGTTGTACCTCCAATGTTCATCAGATGGCAGATCATAACCTTGTTGTAGTTGTGGGAACTCCATGAGGCCTATGTAGTTGAACAGATCACCTACCCTTTGACAACTGGCTGCTTGCTAGGCCTGGAAAGTCCACCCTGTGGCCACAGGTGGGAACTTCAGGTTACCTTTAACAGATGTGAAAGGGGATATGAGTGAGGATAGACCTTAAATGAGCATGGCCTTAACCCACGCCCAACTGTGGCTTGTGTGACTGGTGAAATGTACACTCCAAGGGCTCGATATATTTTTAAGAGCCAGGGGACCTTCCAGGTATGTATCCCAGCTATTTAATGGTCCATGAAGCACCAGTGCTTCTCCTTGAGCAATCAGGTCCATTCCACCATGTAGCACAGCTGACCTACTAGATAGTAGGGGGGATTCCCAGGCCGCCCTCTGCAATAATGAGGTAGGTTCTTCTCTTGTCCATGCAGGGCTTTTTGCCACCTCATATACATGTCTCTATTGTCTGTTGTAGCCTACTGAGATGGTGTAGCAGGTCTGATAGTGTAAGGTCTGCCTAACATATAGTCTCTTTGGAAGGATATTCATTTTTATTGCTGCTATGCGGCCAAACCAGGAGAGCCCCTTACCCTTCCTGGACTATAGTTCAAATCGTGGCATAATCAGGAGGTCTGTGTAATTATGTTCTGCAGTTGACCCCAGCATGGCGTGGATTTAAAGGCCTACGTAGGAAATCCAAGAATATGCCCACGGAAAGGGAAACCTGTGCTCTAATTGGAGCCTCTCGTGCTGCGGGATTGTGAGGTTGATGGCTTGGGACTTCTGTACATTAACTTTAAACCTGGCCATGGAGCCGAAGTTCTCCTCATTCAGCAGTGCTGGTAGGAAGGAGAAAGGTTGTGTAAGTGTCACAATGAGATCATCAGCATATAGTGCTATCTTGTTTTCCTGACACCCAAATGTGATGCCTTTAATTTGCGCTGCGGCAGGGATCCTGTCTACACGGGGCTCCATATAGAGCGCAAAGAGGCGAGGGTAGAGCGTACAACCCTGTTGTGTGCCTCTAGTGACAGGAAACGTGCCAAAGGTCAGCCTCTTAACTCTCACCCATGCCGTGGGGTAGATGTAGCTGCACCTAATCCATGTATGGAAACGTGGGCCTAGCCTGATCCTGTCAAGTAGCCGCCATAAGAATGACCAGTGCACACGGTCGAGTGCTTTTTCAACATCGATCGACACTAGGAGTGCTGCGGCTCAAGAGCGGTGGGCTTTATCAATGAGATACAGCAAGGGCTTGGTGTAGTCGCTGCAACCTCTCTCCAGTATAAATCCTGCCTGGTCACGGTGGACCAAGCCCTCCATAAGTGGGTTGAGACATGCAGCGAAGATGCCAGTAAATAATTTGGCATCCACATTTAGGAGGGAGATGGGGCGGTAGTAAGAACACTGCTTGGGATCTTTCCCAGGTTTGGAAATCATCATGATCACCATCTCTGTTATAAAGTCAGTGAGGGTACAATTCTCAATGAAAGAATAGTAAAGACATGGGCCCAACTGCATGGCAAACTCTTTATAGAACCTCGAGGTAAAGCCGCCCTGCCCTAGTGCTTTCTTGGGTTGCAGTCGAGCAACGGCCGCAAAAACTTCATTCAGGCAGATGTACGCCTCCAGGGACTGTGCTTCAATCTCTGGGAGGCATGTAATGTGGGTGCCGGAAAGATAGTCATCCATGTCGGTGGGGTCTACTACCTCAGAAGCGTATAGGTCTGCATAAAAGCCTTTGACAGGCCTTTGAAAGTCCATGCGATTTAGAAATCCATGTGGAGCTCCTGCCCTAAATGCATGTGGATCTCTGCAATGCGATTTCTGTGGGCATGGACTCATAGGTTGCCAGCCAATAGCTGGCCTGCTTTATTTACTCCAGCGTAGTAGCTTTGTTTTAGTCAGAGGAGGGCATATTCTGCCCTGTCAGTATCCAATGCCTTGAGTTGCAAGCCAAAGTATAACCACAAAGGGGTAACCCGGTGTCCCTCAGAACCTGGATACATATATAATAAGCTACAGTGGTTCTGTTGGGGAAGAATAATCGCTTTACAAGTGATAGATGAATCAAAAAGTAATCGTTTTATACATAAAAAAATCAAAGAATGATGTCAGATTGCTTCAATCAGAGAATAGCATGCATGTTCAATTCTGTTGGAACACAAAATCAAAACACTGGCTAGTAGATGCTTGCAAAATTATCATTTTATGCAAATTTAAGCGTTCAAGTATATTTACAAATATTGAAAGGGCTGTCAATGTGAGATAAAATATTGGAGTGAAATATATTATAGTGACATTGGGTGCTCAGGGACGATGGTGCAGTGCATATCATATGTACAAGGTGAAATTATATACAGATTATCAAGGAAAAGCTAAAAGTGGTCAGAACAGAAAAGAAGACAATGTCTCTGGTGAATAGCACATTCGCTTATTAATTTTGAACCAAGTGACTTGATAGAGCTGAACCATATTTTTTCATCGACGTTTCGACCCTGACAAGGCGTTATTAAAATGTCATAGCTGGTCTTCTTCAGGACAAGGGAAATGGATGACCGCCCAACGTGGGGGTGGGTTCCAGAGTTTCCTGTAACTCTGGACGTGACACGAGTCTCCCCTATGGCCGCGTGAAGAGGCTGGTGATTGAGCGCGCAATACACCCATGTCCCAGAATGGGATTAGTCATTACGGATCATTATACATTGGAAATACTTTTTCAGACTCCACGACTGAAATTTAACACTTAAAAAAGTGCCGACCAAATTGGGCCATCACTTTTTGAACACCTTCTTCGACGGTGTGAACAACTTACTTGCCCTGAAGAAGCCCGCAAGGGTGAAACGCGTTGGCTGTTTTGTATTTAATTATGAATAAAAGAATCTACAAAATCATCTAGTTGAAAGACTGGCCATTTGTGTCATCGCCGTCCTCCATCATCTGTGGGATTTGAACCCGACAAATTTTTTCCTTGCAAAAATAGCTTTAAGGGTCCTGCTGATTAACGCTTTCAGGGTGTCCCACAGCAATAAGATGGGGGTATTCAGTGTGTCATTAGTTTGAAGGAAGTGTTGGATTGTTTTCCTGACTTCCGCAATAGAGGAATCTTAGGATAAGAGAGTGTTATTAAGCCGACAGTTAACGCGGGGGGACTAACTCAGGGAGATCGACACCGGGGAGTGGTCAAAGAGCACCAACACCGCTATTTTAGAGTGCTTGATGGGCCCCAGTACTCGGGGGGAGACCAGGGAGTAGTCTATGTGAGCATAAGTTTGGTGGGAGGTGGAGGAGAATGTGTAATCTCTCAATGGTGGATGTTGGTTTCGCCATGTATCAATGAGGCCCACATCACTTAGCCATGCTCTCTAGGGAGTAGGGCCTGCTCCTCCCACCCATTGAGCTGATCTGTCGAACACTCTGTTAGGGACCAGGTTGAAGTCTACCTCTACTATAATGTCTACGGTAGTGTTGGATGTTACGATCCCCATGGATCTGTGAGTGAGCGTTTCAGTCTCTGAATGGATCTGTGTGCGTCAGTCTCTGAGTGGGTCTGTGAGTGAGTGTCTGAGTCTCTGAATGGGTCTGTCAGTGGGTGCATCAGTGTCTGAGTGGGTGTCTTAGTCTCTGAGTGGGTCTTTGACTGGGTGCATTAGTGTCTGAGTGGGCATGTGACTGGGTGCATGAGTCTCTGAGCATGTCTGTGAGAGGATGCATTAGTGTCCGAGTAGGTGTTTCATCAGGTGCATGGCTCTCTGAGTAGGTCTATGAGTAGGTGTATGATTCTGAGTGGGTCTGTCATTGGGTGCATTAGTGTCTGAGTGGGCATGTGAGTGGGTGCATCAGTCTCTGAGTGGGTCTGTCAGTGGGTGCATCAGTGTCTGAGTGGGTTTGTGAGTGTGTAAGTGGGTCTGTCAGTGGGTGCATGAGTCTCTAAGTGGGTCTCTGGGCAGATGTCTAAATTTGTGAGTGGGTCTGTGAGTGGGTTCATCAGTGTCTCCATGCATCTGTGGGTGGGTGTCTGATTCTCTGAATGGACTTGTGAGTGGGTACGTCACTGTCTGAGTGGGTGTCTGGGTCTCTCAGTTTGTCTGTGAGTGGATGCATCAGTGTCTGCGCGCATCTGTGAGCGAGCGTGTTAGTCTCTGAATGGATATATGAGTGTGCGCATCAGTGTCTGAGTGGGTCTGTCAGTGGGTGTCTCAGTCTCTGAGTGGCTCTGTGACTGGGTGCATAAGTGTCTGAGTAGGTTTTTGACTGGGTGCATGACACTGAGTAGGTCTGTGAGTGGGTGTCTGAGTCTCTAAGTGGGAACATGAGTGGGAACATGAGTCTCTGAGTGGGTCTGTCAGTGGGTGCATCAGTGGCTGTCAGTGGGTGTCTCAGTCTCTGAGTGGGTCTGTGACTGGGTGCATAATTGTCTGAGTGGACATGTGACTGGATGCATGACTCTGAGTAGGTCTGTGAGTGGGTGTCTAAGTCTTTGAGTGGTCTGTCAGTTGGGGCATCAGTGTCTTAGTGTGTCATTAACAACCCCGTTTGTCAAACATGGGGTCAGAGTACCTCTACCCGGACCCCTTAAATCCGCTTTGTCCTGAATTTTCAGGCCCGAGAACCAATCCCTGATCCATAAAATGGCAGCCACTACTTTTTCTACAGGTTGCAACCAGCCATTCACAGCACTTTTGTTGGTGCGCACATTCGTGATTAATCGCAGAACAGTCACAGATTAGCCGCGGCCACAGACACCATATCTTTATCTTCTTAAATTTCTCAACAACTACTGAACTGATTTACACCAAATAACAAAAAGCCTGCTCTGTATAACCAAATCTACATTTCTGCCAAATTTGGTGTAAGTCTATCCAGGGATTTGGGCTGCAGGCGTTTCTAAAGTTCCTATAAGAATTAACAATAGGAAACGCACTTTTTTTTACACCCCTTTTTCTCAGCCCCGCTATACGGATCACCCTGAAACTTTCAATGTACAACAAGACCTAACTTGAAACTTTTTGGGGAAAGGTTTGTGAAGATTTGTCAACTGGCACTAAAGTTATAGGCAAGTCAAAAAATCCTTTTCCTATGGAAACATGGTCATAACTATAACTACCTACTGGCGATATACATACATACATACATGCATGCATACATACATACATACATATATATATATATATATATATATATATATATATATATATATATATATATATATATATATAGTATATTAAGGTTATGTTGTGTTATGCTGTGTTGCTTATCAAAAATTAAAATCAATGAAGAATGAAACTGGTTATGAAATGCCCCAACTTAATAGGTAAGTGGTCAGTGGATACATCATAAGAGAAATACACAAGATCTCCAGCTGAACTGTACCCACAGTTGAGGCTATGATCAAAAGCTACAGGAGATAAAATATTCATAAAATATTCAGCAGTGCACTTAGGTTTAACTCCTATAAACAGATACTTAATATACATTGTAGGAAAGTAGGATCTGCTTCTTATGGTTACCCCCACTTTTTGCTTGATGTTGCACTGTTTTGACTAGTCCGACTGGGATCCTGCTAATCAGGACCCCAGTCTATCTGCTTTCTCCCTAAAATGTTATATCATGTACTTAGGTACACTCCAGATTGGATACTGGGGTACCCTTGTCAGACCCTAGTATATGGTACACATGTACCCAGGGCATAGGTACCCCAGAGGCCTCCCCTGGGCTGAAGCATGTATTATGCCACCCATGAGAGGCCATGCAAAATGGAACTACAGACCTGCCAGTGCAGCCTGTGTAAGCTGGTGCTTGCACCACTTATGAAAGATATAGGTTTACTATATCTATAGGTCACTACACTTAAAACCTATCAGTCACCCCTCTAGCAGGCCTTGACAATCCTGAAGGCAGGGCGCAGGGTTTTACGAGAGAGGGTGCCCCTGCATGACCAGAACACCCCTGCAGCCTTCGGAGACCATTCTCTCGGGTTGTCGGTGACGCAGCCAGACATATAGGTAGAGGTGCATTATATGCTCGCGTAAAATGCTATCTCGAAAACGGCTGCAACAAAACATGTCATGTTTGGTATCAAACACCTTGGAACCATACCTCCACACCGTTAACCGGTGTGGGAGGTATGATTCCACCCTTCTGAAGTGAGCTTTGAGGGGTCCCTGGTCTTCCTGGTACCAGCCTTCTCGAGCCGGACAGCACAAAATGGTTGCGGCCAACCAGAGACACATTTCTGCCCTCCTGCTGCTGAGCCAAGCTCGAGCAGGGGAAGGCAGCACCATAGGCATCCTGTCACAGGGAGGTGTGACCACCTCCCAGACAGGATTTAGTGTATTGGGGCTGGGTGGGTGCACTTCCAAAGTGCCTGAAAGTCTGCACGAGGGGCACATTTGGTGTCCCTGTGCATAGTCCAGTTCAAACCAGTCCTGGTAGCCGTTGGCTCCTGCTCTGGCGCGAAACTGGACAAAGGACATGGGAGTAACCTCCCCACTGTCCAAACCCTCCCCTAGGAGGGACCCCTGAATCTGTCCAACCCTCTCCCGTGGGTAGTTAAGGGCTTAACTGGCTGAAGGACCCCAGATTCGACGTGGACAAGATTCTGAACAAGAAACCACTGACCTTCGACCGTCTGGACACTCTGGACTTCGACTGGGCCCGACTTCGACTCCCTCTCCGTCCAAAGCATCGTCTCTGCCTGTGCACCATACAGGCTCTGTGAAGGACCTGTGGAGCATCAAGGACAACTGAAGTTATCTCCCTTGGAGTGAAGGAGTCACTCCCCTGCATTCGCAGGCACCGTAACACTACTGACCGGTCTGCTCATCCCAAGCTCCTGTAGACTCCAAAGGCTCCAGCAACACAGGAGGTGGGTTCCTATATTCCTTGAGGCTGAGCTGCCCTCTCACCAAGTCTGAGGCCAGTATCCCTCGTGGGGACCGCATAACCCGAACCCCTGTGCACCTTGTACTTTTGGGAGTGCATATGCTTGTTGGCATTTCCCGAACAAGTGCCTTGGGCTACGAATAGCCCCAACTTCTGGGCATATTTCCTACCAAGAACTTTGGCCTTTTTGCACTGAGTGCTCTGCAAGCTGTCATCTTGTGAAATCGCTCAAAGTCCTCTCGCGACTCCTGTGCCTCTGGCCTGTGGGTCCATTTGAGGGTCAACTCTGCTTTTCTTAGGCTGCCCTGGTTGCTCCAGGCCTGCCCTGACTCCCCTTGCTGTGGTGAGTCTCCTGGTCCTTGCTGGGCCAGACCGTAACCTTCCTTGACCTTCTCTGTGGGTTGCCGCTCCCAAGACTTGTTGCTGCTCCCGCTGGACACCGACCCCTCAGCACTCAACACCCTTTGTGGGACAGCTCGTATTTGGCTCCTGGTTGTCCTCGACATCTCCTGGTCCCCGTAGCTGCAGAGTCAAGGTTTCCATCATCACACCTGAAGCACCCGACATCGATGGGCATTCATCTACCGAGCCCCTGGTCACTCCTGAGTGACCCAGACTCTGTCCCCTCTGCTTTCAGGTTCCTTCCATCATGAATCCACCTGTGGGTTCCACCGGACACTTTTCTTCTTTCCCGCAGTGGCATTTCTTTGAAGTCTCCCATTGAGATCGACGACAGTTTCCGACACCACTTCAGCCCTATGCATCCGGCTTCCCTGGGATAGGTAACTCTGGTACTACAGTATCCACGGGTGGGGTGGCTCTTCAACCTCCTATGATCCAAAGGGCTTCCTCGTAATCCACTGGGAAGGGACCTTAAACTTTAAAACTGCAACCGCGACTCTCCCATTGAATTGTACGTAGCATGCAGTCGTGTTCTCACATTGCACCCGTCCTCCGTGGGGTCCCTACTTACTCACCTTGGGTGGCACCTTGGGGTCCCAGCGATTCTACATCCTCTAGACACTGTCCTGACCCGAGTCGTGGTTCTTATACCACTATTTTAGTATATGGTTTGGTCACCCCTGGAGCCCACTGTGCATTAGTGCTACTTACGTTTGTTTCTGTGCTACAGTATTGTGTGCTTTATGTTTATCTGCGTGTAGCAGATACTGTAAGGTATTTAAAGTGTGTTATAATAATAAATACATATTTTTATAACTACTGTGTGGTTCTCCTTTCATTTAACCAATACAATAAGATTGCATTCTGGTAAAGCAAGCTGCTTAACATTCCTTCAAGACAAAGCCTGAAGGCTGCTCTCCACAGCTACCACTTGGATAGCTTTCTAAGGTTATCTTTGACCTCTTAAATCACCATAAGGGTTGTTTGGACTGGTAGAGGGTGCCCACTTTAATTACTGGACAGCATATACCAGGCCAACTTCTCACATACATAGATTACTAATCAACAAGTATTACAAAGACCTGGCTTATGCCCTCAAGAGAAATTGTCATTCTGGTTCTTCGTAGTATATAGATATGGACAAGTTGTTTGCCATTGTAGGACCACATTTTTCTATAGAATAAATTATGTAGCAAGCAAAAAGCCAATTTGGTGAAATGTTCTGTGATTAAAAGAAACTTATGTGGCATGTTATGCTATAAAGCAAAATTATGGTACACGGACAGCAAAATAATCTAACTTCTAGGATTTTTAACAGACACAGCCATTGATAAAAAAAAAACCCCGAACATTTAGAAAATGCAGATGATTCTTAAGAAAGAAAACAATACTGACGGTTAATGGAATTGTGATATTCTGCAGCTGTGGTGTTTTCCACATAATTATGGATTTACCACACTTGGTAAAATAATCCACCATCTGATGCATAATTTGCAGAATTTAACAAAAATATTCCTATCCCAAATGGATCGAAAGTTACTAAAAATAAATGACACACATGGGACCGTATTACTGACAGGACACACTTTCCCTGTTTGTGCCATGATGCACCTTTAAAAAGGTGCGTCGGGCACAAACAGGGAAAGTATGCCATATTATACTGAATGCGCTGGCCTCAGGACAGCCGGAAACTTGCGATGCCTTGGGGGCAGCATATTCGAGTGAAATATGGAGTGGCTGCTTCAAAGCTGCGTCGTGTTTCCCTATTCAGGCAGCAACCCGCCTTCACTTTGGAATGAAGAGAGAGATCCCCTTGCAGGCAGTTGCAATGAGTAACTGCACCTACCTACAGCGGGATGTTTGGAGTTCCATAGGACCCCCTTTTCGGCACTCTGAAAGTGTGCCACCTTTTTGTGGCGCAGTGACAGAGCGCCTCCTGGCAGTTTCCCTGCCTTTCCGCCTACGTCCATAGTATGGTGCAGATGCAAAGGCATGGAGATTCCCTCATTTGCATGGAGCCCACCCCCATGCAAATTAGGGAATGCCCTCTCGAGATAGTGCTGGTGCTACATGTGCGCCAGCGCTATCAGTATTACAAAAGGGGCCACACCAGGGTCTGTGGCCCCTTCGGTAAAACAAAAGTGCCCCGTGGGCACACGACCATTGCGCCCCTAGGGCGCTTTGTGTACTACGCCCCAGGGTGCCACATGGGCAGATAGTTTTCACAGGCCAACTGGTCGCCTTTCGTTTATTGCTGTACTTTGGTATTAACATTATACTGAGTGGACCTTTCAACCAGGCACGATACAGTGTGTGTTAAAATGACAAAATATTGAAATACTCTGCCCAAAAATAAGTCACAATATGCTGCATAATGTGGCTTTTTGCCATATAATTCAGTCAGCCCTGCTATATAATTTGGCCTCTATTAACACATTGTTACAGTGACCTGACTGTACTCATTCAACCAACATCAATCAATATGTTGCACACCATCAATTAATGAGTTTGTCTTACCTGGAAGCACGAAAAAGTCATTGTATAGATACTGTTACCTCTACTATTCAGAGGGACGTTGTTCTGTTACAACATGTGCAATGTAGCAATCAGCAGAACATAAACCTACTTGTACACACTCCTTGTTATAAATTATGCCTCTATTATGATGCTGATGCCAGCCATCGATTGACATCTGCTTCCATGAGCTCAGTGTTCAGATTTATTATGTGTCTATGTCAAGTAGTTTCTGGAGCAACCCTTTCTAACAAAAAACAAACTCGTAGAACAGTATGATTAATGTGCCTCGCAAAGAGATATTTTAAAATTCACGATGTTAAGCTTTGGAAGAGGAACAAAACTAAGCGGCTCTTCTAAATTCTGACCACCTTCCTAAAATCGTTGTTTCTTACAGACGTTTGTGGGATACATGAATTGTCATCAATAGCAAAACAAAACAATTTGATGCAATCAGTAACAATTATTTTCCACGTGTGAATTACTTCGGATAATATAGGGTGTTCTCTTGCTCTGTGTTTAAAACACAGCATCAATTCCCCCAATTCATTCATGGAGAGACATAGTAAGCAAATGACATTCACACCATTTGGGGGAAGCTCCTTCTGCTAACTTAAAATCCCTGAATACAGCAATCAGCATCTCAAATGGGACCTAGCCATTTCTACAGTGTTAGCAGCAGCAGTGCATTGCACGTGTGGTGTTATTCTCATGTTTGATACGTGCTCCTTAGGAACATATTTTACATTTAAACCTGCATACAGTAAAGCAGACTAGGGATTATGTGTAAAAACGATTTTGGAGATTTAAATGCACCTGTACTATCACATTTCTTCAGTGTGCATTGGTTTAGATATGGAAGCCTACGAAGACCTTGCAGGAGACATTCAAAGGTCAATTCAGACAGTAACAGAGCAGTCTTGACAGGATGACGCCAACTGCCAACCTTTGACTGACAGACAGACAAGATGTCCTTTCAGTGACAGAAAGGCATTAGTCAAGCTAATATGAAAACCAGTCCAACATATCTTAAATCAAACTCCTCGAAAATGTATCGAATGCTGCAAATTCCAGAGTTCCGTAGGAAAATTCTATTCAAACCGTCTTCCTGAAGTGAAGCACTATGAACCAGGAATCTAGATAAAAATGGCTTGCAAACAGTGATGATGTTAAGACTTCCAAAATATAATTAGTTTAAGTAGCCCACTGATAATAGAAACACCTCTTGAGACTTTGGATAAATACTATTCTTAAGGGAACAAACATATTATGTCTGACAAAGGATGTTGTTGTGAAATTAAGAGACATGTTTGCATAGCCTGGAGAGTTCTCAGCAAGAAGGGGCATAAAGAAAGAAATTGATAACCGTTCTCTCAAAGAAGTTGAACAAGGAAACAGAAGGTAGGAGCAGACAGTCATAACATATGGAGCATGCTGGCGAAAAGAAACTTTCCTCTGTAGACTATTTCCTACCACTAAGTACACCTGTCTCTGCAGGGCTCAATTAAGGACACTTCTGGCATCTGAGCCAAGAAGATAGTTCAGAGAGCAGAGATCCCTTTGTGATCTGATGACCACGGGTGTAAAGGATTGTAGGATCAACAGCCTTCCTCCTTTGGAGGTTTTTGTTATCAGCATGATTGAGAAAGGGTATAGTAACACTTGTTATCAGCATATCACCTTACATTGTTGGTTCTTAAATTATTACTATTATTATTATTGTTATTACTATTATGAGTAGTAGTAGTAGTAGTATTTCATAATCAGGAGTAACTCAAGACGATCATCAGCTTAAGTGAACAGCTACATCGGTATGTCTAAGCCACCTACTCACGTGATTTGGTTCCAGAAATGGGAAGAATGGGCACTCAAATGTACACAAACTCATAGGTGACCACAACAATAATGTAGCACAGTCAAACAAACCTGTTCTGTCAGTTGTGGAAGCGTACATCACCAGGGAGGTGAGGCAGGTGCAACAACCCCACGCTCCACTCCCAAGAAGTTACTCGCTGAGGACCAGGGTCCGAACAACACTCTGCCCTTTGTCCTGTGTGTTCTCTGATTTGACTACAAGCATTTCCTGCTGTTACTGATATATCTTTAAATAGAGACATTTTGCCATTAAAGCTGTATTCTAATCCAGTGGCGGGTAATGGGTGGATCCCTATCCTGCAGGAGGCACTGGTGAAGCGCACATTGGCCAAGTTTCATTTGGCGACCTTTGGTGACTTTTTCCCTAAGGGGCATGTATTCTCCCGTACTGAGGACCCTTGCTTTCGTGATGCAACGTTTATGGATCACTTCATACTCCAGAGATTACAGGGTGCCTTGAAGGCCGTCATACACAGCTACCCGTTGGAACCGCCAGAGTTCCTGCTATTGACTGGTCTTTTCAAGGACGGGAAGGCACACACTTGGTGACTAGATTATATAAGGCCACGGTGGCACTGTTACCCTCCCGGGATGCGGGAGTGCGTGGGGCATGGGAGAATGATCTTGGGCTCCCATTACTGACACACAGTGGGGTAGGTGCTGTGCACAAATTCGTCGTGTCTCACCAAACCCTAGGCATAAATTGTTGCATTTTAAGTTTTTGTGGAGGGCGTACAAATCGCCCAGTGCACTACACCATATTGACCCATCTAGACCACACTTATGTCCGAAATGTCACTCCCTAGATGCAGACTTCGCACATCTTACTTGGACATGTGTAAAGGTTGGGAGGTTCTGGTTGGCTGTGTTCGTGGAACTTTCCAAGATGCTAGACTTTACAATTGCAGTGGAGTGGGTTTGAGAGATCGTTTCCGTGAGAGTGGGATTCCGCTCTGTGTTTTCGCGCCTTCCGCGCTTCCTGCCAGCCAGCTACAGTAGCAGAGTGCGAGGAAGACGCCGCATCTACCCTGCCGAATCGCCGCCTCCCAAGACTGCTGCAAGGCCGCAAGGCTCCCGCTATGCAGAACTGCGGGCCCCCCCCCCGCGGCCCTTGCGGCACCCGCGGCCCTCGGCCCCGGAGTAAGTGGTGAGTGGCGGCAGAGCGGTCGGAGCATTGCTACGCTCCCGTAGACTGCAGCCTGCGGTGTCTGCCTGTGTAAGGGGGGTCTAAACAGGAGCTGAGCCGAGCTGAGGAGCCACGGCGACGGCGAGCTGTGGAGCCCCGGGGTCACAGCAGCTGTGAAAAATGACTGAGAGCGACAAGCGACAAGAAGACGCTAGAAGGTGCGTGAGGGGAGAGCTACAGTAGAGTTTAGCTGTGCTGTTGTGGAGGGAGGGAGAGGCACCAAAGTTGGTGAAAGCAACTGACCACATTAAGGAACCGCTGCCAGTCGCCTGTCCCTCAGCCCCACAGCCCCCTCAGATCAGACTGAAACGCGGCTGGCAGCTGACGGCTCCTGCAGCACGGAGATGATTCGCGAGGTCGCAGTCGCAGTCAGAGCCATCATCAAACGAGTGAGTAGAGGAGCGCAGAGAAGTGAAGCGAAGTGAAGTGTGCAGAGTGCAGAGAGCGCGGCCGCTCTTAGTGGCGGCCGCTGAGTGTTGAGCCCAGTTGACCACGGAAGCGGCCCAACTAGGTTGGGTGCAGCTTGCGGTCAGCCTTGTGTGCCCTTCTCCTGCTTCTGCTCGCCCTTGGAGTGTGCTTGGTGTACACTCCCAGCGTTCTCTCCCCCTAGTCTCACTATAAACTCACCAAACTAACTTCCACCTCCACTTCCACACGGAACCTCTTTAAGGAAATATCAAGGACCGTGCAATTAAATAATATCAGCCACAAGTACCACAAATATCACAAGTATCACAAGTACCACAAGTACCAATTACAAATTAAATCAACTACAAATCATCAACAAATCAAATCAGAAAGAAAGAAGTAAAGCAAGGGAAGTTAAGCAAAAAGAGCAAAGGAAGTGCAAAAGAAAGTGCAAAAGAAGGCGCAAAAGTGAAGGAACCAGGAGCCTTGTGATATGAGATCTGGGAGAGTTAGAACCGAGGTCAAGCCAAAGAAAAAAGCTGGACAAAACAGTAGGAGAACCACCAAAAGAGACTTTGTTTCACTCACAGAAGCGACACAATTGATAAAGAATCCGGAACCCCCGCCCATAGCGTTGCCAACAGCGTTATCAACGCCAAATAAAAAGCTAGCAGGAAGGAATTTGAAAATCACGGATTTCCCAATTTCCCCAAGCTTCAGAGCTCAGAAAAGAACATCCAGACCTCAACTCAAGATCAAACCACAAATATGAAGTTTTTAGCTGGATCCAAAACACCATCCGACATGGTAAGAGCACAGATCGATATTCCACTGGAAGATAGCTGCAGCACCCCAAAGACTTTAAAAACAACTGGCAAACAAGTAATCGTGGCAGCTAAGATAAACGCAAGTGAAGCACTACAAAAATCACTAACGAGTCTAAAAAAAGTTACGCCAGAAGCAACCACGAAGAGGCGTCTGCAAGTCTCGGGGCACTCTCAAGAACCCGTGGGACCAAATCCAGTGAAGGTCATGTACGCGTTTCTTCCAAAGCCAGTGTGGCTTGCATGGGCAAGAGAGGTGAAAACATCTTGGGGGGACAATTGGCAACCCCGCCCAAACTAGCTTCAGAAACTGAAGAGTGTCTAATAAGCCCACTTGGGCCAAAACATGAAACCCAGATGGCAGAAACTCCTCTCTTCACCCCAAAAGACCAACCATTCACTGGGCTCCTCTATGATTATGATTACAATACGCTATTGTCACCAATAAAGACACGACCAGAGATCGGACCCGTAGTTAACCTAAGAACAGATCAATCAATAAAGTCTCCAACGGGGTCAGGCTCAATTATCCAATTAAGTACAAACCTGATAGGAGACTCCAATGACAACACCATGATCAAACCAGGAGACGACACCCACCCCAGTCAGCAACTGGACGCTAATCAGACAGACCACCTTTCAGACCATCTTTCACTCTTACAAGCTCCGTTATGGCCCCCATTCATTAATATAATGGAAACCTTTTTGTCAGCGTTATTCCAACATTCAGAAAAACTAGAGTTGCAAGTAGATCTCCTGCAAGCTCTACACGTTTCCGGCATAGAAAGAAAAATTCAAGTATTAAACTCCATTATTGAGCGGGTGCAAAAAGACCCTCATACTACGTATCATGAGTGCCAATGTACAAGCACCATGCATCAACTAAAGTCCATCCCGGAGATTCTCACAGACATACTGACAGAAGTAAAAAAAAAAACAACAGGCATGGTTACACCGGCTGATAGCATCAGCACAAAAACAACCGTGACCCAACAGAGCCCTACATTACCTCCTGGACCCTTGGAAAGCACGGAGGGAATGGATGGCATCCTAAGAGACTTAAACCCTGACACTCAGACAGAAACATCAAATAATACATCGACCCGAAGCAATCACCAAAATGAACATCACCACGACGACCAAGTGCCCGATGTAGCAGTTTTAAAATCGCAACAACAAAACCCCAGTAATCAACTAACATAATAGGAACGCAAGAGACTGAGAAAGTCAAGGCATAATAAGGAAAAAAGATGTCAAGTAATAACTCAGATTCCTCAAAAATAGGCCCAAGAACTATCTATTATAAGTGACCTCGAGATGAATTCGCAGGTAACAACTCCCGGAAACGGGCTAGCGGAAGAGAAGGCAAACAAGCACAATATTGAAAAGTCGTCCGAACTGAAATATCAATCCAATAATAATCGGATAATTACTCGATCATTAGACCTGACAACAATGCAAACAATCAGCCAAAAAGACCTCCGGCAACCAGTCCTTTCCAACAAGCACCAAAATAAAGATGGCAAATTACAGCAAATTCCACGAGTAGAACAACAAAGCATATCCCAATACTTTTCCAAACAAGTAAAAGCCCAAACCAGCAAAATTGTGGTAGAATTGCAGGACCCACCGAAACCCAGACATAGCTCGGAAATTCAGACTGATCACTCCCCATTATCAGGAGAACAAGTCAAATTGCAAAAAACAAAACCAGATAGAAACAATCCCGCTGTGATAAATACAACTTGCCCCCAAATTTCAACTGAGGGGATTTTTCGGGCAGGAGAGGCCATACTCAGTGGAATTTCTGCAAGTTTACATCGCCATAAAACTGATCACCGGGAAAGCAATGAAGGACAAATTTGCCCAGAAGGCCTAGTAACGTTAGAACTGATTCCACATTACATCTCAAGAGGGAACTACGACATTCTCAATCGTAGCGCAATACTAAAGCTTGCAAACTCGATTGAAACACTAAAATATCTAAACACAAACCACATAGTAAGCATTCAATTCAAAACACTCCCAAATGCAAATGGGAGGGAAATGACGGTCGTAACCTGGAGCGATCCAAAAATTACAACGGAAGTTTGAAGTCACAGAGATTCCTTTGCTAAATGGGGAATCGAAATAAGAACAATAGAAACAGAACAATACCCAGACCCTCTAAACCAAACCGCTGAGTTAAGATCAGTAAGGCATAGTGGATTACTCCGGGGGGCAGTAGGACCCACGGCAAATGCCCAGGAGAGCTGGTCAAACCTACGTATTGTCCATCAAGACACATCAGAAGTAACCAGTCAAGCGCGAAAAGTCCTTTTCCCAACTACTGGGGGCATGTAGATAAAGGAAAACAAGGCATGAAAAAACAACCTACAATTGTGCTCTTGGAATATTAACGGCTTAGGCAGAAAGGCAGATGAGGTAGATTTACAAATTTTTCTTAAAAAATTTGATATACTCCTACTTCAGGAAACTTGGACTATGGCACCAACGCAGATCTGCGGCTTTAAAGAACTCCAGCAAACTGCCACCAAAGGCAAAGCATCAGGCAGACCATCTGGCGGTCTATCAATCTACCTCAGTCCTACGAACAAATCGAGCTAGAACAAACCTGGATCCAATGTATAAAAATCTTACTATCGCAAGCTCCACTTAATCGCCTGCAACATAACAATGAGGAAAGGATCTTAATAATATGTAACATATACATTCATCCAGCACCAAAAGCTAAACAAGAGAAAATTATGACTCTCAAAGCGTTGATCAAATCGTTGCAATCAACCTTTCCGCAGGCAGGAATCGTGCTGTCTGGCGACTTTAACATGTTCTTACTCCAAGCGGATCAGGTGCAAATGAAACAACAAACCAAATTCACTGGGCAAAAGATTCCCCCAATAATTACAAACTATCGTAAAAAGGATCACTATGGCCAATTCTGTGCTTCAATATTAGCTGAGACAGAGATGATAACTTTAAACGGTCGCTTTCCGCAAGATCAACACCAGCAAAACCAACTAGAATATCCAAGTGGACACATTCTGTCCTAGACTATACAATAATGGACATTGATCTATTACAAAAGATCTCTAGCTATCAAATAACTCACAGACTTGAGAGCGATCATAGCCCTCAGCTAATTGATCTTCAAATTCACACACCAAGAGCTGTAGAAAGTAATGATCTGTCCGAAGTCTCGAGCCCGTACAATCTAAAAAGGCTTGTGCGGAATGGCAAAAACGTGAATGAAATATCTAAAAAACTCATCATCGAACACTCAAGTAGAAAACTCAACACAGCCATGGGCAAATTGGGTCAATATGACCACGATGCTGATTTCTAAATTTCCATCGCAGAACAGACATCAAGGGAGCAACCAAAGTGCAAAAAAAACAAACAGAGCCTTCAGGCTCCTTAGCGGTGAAAAAAAGGGCATTGAACCGAGAAATAAGAAAATTACGTGGAAATGCCCTAACAACTAGTGAAGGGGAAAAGCTACAAATACATCAGTTAAGGCAGAATTATAAAAAAGAAGTTTGGATGGCAAAGAAAACACTACAAACTGAAATCTGGCTAAAACTACTGGAAACTAGTAAATCAAATAATACGGGAAAAAAATTGGCGGAAATAAATAACATAGTAAACGGATCTTTCCGTCAACATAACGCAAATATCCTAGAGGCAGACTGGATAGCCCATTTAACTAACAAGGACAAGAACATCAATTACCAAATTAAGAATACAGATAATAACACAGCGTATCAATTAATAAACAACAACTCAGAAAATCTGTTTGAGAAAAACTGGATCTGATCCAACCAGGTTGAAATGATCATAAAAAAACTAAGATCCAACGGAGCGCCAGGTCCAAACGGCATACCGAATGGTCTATTTAAACACGATAGATCATTCTGGGCAGATTATTTTACTCCACTATTCAACCATGCTTTTCAAACCAACAGCGTGCCAGCATCTTGGAGAGGTAGCGTTCTGCATCCAATATTCAAAGCGGGTGCAAGGTCGGACCCAGCGAACTACAGATTAATCGCTTTAATCGATGTAGAAGCAAAACTATATGCATCAAATCTCCTGATAGCTTTAGAAGAATGGGTCACTTCTAGCAAGATCATCCCAGTCACACAGACAGGTTTTAGACCTGGTACAAATACGATGTGTAACCTTCTTGCATTGAATCTCCTGGTTGAAAAAGCCAAGCGAAAATCCACCAAGTTGTACACCTGCTTTGTCGACCTAAAAGCAGCGTTTGATACGGTACCCAGACAACTGCTGTGACAAAAAATGACGAATTGGGGCATCCCGCCACTACTACTACGGGCCATCGTCAATTTGTATACATCTACTTGGGTCCAGATAAAACTGGGTAACGGAGAATGTACCACAGCAAGGATTCCAACGCACATCGGTCTAAAGCAGGGATGCGTGCTGGCTCCTAGTCTTTTTAACATCTTCACCGCAGACCTGGACAAGAGGCTTTCAGAAGTTCAAAGTGACCCCCCGAAAATCGCTCACTGTACAATAAGAAGTCCGCAATACGCAGACGACATCATTCTATGCAGTCAGACGCCAGCAGGCCTACAGCGCTCGATCACAAAGCTGGTTGAATACACCAAAGTTATCCAACATAGGGATTCTACCATATACTATGTGAATATATATGCACCCATGTGTGTGCTGCTATTTTTATTGTTATTTTTATTTGAAGTGTCTAGTCATACGTGAAAAATGGTGCAAAAGGATCAGAGCTCCTTCTCTCAATTTGTGGGAAGGGCAATGTTTCAAAAAATTGTAAAATACCCCTCACACACTGAAACCTGATTCAGTGTCATGCTTCATCATTGGGGTCTTCCCGCCCCTCTACGGGACGGGGCGTGCTACGACTTACGTAGACGCAGGAGCACTTTATTCAGTGATTGGTGAGTATGTGTAGTGCGTAGGATCGTCAAAAGAAAATGTGAGATGGTTAAAAATTCTCTGGCTAGTGGAACGAAAATACTTTATTGTCTTCCCTGGCTGAGAATAATAAAAGTGGGGAGGTGTAGATGGTGTACTATAATGAGTCACCTCCTACAAGGTCGACATGTTTCTGAAGCCATCCCCTTGGCTTTCTTCCTCAGGACCAAAAACCGATCCCTGTTACACCTCAATGTGTGATAGAATAAATGTACATATGCCTGATAGTCACAAACACTGTCCTTTGTTCCCTGTTATGGGAGTAGAAAAATATACCACTTGTATATCTTAAGAACCTGAAAAGAAAAATATTTTGGATAAATCATGGCTTTCATCATTTATCTTTATCTATTCACATCACCATCACGTTGATAGTTTTAAGCTTTTTTGTGATATATTTTTCTTGTGCAACCCTTTTGTTGGTAATGGTACCATTTGGTAACTATCCTCTACTCATACATCATCTGAAACAACACTCCTTGTGATTTCTAGTGCCCAGTATCACATTTATTCAACATTCTTTCATACATATGTATCTCCTTGCAAGATACATTTTATGTTACAATATATTCATACATAAAGGAAATATTTGTACACTCCTATTGTGCCCCTAAAAGGTTACAGATTGATGGTCACAACTGAGCACTCGCATTCATACTCCCATGATGAGCCTTGGAAAGAATGGGAGATGTTTGGCAAAAGTCTGTGCACTCGTCCTTTTTAACTGTGATCTCATGGTGTGTCTTTTTATATAAAAAATAGTATTCATGCTCTCAAAAGGACGTGCCATAATAATACATACTTTAGAATTTAATCATTATCGCTCCATGAGCTCACACGAGCGGTGTTGGGCGCCTTCAAATAGACACTGTAGGTATTTTAAAAGAACTGAAGGAAAAACAAAGTTTTAATGCCAGGGTCGTTTTTAAATAAACAAGCGTGGTCTCTTTGGCCTTTTTAAGGACATGCCATTGTCCTACTTACATGCTGGAAGGAGCGCGATCACCAAAGGAAGTACCTTCTCGTGGCTCGTCGGGACCTAACTGAGGTTTTGCCAGAGCCCGGTGTTTTAAAGTGCAAGGAGGCATGCTTGATAGGAAACAGGTGTGACTGGAAACACCAGACCTTGAAATTTTAAAGATGGCCGCCTGTAAATGGACCCAAAACAGAGTTCATTTTGATCCACTTCCTGTTGGAACGATTAACACTGAGTCGGTTGGAAAAAACACTAGACCTTGGAATTTTTAAAGATGGCCGCCGGTGAATGGACCAAAAACAGGGTTCATTTCGATCCACTTCCTGTTGGAACGATTAACACTGAATCGGTTGAAAAAGCAAGCATATATTTGTTTGTTTTGAGGCTTATTTTGGAGGAGTTTCAAAAGGCAGCCAAATGGAGGTTGAATTTAAAGGAATTATTAAACAAAAATGTATTAAACAAAAAAGAAAAACAAATTGTTGCGCTAGAGATGCCCGGATGGAATCATCACAGACGTGCATTTATGAATGTGGGTTTTATGAAAAAACACAGGGGGCAAATTAGAAAACCTAATGGAAAAAAGTTAAAGAATAAATCCCAGCAATAAAACGCTAGAGGCTGGAAAAATATTTACTGGAAAAAAAAAATTCTGTCAGAGGATAAGGATTGAAAAGCAAAAACCATGTATATTTACAAATAGAGTGTATGTACACTCAGGTTTCCAAAATTATAGTTTCTCTAAAAAGAGGAAAAAACAGGAAAAAGGGGGGAAAAAAGGAAGAAAACCAGTTTCCAAAGGCATAAACCTCCTCTTTGTTCAGTATTAGTTACGGGGGTGATTGTAGTACTGTATACTCCTTATGAGTCTGGCAACTTTTTGGTTGATCATTAATTTCCAGGGGATTCCGGTGTTAGATTTTGTATACATCAGAGCTGGTTCCAAGGAATCTCATCGTTCAGGCCTTTCTCATGAGTCCTCAAACGGAACACCCACCGTTGTTCTTTTTCGAACAAATACCTTTCGTTTTGGATTTGTTCGATTACTGTCCACGAAAGATCTTCCCACTTATGATCATTTTCCAGAAAATTGGCTGCCATTTTGGTGGTACTCTTTTTGCATTTAATGTTACTTTTGTGTTCCCCTATCCTTACCTTGACAGTGCGTGTGGTCATTCCTACGCATTCCAAAAGACACGGGCAAGTGATCAGATAAACCACATTTTTTGAATTGCATGTTGTGAATCTTCTTTGGACCCATTTGGTTCCATCATGGAACAAGATTTCTTTGCTTTTTTAGTTAGTTTGCACACATTGCACATTCCACAGGGATGATGCCCAGAGATTGGGGGCATTAAAGTGGTTTGCATTGTCTGTTCTTCTCTTCTTTCTTTTGGTCTGGTGTGTACCACTAAATCACGGATACTCTTACCTCTTCTATGAGAGAAGATAGGTTTTGGTAGATTGATGCTTCCACTGTTGAGGATTCGCCAGTGTTTGTTTACTATTTTTGTGATTCCATTGGAGTTTGTGTTGAAAGTTGTTATACACATTGGGCGGTTCTCTTCCTCTTTGTGGATTTTGGGTTCCAAAAGGCTGTCTCTGCAATTGTCGCGTGCCCTTTTGTATGCATTATCAATCACCTTTTTAGGATATTCGCGTTTTTCCAATTTCTTTTTCAGATCTTTTGATTGTTTTTTTAAATCTTCGATTTCCGTGCAGTTCCTTCGTAGGCGTAAGAATTGCCCATAAGGGAGGTTATCGCGGAGATGTCGAGGGTGGAAGCTGTTGTACAATAGTAGGCAATTTTTGGAGGTTTCTTTGTTTAATAAACTTTTGTTTAATAATTCCTTTAAATTCAACCTCCATTTGGCTGCCTTTTGAAACTCCTCCAAAATAAGCCTCAAAACAAACAAATATATGCTTGCTTTTTCAACCGATTCAGTGTTAATCGTTCCAACAGGAAGTGGATCGAAATGAACCCTGTTTTGGGTCCATTTACCGGCGGCCATCTTTAAAATTTCAAGGTCTAGTGTTTCCAGTCACACCTGTTTCCTATCAAGCATGCCTCCTTGCACTTTAAAACACCGGGCTCTGGCAAAACCTCAGTTAGGTCCCGACGAGCCACGAGAAGGTACTTCCTTTGGTGATCGCGCTCCTTCCAGCATGTAAGTCGGACAATGGCATGTCCTTAAAAAGGCCAAAGAGACCACGCTTGTTTGTTTAAAAACGACCCTGGCGTTAAAACCTTGTTTTTCCTTCAGTTCTTTTAAAATACCTACAGTGTCTATTTGAAGGCGCCCAACATCGCTCGTGTGAGCTCATGGAGCGATAACGATTAAATTCTAAAGTATGTATTATTATGGCACGTCCTTTTGAGAGCATGAATACTATTTTTTATATAAAAAGACACACCATGAGATCACAGTTAAAAAGGACGAGTGCACAGACTTTTTGCCAAACATCTCCCATTCTTTCCAAGGCTCATCATGGGAGTATGAATGCGAGTGCTCAGTTGTTGTGAACATCAATCTGTAACCTTTTAGGGGCACAATAGGAGTGTACAAATATTTCCTTTATGTATGAATGTATTGTAACATAAAATGTATCTTGCAAGGAGATACATATGTATGAAAGAATGTTGAATAAATGTGATACTGGGCACTAGAAATCACAAGGAGTGTTGTTTCAGATGATGTATGAGTAGAGGATAGTTACCAAATGGTACCATTACCAACAAAAGGGTTGCACAAGAAAATTATATCACAAAAAGCTTAAAACTATCAACGTGATGGTGATGTGAATAGATAAAGATAAATGATGAAAGCCATGATTTATCCAAAATATTTTTCTTTTCAGGTTCTTAAGATATACAAGTGGTATATTTTTCGACTCCCATAACAGGGAACAAACGACAGTGTTTGTGACTATCAGGCATATGTACATTTATTCTATCACCCATTGAGGTGTAACAGGGATCGGTTTCTTGGTCCTGAGGAAGAAAGCCAAGGGGATGGCTTCTGAAACATGTCGACCTTGTAGGAGGTGACTCATTATAGTACACCATCTACACCTCCCCACTTTTACTATTCTCAGCCAGGGAAGACAATAAAGTATTTTCGTTCCACTAGCCAGAGAATTTTTAACCATCTCACATTTTCTTTTCACGATCCCACGCACTACACATACTCACCAATCACTGAATAAAGTGCTCCTGCGTCTACGTAAGTCGTAGCACGCCCCGTCCCGTAGAGGGGCGGGAAGACCCTAATGATGAAGCATGACACTGAATCAGGTTTCAGTGTGTGAGGGGTATTTTACAATTTTTGAAACATTGCCCTTCCCACAAATTGAGAGAAGGAGCTCTGATCCTTTTGCACCTTTTTTCACGTATGACTAGACACTTCAAATAAAAATAACAATAAAAATAGCAGCACACACATGGGTGCATATATATTCACATAGTATATGGTAGAATCCCTATGTTGGATAACAGTATCAAGAGGAGGACGATTCTACCTTTTTCCTCTTCACTGCCTCCTTTGATTTTTTGATTGAATACACCAAAGACCATGGCTTGTCTCTGAACCTGAATAAAACTAAGGTTATGTGTTTCTCAGCAAACACAGCGCCCAACAGGAAAAAATACCAGTGGTACGCAGCAGGAAACAGAATAGAGCAGTGTGACTCCTACAACTACCTGGGAGTAGTGGTCGACACAAGGTTCACTCTTAAAGAACACCTAAACTCCAGAAAAGCTCAAGCAAACAAACTTCGCTTTGCATTAAACATGTTAAAACTGAAACTACAGTGTCCATCAAACTCCCATCTACTAAAAGTCATTGTTGCCAAGTTTCTCTCGACTCTTACCTACGGCTCCGAATTATTCAAAGGTCAAGACGCCAACTTCCTGAATCTCCAGCAATCAGGTTTATTTAAACAAATTTTCCAGATTCCGCAGTTTACGTCACAAGCTCAAGTTCGCTTGGAATTCGGGTTATCAAATCAACATCCCGTCAGACAAGCTGCAATAATAAAAATGTGCTGGAAATTAAAAGCAGCGCAAGAGGATTCCTTGTTGGGGTATTGTTGGATAGAAATGAAGAACCAACCCAAAGAAACAAAAGTCTGGCACACTGTACTCGAACATGCACTAACAATGCTAGACATGCACGACGCCTGGGATACCGACTATAGTTTCACCGCATTCAAAAAAATAGTCAACAACGCTGCAAAACAAAAGGCTTGGATAATGGACAAAGCTGCTCTATCAAAGAAAAAACATGGCTGGATGGTTCTATCTACATACGAGACTCGATCGCCCCAGCCGTATCTTGTCCAGCATATAACTCCATCAATCCAGCATCAGCTACTTTTGGTCAGATTGGGAGCATTTACATCAAAAGACCAGGTCCCAACATGGAAACAGTCATGGCCAACCATGCTTTGCAGACTTTGTGGACAGGCGGAAGAATCCCTTATACACCTAGTGTGTATTTGCCCAGCTGTGAACTATTTGAGAAGGCATTATTTACTCTATGCATTCCGTTCCTTCCAAGTTAGATCTTGTCGACCAGCCATAATGCTACTATTAAATAGCCATTCATTACAGACCTCATGTAGGGCAGCCAGATTTCTGCAGAAAGCTAGCTATCAAAATCAAACATATAGTGTTCATAGGTATATATCGTATTAGCAGCATACTGATAAGTACATATGCTATTTGCACACAGCTTTTAACCATGAAGATAACAACACCTGCTATTGGCACAAAACTTTGAACCCTGCAATAGATGACTGATAACCTGAGGTCTTGTAATATTAAATTTACATTTGCACTTTGCACATGACTTTAGCCAAGCAGCTGAGGACTCATTCACATTTTGCACTTCAAGCACACAACCATTGATAAATACATGATTTTAGCTATGTCGTTGAGGATTCGCGCGCATTTGCAATTTTCGCACACAATCATTGCAATGAAAGTTGACGACCACCAACAATGAGCGTCACATTGTATAGTGAAATTGCAATTTTGCCTATGATTTTAGCACATGATTTTAGATATAGGACAAAAGATGGACAAAATTGAGAAACAATTTGTACACTGATTATTGTTGATTAATGTTGATGAATGTAGAATTTTGTAAAAAGGACATTTCCTATTTTTATTACCTATCCATTGTTTTTGACAAATCGATGATTTTTATCACAAATTGTAATGGTTTTAATTAACTACATGCAATAAAAAAATTCTTATTTACAATTGCACCCTCGCCCCTGATGGCGCTCCTTGGGTATGTTCACGACCTTCCTAGATCCAAGCGGCGATACGCCGCCATTGCATTGCTTATTGCTAAGCGCAAGGTGGCCATAAACTGGGGTAATAAGCGTACACCTACGATCAAGTTCTGGCTGCGTAGCATGACACACTGTAGCACTAATAGTGACATATATATTCCCAACTACAACCACCTGCGGCGAGACCCTTAGATATATGGCAACCGTTACACCTGTATCTTCAGGTTATATCGGATACCACAACTACACCAGCAAACACACAACCCATGAATGTACCACTTGTGAATGGAATGGTTGACCCGGAGGGGGATTTGGTATGATACCCATTGTAAAGTAAGTACAGTGTTGTGCTCTGCCTGCCTTTTGTTGTGACATTGATCTTACTTTAATGTGATCTGTATGTACCTACACGTTATCAAGCAATCACCATGCGACTTAATGTATGTTGCACTGTAACTGTCCTTATTCTTTGGTATGAATAATCAATAAACAAAGTTTCAATTTTTTTTTTTTTTTTTTTAAAAGCTGTATTCTAATGGTACATGTATATGACTCTACCAGGTTCCATAGAGTGCTAAAGAAAACAAGGAGTCTCTGTGTATCGTTTAATAGGACACATTTCGGGATGGGGTGAGTAGGGAGTGTGGTGATTGTTCCCCACTTGGCTCAATTCCTTCTAATATCCTGGAGGAGAATCTTTAACTTTCCATCGTCCTCCTGCTCTGTTGAGGTGAACGTATCCCACTCGTCTCCATGCATCCTATCCAGCTTTCCATTTTTTACTCAGCACAATTTGAGGTGCTAGAGCGTCACTACCTCATCTCTTTATTCTGATCTTACTGTTTCCCTTTTGTGCTCTCTGCTAAAAAAAAAATATTTAATTTCCTTCACTTTGCCAGACAAATTCGTTCTAGTAAGATGTCATTGGAAGATCCGGTATTTGACTGTGAAATGTTATGGTGAATCACAAATAAATAAATGAATATTCCAACGAGGTTGTGCCCAGTCTAATTTGCAATGGGAGTATTTAGGCTCATAGAGACCAGGAGTAAGAACTGACTTAAGGTAGCTGTTCTTGGGAAATCAGGGACCGGTTTGCACGTGGGCATATGCTCTGGGTTAACACCCTGACCTTGGGCGCTCTGAGAAGTGCAGTGCACCACCTTTCTGAAAAACTGCCCTCTCTCCAGCATATGTGCCCACATGCCACTCCACATAATAAGCTTGAAAGCCCTGACATTTTAGAACGGAGGCTTTGAAGGCCCACCATGAGGGTGGATGCGGTCACAGAGTGTGGGACGCCCCAAACACACACTGAGGGTGTGACCGTGCTGCACATGGGCACTCAAGCTTCTCTCTGGGGACCGTGACTACCCCACCCACCCCCAGGCTGGGGTGCAGTGTGTGCCTGCTCCATCTGCGGTGTTGCCCATTGGCCCCCTCACTGCTCCGTCCAAAGGTATCTAAAGCTACCCGTGCCCCACCTCTGGATAGCAGACACATGGATTGTTCCTCTCACACCTGGCAGCCTGTTTACCTGTATCTGTAAGAAGGAGCAGGTGTATTACCAGAGCTGGCAATGCTGGTAAAGCTGGCATAAGAGGAACATCACATCAACAATAAGTACAAAACAATATTAAAGGGTAAGGTATAACAGAGAAAGAGGGCGTAAGAAAAGTCTCTTCATAAAAATCCCGCAAGAACACACCCGCCCATCTTTTTATAGTAACTCCGTGGGCCACTCACGATACACGAAAAGGTTACGTTTCCTGAAAGAACTCCCTGCGGACTGCGCTCTTGAACGTTAGCGGCAGCGCGCGCTGGAATAGGCACTTTATGGAGAGTGACCAGATCTAACTGAGCTTCATTTTGGTTTCCAATTACAATTGTATTCCTCGGGGTGATATATATCTTTATATTCTTCTTGTCCTATCGGGGATTTCGCGGTGGCTAACTTTAATATACCGTTTTACGAGACGGATTTGCCTAACATTAACCTTTCTGGTAGAAATAGGAAACGGACAATTATTCGATCCTCAGTCATACGACAATTAGGCTCGAGTCACTTGAATAACTTAAAGCCTATTGATTTAGCTGCTTTTATCTATGTGAGGGCCACGAGGTACCACGTTGTGCACACCAATTTCATCAATTAAATCTGCCGCACACACCGAGCTAGTCTGGTGCTCCTGGCCTCTAGTGCGCGCGGTTAATATCACATGGAACATCTTTGAAAACTGCTTTACTCCTGTTTCTACATTCTTAGGTGGCAGCCAGGGCAGGCTTTAGTGCTGGTGGCGCCCAGTGCGACAATGCTTGTTGGCGCCCCCCAATTACCTCCTTCTCCACGGATTCCTTCACTACCACCCTTTAACAGTGCCCCTCCAGTCTCCATAACCACTCTCTCTCTCTAATGCATTTTTTTTGTTTTATAGCGCTACTCATACCAGTGTAGGGTGTCAGAGCACTTTCCATCACACACACATTCCACAGAGACAATCAATCATAGGCGTGTAAATCAGTGTATTGTAAATGAAACATAAGACAGAGGACTACAAGGTGTAAGAGTCACATTTCATCCATGCTGGTAGGCAGTATAGTTTAAGAGTGCTTGGTCTGGAGAAGCACAAACTCAGAATTTAAAACCTAACACCATGGTTGGGGGTGGCTTTACTAATAAGAATTTCTACCCAAGTGAACCCTTTTTGCAACATTAAGATAATGAAAGACGGGGGGGGGTGGGGGGAAATAATACTCCAATCTGTACCTTGCAGTTTGCATGCAGCTCTTTGATGACAGTTAAAAGCTACTGTTCTGTTATGATTAAACTTATAAACTGCAAGTAACAAAAGGGTCTCTCTGACAGAGGCCGCAATCCACTGACCTATATACATTGTATGCACTTTTTGATCTGCATGGTACACGTGCTTTGCAGCAGGCACATTAACCTCCTGCGCTACTTTATGATCAGTCAAAACTTCCACTAGACAAAACTCCAATTTCTCTGCAGCAGGTCCATAAATCACTGGAGTTATGTTGACATTTTTATGGTTGCCTGAAAACCGCTGGAGGCAAGGAACGTGGCAGCAGGTGCTTTTAAAACCATAATGCACTTGAAAACACAGCGCCCCCCCAAAGTCAGCGCCCAGTGCGGTGGCACCGATCGCACCGCCCTAGAGCCGGCCCTGGTGGCAGCTCTCTTGTATTCAGTGTAGTGTTGTGGGTCCTGGGCCCACATGCTACTAAAATAAGTCACACAAACACATGAAGTCTACTTGGTTAACTGGCCACGAGCATGTGCACCCGGGCCCTTTTATTTGCAGAGTCACAGTCACTGTGGCGGATGGGTGTGGGGTGCAAGTGTGTCCAGCCCTCTAGGGAGTGGCTGGTAAATTCAGTGCCTGCTGTGAGACTAGAACATGTCCAGAAGGACACTACATTCCTCCCACACTTTATTGAAAAACAAAACAAACACCAGTCCACCCTGTGGGGGTAAACAACAATCAAATAAACGCCACAGGGTCCATCAGCCTCTGGAATCGTGAAGCTGGAAGACAGCAGACCTGGGGCTGGTAACTCAGACTGCAGCAGGACATCTCCGCTTGCACTCATAATTTAACCTGAGTGGTTTAGGACACGAATGCTGGCTTGGAGACGTCAGCTGCACTCCGGCAGCATACCAGTGGGAACATGTCCTTTGGTTTGATATTGCTCCACTCCGCTGATGTTTAGGATGATCTATGGTAGGTCCTAACAGTTCATAAAACAGGGTGAGTCATGAGCATGGTTGGAGTTCATGGTGAAAGTTCACAGATGTGTTTCCTGATCGACTGGATTCTCCGTTAGACGACCTTGCTGCATCCTGGAGTCTGTCAGTGGGGTAATAACAAGTCCAACTCTCCCGCCTGGGGGAGGTCCCTTGTCTGTGTTGCCACGGGACTGCTTGTGGGCTGCACTGGGGCTGAGTGTGTGCCTACGTGGGGGCAGCTGCAAGACCACCGAGGAGCCAGTGCCTAGTCTCTCGCACAAATCTTAGGGGTGGATGGGTCTTGGTCAAGAAGTGCCCTTGCTGCTGGAATTTCATATGCAAGCAGGGTTAGCGTGTAGTCTCTGATTCTTCTTGTCAGCTGGTGTGGCAAAGGTGTAAGTACTCCAATCTATGTGTTCGATACTCTAGGGATGGTAGTGTTTGATGCACTTGACACGAACTGGCATAATGGAGTTATCAGCCATGTGGTGAATCTGGACGACATTTGGTGGCAACTTGCATGATGGTTGCAGGCCTTTGTTCTTGAGTCGATCACTGGGAGTGGGGGTGGCCAGGTACATCCATTTCCTTGGGGAGGCATCTGCATCCTTCGCTTGGATTTCTTGGGTTACTGAGCCGTCGGTGACAGTGGTGTGATGGACACGCTGAGAAGCATGAGGCAGACTCTGTTCGCACATGCTTGCGGCTTACTCTCGATCTCCCGCTGGGCAGTCGCCAGGTTGTTCTTATGCTGTGTCACCTCGTTGGCTTGCAGTTTGTGTATCTGGATGCGCTCTCTCCGCAGCTCAAGTATAATTAATCTTCGGGCCTGGCCTCCCACTACTCTCCCTCCTGAACTTGTTCGGTCGTCAGGTTCTTAGTGTAGACCAGCTGGTCATTTTCCATATCTTCTGCTAGGTACGGTGGCATGCACATGGCAATGATGATGTGGTTGACATTAGACCTGGATGGCAGGTAGTGATGATTCACTTGGAGTAAGGATGATTAGAGGGACTTCGCAGCCATGTGTTTTTTTTTTTACTGGTGCCGTTCTTCTCCCATGGCTTCTGCGGTCACGAGCAGGGATGCCATCTGACTTAAACTGCTGACTCGCAGGAATTTACGGTCACAATGGAAGCGTAGGGGGAGAGATGAGGGTTGCGCTTGCTGGCGGCTTACATGTGGTTCTTCCTTTGAGCTGTCTCCAGGGACGTCGCTCTGCCTTGGTGGCTGTCTTGTGTCTGCGGGTTTACACTTGGCTTGTAGTGGTACAAGTCCGCATACTTTTCTCCTTGTTTTTCTCTCCAGCGCACCTGTCTTTGTCTGGGTCTTCATGGTGACGGGATAGTCACTCTTCTTTTCAGTTCTTCCTCCAGGTGCAGTGGCATGCACCATCTTCCAAACAGGCCAACAAGGCCTATCAACTTCAATTGTCTCTGGACCATGCAGGTGAGACTTCGTCTCTCTTCTTCCTCCTGGGTGCTGGGTGGTGTCCAGCCACTTGTCTCATGTGTTCCCTCTTCAGGGAGCTTCTTGAAGCTCCTACTCCAGGTATTCCCTCTTCTGGGAATGGCTTCCACAGGCAGTAGGGAGCTGTGGTGGTGGCTTGGCACTTGGAGTGTGCGACTCTCCTCTTGCCTGTATTGGGCCACTGGTGACTCCATCTTGAGGCAGTGTGGGAGAGGACACTCTTCTCTGCTTTTATGATGTGGCGTCGTGCCACATTCTCTTCTCCGTGTTGCGGGGGTGGCAGCTTGCCACTTGGGGACGGGCGGCTTTCCTTCTGCCTGTAATGGGCCGAATTATGACAGTTTTACAGCAGTATTGGGGCACTCCCTTGATTGTCTCTGGCCCACTGCGGGGCGGTGCTGGGGCAGTGGAGGGGTAGAGGCTCTCTTCCTGCATTCAGCATTGCTTCTTCTCTGTGGAGAGGTCTCTCTCTCCTGGGCTCATGCCCGTGCTGTCAGGCTCTCTGATGTAGCTTTCTGCGCACCTCTGACCTCATGCGCTCGGTCCTTTTCATGGGCGCCCTCTTCTGACAGTTGGCGTGTCCGTTTTGTAGCTTGCAGTGGTGTCCATTCATCACTGAGGGTAGGTGGAGCAATTTTCTCGCTTGCGGTGGCGTTAGACAGCCACTGGGGTTTGCGAGCGCAGCGCACGTTCTACTTGCCCTTTATGGGGCTTGGCTGCTTTAACTCCTCACAGCCGTGGCTGGGCTTTTCTTGGCTGGGCCAGCTTTAGGCTTCTTGTTTGGTCTGGTGCTGCAGGCAATGTGTGATGGCACAGTGGGGCCTCTCTGACAGTCTCTTGCTGTCAATGGCTAAGGCGCACGTATAGGGCACTGTACATGTTCATGAATACAGGGCGGCTTGTATGCATCATGAGTGTTTATTCCAGCACCGTTCAGCTTTTGCCCTGTTGTCTAGCACCCATTTACTTAGTTCTATAGAGGCACACACTGCCCCTTTTGACACACAGGCCCTTTTGACACATGGGCAGTTCCAGCTCTCCAGCCAAGAGGTGTAGTAATACCGGTCAGTCACAAGGTGGCGTATGCAGCACTTCACCAGGCAGCTTTCTTCCTGCTGCGGACTACATTGGAGATGACGTTTTGGGGTTGTATTGGTGTGGTTCACGGTGCTGAGGTGCAGTGTTACTAATTACCGCAAGGTGGCGCCGCAGTCATCTCCTGCTGTGGCAGACTTCCTCCATGCTGGGTGTCGGGCAGTGCTGTGTGGATGCCACGGGAGGCCAAACCGGTCTTCACTCCTCCCGCGGAAGTGATGTCCTACCACTAGGGGGCTCACGGAGCACACGAGTGCCCTGGCCCTTCGTGTCGACATCCAGCAGGGCCCTCGGACCAGCCGCATGCTCTTGTGGCAATCTTCCTGGGCCTCGGCCTGGTGAGCGACCAATCTGCAGTGCTGCTAGTGCACTCACTGTAGTGGGAGCGATGGCGGCTGCGGGGCCCACAGCAATAGAGGGGAAAACTTCCCTGCCGAGCAGGTAAGGGTCTGCAGGGGGCAGCGCTATGGCAGGCGATGCACGCAGGCGGCCTCTCTTTCATCTCCTAGGCCAGGGCCGCTTTTATCTTCGGGCGCCTGTGGTGCTGTAGGGTTGGCACAGTCATCACAACCATGCAGGCGCTGCATCGATCAGTGGGGGGGGGGGAGAATTGGTGTAGGCAAAGTTTTCTGTTTGTCCTGTCGGGCCGCTGCCTTCAAGGCGCTCAGTGTTGCAGCAGCTTTCTGACACAGGGGCAGTGAGAAAAGGTGCAAAAGGGGTGCAATGAGCAGTTTCCATGTGCACCATGCGGGGCTCCGATGGTGGGTGGCAGCGGGGGCATGTACCTGCGACGGCTGCAGAGGCGTTACCGCTGGATGGCTATCTTCTGCCCCGCCCTCCTTTAATTGTGTGGGCAGCAGGTGCGGGAGGGGGGTGGCTTCAGCTTGCAGCTCCACATGTAGGCCGCGGCAGCCTTCCTAGTGCCCCGAGCATACACTTACTGCGACACTTCTCCTCCTGGCACGGCTCTCAGTAGCTGTTGTGCTGGTGATAGGTATAGGGGGTGCCAGAGACGTGGGTCTACATTCCCCTTATGAGGCTCAGCAAATGCGGGGTCCGACCCGCCCTCGTCGCTATTGTAGTGTTGTGGGCCCTGGGCCCACATGCTACTAAAATAAGTCACACAGACACATGAAGTCTACTTGGCTAACTGGCCACAAGCATGTGTGCCCGGGCCCTTTTATTTGCAGAATCAGGTCACTCGTGATGCCTTTGGTGGATGGGTGTGAGGTGCAAGTGTGTCCAGCCCTCTAGGGAGTGGTTGGTAAATTCAATGCCTGCTGAGATACTAGAACATGTCCAGCAGGACACTACATTCAGATCCAGACTGTCGAAAGATTTGGCTATAATTCACTGAATTATGATCTATATCGCGACCAGCAAAAATACTAAATTTACAATATCATTTACCATGACAGACAATGTAAGTAGATGTGAGTACCTAAGGATTTATTATTTTTAACTCTACATCCATTTACCTTAATGATATAGTGGCAACTGGCACTGCACGTGACATTTTTGCTTGTCAATATCTCCACCACAATATAGTCAATCAATCAAACAGTAGAATTGTAGAGCTCTTCTTGTCACCCTTGAAGGTATCCTGGCGCTGGTTCTATAGTGACATAATACATGGAAGCCTACAATCACAGTTCTGCAACCACTCTCTTATTTCCTTATTACAGTCGAGCGGTGACATTTCTAATCCCATGTAATAAGAAAACGATGAATCTCCTCAACTGTATTAAGTTATTACAGTGGAGTTGTGATGTCATAATGTCTCCTGTCAGAGCCAGCAGCGAGGGTGAAAGGCTGGTCAAGAGCATCTTTGTAGTTGAAGTGTAAACAACAAAAACAATAACTGTTTTTCCATTATTATATTCTGTTTTTGCAAAATGAATGGAGATCAGTAGAAAGGAGACATTTATGGAAAAGTGTTTTATATTTTCCACATCCTTCATTACAGGAAAGACTAAAGGGTCCCATTTAGAGCTCAGAAACAGGGTTTCTGGTTGGCTAAGGGATACAATTAAGACAGGCAGAACCCACCACTCTAGTCAGGGCAAGTATGTTTCGCACCAAAGATAACCTGTACTCACCGCTGGTAGTTTGGCACAGAGCAGGCAGGCTTATCATTAGAGGCAATGTGTAAAGCGTTTGTGCAACACACTAACACAGCAACACAATGAAAGCACCACATAAGAGAGTCCACACAGAAGAATATAAAAATATAGTATATATTGTTCATAAATCATAGACCAAAACGACATAAATCATAAATACTGTGCATATCATGCAGTTACTGAAATAGTACTCATTATCCTGTACAAAGCAAGAATCAAAACAACATACATCATACGTACTTTGCAAATTATGCAATTGTCAAGGTTTACACAAATTGCACTTTTAGTTATACTACTCATGGTATGGCCAGACCGTTAACAATCCCAAATATACGTCTTCACAATGTGCCTGTCATACGAGTATGTCACACCCAATTCAGTAGTATCAAACAATGGTATCACCAAACAAATCTAGAGCACAGGCGTTCCTGTACTTCAACTAGACCCTTTAGGGCACTCTGGGGTGGGCTCGAGCCCTCACGATTCCAAGCAGGGATCAAAGAGAAGGCTTCTCCCACTGCAGAGCAAGGACACAGCAATGCTCCTTGAGTCCTCCATGTGGATCGGGTCATCCCCCAAGAGAAGTGTGCAACCCAGCCGCCTACAAGTGTAGCGCAACTTCTCTAACTCATGGTACCTGGTTTAATCTCAGTTGAGCGGGTCTCGCCCTCAGCCGCACAGTGCGGCTACCGGTGGGCCCAGAGCTTCTCTTCGTGCGTGACCAGCATGAGGTGCCGCCAGGGGAAGACCTCGGAACTGGACTGCAGAGGCAGTGTCCCCCTCCCTCCGAGTTTTGGGGGAGAGCCTTGTTGCCCTGTATGCGGGCAGTATCATGGTGACCTTTTGTCAGGGGAAGGTGGGGCGCAAAGTCGTCCTGGCAATCCCTCAGAGGTTGGGTAGCCAGGATTGGCCGTGCGGCACCGTTGTCACTGGTGCACTGCCGCTTCTGACACAGGTAGCACGGGCCCCTTCTTGAGTAAAACACACAGAGCACTTGCGACCGGCTGGTGATCAGGCAGCTCCTGCACTTGCAGTTCTGGGAAGTTATGGAGCAGGCCGCACGAGCAAATTTCCTTTGGTGTGGCGGCGTTCCACTTGTATTACCTTGGCCGCTCAGTGATTCTAGTAAATGCACGGGGAATCAGGCAGGCAAGTCCTGCGGAATCTGGGCAATGTGACTTGCGAGCTGGACATGCCGGTCCTACCTCCACGGGCACAGTGCAGGTACAGAGCGAAGCGCCAGACACGTGCCGCTCTTCTAAAAGCACTCACCATGCGCTGGTGTCATCAAGGAGCTGAAAACACACGCTGCTCTTTGACAAAAAGCAGTGCTGTCCTGAATCTCTCAGAGATCCCAACTGAGCAGGGAGGGGGGCAGTCCACCCATCTCTGGAGAGCACTGGGGGGCACAAAGCAGGCAGCAGTAAGCAGGCAGACTAGCACAACAAAACCAGTAGTTCTAATGGCAATGTCTCGTGCCCGCACCGTAGTGCCTTAGCAGAACTGTGTTAGTGAGCAGCTGGCAGCAGGGCAACTGCAGAAAAGCAATCTAGTGAGTCCTTTAGGCCAAGTAGCAAGAAGTAGGCAGCAGGGCAACAGCAGAGGAGCAGTCCAGATGAGTCCTTTGGGCAACACAGCAGTCCTTATGACAGAGGTTCAGTTCCAAAAGTGCTCTGAAAACATGGGGTCAGAGCCCCTGTACTTATACTCAAAAATGTCTTTGATGTAAGGAGTGACTTCACAGGAAATCTTAGAAGTGCGCAACACCCACTTTCAACTCAGCCCTGGCTCCAGACATGAGAAGAGGGTAAACCAGCCCTTTGTGTGAGGGCATGACACAACCTATACAAACAAAGTGTGAATGCCTCTCTCTCTTCTAGCCCAGGAAGACTGTCAGCATGCAGATGAATGCAGCTATAACTCTGTCACACCCAATCCTTCCTGTGTGATGGATGTCTGGAAAGTATGCACAAAGTGTAGCTGTCACCCAGCCCTAGATGTGAATTGGAGTCAGGCCACAAAGCACAAAGAGTCATAAGCACAGAGAAATGCTCATTTTCTAAAAGTGGCCTTTCTAAAATAGTAATGTAAAATCCAACTACACCAGTAAGAAGGATTTATCACCACTATTCCAAAAATACCAAACATGGTAATGCTACTCCTTTCATATCAGAAATTACCACTTAAACACAAATAAGGGAATTCCCAAAGCTAGCCTATGAGAGGAATAGGCCTCATAGTAGTGAGAAACAAAATAGGTTGTTTGTCACTACCAGAACATGTCACACAATAAAGGCACATGTACTACCTTTTACTTACACAGCACCCTGCCCATAGGGCTACCTAGGACCTACCTTAGGGGTAACCTACATGTAGTAAAAGGGGAGTTTTAAGACTTGGCAAGTAGTTTTAAATGCCAGTCAAAGTGGCAGTAAACTGTGCACATAGGCCTTGCAGTGGCAGGCATGAGACAGGTTTGAAAGGCTATGTCAGTGGGTGGCACAAGCAGTGTTGCAGGCCCACTAGTAGCATTTAATTTACAGGCCCTGGGTATATGGGATACAGCTGTACAAGGGACTTACAGGTAAATGAAATATGCCAAACAGGTGTAAAGCAATTATACCAAACAGGTGTAAAGCAATTATACCACGTTTAAAGGAGAGAGCACATGCACTTTAACACTGGTTAACAGTGGTAAAGTGCCCAGAGTCTTAAAGCCATCAAAAAGAAGGTTAGAGAAATAGGAGGAAAAAGGCAAAAAGTTTGGGGATAACCCTGCAAAACTGGCCAGGTCCAACAATACCAAAAACAAGAACTAGTTTCCATTATTATTATCTGTTTTTGCAAAATGAACGAACAACAGCAGAAAGGAGACATTTATGGAAAAGTGTTTTATATTTTCCACATCCTCCATTACAGGAAAGACCAAGGGTCTGATTTAGATCTTGGTGGACAGGTTACTCCGTCACAACAGTGTCGGATATCCCGCCCGTCGAAATATAAATCCCATTATTCCCTATGGGATGTATATTTCAGCAGACGAGATATCTGTCAACGTTGTGAGGGAGTAACCCGTCCTCCAGGATCTAAATCAAGCCCAGAATCTCTCTGCAAGTTACTACTCATTCTGAGCTATAGTCATTTATTCACTTGATTTTCATTAAACGGATTCTAATGTTTTTACAATGAATTACTAGCTGCTTTTTAGTGTTCACATTTGCAAGGTATCCAGTTGTAAGATAAGGCGCTGACCGTTTTTTATCAGGACAAAGCAAGGACAAAAAGTAATAGATTAATGGTGCGCAAGAGCAAGGGGTGGCTACCACACAACCCCAAATCATAACCCCAAAGGCAGGGGTTATTACATGCAAAACAAAATATTCTGAGCACTCAAAGTTGATAAAGGAATCAAACGTCCAATCCAAGGAGTCGTAGAGTTTCGGTCTGCTTTAATCTGATTCACATTCCATATCAGAACCCAAAATCTGTTCTGTGTCCACGCCAATAATTTTGCAGGAGCACGCTGTGTCTTGACTCGTTACTTGTGAGGGAGGACAGGGAGACCCTGATGAGTACCAACTTACTTACCTTACTTGTCGACGCCTCCTCCTGCAACGTCGCTGACCGAACCTGGCACATAAAAAAAAAATACAAACGACAAAAGTCAGACAACTAAAAAAGGACTACCCTTGTCCCATACAGGCGGAAGTTGGAGTCAGAGTCGGAAAGAGAAGTAACCAATCAGGACACCTGAAGGTGGAGAAAAGAAGGCCAATGAGCATGGACAGCAGGATAGAGAAGACAAAGACTGGGGGCGTGGCCAGGAGAACCAGCAAGACGCGGGGAGTCTGAGGGGGTGTGGCCGAAGAAAGCCGTGAACGCCGAGAACTCTTACCTGGATGAGCCTGGGATCATAGACGCCGACCCCGACGAGACTTCTGAGTGGAGTGAGGAGTGGTGGTCGCCACGGAGGACACGCACAAGCTGCCACAACTCAGGAGAGTTGCGGCAGTCGCGGTACGTGGCTCAAGGGAGCGGGGGACTGAACGAGAGTGGTTCGGGAGGGTTCTGTTGAGGCGGGAAGGTCTGGAGGAGGGACGGGGCAATTTGTTTTCCTTTCTTTCTCTTTCCTTATCCCTGAGTTACCTTGGGTTATTTTAGGCAGGCCTAAGGTGAATTCGACTTTGGTTAAGCCAAAATGGACATGTACTATAATTTTTTTGTATGTGCCTCATCATAATGCCTGAACAGGGAGCGTCATAGAAAAGTACAAAAGATTGGGTCAATGAATCTAGAGCCCGATAAAGGTAGATAGAGGTTGCACACTCAAGGTCAGTGAAGTTTTTTCCCCTACACTTGGAAATACCGGAAGAAAGAAGAAACAGCTACAAGAACCATTAAACTGGGAGATTACTGTCATTTAAAAAAAAAATTTTTTAAATATTATTCCTCTTTTCACTTAGTGACATATAGTCAGGGCACGTTGTCACACGGGTGTGGTGAAGGTATCTATCCTGGCCAAATCTGGAGGAAACAGGTATACTTACTGCCACTTGCTTCTTCTTTTTGCTTTTGAGCCTCCGGGTGTCAACCTCCTGGATGAAGCAGATGATCTAGAAGGAGAGCGAATAAGGAGAAAGTTGGACGAGATCATTTCTTACTGAAACAAACCAACCTACTAACCTGACAATAAAATGCACCAACATTAAGAAACTCATGCACCCTCCTCACTACTTTTTCCACCCATCCCTCCAACATTACTGTTATGGATGAATTACAGATTTTGGGACAGGATCTATGGCTCACTCTGCCTTATTTTAAGATTTGGCACCAGTTTATTCTACTTCAACCCTGAGGAAGTCGAAGGCTAACTTGCCATGCGACGAAACACATGTTGGCTGGCTGCCCTCATATTGCTACACCGTGATGTACACGAATATTGTGTTGTATTAAGGAATGTGGATCAGATTAAAGCAGACAAAAACTCCACAACTGCTTGGATTGGATGTTTGATTCCATTATGAACTTTGAGTGCGCATAATATTTTGTTTTGCTTTTTGGTGTGTTTAATTCTGCACTACAGTTTCCGATTTTATTCTTTAAGTCTGCAACCACATTGTCTCTTTCATATGAAGTAGCAAGGCACCAATAATTTAAGCTTTTTACGAGGAGGTTGATGCTGTGACGAGGTATTACAAGGGATACAATACCCAATTATGTGCATTTAAAGGATATTGCAAGTAACTTCATAGTTTTATTATCTTGCAAGGGAACTCAGCCCTTGGCTTCTCTGTAAGGTCATGGAATTACTTAGTTACTTGAAATAGCCTTATAATGTATGACAGAGGACAGTAGAGTGTGGAATTCCTATAGCCCGACTCCCAGGACATATTGTTTGGGGTCAAGGACAATACATTTTCCTATTTATTTTGTCCTTGGGACAAGTAGGCCCAACCCCCTGCAGCACAAACCCTTTGGCTGCCAGTTTACAGTACCACATTATGGATCACGGAAGGGCATTGTCTGCAGTTAAGGTAATATTAGTGTCCATATGTTAATGCTGTTAGAACTTGGACTCTAAGGAAATGTTGTAAGCTCAGACTGCACTGCTGACAGTAGTCCCAGTATAAAAATGTGTACATACTTTTGCAAGGTTTAACAATATGAGGCTACGTATAATGCTCCCAGAATGCTCTGTGATTAGACACAATTTGCAGAAGTGTGAAAGCAAGATTGATGAGTCTTTGCTTTCAAATTAAATGTTCACAAAAAAATGCAGCTAGGAAAAAAACATTTTGCTAAACTACTGTGAAACATTATGTCCCATTTCTTCGAAGAACCATCTAGTAAAATATGTTTATGCATGCTAGCATTCACAGAAAATATTCATAACGGAAAATCAGTGCAACCAGTTTTAACAAGATTTGTAAAACTTTATTTTTGTAGGAGCTGCCAGGCCCTCACCATTATAACAAACATTCACAAAACTCAATAATATTTTTTGGTCTCAGAAAGCACACATTGCCACAGTAGTCCCTGGCACTGAACAAAACTACTTTGTGTGCCGATATGCTCCTTGTGAAAGTGCAGAATGCTGTTATTCACAGTGAAGCCAGTCTATAGATATATACATGTATATAGATAGATTAAAGTCACAAAAGTGCACCCATGGTACATGCCCTTGCATTCGTGCATATTTGCAGCTTTCATGAATTCACAGAAGTAGACCAGGCAATTGTATTCCTGGAAAATATTGGTGAATTTAATTTTAGCATGAGCTAACTGTACATGTGTAGATTTGCTCATGCGAAAATCTGTTGAGCGTTTACAAGTGATCTTTCCCTCCAACCACTTTCTTCCCAAGCATTTTAATTCTGCCCTTGTCAGGAGAAAATCTCCAACCATTCTCAGTATGGGAAAAACCTAGAGACGAGCCGGTAAAAACCCTAAAAACATGCAAGTTAGTAGGTTTACATGGACTCAAAAGCTCATTACAACCCTGGAACTATTGCTTAAAGCTACCTCCAGCCCCAGTATGTAGATCTGTGGAAAGGTGCCTGTGAGAAGTTGGCCTGGTATATGCTGTTCACTAATTAAAGTGGACACCTTGCACCAGAACAATTCGACTCTTATGGTAGATAGGTTTAAGACAACATTTATAGAAAGCTATCCTAGTGGTAGCTGTGGAGAGCAGCCTTCAGGCTAAGTCTTGAAGGAATGTAAAGCAGCTTGTTTTACCACACAATCTCTTGAATCACCAAATGAAAAGACACCACACAGGTATATATATCAAATATATATGTATTTATTAATAAACACTCTCTACTAATCTCTTTATGAGATTAGAGGTCAGGAACATATGTACAAGTCAAATCTTATCAGAATAAGTTTAGCACAATCGAATATCACAATCTTAGTTTGCTAGACCTAGGTCTAGGGCATCTAGAATCGAGGGACCCCCAAGAACCACCCCAGGTAGTTGTAGGAGACCCACAGGGGACGGACGCGGTGACCTGGCACCGGTGCGAGTCCTGTGCGAGTCTATGCGCTCAGACGCGATTTGGATATCAATGTTAAAGGTCCCTTGCGTGTTCGAGGCGAACACACCGATCGGTCCTTATACGAGTCGAAGGACGCGGTTATAGATAGAGATGCAAGGGAGATGGACGCGCTGTGTCTAACACAGACGCGAACCTTGTGCGAGTCAGTGCAATGGAGATCTCAGAGTTACAGGCCCTTTGTGTGTTCGAGGCGAACACCGATCGGACTCAGTACGAGTCGAAGGATACAGTTTTAGATAGTGTTGCAAAGGAGATGGACGCGGTGTGTCTAACACAGACGCGAACCCTGTACGAGTCAGCGCAATTGTCGCACTTGGAAAGTTAGAGTTTTAGGACACTTCTAGGGATGCTACAAGCAAGTCACTTACAGGGTAAGTAGTTCTAGGGCATACACCCACAGGAGCACCGTAGTGCTGAAGTTACCTCACCCAGGGGAGCCGGGTGCATAGGTGTTCTTTGGTGTCGGGTCGCGGCGTCGTTTTCAATGGGAGCCAGTGAAGACTTGCTGCTTGCGGCGACAGGAGAAGTGTCCGGAGGAATCCAAGCCTGGATTCGGAAGATGGAAGACCTGAAAGCAGAGGGGACAGTGTTCAAAGTCACTTGGCAGTGACTCGGGGCAAGGAAGATGGATGCCCACCGTCGTCGCAAGATTCAGGTCGTTCGCGGTTGCCTTGACTCTTCAGCCACGAGGTCCAGGAGGCGTCGACGATGACCAAGAGCTGGATTCGGCGTGTCCCACGATGTCTGCAGCTTACTGCGGTGTCGGCGACTCGATCGGAGCCAACAAGCCTTGGTAACAGCAAGTCTCGGGGAAAGCGTGAAGAGACAATGGCGCAGACCAGCAAGGTCTGTGGGACTCACCCAGCAAGGGTAAGACAGAGCAGGCCTAGAGCAACCAGGAGAGCCCTTTGGTTTCTTTAGAAAATCTTCTGGGGACCCACAAGCCGGCTGGCAAGGGATCGCGAAGACGCCTCGGGAGGATTCGCTCGAAGGGGCCCACGGTCACTCGGGACGTGGTAGGCCTCTGATCTTCGGAGGGATTCCTGCTGGAGGCTGGGACCACACGTGGTCCAAAGCACAAGTTCATGGAACGTTGTGAAGGGGTTGCACTCGACAATAGTGCACGGTACCCAGGGGTCACGGTTCCTCGTTACTCTTTGGGTCCACTGGCCTCAGATTCGCTGGGGACTCACGATGGCCTTTGAGAAGTCAGGAAATCCACTTCTTGGGCTGCAGGGACTTCGGACTCCGGCGGGAGCGGCGTAGTTTGTGACCGTCGTTTGTAGTTTTTGGTGCCTGCCAAGCAGGGGAGTCACTCCTTGACTCCAAGGGAGATTCTTCAGTCTTCCAAAGGTAGTGGAACGTCGAAGGTCCGGGATTCTTCTTCAGAGCGTCGTCCAGAAAAATCTAGGGTGCAATGCACAGGTTCCCCCTCTTATACTAAAAGAAAGGGAGGGACTAGCTCTATGACCCCACCTATGGGAGGGTCAGGGGAGTGGGCGGCTACACCCACTTCCCTTTGTCCAGTTTCGCGCCAGAGCAGGGGCAGGTAGCCCCTGAGCTGGTTTGAACTGGCATATGCACAGAGGAGCCTTCTGCTCCCCCAGTGCAGGACTTCAAAGCACTCTAAGAGTGCACCCACCCAGCCCCAATACACTAAACCCTGTCTGGGAGGTGGTTACACCTCCCTGTGACAGGATGCCTATTGTTGGGCTTCCTCCACTGCGAGTTTCGGTCATCAGCAGGAGGGCAGCCCCGTGTCTGTGACTGGTGGCATCCATTTTGTGATGCCAGGGCTCTGCAGGATTCTACCGCGTTTCCACAGTAGGTACATGTCTATCCCTCTAGAAGGGTGGAATGCTACCCCCGCCGCCAGGACTGGCGGGGGGTAGTATTCCAAGATGTTTGACACCAAACACGACATGTTTTGATGCAGCCATTCCAAAGTTAGCATTCTACCGCGAGGATATAATGCACTTAAAAGTATATGGTTTAACCGCATCCACAAACAGCCCCAGAGAATGGACTCTGAGAGCTGCAGAGGGGCCCTGCTCAGGCAGAGGCACCCTCTCACATAGGAACCAAGCACCCTGCCCTCAGGATTGATAGGGCCTGCCTTAGGGGTGACTGATAGGTTTAAATGTGTGTGCAGGAGAGATATAGGAAACCTATATCTCAGTGAGGAGTGCTAGCACCACCTCACCCAGGCTGCAGTAGCAGGCCTGTGGTGTCAGATTTAGTCTGCTTCCCAGGGGTGGCATAATACATGCTTCAGCCCCTGGTAGGCCTGTGAAGTACCTATGCCCTTGGTACCTAAGGTACCATATACTAGGGACTCATAAGGTACCACAGTATCCAATCACTAGTGCACCTAGAGTGCACTTCAAGTCATTTAAAGAGAAAGCAGATAGGCTGGGGACCTGAATAGCAGGTTCCCAGCCAAACTAAGTCAAAAACCAACAAAACACCAGGAAAAAAGTGGGGGCAACCATGTAGTCAGATTCCACCTTCCTACAGTGCCAAGTGCGGAAATTGCTAGAATTCAAACCCTAGTATAGTATGAGTCCTGGCATAATCAGAGAGGCTATTATCAGAGCTGTTATATAATGAGATTGCTGCCAAAATATATCGCCGCACTACGTGGCACCAAAGCACAAGTGGATTTTTTTACAGGACAAGTACATTTCTGAAGCAACTTGTCCCATGAACAAGTAGACATTTTATTAAATTCCACAACTCTGACACTCTATCCCATACATAACAATGACGATTTGGTAACTAAAGGCAGGGGAATGCTGAGTCCTGCTTTAAATATGAATAGTCGTTGCAGGGGGAGATTGCCACGTATCTCAATGATAAAATTAATTTACTTGGGCATGTTGTGTGTGTGTTCATTGTGGGTAGGAAAGTGTAGCAGCTGCTACTCCTGACATGCCCACAGGCATCCTTGACATTCTCCTTGTCACCCCTTGCCTTAGGGGACATGCAGCCAGCAGCAGTAAAAGCAACTGAAGAGGGTTCTCACTGCCTCATTTACTTTCTGAAATTTCAACTCCTTGCACGCCCACCAGTCTCTCAAAAGCATCAAAAGTCTACCCAGCTATGTCATTGGGGGTCAAAAGACCCCTCAATCTGCATTTATTCATGGAACATTTCAGGGATACATGGCAAGGTTAATAACTTAAAAGTGATTGACTTTCTGAACAAGTTCCAAATTATATTGTTATAGGAGACATGGTCTGAAGAACCAGTGCACCTGCTGAGGTACATGGAAATTGCCAAGAAAGCAACCAGGTCAAGCACTAAAGGGCGTCCAAAAGGGGGCCTAGCAAATTACCTTTCAATGCACCTCAAATCAAAGTTTGAGCAACTAAACCTCCCTGGGAACTGGTTGCAGGCAGTTTTAATAAAGGATTAGGCACTAGGGATGTCACCCATTACTGCTGCTGAATGTGTGCTTAAATCCCGCTCACAGGGCAAAGTCGGCAACCATACCTTTTTTGGAAACAACCCTGAATAATTTGCTATCCGCTCATGATGCCCATTATATAATAATCACAGGGGACTTTAACTTCAATTTATTCAAGTCACAAGAACAGGATGAAAACATCATAGCGCAAAACGCAGTGTGGAATATTCCAGAACAAGGTATTCCGCTATCAAGAAGAAATGACATGCTCGGCTCTCAGCAAGTGTCGCTGCTAAACACTTCAGTGTTGCAAATCCTGAATGGGAGGTTTGTTTGGGGCAAACTGGCCGCATGGACACATATCTCCCAAAAAGCTGTCACCATATAGAATATACGGCCGCCTCTCTGGCCCTCTATGAATCCATTGGTGACTTTAGAATTGAAGAGCGTTTAGAGAGTGATCACAACCTGCAATTCGTGGTCTTGAACTTCAACACACACCATCACTCTGCCGCTAACATTTTAATTTCTGACTCGATGACTCAGTACTTTTTTGCAATGGCATGCACAGTGGCAAAATGAAGTGCTATCCGATTGAACCAAACTGTTGGATGAATACCAACTTGCACCACCCAACTCAATTTGTGAATGGGAAATGTACTGCATGTCAGTTGACTTAAAAAATTACGGTTTGCCGAAAGGCAGATGCAATATAATTTTCTCCTTGAGTGTAAGTTTAGCAAACGGATGAGCCCTTGGAAGAATTACCATTCCTTCCACAGAGAATCCCTAGGTAGATATTATACATATTCAGAAAGTTACATAATCACTAATCTCACTTCTAATGGGAATTATTACCGCTGTTTTCTGATGGTTACAAATTATCAGCCTTATCAAAATCAAGTCAATGCTAAGTTAGAGTCAAATTTAGAGTTTGGTGTCAACAGTACACCTTCTGGTTTGTGGAAGAAGTGTTAAATACTGCTTAAGGGAATTCTCCTCGAGTACAGAATCAATCAATTAAATTACCTTCATTGTATTACCTCTGATCCAGCGTTTTTTGGGCCCACGCTTTTACTTTTACCTTTAAATTCAGTGCTCTATTAATTACTCTCCGTCCTCCGATGGACCTTTTTAATTGCACTGAGGGGTGGGGGATCTTGGGGTATTACTCTTAATTCTTTCAATTAACAGTGCAACCAATTTGGCTACACAATGAGGACTAGGAATCAGTTGTCAAGTTCAAGGGTGTTTATTACAAAGTAGTAATCAGATTTAGGTAAATCACTCTTGAGACCATTCTTTATAGGTATAAGATTACAACAGGTAAGCCTAGTCTTCAGAAGAAATTGAGATGGACTAGAAAGACAAGCAGCTCTGGAATAGCACTCGTTACATCGCATAGAAATACCACGCATGCCTTTACAACGTGGGTATTACTACGCAATGTCAATTACAACGAGTACCATTACAACACAAAATTTTACAACGAATATACATTTACCACGCATGCCATTTCAACGCCAAGGCATGCGTGGTAGAGGTATACTCATGGTAAACGTTTGCAAGGTAAGTGACTCTACCCTACCCTAATCCCTAATGTACTTCCACTGCACGAGCCTCCCCCGACCCCCAGTCCTCTCCCTACAATAACACTACACTATCCTGCACAACCCCCCCGACACTACACTAATTCCTAAAACACTTCCCTACACTACACAAACACCACAACACTACCCTAAACCCTAACACGCTACCCCCAGCACGACCCTCCCCCTTCCCCCAGTCCTGTCCCTACACTCTAACACTACCCTGCACGACCCCCGACACTACCCTAAATCCGAAACCACTACCCTACAATACACAAACACAACAACACTACCCTAAACCCTAAAACACTACCCCCAGCACGACCCTCCCCTACATACAACCCTACACTACACAAACATTACTACACTACTTCGACACTACCCTAAACCCTTAAAAAGTAACCCCCACCCCAAGCACAATCCCCCTTACCTCTCTGTCCTCGTGGTTCCTCTCTCCTGGTTCCAGCGTCGACAGAGGGGCGGTGCACATCGTTCTGAGGAAACGGAACAGCCCAGTTTTCTCACAACGATGTGGATAACCATTACATCGCATGCGTTTTAAAAGCGCATGCAATATAATGGTTTGCGTTGTAATGGTAGTCGTTGTTACATCGCATGCGTTGTTACGCATGCGATGTAACAACTTGCGTGGTAACAGCCTCGTTGTAATGGCTGTTTACCGCAGCTCTGTTGTTGCAATTCAGAACAATAACATCAAAATCTGATGCTCAGAAAATCTAAATTGGTCTTTTCTATACATTAGTAATCTAAGTTTTCCAAGCACAGGAATGGTTCAAATACCCATAGAGTTCAGCAATCAAAGAGTTCTATGTAAGAAAATCGGGACAAGGCACACGAGTATAAGTAAAACAAACATTAACATTTGAGAAGCCCGGTCAGGAGTCTTCAGTCAGTCAATTGTAAGTGCTAGCCTGAGCTACACTCGGGACAAAGTCCAAAGGATCATTGAGAGAGACAGACTTCATAAAATCGGCTAAATGGGGTAGGGTATCATGGAAGGGGTTCAGGCAGGAGTCCAAAGGGGAATTCTGCATAGAGTGTGCAGAAGAGGGTTCAGCAAAGGAGAGTTCAGGAAAGCATCATGCAAGGTCTCTAGAAATCTCCTCCTGTCGATTGGTTATAGTCCACAAGTCAGTGGGTGACACCCACTTTGTCACCTCGTCATCAGAATGTCCATTGTTCATGTTACAAATCCATGCTGCCGACCACAACAGTAGAGAAAAATCCCACACTGGACATGGGAACGGCACATCATTCCCATACTCATGTCAACGGTGAATGGTTCTTTATTAAAGATTTAGTTCTTGTGTGCACGTCATCAGAATTCCATTCTCAGGCAATGTATCTGACACTGTTACAAGAAATGTATCATAAATAACACTAACAAAGCATGACAACACCTGCAAGAAAATCAAGTCAGTAGAAATAACAGTTCAAGGGCTTTATGGAAATTCAGTAAGTAGGAATATAGGCCTTCAGTGTAAATGCTAACTTAAGACATTAAATTCAATGATGCACATTTAATATGTGTGTGCGCATTTAAACATCTACGAATATAATAATCTTTAGCATTTTAGTTCATTTGGTATTAATGCGTAATAAGTAATCAAATTGCACAATACTAGGTATAACTGTGAACTATATTTTGAAAGTACATACATGTAACATTAATGTATACATTGCAGAAACTTTGTTGTTTGGCTGATACTAGTATACTACACATATACTACACATGTAAGGATACCTAGGAGCCAACAACGAAATCTCTGCGAGTTACACAGACAATGTAACACACATTTAGGAATCATGAATAAGGATTTCCGCAGTGGACTAAAGAGGATGGTTTGAAGTAAATCACACATAATTAATATTAGCCTTGCAATGCAGTACACATTATAATTGTAAATTCTTTTAGTTGTAGCGAAGCATATACGTTTTCTTACACATCAGGTACCTTATTAACCAACATCAAATGATTATTTCCAAATCATTTCTATTAAAAGCATTTCTATTTAGTGTAGACAGTACCCAAGTTAAACATCAGAAATATTTCTTTTCGACATTAGTAAACATTCTATGTGAAAAACTATAAATTCTACACTAAAGACACTCAGCAAATATTAATGTCAGGTGCAACGTGTACATGAATGATGGTGTCAGGTAAGAATCATGTGCAAAGTGCACGTTCATTTTATGTGTCAAGTCTCGTTCTTGTCACACTTTGTGACGTGTAAAGAGTCAGCAACTTTGCGCTGCACCACATCTATGGTTGAGTAGCTCTGCTAGTGGATTTTCTGACGGAGGAGAATCTTCCAACTAAGAATTAAGCACTTCCTCTATAAAGCAAATGATTTTCTTTTCCAAACCCAGATTGAAATGAGGCCATATTATATAAGCTTGTCCTGAGGCTTTAATAAATTGGCCCTGTAGCATGCCCATCAGGTCGATTAACCACTGCTTCTTTCTGTTGCCAAATTAATGTCCAGCGTGTTTCAGTCATGGTCCCCTGATAGCAGATTTAAGATCTAAATTATTTTGTGTATAGGAATTACCAGAAACATTAGCTTCAGTGATGAGGGCATCCCTCAAGCCAAACTCAAAAAGTGCCCAGACGTGCAGATGGCATAAGGAATGGCAAAGGGTGTCCAAAAGGAGATGTTAGAGGGATAGCTTAGTTGGCTGATGTGACTACTACAGGGCTATTTTCATGAAATGAAGATCACAGGGTGTTTCCAAACATTAAAGTATAGCCTTTGGCCATTTCAGGGCCTATATATGGATTTAGACATTCAATTGAAAAGGATCAAAAACACAAATTTATGTCAAATTGAGCATAGTGTCTTATTGCCAGTGCAATAAGTAAAACTGCCACAAACAACTGCAATACTAACAATATATATTTATTTAGCTCAGTGCTTCTGATCATCAGAGGTGCATTACTTCTCAGCTGTGGCAAATTTGTAGATAATGGTTTGCAACCAAACCCAACAGATCGGGCAAGTTGCTTCTTCTATTTTTTAGTTAATCTCCATCCAATATTAGACTAATCAGTTCATAATCGCCTGTCAATGGGAAATGCGTTATGTCCTCTAACCAACCAATGTTGCAAGAATTGTGGCCACCTAGGGCCTGATTCACATTTTGGCAACTCACAAAGACTGGAGGATCACACACAGAAATCAACAATAATCCACATAATTGTGCTCTGGAGTGCAGCAACCTCTGATAGGTAAGACTGGAAAACTGCATTTTTGTGGTACATAATAAAGTAGTACTAAACATGTTACAAAATGCTTTTCACAAACCTATGGCTAGAGACCTCCAACTATTCTATCTTTTCAGTGTGGAGATTTCCACCGAAGTGGTGGAGATCTTCGCACACATAGGTATATGTTTTTGAAGTAAAAGTGGAAGGGACAAAGGGGACTGGCAGGAAGATGAGGAATACCTACTACTAAATGAGAGGGATTTAGGGAATTTAAGACAGGTTTATAGAAGAACATGCTTGTATAAACACACCTACAAAAGAGTAAGACCATTGGTGTTCATAAACTACACTTCTAAAGTTACTACAGTCATAAAGGTATAAAAAAAAAAAAAGCACCAACTCAGGATTAGACCAGACTTTGAATATATCAAGTTCCACACATGGCCTCTCACAGGTACTGAACCACACTCCCAAAGAAAACAATAGAGGCAGGGAAATAAAATAACACCCTTTAGGGACTAATGTTAAAATAATTAAATTCTTTTGATTTGACATGCAAATTATACACACACACACACACATATATATATATAAACAGATATAATGATTTTAATTATTTTAAACTTCTACTGAAAAATGCAAAATAATTTTAATTATTTCAACACGTCATAAATTAAACATATATCTTTAAATTAATTGTTCAGTACACATTTAATTTGCTGAGGTAATGGCCTGTAATAATGTATATTAGTTCATTTACATTTTATATTGTACTTTAAAATAGCGTTTACATTAAAGATTACTAAACTTTATTAATGCATGCATGCAATAGGTGTAGCTCTACACTTGTAAGTTATGAATAGCAAAAAACTGTAGAGGTACACCTAGGTGTAGTAGTAAATATACGTGTGTAGTAACCTCTATCAAAGGCCCTTATGTGTCTTTTGGTAATATTTACCGATTTTACAGGCCCTACTGTGAGTTTTTATGATCTATATTTGTGCATTGTGAGACGTATGTGCATTAAGTGTTTTTGCTCACCATAGTTTTGCCATAGGTGTTAAAATTAAAGTATGTTTTTGCTTTATTAGTGCAAAGATGGCAGAATCATATTTTATTTTGTTTGTGGAAAATCGCTACCCGTCTTTTGTTTTCTTATTGCTTAAACTAAAAAGGAATTTTCCATTTTGACTGCTGTGTGTTACCAGTCACTGCAGCTATGAAGCAGTGGTGTCAATATCAGTGGTACAGCAGGTGCAGTGACGCTGAGGCCCAGGAGACATGCGGACCCACTGAACACCAATTATGACTGAATTTTACGACAGTATTAGGTGTCTCTTTGGCCCATTTACGTTACTTGCATCATGTCTCATCAGTCCCTTGCTATGCCATTGCTATAAGATGAAACTTTCTTTGCAAGATAACCTTGCCAAAAAGTCCAGTTTCCACACTGTTCTTTTTTCTTAAAAAAAATATATATATATATTTAAATTTTCATCATGTCAAACAACTACATCAGCAATGCACAGTATCCCTTTCACCAAGCTCTTAATCATGTTCACTGAAACTACTCATGCAATTCCTTCCATCAATCCTCATTCAAGAAGGTAGTAGTCATATTGTTCTCAGTGTTCCCTGGGACCCAGTTGTCCATGCCATACTATGTTGTCCATCCCTCCCACATCTTTTGGAACTTATTAGGGCAGCTTCTACTCTCGTAGACCACGTTCTTTGCTGCCAAATACATATCCATACCCAGCAACCATTGGCATATATTTGGACGCCGTTGGCTTCCCCAGTTCTTAGTCATGCCGCTTTTTGCAATTATAAATCCCAACATACACAACATCAGTTGGGCTTGTGGCAAATCCATGGCACTAGGGATTCCATGTGCAACAAATTGTGGGGTGTGTGGGCTTTCTCACCCAGGATGGCAGACAATTCTGCCAGAATCTTCTCCTAGTATTGTATTATAACTGATCCTCCCCACAACCCATGGAAAAACATGCCTTTCTCACGACTGCATTTAATACATCTGAGAGTTTGAGCTCTTTCCATCTTACACAGCTTACTCCTCTTAGAATAGACCCTTTGAAGGACCTTAAACTGAATCAATCTCAGATGTGATTTAATTGCTACCTTCCTCCTGTGCATAAGCGAGGCTCCCAGTCAATATCTTCTAGCTATAACCACATCCTTTTCCAGAGTTTCTCTTAATTTTTTAAGATTGTCTGGTTTATTATTTATGAGTGCATGGTATATCGAGGATACTGCTTTGAACTCTATCTTCTCCATAAGCACCCTACCCTCCAGAGGTGTGCTCTCCTGTAATTTCATCTAGTCTAGCCTTTAAGCCCCCAGGGCATATTTAAACTGTGTGCAATAGTAGTTTTACATGTGGTAGAGTTCATATTCCTCCTCCAATTCACTAAATGTTTTAAACCCTTCTCTACTAACATCACCTGACGTTCCTCAGTGCCTCTCCTTTCCATAAAGGCTAATCTTTTGTAATCATTCCGTGCCTTGTGATACTCTTGGTGGCTCTGTCCCTGGCAGCAAAAACTGCCCCTGTGGGCCCCAGAAGTAACCTTCTGCCCATCCTAGGTTAAAACAATGGTGTAGGAAATCTGTTCCATTAGGATTCTCCCCAGTAAATTAATCTGCAGTTATTGATGACCTCAAGCTGTGATGCCCAGTAGTATGCCGTATATCAGGTAGAGCTATGCCTCCGTTATGTACTGAACAATATAGAGTTTGGAGAGCAACCCTCGGTTACCCCATTCCCATAGTAATTTGCGCAACGTTATCCAAGCCGTGAAAAAAGGTACCCGGGACCTCGAAGGGCGTGTTCTTTTTTTTATTTTTTAAACTTCTTTTTATTAGCATTTTTACCAAGAACAACAGCTTGTTACATAGCACTGTGGACTGAGCAAATTACAATTTATTCACATCTCTAGAGCAGTATACCTATTGTTTTTTGTTTCCACCTTTTCAGCTCCCATCATAATGTTATAATCTGATCCAAGGTAAGATTGTCGCCAGTGTAACCCTGTATGGTAGTCCATTGAAGGTGTCTCCTAGTGAGGGCAGTCGGTCAGTAGCGCCCCGAAAGTCTACGGAGTGTTTCTGTCAAGTATCTATTGTTTGTGAGTTCAGAAGTAAGCACGACCTAAGTGGCTCCCATATATATCTAGGGATCTAGAGCTTGTCGGCAGTAGTTCTGAGTATGTGGTTAGCTGTTCCTAACAGTATGTTGTGTGGTGGAGCCATTCCTTGAAGTTTCGGGCTCTGCCACGCTCCCATCAACATGCCACCCTGCGTTTGGCCGGCAACAAATCATCTAACGGCTGCCTCTACTCCTTCCGTATATATCCAAGTATTGCTATTAGCGGAGTTAGGTTGAGCTGTGTTCCCACCATCTGAGATAGGGCCCTGTCAATCTCACTCCAGAATTTAAACACTAGTCTGCATGTCCAGGCCAGGTGAAGGAAGTCTGCCCCATCTGCCTGCATCTGTCGCATCTATCATTTGGCCTCAGCTTGAACCGATACAGGCGCGCTGGGGAATAATACAGCCTGCGCAGGAATTTGAAGTGGATAATCCTTAATCTACTGCGAGCGGTGATCCTTTCTGTCTGTTGACAGCAATATACCCACTTTTTGTCTTCAAGTGGATGATCTAACTCTGCCTCCCAACCTTGTCTGGCCTCGCTTTTTTCTCAACTTGAAGAGTGAGGGTTGTGCGATATAATCTCAATACTATATACACGAGTGACTGGCGGTCTGAAGCAGATTGTGTAGTGGGAGTAGTGTGGGTGGTTCCTCCGGGAAGGCTGGCATGGCTTCCTTGACATCTTGCCGTAGCCTTACGTATAAGAAGAGCTCTATGCGTGAGGGGGTGTGTCCATCAAAAAATTCTTCCCTGCTCCGGAATCTCCCCTTATTGTATAATTCCCCCCATGTGCGTAAGTTGTATCATTTTAGCATCGGCGACATATTATTTCATGTGTGACTGGGAGATTGTGCTGGAAGGCCAGTGGCAGGGCAGGGCAGGTGAGTACACCATGGGTGCCTGTATTCTTTTCGTGAGTTTTTTCCATGCTGCGTTTGTACACGCAACCATAGAGTCCCCTCCCCCCAACGTTTCTCGGTCCGTCCTAAAGAACCCAGTCAGTGATATATGACCCATGCACCTTTGCTTCACCACGAGTTGTGGCATGAAGGGCGGGGGGTGAAACCAATAAAGCGCATATTGTGCTTGTGCACTGAGATAATATAGCTCTGGATCTAGAGCCTCAAACCCCCCCTTTGGAGAAGGGTAATGTAAGGGTGTCCCACTTGACTTTAGGTTGTTTCCTTCCCCATGCTAGTTGGATCAGTTGGCTTCTCAGATTTTTGAAAAAATAGCGCCCCAGGTGGTAGGGGATATTTAAGAAGAGATACAGCAGGTGGAGTAGGATCACCATTTTCATTAACGCTATGCGTCCTGCAAGTGACAGAGGCATGATGATCCAACAGGTGATGGAGTCTGTCAGGTTGTCCAACGCCCTCCCGTAGTTGGCTCTCAATATGTTCTCTCTGTTTCTAGTAATGTCTATCCTAAGATATTTAAGTTCCGACTCACATCATGTTAATGGGTATTCCAGCGTCACAGGGGGGTGTTGGGGGTGAGTGGGAAGATCTGGCTTTTCTTCCAATTTATCGCTATGCCTGAGAGCTCCCCAAATCTAATGAATTATCGGTGCATTTTGTTTAGGCTTGTGTGGGGATCTCTAACGTATAGCGTGATGTCATCTGTGTAGAGTGACACCAGCACGTGTCTCGATGGATATATTTTTTTTTTTTATTGAAATTGTGCACAGTACATATAAGCATTGTAAGTTAGTTTAGTCAACTTAACCATCTTAGTAATACGTGGCATAATAAGAAAAAGGTACAGTAGTATATACATTTTGATAAATTAACATACATGAGTCTCGATGGATATCTTAATGTATATTCCCGGTGGTGCTAAGCATAGCTGCTAGTGGCTCCACCGCTAGGGCGAATAGGAAAGGGTGACAATGGGCAGCCCTGCCTAGTCCCGCAGGTTATAGCAAATGTAGGGGATTGCATCCCATTTATGAGCAGCTTTGCCTTTGGTCTGTTATATAGGAGCCGCACCCATGCACAGAATCGCAGGGGAACCCCCATACGCCTCAGGACTGCCAGTAAAAAAGTCCCACTCCAGGGAGTTGAAAGCCTTGGTGGCATCTAGAAACACCGCCACGGCACTGAGCTCCGGGTCTATATCCTGAATTATCGAGACCAATGTATGCAAATTGTATGAAGTGGCCCTGCCTGGGATGAAGCTAGCCTGGTCCGTGTGTACCAGCCCGTCCATGAGAAGGCTTAGTCGGTTCGCCAGCAATTTGCAAGTATTTTAACATCACAATTTATTAAGGACAGGGGCCTAAATGACTCAGTATTTTCAGCTGGCTTTTCTGGCTTTGGAAGGGAGATGATGAGGGCCTCCCGCATGGTGTGTGCGAGGGTTCCTAATTGGAGTGCTTCTCATATAATTGTTTCAGGGATGGAGCCAGTATATTAATGTAGGTCTTATAGAATTCGGCGGGAATCCGTCTGGTCCCGACGCTTTGCCTGACCCCACCTGCATAATGTCGGTTCTAATTTTGTCTTCCTCACTCTCAGCTGTGAGGAGTTCCTGTTGGGCATTGCTTAGCCACCCAAGCTCGATTGCTTTCAGGTAAGAGTCTGCCTCAAGCGGGACCATCCACCGAGTGGAGTACAACGAGGAGTAATGTGCACAGAAGGTCTGCATTATTGCCTTTGTGTCCTTGTGGAGATTCCCTGTTGCATCTCGGATTTCCATGACATAGTTGGAGAATCGGGGTTTGTGTGTCAATTCTGCCAGTGCTTTACCCAGCCTTTCCCCCTCCATATTGCCTAGCTCTATGATACTTTCCGCGGAAGAGGCTTTCCCTCTCAGCTGTATTTTGATATTCAGTGTTTCCCTAATTTTGGCTCTGTTTGCCTCTTCTCCAGTTGAGTTAAGCTCATCCTCCAGTTTCCGGAGGCTCTTCTCCAGCTTCCCCAGCATACACCTGATGACTTTCAGTATACCCCCTGCTTTAGCTATACAGGTGCCCTGTATGGTCACCTTCAGAGCCTCCCATACTGTTGCCAGTGTGGGTACTGAGTCTATGTTCCTCTTAAGGAAGTCCTCCAGTTCCTGCCCCATTTTGACTCTGAATGGGGCATCAAGTAACGGTTGTGGGGATAGGCGCCATGACAAGGAACTGGGGGTACTCCCCCGCGGGGTCAACTGCATAAGTACCGGTGAGTGACCCGAGTATGTTCACGCTAAGTGTAGCATTTGTGGCGACCAAGTCGTGAGTCCCCTGGAGATCAGACAGAAGTCCAGCAGATACCAGCTGGAGTGCACCGTGGAATTATAGGTACCCTCCCTGTGTGTCTGATGTGTATCTCACCACGTATCAAGTAGCCGGTGCTTGGCTACAATTTGCTGCAGATGGTGTTGGGCTCTTGTGTAGTGTTGTGCCGTGGGGTGTGAACAGTCGAGTTCCGGTTGTACTGCGACATTGAAATCACCGCCCCATACAATGTGTGAGGAGCCTATATTTATGACCAATCCCCATAGGGTGGTAAAAAATTATTCGTCGTCTATGTTGGGCCCATAACAGTTCACCAGCGTGACATGTCGAGATGCCAGTCTCCCCCACACCACGCTGTACCTGCCTCCAGGGTCTTTTAGGGCCCCCTCCACTACGCAAGGGGTGTTTTTTCTTATCAGGATGGATGTTTCTCTAGAGTAGGAGGAAAAATATCTGTGTGATGCCCAGCGTGTAGCAAATGTGGGATTTAAAGCGGGCGCTCTGTGTGTTTCCTGCAACATGGCTATATTTATCTTGTGTCTATCTAGATATGCCAGGAGATGTCGTCTCTTTCTCAGATCTACCAACCCCCAGACATTCCATGTTAGGAAGGTCAGGCCTACTTGCCCTCCACTGCCCTCCATTCAAATTTAGGTTGCATATAAGTGGTGTTTCGGTGTTCTCTCTGGGATTGCTTTAGCTGTGGTCTAGGTGTGCTTTTACAGTCTGCTCTCTTGCTCGCTCTATGTCAGCAGTGTCCCTTACTGCACCCCCTTCCACCCTCCCACACCGGCATCCCCCAACTTGCCGTGAACAAACCCCCTCCCTCCCCTTCTCCTGGAAAGTTCAATCTGTCCAAGTAACATTTAGTCCTCCCAATACATTAAAATTGCTGCAGGACCATTTTGCTTCTGTAGATAACATTCGAATTGGGAGGTGAATCGTATTACCAAAGAAAGGAAGGTGTTGAAAAAAAGAGGAAGTGTCAGTGCATAAGAATAGAGAGAAAAGGTAGAAGAGGTAAAATTTGTGAGTTAATAGGAACACTTTGGTTAGTGTCTTCATGTCTCTTAAGAGGGAATTCCTGTTGGGGACTGCCGTCTAGAGGGCGAAACAAGACCTCCTCCTGCATGGTTCTACAGGAGAGAGGGTGTCCGGGACGTTGTGTTGCAACTGGACAGTTCTTTCCTGTTGAGTACGTTGTTCCGAGGATCGTCTTCTCGCCTCCATGGCCCCCCCTTCATGTATCAATAGAAAGTACATCATGGATCTAGCGTCTTGTCGGGTGCTTTTAAGCAGCTCTCTACATGGCATTCAGCCGGTTAGCTGTGGAATAACTAGAAAAGAAAGCAATGGGGCGTGTGTCGGGCCTGTGTGAGCCATAGTCATGCCTTCATACGCTGTGCAAGTCTGTTACTCCACAGCCCCCACCGGCGATGCAGCACCTTCTTCCGTCAGAGAGTTTCCTGCCCATTGGGGGCTTCTTGGCAGTTTTTTTATGAATTCCATCGCCTGCTGTGGCGTCGTGCAGAGGTGGTGTCTGCCCTGATGTGCGATTCACAGTCGGGCGGGGTAGAGCATGGCGTAAGTTATGTTGGCCTGCTGCAGCTTCTTCTTGGCTGGGAGGAACCTCTTCCTTGCCTCCTGAACCGCCAACGTGAAGTCAGGGAAACAGGGCAATGTTGTATCGCTCAAATGTTAGTGACTGTTGTTCCCTGGCCTTGCGCAGAGCCATGTCACAGGCTCGATAGTTGAGAAGTTTCACTATAGGCCTTGGGGGGTGCCGGGGGGGAGGGAAACAGGCCGCTGGTGTACGATGAGCTCTTTCCACTACCATCAGCGGGGTGAATGTGTCTTTTCCGAAGCTAGTGACCAGAAGGCGTTCCATGTATTCCTCCATCTTTCCGGTGTTGGTGGAATGCGGAATGCCCAAGATGAGTATATTATTTCTTCTGGACTGCGCTTCCAAGTCCTCATTCTTGGCCGCTATCATTTTCTGTATTCGGTCTATTTCCTTCATTTGCTTGTTGTTGCTGGACGTAGTATCTTCTAGCTCCGAGATACTGTGCTCTGCATCTCCTAGTCTCCCATCTTGTTTTTCTAGCTTTTGGGTAACAAAGTCCATGCGTGTACACATGCTGTCCATTTTGGATTCGATTGAAGTGAGACCGCTTCATCGTCTTCAGCAGTGTTTTCATGTCATCTTGTTCTAGCTGAGAGTTTGGTTCAGGGCCCTCCGCAACAGTTTTGTCACTCTTGTCCGTGTCCCCTTACTGGTTTCCGGGGTTCGAAAGGCAGTTTTGCCTGTTTGCCATTGGTCTTGCCCATCTTGTATGTCGTGTGCTCGTCTTCACCCTGCGCGCTTTGTCCCATGCGTCTCGCGCTGCGGGGTTCACCCTGAGTGGGAGGTTTTGCTATATTAATTCGTCTGGTCTTCCCTTTCCAGCCACGGGCTTCTTGTGCACACTCCCAACATTCGGCGAAAACCTTTTTTCCTTCACCGATCTCGGAGTACTCGCTTGGAAACGGGGCAGGGCCGGCGGGCCCCCACGCTTTTGTAATGTGTGTGGGTACGCTGTGTTTGTCTTTTTGCAGTGCCAGTCTCCCAACTCCTTTCAATGCAACTCGCTGGGCGTCAATTATTGCTTGTTTTTCCCCTGCTTGGGCCTCGTGGCACACCTCAAAATGGGCGAGTTGCCCGTATGTCTCACTGCCTTTTTATCCCAGTTACAGGATTTGGGTGCACGCCACCCAATGTCTCTTTTTCAGGGATTCACCTCTTCCCTGTATGCGGGTCGACCGGGGGGAGGCACCGTTATCCACCCCAACCTAAGGAGCGCCAAGAGAAGCACCCTCCGCTGCCACGAAGTGGGGATATCCGCCTTGCCTCTCTCTCGACCCCCGCCTTTCCCCGTACCTCTCTCAGGCACAATGTCAGCCGGATTCTCAAGGCCAAGAGTCTTGGCTTCAGTTACTGGTTTTTTTCCCCCCGTGTCGGCCTCGAGGCATGTCCTAAAATGACAGAGTTGCCCGTATGCTCGACTGCCTTTTTATTCCAATTACTGGGCTCAGATGCACGCCGCCCAGTGTCTCTTTCTCAGGGATTCACCCCTTTTCCTGTATGCTGGTCAACCAGGGGGGGGCCCATTATCCACCCTGACTTCACGGGCACCAGGAGAAGCACCCTCAGCTGCCACGAAGCGCGACTATTCACTTCATCTCTCTCGACCCTCGCCGACCCCCGTACCTCACTCAGGTATGATGCTGGCTGCCCTCCGGCCGGATTCTCTAGGCTGAAAGTCAGTCGGAGGGCAATGCGACCTCAGCCTTGTTCTCCTCTGACCTCTCTCTGGCTGGCGTCTCCCTGCTTCCGCGCCTGCTCACCACTTCCGCCACTCGCTGGCTCCTTTGTAGCTCCCCCGCAGGCCTCTCTGGCTGTGTACCCTTACCGATTTCCAGGATTCGAAAGGCAGTTTTACTTGTTTGCCAACGGGCTTGCCCATCTTGTGTGTCGTGTGCTCGTCTTCACCCTTCGCGCTTTGTCCCATGCGTCTCGCGCTCCGGGGTTCACCCTGAGTGGGAGGGTTTGCTATATTAATTCGTCTTGGTAGAAATCCAAGTGCTTTCACCCATCTATTGTCACCTGTCATTCCCTCCTGATTAACCATCCTATTCTCAGTCCTAATTTTTGTTAAGTTTTGACTTCGCCCAGTTACTTTTAAAGCGTGTATAATCCTTAAACTCTTCAACCTCTGGGAGCATACCTCGAGGGTCTGTCAAGTATAGAAGGACACTGTAAGCGTCTAATGAAATATATTCTGGTTCCATTGTATTTTCAGGAAATCTGGTCACATCCCCCCGGCTCTAAATATGGGGGTGGGGGGGCAGTGTTTTTTAGAACTCCACCAGAAAACGATCAGCACACAGCGTTTTCTCCATCTTCATTGTCTTAAGGGCTTCCATTATTTAGTCCAAGGGGATGTATGCCTATAAAAACCCATTTTCTCATCTCCCAAACCGAGGGGGGTGGTCCCCTTGATGTTCTGATCACCTGATACAGATTCTTATAGTACCTCACAAATACTTGTGCTATACATGCATTTGTTGTAGCTCTTTCGCCATCTTCAAACAGTATTTCTCCCACCAACCTTGCCTCCTCTTCCCTACATCCCAACCAAGCCAATACACATCCAGCCTTATCCCTAACCCATATATTTTCAGCTGTTATCGGAAGGAATTGCTGTAGGCTCCACTAAAGTTATGTTTTGATACTCTTCCCTTAGATCCTCCTGTTCCCAGTGGAAGTAAACCTTCTCTCAGCCTTTAGAACCAGCACTTCTAATTCAGTGATCCGTTTGTATTTTCATGCCACCATATTTTATGCTCTGTCTCAAAGCACAGTTTCGTAGGCTTCCCACAGGACCTCCAGGGACTGCACAGAATTCTCATTCTCATCAAAGTATAGAGTAGAATACACCCACAACTCTTAATTTTCCATGTATTTAATCTCCAATTAGACCTTCTGTTCCCCGCTTATTACAACTTTAAGTGGGAAGTGGTATGAGATGCCTCTTGTCAAGTACTCAGCCTCCTATATATGACCCAATTCTTCAGTTGGAATGAAAATATAATCCAATCATGTGAGCGACCTATGTGCTCCATATAAAAAAAGGTGTCTGTCGGATGGATGCTTGAGGCAGCACACTTCAGTCAAACCCAGTGTGTGTGTGCAAATTGTGCCAGCTATTATGCGCCTGAGGTGACCCCTTGGCAGTCGCAGTTTTATCTGATTCCCTGCACATCACATTTTTGAAAACCCCTCCCACTATATGGATAGTCCAACACAATGGGCCCGAACGGTTACATGCGGAGGAATAAAGATGTGTAATACCAAACTCCATTTGTAGTGTAATAATCTACATGCTCAGAGGCTGGGGAGGACGCTACAACTAGCGACGATATGGGCTATACATAACCCGAAGAACTGGCAGTACTCTCCCTGAGAGTTTGCCGTGGTCAAGCAAACTACTCGTGCATGCCACACGTGCCTCAGTCAAAGTAAAGATCAACAGTTGGCATATGTGGAGTCAAAGCCCCACTCCAGCCAGTGCAAAGCTTTAGAAGACGACGAAGGCCTTACAGAGAAATTAATGAATTATCGGCCAGGACCCTGGTGAGGCCAAAAAGGAGTACTGCACCACAACGCAATACAGAGCCATAAGTCATACAGAACGATAATGCTAAAGGGAGCGACTACCAGGTACAGAAAAATGCTGATGGCAGCGACAGCCAAGTACAGAGAAGTGCTGAAGCAGCGATAGCCAGGTGCAAGGAAGCACTAGAAGAAAAATAGCCAGATACTGAGAAACACTGAAGGCAGTGGGCACCAGGTACAATACAGATGATTGAAAATGGTGATGAACACATGCAAGAGACAAAACAAGTACTTACCGTAAGAGGAAGACAGCGCCGCACATCCGGTGAGTGGGCCAGATGACCCACCTTCAAGTACTGGGCCAGTACTTACAGAAGGTACAGAATTAGGTGCCTATCCAGTGCTGTCTGAACAGCACATGCTCTCAATGTCAGTAAGTTCCACAACAGGTTATATTGCCACTGTCTTCCTGAAACCTCCGCTTCCATTTGATACCGCCAAAAAAGCAGAATATCTGTGCCAGATGGACTGCTTGGATCGAAACTTATGATGATTTTATTGATCCACTGGAAAAAGCAGATAACAAAAAGAACGTCAAATATCTCAAGAATCTTGCAGGTGAAGGAGTAAAGAAAGTAATAAAGAAAATACCACATGCTGATGAAGTTGCATACCGTCAAATCAAAGAGGCGTTAAATATCAAGTTCAATCCAATATCGATTATGAAAGATACATTTTCAACTAAGAAAGGCAGGTAGCTGGTGAAACATTGAACGAGTTTGTCAAAAGACTTGATACGCTTATCAAACAGTGTAAGTTCAATGCATTCAATTATGAAGAAGCCATACATCTCAGAATCATAGATGGTTACCTTTCCGATTAATTCAGAAGACGAATGCTGAGAGAAACGCTCAGTCTGAAGCAAGTACTCATGGCTGCAAAAGCTGAGGAATGGGCAGAACGACAAGTTGATGACATGAAGGCTGGAGGAGCCCAGAGTGAGTCAGCCTTGAATGTGAAAAGTAAGCAGAGGCACAAGGTTGAGAAGCACAAAGTGATGTCTCCAAAGAAAAAGAAACTGCGCTTCAGATGCTGATTTTCTTTTTCACATGAAGGTAAATGTCCCACCATTGGACAAGCATGCAAGGGCTGCGGGCAAGAGAACCATTTTGTAACAGTTTGCAAAGCAAAGGAAAAACTAAGTGTGTCACGTCGATAAAACAAAATGGAAGCCTGAACGTTCCAGAAGCGATGTTCTACTCACACCCACAAGGCCAAGCGGCCACATCAGTTGAGACAAATGGAAACTAAACTAAGTTGATCGTCGTCTAAATCTTCATCCAAAAGTTCTTCAATGTCATTTTCAAGCCACAGTGAAGAAGATGGATCTGCGAAGTTGATGTCAACTGAAGAGAAATGTGCGCATGTCGGATTGGCCGCATGCAAGGAAGAATGCAAGTTGAAGAAAGATCAACAAGTGAAGTCACAAAATTAATTTAGACACTGTCCTAAAATTAACCCCGGGTGGAGCTGGCATAGTGCCACTACGCGGAGTTCCACGGAGTTGGGAAAAAACTCTGTGGAACTCCACTCCACTCCTCCACCCCCCCTAATAAATATTTTGTTATTGGGGGGTGGAGGCGGGGAGCCTATTTTTAGCAGGGGGTGGCTCCGCTGCGGAGTCGGAGTTTTGCCTAAACTCTGCATTCTCAGCAGAGCACGGAGTAGCCAAAACTCCGCACACTCTGCTGGCGGAGCGGAGTTCTCTGCCCACCCTTACCTAAAATCTCACTAAAGGAGAATGGGTGTTCCATATCTTTTATCATAGACAGTGGTGCATCGATAAACATCAAGCCTGAGGAGAAGTACAACAAACTGTCTCCAGTGTCCCATCTCACGCCATCAAAGACTTAAGTAAATACATGGGTTGCATAGACACCATTAAAAAGTCAAGGTTCATTTGTAGCAACCATGAAGCACAAAAAGACAAAAGTACAAGCACCAATTCATGTACTTCAAGGTACGTTGGCAAGTGCCTGTTTACTGCTGCTGAAATGGGACTGATATCTGTAAATTACAACATAAATGCTCATCACAAAACAGTGAGTCAGTTTCCATCATTGTTTCATGGATTAGGAAAACTTAAGACAATGAAAGTACAACTGCATATTAATGAGGACGTTTGTCCTATTGCTCGGCGACATCGTCAAATTGATTTTCATTTACAGCAAGCTGTTAAAAATGAACTTGAGACATTACTAAATCATGATATAATTGAGCGATCTACTGGTCCGACACCATGGGTTTCGCCCATAGTGGTAGTGCCTAAATAGGACAGTAAAGTAGCTGTACGCATCTGTGTTGATATGCATCAAGCTAACAAGGCAATTGAAAGAGAACGACATCCAGGTCCATGCATTGCCAATATGATCACACAGCTGAATGATGCAAAAGTCTTTTCTCCGCCTTCATCTAAACAAAGGATATCATCAATCATAATTAGAAGAAACTTGTAGGTACATTACTATCTTTTCTACCCACATTGGTTTGTACAGATATAAAAGATTACGTTTCAGTGTGTCATCAGCTGCAGAGCTGTTTCAAGATGCCATTCACCGCATAATACAGCTCGTCATGCATGCTTTCAATTACAATGCTGATATATTGGTCTTTGGGGCCACATGAAAGAACATGATAAAGCTCTTACACAAGTGTGCCGTTTACTTGCTGATGCAGGTCTCCCTTTGAATGCAGAGAAGTGCAAGTTCCCCAAAACAAAACTCAAATTCTTTGGCCATATCTTCCCTGATGGGGTAGGGACTCCAGATCTCGTTAAAGTACAGTCTTTGTCAGCCACCTGTCCCCCACAAGATGTTATCATGTTACACTCTTTTTTGGGCATGGTCAGCTACTGTTCTAGATACATCCACAATTTTGCCACAGTAAGTGTCCCATTAAGAGACTTAATGAAACAAAATGCTTCACTCCAATGAATGTGAACAAAGCTTCAAGAAAATCAAACATGCAATTGAGAACGCTACTGAAATGGCCTACTTCGATTCAAAGCTACATGCAGAAGTTGTTGTTGATGCAAGTCCAGTAGGGTTGGGCGTGATTCTTTCCCAAAACAATGGATATCCAAATTCTCTGAGGCATATTGTGGCTTATGCTAGCAGACATTTGTCACAAACTGAACCTATTCACAATCTGAAAAAAGAAAGCCTAGCTGTGGTGTAGTCTTCTGAACATTTTCACATGTTTCTATGTGGAAGGCATTTCACTCGTCACAGATCATCAAGCATTGCTTATCATCTTTGGCAATCCCAAAACCAAGATGCCCCCTCACATTGAGAGGTGGGGGTTGCGACTGTAGGAATACCACTACACTATTGTGCACCGACCAGGAAAAAAATCAAAACCCTGCTATTTTTCATGAGTGAGAGTACAGTGTCATAGTACCACTTCCAAAACGGCTGAAGCTAACATTAAATTCATCGTAAAATCCAGTACACCTGCAGCTATATCAGTAATACAAATAATTGCTGCCACGAGAACAGACAGTGATTTGCTAATACACAAAGACATTATTGCACATCAATCCTGGAAACCGCACACTCAACCTCTTACAAATGACAGTGAATTTCAGAAATTCAAAAATGTGAAAGATGAACTTTTCATTACCCAAGAAGGTATCGCCTTATGAGGTTCAAGAATCGTCATACCGGAGAGTCTAAGATAGGAGGTCATTGAAGTGGTACATGAGGGACATTGTGGAATTGTCCCCACTAATCAATCTCTCCGAGACAGAGTTTGGTTTCCTCATCTTGATGAAAGAGTTGAAAGGGAATTAATGGCCTGTCATTTGTGCAACTGTATACCTCCCAAAACAACCTAGCATCCGTTGAACATGACTGATCTTCCAAAGCATGTGTGGAAGAGAATCGCTGTTGACTTCTTTGGACCCCTTGACAATGGACATCATCTAATGGTACTCATTAATGAATATTCTCATTTTCCCTTGGAACAAGAGCTTTCATCGATCACTCTGGAAAAAGTCATCGAGAGGTTAGATGGTATTTTTGCAACATGGGGCGTTCCTTCAATTCTGAAGTCTGACAATGGCCCACCCATCAGCAATTGAGAATTCAAAGACTTTCTTACTCATCTGAACGTTAAGCATCAGAAAAGCACACCTCTTTGGCCACAAGCAAACGGTGTTGTTAAGCGTTTAATGAGCACCCTTAAAAAGACCGTTTAGCGTTTTGCACCAGAAAAGCTTGCACTCAAATCAGCTCTTCATTCTGCCCTTCGTGCATGCCGGTCGACTCCCCATTCAACTACAGGTGAAAGTCCTTTAACCTTGATGTTTGAAAGAGCCATGAAGACCAAGTTGCCACAATGGACCACTAAAAGAGTGATTGATGATGATGAACTCTGTCAAACAGATTCATGTCACAAATACAAAATAAAGACGTATGCAGCAAACACCGATGCGCGAGGAACACTATCTTTACAGAAGTAGATTGAGTCCTTGTCAGACGAAAACGTAAGTCTCATGTTCCTTTTGATGTTGACCCACTGAGGGTTGTGACTAGTAAAGAACACATGGTGACTGTTCACAGTCCTGGAAAATCCATTATGCGATATTCTTCGCATTTCAAGCACCTGCCTCAACATTCACCAACTCCATATGTCAGAAGTGAGACTTCTCCTCCTGAGAATCCTGAGAGCCCAACGACTGCACCTGTGTCTCTGTCACCAGAGCCAGTTATAGACACTTCTGCTGTATCTCCACAGCCTCACATGACAAGATCTGGATGATTGATTTGAGCGTCAAAATGACTTATTGAAGAGTTGTGATGTATATATGTGATTATTTGTACTTTTCATTTCACAAAAAGTGAGATGTAGTGTCTTGTGAGTTAGAGATTACAGGACCCTTTTGGTTCCTGACAGACTCCATAGAACAGTGACGTAAGTGTTTGGGTGTGGTTGATTTAATTCATGATGTAGAATGTTCAGTTAATGGTAACATGCTGAGAAATAAAGACGTGTAATACCAAGCTCCGTGTGTGGCGTAATCATTTACATGCGCCAAGGCTGGGGAGGACACTAGAGTAAAGACAAAGGATGGATTCTTTTTACCCAAGATAGCCCCTTCCCTGGAACACTGTGTGAACCTTCATGACCCAGGGAGACATACTGGCCTGTTTAAGCATTTGCAATCTGTATCCAATAATTTGGTTTCCTGCAGCAACACAAGGTCAGAGATTGCCTACGGATATATTGTGCTACCACAACTCTTGATTTTGTTCGCCAGACCATCACTAACAGTGTTTTAAAAAAAAAAAAAAATCTACTAATGCTTCGGGCTGCTTCAAATGGAACCAATTTCTTCATCTTGATGTTGCAAATGTGGGGTTCCGAGTGACAGAGACCCACCAGCTAAAGAGAAATGCTAAAGCAGCAAAAGATATGTAAGCGCCGCCAAACTAAGGAGCAAGAGAGAGAGGAACCAAAAGCCGAGGGCGTGCTATCTGCTTAACTAAGAACCCTCTAGTCTGCAATAGGCACACAGGGGCTTTTAGGTGGCACAGCAATAAACAGAATACAAATATAATATGTGGTAGCCTGTAATCTCAGTATAAAAACCTGGTTCTAACGATCTTTTTACTGTCTGGTTGGGACATTGCTAATCACCTGTAGCTGCTCAGCTGTAATAATTTATTAGATTTAAGTTGTGATGTCCCAATGCCATGGCCAGTAGACAGTATGAAAAAGAGGTCACAGAGCAGAATTAAAACCACTCTTTAAACCATTGGAGATGCACAATTTAAACTCCACCCCTATATCTCACTAAGGAGAAATACTTATATGCATTTCCACAATATATCTACTGTGTGCCTTAACCTTATTAGTATAAATTGAAGCACCAAACATACTGCTGGAGTGTATTCTCTACAGAAAGTAGTCATTTATATAAGAGTGTGCTCTAATACCTTCATTATAATGTCACAAATTGTATTTCTTGTTCACATTTATACTTGTGCATTTCGAGTTATACTGTTTTTACTGAATTTCATTCTTATGTACTCACGTATTCATTTATTAATGTTTTGCATTCATTCTGTAATCGTAGGTGCATATATATTCATGTATTTACTGTGTACACTGACTGTTTTATTAAGTTAGTTTAACTAAAGGCCTTAAGCATGTGGTCTTTCATGTTAACTTTCAACCTGAAAGTTTTGCTTGCACTGTGTTGTAACCTGTGTATTTGTCTATGGCCTTTTAACTCTGATGTATGCTATGGAGTCTTAAGGGCATCATATGGAGCTGTGGGGTGTCCTGGACAACCAGAAGGAGTTGGTTGCAGGGTGGGCCCCATGGTGGATGTACTGTACATGGTGGATGCAATAAAGAGAGCTGAACCAGTTTTACAGCGTATTTACTCTCTTAACATTGGTGTCCACCAATTTTACAAGACCCTGGTGTTTGCACAAAATAGCATGCACATTTTGAACTCTTAAGATAATGAGTGGGCTGCTGTGGATGCCCGACGGGCTATACATTTGCTTAATCGGTTAGTAAGTCAGCAACAAATTCCCTTTGGGTTGTTTGAAAGCATACCACAAATTCTACCACATCATTTAGCCCACCATCAATCAAAATCACCAGTGAGTTTTATAGACACCAAAGCTAATATAAAAGTGTTTTATTCAATAAAAATATTTAGGTTAAAAAAAGATCATCCACAATCAACAATGTAGCAGTTTAACCAAAATTTACACAATTAATATAAAAATTATAAAAATGCAACACAAGGGAGAATGCAGTTAATCAAGACAAAGACAAAAGCACCACATCAAAAAAATGTTTACACCCACAGCGCCCGTCGGGTGCTGTTGGTTACTTAAAGTTAAAATTAGGTGCACATATGAAGCAACGCGTTTCGGTGGTACAAATTGGTCAAACCACCTTCTTCAGGCTCAACGATAACAGTGTCTCCCCACACGTTAATCTATAACACAAATATTGTGGAAAACCAAGTTTCAGAATTAATCATATAGTCACGCAGTATTTTCACAATTTTGCACATTAATTAAAATCTATACAAACAATTGCTGGAAACAAAATATCGCAGCCGGGATCTGCCTCCTCTAGCTGTCCAATTCTTTACTCTTAGTTGTAGTCCCCCACATTAGTCAAAGACCCATGGGCAAGGTCGCTCAGTCTAGGTGGGTAGTCCTTTATAGCTAGCAAGGCAGCATAATAGGAGACTTCCCTATATAATAAAAAAGATAAATAAAAAAGTTGACCTCTTAAAAAGAAAATAATTAAAATAAATTTTCCTTAAATAATTAAATGGAGATGTTGGTACGTATGAGTATGAGTGTGAGTGCCTTTTTGATGATATCACCAAGGGTGGAGTTGGAACCTTAGCATAATATAGGTGTTTTTTTATGTTATCAGAGATGTTTTAAGCAATTGTTTGTATAGATTTTAATTAATGTGCAAAATTGTGAAAATACTGTGTGACTATATGATTTATTCTGAAACTTGGTTTTTCACAATATTTGTGTTATAGATTAACGTGTGGGGAGACACTTATCGTTGAGCCTGAAGAAGGTAGTTTGACCAATTTGTACCACCGAAACGCGTTGCTTCATATGTGCACCTAATTTTAACTTTAAGTAACCAACAGCACCCGACGGGGCACTGTCGGTGTAAAAACAATTTTTTTTTTGATGTGGTGCTTTTGTCTTTATGTCTTGATTAACTGTATTCTCCCTTGTGTTGCATTTTTATAATTTTTATATTAATTGTGTAAATTTTGGTTAAACTGCTACATTGTTGATTGTGGATGATCTTTTATTAACCTAAATATTTTTATTGAATAAAACACTTTTATATTAGCTTCGGTGTCTATGAAACTCACTGGTGATTTTGATTGATTGGTGGGATAAATGATGTGTTAGAATTTGTGGTATGCTTTCAAACAACCCAAAGGGAATTTGTTGCTGACTTAGTGTCATATTGGTGTCCTGTCCCTTTGGAGAGTAGGACCCCTCTCTTCATTTTTGGCCTTAATTGGTTAGTACCTGATTTGGAGCCGTTTGTAACTTTCACCCACCGCTACAGTGCTAATTTGGGAAAAACTGTGCCGAAACCATTGTAAGTGCGAGCACAGGACCTGAGGCATGCGTGCGCTGGTGTGAAGAATTCCGAGAAGCCAGGGCACGAGTACTCAGTATGCTTCCACCTCGGCAATTTCTCTCAGAGGCTGGTGATCCCATTTTACAGTGGAAAAAATGTAGGAAACTGTTCGGTTCCTACTTAATTGCTATTGGTGGAGATACATTTTCCCAGGCTAGTAAACGGGGTGTTTTGTTGCACAATGTAGGTATCGAAGGTCGTAACATCTATGAGAGTTTAGATGAACTAACTGTAGGGAATGCTGAATGGGAGCCCAGGGATATTTATGAGATCTCCATGGTAATGTTGGAAAGACACTTTGGACCTAGGATCAACATAGGGATGTAGAGATATAAATTCTTCATGAGTTCAAAACTGAAAAAGTGGCGAATTACATAGCTTCGCTGAAGAGTCTGGCACACACGTGTGATTTTGGGGACTTAACAGATTCCTTAATAAGAGATCAATTAGTGGGTTGCACAAGTAATCTAAGTGCAAGAAATATTACTGATAAAAACCTGACCCGAAAGGATGCTGTGGATATTGTTGAGGGGATGGAGCACACGACAGGGTGGGTCAAAGAAACATGTGATAAACCTGATGGCACGATTGAGAGAGTGGCAAATCTTAATATGAACAGTGAGGAAGAGGAGAAGTATAACATATCAGTACACAAAGTAAGTGTTGCCATTTCCAAAGGCAATCCTACTAACTTAAAAGGCAAGGGGAATGTATGTAAAGATACCAAAGACACTGTCAAAATGAAATGATATAGGTGTGGTAATCCTAACCACCTTTCAAACAGACCCACTTGTTTTGCCATGAATTAAACCTCTAGGGACTGTGGGAACGCTGCAATGTTCTTTCTTTTGCTGGAGTGTTCACATGATTTCATAGCTAGTGAAAGGTATATTGTGTTTTAGAGATAGTGGGGTCCCAGAAGAGAACTTTTGGCAAGAATGAGAGGTGCTAACGAACAAAAAGAAGACTCCTATTCATGTCATATCAGTAGCAGGAAGACATCCAAGGTCATCCTGATGTTCAACCGTAGGATCGGGAAATTGAGTGAAGTTGCCAAGTTCTACTGTGAGAAGGTGGAAAACTACTGGAGTTGATGACGTGGAATTCTCGAATGTTCTGTGAGTTTAATTGGAGTTCACATTAAAGTCTTTAGATCAGATAACCTTTGGACTCTGAGAGGTATAGACCTTTCTGCTCATATTTCCATTGTGTGGCTTTATGTTATACTTTGCCTCGAATTGGAGAACTTTTATTGAGGTCTCCACTATGCTGACATTTTCCTGCTTTCCCTGATTAAACTAGGTTTCCTTAGTTTTTCTACTTTAGTTGAGGACTAGTTTAGGCAACTTTAGATTTATTCATAAATAGACGGGAGGATCAAAACCTGTACACTGATCATCAGATTCTATTTCTTATCTTTTGTAATACTGCAACTGAATTTCTGGTATGCCTTATGCTACTAAGACTCAATTTTATTCGACGTTCTTGTATACCTTTTGTGATTCTGTATCTTTACAATATGTCCTTGAGATTCATATATAACAGTTTGGTACTTAATTTGTAATAAAAACTCATTTAACTTTATTGATCGATTCCTGGTCCTTAATGTGTGGCCAAATGGGTTACACTGTAAATTGAATTGTTTGATTGATGGTAACTCCCCTTTTCCTCTTAGGCAACGATAAAAGGTTCATCGCAGTATAAATGTTAAGACTGGCCCAGTGCTCCATCACCATGAAAATGAGAACTAGGTTTTCTGCTCTCCGTTAGTGTGTTGCTGAAAAGAACACATTATACATTATAGCTATTTTTGAAAGTGGATTACATAGTACATAAGTTTACCAGCTGTATACTGGTGTTTAATTTTGTTCTACAGAGTCTGCATTTAATCTACATATTTGAAACCATATTCATTTATGTAGAGAAGCAATAGCCCAAAGATTTAAACTTTTTAGAGGAAGGATAAATGTGAGATCTTGTGTTATAAAGAATAAAATGCCCTTTGCTGTACGTTAGTAGGAAATTGCAAGTCACTTCAGAGTTCCCTGATCCTAAAAAGGAACTCTTAGGTGACTTGCAAAAGCCTTATAATTTACATCCAAGGGTATTTTATCCCTTATACAATACCACAAGATAAATGGGGAGTCCTAGACTAATTGATTAAGGCTTGTTATAATTAGTATAGTTTTTCCTATAGGTATCCATCCCCCTTCTTGAATTATATATGTTGTTTTTTGGTTTAAATGTTAAGTTTAAGTGCACATCTATTCATATCATTATTCATTCTAACGTAAAGTGATTATTGAGTCTGCTTGAAAATATTCATGTTCTTCTCTCTGGAATAAGGTTTAATGTAAGCTGACATCTTCACTTATTGTTTATTGTTTTAAAACAATAGGGAAGATTTCATAGAATGTAAGTAAGGTTGTCAGAGCCTTTCTGCTATTTTGTATTCTGAAACTGTACAACAATGTTCAGCGACATTATATAAACTAAAAACAGAGTGTAATGAGAAAGAGAGGAACTTCGTACCTGAGGCAAAGGCCATACAGAGCGGTAATCATCTTCCTTCACTGAAGGTCACAGGACGCACATCTAGCCTTCGCTCAGTGGGTTTGTCTGTCTGCCTGTCAGTGCAAACGAGAATAGCAGATGCGGTTAGTTTGCTGAAACCTGGCTCTACTGTTCAGAGGAGAGATGCAGGTGCTAACCATATTTGAAACTCAAATTAAGTCTCTTTTTGGAACGAAAGATTAGCTTAGTTAGCCAAGAGCTGGCATCTACGGGGATGGGGGGACGAGGGGGGTGCGCAAAATAAAATAAATAAAACTTACTGCACATAACGTCCTCCGCTCTGGTCCTCTTCTGTCCACAGGAACTGGATGCAGCAACTCCCTTGTCCAATCCTGGCACTGCTCTCATGCAGCATGAGAGCAGCGCCCTGATTGGAGGGAACGGCCTCACTCGGCGCTCCTCAGTGCTCTGGAGGCCTGCACTTGCTCTTACCCAGCTGTCTTAAGACAGCTGGGTTATAGATGTTTAAAGTGCTCATGTGTGGCTGGCCGTCGCAAGAAGTCTGGCCAAAAAGACATGCGCACTTTAAACAGTGCATAGACAGCCCACCCTCCTCCCTGCTGCTGTCACTCAGCAGCGGCCCTGCCCCAGTCCTGACGCTCTGTTCGTGACAGGGGATGAAAAATAAAATGGAAATAAATTACCATTTTATTTTTAATGTCTGTGGTTTTGGGGAGATTTTAAGTGGGGCGACGCTCCTCCACTCCAATGGAGGAGCCTCCCCTTTGTGATAGCTTCTCCCGCAGGTCTTTCCAATTGTAAACTAGAGCCGCTTCAGGGAACAACTATCCAGTGACATAGCGGACACCTTTAAATTAAGCAGACCTGTGACAGCAGGACAATGTTAAATGAGTCACTTGGTTCCCTTCTTTTCCAAAATTGGGGTGGGGGGGTCAAGAAACAGGCTAATCCATGATATTAAAGGACATAAAAATATTCATTTCAACCTGAAGGAATTGGAACTACTAAAGTCCCACATTATCAGGGCCTTACGCCTTTATGTTGTATCTCTGTGAGAACCTGAGAGATGCTCAGCTGCTACTTGCTCATGGTCTCCAATTTAAGCCCTTTCAACTGTTCGTTAAATTGCGCGCTTCTAGCTGCTAGCAACGCTATTATTTCATTGTAATAGGGGGTTAGGAACCTGCCAGTTGCCAACTACGAAGGGCACCATCGGAGGATTATTTTATGTATTTACTTCAAAGCCTTTAGTTTATTAGGGCCTTCAGGGAGCTATTGAGCACGGCAGTGAAATAAAACTTTATAATGCATTTGGGAACATCATAATGAAAGTAACTTATCATTGATACGGGCCTGTACTTGTAAGAAAGCATCATGATAAAAGGAAAGAGATGTTCATTTTTTACTCTTAGAAACTTACTCTGTCTATCTACCAGAGCAGGAGTTGGAGGGTCTATAAAATGGGATCCCATTGAACTCATTCCTAAAGTCCCAGCAGCAATCTTGTTAAAAATCTTCTTACTCTATCTCCAAATGTCCACATTAAGCAAGTAATTTACCTTTGACATAGTATCATTAATTTCTAACATCCACAGTTCATTTTCAAAGACATTTATCAAGTGATTAGAGAATGACACTTTCCATCAGACACATGCATCTTATTATTCCCTTTCTCACATTTCTGAGTTAGTTCTCATGACCTATTTTACTTTAAGTTAAATTTATGATGATTATTTCTCGTCAATCACCACACTCATTATTCCGGACTATTCAACTGGTCATAATTCTAACCCAGAGCATAATCAGTTGAAGTGGGCCTCTCAGAAGCTTTTGAGGGGATCAGGTCGCAAAAGTGATGGAGGGCCCTTCTTTGGTGTTATGGTGACAGCGAGAGGGGGCTAAGGTTACCTTCCTTATTGAGACTAGATCAGGTAGATTTACCAATGGCAACGGCAGGGCCCTGGAAAGAGAGTGACCTGTGGCAAATAGGTCCATCTGCTCACCCCTTGTGATAACCCAGAATACAAGTATAAATTATACATGCAGGCCATCCTGCAAGTTTGTCTCCCATTGCATGCAATTTGGCTGAATGGCACCAATGCGACGTATTTTCACACTATGTTTAGGTTAAGTTTAATTGCGCTTTAACACACTATTTGTCACTTTCGTGAGTGTAATAAACGTTGAAGGAGCTCTTGCCAAGGTGAATGGAATGCAGTTTTCTTTTTGTTCTCACTGGCCCATGCATTGTGTTTTTCTGTGTTCTGGTATTTCATATACTGAAGTGTACAAAAAAATGATGGATGGAATGCTTGAATTAACCTCAGCCACTGATAATTACTCAGGCCGCATCCCAGTCCATTGTTATTTTGCGCACTATGTCACCTCAGTTTGGACCCAGCCAGCGGCGGCTCCTCTGCTGCAGCGGAGGAGCGTCACCCCCCTTTCCAGCAGCATAAAGAAAAGAAAAATAGAACGATAATAAACCTTGGATTATTATCAGGTTTTTTTTTGTGTCTTGGGGGCGTGGCCAGGGAGATAACAGGCACCCACGGAAAGTGGTATGCACTGTTATCAGTGCACATGAACCACTGCACTCAGACCAATCACAACGCTGTGCAGCGAGGACAGGAGGGACAACGAGAAGAGACGCGATGGCAAGGAGGTAAGGTTATTTCTTTTATTTTTTTATTACCCCCCTGACCCTCTGTCCAACCCAGCCGCGATGAGTTCCAGCCGCCACTGGACCCAGCTATATACAAATCAGTCTTGACCCTGCTTCAAAAGGAACAGCTCAGTCTGATCAGCCAAAAACGAAAAGCGATGGATAGGGATGCGGCCCGAGCAATTGCCAGTGGCTGAGATTAATTCAAGCATTCCAACCATCACCTTGTTCTTTTTGCTGGTATTTGATGTGGCACCTTCTGTCCATCTAACTCACAGAAAGGTTTATGTGCAGAAGAACATCACACCACAAAAATAGTCTTGCAATGTCGTGCTTTTTGGCTGGGTAAGTATTGTTCAGATACTTAAAAAGTTCCTCTTGGAGGCAGAATTGCTACAACAATTACCAATTCAATGATGCCATCTATCCTTGCTCCACTCACACCATCTTTTCGAAAATCAAGTTCATCTTAGCCATGTCTTAATCCATTATGCATGTATCTTTTGATTAAAGGGTGTTCAGTGTACATAAAGTCTTATCAAAGTAGTACAGCGTTATACACAAACCTTTGCTACTACAAAGAAGCAGCACAATGGAATGCAAGTATTTTTCCCCTGTTCGTATGTTCTTTTCTAGTGCCCAGTTATCTTTCAATGTGACTAATAATTTTTCTCTGGGACTAAATTGATTTCAATAAAAGTCTTTCACCCTTTATTAGGGCTGCCGCACCAAGGTGCAACACTTTGTCTAGCAGCAATGTTGCATTTATTAAGGCAAACGCATCCACTTATATTTCAATTTATTTCTACACTCTGTCTGAATCATTGCCTTGCTAATTTGCAGTGTTTGCAACAGTGCTTAATTTGAACTGGTGGTTTCCTGTGCTCAACACCGGCACTTAATTGGTTTCCCGTTCTCGGCACCGACACTTAATTGTCAACACCACACTTATGACAGTCTGCCACACGGTGGCGCTGCTCCTCTAATTTAGAGAGGAGCAGAACAACAGTTCTTTATGAATGCAACATACATAAAAAAAAAATACTAATACCTGCCTCCCCAGCCATTCCTTTAGCTTTCAGGACCTGGAATATCGGAACTGTCACACTTGCAGGTGAGAGAGATGGTTAATAGTTGTTTTGGTACCGCCATTGGCAGGGATGCCAGGGGGGCAGTGGGTGGTGCAAGCTGCAGTGGCCTCCTGGTCAGGGCCCTGGCACTTATTATTTTACAAATTAAGCATTGGTTTGCAGGCCATGCACTATAGGTCAGTTGTGCAATGCACGTGCCATTCCTTCTGTTTCTTGCACGGATTTAACCTGCTGCACTTGCAAAACAATTGCAAACTGATTTGGTAATAAAATGCACACACTATTCCTTCTGCTTCTTGCACGGTTCTAACCTGCTATGCTTTGATTTCAATATAGGGTTGTCAGGCTTGTGACTAGCCTTTCACACTATGTTCTGCTGCTTGTTCAGCTTGCATTGTGGTGTGTTTTTAATGAAATGTGTGGATTGGAGTCTTCTCACAGTGAGTTCTGTACAAGATCAGGTGCACTGCAAGACCCAAGTTCTGCGAAAACAAATGTTTCTCTTTAGCCTGATGATAGTGAAGTTGTTTGTTTATTTATTGGAAGTATTTGCATGCTCTGCTCACAACCTAAGACTTGTACAATATCTTTTAATTAGTGACCACCAGGTCTGGTGGAGGAGCTGGAGGGACCTCTCGCAACCCGCGATTAGGTCTTGTGGTAGGACAGAAAATCCTAGCCCGAGAAACCTACCCCCCTCCCCCCCCCCAAATTAGCCCTGAGAATCAGCATTTAACGAAACACACGAAAAGTAGGCCTCAACTACTTTTTACAGAGACTCGTAGGATTTACTTACGGTGAATTACTAGCAGCATTAAATCCTAATCTTTATTTATGGTTCCAGAAAGAGGGGAGAGTTCCCATAGGGACTGGTCATGATACTGGACCAGGCCATCACAGTCTCGATGGGAAAAAAGTGAGGCTGGCCTGCGTGGCTACCCATATGTGAAACTGGTCTTTCTTCTCTCTGCCCCTTTTGCAGCCCAGCCTACCTGGTTTGTACTCCTTCCCCAACTAGTACTATGGTGTTACTCCAAGGCAGCAACTAAGTTTGGCCGCTGACCCAATATCTTTGATGCTAAAAGATGCTTACCACTAGCTGCCAACCGGTCCTGCTACAGCTGCTCCTGCTCATTTAATGTGACTGTTCTGAAGCTACCCTCCCTACTCGCAACACCCAAAAGGCGCCGGTGGTCTTGCCCCTTGGGCGTGAATACGCTAGTGAGGCCCAGGAGCATGGCAAGGAGGGACGAGGTCACCCCAAAATTTGGATCTTCATGAATGTTATCTTCACCACCACATAGTACATACATGCGAAGAAAAATGCAAAGACTAAGGGTCCCCCTACGAGGTGGTTGGGAGTACAACATTGGCATACCAATGTTATCTGTAATTTCTGAAATCCAGTTGTAGGTGTGAGCAATCCATAGGAATGGGCATTATACAACCAGCCCTAATAAATGCTATGTCCAACTTGGATGACAGAGCGGCAACTGTTGTTTGACAGAGGGGCAACTCTATACAGCACAAAACTAGTTTTTGATGGTTCAGTTGCTGTAGAGTGTATGTCTATTCAGTCATAGAATCCCAAGGATAACTTAGTGATGTGGGCATGTGATAAGATCAAAGAAACACATTTCTATGCATCTTTCTATGGGAACCAGTAGGGGCTCTGTTCTTTCCGTCACTGGTCATGAACTGAGAATGGTCCATCGACCACAATTATATTAGCTGGTGCTTTTTGTTCTAAAAGCGTTAAAATTTTTGATGCTCGATGTCCGATGCACAATTTGTTGTTTCCTTGTTGCTTACGACAACCAAGATATAAATGTACCACATAACTCTTCTTCCCACAGTACAAACATAATTAAAGTTTCTCTTCCATGAGAGGTCCACGTAATAAGCCTGGACCCTCAGAAGAGACCTCTGGATTCCTAGTAGCTGATAGTCTTAAAGGTGGCTCTTGAGATACTTCTCCTCGTTTCATTCCAACTAACATTCTAGCACACAGTGCTCAATTTGTAGATCGCTATCCATGAACTGCTACAGTGTATCAGTTCTTGTTATCCCTGCAAATGTATCCTTCGTTTTTCCCCATACACTAGTAGGGCGAAATAAAGGGTTCTGAGTTGTTTCAGATCATCCTACTTCTAGAAACATTTGTTTGAAGCAGATATCATACCACAGCAGGCCTAGAGACCCTTGATGAAAGTCAATAAAGTTCCTTCAGTGGTGCAACCAGTATCGCAACGATCAAATATCGCTTTGATGGTTTTTATAAAAGATGTATACTTGTCCAGAATAGTACCCCCTGTTGCAATAACCAGGGCCACCAAGGAATACAGCAATGGTGGCTCCTCCACTATGGCGGAGGAGCATCGCCCCACTACTTTCTCGCAGTGCAAGAAGCAAAAATATAAAAAGGTAATAACTTTTAGTTATTACCATTTTATGTTTCCTTTGTGGGCAGGCGGGGCTGCTCTGCTAACAGAAAGGGTAGGGGAGGAGTGGTTTGCCCACTCCTAAGTGCGCAGTGACTGTTTGGTCGGCCCTCTTGGGCCGCCCAAACCAGTCATGCGCACTTCCCCCTTCTCCATGCAGGATGCATTACAGCCTGCATGGAGAACATGCCCACCCCTCCAGTCCCTGGCTGAGTGCCGTGTCACAGTGCTCAGATCAATCACAACGCTGCATTGCAGTGTTGTGATTGGCTTAGGGGAGGGAGCCTGGCTGCCTGCTTCCTGTTCCTGGAGTCAGAGACAGGAGAGCAGGAGCAGGGACGCGGGACCCGACCTAAAGGTAAGTTATTTCTTTTTTCCCATTATGCTTCCTCCCACGCGCCCCCCCCACCTGCGAGCCATGCCGGCCGCAACTGGAATACAGGAATCCCATGCACTTTTAATTAAGTCACGATCATTTGTATTTCATAATATGTAAATTTTTAAATGTATATAAATGCAAGCATTATTTTGTAGGTGTTGGCTTGTGACCTGCCAGACACAACACACTCCTTTGTATTTACAGGCAACTAGCAGATATACATGTATGTGTGGATTAGCCATGAATACATTCACTTTAAATGTATATTTAACTTGATGTGTTCTATACACCAAAGATTGCGTCTTAGCTATGAATGTAGAATAGGTGCATTCCCTAAAAAGGTTATGATTAGACTGTGACATCACTTCCTGTAACATAACATCCAGTGGCGTCGCTCAAGTGACGCTATTGCCTTTGCTAATATTAGTCCTCCTGGGGCCATATTACAGAAAGTGCCCTGGGGGCGCAACGGGCGTTTGCGCCCACTTTGCGCGCCCCCGGGGCAATTTGGTATTACAGAAGGGGCCGCAGACGCTTGTGCGGCCCCTTCTATAATACCAATAGCGCTGGCGCATTTAAATTGCTAGAGCTATCTTCAGGGGGCGTTCCCTCATTTGCATGGGAGGGACTCCCTTTGCCTCTGCGCCCACGCCATATTACAGACACGGGCACAGAGGCAAAGACACTTTCAGGAGACGCACTGACAGTGCTCCACCTAAAAGGTAAAAACAACAGTTGATGGACAGAATGCAGAACAATGTCATACATTCACCCCAGTACAGAGATCTGGGCCTAAATCCATCGTTTTTTTGCTCACCATGCCATTCCAGTTTGAACCCAGCCATATGCAAATCAGTCTTGACCCTGTGCCTCATGGGAACAGTCCAGCCCGAACTGCCAAGCCAGGTCCTCCCTGGACTGGAAACAAGCATCCTAGGACCGGTTTCGGGGTTTCACCCCTCTTCAGCCAGGATAGCTTGATTCCAGTGGCATGGAGAGCACGGGACCCACATCTGGGCATACCCGTCCCACTCGGGGTGACAAATCCAAAAACAACAGTTACCCTGAAACCGGTCCCAGGATGCTTGTTTCCGGTCCAGGGAGGACCTGGCCTGGCAGTTCGGTCTGGACTGTTCCCATGGGGCACAGGGTCAAGACTGATTTGCATATGGCTGGGTCCAAACTGGGGTGGCGTAGTGGGCAAAAGAACGATGGATTTAACCCAGATCTTTTGACTGGGGGAGAATGTTTGCATTGTCAGCATTCCGTCCATCATTTGTTTGCTGTAACAACTACCTAAAAGGTGGCGCACTGTCAGTGCGTCCCCTGAGAGCAGCCCTCTGGAGGAGGGAAAGAGGGTCCCATGGACCCCCCAGACATCCCTTTGCAGGTGGATGCAGTCACTGACTGCACCCACCTGCAGGGGGATCTCTAATCCCCCTTCAAAGTGCATTTGGGTTGCCACCTGCACAGGGAAACACGAAGTGGCTGCTTCAAACCTGCTCTGTATTTCACTTGAATGCGCTGCCCCCAGGGCAGCAGGAGTTCGCGGCTGCCCTGGGGGAAGCGCAATCTATGTAATAGGGCGCATTTTCTCTGTCTGTGTCTGGCGCACCTGTTTTAAGGTGTGCCAGGCGCAAACAGGGAAAGTGCACCCTAATACATAATATGGCCCCTGATATTTTTAAGGGCTTGTGTCATAGACAGACACTTCTATTTATCATAGTCTGTGTGGTATGCAATTCTACCTGCCATGAGATTGCAACTCAGTGTAAAGTAGCAGTGCGCCATCCATTAATACACACTGTACTGTGGTTTTATCTATACAGTCCATGCTCATATCTCAAGGGCATTTTAATACACATCTCTTTAAAAAAACATGGAGGAAGATGAATTTGGAAATATGTGTTGTGTATGTCCACGATTTACTAATTTGCACAATATTAATTGTGGGTGCCCCGACATAATTGGAATACCTAGTTGTTAATAGTAAGTATAGCATTGTGCCTAGATACCTTATTAAAATATAGGCCCAGATGTATGTAGCAAGCATTTTGCGATTCCCTAATTGCGAATCACAAGAATTGGCAATTAGGATATTGCTAAATGCAATGTATGAAGGTGTATTGTACACCTTTTGCGATTCCTAGGGGGTCGCAAATGACCTACCTCATGAATATTAATGAGGTAGGTCGCAATTTGCGACCCCCTAGGACTCACAACAAGCATTTGCAATGCAATAGGTCTCGCTTTTGTGAAAGTTAGAGCTATTGGTGCTGTAAATGACAAAGTTTTTTTGTTATGTTTTTGGTTTCCAAGCATTTTACCTTGCTGTTCCGTAACATGAAGCACTGGCAAAGCCAGAAAGAAACAATGCACTTTGTGCTTGTAGTTTTAGTAAAACAACTCCAGTGACAGAAAAACAACCCGGACGGCTGTCTAGATTATTAAAATGCTGTGTTGCAGCATTCACATGTGTTTCTGAAGTTAATCTTATTATGCATGTTATAAAATGACAAATAAAGTTAAAAATAAAAAGCAAACAAAATGTCCGAGTAATATTCTGGTTAAAATTAGCAAATAACGTGCCTGATTCGGCTCGAAAGCACTGATTCCTGCATGTTATTCCGTATCCCAGCTGCAAAACTCAGGATGGCATGAGTAGGGGAAGAAATACCGCACGGTAATAGCGCACTGAAGGGAAGATTTACCATTTCTTCACGTAGCGCAGTGCAGCAGCTAGAAATTACCTCAAATAAACCTCAGCCCTACGGAGTGACGAAATTTGGACATACATATTTAAATGTTTTTGTCTTCTTTTATCTCGTTGGGGTGAGGTGGGGTGAGGGACAACCCCTGCGCTTCCCCATCAACCACAACAAGGACGTTACGTCACTCATGTCATCAACGTATACCAAACACATCTGACTGATGTGATGGCCTTCTATTCTAGTTCTATATATGAGTACCTACATTGCATGACCTTGCAGTCTACTGTACTCGACGTGATCTAGGAAACCATTTAATTTGCTTTATAAATTCACCTAAACAGGACAATGATACATGAAACTGAAACACTTTACTTTTGTACACTGCCCTTACACAAAATGCTCTTTAGCTCAACAGTTTATTGAATTAAGTGCGTGCGGTGCCTCCCACAGCATCATGAGCTCTCGAAGTGTCGAAACAAACCAAGAAGACAAAGAAACTAATGACACTGACAACTGGAAAATTACTACTTGATCTATACATTTATCGATATGAAGCAGCACATGGCAAACGATCTCTGTCACGCCCGTTGTTGATCTCACCAAATGCTTTTAGAAGAAGAAGAAAAAAAAAGTTAACTGTTTAGTTTACAAAAAGGTATTCAAAAATACAATCTGCTATTGCCTGCAATAAATCCGGCTGTAAAAAGGCAAATAAAAATGGTGGAATATTCAAATGCTGAATTATCCTTCTCCTATATAGCGTTGTTGTCCCACCCCTTAAGAGAATAGAACACGCTCTGGCAAAGCCGATAAGCCTCACTTGCGAGAGAGTGATTGGCTTTATCAATGTTTTTAGTCATCTTGTACAGCAAGCAGCACGGCACTATGATGTAACCGGAACGACTGGCCAATGGGCTAAGTCATAGTGGCTGTTTTCCTCTTGCATGACTATCTTCGCATGGAATTAGATGGTGAGGAAACAGGGCAGGCCACCTCGCACTCTCAGTTTAATTGTAGAATATTCCACCAGCATGAGGTGGGGGGTGCCCACTAGTACAGAGATAAAAGCAGGTGTTGGTATTTTTTTCCATTCAAGTGCTTTACACTGTGTGTCCTTGGGCAAATCCGTACAACATAGCTGCACGGGGGGGGGGGTGTATAAAATAGCTCTATTAATTTTTCTCGCCACCCTGCGCTTGATGATGCCAAGCAAATCCCTTCAAAGTGTGTGTTGCACTTGAATGCATTAGTTAAAAAAAAACTAAGGGAGCCCCTCTCCTGCCTCACTTCTGATAATGAAAGTAATACTACGCTGTCAACTGAGGCACCCCCTGCTTGAAACAAGCATTGGCAATGTGCTGCACTCACAAAACCATGCAACTCACTCTGAATTCACAAGAGCACTCCTCTCACCCAGCATTTATACAAGGTGTTCGCTCTGCAATCACCCAGGCACAGCACTCACCCTGCACTGACAGACCTCTTATGCCGCACTCCTACATCTCTCACCCACCACAGGCATTTTATACAGCACACTATACAATCACCCTGCCCTCACCCACCTGGACACTCACCCTGCACTAACATTGCTAACCCTGCACGCCAGAGACCGCTCACCCTGAACTCAGACACTGCTCACAGACGTTTCTCCCAGCACTGACACGCCTAACACCCTGCACAATTCATCTTTAGCCCTGAACTCATACTCCACAATACACTTCTCACTCTGAACTCACACACCACTCATGCTGACAGTTTACCATGCTGGCAGACGTCTTTCACCTGTGCACATGTCTCTCACCGGCATGCACACATCTCTCACCGGCGCACACACCTCTCACACTGCATACTCAGCACTCATCCTGCACACACAAACTCACCTTGCACTCCTAGACTAGTCACACATCACTCTCCTGCACAGACAACCACTTACTTTACACACAGACTGCTAATCATGCACCTAAATTCAGCTTATCCTACACACACAGATTAGCTTGTACAATCTTACACCACTAACTCTACATACACAGCTCAACCCGCTTACTCATCCACCTCAAACCCTGCACACTCATCCTCCTGTCACTCTGCAAACACCCTCCACTCGCCCCGCAGCCAACTCCAATCAATGCAAACCTAGACACTGCTTATCCTGCATTCACCCACCTCTCACCTTGGACAAACCCACTCACCTCTCATGCTGATTGATCACCCTGCACTCACCTCACTCCCCTTGCACATTCACCACTCATCCGTACACCCACACCACCCACCCTGCATACACATTGCTCACCTTGCACTGCAACACTCAATCTGCACACTCTTGCGCCGCTTGCTTGCACTTGCACAAGGCTCACCCAGCAGACATAGGCCGCTCACTCTGAACTGACGCACCGGGTGACCGAAAGCCACAGATCTTGGAGAGAGAGAGAGGAGTCGTTGCTGTGGGTATTTGTAGTACATAGGGTCAAAACACGACAACATCCTTCCAATCACGCACCCTACACGGAGCAGGGTGGTACCCATGGAGGCAAGCGTTCGGCGCCCCACATATGGGCAGTAAGCACTATATAAATGTTGCAGCACAATACAAGTGCATCAGATGCGAAGGGACCATCGCACCGCCCCGCAGACACATCACAAACACTACAGACCACATCACAGCAGACAGACTTCGCACACGTCCAGCCCAGCACGGACGTGTCAGAGAACCAGCAGCCGTGAACAGTGTGAGGGGGGTAAAGCCTCGCAGCCACCCCTACATAGCATCATATGCCACCGGTGAGACACTGCCGGCACCAGCCGACACCACCACCCCGTCCTTGGCTCGTGCTGCTGAACCCGGTGGCCAACCTTCCCCTCACACAATCTCACAAGGGACCAGCGCACAGGGCCTGAAACACTTCCACGTGACGACGCAGAGTCCGGTGTGCGTGTGGAGCAGACAGCCCGCAGCGCTACGAAGCCCTGCCGATGGGCGCTCTGTACCCGACATGGCATAACCTGCCCACAAAGACTACTTGTGCCCATACCTACCGTGGCTCTCGAAGACCGTCGGTACCATGGCTGGCACCTACCCTTTCCGTCTCAGGGGAGGAGTATTGCACGCTTTCAGAGCTCATTATTTCAGTGCCAAGAGGTAGTTCAGTTTGCGTCATGCGCTGCATTCAAGTGGAAGGGACGTGCACTCAAGAGGAAGGGGACGTGCACTCAAAAGGAAGGGACAGGGAGGGACGTGCACTCAAGAGGGAGGGACGTGCACTCAGAGAGAGGGACGTGCACTCAGAGAGAGGGACATTCACGAAGAGAGGGACGTGCACACAGAGGTAGAGAGGGACGTGCATGCTTAGGTAAGAGGCATCATGCCTCAGACAGCCCGGCGTTTTTACAGCGGTTAACCCTTTAATTATACGGGCTCCGGGCTGGCGCTGAGGAATCCTTCTCCAGAGAAAACAAGCCGCGCTTGTGCAATGAATTAAATAAATAAATAAACAAGCACGGCCCTAAACAGGTGTAACTGTAGTCCTAATGCAAACTGAAACCATTACCCTGAATGAAAGATAAACCTAACCACCACCTTTATCTTAACCGGACCTCTAATTTGCCCAAATTTGCCCACATATACTTCTCACACACCCCTTACACCATGACCCACTAAACCCCCTTACATACAAACACTGGCATTTTTCGCACCTCAGAAACTCTTAACATACCTGTTGGACTCACTGACATCATACACACCCATACGAACAATGCTCTCACACGTTCACAACACACACCAGTTGCAATCCACATCCAACCTCTTGTATCCAGGCAGCCATTTTCCCCTGGCTCTCAGAGCTCCTATGAACCCGGTGTTCATGCCTGCAGCAGCTGAGCCAGCACTAGTCAGGGGCGCTGACAGGGACGGGCTGGTTGAGAGACTGGCCAGGGGCATGTCAGGGGGAGTTCTTGGCTGGATGGGGCTGGTGTTGGTGAGGCAGTGCATGCTGGCAGAAGGAGGGTGCTTGCTGTGAGGGTTCGGCAGCATGTTGGGCCTTGGTGTGCTTTGCCTGCATGCTCTGGCACATTGCAGTGCTCCACTGCCCTTAGCAATACAGACATCTAAAATATACCTCCTTTCCGTTGTTGGCAGAGACGGGCATCCTGGGACAGGCCTGGCCTCACTTTGCGCTCCTGGCCCGACTCGCCACACCGAAGATCCAAAAGAATGGAGCGGTACCCAAAAACCCTCCCCGGAGACGTGCAGGGTGGATGAAGCCCCTACAAGCCTTGCGATGCCTTCAGCACACCAAGCGGCAGACCCCGCTGTGCCTGGCACCATCACTGGACCGTCATCGCAGACATGTGCCAGCGGAGAGCCTGCACCTTTCACTGGTACTTCCGGGTTCCTGGAGATAACCCAGGACAGACGGTCTACACCAATAGACCAAACAATTGGGACTCTTGCAGCTTCTGGCCCGACAGTCAATCACTCCGAGGCGCAAGGAACGGAGGGCTCCATACCCAGGCCCATGGCAGAGGTCAGACCGACACAAGACACTGCTCAACCAGGCCGCAGGCGAAGAGGACAGTCACAGCAAAGGGAACAGCTGCCCACCAGGGAGCAGCCGGTCTGGGATCCCACTGGGGATCAAGTGCCCACTGAGGAGTCCCTCCCGGCTCTAAGGGGCTGCAGAAAAGCAACTGTGGGTATGGACGCAGCTCAGACCGCAGATGGGGCCGAGGAGCCGCCCAGGAGCCAGGCGGCTTTAATCCGGCATCAGACGACAGAAGGGCTGTGCAGTGACGAGCACGGGGGCCTCGGCACGTTAACTCGGCCAAATGAAGGTAATGAGTGCAGCGAGGGTGTGGAAGCAACAGTGGGCCTCAAACCGAATGCAGCCCCGCGGGAAGCAGAAAACAGCGAGAAGGAATCTCGCCCCGTGAGCCCAGGCGCCCCACCTCGGCCTGGGGAGACGAAGATGGAAAACGCAAGGAACGCCCGCTACGTAGGACCAGGTACCCCTCCTCTCTTAGCAGGCTCTCCCCTGAAACAGCAGATATTCAAGAGGCAATGACGATAAAAAACAAGCGCTCGCCAGGCAGCTGCTGTTTATTTTTGCATCGCGCTTTCACTTTAAAGTGAAAGCGCGATGCAAAAATAAACACGCGGCGCCCTGTCTCCTTTTGAGACGGCCCATCCGGACTGGCTCTCACGGCTTGTTTATCTAACACGCCTCCTAAAGATAAGAAATTGCTTTGCAACAGCCGCAAAGCAGACGAGCCAGTCCGGATGGCCGGACCAAAAGGCGAAAGGGCAGTAACAAAGAAGCCTCATTTTCAATGGAAGGCCACCGTTTACCATAAACGATGACGCCTTCCAATGAAAATGAGGGGCGGGGCTTCATGCTCTCTTCTCAAAGTCCTCCTTCACAATAAATCTCGCCGAGCGGTCAGCGCATGCGTGCGCTGCAACGCTAGGCGAGACCTACAAATCACCGGGATGGTGGCCTGTTGAGATCAGCAGACCACCATGTCCGTGATTGCTTTTCAATAAAGCAATTTTTTTTTGTAATGCAGCCCGTTTTCCTTAAAGGAAAACGAGATGCTTTACAAAACGAAAAATGAAAAGTTTTCTTTTCATTTTTAAAGAGCAGGCAGTGGTCCGTGGGGCCACTGCCTGCTCTTAAAAAGGGTTTTACAAACATTCACAAAGGGGAAGGGATCCCTTGGGGACCCCTTCCCATTTGCGAATGGGTTACCACCTACTTGAAGTAGGTGGTAAAATGCGAATGTTTTGCGACCGCAATTGCAGTCACAAAACATTGCTACATACCGATTCGGTATTAGGCAGGGACGCCCTAAACACGCCCCTACCTAATACCGAATCGCAAACCCATTTTGGGATTCGGTAACAGGTTACCGAATCGCAAAATTAGGTTTGCTGCATCGGAAAAGCAATTTTTGCGTTTGCAAACAGGCAGATTCTGTGAATCTGCCCGTTTGCGAACGCAAAAATGCTTGATACATCTGCCCCATAGTGTCTTCATTACATCAGAGAAAACTAGATTAAAGCAACACTTATCATACGAAAAGAAATTAAAATTTGAACTCAACCGCCCAGGTTTCTAGGTAAATATATCAACACATTTATCATAGGTTGACATAATGTAAAAATGTATTTGAAGCTCGCCTAGTCCCGATGACAGAATCAATGAGTGTATATCCAGTCTTGGGTGGCAAGATTTGAATTTCAATGTGCGAGCAATCACATTACTTAGGCGTCTCTGCATGATGTGCCCTGCTGCTAAGAAATGATTTTCTGTCATTCGGTTCCAAGGCCGTGTCCCAGAATTCATTTGGAAATTATATCATAAAAAATAATACTATACAGGAGTCAATGTTAAGAATATATCAGGGTTGTGTGCGTGTGTTTAAAACAATGGGGTTTTTTTGTATTCCCCAGGCATTTATTCATTCTGTAGACTCCTTTTTAAAGCTGTTTTTTCAATCAACATTCAACAGACAGAGAGCATTAAAAACAAGTAAAGTGAAGTCTAATTACTGACAATAGAATCAAAAGAGATAGTTTCTACCAGAGGTCCAAGTACATAATGAGACAATGATGGTGGTTCTGTGCTGTTAGCTGAAATCAAAGTACATGTATTAGACATTTAACAATAAACACTCCAATAAAAATAATCTTGCTTTTCAATTTAAGTTTTACTGTATGGTGGAGCACCCCTTGTAAACATAATGTCACATACAGATTAGCTTTTACAAAGGCACTCTGGGACTAACTGACCGGTGACCACAAACATAGTACATCACGGCATACTGACACCATATGCAGAAAGGGGGAATTATTACAAATACTTGTGACAGGTCGCCTTGATTTCTAAAGTGGGGGTATCATGTCTAAAGTAAGCTAGTGTATGCAGTCAGACAGGTGTCAAGTAGGCCTTGTGTGGGATAATGGATTGTATTCATCTGTGCCTGGCATACCTTGGTAAGTCTTTTATTTCAACTATCCAGAGTAACTTATGCAATGTTGCCCTTTGGGGCAACTACAGTCATCCCTTGTGAAAGCACCATTTGTTATTTTCCTGTCGGTGGTAGAAGTTATCTATAAATCATGTACAGATAGTTTAAACTGCAGTCTCCACTCAGCGTGCTTTATGCTGTACACTCCCACTGTCACAACGTGGACTACAACAAAAAAAAATATTTAGGAATTCTCGCACCTTGGTAGCACCATTACCGGTTCAGAAGATCCAGATCTCTGAGCTGCCAGCCTCCAGGATTGTTTCACACTAAATTAGACAGGCCCGGTGTTTAATTTGTATAAGTAGTGCTGGTGCCTAAAGCTCTGCTCAGAAGCACGAGGCCAGCAGCAGCATGCCGAATACCAAGGCTGCATAGTCTGGAATCCACCTCATGCGTCTTTAATCCGCTACCAGACACTCCGTGCCTTTTTATATCCCTCTTTCAGGTTCCTGCATGCACTTTTTGTGACGGGTTTTCACTCTCTCTCTTTCTACTTCTTTCCCATCTGTGCGTTTTTCCCTTTCTTGCTCCTGGGAAATGTCTGATGAGGAAAAATAAGTACTGGTGGCCCCGACTGGCTAAAATTAAGTACTGACAGTCCTGGGCATCTAAACCTCACTCAGCTTTATTCATTTTGATGGCCTTTTGGGCCTAAGAAAAAAAAATTAAATGGGATAATGGTGGTGATAACTAGTGCACTCAAAAACTTAGACAAATGAAGTAAGTACGAGATATCTTGAGCACAGAAAATTGACAGCGTTAAGATCAGCTTAACACAAAGCTCCTCTATCTAGTATGGACCATCCGTATTGAAAGAAAAGTCACAAAGAAATTAGTTGAACAAATCCAGTAGAAAAGTTAACTGGATCTGGGGTAAAAAGATCCTTAGAATATCAAAGACTGATCACAGAGATCAAAAGGCATCAAGCAATTGGCATTCATTACATCACTACTAACCAAAATCATCTTGAGGCTGCGTGAACCTGAAATTAAAGGATAGATTTAGGCAGCCTAAAAAGGATAAGAAAACATACTTGGAAAAGCTTTCACTTTTAACAGTGCTAACTTGAATTGCCAATCTTGGAATAAATTGCATACAAAGGCCCCGATTCAGAGTTGGTGGAATGAGTAGGTGCTGTGTATTGCATCTGATACAATCCAATACCCTGGGGTTTGGAATTCACCAGGTGCGATAAACAGCACCACCTATTCCTCGTTTTTGAGAAATAACATTCGGATTTTGGTGCTCCCCATGCCATAATCCATGTTACAGTCAAATTTCCTACTCTTTCCCGCAGTTAAATTCCAGCAGACTTGCATAGCCGAAATTTAACAAAATATGAGGTATTTAACATACCCGATAATTACTGGGTATGGTAAATGCCACCCAAGTTTGCACAGCGCTCGGAATAAAATCGGCCAACTTGAAATCAGGGCCATATTATTAAGACAGTGGCTTCCGATGGGCCTCTCCCATCACAGGCAAATTACAGATGATACCTGATAAGATCTCTCCTTTTGTTCCCCCAGTCAAGTAGGCACCAATCCCAGTGGAGGGTAGTTGCCTTTGAAATTGGTTTAGTGAGATAAGTTATTTCAATATTGAGATTATAAATCTATGATAAAAGAAAATCTGTTACCTAGGACAACATTTCACAAACTGTGGGTCGCAACCTACTGGTGGGCCGTGAGCCGTGAGCCGATTTTCCGTGCATCACGAAAGTCCTGCTCAAAGACAGAGGTCAAATGTCAGGCTATATCTTTAGAAATTGCTGCTTTTTAAACATGGGGATTGGTGTTTACAGACTCGTCTCATTTTGCTTCAGAGAAAGTAAAGTGAATTATGTGACAATCTTGCTGGGATACAAACAGTGTGAAAAGAAAGGCTGTAGTACGTCATTTTCATAACACACAACAAAAGGTAAATAACTGTAAATGAACTGTACACATTCAGCAGTTTGGAAAGCAAAAATGAAGCACTTTTTTTGGTAATTCTGAAGTGTGATGGAAACAAAGATTGTAGTAGGATCAAAACAAATCATGACACTTTACTTGGTGATGCACAATGATATCTACTCACTGAAACCCGATTTTCACACTTAAAACTATATTGCACACAAATGATTATCAGTAAAACTGTATGTTTGTGCACACTTAGTGGCCATTTCAAGGGAAACTATGATATTTGCAAATGACAGAAAACTACCCCATGATAATTAAGTTACATTAAAAAAATCAACCACCTCATGCCCAATAAAGCTAGGTGGGTCACAAAAGTTTGTTGTTCTACAAATTGGGTTGTAGTTCTAAATATTTTGTGAAGCATTGATCTAGGCAATTCACAAAGGCATGTATGAGTATCTAAAAGCGCATTCAAGCAGTACTCTTTTAAGTACTCATATGCCTTTGTAAATTGGCACCAAAGCATTTGAAATGATAAAGAAGTTGGAATATTCATAAACAATTAGCACAAATAGAAAGAACGTTTCCCCTCCTTGCACTTTTGCAAATAGGGAATTGGGTGTTGCGAGTCGATTCACAAAGGCATGTAAGACTATGTAAAAGGGCACTCATACATGTTTTTGTGCAGTAGACCCTTAGGGGCCAATTACTAGTCTGGCGGTGTTCGGACCGCCAGACTTGTGGTGAGGTGGCGGTCTTACGACTGCCACATTATGATCCTAGTGGTCGTTCCGCCCTGGGACCGCCAACACCGCCAGGGAACCACCGTTCCCTGAAGGTGGCCCAGAGGCATCCATATGCTTGGCGGGACCGCTGTGGTCCCGCCAAGCATATTAGGAGTTTCCTCTCCGTCAGGGTTTTCATGGTGGTTCCTACTGCATGAGAACCCTGGCGGAGAGGCAACAAAGGGCCCCCTTGTGCCTCACACCCTGTAGATGCACACAGGGGGGAACAACATGTGCGCATGCACAGAAGTTCCAGCAGGGCATGGACTTTTCAGTTAATGCTGGGCTGGAACTGTTTCTGACGTTCCCATTGCAGTGCCTATTTTATAGGCACCACCCTGGGAACGCCAAAGGAATGGCCTGCCAGTGACTGAAAAAGTCCTAATTTGGCGGGCGGTTCTCATGCGGGTTTGGTGGTGAGGCAGTCATGTCCCACCACCACACCGTCAAACTCGTAATCGGCCCCTAAGTGTCCTATTTTTACAAGGTTCTAAAGAGAAGCAAAATTGACACCGAACAACAGCAAAAGAAAACAAGAGTGATTAACTTGAACATAAACATACTTAGAAATATGTGGTTAGTGATGTATAGTACAGAGCATTTAAAGCTTCAAATCTGAGCGCTTCTATAGTGTGTTTCATTGTTTTGATCTGATGAGCATTCAAAGGGCAGCATAAACAACTTTGTAGTCTCTTGGAACCAGCACACTATGAACTGAGAGGTGAGGTCTAGAATGCAGTTATCTAGGGTGCTTTATTGTGAAGAATTGGGCATTAATACATCTTTGAAATTGAAGATCATCTTTGGTTGCTCGCTGAGATAGAAATGTGAATAAAGTTCAACTACCACCAATTTTTTGCTTTATGTAACCTATGTGCCCTTTTCGCTCATACAATAAGTGTACGTGATTCACAAGTGCTTTATTTTGTAACAGACAAGGTTATGTTGCACAGCACAGTGGGTCTGAGCTTGGAAATGCATGCCTCCTGATACTGCCATGCCCTGGGTGGGGCTGGAGGTCATGATTGTTTTGGCAGGGAGAAGAAATCTGAGAAAAAGACAAAAAAGGTAAGTAGTATTTCCCAGATCCCATTTCCCATCATCTGGCCCATTCAATTGAAGAGGACTTCCTCACATTTTCTGATCTGCACACCAATTTGAAATCTTCTTCTTTGTTCTCAAAAGTTACAACACCATTTTTGATTTTAACATTAGCATTGGTCTGTTTTGCCCCCTCCTTTTTGAAGGTGTCCTAAATTCCAAGGGATGGACGTCTGCTTGGGCACACCAAACTCCTCCTGCTTCATAAACCCCAAAGGCCTGGCCATGTCCTCTTCTTCTCAGCATTGGCTGGTGTTGGCTCTTCCTAAGACTGTGCCCTCCAGGGAGCACTGCACCTTGGACCTGTAAGAGAAAAACAAGTTCACACTGCAGCATATTTGTCTGGGCTTAGGACAGAAGAATTGCATCTGCTGGAGCACCTCATTCCAGAGCAGCAAAGAAAGAATGTGCCACTGCAGTTGGTCGTCCCAGGGCTATGAACGGAGAATGGGACTTAACAAATGCATGTCACTCCCATCTATGTGAGCACCTTGAGGATGTTCTCTGGCCTCATGGCACATCCCACCACAGCCTAGTATGTCTGGAAGCAAAGGATTCAGCAGTAAGATTTTCACAACATTATTTCCTGACAAATGGCTAGATTGTAGACCTCCATTGTGGTCCGAGAGCTGTTAACCAGCTTCAACCACTACATAGACAGTGTTCATTGATTTTCTCCTCCCTTTCACTGCAACCCTTTATGTATGAGGAACAGGATAATTTTACCCACATCCAGAATTGTCTCCTATGGTTGGTGTAGACCTTACAACAGACATGTCAACCCACCTCTCCTATTCTAATCATTTAACCTATTTAAAAGAAATTGACAGTGTGTAAGGTTAATCTTCAATGTTTATGTAGGTCTGCCTGACGCACTAATACGTGAACACAAAATGCATTTATTTCTAACAGTTTTGAAGGAATGAAAAATAAAATACTTCATTATTTTCCAGTCACTGCGAATTAATGAGATCATTACACCTTCTAGCAAGGGGAGAAAAGCAATTACTCTAGGTGAATGATTTTACAATGGACATTTCCCTCTGCCCAGGGTTCAAAGGATTTTTACATAAAGTGCAGAAATTAGCGATATGGCTATCCGTGACTTTGGTTTGGAAAGAGTTATGTCTTGAGGGGGCAGCCTTCCACAATTCTATATGCTGTCAGCAAGAAAATGTGGGAGATTTCCTTTGCTGTCATAAACACACACAGAGCACACAATGTTTCATTTTACTGGGGATAATTTAGGGATGTTGGGAATGGCTTAGTGAAACTTACCAACGATAAAACAGCCTGAAATCTTTCAGAACCCATGCACATCCCCACTGTCATTTTGATTTGCATTCATAGAGTGCTGCTGCCCTTGATTATACACTCTTGATACAAAAAACATATTTGTTGCGGACTCTTTTACTCTTTCCAATGGCCTACTGAGTAAATTGTTAGAGAAATAAGTTATATTGTATTGTTGCTTTAGGATTTTTCATTTTGAATGCAGCCCACACCACGGACTTGATTTTCTTCAATTGCTTGATGTTTTTCTTTTCAAATTCCTATTTTTCAAAAACACTATAGCACTTTTGCGCCGCCGGAGCGGCACTTTTTTGACGCTCCAGTGGCACAATGTGCCGCAGCATATTTACAAGGCCACACAAAGCCACTTTACGTGACTTTTCATGGCCTTGTAAATATGTCATCCTTTCACGCAGAACACTGTGTGAAATGGGCATACCATGGGTGTTGCTATGGGTGTTCCACGCAACACCCATGGAATTTGAAGCATTCCTAGATTTACAAGGAATCTGTAGTAATGAAGCTGGAAACCAGATGAGTCTTGAAGAGATTTATTGTAAGGCTGCATGGAAAGGAGCCAGCCAGGGAACAACCAGCTCCAACAGATACAGCTTCAAGAGTAAACCTATGTACATTCTCATGTTTCTAAGCAACCAGGAACATTCTAATAAGAACTGAGACAATGCATTCAATAGCAAACTAAAGGAAACAAGATACAAGTGAAATAACACAACACAGAATACTACAGAATCGCAAACCTGGGAATGCGTCAGATTCCTATGAGTGGCGCAACAAGGAGAAATACTTTTATTTCTCCAAGTTTTTTCTGCTTTCTATGCATGCTGCATGCATAGAAAGAGGACAAGGCCACCAATTATTATTTTTTTTGCAGGAAGGAGTCCCTTCCAGCACAAAAACAATCATCCCCGCAACGCAGGCACCCTTGCAACATGACGCAAGGGTGCCTGCACTTGCGCATGGCTGCTGTTTGTGCGTCGGCGTAGGGGAGAAGGAGAGGAATGCGCTGTATCTTGTGGATATAACGCATTGCTGCCTTTTTCTTTTCACGCAGCACAGCAGGAAGGCCTGCTGCACTGCCATGCGCCAAAGGTTTGCAAATTAGGCCCTTAGTTTGGAGTTTTAAGTTCTTTAATTAAATTTTTCGATTGGCTTGTTACATGCAAGTCCAGGGCCCGTATTACAGATAGGGTGCACCTTCTATGTTTGTGCCATGGCGCACCTTAAAGCATGTGCGCCAGGTGCAAACATGGAAAGTGTGCCCTAGCAGGAAGAATGTGCTGCCCTTGGGGCAGCCGCAAACTCACGGTGCCCCCAGGGCAGCACATTTAAGAGAAATACGGAGCAGCTGTTTTAAAGCTGCTCCGTGTTTCTCTGTGCAGGCGGCAACCCGCCTGCACTTTTAAAAGGGATTAGAGATACCCTTGCAGGCGGGTGCAGTAAGTGACTGCACCCACCTGCAAGGGGATGTCTGGTGGGTCTATGGGACTCCCTTTCATCCCTTTGGAGGGCTGCATTTAGAAGGCTCACTGAAAGTGCTTTTGTGGCACACTTTCAGTGCGCCTTCGAAAGGCATGTTTGCCTCTGCGCCCACATCGGTAATATGGCGCAGGCACAGAGGCAAAGTGATTCCCTCATTTGCATAGGGCCTCGCCCCCATGCAAATGAGGGAACGCCCTCTAATAATAGCGCTGGTGCTATATGTGCACCAGAGCTATCTGTATTACATAAGGGGCCGCACAAGCATTTGCAGCCCCTTCTGTAATACCAAAGAGACCCAGGGGCACAGAAAGCGGGCGCAAAAGCCCTTTGTGCCACATGTGTACTACGGTCCCTGATGCACTTTTGATAAGGATTGTCTTTCGACTAAAGCCAAGTTATTGAAGATGATAGAGAAAATACTGATTGCTAGCCAAAGTTACTGGCCTGCTCTGTTTAGTAAGTGTGAAAGCTCAATTACACTTCACATCAAGTCTGTGGCCTCACTCCATCAATGCCTTCAGAGTCAGTTACACAATCCCAGGACCTGGACATGGGCTGCTTTTGTGGTGCATAGAACATTAGGGAATCTCAGAATTTGGGCAGCCTGATAGAAAATAACCTCCTGAGCCAAGAAAGGGGGGACTTTTTGTGCAGCCCCCGGTAGAGCAGGTTTAGAGCCTCCGCATGACCAGACGCAGGCAGCAAAGCATTTCTCTGAACTGGAGAAACATGATTTTCATGCCTCAGACCCATGAAAAGACAGGAAGCCTCTGAAGTTGCTAAACCAGCTCAGTCGAGGATTCAGAGAGGCAGCAGGAGGTATTCAACCTCTGAGAGGCTGAGCACGATGCACCAGCAGTCATTTAAAACAAATTAAGAATGCTGTAATGTCTGAAGGTCCTGCTGTTAGTCACAGATCTTACCAAACCATAAAGGTCGCAATAAGGTAAAGAACACAATCACAATCCGTAAGACGTTTAAACTAGTATCATTACCCACACTTCCTTCTGCATTACTTCTTTCGCAGGGTTCAATGATATTCAATGGAACCTAGAGGTAGATTACTAATTAATGTATCCTGTTATGTGTCTCCACCAGAAGAGGCATTTGTGTAGAGAAGTCTGAAATTCCAGTTTTCTTCTAAGACAACTGAGTGGTGCCTGTATAGCAACCTTTTATGGTATTTCCAGCCTTGAACTATGGATCTACAGCGCGGCTGTCCCTTTTAAAGATAATGTCATAATACACATATTCAAACACTTGTTCTGCTTTTTTGGTGTGTGGTGGGCTCATGGCAGTTTATTTTATAAAAAGACTTTTCAGTATTCAAATAGGTGGCCCAGGTGATGTAAGGTAGCAGAGCATTACATTTTGTATCCTAAATAATGCAACTGCTCAGAATGACTTTGCATTTCCCTTTATCAGTGTTTTGCCCTGAGAGAAGACTATTATGAATGATATGTTCTTTTCGTTATGATGTTCACAAATACATTACATTTTATTCTACTTCATTGCTGTCTTTAACAGCCCCCTGTAGGGCCAAATAAACCAAAGGCTTCAAGGAAAACAAATAAAATAACCCTCTTAGGGTGCCCATCTTAGATGACAACTGACAGGTTCCTAACCTTTCTGTGAAGTTGAAATAATAGGGTTGGCAGCAGCTAGAAGAAAATAATTTAACAGGCAGGTTAAAAGAGACTTAAATGGGAGTCGAGGACGAGTCAAGCAGCAGTCAAGCAGTGGTGCTGGAGCAATTTTCAAAGTAGGGGTGCTGCCATCAATGTGACATGACTCAAGTAACACGGATTGTGAAAAATCCAAGAATCATACAAAGAACACGTATAGCAAATGAGCCATGCCCATTCAGCATGAGAGTGGTAAGGGTGTGGTATGTGTAGTGTCTTGAAATTATGCACGCTAGGATCCTTGCGGTTCTGGGCAGACTCTAAACAGGAATTACACAATCTGCTGGGAGGTGTTCTGGTGTGGTTATAAAAGTTATGACGCAATGCATGCAGTACATGGCTGTCTGTTGAAGAATAAAGACATAATGCAGAGCTCTGTGTGTGGCACATTTCATTTGCATGCTCCCGGGCTGTGGAGGAAGCTACAATTGGCAATGAGTAGGGGATATGTGCCCCGAAGAAACAAGGCTGCTCTCCCTGAGAGTTTGCACCAGTACAGCAAACTGTTCATGCATGCCACATGTGCCCCAAATCGATGCAAAGCATTCTGCGGTTGGCGTATGTGGAGTCAAAGCCCTGGTCCAGCCCATGCACGGCCATCGAGGAAGTAGAAGGCCCTGCAGAGAAACACATTCAATAAGCCTGCCAGAAATTGGCTGGTAAGGCTGCCCGCTGAGAGACCACGCTGCGCCATAACACAGAGCCATCATTCATACGAAGCAAACGCTGAAAGCAGTGACAACTAGTTATGAAAGCCGAAACTTACTTACCGGAACTAGTGAGTGAAGTGCTATCTGACTTCAGAATCAGAGGAGATGACCAGGCCCAAGCAATGGGGGTGTTGAGTAGAGAGGTTGCCGATCCCGCTGGGTGTGAGGAATGCTGTCTGAACAGCATGTGCTCTCAATGGCGACAGAAGGGAGCGCAAAGTACGACGGGGCTACATTCCTGAAGCCACCACCTTGTTTTGACACGGCAAAGAAACAGAACATCGATGCCAGGTGGGCTGCATGGATTGAAACGTTCGATGATTTCATAGATGCACTAGAAGAAAATAACGATAAGAAAATCATTAAATATCTTAAAAAACTTGCCAGTGATGGAGTGAAATAACTGCTAAAGGAATTCTCACAATCTGATGCAATGTCGTACCAAAAGATGAAAGAAGTATTGGAAGCCAAGTTCAATCCGATGCCGAATGTCGACTATGAAAGGTACATCTTCAACTAAGCTCAACAACAGGCTGGTGAAACAATGGATGGGTTTGTTGAGAGACTTGATGCACTTATCAAACACTGTAAATTCTGTGATTTTAATGATGAAGCCATGCACCTCAGAGTCATCAGTGGTTGTTCTCAGACTCTTTCAGAAGATGCATGTTGAGAGAGATACTCAGTTTAGAGAAAATGCTAATAGATGGGAGGGCAGGAGAATGAACAGATCGACAAGCAGCTGATATGGAAGCAGGAACAGCGCGTTATGAATCAGCGCTGATCATGAAAAGCAAGCAAACACAGGACAGATGCGCACAAGTCGACATCTCCAAAGAAAGAAAAGTTATGCTTCCAATGTGGGTTTTCATTTCACCATGAAGGTAAATGTCCAGTCATGGAACAGACATGCAAAGGCTGCGGGTAAGAAAACCACTTCGTAATGGTCTGCAAAGCAAAAGAGAAATCAAATGCGTCAAAGCAAGAAGGAAAAATGGTCGCCAGAAGGTTCCAGAAGCATTCTCACCAAGCCCACAAGGCAAAAAGGCAGCATCAGTTACAACCAGTAGAAACAAAACAAAGTCGATCATCGTCAAATTCATCATACAAAGGTTCTTCAACGTCACTATCCAGCGCCAGTGAAGAAGACGGATGTGCGTTGATGATACCTACCAAAGAATGACATGCACATGTAAGATTTAAGCCGGGCGGAGTTTGCGAAGTTCCGCTACGCAGAACACTGCGAAATGACAAAAAAACTCCACTGCGCTAGGCGGAGTTCCGCAAGCTCTGGAGTGCATTAGGGTCATGCCGTTCGCGGTTATTTTGAGTGCTGGGTGTTTGTCCGGCACTGTAAAATCATCACGAGCAGCACCATGCGCAGCGCAAGAGGGCACAGCTTCCTTTCTGCTGCTTGTGTACATTCTCTACTTGAGCGACAGCTTTCTCAAAGCTAACAAAAGGTTTCTCAACGTGAGTGGTCGCGACCTATTGCGACCACTCGCATTGAGAAGTCCGACTGCCCGTGTTGAGAAATCTCGCCAGGAGGTTGATTTTCCTCGCTCGCCAACTAGAACTTGGCGAGTGAGGAAAAATCTTACCAGGAGGTGGATTTTCCTCACCCGGGCTCGCCAACTTGACTCCGCGGAGTGGAGTTTTTGGGAACTCCACGTGCTCCGTGAAGCGCAAAGTGTGGAAAACTCCACAAACTCCGCGAACGGAGTGGAGTTCACCGCCCAGGGTTAGTAAGATTAGCTGCTTGCAAAGAAGCTCAAAAGTCAAAAGGAAAGCACCATACAGAGCGAAAAATTTCATTTGGACACTGCCCTGAAATGACATTAAAGGTGTACAATTTCCCCATAGCCTTCATCATAAACAGTGGTGCGTCAACTAGTATCATGACAGTAGAGAAGTTTAACAGCCTGTCTCCTTTGCAACGCCTTACCCCGTCAAACACTAAGGTATACGCATGGGTTGCGTCTAAACTGTTACAGAGTCAAAGGTCATTTACAGCAGCCATAAGACACAAACGACACCAGTGCAAGCGCTGATTCATGTTCTTCAAGGAACTTCATCGAGTGCATGCTTATTTAGCTTTGCCACTGCTGCTGACATGGGACTGATATCTCTCAACTACAATATCCGTGCTCAGTCTGAAAATGTGAGTAAGTTCCCGTCGTTGTTTCAGGGCCTAGGAACACTCAAGGAAATGAAAGTGCAACTTCATATTAATGAGGACATTTGCACCGTAGAGTCTCTTTCCACTAACAAGCAGCAGTAACTAGAAACACTGCTGAAGCATGACTTCATTGAATGCTCCACTGGTCCCACGCCGTGGGTTTCATCCATAGTTGTGGTGCCAAAAAAGGACAGTGGAGGTGCAGTGCGCATTTGTTTTGATATGCCCCAGGCCAACAAAGCAATTGAGAGAGAAAGACAGCCTGGTCCCCACATCGTGGACATGATCATGCAGCTGAACGGAGCCAAAGTCTTCACCCGTCTTGACCTGAGCAAAGGATACCATTAACTCAAGCCGGAGGAAAACTGTAGGTACATTACTACTTTTTCGACTTATGTTGGTTTGTTCCGATACAAAAGCTGAGTTTTGGGGTATCTTCAGCTGCGGATATACTTCAGGATGTCATACGCCAAGTAATTCAAACTGTCACACATGCTTTCAATTACAATGATGACATCCTAGTATTTGGGACAACACAAAAGGAGCATGACAAGGCCCTTACACAAGTGTGCCAATTGCTTGCTGATGAAGGTCTCACTTTGAAAAATTAGGCAATCTGTGAGTTTCACAAAACCAAACTCAAATTCTTTGGCACATATTCTCTGATGGAGGAATGACTCCTGATCCAGGTAAAGTGTAAGCACTGTCATCCACTTGCCCCCCACATGATGCAACCATGCTGTGATCCTTCCTAGGCACGGCTAGTTATTGCTCAAAATACACTTGTGATTTTGCTACAGTGAATGCCCCATTGAGAGATTTAATAAAGTGAAGTGTCCCCTTCCAGTGGTCTCCTGAATGCAACCAAAGTTTCAAAGACAAAAGACATGTGATTGAGAATGCAACTGAAATGGTCTATTTTGACCCCAAGTAACATACTGAGATCACAGTAGATGCGAGCCTGGTGGGGCTGGGGGCAATCCTGGCTCAACACAATGGCAATCTGAATGCCCAGAGAGACATTGTAGCCTATGCCAGTAGAAGTCTGCCTGAAGCAGAACGCGCCTACTCTCAGCTGGAGAAGGAGAGTCTGGCTGTAATGTGGGCCTGCAAACATTTCCGTGTGTTTTTATATGGAAATCAGACTTTCAGGCATTGCTTACTATCTATGGAAACCCAAAAGCTAAGATACCCCACATGCATTGAGAGGTGGAGGTTGCGATTGCAAGAGTACGACTATATGATTGAACACAAGCCCGGGAAAGATCAAAACCTAGCAGAATACTATTCACGCGTGGCATTACATCACCACAATTCAATGTCCAAAGCGGCGGAAGAGTATCTCAACTTCAGTGTGAGGTCCAGCACGCAAGCAACTCTATCCATTGAACACATTATTGCTGCTATGAACACAGATAGGGACATGCTCATCCTCAAAGACATCATTACAACACAATCTTGGAAGAAAAGTGTTTGACCCTTTGCTACTGAGGCTGAATTTGAAAAATGTACAGGATGAGCTATCTGTCACCCGAGAAGGTATCATATTGAGAGGTTTGAGAATTGTCATACGTGTGAGTTTGAGACTGCAAATCATTGAACTGGCCCATGAAGGACATTGTTGAATTGTAGCCACCAAAAGAGCCCTAAGACACCAAGTGTGGTTTCCCCGCCTAGATGAATGGGTTGAGAAAGAGCTAAAAGTATGCCCCCTTTGTAACTGTTTGTCCCCCAAGGTGAAAGGTGACAACATTCATTGACAATGTCTGACATTCCTGCGCATGCCTGGGAGACAGTTGCAGTTGACTTCTTTGGGCCTCTAGGAAATGGACATCATCTCATGGTAGTCATTGATGAATAGTCATGTTTTCCTTTGGTGGAAGACTTGTCATCGACAACCCATGATAAAGTAATTGAGCGGCTTGATAACATCTTTGCAGCGTAAGGCATCCCTGCTATTCTCAAATCTGACAATGGCCCACCTTTCAATAGCAACAAATTCAAGGAGTTTCTTGTTCGACTCAATGCCAAGTATCAAAAGACTACACCTCTATGGCCCAAGCCAATGGTGTTGTTAAACGATACATGGGCACCCTCAAGAAGGTAATTCAACGAGCATCGATACAGGGAATCTATCTCGAACTAGACCATGTGTCAAGTCCTTCGTGTCTATTGATCAACACCTCACTCCACAACTGGTGAGAGTCCTGCCACCTTGCTATTTAGAAGAATCATCAGAACCAGACTACTTCAATAGAAATTGGACCGATCGATGAATGCCGATAAGGTTTGTGTCACGAACACTTCTCGAAAGTGCAAGATAAAGACATATAACCATCTGCACAGAAACAGTTGTCAACAAAGGGGACTGGGTACTCCGTTTGATATTTGATGATTTTCGTCATCGGTGCCTGATAAAGGTGCCCCTCAACTATCTCATACCACCCGATCTGGCCAACTAGTGTGAGCACCTCAACGATTCATTGAGGAACTATAAGTAACTATGATGCTAATGCTGTCTGTACTTTGCAGTTAACAAAGGGGGAGATGGAGTGTCTTGAGATTATGCGCACTAGGACCCTTACAGTTCCGGGCGGACTCTAAACAGGGATTACGCAATCTGCTGGGAGTTGTTAAGGTGTGGTTATAAAAGTTATGACGCAATGCATGCAGTGTGTGGTTGTATGTTGAAGAATAAAGAATTATGTTGCACAGCTCAGTGTGTGGCGTATTTCATTTGCATGCTCCCGGGCTGGGGAGGACGCTAGAGTATGCAGCCGATGGTGCAATTTTGAGCACACCGTGCCAAATATATTACTAAAGTATTGTGTGGTAGCAGATGGCAATTTACGGACAACACAGTTTCGACTGAAATGGTAACACAATTCGCACTGACATGCAAATTTACTGATAAAATTAAATAGCATACAAACAATGTGTTTCAGGTTTCAGCAAATATTTATCATTTGCACATCAGCGAGTAAAGTGTCTTGAATTGTTGTGAGTGTTTCTATCACACTTTAGACAGTGGCGTAACAAAACTTGAGGGGGCCCTCCTGCAAAGTACATGCATGGGGCCCTCGGTGCTCCAGATCGGAGCTCTCAGGCCAGGGACCTGCAAGTGACTGAGGGGGCCCCCTGGAGCTCGGGCCCGCCCCTGCACTGCGGGGGCTTTTGTTACATCACTGCCTTTAGAAACACAGAAGAAACCTTTGCTTCATTTATTCTTTCCCAATTGCAGATATGTTTCCAAATATTTGTACAGTTTGTGTAAGAAAAAATAAACTCACATCCTACAGCCTTTCCTTTCCAAATCTCCCTGCGCCCCAGCACAATTATCAGAAGATAGTTCACTTTACAAAATCCTCTAAATGAAAAAAATCAAAGGTTAAATGAACGTTAAAGTTAAGTGAAAATGCCAGTTAAAGCTTTCCGTTTTAAACAAACAAAACCACTGAAATTTACCAGTTCAAATTATGTCATTTAACTATAACTCATGCCCTAATTTAACTATAACTCGTGCCCCCGCCGTGCACAGTGGTGTCATCAATGATGTCATTTCAAATGTTGCAGTCAGGTTATCAATAATGTCATAGAAAATATCATGAGTGATGTAATGATGTAATATGGGAGATAATTAGCCACTTATGTATTATTATTTTCTTTTTTTTTCTTTTTGGGTGTGCCAGGGCCCACATGGGATACCAACATATTTAATTTTTGTTTTGGGCTGCTGTGGGAGCCCCAGGGCACCTGCGGGCCTACCAAGACTTTGCGAACTACCCTATGGCTCGCGCAGGAGCTGTCAACATGGGTTTTAAAAATAAATAAATTATTAAACAACTGGAGTGCCCCGGTGCCCACCTGGTGCACCCCACAGCATTTTTCATGTTTGGGGCCACAAGGGGAGGCCTAGGACCCATGCTGGCTTCCCTTGCAGCAGCCGGTGATTTTTCAACTTTTTGATGGATGCCTCTGTACCCACTAGGGGCACCCATAATCCTGGCTTTGTTAGGGGCCGCGGGGAAGCCCCACGGCCCCCCGCCCCTGCCAGCTCTCCGGCCAGCATCATACTGGGTGCTAGTGGGAGCTGGCACAATTCCTTTTGCTCCTGCCCAGGCGGGAGCAGCATTTTTCAATTGTTCCCTGCCCGGGAGAGTGCGGGCAGGGTATGCCTACAGTCTCCCAGGCATGAAACTACATTATCCCAGGAGATGGGGTGCCAAGTACACTTCAAAGTATTGGGCCCCGGGGATGGGGTACCCTGGGCCAATCTCAGCTCTGGAGTCAGCCAGACACCCACCTCCCTTATAAAAATATGGCTGGGGGGGGGGGGAGGGTTCCCCCGGGCCTCACAGAGGCTCAGGGAAGGGGGGTTGCATGCCTCCCTTCCCAAACCCTATATTTTGCAAATGCCACAGAGTATGGGGTCCCCGGGTCCTCATTAAGGCTCAGGGAGTGGGGCTGCATGCCCTCTCCCCTTAATTTACATTTCAGGCCCAAGTGTTGGGGTCACCGGGCCCTCATTTAAGCTCAGGGAGGTGGGCCACGCCCTCCCTCCTCATATCCTATATTTTGAAATTACCACAGGGAATGTGGGCCTCATTGAGGCTTGGGGAGGAGGCTGCAAACACCCTTGCATAATTATGAAAAAAGGCCCCTGGGTGTGGGGTCTTTCGGTGAAGACCTTTCCTGATACAGCTTGGTGTCATCTGATGCTTGAGATCTGATGCATCAGATGCTTGAATTTGTGAAAGATGATGTTAGGCGTTCCACAAAGATTAAAAAGAGCAGGAGAGTGTATAGATCCAAGAGAAACACTTTGGTAGAGGAAAGGCGTGTTGGAGAGAGAGACTGCCACTCTTTTTTGCTGACAATAGCTTTCAAGGTATGACAAGAACCAGCTGAGAATGGTGCCATTCAACTCCATTCTTTACTTAAAAATTTACAGTAGATTAATTTATTGTGTAAAAGGCTGACATAGAGATCTGAGAGGATGAGGAGGCAGGATGTACATCTTGCTTCTGTGCTGCATTCTGGTTTGACAAGAGAAAAAAGATTGTCTAGGGTGTCATTTCCAGCTACAAGAGGTTGTAGCTGAGCCTCCACATAGCTTTCTAGGACTCTTGCAGGAATAGGCAAGTTTGATACTGGGTAGAAATTATTCTTCCACATAGTTTCCTGGTTTTATTAGCAGGGTAGGAGATCAGACTATGGAACGGTACCTGTGCCCTTAAAGTGTAACGAAGTATCTTTTTTTTTTTTTAAATGTGTAGAGGATAAGGGTTCCAGAAAACATGAGGGTGGTCTGGTCTCGACATTGGTGTTGAAAATCTTTGTGGATGTAACTCTTCTGAAGGATTACCAAGCAACCTTGGACTATTGTAAGGCATCACAGTGCTTCAGGGGATGCATTATGGGACATTTAATCTTTTTTTTTTTATCTTTCACCTTATCCTACATCATCTACCTTCAACTCTATACCTAACAATAACCCTATACTTTAAAACTAATACTTAACCTAAAACCCAAAGGTAAGGGTTAAAGGAGACGAGAAAATGTACATAAAATAATGGTCAAGGAGGTAAAGAGAAGGTAAAAAACAATGAGGTAAAGGTGGCACAAACCAGGTAAAATAAGCAGGGTAATATGAGGACCCTAACTTCAGTTTATGAAAGGGAATTTAAATTTGTCCCGGTTTACCAATCAATAACAGGAATGATAGAGCTTTAACTTTATCCATTGGAAATACTACCCTACAAGTCCTGGCTTGATTAGAGTTGTTGGGTGAAACGTCTGGATAAACTGAAAGTCACTCTCATGACATGGGACCAGTTGACAGCAATGAAATCATTGCCCTTTTCAAACAGCTACAACTTGTTGTTTTTCCTCAGAGTGTTTGCAGTTGTGTATCAAGTTGATTTATCTCACCACATTTAGTTATGCACTCTAAACTTCCCTGTAACACTACCGAGCTGGGCTTTTGGTAAAATTGCTGAAAAAGCATGTTTTCTACTTTAAAAATAAATATGCATTTATGTATGACTCGCCCACTACATTTCAGGGAACGTCAATCATCTTTTGAACAGGCATTAAAATAAAAACATTGTTAGTTGTGACAAATACTTCCATGCCATGATGCTTTCTGCAATGCACACATTTGTCCAGTGCACTCTCTGTGCCCACTGATCTGCTCATGAGCCCGCAGCCCCTTTTCCACAGACCTTCACTGAATCTTGCCAGCCCTGTTTTCATACTAAGTAAGGCAATAACCCTGACAGGTAACTTTTAAATTCGATTACAGTGAGCACTTTAGCTTCCCAAGACTTGAGAGAGAAAAAAAATTCATATGTAGTAATGATGCACCGAGTGCTTGGGCTAATGCAATATCATTTTTTTTTTGTCCTCATTCGCCTTAGGTTAACCCTTTGAAATCTTCCTCTGTGTGCGCCCTTGTCTTCGAGAATCGGCCACACCTAAGTCATAAAATTCCATTTTCTTATTCTTATTCTTATACCACGGCCATCAAGACCAGATGGTAAAGCATGAAGAAAGATTTGGAGACAGGATAGAGGCGTAATCATTGGACCATTCCCTAATAAGTGTCTTTCAAATGGATAACCCTCCCTTCTGCTCAAACCATCTCAATACTGGAGCCCAAAACTTATTTTCCTTTCCTACTTCTGACCTCCTTAACTTAAGGGTGTATTTAATAGAGTTTGCCCAATCTATGGCCACAGGTGGGAGATTACTAATCCATTTCCTGCAAATCTCCCTGCGGGTAAGGAGGATTAAGTAGACTATCCGTTTTATTTAATCCTTGCACAATATTTCCTGATCCCCTAAAAGCCCAAAGATAATAAGAGGTAGGCTTACCTGAACTACCATATCAAGAATGCTCGTCAAACACCTACTCACATCCACCCAAAACTTTTGTATCTCTGGGCATTCCAAAAACATGCGGACATCGTCAGCTTTTCCTAAGCCACACTTGGTGCATCTCGCCTCTCCTCCATTCCCCAGTTTCAACAGCTTTAGAGGGGTCCAATACGCCCTGTGGGAGCAGAAAATATGGTTTCTCCTTAAATTGGCAGGCTTAACTGTACTGTAAAGAGTGTTAAAAGATACTTGCCATAATTTATCTAGCTGGATCTCCGGCAAGAGACTTTTCGATAGCTTATCTGGCAGTCCAAAAACCCCATCTGCCAAGTCCACCAACAATTAGTACCATCTGGAGACCTCCTTGGCTTTTGGTATTCCCCGATTTAAGCTGTTCTCCAGATTGTTTGACACTCCTATATCCACTCATGTTGTCTGAAACAAGCTTTTAACTTGGAGGTATTTGAACTCTGAGATTTTATTGTCAGCCAACTCAACAAGTTTGTCCCATGGAATCAGCCTACCTTCCTCTACCAGATGCCCCCCACCTCACAAGGCCTGCCGCTTTTGCAGGTGGTGCCAAATTGTTCTTGGTCCATTCAGAGGAGCATAGTGAATCCCATATGTGCACAAACTTGCTATTATATACGAGTTTGATCACCTTCCTGATCTGAAACCATAGTTCAGCCAAGCTTTGTAATACCTTGAGTCGCACCTTTTTGTAATATTTGGGATCACCAAACTTACACATAAAACTCAGGTGTCCACCCAGTGTGTCCACCAGCATGGCACTGAACATCTTTCCAATTTCTGAGCTTTCGAGCTCACACAGAAGCATCTTACCATTTTTTTGTAGGAAAGCCCACGCGTAATAGTGTAAGGCAGGCAAGGATAAGCCCCCTTTATCCTTCTTCCTCCGTAATTTCTACCATGCTATCCATGGTCCTTTTGAGGCCCAAATGAAACTGCTGATCCTGCCCTGCATTTTTTCTAACCACTTACCCTTGAATGTCAGGGGGATTGCATTAACTAAAAAAGTAAATTTTAGGAGGATAGACATTTTAAATAGATTTACTCTCCCCAGTATGGATAGAGGTAAATGGGTCCAGCTCGAAAGCAAATTACAAGCCTCTTCCATTACCTTAAAAAAGCCTCCAGGAGATTCTTAATGTCTTGTGTGATTTTAAACCCTAGATATCTCATTTCTTCACTGACTGAATTGGTTTCTTCCTCCAAGTTCCAAGCCATGATCTCCGTTTTAGAATTATTAACGGAATATCCTGCTACTTGGCCAAATTTCTGGGTCAGACTATTGATTATTGGCACTGCCACGTGTAGATCCGAAGTATATACCATAAGGTCATATGCGTAAAGGGCCACCTTCTTTTCTCAACCCATATGCCTGAAGGGGGGGGGGGATCAATCCCTCGTTTCTGATTTTAGTTGCCAGCGGTTCAATGTATAGATTAAACAATAATGGAGATAATAGGCAGCCCTGTCGTGTTCCCCTCATTATTTTAAAAGGTGAGGTAAGATTCCCATTTACCAAGACTCTGGTATACGATGTTTGGTATATCATAGCCAACACCCTACAGAAGTTGTTGCCTAAGTTATAGAACTTTAGCATTACTTGCAGGTAAACACTTTTGTAGCTTCTAAAGTTATTACCCCCAGAGGGACTTTGTGTCAGACCACCGCAACTCTTACCTTGACTTGGGGCGAGACCTTGCAGAGACTATATGACCAAACTCCACTGCCCCTTATCTTTTGCTCGAGAATGCGTAAAGCTGATAGGAGAAGGTTGGGGTGCGGGGGAAGAAGGCCAAGAAATGAAGGTTTTGCCTGTGGTTGACGTGTAGGGGGTTTACCTAAGGGAAACAACAACAACATCAATTGGTAATAGTCGGAGAATCCTTGTTATGGTCTGCCCTCCCCATAAGTGTGGTAACTACCTGGAACAAGAGGTCACGAGTGAAGCTCCTGCTATAATGAAAGGATTTCTTGTTTCCATGCAGGTCTAGGAATAATTCGACAATGCTCAGTTAAGCATCACTGAGGGTCTCAGGGTAGTGGTGCTCCAGCGAGATAACACAATAGACTCTCAAACAAGCGCTCCGGCGCGGTGTCCCAAAGGATGGGGGACAACAAGCACTCCAGCGCGGTGTCCCAAAGGAGTGGAAAGTAAACAAGCGCCCCAGCGCTACGCCCCAAGGGTTAAGAAACAAGCCAGCGCTCCTGTGCGGTGCCCCAAGGGTTAAGAAACAAGCCAGCGCTCCTGTGCGGTGCCCCAAGGGTTAAGAAACAAACCAGCGCTCCAGCGCTATGCCCCAAGGGTTACGAAACAAACAAGCGCTCCCGCGCGGTGCCCCAAGGGTTAAGAAACAAACAAGCAATCCTGCGTGGTGCCCCAAGGTTTAAGAAACAAACAAGCGCTCCTGCGCGGTGCCCCAAGGGTTAGGAAACAAACCAGCGCTCCAGTGCTATGCCCCAAAGAGTCATGAACAAATAAGCGCTCCAGCGCTATGTATAAGCAGTATAAGTGCAAGAGAAGAATAGTTGTTCCTGAAACCGCCTTTCACGCGGTCGGGAACCTTGACCATAGTGCAGCGCAACAGTGCTGTTAATCAGAACAGATGCACAAGCAATTTACCCAAGCGAGAACATAATGGTGTTCTTGTGGCGGGCTTGCGCGTCTTCAACAGAATGCAGGCTGTACTCATTGGCGTGCAGGAAGGCTTCTCCAGATGGCCACTGTCCGACGTGGTGTCAAACTCCATAGGCTCGAGATGAAGCAGCGTCCGGTCCCGCTAACCAGAATTAAATATAGAGTAACCCGGAAGCGGAAACCAGTCCTGCCTCGTCTCGCCGTGACCCGGAAGTGGTGGGCAGAGGTGCCGGTCATGTAGATATCGGCAGTGTTCCGATTCTCCTGGTATGTGCTTACGGCGTTGTTTCAGAGTGGAGCGGCCGCGTCAGGTCCCCAGGCCTGAGTCATGACACTTTGTATCTAGTGGCGAGACTGATTGCACATATCAAACTAAATGTCAACTCGTGCATTCCCCTCCCTCTTAGGAAGCCCTTCTGATCTTTATGCAGAAGACCCCCAACTACTCCATTCAGTCTCTCCGCTAAGATTTTAGCGAATATTTTGTAGTCACTATTTAGGAGGGATATACGTCTGTATGGCTCGCAGATTCTCAGGGATTTTCCTGGTTTTAAAATTAGTGTCACTGTGGCCTCATTCCATGGTGTGGGTATTGCTGAGCCCTTCTCCAATATCTCTGCATACAACTTAGTCAAGATTAGGAGGAGATGGACCGAGGCAATACAAAGTCCGAGGGAGGTAGCGATTAGAGCAAGATTTCGGCTGGTCCAGTTGTGGATCCTGCACAGATCTTACTCTACTGTTGATGTGCAAGCTGGGACGGGCCTCCACAGACCTGTAAGAGGCTGCAATCAGAGAAGCACATTCTTTCATATTATTTGGGCTTGCCCGGTTATATGGCAATTCTGGGGAAAGGTGATAAGGGTTCTGTCTGATGTCCTGGGGCAGGAGATCCCAACAGAGGCCTGATGGCACATCCTCTGCATAACAGACGATCAGACCTGGCAAAGATATCAGAAGATCTGGCTAATGGTGGCGGCAATGGTAGCTAAAAGGAATATAGCCAGAGCGTGGGGGGCGAACCTCCCCAGAGGACAGGGCAATGGAAGTTCGGCTTAGACTGGTGTTGTACTACCGAAAAAGTTGTTTACGAAAGCAGAGGATGCCCAAGGAAATGGGAGAAAATATGGAACTGCTGGGTGGAATATAGAGGCCTTGGGGACATGGGGGGGGGGGGGGAAGGGAGGGGACCAAGAAAGAGATGTATGTGAAGTGAATACTAGCTAATAAGTAACTCACAAACGCAGGCTTTGGAAGGTACGTCAGAATATTAGAAAAATATTCGTAATGCAACCCTGCTGATGTATGGAAAATACGCCGGTGTCTGTAATGCTGTACGTGGTAACCAACAACGGTTAGCTTCTGGGCTTCATGTTACCAAGACTTCTGAACATGATACACTGTATTCTGCAACTGACAAAAGTTTAATAAAAAGATTATACAAAAAAAAAAAAGATTAGGAGGAGAATATCTTTGAATAATTTGTATCTCTATTGGTAACCAGTCCGGGCGTGCTGCTTTGCCTGATTTCCACAGCCTGATTGCACGCTTAATTTCTAAAGGACTTATACTACTGTTAATATTTGTGCTTTTATCATCACTAATTCTGGCTGGATTATCCTGGTTCAGCCAGATCTTAACCTCTTCCTCTGTAATCACTAACCCTTCCTGATATAAATCCTTAAAGAAATTTTTAAAAGCTTGCTCGATCTCTTTTTTCTTAAGCAGTGTCCCCGTGTTGTTACATTTTACTTCATTTATAATATTTCTCAAATGATCTACCTTGGTTTTCCAGGCAAGCAGTTTCCCCCAGTTTTATCCATATTCAAAATGAGATATTTTGCTCCCATTTCTTTCTTATTCTGTCGTCTACTACTACCTCTAATTGAGCTTTTAGATTTTGAACAGAGGCCTGTTAAGTCTCTTTTTCATTATCACCCAATGACACTTCAGCCAGTTTCCTTTCCAGGACCTGAATTTGGGTTTCTAATATTCCCACCTCTGTAGTATAACGTTTCCTTTTGAACAATAGTATGTTAATAGTTCTTCCCCTTAAAAATGCCTTATAAGTATCCCAGACCGCTCCCAGAGGAGCAGTATCTAAATTGATATTAAAGAATTCCTCTGTCTCTAATCTGAGTGTCTTTATGGCTTCCTCTTCCTGCAACAAGGTGCAATCCATTGTCCATCTGCCCTGGCTTGGCCTGGTAGACAGTCATAACTAATAGTACTGCTGAATAGTCTGACAAATGGGCCCTTATATGTGTAACTTCTTGTATCTGCTCTTTTATTCTCTGATCAACTAGAAAGTAGTTGATTCTAGATTGGTGACCATATTTTTTGTTGTGATATGTGAAGCCTTTTTTAGATCCCATCCTCTCCCTCCATATATCGCATAATCCCAACTGTTTCATAGAGGTCCTAATTAGTGATAACATTTTGTGTATTCCTGATTGATCTGCTTTTAGCTGACCTGTCCAATGTATTGTTCAAGACCACATTGAAATCACCCGTCAGGATGATGGGGTCCAGGAAATTTAGTAAGTTAGTCAACATTTCTCTAAATGGCCCCACATCATCAATGTTCGGCCCGTAGTACCCCACCAGGGTGAACATTTGGTGGTACATCAAGAGTTTCGCAAAGACCCATCTACCAGCTTTATCTACTACCCCTTCTTCCAAGATGATATGTGGGTTATTTTTTATCAATATGGCCACCCCCTTTATTTTGGAATAATGACTGGTACAAACCACTTTCTGCATTCATCTCCTTGAACCAAACAGATCTAAACATTCTCTTCAAGTTAAGTGGGTTTCTTGTAGGATAATAATGTGTGCTTGCACATCTTTTAGATACTGTATAAGCCTCACTCTTCTTCCTTTCACCCTCAACCCCTTAATGTTCCAGGACAGGATTTTTATGAGATATCAGGTGCCTAACTATTCTGTTCTGGCCGCAGGTGTTGCCCCTAGAGTTGATATAGCATGTCTTACCGAGATACCAGAAAAACCTTTAGCAAATTAGGACACTTTTTGCTTTTTTCTCCCTAATGCTCCCCACCAAGTGCCCCCATCTCTAGCCCTATCCATAACCCTAACCCCACCCCTGAAGAACCAACCCTTGCTTTCTTATGGCCTATGGGGCCACTCCTGTCGAGATGCAGCCCTTTATCACGCAACAAACAGTGGTTTAATCTATCCAAAGAAACCAGTACAGGAGGGGAAAAAACTAAAGAAGAGTGGAGAAAGGGGGTAAGGGGATTAAGTGAAACAACAAGAAAATAACAAGAAGATAATCCTGATTTGAGTTTCCACCCGACCTTCCTTTTAGCTTGAACCACTACTGGCGTCTGAAATAGCTTTTATAAATTCATCTACTTCCTCAAAATGCCTGAAGTTGTACATCTTGTTGTTATGCATCACTCTGAGAGAAGCAGCTTTTTTCGAGGGTCCAACCTTTTCCCTAGTTCCCACTGCTTGTTTAAGGAAATCTGCGAGACATCTGATCTGATTTCAAAGCTTATATCATCAACCTTGAGGGACTTCATTTTCAGGGCATTTAAAAGAATACACTCTTTTATGTTGTAAGTATGAAAATTAGCCAAGATCTTCCTAGGCTTACTTCTATTGGGGTTTAGCTTGTAGGGAACTCGTTGTACCCTCTGAATATCTTTAATAATGTCTTGTTCTGAAACTTCAATGTGTGTCCCTAACGTAATCAGTCTTGCAACAAAGGTTTTCAGGTTATCTCCTTCTGCCCCCTTCTGGAATTTTCAGGAGACGGAGGTTATTTCTCCTCTGATTTTTTTGCAGGGACTCTAGCTTCTCTCGGAACCCTTCTTCTTTTAAGAGTCTGATATCTCCTTTATTGGTCTCAAGCTGAGATTGTGATTCCCTAACCGAATCCTCCAACATAGTGGTCCTGTTTGCTAGGTCATTCAGCTTTTTTTCCAAACTGTCACATACCGTCCGTATATCTCATTGATTTAATTCTGAAATGTCAAATCTACTCCTGATTTTTGCAGTGAGGTTCTGAATTAAGCCTCCAAACGACTGACTTGATGCCACTTCCATTGCAGGGAGTTTTGAACCTGCTGAGCCCTGTGCTAACCGGAGGGCTTCACTGACATCTGCATCATTCCCCACACAGGGCTCACCTACTGCTAACATACACGGTTGGTAGATCTTCTGCAGCTAGCACTTGATATCTATTTGGGCTGGTAAAATCCACAGACCCTCCTGTTGCCATGTTGCCCCCAAGGGGTGATACATCTGAGTCTGGGGCCCCCTTCTGCGACTCCCCCTGATTTACTTTTTGCCCTTCTTCTTGCCCTCCTCTTAGAATTAAGGTCTTGGGCATAACTTTGAAGAAAGTCCGAAGTGAGGGGGTAATTTTGAGCTTCTGGTTCTCAGGCTGGTTACTTCCCCCTCTCACTCGATTTATTTTCCTCCCAAGTACTGATTTTTTAGTGGAAGCCAGGACTGGGAAAGAAGGGCAGACCTCGCCTGTAGATTTTACTACACCCAACTGCACTGTATTTATTTCTACGGCAGGTGAGACTTGTGAAGGTACCTCTCTGGAAGCACAACTTAAGGTGCATCTTCGCTGTCTCTCATTAATGTCTTGGCTTATTCGCTCTTAGGGCACCGCATTTTTGGTGCCCGACCCCAGTCCCACTCTAGCCGCTTCAGCTCTTACCGCAGACTGTAGGGCTACTCTGCCATGCAGGGTTGATGTGTCGTCTTTCCCCTTCTCCTCTGTGGCTTGCGGCAAGTCTGGCAAAACTGGACATGTTGCAGATACTGCTACACTCCCTCTGATTTCCTCCAAGTTGCTTGGGTTATCTCATCCCTCTCCACCCCATAAGGAGATCCTCACATCGGCTCTACGACCTCTGCCAAGCTCGTACGCGGCTTTCGTCCAGCACGACTCTCTTCCTCCCGAGGTCTTGGCGTGCACCGTGGCTGCCACGCGTTGGCTAAGAAGAAAGGGTTGAAACCACACAGCAGCATTGGCTCACAAATAGCCTGGCAGAATCTTCCTCGCTCCTCCGTCTTCCCACCACAATATGATACCGGTACACATTCTGTTTTATTCTTAATTCTGAGCGACCTTACATCTTACTTAACGCATCCCCAGGGCAGAGCACCCGCGACCTGCCGCTAGCCAGCTGCCATGTTCTTCTCCCTCAAAACCCAATACAATTTCATCTTGTTTAGTAGTTACCGAGCAACATTGGTGGTGGATGCAGCCATTTGTCACTGAGATCCTGGGCCTCCGAGACTATTGTACTTCAATTGAATAGCCAAGTTACTCCTTTTTATGTCTCGCCTAGGCAGCGCATTCGCGCTGTCTCTTTGAGACATGTTGTATCTACAATATGGGCTTCAAGCACTACCCATCTTTTTAATTGATTCCTTTGACTGTCCTTCGTAAATGCCATCTCTTATTTGGTTAATATGCGTAGTAGTTCCTCCTGTTGTACTTTTGTAACCTCCCATGAGGACTGCACCAGTTACATGTGCTCTAACTCATCATGTTATTTATTACACTTTGTGAGCACCCTTTTTTGCTTGCTTTGGCTCGCGCTCAGCTGATAGATGGGTTTCCTTTCTTCAACGCACGCCGCTTCACAGCCGCTGCTTCAATTTTATTAACCTGCCAGAGGAGCTGACCTCCGAGTTTCAAAGTCGGCCATTCTCATGCTTTCCTGCCCGTCGCTGCTCACAGTTTCATTAATTACTTAATCTCCCCGGTGCCGTCCCCACACTACCACCTCCCACCATCACTGATTGTGTTTACTTTCTTTTTTTTTTTAAACACTGGAGGGGTGGCCATGTACAGTTTCAGGCATGCTCTGCTTTGGGGGAAAACTAGTAGAGGGCTTGGTCAGCTTGGAAAGCAGCACTGCACCAACTCACAGCCGCCGCGCTTCATGTTTGAAAGCTGGACGAGCTTTCCTCCATGCCCTTTGTGAACGGGATCCAGTTTTGCAAGATTCACCTGTTGAACGGCCGCAGCTTCAACTTGAAGTCCTCCAGGTAGGTACTTGTTGGGTTTACTTTTTTTTTTAAACATTGGAGGGGCAGCCATGTAGAGATTCCGTCATGCTCTGCTTTCGGGGCTGACTAGTAGAGGGCTTGGTCCGTTTGGAAAGAAGCATGGTGCAGCCTCACGGCCGAAGCGCTTCATGTTTGAGAGCTGGACAAGCTGTCCTCTGTGCCCTTCATGAACGGGATCCTGTTTTGTAAGATTCGCCTGTTGGACAGCAGCAGCTTCAACATGGAGTCCTCCAGGTAGGTACTCGGCAGCAGCGCCCCTATACTAAACCAAACAGGAGTCCCCTTCGTGTGCCCCTTACCAGAAGCCCTGCCCGAGTCATTAGGGTGACTACAGTCCTCCTTTGCCAGTGCTTCTAGCCGAGCAACCTGCCTGCATGAAACCCTGACTCCTGCCTAGTTTAGCAACATACCAAATTTGCCTGAGCCCCAGGCTCATGCTTTCTTGTCTCCTTCCTTTTGATCTGTGCCTCCTGTAATGCCTGTGCCCTGTGCCTTAATTCCATGCCCGTAACTGTAATTTTTTGTGATGTTGCCTGCCTATACCCAAGCACAAACCCCCTATACTTGTTCTTTGCCTCTGTCCCATGCCTGTTAAATCCCACTACCAGTGGTCCCCTCTGAGGAGGTCATTTGACTCTAGCAACACTTGCACATCCCTCTGTGTGTGCCAGTTTCTGCTGTTTCTAATCATTGGCTGTGACCTCTCTCTGCCAGCCTTCCCCCATCTACTTTCTTGTGCCTGGTCCAGCAGCATGTGCCCTCTTTGTGCTAATAGCCTACAAGTGCCTCCCCTAATCAGAGGGGATGTTCTCTCCATTCTCCTTATTAACTTTGCCTACATACTACCCACACATGTGTCTGTCCACACAATCGCTGTTCCTAACACCTGCCCCCACCCAATGACCAGAGAAAGGTGTCCTGCTGCTGCTGCTGTCCTTCTGTGTACTTGATGGTGAGACTGGACCATTGTTGTACAGCTTTAAGGGCTCCCTGGCTGTCACACTTAACATATTCACTTTCCATTTTCTAACATCCAAATCATTTGTTTAACATATAGTTTTTGTAATATATGTGCACAGTTTAGTCTTAACAACCTTCCACTTCAGGGACTTGTATTTCGTGGATGTTATTAGATTTTCCTGCTGCCAACATATGTCATTAAATGCATAGGTAGGCTGCAAGTACTCTTTTCTGAGATGATTTTACGCAATGTGACACCTTTTGCTTTGTCACAGTGATTGCTTTGGGGTGATACAAGTGACAGTTTCCATGATCAGATGCCACGAGTGAGACTTTCTGTAATTTATTTAATGTATATTAAGGAAAAAAGTGCAGACTTTTTATGTGCAATGCCTTGGGATGCTTATATGCCATTTTCCGAAATTAGATGTTGATGATGTTACCAATCCCCATTTTTAACATTGGATAGCTCCGGTTGTTAGCTATTCCTCTGTGTTTGGGTGTTATGTGGCACTTTCTAAAAATGAATTTCTTGTGATGTTATATTTTGCACTGACTGGCGTTGTTTCTTGGAATTTTACAAGCGCCAAACTCTGGCTTTTAGTATCACAATATTACAAATTCCATTTTCTGATAGCCGAGCAACCTGGGATATCACAAGTGCCTGTTTCGGACAGTGAATGCCGTGTGATATTACAAGTACCGGTTTCTGACAGTGGAGGATGTGGGGTGTTATGCGTTTAAATTACTGACATTAAGTAACCGGGTATATTGCGAGTGGTACTATTTGACTGTGAAGGCTTTGGGGTGTTCAAAGTCCTACTTGCTGACAATGAGTGTCTGGGGATATTACCTGCGCTACTTACTGATAGTGGATGTTATGTTTGCCAATTACTGACGGTGGTGATCTTGGGATGATATCATTGCCACTTTCTGACATTGGGTGTCGGAGGATGCTACAAGTACCACTGTCTGTTAGTTGGTCTTGGGATGCTACAAATGCCACTTTCTGCAAATAGTGGCATAAGGTGTTAAAAATTTCACTTTTTTGTGCAACATTCTTTATTGGTATTTAATAACCCTATGTAATATACTAATAGTAATATCTGATCAAGTACGGTTTCAGGGAAACAATTCAGAACAAGATCTCATAAATTAACGTTTTGCATATATCACTCTATTATAAGACATATTTGAGAGTAAATAAGGCCTAACCTACTACCGTTCGTCACACCTGGTCTCCCGATCATAATGGCATCATTTTTGATTTACAAATGGTTTTCTGGTTTGGATGTGAAAAAAGTATGTAATGATTATTTCTCTACTTCTAGTTGTTTCCTCAGTTCTGGGGATAGACTTGTTGATTATCTTTTCTGGAGAGTACTAAGTGAGCGCTCCAAGCATTGATATTCTGCAAATGTCTCATTGCACGTAATGGCCGAGTCCCGCATCAGTGTTCCCCTCCATGTAGCCTTGCCAGCAGCCCAGAGTTTGGGCAGATATGTCTGGGTGGCATTTTTAGATTCGTATATCGTTATCTGAGATGGGAGTTTATTTTTGTCCTTGAGGGTCTTATATATTTAATTTGAACAGGCAGGAAGAAGTTGCCAGCATTGCAAGGACCAAAAAACCAGAAGACATTATGTTAAGAGTTATTCAGTAGTACATAATGTCTTCTTGGTTATATATAAGGTAACAAAAATTCTTATAACACTTTTTTATTATAACTTTTCAACATGCTGCACAGCAGCCATAATGCTCTTCAACATAGCTTGAAAACATTGGCAAAGCCAATAGCTCTGGCTAAACACTCATAAGGTCCCAAAGGCGAGACCTATTGACTATGCCAATGCTGGTTTCCTCTTGACTCTTCAAGGGTAGCTATGTCAAACAGCTGAGACTTAGCACAGGAGTTGGGAGTGCGTTTAAAAGTGAGACACAGCCTCACAAAATATAAACCCACAATACGCCCAATGGCTATTGGGAACACCACATTTAAAATTTAAAAAGTAGATAGTCGTAGCACCCTCTGGAGCCCAAGGACTTGTGCTTTTAAGTTCTGGCATTCAGATAACACAGATGCCCATGCACAGCAATACTATGTGGGGGCAGGTTCCTGTACTCTCAGCTATCCTTAAAAATCTTGAATCTTTGGTCTTTTATAGTGACTTTGTTTATTGCGCTTAGTCAGGGAAAGAAATATGCCAAACAAAACCACTGTCATTTATCAAGTAAGGTAAGAAATGCCTAGCCACGGTCTTGGTATGTCATTGGCACGGAGTATAAAATGGGACATCACAGCATGCATCAGTCCAGGCTTTGGAGAATTTACCTAATCCGACCCTTAAAAAAAATGTCAAGTTAACATGCCAAAACACTATTGCAGTGTCCAAATCAAATGAACTGAGTAAATGCCAGCTCGATGGTAGACCGAGCCGGAGCTATTAACTCTCTGCAAGTGCAGCAAATATCTGGCTGGATCAACTTTTGGCATCTTTCGCTGTTCCTTGTAATGATGCTCCTAAGAAAGATAGTCACCTACTGACACAGCAGTAATTGGAATAAACTAAACATTGATTATTTCAGTAACGCTACATCAGCAACTTCAAATATGGGAGATAATAAACTATCTTCTCCTCCTCTATCGCATGTTACTCACAGAAACACTGGATCATCTGGCTTCATTCCAAGATCGAAAATAAAAATCATCCCATACTCAAAGTGTCTCTTCATTTAATCCAGATCTGCTATATCTAGAAATTTTGTTTTTTAAACCCGAGAGCCGGTGGCGCTTGAATTATCTCTCTGAGACAGCCGCTTATACAGCAGTTCAATCTATGTATAAATAATTGATAAATTGATTCAGCACATACATAGAAATGATTGCTTCTGTAGAACTGCACCAGCAAACAACATGCAAAAAGAGGTTTTTACAGTGTTACATGAATTGCCTTCAAAAGACCATCTTTCTTCCACAGTCCCACCTTCACAGAATATATTTGAAAAGCTGTATTGCTAGTTTGTAGAAAACAGTACTCTTATTTGTGGAGGTATTGTCCTCTTCTTCTGTCCATCCGGCATCTATGTCTATTAATGGTATCTCAGAGAGTTCTCAGGTAGCTATTAAGCCACCTGGTGCTAGATGGTCAGAGTTCAAACCTTTATCACTGTCCAACATAACTGATTTAGTAGCAAATACCAAATTAGGTTCTCATTTATATCCAGTTTGTTTTCTTTCACAATTTGGAAGGATTATGTCCCCCTTGCTTGTGCACATTCTTAAAGCCTCTTTGTCATTTGGAAGTGTACCAGCCCAGCTCAAATCCAGGATCATTTTTCTTCTTAAAAAAAACCCCAGGTCTTTGCACCCTTCTTCCAGCAGGAGCCATGATTCTGGAATACTATGTGGCAAAAGCTTTTGTGCTTTTCTGGAAGCTAATCCTGTTCTAGATAACACAGAAGATCATTTCTGACCTGGCTTGGTGACAGAGACTGTGAGGGTGGTAACTTTAGACAGTCTGCTGATGGCTGCAGATGGCCAAAGTGTCAACGTGCTGATTCTATTAGACCTATCGACTGCATTTAACACTGTTGACCAAGGAATCTTACTTGCTAGTCTAAAGTACTCCAGTTTAAATGCAACTGTGCAAGACAGCATTACTTACTTTGTTTCCAAATGCTCCGAACACAATGCATTTTGTACTTACCATTCCGAAGCAGTTATGCCCACATATGTTATTCCCCAGGGCCCCTCATTGTTATCCTACCTTTGTAATGTGTATGTAGGACTTCCAGCAAACATCATTCACTTTTATGGCTTTCAGTTGTTCAATCAGAGTAAGATCTTTGTATCAGCTACATAACTGGACAGGAGTTTAATGATGATCATAATTTAGGAGACCGTCTCTAGAACATCAAGGTTTGGTTGACTAGGCACTGGTTAAAGGTGAATCCAAATAATAATGAGATCTTTATTACAGGAGGCAGCCCATCTCTTTCGAGACATTTGGGTGGGCATAAGTTAAGAAGCAATATCCCAACCCTTCTAGACTTCTAGAGTAGAGAAAATTTAGGAGTCAAACTGGATTCAGATCTACAGTTTTCTGCCCAGGTCTCAGCAGTGGTGGCATCATTTATTTACCAACTCAAATGCATATCTCAGAATATTCATTTTCTTTAAAAAGTCACCAGTCGGTCATATGGGCCGTGGTCCTCTCGATTAGACTAGTGTAACTCTCTATATTTAGGCATTAAATGTTCTCATCTATGTGGCCTTCAGATAGTCTAAAATCAAGCCGCTAGGATGATCGTGGTTTCACCCTGATTCAGTCGTGCTAAACCTCTTTTCAAAAGATCCTTGGTTTTATTTGACTTTTCTGTTGCCTTTAATAATACTGAAAGAAGCATGTTATGAAGGAACTGGCATAATGACTAAATGGATTCCTTAAAGACAGGTCTCAGTCAGTCATCAAGCCTTTGATTACTTCCCAACGCCATGCTCTGCCCCAAAAAAAACGTCTGTGAGGTCTCACATGGCTCGATTGTTATGTTATGTTATGTTAACAAGAATTTATACAGCGCACGTACACCAGAAGGTTTCATGGCGCTACTCTAGAATGTGCCGGGACCGATGGGGATAGTTATTCATGAGCCTGCCCGAACAGCCATGTCTTAAGCATTTTTCTGAATCTCAAAAGATCAGTACATGACCGGACCTCCAGTGGAAAAGAATTCCACAGTCTAGGGGCCAAGGAAGCAAACCTACAGCCACCCTGACGTTTTAACTTGAAGGCGGGGATGGTCAGTAGCTGAAGGTGGGCTGAGCGCAAGTTACGGGAGGGAGTATGCCTTGATAAAAGACAGTTAATAAATCTAGGACTCCGACTGTGAAGAGACTTAAAGATTAAACATCCCGTCTTAAAGGCCGTACGTTGGGAAATGGGGAGCCAGTGTAATTTTTTTAAAAGGGGTCTGGCTGATTGCCATCTTGGTTGCTGATGGATCAGTCTTGCTGCTTGGTTCTGGACCATCTGAAGCCGTTTGATTAAAAAAAGTGGTATACCCAGATAGATAGAGTTGGCATAGTCTAAGTGTGATAAAACCATGGCTATTACAACCTGTACCAACGCTGCATGGGTGAGCAAGCGACTGATCTTTCTGATTTTGCGTAATTGAAAGAAACAGGTTGAGACCACAGCACCAACTTGGGATCTCAACGACAGGTCGTTGTTTATGATAACACCTAGACTCTTGACGGAGGTAGAGGGTTCGGGCGGACATCCAAGTTCCGCCGGCCAATAGTGTGGGCCCCAAAAGATCTTACTACTCCCGGTCAGGACCAACTCAGTCTTATCTGGATTGAGTTTTAAATGATTCCGGTCCATCCAATGGCGAATATGGAGCATAGTGGCCTGGAATTCCAAGATTGAATTGGGGGAGTTATCTATAGTAAAAGTTAACTGTAGATCATCGGCATAATTGAAGGTAGTTACCTTCCGTGCCTTCAAAGACTGAATCAGGGGTGAGAGGTATAGATTAAACAGGTGGGGGGATAATGATGACCCCTGTGGGACCCCACAAGTAGTTGATAGCTTGGGAGCGGTAAATGAATTCAGGCGAACCGATTGAGTACGATCCTCTAAAAAGGAGCCAATCCAGCTACAGGCTGGGCCCTGAATGCCGGCCAGCCTGACACGATCCATCAGAATTTCATGATCGACCGTGTCAAATGCGGCCGAAAGATCTAAAAGCACCAGGGCCTGAGGAGTACCTCTATCCGCTTTATCTCGCAGGTCGTCCAGTACAGCTAGAATCACTGTCTCTGTAGAGTGAGCGGGACGGAATCCCGCTTGATGGGGGTCTAGATATTCAGAGTGTTCCATAAAATTAGACAAACACTTTGCTACATGGGCTTCCAGGACTTTGGCGAAGTAGGGAGCAGAGAGATGGGACGATAATTTGATAACATCTGGGGTCTGCTCCCGGTTTCTTTAAAAGGGGAACCACAATTGCATCCTTGAATGCTTTAGGAACACGGCCCTGCGAGAGAGACTCATTCAAGAAGGTCATGATAATACACGACAGTCCAGGAAGAATGTCTTTTAAAATATGAGGTGGACAACAGTCCCTGGGTGAGCCAGATTTGACTCTAGACAGCAGGTCCAAGAAGGACTGGGTGTCGATGGCCGAAAAGTGATCCAAGATAAATGGATTCTTTTTTATAACCGGGGTAGTCTCAGTGGGGCTAAATTTAGGGATACTAGCTTTAATGTTAGAAATTTTCTCCATTCAGAGAGTCACAGAGCTCTTGAGTAGGTGTAGGTGTAGGTAGGACTCTCGCTGCATTGGATAATTCATTGACAATGGAAAATATTTCCTTCGATCTATTATCAGAATTTAAAATTCTAGCGATTCTGTCACCTTTTCTTTTTAACACATATATGTCGCTGCTGGCCAAAATGCTCCATGCAACAAGAAGTACATTTTATGTTTACTGTAAACCATCAGCCAGAGGAAAATTGCCATATAACTCACAAAACAAGCACTGGCAAAGCCAATAGGTCTCGCCTATGCAAGAGCTATTGCCTTTGGGAATACTTTAGCCATGATGCACTGCAGCACGGCTGCTGTGCAGCATGGCTACATTTAAAAAGAAAATGCTATAATACAGACAGCACTAGCCATGTTATAGTACTTTCTTTTAACTACGGGAGGGAGGGTGAGAGCTTCTACAACCTCCGTGTTGCACACCCTCCCTCCCTCTGGGATGCCTCCTGCCAGCAATTAAAAAGAGCAACCAGCACTGGCTGCATCATAGCACTTTTTAAAAAACTTTCCAAAATCTGTCAGGCTCCCTGGTTTAGTGCTCGATTGTCATTTTTCTTTCTTTAAGTTAAAACCAATTAATACATGCGTTGCTCGAACCAACAAGGGTTCAGATATTTGGAGCAATGTAGTGTGGCCCAAGGTTCTGGATTCTGGGCCAGCACTAGCTAAATATGTCCAAAACCTGGGAATCCATCTGGAAGGCGATCTTTCATTAAAAACTAATGTTTTCAAATCTTCTAGATCCTACTTCCTGCAAGTGACAATTCTAAAAAGTTGCTTCAATTTATAGATTAGAATTTGCACATTGCAGTGGTAAATGATCTAATTCAATTTAAGTTTGACTATGGGAACGACATTTACCTGGAGGTTCCTGCCAGACCTTTACATAGGCTTCAGTTAATGTAAAATACCGCAGCCAAACACATTGCTGGCCAACACAGGACAACATATTACTCCCACACTTCAGTTTCTAGATCGTAAAAGCAGCTCATAGTGAACAAGGCAATGATAACAGTGCATAAAGGGGTATACTATCATAGACCTCGGTTCTGGGCTACCACATTTAGCCAGCCTAGTCCCCAATCAGCTAACCGCTCTCTACTGCAAGTGGCACTAACACAAAGCTCCACTTATGGCCATAGAGTGGTCTCAGTGGTAACAGCAAAACCATGAAACTCCCCTCCCCTTTCTTTACGCGGTGACAAAACAATGACATTTAGAAAACTTTTTAAAACATTGCGTTGTAATAGATAGTCTTCTCGTTGAGTCATGCTTTCTTACTTGTTTTAGTCTTTCTAGTTTGTGTTGGTTGTGTCACTCTCTACACTGTCATAAAGCTTCACAATCAGGGGCTAAACAAATAAACCAAGCCAACACAAAACTCTGCACTGGTTGCCAATACAACAATGTATTATAAGTGATAAGCTTAGTTCACCAATTGGTTTACAGCTCAGCCCCTGGTCCACAATCATCAACACCTCCCTTGCTACGGGAAGTGTCCCTAGCTCCCTCCAACTTGGTCAAATCTCCCCCATTATCAAAAAAGCTAATGCTGATCCTAATGACTTAAACAACCTCCGCCCCATCACTAACCTCCCCCTTCTTTCTAAAGCCCTCGAAAAATGTGTCTTGCTCCAATTAAACAAACACATCGAAAAATGCAACCTTCTGGACCCCTTACAATCAGGCTTCAGAAAAGGCTGCAGCACTGAAACTGCCATACTAAACATTGTTGATGACATCCACCACTCCCTTGATAATGGTGAGACATGTCTTCTTGTCCTCCTTGATCTCTCCGCAGCTTTTGGCACTGTTAACCACTCTGCCCTACTTAATGTGCTCAAAGATCGCTTCGGCCTCAATGGTACTACCCACAAATGGTTTGTTTCCTATCTTCAACATCGAACCCAACAAATTAAAATTCAAGACTGTCTATCTAAACCCACTCCGGTCAACCTAGGAGTCCCCCAGGTATCTATTCTCTCACCCTCACTCTTTAACCTCTTTATGGAACCCCTCACACTCATTCTAAATCAAGCTGGTATTAACTACCATCTTTATGCCGATGACACCCAACTCTATTACAAGATCAAAACCCACGCTGACATCATACACCTTAATAACACCCTCACTTAAATCCAATCCTGGTTCCACCTTAATCATCTCAAACTCAACACCCAAAAAACTGAAATCATCCTCTTCTCCCCCAAAAACAACCCTCTCCCCATTCAAACTTGGATCTCCGACCTCAATGCCCTCAACTGCTCTCTCTCCTTGTCCAACTCAGTAAAATCTCTTGGTATCTCCATCGATAACAGTCTAAACCTCAATGTCCACATCTAAAATTCGGCTAAAGGAGCCCTCTTCACTCTCCGTCATCTCAAGAAATCAAACCCTTTCTCCCAACTGAAGATTTTAAATTAGTGGTTCAATCCCTGGTCCTTTCACGAATCGATTACGGCAATGCCATCCTCACCGGAATCCCCAAGGTCCACCTTGCTCCACTCAAATCTGTACTCAACCTTGCAGCCAGGCTCATCACCGACTGCAAACGGTTCGACCGCATTTCCCCAGCTCTCAAAACTCTAAAATGGCTCCCCATCGAAGGCAGATCCGCCTTCAAAAACGCATGCATCACACACAAAGTCCTCCATCAAAATGCACCACCTTACCTCGCCAATAAACTTTGCAAAGCGGGCAGCACACGACCCCTAAGAAGCACTAACGCTCTCCTCCTTGTCCCACCCCTGCTAAAGAAGAAATCCACTCAATCCCGCTCCTTCTCCGGAAATGCCCCCTACATCTGGAATGCCCTCCCCAAAGACCTACGATGCAACCCTTCCTACACCAGCTTTAAAAAAGATCTCAAAATTCACCTCCTCAATAAATGTTGGGGGTCTCTACCTGCGCCTTAAACTCGCTCTTCCATATCTTATAGGTATTTCAACTCTTTTCTCCGAGTATCTGTTTTACATGATATGTATAACCTCAAGCCTTTTGTTATTGTCTGTCTTACCTGCTGTTATCCTATATTGATGTTGTAAATGTTGTAATTTTGTTTTACCATATGTATCTCAGTCTTGTAAAGCGCTCTGATGTTTTTGTTATTCATTGATGCTGTAATTTGTCTCTTACCGTAACTAGCTCTATCATGTAAAGCGCTCTGATACCTCTGGGTCCAGCCAGCGCTATATAAAACCTCTAAAATAAATAAATAAATTACAGCTCAGCCCCTGGTCTTCTAGGTTAAAGGCGAGATGATACATTCCTCGAGATCATCTAAACAGGTTGCCCGGTTACCTCCCAGTATCAATCCTAGCTCGTACTCTGTGGAACTCTTTCCTGATTATTCTTGGACATACTCTGTTCCACTTGTTCAGGAAAAAAAGAAAACCTATCTATTCCAGAGTAACATAGCATTCAGTATTTTCAGCTTTGATCCCACGAGGTCCAAGATACCTTTTAGTTGTTGTCAGTTCCGGACTGGAACAGACAAACTAGGCATCATGATAAAAGTGCCCCCCATTAGCGAATGAGATAGCGAAAAACGTTTCCTATGTTTGCAAATGGGGGCATTTTTGAACTTGTAAAGCAATGCTACCTAGCATTTGAGCTTGATGCAGGCAATGTGTGGCTGTCTCCGGGAAATCAACAGTAAATACCGACCCGTTCGACTGTAAAATAGGTCCACAAACCGCCAAAAAAACTGACCCACACACTGACTTGTCAGACCAGTCCATTGGGCACCGCCTGATTTTCCTATAGGTAAGTCCTACCCTGGTGGTAGTGCACTTACTCTCTTAATGTAACATAAAGATCTGATATTTTACGTTCACAGAACATTTGGAAGATTGAAGCATATTCAGGGTCAGCCTATGGTGAGCTCTCCTTGCTTTAGGGGCCGAGATTCGCAGTCTGCATCATCTGAGCTTGATGTAAATTTGTCGTTTGCATTGTCTATCCTGAGACATACATGTTAGAATGCAGCATTAGACACAGTAAGTCTAGTCATTACTTGCTCTAGAACAGAATGCGGTGCTTGTGTTTACATTTGAAAACACCTTTCCGTAATCCAAGACCCTAGAGAGGACAGATCTGAGTGGGCTCAGTCCAGATAAACCTTTAAATGAGTAAGCAAGTCACACTTGTATTTTAGCACTCTGAATATCAGGGCTAGATACCAGCACATGCATCATTCTACCAGTGCCACTTTTAAATCATTTTAAAACAAAAAGTCTGAGTAATACTTGCGGATCTCTGTGCCTTTTTGTGGAACTCGGCATCCAAAATACTGCAGACAAGCTTCTTCATTACCGGATAATATCGTTTTGTCATCCAGTGGGAATCGCTAGATTACCTATTTGTCCACTGCCAATGTCATTCCATCGAGCAAGACTCTACAGTGATTTTATGTACAGTGTACCTACTGGCAAGCCATTTTAAGGTTCCGTGTCTATACCTTAAAACATGGATTGAACTGTCTGGTGTTGTCCACGTAGTACTGCTAAATTCCAATTTCTTTTTTTTTTTTTTTTTTTTAAATCAGGGGCCCATCTGTGGGTGCAGGTATCCCCTGCTATGTAACGTGTTTCCAATGATAAATGATTTCCTTATCTGACACGTACATAACCATTTTAGATAATATTTGATTTTCTTTCTAAAATAAGATCGATGATATTGATTTACAGGATGTATGTACATGCACATTTTAAGAACAATCTTATTTACCAAATAAAATGTTATATCTCAAAAAGGTGTACATTAGCGATGTTGGTTCTGGAAGTAACTTTATTGCTTATAAATTTATTGGATGGGTCCGGAGGCAGGGGCCAGAGATGTCTTTTTGATCCGAAGATCACGCAGACGTGGCCAGTTATACGATGAGGAAGGCCATGTTCTTTAAAATTGAGGTGGGGTTAAACATTTCAATTATTCATGCGTTTTTTTATTTTTTTTAAAGTATAAACATCGACAGCAGGCAGGATTTGATCATCATGAAATATATATCATACTAGCTAAACATTTTGTCGCATTTATATTGATGAGTTAAGTAATGCAACATTACAAATAAAAACACATTAGATCTTTCAATGAACCAAAAAAACAATACCAAGATGGCTTTTCACATTTTTCTGGATCACACACACCCCTTGCATGTATGTGTACAAAAGAATAACACTCTGAAAATGGGTAGATACCCACTGTAACAAATTGCTGTTAATACAATTGTTTAAGTTACAATCAATGGTCTGGAGTTGTGTTCAAACTATAATTAAGTACTGTGTTCTCAATACATTGCCCATGCTTTGGGCTATGCTGAAAGCCTGTGTTTATATGGTGATCTAACTAGCCTTGAGGAATGAAGTGATAACCTATACTAGAACTGACTGGAGAGAACAAATTGTAAATTAAAAATAGATGAGGCAACGTACCTGAACTTTATGTTATCCGAGGTTTGAAGACTGTATTTACTCTAAATCCATATGTCTATACTGATTTATATTAGTATGTTCTTTATATTAAAAAATGGAATACATTTGTTAATCAAAAAAAGAAATGCAGTGCTTAAGGAAATAATGATAGACAGAATTGGGCAGATAGAGGATTTCATTTAAAATTGTGTCTAAGTTGGCAAGTGGATCGTGTGAAAACATGCCACTGCAGTCGGTATGGGCCTGGTAACGAGTCCTAGGGGGACGGAAGGCGTTGAGGGAGGACCTGCAATGGTAATCCAACTGGAAGTCCTGGGGTTCCATGTAGCCTGAAAACACAGCAGAGGAAGCCAAGATGGCACCAAACATTTGCTGAATGGACTCCTTAAAGTCTGCTATCTGCTGTAGGGTTGACAATGGCGCAGGATTTCGAAGGGGACTTCGAAGGGGTATGTTCATTGTGATACCCACGCACCATCTCTTTCAAGCTAGAGTGATGGAAAAAGGTTGAGGAGTCTAGCTTTGTCTTTTTGTGTTTGCGACTGATCCACTTCCTGTTAGAAGTCTTCACAAACACAAAAATGTAGGGTTTTCACAATAAAAATCTGTTCGTTTACCACAAAAAAGTGAATTATAATCATTAATTTAGGTACAATTTATTGAGCAGCAGACCTGTTAGTCACTAAAGGAATCAAGAGTGGAGTAAGGGAAGCATGCAGAAGAAATACCAGTGTCAAAGGCATGAAAATACAATATTTACTCCAAAAATTCTTAATTTTTCTCAGGTCTGCTTTTTGCGCTAGCGGATTCCAAAATTCTTCCTCGACTGAAGTGATTCAATTGAATATTGCATGTATTATTTTGCTGTCTCACAATTGAGGTTTCAGGCAGGTCTGTCTGTATGCATTGTGTCAATTTCTTAGGTATTTGGGCTTCAGAATCTATAAGGAATGTGGTGTGTGCATACATTCTTGAGTGACACACATGGCTCCTTCAGAAGGCAGTGTAGGGCCCGCTCTAGCCTTAAGACTGGATGAAACCTACCCAGTAAATTCTATTAGATGACTACGCATATGCCATTGCAGCGATACAGATGCTCCAAACTCCATAGTTCACGGAGCCATAGCACAATTTGCTGCAGTTAATTCTTCATGACTTCATTATTTCACCCCATCTGAAACTGCGACTCAACCCGATTCAACCACAGCGCACTATTACATTTAAACTTGTTTTACAACAATGGGGACCATGTAAAAAAACAGTCAATTAAGATGAAATCACCTTTTGGAACAACAACTAATTAGCTCATTTGAGTAAAAACTATGACTGGAAAAAATATTTTTTCACTAAAACTGACAGAGTGAGAAGTTAGTACAATGCAATTTAGAAAAAAAGGAACCAAATAAGTTGAAGGAATCGACTTTGGGAGCAATTAGGAACAATAAACAGAGAAGCCTCGTGAGGTAGTACAAAAAATGACAGTCAGAAAAAAAGAATTAAGCCAGAGAAATGAAAAGAAAAAGAAAATAACCAATAAACAAAAATGATGATTAGTAGAACTTTTCAGGAGAAAAATTAGTTCTCAAAGTTATGGAGGAAGCTCTAACAGAGTGAGACAGTTGGAGGTCAATCATGTGGTAGGCACATTTATGACATACAAATGTCTACTTAAATGTAGGTCAGACCACACACAGACAAATCAATGTATACAGAAGGTATAAGAATGCTGTCTTCATTTAGAGACAAACAACATCATCATCTTGGTTTGCAACTGACACTTTAAACGCCAGTAGGCAAAATGATATTTAGATCAATGGAGAGCAATACATAAACCAGCCATTCTCCGGAAGAACCACAATAATTAGGAATGGCCTCTCTGACCCTTCACTTGGCCACATGCCAAATACCTTCAAATAAGATCTCAAAGCTGTTCTCTGGGAAAGACACTTGGGCTAAATTCCTCTTGCCTCCACCCACTCTCTAATACATGTTTTAATTTGTTTGATGTTGTATCTCAAAATTATCCTTCACAGACTGTCGGAGATCGTCGAACAAGTTACTTACCTTCGGTAACGCCTTATCTGGTAGAGACTCTATCTAGCCACCGGTTCCTTACCTTAGAATTATTTCCAGATGCCAGACTGGATCCATCATGAGATTGTCCTCTTCTGAACAGCCTGTCGCTTCTTCACTCCGACATACCCCACGAAGAGTTGGTCATCCTTACAGAAGTCTCGTGTGTAGTCATGGTAGAATGACGATGCTCTATTTGGGCCCAGACGGTGAAGTCGCTCTTTTTCCGTGGAGGGATGAGGTCGAGCATAAAAAGCAGGCAGAGTGATGGTTTGGCCTACATGAAATGGGAGTGACCACTTTCAGAGTAGCTGATGAGGGGTGATGTCCCGAAACCAGTCCCAGGATGCTCGTTTCTGGTCCAGGAAAGATTTGGCTTGGCAGTTCGTGCTGGACTGTTCCCATGAGGAACGGGGTCAAGACTGATTTGCATATGGCTTGGTCTAAACTGTTGTGGCATGGTGAGCATATGAACGATGCATTTAACCCAGATCTCTTGACCGGGGTGAATGTTTGATTTGCTCTGCATTCCGTCCATCATCTGTGTGTCTTTTGCTTTCTCGCCCTAAGTGCGCCGGGTATGCCCAGATGTGGGTCCCAGGCTCACTGTGTCACTGGAGTCAAGCTAGCCAGGCTGATGAGGGATAATGTCCCGAAACCAGTCCCAGGATGCTTGTTTCCGGTCCAGGAAGGACCTGGCTTGGCAGTTCGGGCTGAACTGTTTCCCATGAGGAACAGGTCATTTGCATATGGCTGGGTCTAAACTGGGGTGGCATGGTGAGCTAAAGATTTAAGATGGATTTAACCCAGATCTCTTGACTGGGGGTGAATTTTTGATTTGCTCTGCATTCCGTCCATCATCTGTCTCGCTTTTACTTTTAGAAAGATGGCATTTCTCTGCTCTTAAAGCTCAGTGTGCCTGCAGCATGTCTTCAATACACATCTGGGGTGGGGGACAGCTGGACTTTGTGCATTCCCTCTAGACAGCCACACACAAAGGAAGGGTAGAAGTGCCCTCTTTAAAGTCACCTTCACTTCAAAGGCACAACTGGGCATAAGTACTGGGTCTCTGACCCCACCAAATCAGACACTACTGGACCTGTGAAGAACTCTGCCAGGAAGGACTGCTGCTCTGGAAAAAAATACTTTTCTGCTCTGCTGTGCTGCCCTGCTGCCAGCTACCCTCTGTCCTGCTGAGGAAGGACTGGACCCATCCCACTTGAACCCAGAGTGGCTCCACTGGCATGTTGGCTTGCCCTCCGTTCGAAAGTCTCAGACATCAAAGACGACTTATTTTCAAGGTACTTTTCAGCGGGCCAAGGCTGGTCCCTCTATCCAACCTGCGCTCCATCGCGGATGGCCTGAACTTTTGGATTTACCCCTGTCAAGCGCGACCAGATATACCAAGTTGGCACTTTAAGATTTTAAGCACTATATTTGCACTTATTCTTTAAAAATTCATAACTCCAGTTTGTTGTTTTGTTCATAAAAATATAAGCTATTTTTATAAACTGGTGAGGAGTCTATTTGTGGTGTTGTCAGTGTGTTAATGTTTGAGGTGTTGCACAAATACTTTACACATTGCCTCCTAAGTTAAGCCAGCCTGCTCTGTGCCAAGCTACCAGAGGTTAAGCACTGGTTAAATTATGGTGTGTATCTGACTTACCCTGACCATGATTGTGATTCCTGCTTTGACAGGGTGCATATCTCTGTTTGTTCCTGATCTTCTTGAGAACTCTGGGTAGGAGTGATATGGGTGGAAAGGTGTACAGGATGCCTGAGCTCCACTCAAGACAAAAAGCGTCTCCGAGCTACAGCCGCATTGGAAACTCCAGCGTGCAGAACTGCTGACATTGGGTGTTCTCGGCAGTGGCGAAAAGATCTCACCGATGCTCTTGCCAATGCTGAAAGATACTTTGCACCACCTCCGGATGGAGATGCCATTTGTGATCCGCAAGGCATGTTCAGCTGAGTTCGTCCGCTCTGGCATTCAGAGAACCCGCCAGATGTTGAACTGCCAGGGATAAGCCCTGCTGTTTCAGCCACATCCAGATACGCAGGGCTTCTTGGCAAAGGGTCCACAACCGCACCCCAACCTGCTTGTTGCAATTCCACATGGCAGTATGTCCTGCCGGTGTAAGCTACTGGGGGTCCAAAGCTTTCACTTTTCTTTAAACTCGAGGCGTGTTTGTTATATATCATGCATGAGATGAGGAGTAATGGAGAAGAACAAAACCGTATTGCGTTGATGCCGGAGACGTGCAGGCACAGGATATATAACAAACACGCCCCGAGTTTAAAGAAAAGGGAAAGCTTTGGAGTCACATTATTGAAACAGAAAAACGGTGACATACCATTGAAATTTGGGGATTGAATACACGTGGTTTTCAACAAGGAATTTCCACAGACTCCTGACAGCATGAGGAGATTTGAAGAACTGACCAGGTCCTGGTCCTGAGGAAAACCCCAATAATTACAGAGGGTTTAAAAAGCGTTGACCCAGCATCTGGGGGATGAATATTTGCACTTAACCTGCAATAGCAGGGAGATACGGCAGAGTGCCACTCCTTTAGCTTAATACATTTAGGGTTAGTGACCCCCAGTAGCTTACACCGGCAGGACATATTGCATTACCAACCAAATGACATTTCCGCCAGGTGGCATTCTGTTTAAATGTAGGACTGGTCCATTTTTCATTTTGTTCTCAAATTGTAAAAAACTTTATTGTTCTGGTTTGTCATTATATGTGGTCATATTGATTTTGATGTCAAAATGTGTTTTGAAATGTACAGTCTAACTGCAAAAAAGGTTTGCCCTTCAAAAAACCATGTGAAGATATGTTCCAAAAAAGAATTGAGATTAATACTGAAGAAAAGTGAAATAAATCACAAGGGCCATTTAAAAGGAAATGTTTGGTCCTTTATGTTCGATTGTGGATATAGAATTTGGCACCTAGACATTGTTTTTGTTTATAAGATCTGATTGTGTAGCATTTCCCTTTCTGGACCCACTTTGGTTCTCGCTTGGTTGCTCGTATTAGCAGCTTTAGGCTGCCTTTGCTTCGCTCCACCACACATTATACATTGTTTTTGAAACATATTATTTTACAAATACACTACGCATATTATTTGGTAGTCAGTGACTCTTCTTGGGATTCAGTCTCAACATTTCGTACAATGTCAAACAAGATGCTGCACTGTTTTCTTGCGCCCAGTCACAAACATCTCCTAATGTGTTTAGACACAATACAGTAGCACAGCTGCATTTTTCATAATATAAACTGTGTCTCGGCCCCTTGGAGGTTAGAGGAGAGAATTCCAGCAGAGAGAGCAGTCTTGGAATGGAGGCAGCAGCCTTTCGTAAACTGAGTTTACATCAATGATGCGGACCACCTAACACACGTATACCAGGTATGGGGTTCAGCGCTAATCCCAGAGATCACTAATATATCCCCCTGTGCTCACATAGTGAGGGTAGGCCTAGATAGATATATTAGTTGCCATGGTCAGGTAGTTCATTGTTTACAGCCTGCTAGTAATATTGATTTGTTTGCTTAGTTGCATCTGTTTACTAATCGCAGCAAACCTGCTTCAACATAGACTACAATTGTTTCAATAAATATATTGAAACTTCCTTTGTGTGTTTCTTCTGTTTACTATGGACATGCATGAGTGAGAAAGAAAGGTGAAGATCTGTTTCCACAGTTCCGCTGTGGACTAAAGGTTTATATTCTAGGTTTGCCGAAATCACCTGCTACTCTGGAAAGGTTAAGACTGCAGGCAAGACACTGTGAGCTAATCGGATTTGGGCCTACAGGTATTGACATGGTAGAGAGACTCAGTCCCTCCATTCACGTCCTGTTCTCCCAAAGCACAGTTCTAATTCCAAACAGATTCCCTGTAACATGGCACCACCAACGATGGTCTAGTACTAATTCAGCAAGTCTCCTGAGTAGTGCTTGTGTGTGTCCACAGTAGCCTCACACCTACCACCGCAGACTTCCGTGGTGTTGGGGATATAGCCTCCACAGTATTTTTGGGAAGCACCTAATTTTTTCTTTTGGTTGTTCAAGCTTGAGCCTTTAAAAGGATTACCCATATTTGTGTGAGCACTTTGTTTCCATTGCGGTTTTAATAATGGCACAGCCACAACCTATCCCAATTGCTGATAACTGCAGACCTGCAGTACATGCATTTTTTGTTTAAATATCTTTATTGGTATTTTCTGATTTTATCATGACTGGCATCACGATTTTATACAAAATATCCAAATGTTTACAACATAATTATGGAATAGCAGTGTACATTTCAACAGTGTGATGTTATTACTAGTGTACTATTCTCGATTACAAGTACTTGTACCATATGTGAATATGTGTTCTGAGGTCCCTGTGTGCCATTGCTACATCTTGATTTATAAATTGTAGTCATATCCATGTTCATCATGCTTATGACACGTCCGACCGGAGCCGACATAACAATATCCGATATATATGTGGTCCGAGCATACAAAAACTGTCATTCGGACATAATCATCACTTTACTGCAGGAAAAGAATCACATAATGACAAAATAAAAGAGGAAACCACTGAAGGATACCAATAAGACATATTTTCTATAACGTGCAAACAAAACTGAAACTTATAATATAAAAACTGCCATCCGTGGAATATACATAGGGTCAATCCTACATGACTGGGTACGAAGGTGTATTTTCAATACATAGCCATCTAGTGGCTCATCTAGTCGGGAGTTGAATCAGTGCGCATATCTAAATACAATTACAAAACAGCAGAGGGCACCCCTATACCTGAAGACAGATAGGGCACGGGTAACCGCTCACAACTGACCAAGGGGCATATAAGTTTTCTATTCTATGAGCTCCAAAGTGTATCTGCTCCTCTCAGCTGAGCGGCGAGTCGCTAATGTATCTATTACAGATCAGCAGATGGAGTATTATCTCCCTCCACTGTATCACCGCACTGAAGGGCAGTGAGTAGTGTGTCCCAGTCTTGCGCAATAGGATATTTGTGGAGCCCCGCCGTCTCCTCTCTGTGCAATGCCGTACTCTCCGCTTGCGCACATATTGTGAGTGAGCGTTTCCAACTAATTATCTCAGGTGGATCCGCATGCTTCCATTTCTTGGTTATCAGTCGTTTCGCGGTGATTAAACCTAAATCTCGGAATCTCGAGGTCACCTTATTTTTTTTTGATCTGGCATAAAGCCCTAGAAGGCAAATTTCCCATGACAACGGCAGGGGCGTGTTTGTACATGAGGCAAGGATCGTGACCACCTCCTGCCAATAATGCTGAAGGGATGCACAAGCCCACAGCATATGAAGCAAGTCCGCATCTGGCTGCTGGCAGCGTGGGCATGCAGAGGTGGCGATGTGAAAATATCTATTTACCCTGTCAGGTGAAAGGTACGCCCTCTGTATAATGAATGTTTGTATAAGTTTGAACCTAGAGTTCCTCGGTATGTACCTAGAGCCCGTTAAGACAGCGTCCCATTCCCTATCGGTCCAAGGCTGGCCTCTATCTGCCTCCCATCTGACTCGGAGTCGTTGCATCGGCTTCAATGTATGTGCAAGACGCGCCTCCACCAGCCAATGCACTACATGTGATCCCGCCCCCATTACATGTAGGTATTGTAATAGTAGATGTGTCGGTGGCTCAGCTGTGAGATCCCCCCCAGGCGGCTGACAAAGCCTTCAGAAGGGAGGTATGTAGAAGGAATTGGCCTGCCAGCAACTCAGCGTCTTCGGCCAATGTCTCAAACGTCAGTAATACGCCGTCTCTATATAGATCGCCCAAAGTGTCCAACCCCGCAGCGTGCCAGGTCGCCAGGGTTGTGTCCGATGTACCCAGTCTACCCCTTGGTGTCCCCATCAGTGGCAAAATCGGGGCATATGGAAGGGTCGTGCGGGTAAGGTATAAACTCCTCTTGTAACATTGATGAGCCAATCCCAAGTGTGGTGGTCGTGGAAGTTTAGCTACGGGGTGGAAATTTGAGAGTGGGTCCAGGGCTGGTACATAGTCGCTGTGTCCTCCAGACACCTGCCGTCTAGCCATTTTGTCACCCATTGGAGCTGGGCAGCTAAATAATACAGTTGCATATTGGGGACAGCCAGCCCACCCTGACTAGTAGGAGCATACATCTTCCACAAAGCAACTCGTGGCCTCCCCTTATTCCATATTAAGTCCCGGAATAACCATTCCAACTCTCGGAAAGTCCTAGGTGGGATATAAAGTGGGAGATTTGAGAAATAATATAGCAATTTGGGAAGTACGATCATTTTCAGCAGGGTGATACGGCTCATGACATTCAGTGGAAGTGTTTTCCAAAATTGCATTTGAGCTCGTATAGCCGTGATTGCTCTCACCAAATTGACCTCTAATAAGGCGTCAGGCATCCGGTATATAAAGATACAGAGATATCTGAAGGTGGTGGGATACCATGTGAGGGGCGAGCCATTTAGAACTACAGCTTCCTCTGTTGTATCGGTACTGAATGGATAGATCCCCGATTTAGCCCAATTGACCCAGAGTCCTGACTTCACCTCAAAGGTTCTAAGTATGTCCGCAATGGACGTCGGGATCGCAGTGACATCCCGGAGGTATAACAGCAGATCATCCGCGTATAGGGAAACGGCGTGTAGCCCATCTCCCAGCCGTATACCCCACGCCTCCCCATCGCTCCGGAGCAGCATCACTAAGGGCTCCATAGCTAGAGAAAACAACAACGGGGACAAGGGGCAGCCCTGACGTGTCCCCGCCTTACTCCAATGGGGTCCGAGATTAACCTACCGGTGCGAGCCCGAACAGTGGGACGCTGGTACAATAGGCAAATCATATTTAAATAGTGCTCTCCCAGTTCATATTTGCCCAAAACTGCTGCCAGATAAGGCCATTCCAAAGAATCAAAGGCCTTCTCCAAGTCCAAAACCAAGCAACCCGATCGGGGCCAACTATGTATTGCGTATTGCTGTACTCTACTGCCAGAACCTACGGCTATTAAGAGAGGTGCACCGGGCAGGAACAAAACCATTCTGGTCAGGGTGTACCAGTGTTTTCACTAAGGGTGAAAGACGCTTAGCTAGTAGCGATGCAAAGATTTTATAGCCTGTGTTAAGGAGCTCTAGCGGGCGATAGGAGCCCAGGAGATCGGGGTTTTTATCAGGTTTAAGGAGGGATACCAGCAGGGCCTCGTTCTGTGTGGTGGTAAGAGTAGAGTCATCAAGCGCAGTTTCGTACACTTTTAGTAACTGCAGCACTAAGATGTGAGTGTATGCCTTGTAAAATTCAGTCGGTAGACCATCTGGTCCCGGCGACTTCCCATTAGACAGCGAGAAATTACTGTCCCGAACTTCCTCTGATTGAAGAGGGGCGTTTAGTTCTTCACTTTGGGTGCGTGTAGGCTTCGGCAGATCTAGGCCCTCCAGGTAAATCTGTAGCTCTAGGGGCGTAACTCAAGCGCGTGATTCATACAGATCTTGATAATGCGTTACAAATGCACCATGGATATCTCGCTGCGTATATGCGATTCCCCCGTTTGCCATCCTCACCAATGCTATTGGCGCTAATGACTCATTTTGGCGGATGAGCCATGTAAGCAACTTGCCTGCTTTGTCACCCATATGGTGTGTCCATGCCGAGTGAGCGGCGTAGTTGAGACATCTCAGCCGCTCTAGTAGTCGCGCATGTTCCTCTCTGTGCAGATCTAGCCGCCCCTGGGTTCCATCTATGGTTGCTTGCTCACTAGTGGCCAGTCTCCTTTCTAATATGGTAAGTTCCTTTTCCAATTGCGCGCGCATACCCGCCTGTGTCCCCAAACAGTGTCCCCTAACGACCACTTTAAGGGCGTCTGTTAGACTTGGCATCTTTTGGCGTGTTTCCCCTGACTTTTTGCTTTCTGACCTCCCGGTTTGGACTCTGTTTTTGCTGGTGTAATGATTCTGCGCACTTTCCTCACTGCTGTCCAGTGGGAAAGTGCAAGTGCGCCTGTATAAAATGTGTTATGGATTGGTGTTTCCATGATTGGCCTATTTGGTTTATGTGTCAGTCCCTTGTAAAGTGCACTGCGAGTGCCAGGGCCTATAGACCAAATGCTGTTGGTGGGCTGCAGCACTGGATTGTGCCACCCACGCAAACAGCCCGTAAAGTGTAACTCGGGCCTGCCATCGCAGAGCCTGTGCGCAGCCTGGGGCTGCCATGTCGACTTGGCAAGTGCGCACACTTGCAAGTCCCTAAACCTTCCCTTTTCTACGTGTTAGTCACCCCTAAGGTAGCCCAAGGTACCCCTGTGGGCAGGGTGTGTTGTATGCGAAAGGTAGGACATGCCCTGGTGTGTGTGGCATGTCCTGATAGTGAATTACAGCCTAGTTCGTTTTTCACTATTGCAAGGCTACCTGTTCCCCATAGGCCAGAACGGGCAGTTTTGATTATTACAGCTTATAATCCTAACTGACCCCGGGAACATGGTAGAAATTCAAGTTTAGTATGCCTGGACTCAGAATGATAAAATGCATCTTTTAGTGAAGTTGGTTTTAACATTCTGTGTTTGAAAATACCCCTTTTAGAAAGTGGGTATTTTCTTGTCTAACCATCCAAGCCTGCCTCTGCGAGGTTGTGTATTCCTTGTCTGGAGTGTGAGTGACAGGGGCTGGGGGATGCCAGGAGACAGGGTGAGTCAGCACAGGGCTGAATAGCAAGATCTACATGTAGATGGGTGGGAGGAGTTGCACCTGGGCCCTGAATAGGACAGTGCCTTCCCTCCACAATGCTGGCTCCACCTCCTGTGGTGCGTCTGATGTCCCTGGCCTACTCTCTGAAAGAAGGGACAGAGACTTGTCAACAAAGTGCTCCAGAACTGGTTTGGACTAGGCAAAGGCCTCTCTGCCTTCATAGAACAAAGGAATTTGGGATATAAATATTGGGGCCCTGACCCCATAAATTTAGATCTCACTGGAATCAAGGAACCTGCCAAGAAGAAGAGCTGGAGAGCTGCTAGGAGTACTGCCCCTTTGCTGAGTTATTGCCTTGTTGGGTTGGCCTGCAGTTGCTGCTTCTGTCTTGGGCAGTGAAAGGACTGGACTGAACTTTCTACTCTTTGTGCTGAGAATCTCCAAGGGCCTGAAACCGAGCTGGCCTCCTGTTAAGAAGTCTCAGGGACTGCAAAGACTTCACAAGCCTCTGGGTACCGCTTCTGGAACGCTGTTTCAGTTGCCACAGAGGAAGGGAACCGCAACCGACTCCGTCAACCGAATCCATCCCTGACCGGTGACCTGTTTGCACCGCAGACCGCATCGCCCCGCTTCGCATCGCAACCCTGGTCTCACCGTAGGCGACGTCCGACGCCGCCAACACCGAGCCGCTGCTTGCACCGTGACCTGTGGGCACCGCAGTTCGCACCGCTTCACTGAACCAGCCGGACCCGACCGACGCGGTCGCTGCAACTGGCTCAACAGTCGTGACCGCATCGCATTTGGGGCACCGCTCGCACGTTTGCGACGCACCGCTCCGACTCGCACCGCTGTCCGACGCCAGCCCCCGCACTCCGGCCTGGTCGCCTGCATCGCAACCTGTCAGCACCGCATCGAGCATCGTCTCACCCTGCATCGCACGCCTTGGACTCACCGACTCCGTCTGCACAACGCTCATCGAGCCGCTGCCTGCACCGCATCGAGGGACACCGCACCTTGCATCGCTCCGTCTTGCACCGCAACCGCGACGAACGCCGACCGGCTCGTACACTCCGTACCAGCCACAACGAGAAAGGTACTGTGACCGAGTCTGTTCACGACTCTGCTGGCCCGTATCAACGCGGTCGGCTGGAACTGTTAGACTCTGTTGTTTTCAGCATCGCGGTAGACCCGGACGGGGCTACCGACTCGTACGAACTTTGCTTTTGTGCTATTCCTGCAAAGAAGAAGTTACCTTATCAAGCATTCGTTTTAAAGTATAGTATTGTGGATTTTTGTCGTAATTGGTCTTGTCTTGAGTATATAAAAATATTGGTTATTTTTCTAAACTGGTGTGGTGTCCGTTTGTAGTGCTTACACTGTATTACTGTTGGTTATGTGCAAATGCTTTACACACTGCCTCTAGAATAAGCCTGACTGCTCGTGCCAAGCTACCAAGGGGGTGAGCAGGGGTTATTTTAGGAGTGTAACTCCCTTACCCTGACTAGGAAGAAGGGTCCCTACTTGGACAAAGGTGCAAGCCCTTGCCAACTAGAGATCCCATTTCTAACAGCGTCCCATTCCACCAATGGCGACGTGGCTGTGCCCGCATTTTCTTCAAAATATTGTGCCACTGTGGTGGCCAATAAATCTCGGAAAGGCGCGTCAAGGAGAACATCCGGCTGGAGGCGCCACACTGGGATCGGCGGCAGCTCGACCTCCCACTGTAACTCCATCACATGTGGATTATGATCAGAGTGCATGCGTCCCATATAGGAGGATTCGGGAATACATGGTAGAAGATCGTTCGACACCATGAAGCGGTCCAGGCGCACATGGAGTCTATGGGCTCCTGAATAGTAGGAGTATACCCTATCTAGCGGGTTCCTGTATCGCCACGCATCAGAGAAGCGCCATTGCTCAGCCCAGTGTGCCAATGCTTTCGCAGCTGTGTGTGTGGCTGTGCCAGGCAAGGGAGGAAAAGATCGATCTAGGGAGACATCCAGTACACAGTTATAATCACCGCCCAAGATCATAGGTATATCGTGCCATGCGGATAGTTTTTGCGATATCTGATCTAAAAAAGCTGCCTGCTCAGTATTGGGTGCATAAAGTGATGCTAATACTACCGGCTTACCGTCCAGTACAGCCTTAACTATAACATATCTGCCCTCCCCATCCACCATTGTGTCCACCATCCGATACGGAGTACCCGGCCTCACCCACACTAGAACTCCTCGAGCATATGCAGAGTAGCCCGTCGCATACAGTTGCCCCCTCCAACGTCTATGAAGGCGTGTAATTTCTACTTGAGGCAGATGTGTCTCCTGAAGGAGTGCTATTTGTATGTGATGACGTTTTAAATAGGAATATATGAGGTAGCGGCGTGCCGGACTATGGATACCTCGCACATTCCAGGTTCCTATCTTAATGGACGCCATAACCAGTAAGTGTCAGGGGTGCAAACGGTCCCATCCGACCAAGGGGTGGGAGAGGCTGGCAGTGGGCATGTAGAGGCCATTCTAAAGTGTGTTTCCCTGCGCAAACTGACTTTACAGCAATCATACCCTAGTTGAAAAATGATGGCAAAAGAAACAAAAACAATTCACAATAAAAAATACCATGAGAGCAATTCTGCAACAAGCAATCGCCCAAACTTGTAATACAATAGCACACAACTAACGTCTGGGGGAGACTATTGTGCACAGCAACACAGGAGCTAGCTAAAGAGAAGGAGGGGACCGTCATTAGTGGCTAAACCTGTCTCTGGCTAGACACTTGTAAAACAGGGCCGCTGCCTGTTTGTTATATGTAATATTCCCATATAGTAAGGGGCCAACAGGGAGAGCATGTCAACAGTTCCGGTACCTGCCGTGCAAAAGCTACATCATCTCGACTACCAAGTACAAATATTACAGCTCATAAACAGCATACAGAGTCTTTGATACTTGCGTGTCCGATGAAACCGTGTATCGCTCGGTCAGTGAAGGAGAGGAGAGATAAACAATTGATATACACATACTCAAGCAATGTTATCAGAAGTCTGCGGGGTAACATGTGGCAACACACAAGAGCCTTGGGAAACAGGAAAGTTGTCTGAGAGTTCATCGTCACTGGGCGGCCCTTGTCGATCAGAGTCTGAATTGGATTCTTCTGCCGGTGATCCGCTGATATTCGCCACAGCTTGTACCGCTTCAAGTTGACCGGTCAGTATCAACTCTGGTGTTGGGCCAGAGGCCTGAGAGGTCGGGGATTGCGATTTTCTTCGTCTTCTTCGGCGTCTTCGTAGAGAAGCCTCCGGCATCAGCTCTTTCCGCCCGATTTGTGACGAACCGTAAGCTTCCAGCCATTCCTCTGCACTCTCCGGGGTGGTGAAAATGTGGGTCTTACCATTTGCGATGACTCTCAGTTTCGCAGGAAACAGCAAAGAGTACTTAAGATCGCACTGTCGCAGGCGCCTCTTCACCGCAAGATAAGAATGCCGCTGTTTCTGGACTTGGAAAGTGTAGTCCGGGAAAATCATGACTTTATGGCTGTCTACTTGTATTTCCTGCAGTTTTCGAGTTTCTTGGAGAATGGCATCTCTGTCTCTGTAGTTCAATAATCGGATTAAAAGTGGTCTCGGGTTCGGGCCCGGGGGTGGGGGCTTGGCATGTACCCTGTGTGCTTTCTCAACAACAAAGTGTGGGGATAGGGCCTCTCCTGGCAGCAGCGATCGGATCCAATCTTCTGCGTAGGTCACTGCATTTCTTCCTTCCACTCCCTCCGGAAGGCCCACGACGCGTACATTATTGCGGCGAGCCCTGCCTTCAGCATCCTCAGCTCTGTCTTCCAGGAATTCCACTCGATTCAGTAGATTACGAATGCTCTTCTCAGCCGTGGACACCCGCGGTGAGACCTCCGCAATTTCCCCTTCAGTGGCTGCAGTAAGATCTGTAAGTTTCCGATGGTCTGCATTCAGCAGCGTAAGATCAAGTGCCACTTTATCTATTTTACCTTCTAGGGAGGTGCGAATTTGATTCATCGTCTCTCCAAGCTTCTCAACAGCCGCCAAACCAGCGTCGAGCTTATGCTCCATGGGGTCTGCTGTCTCCGCCCCCGCCATCTTATCTGCCTGTGCCCGAGTCTGTGGGTGAGGGGCTGCCGCACCCCCGGTGCCAACCTTCGTTCGGCCTCCCCGTGACATGGGGTAGTGGGTAGTGAATGCTAAGCTGGATGTAGCACTTCCCGGGTGTCTCTGGAGAAGCCTCCGGGGTCCGCACCCACCATCCGCATCAATCAAGGCCTAAGAGGGACTAGACAGGGGAGATGCATCTCACCAGTACTGTCCATGGCTGCACCGCAGTCTCCTCGGCGTGGGAGTAGCCAGATGGATCCTACTACCTCCCAACTCGGTGTTGCAGTCGTGGGAGGCAGGGCGTTAACAGGTGTGGCAAACGCCGATGTGTGGCCAGCCGTAGATCCGCAGCGTCCCAACTAGGAGGACCTCGAAGGGAGAAGTGTATGGTGTGGCAGACTGCACCAGGTCAGGATATATAACAACAGGATATCGCCAGCAGTGCTTACTTTGGACTACTTCGGGTGATCTAACATGACCTTCTCCTCCCAGCAAGTATTGTCCCACAGTCCACCCCAATAGGCCCGGCTACCACGATTCAGCCAGTATCTGGGGGATTACTCGAATCGCAGCGTCACAGGCCCCGTGTACTACTGCGAGTGGGTCGTAGGCCACCGCTCCACAGGTCCACGAAGGTACTGACACCTGGTTATAGCTGGGGCAATACGGCCATGATGAGCGACTCCAGCGCAGTTATCCAATACTAGGGGTGGGGCAGTCATCGGCCTCATGCGAGTCTCGGTGCCCAGCGCCTCGTCCCTCTCCGTGCGGCAGCCATATAAGGAGATGAGTCAGCCCCCAAACACAATCGACCTCACCTCCCGTCTCCTCACCGGGGTCTCACTGGCGATCTCAAAACCCCCGCAACAGGCAGCGGTCTCTGAGCCGAGTCGACGTCTTCCCTCCCGGTCGGGCCTGGGGGGAGTAGCCAATCCCCGGCCTCACGTATAGCGCTACAGTCAGCGCTGCGGCCTCCTGTCCGGCGGTCCCGCAAGCAGCGAGGTCCGCCCCAGAGTCGAGCGGCGTTGTCCCTTCGTCACTCCTCTAACCTTACAGGGCCGGACTTGGGCCTTCCGCGACGACAGGCAGTTTATGGGGCCTCTGCGTCAGTCGGGGCCTAGGGGGCGGGGCCAATCCCCGGCCTCGCGTACCTCGCTGCGCCCGGCGACGTGGAGCCACTCTCGGCGAATTCGCAGGCAGGAAGGTCCACACCCAGATTTCGCGGTATCCATCCTTCCGCTACTACATCGGGGTATCAGGGCCACCCCTGGAGCAGTCCCAGCTGGCAGCGGTCCCCACAGTTCAGATATGTACTGAGTAATGCAGCCAGAGAAGGGAGCCGATGACGGAGCTCTACTGCAGCACGTCCGACTCCATTGTGGCCAAGCCACACCCCCCCACCTGCAGTCCATGCATGTAACTTTAGATGACTTTACAAATGCAGGAGGTGACTTCATCTTTGCGGTTGAAGCCCATGATGGCTATCGCTTAGAAGTCTTTTACTCGTGGGTCAATTTTCCAGCTTTGGATGCTAATACTAACACATTTCATGATTACACTAATGCACCCCCACCGCTACAATACAGAGCATATGTGCTCTTAGAAATTCCACTTTCACATTGGTAACATCAAAATTGGTTCTGAGACGCCCTTATACTTGTACCTGCACCAGCACGCATGGGTCCTTAGTAATGAAGGGCCGACTGGCTGGTATTAGCTGTTTATACACCAAACCCTAACCTACAAGTTCTCAATGTCAATGAGCTACAATCATTGTGAAATAATCTAGTTCAACTCTATTGAAGCTTAACTCAATATGTTTTGCGCACCTTGCTGGCTGTCCCAGCAAGGGCCGGCCTGGCAGGGCAAGACCAGTTGCCTGCAGTGCCAACCATAAGTCCTATAATTGTTCATTCAATTATGGGCAAGATTCCCACACAATATTAACTATGTACTTACCCCATGGGATGGTTCCATAATAGGTGACTGCGCCTCTTAGAGCACGGTCTTTGCTGCTGTCTACACCATAACACATGGTACTTTGTCCATGTCAGTCTTGCCGTAGGTTTTAAGGTGTCTAGTCTACATCTAATGGTGAACTTAGCTGCATCACTCCCATTAGCAACAGCCTGGGAGAGCAAGTACCGGGCCTCCTTCGGGACCATAGGCCGCACCTGGCATTCGTATCCCACAGAGTGTGGGAATAGCAGCCCAAAAGGCAAGCGGTGCTCACCCACCACAGTGCCAGGCTGGTGGAAGAAAATATCTTGCCTATATTGTCCAGCCTCTTGAATTCCGATACGATGGGGCAGTTGGGAACGCGCCCAGAGTTACATGTGAAGTGGAGGCTTGGACCACCAAGCACTCTGGGGTAAGATGTTCCGTGAAGAATTTTGGGTTCTCTTGAGTAGGGCAGTGGGCAATTGTCCTGTTTACAGAAGCCCCTGTGCTGGCCTTGGACCAGGACCCAAGCAGGACCTCAGTAAGTGTCTCATTAAATGGGAGCTGCAACCAAATGACTACGGTTCACTCAGGAAAGCATCTAACTCAGAGTGTGATGCTATCTAAATAAAATAAGAAACATGCAACCTATTAAATATTAAAGTAAGCCTAACACCAAATCGCACCCTAAAACACATACACCCAAAAATTAATACAAATGTAATCCCTAATACAATAACGACAAACACAGGAGAATTGGTACATTTATAAAATATTCATTACAAATCACAAAAAGAAATTTAAACAAACACAATTAGGTACAGTAAACAGATCATTTCATCTGAAAAACCAATCAAATTTGGATACAAGACCAGACAAAAGTTTAATCAATTCCAGCAGTCCATATTACATAAGTAAAGGTCGACGTTTCAGTCCAAAGGTAAACTTGATCAGGGCCATCATCAGGACAAAGTGTTGCAGAAAAAGGAAAAGATTTGATAAAGTAAGATACAATTTGAAATAGAGTCTGAGATTAATCCCACAGAAGAAAGGTGAACTAGGGAATCAATCCTACGAAGACACGCTTAAAAGGACAAAGAGAACCAACAAAGGGATCTAGACAAAAGTGTCCAGCATACAACAGGACCATCCGGCATTCAGAAGTGCAAATTCAAATAGCCATACAGAATAATATGCATCCAGGTGGAAAGGACAAAACCCTCATAAATACTTGAATTTCTCAAACGGGCCAGTTGAGTCGTAAAATGTGTTCTGCGATCAGCTGAGTGAAACAGCAACACGTCGGAGCACAAGCCGAAGCATTGCAAATGACGCTCCCTCCTCTGCAGCCACAGAAGAGGGAGAAAGCATGCCAGTATCTGGAGAAGTGTCCAGTCCAATGGCCTTGCCCAGATCCTCACACCTGTTCAAAGTATCAAAAGGCTAGTTTCTTCAGGGTCCAGCGACTCTCCCATTCTTCCCAGAGTCATGGCCCATAGGAATAGGGCTCAGGATCCGGCCAGGAAGGCATGGCTCCAGTAGGCGCCAGCGTCGGATGACACCCCTCCGGCTCCGGGTCAGAGTCGGGGATGAGAACGGGGATGGCTCCTCCGGTGGGCGCCAGCAGCTTCGGCCTTGGGATCTGCACCGGGGAAGGTTGAGATGGCACAACCGCCGTTGATTCGGATCCATCTGTGGATCCTTGTGGCCTGACTGGCGTTGGAGCCGCCAGTGTTGATCCAGTCGTGCCCCTCTCAAACCCGTGGGGCCCAAAGGTGTGCCAGAGGGAACGGGATGCTAAACATGAGGCACATGGGCCTCATAAAACTCTTGCATTTGAGCGGCCGTCGTTTCAGGTCCCAGAAATGCGGGGACACGAGGAGCTGGTCCAGGTGCTGGCTCACCACCGAGCCAGGCATGGAGGGAAGTTCCCTTGCCTCATTGACCAACAGACGAGTTGAAGATGAAGCACGCTTCAACTTCTTTTTCTTTTTATGGCTCCGAGACTTACCCGAATGGCTCGACGACTTGGAGTGGGACGACGACCTCTGACTCCGTGACCGCTTTCTGAACCTTCCTCTCGACTGAGTACGCGAGCGTCGCAGCATCAAGCCACCAGGAGCTTGAAGGATCGCTTTCTCAAGGCCTTTGGATGCATGGAGCAGCAGTCGGGCAGGCTTTCAGGCCATGGTCCCTTTCGAAGCATCATATACAAACAAGGTAAGGGTCCATCACAAACATCTGTCTGTAACAGGTGCCTCAGGGCTTCGAGCCGGCCTTCTTGGATTACATACCTGCCACACCAGGAGGTAAGACCTCAAAAAAGACTCTGCCAAAACATGAAAAAATCTCAGTAAAAAAGAGACTAAGGAGTATCTCTTCCTGGGTCTGCGCTGGTTGGCACGGAAAGAACGGACGTCAGTGCACCTGGGTGACGCGGATATCACTTCCGGCATGGATGATGCCACCGACGTCACGCAGAACCAAACGATGCCACCTACTGGCGCGCAGGAGTACTGCTCACAAAAATTTCCAGATCCAGTCGGATGCCTGGTGATAATTCTAACGTAAGGAATTTGTGGCTAGAAGTCTCTATCAGAGACTTTTGTACTGCCTTCCTCCCATTTACACTTGCTTTCCTGCTTTTCATTCCTCCTATGTTGCAATTCTGTGATATTCTCATTGTGGTTGTTATGTTTTGGTTCCATTGTAAAGCTTGCTGATCCCTTTGGGCCAAGTCTGGGCTATATAAAATCAAAATAAATAGAACATTTCAGCACCGAACACCCTTTTGTATAAATGTTATTAACTTCCCTCTCAGGACAACTTTTGATCAGCCTAAGCTAAGTGATCCTAGTTATCTACCTCAGCTGTCGAGCATCATCCAGAAAGCATCTTTAATCCAGAAACCATTGTTAGCTTTTGGCTTTCTCTCGCTTCAGTCTATACCTTCCTCTTTTTTTTTTCTTCTTCTTAGAGTCGCCTTCTGTGATTACCTTTAGAGATTATGTCTTTCCTTGATAGGGGCTCCCTGTACTGCATCTCCCTTCTGTGACCTTAATATACATCACTCCCGCAACACAAGCATGGTGTAAGGTTGTATTGTACCTTGCACTTTCTTGTCCCTTCCCTTCTTCTTTCAAGGAGTGCATTGGGGTTTTTTCCATTCTTCAGTTGCACATGGCAGCCAGAAAAGGATCTACATAATATGTGAATGATGTGGATAATACTGAAACTTTTTGGGTGATAGCACCTAGATGGCAAAAGCACCCTGGGTCTCAAAAACCCTGAGTGAGACTCCTTGGTATATCAGGAGAATCTTGAAAGTGGAAGTCTGAACTCTCAAGCCGCTTGTGATGGTAGTGGAGCTGTGGCGCTCAGTGGTGCCGTGGAGCTAGTATTGAGGCAAACAGTGATCCTCAGCAGGATTTTGTTTCACAGATAAAGGTTATCCCCTGGAATGGTGGGCAGCAAAGACTGGAGACATCCAGGCTACCTAAAGCAGACCCATTGGGTGATATTCCAGACAAGCAACAGACTAAGACTTCATTGAAAGATTTAAATGAGACCCCGGGGTGCTCAGTGCACCCTATGAATTTCACAACCACTACCCCTGTCACCAAGAAACCATTATTGTGATTATCTTGTCTATGTCACCATTCTTGTTTTCTCTGGGCACTCCTTGAAACTTCTTCATTGCTACACACACACTCACACATACTCCCATACGTTACTCTGAAGTTTACAACTCAACCGTCCTCCCCAAAAAGAAATAGTGGAGACAATTTTCTTGGCAATAGGGCTAAGGTTATGGCTTTCTTGTTGAAAAATTCTAGACTTTCACAGTGTCCCTGGAGGGACCACAACAAGACGTGCAATCCCAGTGACCTCAACAGTACTGCAGCAGGATAGCAATAAAGTGTGCACCAGACCTACCACATGATGGAAGGTCAACCCCTGAACCGTTTTCCTGAGAATGCAGGTTTGAAAATGAGGGCTCTTCACTGCAGTATTCAATTGTGGGAGAGGTGGCAGAAAAGCACCAAATGTCACGTGCTTCTGGCCTTTTGCCTTTTTTTTCCTTTACAATTGGAGGATTGTGGTCATGGAAGCTATGAAACCTAGGCTGGATATGGCACTTAAAAAACAAGCATTAGCAAAGCCAATAGGTTTCGCCTATGTGAGATCTATTGGCTTTGTCAATGGTTTTTAGACATGCTTAGAGTAAAGGAAAAAAAAGTGCTATGATGCAGTCAACGCTGGACGTATTTTAAACCATGATGCACAGAAGCCCGCGGGGGAGGGGGCAAAACACACAAGGGAGGTGAGGGGAGGAGAGAGAGAGAGCAGCAGCAATGCACAGTGTAAAGGGGAAGCAAAATGAGTGAGGCATGTGGGTGCAGCAACAAAGGGAGGAGGGAAAGCAATACGAGAGAGGCGCGGGGGAGGAGGGTGTAAGCATCCAACCATGGACAGTGAGAGGAGAGCGGTGGGGACAATCAACACAAAGAAGGTGTTGAGGAAGGGAACAGAAACACAAGGTACAGTGGGAGCAGACAACACCACAAGGGAGGTGCTGGTGAGAAACTGCCGACATGCACTCTTCAAGAGTGCATGTCCAAAAGATTTTAAAAAGTAACTCAAAGCCAGTGGAAGGACAATGGCCGCAAACTGGAAGCTGTACTAGGTCCATGCTCCACGACAGGGACCAACACTGGAAGAGCCTGGAGGAAGCAGGAGGCACTGACCAATCAGAAGCAAGGAAACAAGAGTGACGTGGAAGCCAACCAATTAATGATCAGTAATGGGCAGACTTGAAGCCTGTTTTTAAGCTTTTTTTTGTTAACAATAGATTTTGCCAACAACACAAGCTCGCTGTCTCAGGCGAAACCTTAAGATGTTTCAGGGCAACTAAGGCACAAGCAGGTTGTTATATTCCATATAGGTACCATATTATAGGCCTCCGGTAACTTCATTACCCTTCACCTATATTCTTCCCTACATTACACTTGTCACGGTTTACAGGGACTGACCTTTTACCTAGATATGACACTGCATTCAGAACGCGGGTTTTCCCTAGTTCGAAATCTCATACATTATGCATGAGGATTCTTGGAAGCACAGCAGGACTACCATCTCCTGTATAAAAACTATGTACAAAGTTCATGCCCAATGTCATCCTTAGGCCGACACAGTAATACAGCGAGGTAGGACCCCTGGGGAGACCTATGGGTATATATACATCACATCTTGCTAAAATAGAGGAGACCGAGACTTCTCGGCCGACACACTGACCAGAGACGCTGAGGTTCCTGCATGCAGACACTCCAGCTCGCAGTGGTCTAACATCCCTCGTGGGGTGTCCAACTCAAGACCAGGACGGGGTCCCACAGTCTCTCACTTCAGGTAATGGGGTTGACTAAATCCTAGAGGGATTCTTGGCTTAACACCTAGGTACACTTAGGTACATCTAGTTAGGGAGGCATCGTAGGAGTACGCAACTTTTATCATGTGTTTTATATACTCTAATGTATTCATGATTATCGCAAGATGGTAGAGCTATACCATCCACTCACCTTTATAGTACTACTAATCATTTATATCTTATACTGTCTAACGGTTGTTGCAGCTCATTTATTTTACACCAGAATAACAACTGTTTAATAAATGCTAATTGAAAAACACCCAGCCTGTTTTATTCGGTGTATCTCTCTGAGACAGACTAAGTAAGCACGAGTGACTGAGCGAAAGGTAGTATATTGTTTCCACGGTCCTGAGGGATCAGGGTCGTCATGTTCGATGGTTGCCAGGAACTATTCTCTCCTTGGTAAGAGGAGATTCTAGTGGCACTGTGAGCTAGTTGGTACAAAAGGGCCAACATACCCGTTGGGGTGTTCAGAGTCAGTCTGACACCAATCCTACAGTGTATGTTGTCTAAACCCGCAGATCCTGTATGCCTTTTATAGGAACTACACAACAAGGTCCCATCTAATTCATTCATGCATGAGGGCACTTCAGTTTGGGATTCCTGTGTGAGCACTATATACACCTCAAGGGACATTTATAAGTGCCATGTTACTAAAAGGGATATAAAATATGATAATTAATCGACCCGAAAGAAATCTAAGAGAAATAATTCAGTTATGGATATTTTTACAACGGCGTTAGTTTGTCTACACCATTCATTTCTCAAACATAACACGTTAGGACTGTTTTGGCAGTATTTTTTATTATAGCTGCAGATGGACCTGTGAAAGGATTTAATCATAATGCGAATGGAAAAGAGTTCTCTGAACGTCTGTGCTCCACAAACCTGGCAGAATCATGCTAGATTAATGGTATGGCCTTGTCTATTGTGGACACCATCATTAAGATTAAACAAGTAAATAGCATGGGAATAGATATGTATTTGTACGGAAGCAAAGGACTGTAGAATAACACTGAGTTAAGTTAAAAGATCAAATGATAGTTGCACTGTCAAGACACACTTAAAAATCCATGTAGGTTAATGACTGCCCTCTTCCCATCTGTGCTGCTACTAGAGCAAAACATAAATAATCTAGTTATCTAAGACACTTTAATAGCATTACAATGTGTGTGCACCTGAAGGTGCAACCTCAGGCAGCTGGATGAATGAAACAAAATGTTCACAGCTGTGTGGAGGGCAAGCACTTATTTTGTGGAAGCACACAACTTCTTCCCAATCAAAACATGTACCTCTAGCTCCAAACATGTGGGCGGAGGCAAAGCACCTCTCTAGTGATACTCTCATAATTGTGTGGCCGTAGCTGCGTTTTTAAGCCAGACCATAAAAGGAAACTGTGGGCAAAAATGAAGTCACATTTTTTTGATTAGCATGTCGCAACGACAAGACACATTTTCTTCACGGTAACACGGCTAAAATCAGGTCATTTAGCTGTGCATTTTTGTTCATCTTTGGTGAAGAAAATGACAAATGAACACCCCCATCGTTTTTCATCCAACAAATTCACAGTGGGACGAACCAAGAAATCGAATGCTGCTTTATTTCATATACATACACTTCACCGCTAGCCCAATTCACTCAAAACAGACAAAGCTGTGGATTTGGATAAGAATTTACAACAGTAATGCTATTTAATTCTCTGGTTATTTTTCATTTTTCTCAATGAATAAGTTAAACGACATTTCAGCATGTAATCATGCTGCGTTCCCTAGCAGAACGCACATGCTAAGGCCTAGAGGGAAGTGATTACATTCATTACTGAATAAAAGAAAGCTAAGGAGCACCTCTGTGGCGGATATTTTAAGCATGGGTACGCATGCCTTTTGTGTTTGATAGAATGCACAAAGCCAACTGAAATCCCATTAACATATCAAAAATACAGTTTGCAAGCCAAGTAAATTGCTTTTTAAGACCATTATCCCCCAAAAAATAACAGCGTAGAAATAAACTATATTTGTAATTTTGCTATTACATTGGAATTTTGGTAATTCCATGATCACATCACAATTTACTTAATATGTGTGCATGTTAATTTAAAAACAAATCTATCACCTGACCTTGAAGAACTGAAAATCATTGAGGCTAAATTCCACAATCTGTTTAGGTGACTCAATTTCGCACCACATGAAGTAAAGGTATCAGTATTTTATCTATAGGGACAATTTAAGAGCTCTGATTATTTTTTCTGTTGCTAAACAGTCTTTACTGGTCTAAAAATAAATGGAGTAAAATAGTTCACCCTTAGAACACCTCGCATCTCTGAGACAAATCACATAATCTGGTTGATGTTTTAGACCAGGTATTTGTCTTTTTTGCATATTCACAAAGTCTGAAATAATCCTTTCTTGTTGCATATTATCTACAAAGGTTTTAAAGATTTTGAGGAATCAACCTCTACCGTGATTCTTAGTTTGTGCTTGCTGTCCTTCACAGGAACTGAAACTATAAGAAATATCTTGAGGTACATAAGCCCTAGCTAGAAGATTTCATTAACTGTCCTGGCCGAATGAAAGATTAGGTACTTCATTAGGACAAAAATAAGTTCAGCTACGAGAATGCTCAAAGCTACGCTACGGGAAAAGTGCAAAAAGGATCTAAATATCTGAATAAACCGTTCTTTCTATTAACGAGCGCAACTTTTATTTTCTTATGAACATGCTCTTTGAAAAGCTAAAGCAATCCCATGAAATGCGTGTTGGTGGAAGTACAGTAATGCATACACACCCACCAATCTTCAAGATTCTGCAGATCGGGTTCTCTCACAGCGGTAGGATTGGGCTCCATTGTAGTCTGCACCGCCACTGGGTGAGGGCAACGTGTGCAGCCAGATCAATGCACTAGAAATCATAACAGACATAGTTGTGTTTACAATGCAAGTAGTAGGGTGAAAACACGACTCGACATGGGTTGGTGAGGCTGTCAAACGTAGCATCTTTTTGACCCTCTATTCTAACAATGATACTCATCAATGAACATGTCAAAGCCAACAAACACCTTTATGGCACCCTTTGAGGTGGACCATACTGAGAGCCAATGCGGTGGGAATGTTCATCCTTTAGAGTTTCAAGATCTTCTTGGGGTGCCATTTTTTCCTCTTCTTTGTCACGGAGTAATCTCAATGCATAACAGGCCCACTACACAACAAGCAACAAAAGCCCATGTCCTGTAAGACCTGTAAGAGACCTGTCCTGTGAACACTCCTTTCTAGTTTACTATCAAACCGCTATGTGACCTCTACCATAATTCAGGCAAATGGGTCCATGTCTTTGAAAATCGTTTTTTTTTTTTAGGGTAAGAGTAAATTTCAACATGAGACTCAAGTCAAGTAAACGTATCGCGCAGTCAAACTTACACACAGACAAATCCCAGGCAAATCATTCAAAGTTGCAATGCTAGGTACGGCACAAAAGACCTCCTTGTAAATCTATTGTAAGTCATCCCCATTGACAAAACAGTCTCCAGGATATGCAATAATAATTCAAACAAACATAAAAAGCATAGGTTATAGGTCGAACCATTTCTCCACAGTAATATCAGTATTAACAAAGATTTTTGTAATCGCCAGTATTACAATCAACTATTGAAGAAACGGCAATGTTTTAAGGAGAAGAGACAGAAATCACTGAAGCGCTGTAGCAGGAGTCAATGTTTACTACCGTAGATATTTCTTCGTTGTCCTAGCATCAAAGTGTATTGGCAGACTGCGAAACACAGCAGAAAGAGAAGGAAAGAGCAGAAATAGGGGTTATAAAACTAACTCAGACATTACACCTATTAAATGTACTTCTTCCCTGTGGGGTTTAGGTCATATGCATTACTGTATTGAGTGGGGTACAGGGCACGCGCACACGCACACACACACACACACACACACACACACAATTCAAAAACCCCAGATTTTCCATTGAAAGGAATTACCATTTACACTCTAGCAAACACTATTGACATCCACTAATGAGAAGCCACTGGTAGCCCTAGATTTCGTAGGGAAATATTAGGCTGCAGATTTGCACAAAGCACTTTACCATAGAAACACCGGCCAAATAAAAGATGAGAAGTACACCATCTATATTTCTAGTGATGACAAATCGAATCCAGTACCAATGTAGCACCTATGGTATCTGCTCTACAAGTCAAAATAACCCAATATACAATTGTCTGTGAACTGGCAGGATAAGCTTATGAACATATGCTTACTGGAGAATAAATGACATTAACCAGTCCCTGCCTTTTATACTTCTTTACCCATATTAAAAACCCAATTAAGGCATTCTGAGGGCCACAAAATACCTAGAGAAGCATCATGGTGAGCATAAACCTAGCCCCGCTTGCCAGGAAAACACCAGGTTAGAGTAAGAACAGAGGAAAAGCGTTAATGTTATCACCTTCCATGCATTCAATGAGTGAACTGTTTAACTTCCAGGGGTTATGTGGGATACTACTTAGTGGAGTTCAAAAGATTAAGGGTGTCCTTGAAATGCTCAAATAACACTGAAGTTTTTTCATGACTCTCCTTTTAATGAGGACAGAGTTGACAAAACTAAGGAAGCTAAAAAGCAGGGTTTGCAAGCCCGTGGGTATAATTCATGCTAGTGACTCTGTAATGGCTATTAAACATTTCTCTGGCTCTACAGACTGGCCACTGGAATATGCAGTGTTTTTAGTTAGCATTAAGTCCATCGCTATCTTGTATAACTTCATCTAAAACTATTAATGTTCATCATACAGCTTATTAAAGTTTACATTTATTTTTTTTAAAAGAGAGAAAGCCTAAAAAGCACGATTCTGAAAGGTGACGTAAGGTGTCTCAATCCACATGGGTATGGTCACCAGCACAAAGATGCAGCAACAGCCACACGTGAAGCTAAAAACTTTCCCGCTCGCACCAGTTTGAAAAAAACGCACGCGGATTCTCTACAATCTCAGTTGGGCAAACAGCACAAAGCATCCAGCTTATCAATGATAGTTATGGTTTATTCTTAAATCATCGTTCTTTCTCTCTGAATGTTTTCTGTAGATAAAGATGGGAAACTTTTGAGAAGCAAAAAGTCACCAACGATGGGATGCATAGATCTATCTGGTCTCCTCAATGATTTGATTAGACCATCCCCGTCATTCTTCAGGCAGAAGGTTGTTTAGGAAAAAAAGGTCAAAAACCTAGATCTGCTTGGGCCAGGCTATGAATCAGCAGCTGGAAACTGAACAATCCTGGAATTAGCCAACTGTGAAAAGTGTCAGACTTTATACCACCTGCAAGCACAGGAGTTGCCTAGAGTCGTTCATGAAGTGTCAGACTCAGCATATTCCATTGATAATAGGTTACCACAGTCCCCGGGCCAAGTGGCTACAACATTTTCAGAACCCTGTAGACTAACTGGTGTGGGAGGGCAGAAAAGGAGTGCGGGTTTCTCATTCCTTCACTGGTTGGAGATCAAGGTCAGGATTGTGTTCAAAGCACTTTGCCATGCTTTCAGATGCCTTTCCAACTCTATACCAGTATACTCGAGTGATAAAATTATTCCATACGTGCATGAAAGAGCCTTTTGCTCATCCGATTACCTGCTCTTCAATATACCTATTTGACAGTTTGTGGGACAGAGTTTTACGGTTCAGACTCCTGTGCTTTTTTCATTTAGTCTTTGACCTCTTTGATTTATTCATCCTTTAAATGCCACCTCTACACCCGAGGTTTATTTTTAATCAGGTTGTGTTTAGTTCCTCTGTGGGGACGAAAGGTTTTGTGATAGGTGCAATGTACAGTAGGTGCCCTACAGCAAAATTAAATCAAATAAGTCAGGGTCTCGATCTAGAAATGGGAATATAAAGATGATGGCTTTGGGTCGGTCAGTCACAAGAAGAGCAAAGATTCATATGTGCAATAGCATAAGAGTATAAGAGAAAGGCTGGATGCCAAACTATAAGATGGTACTTTCTAGCTACTTGTGGCAAACAGCAGGGCAAGAAGCCTCAGCCTGCTAAACTTAAATCAGAAGAAAGCTAAGGCTACTAATTCAAGACATTCATACTGTGAAAGCAGGACAAGGACTTTTCAAAACCTAAAGCGTGGAAGAGGCCTCGGACAAAAACATATAAATACTTAAAGTAAACAAAACAACATGCGTCCCTCTGACTGACGAGCCACAGTCACTATAGCTATCGACATGGGAAAGACAAAGAAATATTGGCCAGGTGCTGGCCAACTGAACAACGATACCACCAATCATAGTAGAGCTGGAGATGAAAAATGCTGATGTAGTTGTTCTCTAGACATTGAGCTGGTGGACGATTCAAGATGGATGGAAATCTGAAAAGGACAAAATATCCATGGGAGTTCTGGAAGACAGATCAGAGAGGGTCAGTGTGGAGTCCTATCTTTCAGAAGCTTGGGTATGAGTATTGCTTGGTGTTTCCAGACCCTGCAGAAATTCCAAGTCAAGTATTCACCCAACTTTGATATCTGCAGGCTGATGAAGACGTTGAGCTACAAGCAGCCATGAGTGAGCTGCCTTTTGTTTTTGGAAGGCACCATGGTTTAAGTGCTAACTTGGGGAAGGGAAAATGAGAATAAATACAACCAAACGGTTGAAAATTAAAGACCGTAGATGCTATACAGTACGTTTTTACCCACTTTCATTGCGGAACAATCTGTGTATGAAAACTAGAAACTAGCATGTTGTGGAACAAGTACTTCATTGCTGGGAAAACATAACCGCCCACTTCTTACAATGAGGGAAGATTATTTGAACGCGGTTTTCTCGATTTGAATTGCCAATTGCTCCAATTCTGCAATAGGAAATGAGTGCAAACACAAGAATGATCTGGTTTGACCGCTATTTTGATTACGTTTACGACTGAGCATCGGTTTGTGATGATTTTGCTTCATCCAACCACCAGTCTGAAAGAGAATTCCATTGTTTCATGTACAGATCATCCACTGACTCTGCTGTTAATTTTCGAAGAAGACATTAAAAACGGAACCTACACAGAATTGTAAAGCGATGCCCTTTTAAACAAAACAAAAAAGAACTGGCATCAGCAAAAAGCGAAAATGTTAAATTGACTGATATGGGGACATCATTTTTTTCAAATATACATTTGCCATGCGTCATGCAAAGTTCAATTTTCGCCTTGGACAGTATCCAGGTAATTGACTGCGCCCCCGCAGCCGACACTTCTGTAAACACATTTGACTGCAAACAGCCTCCCGAAGATGAAAAGAGACGTGGGACTCCGAGCCGGAAGTTCCGGTCTATCAGCAGGCGCAGACTCAAATAGATTTCTCTAATGAAAGTGCAGGCGTCCAGTCCCGCCTGGGGCACAAATCTAACATCAGACACAAAGAAACGCACAGAAATAAACCCGAGAAAAGCTCTCCTTTGTGCTCTTTTAGCTAACGGTGCAGGGGTCGTCGCTGCTGGGCTTCACTTCCCCTTCCAGCAACAAATTCATGGCCGTCTTCGTCAAGTAGCTGCAGGTTCCCCTCGTGCCCAGTGGGGGAGTGTTGTAAAAGGAAGTCATGTCGCCCTGCAGAAAGAAAACACAAGGCACTTAGTTAAAGCTTTATCAACAAAAAAGCATGATTCGACTGTGCAGAGAAAGAAGTAATTGTACAAAAGAAAAAGTAGTTTCTCAAGGCAGAATCTGAGTTATTTAGCTCAAAGACATTTACTCTGTTACCATTGCTACCATCTTAATAAGTACATAAAGCATCTATTACTGTGGAGAATTGGTATCTCAGGGCACAGCAGAAGTCCCCGCAGAAGGATTTCAAACCTTTTGCAAGCCTGAATTAAACCAAGTTTAGCCCCGCATTTTCATGACTCATCCATCCTGGTCTTTTTGATGGCCACTGTTGAGTGACTTAGTGACCACCACTGCTGGTATATTTTGGAGCACGTAAGCGCAATCTGTGGCCCAGAGCAAAGCATGAACGTGGACATGTCAAGAGTGAAGTGACCACGGAAACCTAATATTCATCACAGGTGGATCCAGAGTACCAGGGATGACAATGAAAGCAAAATAGGCCTCCCAAAGCCTTAAAAACACAGCTCTATGGAAGAAGAATAGATACACTGAAGAGAAACTTTGAAATGTTATTAAAAAAGACAATTATTTTTAACCTTTATAGAAGGCTCTTTTATCCATAGTAAAATAGTTAACCTAAAATATACAACCCTGGGGTTAGCAAAATACATATCTACACATGCACATTTCTCATGGTAAAAGGGGCGCCTCTTTTATTCTGCTACTTCCGGTTTGAAATCGCCTTGCAGGCCTGGAATGCACATTACTGTTCTACATCCCGAGCGCCCCCTCGCTATGAATGCTGTTTTGACACCTCTGGCTCGGTAAAAAACGAATTCGCATTAAATGCGAAACAAATATTTTCATGACAAAGAATAAATCCTTGTTCCACCCCTTTCAAAACATATTTGAGTAAGCAGCCTTTTTAAGCGGGGGGGAGAGGGGGGTTGGACAGGGAATTTAGGGGAAAATAATGATTTAAAAAAACGTACCTTTCGCTGCCTCCAACGACCGCCTCGATCCTTCAATCCCAGCAGTCTCTGGGAAGGCACAGGCTCCCCAGCCAAACCAGGCGCTGCTCTCATGCCATGAGAGCAGCGCCAGGATTGGTCTGAGCGGCCTGGTCTGCCGCTCAGAGACTGCCTGGGAGCCTGCAGCTTTTCTCCAACCCGGCTGTGAACACAGCTGGGTTGGAGAAATAGAAGTGCGCATGTCTGTTTGGCCGGCCTAAGACGGCCGGCCAAACAACCCTGTGCACTTCTAAGTGCCCACCACTCCTGCCTGTCATGGCCCTGCCCTACACAGGCATGCCAGCCAGTCACAGAAAAATAATATATTGTTTTATTATCATTTTTTTTTTCTGTGACTGACTCTGATGAGTGGGGTGATGCTCCTCTGTCATTACAGGGGAGCCACCCCGAACAATTGACTGCAGAGGAAATGTCCTCTCAGCGTCCGACACTCGTGTCGCTCAGACTGACACTACCTTTGGAGACTGCTTTCTACCAAGACTCCTGGAAGAGCAGAGTGATGCTCTAGATGTCAGTATTAGTTAAGAGTTCTGATCACTGCTGTCATGAGAATGAGGGAAGTGAAGACCCTGGGGGCTTGACTGCCTCCTGTTCTTTATGTAGTATGCTATGGGGCATTGATGGACAGGCTCCGACTGGATTTAGAGGACGCCATGGGTAGGGTTTTTATCCCCTTCCAAGAGGGAGGCATGAATAGTGATGCCCTGAATCCGAACAAAGGCCCTACACACTATCAGCCATATTGTCCACTCTATGCTGAATGTCAATAAAAAGCTCTTTAGAAAGGTACTGGCTGCAGAGAGTTGGGATAAATTTAATTCATAAGAACCAATGCAGCTCATGTCATATAGGAACAATGATATGAACCCATGTAGATTTTTAAAAATATAATGCCAGAGGTATGTACCGGGAACTTGAAATGTGCACTGGTGTCCTTAAATCCCCCAAAAAGCACATTTGATACTTTATATTGGTTGTTCAGGCTTAGAGTGCGAGAACACTATGGCTTTTGACCCCAGTTCATTGATTGGGTAAAACTATAATGTACAACACCGCTGACCCATGTCAGGCTGGTGTGTAGTCTCTAAATCCTGGGCACTGGAGAAAGGGGGAATAGACAGGACTACCCATGGTGGCAGCCCTTTTTCGCCCTATCTACAGACTGTCTTTGGGTGCTTCCTGAGAGAGCAACTACAGGTCGAGTGCTGAGGGGTCGGTGTCCGGCGGGAGCACCAACGAGCCTTGGCAAATGCAACCCACGCAGGAAATTAAGAAAGTGCAAGGCTGGAACCACCAAGGTCCAGGAGACTCACCACAAGCAGGGGGGTCAGGGCAGGCACCGAGCAATCAGGGGAGCCCAAGGAAAACAAAGGTGACCCTCAAATGGACCCACAGGCCGGAGGCACAGGAGTCGCGAGAGGACCTTGAGCAGCTCACCAACAGAAGCAGGCCACGATGCCCACGAGGCGGTGTGGCTGAAGATCTTGGTGGAAGAAGTTGCCGGAGGTTGGGGCTACTTGGAGCCCAATGCACTTGTCGCAAAGTTGCCAACAAGCATATGCACTTGCAAAAAGTACGCAATGCACAGGAATTCGGTTAATGCAGCCCCCACGAGGGATTCTGACCTCAAACTCGGTGAGAGGACAGCTCGGGCCTCGGGAGACGTAGATAACCACCACCTGTGTTGTTGAACCCTTCGGAGTCTGCAGGAGCTCGGGATCAGCAGACCGGTCAGCAGTGTTGAGGTGCCTGAGAATGCAGGGAAGTGACTCCTTCACTTCAAAGGAGATTATCTTCAAGTGTCTTGGATGCTCCACAGGTCCTGCACGGATCCTGTATGGTGCACAGGCACAGACGTTGCAGCAGACTGAAAGGGCGACAAAGTCAGGCCCAAACGAAGTCCAGAGTGCCGAGACGGTAGAAGTGCAGTGGTTTCAGTTCTGAATCTTGTCCACAAAGAATCTAGGGACCTACTCCCAGGTAAGCCCTTAAGTACCCTAAGGAAAGGGTTGGGAAGATTCAGGGGACCCTCCCAGGGGAGGGTCTGGACAGGGGGGAGGTTACTCCCATGTCCTTTGTCCAGTCTCCCGCCAGAGCGGGAGCCAACGGCTCCCAGGACTGGTTTGAACTGGACTATGCACAGGGACACCACATGTTCCCCTCATGCAGACTTTCAGGCGCTGGCAAGCACACCCACCCAGCCCTAATACACTAAATCCTGTCTGGGAGGTGGTCGCACCTCGCTGTGACAGGATGCCTATTGTTCTGCTTTCCCCTGCTCGAGCTTGGCTCAGCAGCAGGAGGGCAGAAATGTGTCTCTGGTCGGCAGCAACCATTTTGTGCTGTCCGGGACTAGAAGGCTGGTACCGGGAACACTGAGAGCCTAACGGAGGGCTCTCCCGGTGCTTGGAATCATACCTCCCACACCGTTTACGGTGTGGGGGTATGATTCCAACATGTTTGATACCAAACATGATAGGATTCGTCGCAGCCGTTTTCGAGATGGTCATTGCGCGATTACACGATGCCCATCTATATAGTATATGGATGCTTCACTGACAACCCAGGAGAATGGACTCCGTAGCCTGCAGGGGTGTCCTGCTCATGCAGGGGCACCCTCTCACTTAGAGCCAAGCACCCTGCCCTCAGGATTGTAAAGGCCTGCTTTAGGGGTGACTTATAGGTTTTAAGTGCAGTGACCCTTAGATATAGTAAACCTATATCTTTAGTAAGTGGTGCATGCACCAACTCACACAGGCTGCAATGGCAGGCCTGTAGTTTCATTTTGAATAGTCTCTCATGGGTGGCATAATGCATGCTTCAGCCCATGGGAGACCTCTGGGGTACCTATGCCCTGGGTACATGGGTACCATATACTAGGGACTGACAAGGGTACCCGAGTATCCAATCTGGGATGTACCTAGGTACTGAACACAACAGTTTAGAGAGAAAGCAGATAGACTGGGGTCCTGATTAGCAGGATCCCAGTCAGACTAGTCAAAAACAGAATCACATCAAGCAAAAAGTGGGGGTAACCATATAAGCAGATCCTACTTCCTACAAAAAGCATCACCACTTTGGTGTACTGTCACTTGATTCCTTGAAGGCACTGGCATCAATGCTGAAAGTGATGACAGGTGTGTGCCAGCTCAAACAACTTATTTTTCTCCGATGCCGATTCTACCTCCTCCCACATCGGATCAGGATGAGCCACTGCCCAAAGCAATGGGTCACTAGGAAACTGTGATGTTTCCCTGTTTGCACCGGTGGCCCCCTGTGGGGTTTCCCGAGTTCAGGATGGCAGATCGAGGCAAGTCATTTGGTGAGTGGTTGGCTGGTTGAATCTATAGAATGGGAGACCATTTAGTGAACAGGAGTTCCATAGCTTTTGATTCAATGCTTCATTTATAGCTGGTGCTTGCGGTGGGGCCCACCAGCACTCATTTTTGGGGACTGGCACTTATTTTTCAAAATCAGACTTTGACCCAGAGCAAGAGAGAGAAAGACATACATAGGGGAAAATAGGATAATGAGGAAGATGGAAAAAACATGATAAAGGGCAGAAAGCAGGAACCTGCAAGAGTGAGATAAAGGGGCCAGAAATGTCTAGTGATGGATTAAAACGGCATGAAGTGGAGATAAGACTACGCAGCCTTGGAATTTGGCGCACAGACATACAAAAGCGTCATTTCGATTCTGTTCAAAACTCTGGGCCCGGCATGTACTCTTTTCCAAATTAAGCAATGGTTTGATTGAAGATTGAAGATTAAGGATATGATCGGCTGTTGACAAAGTAGCTAAGCCACATGAAAACGCACCGTAAAGCTACCATGGGGTGTGCATGATGGAGATCATTCCACCATGAAAAGCCATGTGCACTCATGACTCATTTGTGAGGGCAAATATTATTTAATGTAGACACCGAAAAAACTGCTTAATTCCAAAAATGTTAGTTATGTGTAAGCTTGCATATGTCATTACAAATTTCATTTTTACTGTTTTCTCATTAGTCTTTTAGTTTTTTTCTACTTCAATGGATAATGAAGACTGATTGATTTAAACAATGTATCTGGATCCACATGTACGTGTAATCTGTGTAAAGAGTTTTGCTCTGACAGGAAAGGGGTTAAAATGCAGCTGCTCGTCAGGATTGTTCCAGACAGGAAAGGTGGCTGGATTAATTCCCCACACCTGAAAGATCTGTTGGAAGATGGGGTCGTTTGGACAAGACATGTTATGGAGTACAGACATCCTTACTGTGGCAGAGTGAGAGGTTTGACTGAATTGTTTTTCCAGAGCAAATAAGAGTTTAAGAAGGGCAAGTGAAAAGGTACCTGTGACTGAAAGTGCACCTATGGTCTAGTGTTTTCTAATAATGGCGTCTGATAGTTTACAAGCCGTCTTGTCTCAGACAGAAAAGAGCAACTGCATTACTGCCACGACAAGGAATCGTTCTTCCATTCGGTAACGGCGGGGGGGGGAGAGTCGCTATTTAATGGCTACTTTTAGGAGTTCCTACCATTTTCCACTTGACGGAGATGTTCCCCCCAAGCACAGGCTCAGACACCTGCTAAACGAGGCCAGAGGCGAGAGGAGGAGGCACGGAGGCTGCTTTGAGCACGTATGTTAGCTACTGCACCTGTCTGATGTCTCCCATGTTGAGCACTCACTGTGCGCCTGATCTGGTCCATTGCTTCCAATGTGTGCGCCCGTTTGAGTTCGCTCTGGATTCGGGGGTTTTGCTTCAGGCCTCAAACTGCCCTGCCTCTTCTGCCTTTATTCCTACGGACACTGCATGGACCCCGAAATGCATGAAATAAACAGTCAGCCTTAAAACATCCTCTACTGCACATGATTCCTGAACCAGAATACACGTGCATAAATGCATTAGGTGAACACCAAAAGGCAATTGTGTGTTACGCAACCATAGAGGTCTTTCTAAAGGAACCGCACCTTACAGCCCACATGTAAATCAACCTCCCAAAAGTTGGAATGGCCAAAAGTGCCGTGCTTAGTTCACAAGAGTACGCTCTTTCCCAAAGAGGATTCACTACGCAACTTCTTGAGCCACTTTGCATTGGCCGCTGGGAAAATGTGTGTGCTAAAAGAATAAGCCCTCAAAACAGACAACACAGACAATTTTGAAAAAAACACACCTAAATGTTCTGCATGGCCAGGCTTCCATTGAGTAGGTACCTCAAAATGAGCTGCCCCCAACGCAAAGGACTGGTTTAGGGATGTACCTTCAATAGGCTATGTTTGTCAGCAACCAGGTAATTGGAGATGGGGGTACTTCATAACTAGACACTATTGATTCTACTCAATGGTGCACGAGACCACAACTGAAATTGAGGAGCTATAAAAAAGTTAGAAGGTATGGCACTACAAAATGTATCCACGATGATGGATTTCGAGGTTTTTTTTGTGCCCTCACAATTTCTGGATTGAAGATTGGGCCTGGGAGGCAGTGCGGGACACCATGTGCTGCAGCATATAAAGTTTTAGAAAACACAAGGGTAACCCAAGAGTCGCTAGGGACCAAGGGTGCTATGTAGTCCAAGAAACAATGGTTCCTAGATAGAAAATATGAACACCATATTTACAGAAACATAATACTTCCCAACAATTGTTCAAAATGAAAATGACCAAGGAATTTTTATTCTTAGATTAAAAGGGAAAATAGGCAATGTACCTCCGCCAGGGTAGTTCCAGAACAAGTGTTAAAAACCTGACAACAGTAAACATACAGGCAAAAAGCAAAGTGTGACCAGTAGTCATATGAAAATTGAGGGTCACTTATTTTCAAGAGCAAAGCACTTCTTCACACAACCGGTTAATACAAAATCTAGCGGGTCAGAGTGTAAGGCAATGGCGTTTCAATCGCTTAACAATGTGGGATTATCATCAGGACAACCAATAATATGCCTGAGCCATACCTCATTAAGACAATCACAGACATGGTCGGCATTCCTGATTCGGTCGCCTCACATACAGCTTTGATCAGTGATCTTCCATTAGACTATGGCTGTACCCCCATTCTTTGGGATTAGATGGGTGGTTCATTCTCAATCCTTCTCATTGTAACTTGAAATGCTTCTACATGATTCTACTATGCAGTTTATCTACGGGTTCATTGATAACCTTATAGCCAGGTGTGTACTTTGATTGTATTAATGAGTTACGGCTCAGGCAAATTATTTGTTGTTTTGTCTGGTTTTTAGGTCTCGCGCCTAGCGTTGCAGTGCGTAGCACTGCTCGCACAGCGCGAGACCTTTAGAAAGGGCTTCTGAAAACGACCCACACGCTCGTGCGTGTGGTTTTGTTTTCAGAAGCCCTCATTGGCTGTAGCGTGCGTTTTTTAGAAAAACGGCACGCGATTGGGCAAAGGCGGGCGCATGTCCCGCCTTCGCTCCTCCCATTCCCGACGGTGGCCAGAACGCGCAGCAGCGCGCGCGTTCGCCTTGCTGCCGCGCTCCCTGGCCCCGCTCCTCTGTGGTGCGTGCGCACCACTGGTTTCTGTTTCAGGGGAGCGCGGCCCAGACGAGAGCCCAGGCGCTAAAGGCTTTCCTGGCAGGCAGGTGCAGTGACCCCCTTGAGTGTGACCTCTGGCGGGGTGGGGGCTGCTCTGAGAGTGTTTGTGAGTCTGGGGTGTGCCTCGTGTCCCGACATGTCTCTGCCAGTTCACTACCACCGTGTACCATGTGCCCTGACATGTCTCTGCTAGTGTGTGGCACGTGCCCTGCTATGTCTCTGCCAGTGTGTGCCACAGGGCCTGTCTGTTCAGTACCACTGTGTACCACGTGGGCAGAAATGTCTCTGCCAGTGTGTGCCACGTGCCCTTTCTGTAAACTAAATGATGCTGAATTTTTCCAGGCTGGTAAAATCTGATCAAAAATGGAAATAGTAGCTACAACTCAAGGAATAGTGAGGCAAGATATGGCGACCAATCCATACTTCCAGAGCGGAGGATTCGGTTTTGCATTAGTCGTTAACTGAATAATCTTTTATATAACTACTTCAGAACATGACCGCAAGTGTGCCAATTATTAATCACTGCCTCTGAAACCGGATTCTCTTCTCAAACTCTTTTAAACCACCCTGGCTGTTTTTAAGCCCAACATCTGTTAGTCGGGTGTGAAGGATGTCCCCTGCATATCCTGTACCAACTATCAATTGAGTATGAAAAGCCCAGACTGCTAGCATTGATAGGGATCATGGTGGCAAGATGGTATTGCCATGAGTGAGTGCACCCTCTCTGCAGGGGCTACTGGAGCATTTGTCTGGGGACAAGATGTGGCATGCTCCCAGGCTACAGCATTTCGGAGAGGCAGCTGTTTGTTCTCAGTTTGGGAGTCGGAGGTTAATCCTTCCTGGTGCGGGCGCTCTCTATACTGATGTTAAGAGAGGGGAACACTGAATCTGCTAAAGCATAGGGGGAACCGCCTGGAATCCAGAGTGTAACCAGCAACCCTTTCAAGCCAGACCTAAAAATGGAAACTACTGTTAAGAGCGCACAGAGCTAGACGGACGTGCATCAGACTAAAATACAAAATATAGATCCCAAACATCGCACCAATCTGGGTGCTCCTGTGGAAAAAGCTGAACTCTTCTGGCAAAAAGTTGTATTACATGTAAAAGATAAATCTTCCTCTCTGAACTACAGAACCTTCACTATTACATATCCTACCATTCAGAGCAGGCAGCAGTCTAATATGCCCTTCCTTAGACAATCCTTCCAGACAAGCCTCAGACAAGGAGGACTCTCTCACAGGCATGGTATGGTGCAGGCTCTCAAGACGTCAAGGAGTTACAAACTTACGCATCTTAAGATAAATCATTCTGAAAGTAGTGACTACACTTTACGAGGTAAGGGGATAAAATGCTCACGTAATTCAGAGAGCCTGCAGTCACACAGATGGACTAGCACATGAACGTGAGACGTCTGTGTGTATCGTGAAACAAAAAAACAAACCTTTCCTCCGTTTTTAGAGACAGATACACAAACTTCTGAGGATCACTTAAAAGTATAAATTTATATTAGCCATCATCTACAATTTTTTCAAATGCAACTAAAAACAAGCATTTGCAATGTAATAGGTCTCGCATTTACGCGAGTTTGACCTATTGGCATTGTAAATGACAATGGCTTTTATTTATGTTTCAAAAACCAAAACATAAATAAAAGGTTATGTCATTTACAATAAAAATAGCTCAAACTCTCGCATTATTAAAGTTTGAGCTATTGGTGTTGCATTATTTCGCAATGCCAATAGCTCAAACTTTAATAATGCGAGACCTATTGCATTGCAAATGCTTGTTAACACTTGTTCTGGAGCTACCCCGGCGGGGGTACATTCCCTATTTTCCATTTTAATCTAAGAATAAAAATTCCTTGGTTATTTTCCATTTGAACAAGTGTTGGGAACTATTATGTTTCTGTAAATATTGTGTCCATATTTTCTGTCTAGGCAGCATTCTGTTAGAGAAAAACCTCAGCGGAATTACCATACTATTACAAGAATTACGTCAATAAAGGCAGACAATATTGTGGGATGAAGTACTGCATGACTGTTACACAAAGAAAATAATAAGTCAGAGCTACAATGACAGATAGAGGGACCAGAGAGTATGCTGGGCACCAAAAAAATGCAGTATTTAAGGTATACACACTGCTTTGATGCACTATGGAGTCAAAGGAAGGATAGCTTTAAGTTTGAGTTTCCAAAATCCTACTCGATATACCCTTTTGCACCTTTATAATAGATAACCCTTAAGGCAGCTGTTCAAGGGGCCATCAGCTTAATAAACACAGTTAGATGTGCACGTATTTGGACATCATTTTGAGACGTTTGATAGTGTTTACAGGTCTGGGGATGGAGTGACTGGGATTATTGATTGGGGAATTTAGTGATCTTTTCATTGCTGATTGCATTGATTTTAGTCTAGGCTTCGATGAGGGGCACTTGTCAATCCAACCAGGAATATCACATCAAAAAGAATGAGCTTTTTGGTTACCATCCTTGAACCATGTAGAATGACAGTTTATTATTTACAGATGAATTCATAAGGGACACTCACGCCTGATGAAGGACATTCCTATCCGAAATGCACAAGGGCATCAGTGGAATGGAATGTGAACTTTCTGAATTATTGAAGCTGGGTTAAAAGAACAGCTGCGTTTTGTTTATATTATGCGAATGGATTTGAGATATATTGTAAACCATTAAAGGATGAAGATACATCAATAACAATTACATGCATGAGTCCTTTTTTCTGAGCATGATTCACTGGATTTGGGAAATAAAAGGAACAGGCCCGTGGTAGCCAACAGAGCGTTGCGAAGAGAGATTACAACCCATTTGTTTTGGGGATAGCATAATGGATTTACAGTGTTTGCATCCCGGGACAGAGGATATTCCTCTGCAGCACGCATGGAAGTTTACAACGTACTCATTTTTACGGTTTAAAATTGGAGTGCAGGGGGCGTGGCCAAGATGGCGGCATGGTAGGACGTGGGTTTTCGTCCCTCCGGCCTCGCCACTACATCGCCTTGTAATTGCCCCATCCCTGGTCCTCAAACAGCTACACGGGGACCGGATTTGAGTGGAGCTTCCTCCAGCGACGGTGTGAGAGCGACTAGCGGCTGTGTCGGCGCCCTTTGCCCCGGTTCCTGATCGGACCGCGGGGGCCTTGGCGCGGCGAGGGAAGAGGCGGCTGCAGCGCGCATAGACGGACCTGAGATCTGCCCGAGACGGCGTTGATTGCACGGGCCCCCGCGCCCTTATACGACCGGTGCGGAGTCCGGGGGCTGTGAGAAGGCCAGTGGCTCAAGGAATACTGCCCGACGCGAGGACACGGCGACCTCCTAACTGGGGCTCCGCGGCTCACCCGCCATCTTGTCTCCTTCTCTGTTCCGGCCGGGAGCGCGCCCCCGGGAAGCACCTGGCCTGGGACCTGTCCTCGTAGCCCCCCTGGGGCCGGGATAACAGACGGCCCTGGGGATTATTTACCCGGCACAGCAGTTTGTCCCCAACACGACCGTGGACTGGCAAGGGTGAGCGGCAGATCTTCAGAGCACCCGCCATTTTCTCTCCCCTTCGGCGCGGGCCGGACCCGCGTTCCTGGAGCCGCTGGGACTGGGGCCTGCCGGGTACGCTGCACAAGGCGCAAAGGAGAGATCGGCCCCACGGACTGTCTGTCCCAGCGCAGGTGTGGGAGTTTGCTGCAGCGGCTGATCTCCGGGTGAGTTCTGCATTGGCCATCGCCATTTTCAGTGCGGGAGGGCCTGTAGGCTATATTTGTGTCCGCCCAGGGCCGGGAGCCCGGTTGAAGAGCGACTACATCCCGCCCCTGGCTTTGACTGTAAGGGGCAGCCCAGCTGAACATCGAGGGCCCCAACCGGGGCCCCCAGCGACTGTCAGTAGACACAATCTGAGACACAATCTGAGGAACTGTTGCCTCGGACAGGGGGGAGAGTGGCTCTACTGCTGAAAAGGGGGCTACGAGCGACAAGTGGGCACCGTAAAAGCCACTCTCTCGCCTGCGACTCCACTGGGCCCCTCACTTGCTTACCTGCCTACCGGCCAGAAAGGACTTGGGTTCCCTCATGCACCGCCCTGCCACACGGATGCTAGGATTCGTGAAACAGGAGAACCGCCCGGGAAGTGCGAGGCCTGTCTGAAGGAGACTTGTGAGCCTGGGAGTGTCTCCACCACGTGCCAAAGGCCTACAGCGACATATCGACGGCCGAGTGGTCGCCTTGCGCGGGCTCCGGCCTGAGCCACAAAACTGACGCACCCCCGAGCCCGGAGGGCGGCTGGGCGACATCTTAGCAGACCCCCTGTAGCCTACCTCATGAGCCCAGCACGGTACCATGGCGTCAGCCCGAGCGAAGAGGGAGAAGACCCTCAAGGACTTGCTACTGAAGCAGACAACTGGCCATGTCGCAGCGGACGCAACGCCCCGGGACTCGGGGCACTCGGAGCAAATAGACAGAGCAGACGGACCGGCTACGAAAGCCTTCATGATGGAGCTATTCTCCGCCATCAAAGAGGACATATTGGATTTGAAGGGCCAACTTTCGCCGATCTCAAAGAAGTCCGGCGTGACGTCGATGAAGTAGGTGAGAGGGTGGCTGTCCTCGAGGAGCACGAACTACGCCGAGAAGAGGACCTGCACCAGCTCCAACAGGAAGTACTCCGGCTGCGGGATCAAAATTTAGACCTCCAGGCACATGCAGAGGATCTGGAGAACCGCTCACGACGGAATAATATACGTATCCGAGCGATCCCATGGCGAGCGGAGGGAGATGACTTACGATCCTATGTCCTGGCTCTCTTTCGGCAGATCTTAGGGGACGACGGCCTGCAAGAAATTCAGATGGACAGGGTGCATCGCGTGGGTCTGCCCAGAGAAGGGAAGGCCCCTCCACCAGATGTGCTCGTCTGCGTGCACGACTTCCAGCTCAAGGAGCAGATCCTTCGCAAGGCTCGAGTGGCCCAGCCGATCCAGTTTCAGGGGCACTCCCCGGCCCTCTTTCAAGATCTTGCAGCGTCCACGCTAACCAAACGGAGAGAATTCCGAGTGGTCACCTCCTACCTCCGCGACAATGGAATTCCCTACTCGTGGGGCCATCCCTTTCGCATCATATTCAAGCACCAAGGGAAACTGCGCCAGATCCGCTCTCTCGCAGAGGCTCTTGATTTGTTGGGACTGGATAATGCGGTGGACACAGAGCGGAGGGAGAGTCCCAAAGGACGGGCCGCACGACGATTTTCACAATGGCACACTGTTGGGAAACAGACTGCCTCTGCGAAACCAGACCCGGAGGAGATGGCGAAGGAACGGGAGGCGGTGATCTCCTCTCTCTCGCAACCCCACGACCGTCCGTGTTCCCCTTGAGCACCCCAGTTACGCATACGGGATGGACGTCATGGAGTGAGGCAGGAGGGGCTCCTGGGACGATTACCTTTCCTCGCTCAGTGGAATGCCCTTCTGCAGTTCTTGGTTTCCCAGGTACTCTGTTCTGTGGTCTGCCGCCAGGGGCCCGAACCCCTTTGGTTTTTCCTTGCAGACGGACTTATGTCTACTGTTTCTTCATGGGATTGAGTTATTCTGGGTTGTTTTTTCTGTATACTTGTTGGGGTTTCTTTTAGGGGCTTCCCGTACCAGACTCTGCGCTTGCATCTCCGCCTTGTCTGGCCAGGCGCTCTCCGGCCCGCTCCTTGCACTTTGCTCCCTCAACCCTGTAGGTGTGCCATGCGTGCTAACCCCCATCGGTTATGACTAGAGACCTGAAAATTGTGAGCCTCAATGTTCGGGGCCTGAACCACCCTACAAAACGCGCTGCGATCCTTTCCCTACTCGAACTGCCTGAAGGGGACATTTGTATGCTCCAAGAAACCCATCTCCTTGCTAAGGATACTCCCCGCATGCGTACACGGCGCTTCCCTCACCAATTCTGGTCCTCTGGCGCAGCGAAAAAGAATGGGGTGGCGATCCTCTTTGGGGCTAAATTTGATGGCAAGGTACTGTCTACCTTCTATGAGTCCAAAGGCAGGGTTCTGGCTCTCCGGATCCAGTGGGGGTCCACTGTTCTCACTTAAATTAACATTTATGCACCCAATACACATCAGGAGCCCTTTCTTCGTCGGCATGTGGCAGAAGGCTTGGCCTCCCCAGACTCTGCATTGGTGGTGGGTGGGGACCTCAACTTGGTCATGGACAACGATTGGGACCGCTCGGGGCAGCGCTACACGCAGGTGGGAGCTCTATCTCCGGAGGGTAAGCAATGGTTGGCTGATAGCGGCCTTCACGATGTTTGGCGCCTTAAGCATGCGGACATGCAGGATTACACCCATTATTCGGCGGCACACAAGACGTATGCGCGTCTAGATATGTTTTTGGTTTCCAATACGCTTCTCCCCAGAATCAGTGACGCCTCCATAGCTACACGCTCCCTCTCCGACCATGCACATATCTCTCTTTCCATACGACCTGACAGGGGCGGGCACGTCCCTCCCAGATGGCGGCTGCGCGTAGGTCTCTTACAATCACCTGCCACTATAGAAGGGGTGCGGGCCAAGATCTTAGAATACATCCAACACAATGACACTGGGGAGACGTCCCCGTCTATTGTTTGGGAAACCCTCAAGGCGGTGATTCGCGGGGAATTCATGGCTATTTCATCTGCTGACGCTCGGAGACGTAGGGAAGCCCGTTCGGGCCTTGAAAAAGAAGTGGCAGTATTGGAAGCGATACATAAACGTACCGGAGCCCCGAGGGTATGGCAGTCACTAGAGACGAAGCGGATGCTTCTTAAACGCTTAAGACCTTGACAGGGCGGAATATGCCTTACTTCGCCTCCGACATAAGTTTTATTTAGGTAGTGACAGATGTGGGAGGATGTTAGCTCAGAGGTTGCGTGCCAGGGCAGTAGCGGGGACTATTCCCTCCCTTAAGCAGCCTACAGGCGAGGAGATCCACTTGGACTCCCAGATTGTTGAGGATTTCCGGCGCTTCTACCACTCTCTCTATAGCGCGGATACACATGACCCCCCTGACGCGCGAGACTATTTGGATTCTAGCAACTTTACTAGTCTCCCAAAAGCGCAGGCAGACCCCCTAGAGGACCCAATAAGGATAGAAGAGGTTATCTCAGCCATCTCTCGACTGAAGCTCGACAAGTCGCCGGGCCCTGACGGATACCCTGCCCTATTTTATAAAACATTTTTCACGAACTGGCACCCCTCCTAACCCGCCTGTTCAATTCCTTCCAAGACAGCGGGGCGGTTATGGACTCTATGGCCGAGGCGGCGATTTCCGTCATCCTTAAGCCCAACAAAGACCCAGGGCTATATAGTTCCTACCGCCCGATCTCGCTGCTTAACATTGGCGCGAAACTCTTTACGGGCATACTGGCATCTCGGTTGAATCCCCTAATGGTGGGCCTAATTGATCCAGATCAGGCGGGATTCATTCCCACTCAGCAGGGGGGGGCGATAACACCAAGCGCCTTCTCCACCTCATAGACAGTGTTCACTGCTCCCGGGTAGGAGCTGTGCTTTTCTCTGTCGACGCTGAAAAGGCGTTCGATAGAGTATGCTGGAAATACCTCTTCGACGTCTTGCGGGGCTTCGGGGTTGGGCCCCGCTTCATTCAATGTGTGCAGTGTATCTACCATGGCCCCCGGGCATTTGTTAGAGTTAATGGGGTATCTTCATCTCCCTTTGAGATCGCCCGGTGCACGAGGCAGGGGTGCCCCCCTCTCGCCCCTCTTATTTGCTCTCTACATGGAGCCCCTCGCACAGAAAATCCGCGATCACCCGGGCATCCAGGGTCTCAAGTTTGGAGGTGACATCCACAAGATAAGTCTCTATGCAGATGATGTCATCCTCTCCCTCGCGCAGCCTCTTACCTCCCTCCCCACGCTGGTCGAAGAGCTCGAGTCCTTCGGTCTGCTCTCTGGTTTCAAGGTCAACCTTAGCAAGTCCCAGGTCCTCAACTTGTCCTTACCGCAAATACAGGTGGAAGACCTTAGGCAGACTCTTCCCTTGCACTGGTCTAGCGACCCAGTGCCCTATTTGGGCATTCTCCGCGCCCCCTCGCCCCCACGTACGCTGGAGCTGAACTACACAACTTTAGTGGTGCAGACACGAAAGGTGCTGGACGGGTGGGCTAAACACAACTTATCTTGGTTTGGGCATATCGCCGCAGTAAAAATTACGATCCTGCCGCGCATATTATACCTATTTCAGACCCTCCCGTTAGTACCGCCACCCAAAGCACTGCGAGCCTTACAGCTTGCTATGAATAAATTCATTTGGGGTAATAAGAAAGCACGTCTTTCAGTAGCGCAGCTGTCGCGCCCCAAGGGTGATGGAGGGGTGAATATGCCTCTAGTCCACAGATACCTCAGGCCGCGCACCTTCGATATGTGCTGGAGTGGAACCGTCCACTTTCGGAGAAGCACTGGACCTTTATGGACCAGGCGGTAGCTGGTGCGAATGTCTGGCGTGAAATCTGGCTTCCCCGCCGATCACGCTCATGGGGCCTTTACTCCTCCCCGGTCACGGCAGCGACAATGAAAGTGTGGGACGAAGTGCCGCTCTCTAAGGGTCTTACCACTTTTCCCTCCCCGATGACGCTGATGGTGGACAACCCGGATTTTCCCCCGGGAGATAAAACTGCAGTTGCCCAGAGATGGAGGGAAGCGGGTTGTAAGCGTTTGGGCCACTTATTTGACCTAGAGGGCCTCATCCCGTTTGATCGGGTTCGCCAAGACCTTGACCTTCCTCGCACTGATGAGGTTCTATTATTTGCAGCTCCGCCACTGGGCTACCTCTAAGGCCTATCTGCCACGTCTCTCGTAAGCTTACCCCCTTCGAGAAATGGATAGCGAACAAGAAAGATGATAAACACCTCATAGCAGAACTTTATGTCCTCCTCACTCAGCGCACAACGCGGAGCCGCTCTCGCGGCCAACTCCGGTGGGAAGCAGAACTGGGTCGGGCCCTCACAGACAAGGAGTGGGACAACATCCATTATAGGGCTCACCACACGGCATACAAAACTGCAGGGACTGAATCCGCATTCAAGGTAGCATCTTATTGGTATCTTAGTCCAGCAAGGATCCACCAATGGGACAAGAACCACACTGAAGAATGTTGGCGAGGTTGCGGCCTGACAGGCTCCCTTGCAAATCTTCTTTGGCATTGCCCGAGGCTAGAGCGCTTTTGGGAGCAGGTCCTTAATGACATTGACATGGCATTTGAAACTGAGATCCCTCGCTTCCCGGCTTACACTCTGCTGGGGCTATCGAATCCACTCACATTTCCATTACGATCGCTTCGAGGCAGGCAGATGGCATTGGCGCTACTCGCAGCACGACAGGCGACATTAGTCCACTGGGGCACTCCCACGGTTCCGGATCATACGGCTTGGCTCCACAGGCTCTGGCTAACCCTTGCCATGGAGAGACTCTCGCTGGTCCAAAATCAGAAGAGCGAGAAATAGGCAGAGCTCTGGGCTCCTTTCATATCGTTGTTGTCGAAGGACCTCCGTGAGGTCACTTGCCCCAAACTACTGCAAGTGCTACGTCTAATACCATCAACTGCGACATAGGTAGTGCCCCGTCTGAGAGGGAGGGAGGGTTGGAGGGTGGGTATGGTGGGAGGTGTGGGTCGCTCTGACACTCCTGAAATCTTGGTACGGGTTCCCTTCTGTTTTCCTTCTCTTTTGGGTGGGGGGGGGTGTTTCTTTATTTGTTGTTCCCCTTTCTAGGTGGGTGCTCGTTTCTGGACTGATGATGTCTTTGACAGGATATGCTGTTTCTAATTGCTCGATTTAACTCTGAGCGCTGCCAGCCTCCGGGATGTCGGCATTAATGCGGTGGTGTTTCATTTTCACTTAATGCATTATTTTTAGCCGCCGGCCCCTGTGGTTATAGGCGATTGGCTGTGTACAAATGTCGAGACACCTACCAATTAACTCAATAAAAAGATTTGTTCCATAAAATTGGAGTGCATTTTAGAACCCAATTAGACCCAACAGCAGGCCTGCCAACTTTGGAAAAAAAATCACCGTCTAAGGAGGGGGGTGGAGTTGAAGAGGGCAGGGCCTTGTGCTCAGAACTACATAAAAGGCACTTCTGCGCCCTCCCCCACTAAGCCCCCTCCTTCTAAAATAAGTGTGCCGAGATGTCTTCGGGTGTGTAATGGACATCCGTGTTTAAAAGCCTCAGAATACGAGCTGGAAATCCACTCTTTTTAGTGTTTTTTTAGCTTGTTTTTCCTGTTACCGTGTGATATCAGCTCCTCACCGGGTGACTGTATGAAGAGAGAGCGGATATCGTGTTACACACGGTGGCACCGTGTGAGTTGGCAGGTCTGCAACAGTTGCCATTTTTTTCATGTGCACTTTGTACAGCTAGCGGTATCCATCTTAGGTAGGGGCACTCGTTGTTGACCCATTAACGATGTCCAGGCCTGCAGGTGACTATTTAAAGCACCTTGCAGCACGTCTGTGTAGCAGGTGTGCTCAAGGTGCACCAAAGTTAAGCTTGCGTGAGCTTGGGAGCTGCATTACTGCTGGCCAAACGGGAGATTGCCCTTCATTGGGAAAGCAGACGTCTTCCAACAGACACAGCTTGGCTAAAATGCCTGACATATTGCGATACCACCAGTAAACTCTATGCCATGTTGCAGCCCAACTTTCAGGCCAAAAGTCGTTTAGCAGCCACTGAGAGGCTACCTGCTCACATTGGGGCCCACTGCCCCGGACTGATTCGTACAGATGCTGTATTTTTGTATGTTCTGCCAATTATACAACATTGTATGTATGCATGCCCTGCAACAGTCGTTTGTTCCTGGCCGCCCACCTACCCCCTTGCCCCGAAACTCATATACACATATGTTCTGTATTTGCTGTCGCTTAATGGCCCTTATGATATAATGCTACATTGCTATGTACTCTATTTATCCCGCGTCTGTGGGTTGTTTATCTGTCTGTTTTGTGCTCTAACGAAATAAATGATAAATTAAGTTTTAAAAAAACACTTGCCTGCGCTCCAACAATGTCCTACCCTCAAGCATTCTGTGCTTTGCAATATCTATTGGTTGGTGAGCCATGTAAAAATCTGTTTAAATTGTTCTCTTTTCATGCTCTGAGTAAAGAGACCACTCAGCTGCTATCTGAGCTACACCTCTTCGTAGAGAAACCATTTTCAGTATTTCCTGAGTTGTTTACTCACTGTCCTAGGGAAAGGCTAAGGGGTGACCATTTCAATGCACACTCTGCAGCAAAGAATTACACCGCTATCAATGATTCGTTAGTGGAGCATTAACTAGATATTTCATGTGTGACCGAAACGTGGCGGCAGGATTATTTGCCTGACGTCTTTAAAGACACTACCCCCCTTCCTCCACCCCCCAATAACTCAGCTTTGACTATGCACTGTCAGGGCAGGCGGGGAGGTATGATTGGCTTTTGTATTTAGAAATAATTTGAGAAGTCTGTAATTACACAATTATCAGCCATGCAGCTCTGGAAATACCAGGTCAATGGACATATATTTTTATTTGTGTACAGACTACCCCCCCCAATATTCACCACCAGATGATGTTAAAGCTTATGACTTGGTACTACTGTCTTGTCAGAGATTAACTCTGATATAGTTGACTTTTTAATATTTAGCTACTCAATCATTACCAGCTAAATATTATTCTATACTTTCTCACTGTACATGCCACTACAGTCGCACATAAAAATCCATGCTCTGGACATTATTTGTTAAATTTCCCCATTTGTTCAATCCTTTCCCAGCATCATGGACAGACCAATTTAGCATTTCTTTTGTGTGTTCAATTTATAACAGTCAGAAATATCATGATCCGCAGACTTTGGATATGAGAACCTGCAACTAGAAGATTATCAGTGGAGGCTCTAGATCAACTTCGACTCCACTGTTGACCCTACAAGGCAGTTTATTTTTGTATTATGACCAGCTTGATTAGAGCTTGAACCAGGACGCTCCACTAGCGTCAAAGTTGTTGAAACCTTTCCAGCCTTTATGTAAGTGGTATACTAAGGAAATCGTGGACATGAGACGTGCCCTGAGTGAAACAGAACAGTTTTGGTGACAAGATTATGGTACAGCTACAAAAATGATTTGACGTAGTGAAAAATAAGAAAGCTAAAGATGCTTTAAAAACAACCTCAGATTTTTAATGCCCCTAATATGGCAATGGCTACTTTCTGCTCGAGTACAGAGTTGAGAGATACGCCCACTTCGTTAGTGACAGTGGGCTGTAATCTGATTACTGATTATTTGGTAAATAAATTCTCATCAATTATCTCATTAGCCACTGTATCTTCTGCAGTAGTTATCTCAGTACATAACTTCACATCTATGTATCTTGATGATATATTTATTTTCACAGTGCATAGATGTGGAGTTAAGAATATTAAATCTATACTTACCTGAATGCACTTACCGCCTCAATATTTTGGTCCTCAATATTCTGGCTGTGATATTAGGGCATTACAATATTGCCTACTCAGTTCTCCAGGCTACAACCATCTCAGTAACTCTTGTAGAGTGCATTACCGTTGCCTGATTTCGACTCATCCTTTCCAGTCATACACCTAAAACTGCCTCTTGTTTTCCAATCCTTGTACTTCAGTGCTTTTCCAGGTTCGGAGACAACTCACTTAGTCTGTTCAGTGAAACATCAGTACACCGTCCACAACCCCTTGCGCGTTTCAGAGTAGTTGCCAAAGAGACTAACTGATTCTCGTCTCCCTGCTCTTTCACTCCCCAAGCTCGTTGAGATAATTATTGGTGGTTTGTAGCACTTTAAAAAAACTGAAAATATATAAAACTCCTTTTTCAGTTGTCTCCATCCTTACCATATCCTTTGATTCAAGACACATCATCAGGACCCCCCAGAGGGTGACAGATATGCCAATTGTTTCTAAAATGTCTTTTTGTCGTGAATCGAAATATACATGGCCTTCCACTTCTGGGGATATAAATCAAGTGGAATTATGCCTGAAAAATGGGTGGGAATTTGGGAAAAAGCATGCAGAAACTGGTGCAGAAACCAGGGGCGTAGTTTAGTCACTGAGATTTGGAGAGGTATCACAAATAAAAAAGCAGTGAGTTACTGGGTGAAAGGGTGAGATGACCAAGGTTCGGGATGGGCTGGTCTCCTCATGGGAGTCAGCATTTATTTGCCTAAGGTGGTCCTCTGTGGCAGATTTAGAATTTGGTGGCAAGGGTATTCTGACACAATGGTGACAGAATACTCTGTACCCCAAACTCAAGGTCCGCCCACCCAGGTTTTGAGTTGGGCAGATTGCAGGTGCAAAACGTCCTCAGACATTCTAACAGAGCAGGAGTCTTTGGAGGTAAGCCATCCAACCATCCGCCCTATTTAGTGTGGTCAGTCAGATTGTTTTTTTCTATTTTTTAACTGTTACATATGCTGGCAGTGAGGGACAGTAAAAAAGACAAGCATTGGCATAGCCAATAGGTCTCGCCTTTGGGGCCTTATAAGTGTTTAGCCAGAGCTATTGACTTTGCCAATGTCTTTAAGCTGTGCTGTAGAGAAGTGTGGCTGCTGTGCAGCATGCTGAAAAGTTTTAATAAAAAAGTGTCAGAAGCATTTTTGTTACCTTATATATGACCAAGAAGACATTATGTACAACTGAACGACCATATTAAAAAAAGTATTTACAATAAAAAATGTCCTCAGTTTTCTTTTGTTCTTGCAATGCTGGCAACTTGTTTCTGCCTATTCCAATGGTTGTTTGTTAAAGCTTTTTTTTGAGGGGGCATAAACAATCGGAGGGTGAAGGTTGGGAACTAGTACCTGTATTATAACACTAGCGGGCAGACGCTAGGGGAGAATCAACAGATGCCAGATTCCGAGAGCAGGCTGAGGTTGTGCTGAGTGATGCTGAGGTGGTAGTGGTGGTGACTGGTGCGGAGACGATGCTGAGGTGATGCTGAATGATACTCCGGTCTTGCTGAGTGATGATGTGGTGGTGTACTAGTGCAAAGGCGATGCTGAGTGATACTGATGTGGTGCTGAGTGATGCTGTGGTGGCGCTGAGTGATGCTGTGGTGACGCTGAGTGATGCTGTGGTGGCGCTGAGTGATATTGTTGTGGCCCTGAGTGATGCTGTGGTGGTGCTGAGTGATGCTGTTGTGGTGCTGAGTGATGCTGTTGTGGTGCTGAGTGATGCTGTTGTGGTGCTGAGTGATGCTGTGGTGGCGCTGAGTGATGCTGTGGTGGCCCTGAGTGATGCTGTGGTGGTGCTGAGTGATGCTGTGGTCGTGCTGAGTGATATTGTGGTGGCAGTGAGTGATGCTGTGGTGGTGCTGGTGCTGAGTGATGCTGTGGTGGTGCTGAGTGATGCTGTGGTGGCGCTGAGTGATGCTGTGGTGGCGCTGAGTGATGCTGTGGTGGCGCTGAGTGATGCTGTGGTGGCGCTGAGTGATGCTGTGGTGGCGCTGAGTGATGCTGTGGTGGTGCTGAGTGATGCTGTGGTGGTGCTGAGTGATGCTGTGGTGGCGCTGAGTGATGCTGTGGTGGCGCTGAGTGATGCTGCTGTTGCGCTGAGTGATGCTGCGGTGGTGCTGAGTGATGCTGTGGTGGTGCTGAGTGATGCTGTGGTGGTGCTGAGTGATGCTGTGGTGGCGCTGAGTGATGCTGTGGTGACGCTGAGTGATGCTGTGGTGACGCTGAGTGATGCTGTGGTGGCGCTGAGTGATGCTGTAGTGGCGCTGAGTGAGGCTGCTGTTGCGCTGAGTGAGGCTGCGGTGGTGCTGAGTGATGCTGTGGTGGTGCTGAGTGATGCTGCCGTGACACAGTGTAATCCACACACATTGGCATAAAACGTACCTAGTTAAGTTTGGAATTTTAGGCGCTCGATGTATGAGAGAAAATAAACCGGCCTCTCATATTAACAGGTATCACCTTGATACGGTTAAATTATTTGCATGCCACTGAATGATTTCAAGTGGGTATTCGTGAGCAGTAGACAGAAATATGCAAACAAAAAAACAAACAGTCCTCTGAGTGCATGTTTACCGATGCCAAAATCTATGCCTCAAAACAAATAAAAACACAAGTCTGAACAGTTAACGATGAACAAACGTGTATTTTCTGAAAAGATCATTCAATACCGCAAACGTGATTTTTGTTTCTAAAATAACCCAGGAGTGTGTTTTTCTCAACACCCCGCTGCCTCTCTTAAGTGTTCTTCTGAAAACCCTGAATAGGTTAGTGCACCTTTAAGAAGCACGCACATGGTGTCAACGCTGCATTACTTTCCGCCCAGTCTGAGGTTTATTTACTACAAGCTGCATCAATGAAATGCCAAGAGCCCGCCAGAAATCGTAATGGCGTGGTTCGCCGATGTCCTGCAACAGCTTAAACCATGCACAAGGGCCGCACTAATGACAGCACACATCAGCAGCACCATGTGCTGCACAGATCTAATTTGGCCCCATGATAAAGCAAATGTAAGGTTTAAGTGCGATTCGGAGAAGGGGTGTCAAAGAAGCAGTAAACGAAAACTGTTCGGGAAGTGAAAAAGTGAGATTGTAACCCCAGGGTGTCTGCAGCATCTCGGCGAGTACAGCCCTCCTGCAGTCTCCTAGCAACTGACAACATATTCGGGAGCATGTGACTGCCAAGCCATGGGAAACACAAGCTGAGAACCGACAATAGCGCACGTCACAGAGTGTCACACCTCCGAGGCGTGCCAGGCATGAGTTTGAGTGGGAAGTGGTAGTGGGGAAAGAGGTTGGTGAATTGGAGGAGGCCACTTAGTTTCAAAGAGCTGCTCGGGAGAAAGGGTCACGGCTGCAAACAGAATCAGCAGGCAATTATGATAATATAGCGCTTGAAGCGGCAAAGGTAGACCGCTTCTTGGTGCTACATCTAAGAGTTTTAGTGGCTTCAGTACTCAATGCCTAGCGTGAAAACGTAATTATAATAATCCCCGTTTATTTATTCGACCAAATTGTGTTATACCCGGCGAATAACTGGTTTTCCCCATACCGCGTTTCACAAATAAACACAAACGTGAAAGTGAAAGTGATCGTGCGCTGTAAGGGTGTCCGCGAGCGATGCGCTTAATGAGCCATGACGGAGGAAAGCCAGATGGCGCCTGTGCCGTAACCGCGCGCGTAACCGCACGCTTTAGGCCACACAAAAAGCGTGTGGTCGGATTTTTGAAGCCCACTAACTAAAAGTCTCGCCAGAGCAGCGCATGCGCTGGCTCAGGCGAGACCTAAAAAATACTTGGTTTCTGGGGGCGGGGGTCATTCGTTTTTTTTTTTCTTCTAAAACAAACTCCCACTTTAGGAGTTTGTTTTTGAAAACAAAATCTTTGGAAAGTTTGAGGGCCATTCCTCATGCTTGATGGGGTTGACCATCAAACTTTTTTTAAATTGACAGAACTGCTATGATGGTGGGGGAGTATAGGCAGGGTGGGTGATGTAAAGTTCTCTGACACTCTGTATGCTATTACTCCATCCACCACCCCTAAATCAGATCCTCTGTCTAAAGTGGGCGAAAAACAATGAACTGGACTGCTACCATGAGTGACTGCCAATGAGACTATTTGCAAGCATTTTTCCCCTCACCTTTGGGTGTTTGATTGCCAATAGTATGCCTTGAAACCTGAGACTGGGGCAGCTTTCTAGGGCTGCTACTGCCAACGTTTGTGAATTCCAAAAGTATTACATTCGTTTCCATTAAAGGAGTACTTCTAGGGAGAGAGAGAGGGAGAGAGAGAGTGTGTGTGAGTGAGAGAGTGTGTGTGTGTGGTGTGTGTTTGTGGCGTGTATGTGTGTTGGTGTATGTGTGTGGTGTGTGGGTGTGTGTGTGTTTTCTTTCACAACAACCGTCTTCCTCTAATGATCCAGCCACACTCTCCCCACGATTCCAGCAAGGGTGACACACAGTGGCGGCCAGCATGACTCACGGCGGGGGGGGGGGGAGGGCAGGGGTTGCGCAATGAGAAAAAAAATACACTTACATAGCTGCTGGGTCCCAAGTCTCAGCTCCTTGCTCCTGCTCTCCTCGTGGGACTTGAGGAACAGGAAGCCAGGAAGAACAGCCAGGCTCCCCTAACCAATCACAACGCTGCAATGCAGCGTTGTGATTGGATTTGAGCGTCCTGATTCAACGCTCAACTAGGGAATGGGGGCCTGGGCATGTTCTCCACACAGGCTGTAATGCAGCCCTAGGAGCACTTAGTAGTGGGCAAACCACTCCTCCCCTGCTCCGAGAGCAGAGCAGCCCTGCCTATCCGCCGACATGCAAAGGAAACATGAAATGATATTAACTCAAAGTTATTATCATTTTATATTTCCTTTACTTCACACTGCTCAAAAGCAGTGGGGGATGCTCCTACTCCATAGCGGAGGAGCTGCCACTGGCGACACAAGTAAGTCCGGGTACCAAATTAATTTTTTACTTATGTGTTTCAGCAACACCCAACACAGGAAGCCTATGCGTTTCGGCTTACGCCTTCAAACAAGCAACACCATAACCCACAACCACTGTGTTTAAAAAAAGTTTGCCACATGATCCTAGCACATTTCCAATCAACAATATGCCACAAAGTCCAGTCTCAAGGCGGCAGCCATATTGGAGTTACAAAATGTCAAGTCTCTAAATATATTTAAAACTGCATTGCATTCTTGGTCTTGGAGTTGCGAATTATCAAGTAACTTAATATGTTTAAACCTGCATTTCATTCTTGGTCACACGTGAAACATTTAAACCATATTTCCAGAGGTGATATCTACATATGGCTTCACAACTTGTCTGTCCATTTTAATCGCCTTTTAATTAAATTGCTATTTGAAGAGCCTTGCGTTCACTGAGTCGCACCTACACATTGGTGTTACAATCCCCAAGCATCAGCACGGTATGATAGCTTGTACTTTTCCTGAGGTGTTTAGTTCTTAAATATAAAGTGCAGTTGCATCGAGCATAATACGTAAATCACATTCCTTAGGCTCCCAGAGTGCATATAGATTTGAACACCTAGGATATACTTTGAACCAATGGATCTCCATATGTCTCATATCTATTGTCTATATCTAAATAAGTTAGCGGTATACACTGTCCATATCCATTTCTATATGGGATCAACTCATTATCTCACAATTTCCATTGTTGTATCCCATGGACTATTGCAACAACCACCTAAAGTGTAAATGCATATTTGTAAACACGATTTCAAGAACATCCACAATGTCAAAGAATAAAGTGCAAATGCTTGTTAACAGGTGTCCCCGTACTTACACTCACTCCTGCGTAAGCCTACAGTGCAAATGCCTATTTGTAAACAATCTTACAAGATATGATATCTAAAGTGCAACTGTTGTTTATAAATAATATAAATAATCCTCTCCACAATGACATCTCTGTATATGTGCATCTAAGTGCAAATGCATTTACATGGGTAATACCGCAGAGCAATCTGTTATATCCAGCTAAAAGTGCTAGTGCTACATGTACACAGTTGTCTCTCCAATTTCATTCATCTCGTTTTTCCAGGCTTAGAATCTGCACCAATGATATGCCAATGCTAGCACCTCTATTCTCAATACATTTTCATTCATATGGACACTACAAGTTCCTTTATATGAGACCGGACATTATCACTCCAACTATGATATGAAACAAATTTAACACAAGATGCTGTGATAAAAACTGTGTATCCCTCTCAACATCCACTAAAGTACAAGTGCTATTTTGTGCATCAAATTATAAGGGTAAAATACAGTATATGCTCAATTACATTTCTCAGATCTCAAGTAAACTGCAAGCTTTCTATATACTCCAAGATATTACCCATCAGATTCAAAAACAGATGGTACAGATACAAATTCATCATAGGTGAACATGCAATTCCGCATCAAGGTTATGGCCCCATGGCTTCTTGGTGCCCAAAAGGACAATCATCCTCGATTGACACTGACGCAGTTCCAATTCCCTGTTACCTCTGCATGGATGAATCTTGATGTGCTTTATGCCATAGTACTGTAAGGATGCAAATTGCCCTAATGCACCTCCCAAAAATGTTTAGCCATGGGGTATGCTCTATCTTGATGCTTAATAACCCTGATGTGCTTCAGGATCCTGACCTTGTTTACAGTGCTGCCCACATATCGCATACCACAACCACATTACAGAACATAGATAACAAACTCAGTTTCACATGTGATCCTTTCCCTAGTCCTACAAATTCTGCCCTCAAAGGTCTCATAGGTCGTACGGTTGGCTCCAAATTTACAGGCCTTGTAAGTAGCACACTTCTTGAAACCCTAATTTCCACTGGTGAGCCAATCTGGTTTTCAATAGAACATATCATAGATCTAGTTAACATATTCCCCAACGATGGAGTCTTGCAATATGTTATACTCGGATGTTGAGATATGATATCTTTGAGATGTTCATCATGTTGTAATATGTGCCAATTCCGTTGGATCAGGGAACTGATAGAGCCATGTTCCATGTTATAACCCATGAAAAACTGTATCAGCTGATATTGTTTACTTATATCTCCTGGTGTGGTTGTGGAATTTACCCGTGTATTTGTGAACAACAGTTGTTCCCTACTTTTGGTCAAGACCCTCTGTTTTGTCTCTTTGAGCACCAGTTCTGGATACCCTCTCTCAGAGAATTTTAAAATCAGACCTGGCTTCTGTTTCAAATAAATCATCAGTTGAACAGATCCTATGAGCCCTTAAAAGCTGACTGTATGGTATACTCCATTTCAATGAGCGAGGATGCCCACTATAGCCATGCAAGATCGAATTAGAGGCAGTCTTCTTGCGAAATACAGTGGTTTGAATGGAATCACTTATCACCTGCAGATTGACATCCAAAAACTCAATTTCATGTGGGCTCCATTTCACAGTCAGCTGTAGGTTATAGGGATCACTGTTCAAAGTTGTAACATGTCTCATCTCCATCCCATAGGACGAAAACATCATCTATAAAACTTATCCACATTACGATCTTATTAGTGTGGTGCACATTACAGTCAGCCCACGACACCTCTAAAATAAACCTTTTCTTGGCTTGGTAGTTAGGTCTGTTTGTCTGTGTTGTTTTTTCTCTTTGTCCTGATTTCACTAAGATATATATAGAGAATACTAATTAAGAGAATACTTAAAGACCCCAAAACATGGTGATTGTTCAAATTGAGAAAGGCTGTCGAATCAGCCGAAACGCGTTTTTGAAAGCCAGAAAAAGTTGAGTCGCGAGGCTCTCTTGGCGGGGACCTGATAAGCTGCGGGAAGCCCCCTTTCATTTTTTGAGAAGGAACCGATGCCAGGAGCAGGGCACCGAAGGCATTGACCTGCGGTGAGGACAATACAAGCCTGTACCAAGCAGCCAGGAAACTAACATTATTGTGGCATGGAAGAGTATTACTCAAACTTGACTAAAGTTGATTGCAGATTTGATATGCGTGTAATGTACATGGCAAAAGTATAATGCTATATCACATATTGCTGTTAAAATAACAATAAAAAGATCAAACAAATGGAAGAGTATTACTCAAAGTAAGCAATTTAAATAAAATGAATGATTGGCAGCAGAAACGTTTATAAAAGTAAAGAAAGTTACTCACCTTTGCAACGCATTATTTTGGTGCTGATATTAATATGCAAAGTGACTTTAAACAAAGGACACTGTTTCACTTACTGCTGCTTTTAAAATATTTTGTCTATGTCTATTTTTACTAGTTAAGAGAATACTTAAAGACCCAAAAACATGGCGATTGTTCAAATTGAGAAAGGCTGTCGAATCAGCCGAAACACGTTTTTAAAAGCCAGAAAAAGTTGATAAGATTGATGCTGTAATTTGCTACTTGGTACGATTAAAACTTGAAAAAGACCAGTCCTGCGTGCCAGCTTTCTTTCAGAAGCGAGAGAGAGAACTATATCTTTATGTTCCTGATCCAAAAAATGAACAAGTTATAAATTCTTAGTGAAATCAGGACAACGAAAAAAAACAACACAGACAAACAGACCTATCAACCAAGCCAAGAAAACCTTTATTTGGGATGTGTCACACTCCAAACATTCGAAGCTGCTCCCTGGCAGAAACAATGATTTTGGCAACTTGCCACACATTCCAGATGCCAGTACTCGTAATGACCGAGTAATTTTGTCGTAATATTGAGCTATACCATCTGAGGCTCTCAGTACTTTCCACTAGGTATAGGTAATAACAGTTGTGGTCCTATGCGTCAACCATTTAAATTAATAACTGGATTCGAACGTTTTCTATTTAAATGAAATACAATTGCCCAAATAATATTTTATCATTGGTTCACCTGTTTTTCAGTTTCCTTTAGTCTTTTCTGGTCTTTCTGAAAATCGTTAAATGCTTCTGTCACCAATTTATCCAAATCCACTTTGTCTTCAAACTCCAGCTCGGGATTTCTTTCCAAAAGTAAGGATACAACCATTAACAGCTGGAAAAGGGAAAAAGAATCACAGTTTGATGAGCTTCAATGTCCGCGAAAGCACAATGGCTAAAACACTATCAAGACAACTTTGAGCTGTAAAGTCATTCTAAATGACGTCCACTTTTCAGATCCCAAGTGATGATATAAAAAGGGATTGAAATAACCGAATAATTCCAACAATGTGGCCCGATGTTGTAAGAATTGTGCAAACCTTTTTAGTGAAGACCTACACAATTTTTAGGAATTGTGTACATACTATGTGCACCGACAAGCAAATAATATCTGACTATTTCATTTATAGGTGCCTGTCCTTCTGTAGCTGTGGAAAGAGAGAAAGGTCAAGAGACCAATTTGGAAGAGCAGTCCCCCTTGTCATTGTACAGATAATAGTCACCAGTGAAATAAGGATCCTTGGAAGACCCATCTTTCTTACAGAGGAGAGATCTTAAATCAAATTTTTGATACGAATAACTAATCATTTACAGTGCATCCGGTGAGGAAAAAGCCACAAATAAGTTCGCTTTGACTTTCTTGTTGACCTCCAGCTAACAGTGGTGATAAGAAAAAAAGCGTTACCACGAAGGAGAAAATAAAACATGATTGCATTTATGTTGTGTGATTTATTGACTTTTTTTCTGGTTCTGATTAGACTTATTTGCATACAAGACTTGAGTAGGACATTCAATAATAACTTCTAAAAAGGAAGAAGCTAAAATACGCGGTTCTTGATATTTTCACTCACTGAGTACACTATGGATATGGGACAAAAATAGTAGCTGGTGCTGGATCTGCTTCAAGGGGGCAGTGGTAGAGAAGGAGGTATGCATGACTGTAGGCATAAAGACAAGAGGAGTAACATGATTGCAGCACGAAGCACATTATGACAGCAAGCGAGGTGAGGCTGATCAACTCTCCTTGCAAACATTTTCTTAGTGAACAGACGAGGGGTGAGACAGTTGATGCTGGAAACACGTCACAAGGGAAGTGGAAGAAAGGTCAGAAAGATTGCCAACTGCAAAAAATAATAAAAAGGAACATTATCCAGCATGGCAGCAGGCAAGCAAATGGAGTGCTCAAAGAGGTAGGTGTGCTCGGTGGAACATAAGAGGGGTTTGGATGGGAAAAAGCAATTTGTTGGGATTAACCAGTGGATGGATAAGAAGATGTGTCTGAAAAGGGAAAAAGATGGGAGATCTACTGTTCAGTTACTGACTGAAAGGAGTGACTAAAATAAGTTGAGGGAAGAATATAAGACCAGACAAGGAATGATCTGGTTCGAAAGAAGTCAGAGACTAGAAATACAAGAGGAAGGTACATCAGGTGTTATACAGAATGGATCACCAGCAAGAGCTAAATAACTATGGCTTTGGATTCTCACCTCACTGTTCTATGGCACTGTATGAAGGTATTGGAAGCAAACATTTGGCAACTTAACCTCTTGTTTACGTGATGGCGTGTAGTGCTATAGGCACTCCCATGTATTGGGACCATGTGATGACCTTTGACTACCATTGTTTTAATTGAATTTATGTGTTTTCTTTCACTCTTCCTTGTGATTTCATTTTGTGTCTTCCTTGTAGCCTCAGAGTGGGAGTGTTTCACAGGAACAGAACAAGTGGGATGTGCATTTGAAAGCACGAGAGAAAGACATGTGTGGAAAGTGCTTATCTGTTTCAGAGTGTAGTGTTATAAGTAGGGGTGCCCAAATATGCATTATGTTGTACATTGGGAAATGAAGCAAGAGGTGCTATAGGCAGTGGTGCACAAATGTACATTATGTTGTACATTGGGAAGTTTTATTTAGTTTTTACTATTGGCTTTGACATGCCCTCATGCCATCTTGAATTCGGACTCTTACGCTCTGCACACACAAGCAGGCCCACAGGTTACTCACTTTATTTAGGTTATTCACATTCAAGATTGTTTTCTGTACTTTTGGAGATGTTTTCTACTTTCGCAAGCATCAGTAAGTTAAGGGGCTGGAACACGTGGGAGCGCAGGAGAATACGTGAGAACTCCTTTGCCTTTGGAACGCTTGCATGGAGCTCGGCCAACTCCAGTAGGTTTCCTTGGCGCAGAGGAGGTCTTTTCGGAGACTTCTAGTGCATTGAGATTATAAAACTGGGGTTTCTCGACTTGGAAAGCGGGATTTTGACCTGAAGGGACGGACACGTCTATTGAGTGTGGCAGTTCCCAGAAAGCGGAGTCTCTTGACCCAAGGGCTGTGAATCCCCCAGTATGGTGTGGGCTAAAATGAAGTTATTGCAGCCAGAGAGGTATTTTCTCTGATTATTGGCATTGTGATGTGTGAGTGTGTATGTGTGCACATTCAAGTCTTCAGTGGTTATAATCATCTGATGTATTATGTGTATATATCTTCATATCTTTTCATGCTTTCCTTTCACAGGGTTTATGCCTTATGTCTGATTACTTGCATTTAATAGGGCTTATTTCTTGTAGTGGACGTCCAGTATTATCTGCTTGTATTTTTATCCCATGCATTTAAAGAAATAAAGAAATATATATATATATATATTTATACACATTTGTATATTGTTTCATTTGATATCTAGGAAAGCCTTTCTGTTAGAGTGTGATGCACAAATAAAATCCCACGCTCTATTCTGAAAATTGTCTTTTGATGTTCCTCATTTTATGAGATTGAAACCCCTTTTCAGGTGTTTCCTGGTCTCACAGTGTGTGTGCCTCTGTGTGGGACTGCTGTATTGCTTTTATTTGGAGGTGGGAGGAAAGACATGGCATTTCTCTCCGACTTCCCATAGCCACATCACACCAGCTGGGCATGAGGACACAATTGTTCACCACTTTCTAAACAAATTTAGTGTAGAAAAATGCTATATTTGAAAGATTGCTTGAAACTGCATTATCTACCTGTTGATCAGTTAAACAAATTTATAAAATTTTCCCCCTGAACTTTTAAACTGGGGTAATTTTTAATCCTTAACAGACTGTATGGACCTACCTCCACAATGATCTGCCGGTATTCAGGCTGGTCAATGTTCTGCAGCATGTCCTCCACCAGGAGGGAAAAGTTCATCTCGTACATGGTCATATCTGACAAAGTTGGTTGCTGTATGTAGAAAAGCAAACATTACGTGTTGATTAGGTGGAATTCTGGTCCTGTAGTAAAAGCCACAGCAGCTGAGAGAAGTGCTACATGATTAAGCCTTCAAAATATTCTCAGTCTTTTCTTTGAGTCGGTTTCAAAATAAAATAATAGACTTTTATACATAACTAATTGCATCCAATGATTGAAAAGACAAACAACAATCTCAAACGTTCAATGGCAAGTAAGAGATTTGAATTTCTAAAGAGCCTTTGCGTTTTATTAAAGTTTGGAAAGAGCAAGTACCCGTAGGCGTTGGGAAATCGCTTTCAGAAATAACAGAAAATACATCGGTGTCTTATTGTTTCGAGAATCGGACAGTTTACCCGACCAGTTAAAAAACATTCAACTGCATAAAACACTTCCATTAAGTTTGTGCTTCAAAAGAGTGGCATTGTGCTGTATCTAAAGGGATGTGACTTAATAAGCGTATCAATGATGTATTGCAGAGTAGCATGTTAGCAATGAAAAAACACTCACTTATTTACTTTGTGTTATTTTAACCGCTTCAAAGACACAAAATAATGGTTAGTATATGCCAAAAGAAGTCATTATTTATATTGCAGAGAATGAATGCGCACCTGGCCATTGTCATTCATTCGTTCTTTTCAGTTCCATTCACTCAAAGTGTCTATATTATTTTTTTATTGAACAGTTTTCTATCTCTCCACAAATAACATGAAACACTGGATGGTTTTACGATTAAGAAAAATTAGGCACAGGAGAAACGGGGAATAATGGGCTATTTACTCAAACAAAAAGAGGGCGGAGACGTGGTAAAATACAGTACTGGTAAATTTCAGACTACGTTGGAAAGTGGAAAAATCACTGAAATTGAAAAATGCACGCATTTAAGGTAAAAAAAAAGGATCTGGAAATATGATCAAGGGTATGGGGAACGGCAGCAAAGAGAAGCAGGGGAGAGAGGGATAGGACAGTGATGAAGCGGTGGGACCACATGGCTGCATACTGATCACAAATCTAAGGCCTCATTAGGAGTTCTTTGAAACTCATGATGTGGTGATACCGCACCTAGTGCTGTATAATATAAAGAGCCCAGGGGGTGCAATGTGCATGTGTGCCCGCTCACACACCTCCAGGGCACTTTGGCATTACAGAAGGGGCAGCAAACGACAATGTGTACTACTCAGTAATAAAGATCACGCTGGCGTTGGTGCTTCCTCATCTGCATGGGGGCATGGCACCAAGGGTGCTTCCTGAAAGTGGGAAAAGGGTCTGCCAGAAAATCCCCTGCAGGTGGGTACTGTCCCTCACCACACTCGCCTGCAGGGGGTTCTCTGTCTCCCTCTGAAGTGCAGGTTGGTATCCACTTGCACTGAAAACGACGGACCGGCTGCTTCAAACAGCTGCTTTGCCTTTAACTAATTTGCTTGCCCCAAGGCAGCCACAAGCGTGCGGCTGATTTTGGATCAGTGCATTATCTGTAATAGAACACATCAGTCCCTGTTTGCTCCCAGAGCACCTAGTTAAAGGTGTGCTGCAGTGCAAACAGGGGAAGTGCAGCCGTGGTTATTCCGACATATCATGGGGTGTTTTACTATTCCACCATTACAAGTTTGCGTCTGAGGAAAGGGGAATAGTTGCTTTGGCATTTGGGTACCAATTCCCGCCAAGTTTTTCCTCATTCTGGGCACTTCTTCGCTTGCATATTTCACTAGTTTGTTTCCAGGTGCAATATTGTTGCAAGCGTATGTTAAATAAACACCAGGAACCGAGAGTTATAGCAGTTAACTCGAGGTTTATTCAACAGAAAGACCCACGACCTGTCTCAAACTAGTAGTCTCACAGAATGACCTCCACCCCGTGAATACACTCTATAGACCTTATAATCAACTATGACAACTACACGTTCTACTCATACATTCTACTGCAGATATGACATGTTGCAATCAACAACTAACACACCCCTAAGAATACATATATATATATATAACAAACATCATCTCCCTTCCCCCCCCAAATAAAAACAAAAAAGGAAGATATACATATTGAAACAATAAACATGTCATAGGAAAATACAGAATACATTACATGACGTAATCTCTGAACCTGATAGGAATGGACAGTACTTTTGCACTTCTATCAACATCTTTCATTCATAGGTGTAGCACCCTCAGATTCCCAAGGGATCGCAACCCCTTCACCTTGTCATGCTTCTTTAAGCACTTCCACTTGAGCACCACAAACACCATCCATAAACACCCCCAGAAGAAACTAATCACTCCAACTACTACCAGAATCGAATTCCAAACTATCTTTGAGATTATATCTAATAATATCTGCTTGTTCCTTGCTCAGAGGAACAATAGCATTTTTATTCCTCCAACCTTTATTTTTCAAAAGAACAGCAGTCTGAAAACTCTTTGCCCCTTAGTGGTTCTGGAAAATTTAGATTCACCTTTCATAACTTTCATAGGCTTTTTATCCAATATCCAATCCTTAACATGCTTAACTTTGTTAAAATTCATTTTAACCATATTTTGTTTTCTTCTTCCTTGCTCATGCACATCTTTCAAATCCAAATCACCACCAAAAACACCACACTCATCAGTCAGCCACCCAGGATTGAGGCTTGAAATGGGCTTCCTCCCTCGCAACAACACAAATGAAGCCACTTCCATAGTGCTGTGTGGTGTCGAACAAGTTACTTACCTTCGGTAACGCTTTTTCTGGTGGATACAATATCTGCCTGTGGATTCCTCACCTTATGAATACCCCTTGCGCCAGCAATCTCGCGGAAATTCTTTTTCCTAGCTCTCCCACGTCGACGAGGACGTCACAATAGCACGGCTCCGCTCGCGACTCCGTATGACGTCATCGGAGCCATAAGAAGACCTCGTCGGCGTGCTGACGTCAGTTCCACCCATTTTTTCCGTGCCACCGAGGCAAACGGGCGGACCGACACATTTTCAAATGCAAACATCGCATACCAAGCATATACATATATATAAATTCACATTTGCATCCTCAAGAATGACATTGCGAAATAGCCATAGAAAAGGCATTTCTAAGTAACAAAATTGCAAACATGATCAAGATATATCAATCAAAGCATCTTTTGGTAGAAACAGGTGGACAACGGGGAGGCGGGTGGGTCAGTGAGGAATCCACAGGCAGATATTGTATCCACCAGAAAAAGCGTTACCGAAGGTAAGTAACTTGTTCTTCTGATGGATACTTCTTCCTGTGGATTCCTCACCTTATGAATAGACTCCCAAAGCCGTACCTCTCCTGGAGGAGGGTGTCCACCTGACTAAACCAAAAAATCTTGCAAAACAGAACGAGCAAAATGGCCATCCCTCCTAACCTCGGAATCCAAGCAGTAATGCTTTGCAAAGGTATGGAGGGAGGCCCAAGTTGCTGCCTTACAAATATCAAGAACAGGTACACCTCTAGCCAAAGCAGATGTAGTAGACTTTGCTCTAGTAGAATGAGCTCTGATACCTTCAGGAGCCTCCTTGTTGGCCAGGGCGTAGCAGATCTTTATACAGAGAATAATCCATCTCGACAGAGTCCGCTTGAGAACAGCTTTACTTTTCATCCGACCAATATAACCCACGAAGAGTTGGTCATCAAGTCTCAATTCTCTGGTCCTGTCCAGATAAAAGCTGACCGCTCTCTTTGGGTCCAAGCGGTGAAGTCTCTCCTCCTCCTTGGAAGGGTGAGGGGGAGGATAAAAGGTAGGAAGGATAATGGACTGCCCCAAATGAAAAGGGGTAACCACCTTGGGAAGGAAAGCAGCCCTGGTCCTTAGAACCAACTTATCTGCATGAATGGTCAGGAAAGGAGGCTTAGAGCTAAGAGCCTGCAACTCGCTTACCCTCCTAGCCGAGGTAATGGCAATCAAGAAAACCGTTTTAAAAGTAAGAAGCCTCAAAGGGCAACTATGCAGAGGCTCAAATGGAGAACCCATGAGAAAAGTAAGTACAAGATTCAAATTTCACTGAGGCATAATAAAAGGAGTGGGAGGAAACATGTTTGTAAGACCTTTAATGAATCTCATCACCACCGGAGATTTAAATAAGGACGGCTGATCCGGCAAACAGATAAAAGCCGACAAAGCCGATAAGTAACCTTTTTCAGTAGCTACAGCAAAACCCTGCTGCGCTAAGGAAAGTGAAAAACTTAAAACATGAGATAAACAAGCCTTCAAAGGGTCAATAGATCTCTCTCCACACCATTTAACAAATTTAGACCAACGGGAAGAGTAAATGGACTTGGTGGAGTGTCGCCTGGACGATAAAATAACATCCACCACATCTGGTGGGAGAGAGAACGAACTCAGGTTGCCCCGTTCAATGTCCAGGCATGAAGGTGCAAGCTCTGGAGGTGGGGGTGAAGAACCTGCCCCTGCGACTGCGAGAGGAGGTCTGCCCTGAGAGGGAGACGGAGCAGAGGGTGCGAAGAGAGGTGAAGAAGATCTGTGTACCACACCCTTCTCGGCCAATCCGGAGCAATCAAGATGACTTGCGCCCGGTCTTGGCGAACTTTCCTCAGAACCCGAGGAATCAAGGGTAGGGGAGGAAACGCATAAAGGAGTTGAGAGCTCCAACTCAACTGAAAAGCGTCCCCCAACGCTCCCTGCATCGGAAACTGGAGACTGCAGAACAACGGGCAGTGCGCTTCTCGTGAGTGGCAAATAGGTCCAACCGAGGAGATCCCCACATCTGGAAGACGTGATGGACCACCTCTGGATGAAGCCGCCACTCGTGATCGGCCGAGTAATGCCGACTGAGACTGTCCGCACGAACATTCAGCACCCCGGCTAGATCAAATCTGCTGGCCCTGAGCCCAGGACCAGAGTCGCAGAGCCTCTCGGCAGAGACGAAACGACCCTACACCTCCCTGTTTGTTGATATACCACATCGCGGTCGTGTTGTCTGTCAGGACCTGAACTGACCGACCGCGAAGGGAAGGAAGGAAAGCCTTTAGTGCCAAACGTATCGCCCGCAATTCCAGAAGGTTGATGTGAAGCAACCTTTCCTCTGGAGACCAAAGACCTTTGATCTCCAGATCCCCCAGATGAGCACCCCACCCTAGAGTGGAGGCATTCGTGATTACTGTGGCCATCGGTGGAGGAAGTTGGAAGGGCTTCCCTTGAGACAGGTTGCCCTGCACACCCCACCAAGTCAGCTCCGCTGCAGCGTCTCTGGAGATTCTGACCTTCTCCCCAAGATCCCCGTTGTGCTGATACCACTGCCTGCGGACCACTGGAGTGCCCTCATGTGCCAGCGTGCATGACTGACCAACAGTATGCAGGAAGCGAACAGACCGAGCAGGCGAAGGACCTTCAGGACCGGAACAACCGCTCCGTAGTGAAACAAAGGAATCATCTCCTGAATGTCGAGAATCCTCTGTGGAGGCGGGAATGCACGACAAACAGTAGTGTCCAGTATTGCCCCTATGAACAGGCTGCGCTGAGAAGGCACCAGGTGAGATTTGGGTACATTTATTGAAAAACCCAAGTTGAACAACAACTGCGTTGTCATCTGAAAGTGACGCAACACCATCTCCGGAGACTTGGCTTTCAACAGCCAATCGTCCAGATAGGGGAAGACAGGAACCCCTGATCTTCTGAGATGTGCTGCTACCACCGCCATCACCTTTGTAAAGACTCGTGGCGCGGAAGTCAGACCAAACGGTAGAACCGCAAACTGGTAATGTTGCGACCCTACCGTGAAACGTAGAATACTTCCGATGCGACTTCAGGATGGGAAGATGAAAGTACGCATCCTGCAGGTCGATGGACACCATCCAGTCTTCCTGTTGCAGCGCAAGAAGAACCTGAGCTAGAGTCAACATTTTGAATTTCTCCTGCCTGAGGTAAAAATTCAAAACCCTGAGGTCCAGGATCGGCCTCAAACGCCCGTCCTTTTTGGGAATCAGGAAATACCGGGAGTAGCACCCTGACCCCTTTCCTGCTCTGGAACCACCTCTATCGCACCTTTTTGTAACAAGACAAGAACCTCTTGCTGCAAAAGCAACAAATGGTCTTCTGAACAACCACCTTGGCGAGGAGGGTAAGGAGGTGGATACTCTAGAAAAGGGAGGGCGTACCCATTCTCTACAAGATTTAAAACCCAACGATCTGTTGTAATCAGTTTCCAATCTTGTAGAAAATGGGACACCCGACCCCCAACAGGACCAACATGCTCTAAGATGGGGGATCTAGAGCTGCTTCCCAACGGTGAGGGGAGGAGGAGGACTGCTGTCGTGAGGCTCCCATAGAACGGCCTCTGTTCTTGCCCCTGTAGGACTTGTATAAAGGGTTCTGCTGTTGTTGCTGCTGACCCGGTTGAAATTGTTGACGGCCACGAAAGGAAGAACCTTTTCCAAACCCACAAAGGCGTTTGTAACCGTAACCCCTGGGCTGAGATTGAAGACCTAACGATCTAGCCGTGGCTCTGCTGTCTTTAAAACGTTGTAAGGCAGAGTCCGCCTTGGATCCAAACAGCCTTGTGCCATCAAAAGGTAAGTCCAAGAGAGTCGCCTGGACATCAGGGGAAAACCCAGAAGTCCTTAACCAGGCCTGCCTTCTGGTTGCCACGGAAGAGCCCATTACCCGTGCAACAGAATCAGCCGTGTCCATGCCAGACTGAATCACCTGACGAGCAGCCGCTTGTGAATCAGCAAGTACCTCCATGAAATTAGCCCTATCATCTTCTGGGAGCTTAGGAGCTAGTTGCTTCACAGTATCCACCAAAGCATGGATGTACCTTCCCAAAAGGCAAGTAGCATTTGTTGACTTTAACGCCATGCTTGCCGACGAAAACACTTTTTTTGCCGCTTGCTCCAACTTTTTGGAGTCCCTATCTCCAGGAGTAGTCGGGAAAGCACCTGAAGACTGCTTTGAACATGAAGCTTGTACTACCAAGCTCTCCGGTGTTGGATGTTAAGACAGAAAGGCAGGATCTCCAGGGGCCGGCCTATATCTTCTTGCAATCGACCTAGAGACAGCAGGCGCAGACAAGGGCTTCTGCCACACTTCCAAAATTGGCTCAGTCAATGAGTCTATGAATGGTAAAAGTGGCTCAGAGACCACTGAAGACGTATTAAGGACCTCTGTTAAGATGTTAGCCTTTATTTCAGATGTTGGAAGCTGCAGACCCAGCAGATCAGCTGCCTTCCTCACAACCACATGGTAGGGCAAATTTTCCAATGGTAGACCAGCCTTTGGTGACGAAAGGACATATTCTGGTGAAGTGTCCAAGCCACTGGCCTCTTGCAGACCCTCAAAGTCATCAAGTGACTCCACTATTTCACCTTCCTCCTGATCTTGCTCGTGCCTATACTCCTCCTCTTCTAGCAGCCTTTGAATCTCCCTCCGGGAATGCTGCTTAGGCACAGACGTCGGAACCGGCGTCGGCGGAGCCAAAACGGAGTCGGCTGGCGCCGAATGCGGCGCCGGAGAAGGAGGTAATGGAGCAAGAGGAAGGCCCTCTGGAACAACGTTCGACGCCGCTCGATTCGAGACGACGCCGACTCCCCATCCGACGGAACTCGAGGTGCCGGAGTGGACGACCTCGGCGTCAGGAAGTGCCAAGCCGGAGCAGATGGCATAAAGGGCATAAAGGGGGCCTGGGCATACTGGTGTGGAACACCCAAATTGTAGGCCAAGGGACCTGAAGGCACACCCAATGGGAAACTAGCCCTGGAGAACATCCCGTACATCGCATTGAGGAACTGCGATGGGTCCGCACCAGGCAAGGGAAAGGGAGGATATGAACCCGTACCTCCTTGCCCGGGGACCTCCTGCGGTGGATTCGGATCCTGTGGAGCCGGTGGAGACAGCGCCCGCACTGGTGAAGCCAAAGGAATAGGAGACATCTCCTCCGGCGTCGGACTTTTACAGGGCGCCGGTGATCCTCTCGACGCCGAAGAGCCTTTCGACGCCGGTGACATCCGAGCTGGAGAATGCTGCGACTCCGCACCCGGAGAAGGTGAAGGAGAGACCAAGTCCTTTCTCCGGAGTCGCTCAGGTGGAGGAGTCGACCTCGAAGCCCTCGACTTCGATGAATGACGCCGGGACTTCTTAGATTTCTTATGCTTCTTCGACGTGTGTGACGAAGAAGACCGCTTTCTCCCTCTTTTTTCTTTCTTGGCTTTGGCCATAAAGAGCTTTGCTTCACGCTCTTTAAGCGCCTTCGGGTTCATTTTCCTGCATGAACGGCACTCCTCGACATCGTGGTCGGATGAAAGGCACCACAGACAGTCTTCGTGAGGATCCGTGATCGACATAAGGCCTCCGCACTCTCTGCAAGGCTTAAACCCGGATTTCCTAGAAGTAGCCATATCTTCGCAGCAAGGAAACAAAGTTGAACATGGAGAGTCCTTGGAAAACCGTTACGCGTCGACGGCGCGGAAAAAAGGGAACTGACGTCAGCACACCGACGAGGTCTTCTTATGGCTCCGATGACGTCATACGGAGTCGCGAGCGGAGCCGTGCTATTGGGACGTCCTCGTCGACGTGGGAGAGCTAGGAAAAAGAATTTCCGCGAGATTGCTGGCGCAAGGGGTATTCATAAGGTGAGGAATCCACAGGCAGAAGTATCCATCAGGAATATTATTACTCCACACTTTCTGTTGTAGAACTTTTCTGACATTGAGTTTGCTCGCAACAGCTGTTTGCACCCCCTCTTTTAACATATGATTTGCCCTCTCAACAAGTCCACTGGAAGAAGGACTATATATTGGAACTCTAACACGCTTCACATCATGTTCTTGAAAAAGACCGACCTCTCCTCAGACAGAAGGTGGGTCCGTTATTCATGATGACTTCCTTATGAGGTCCCTCTATTTGAAAAAACAGCTCCAAAACCTCAACAGTCAAGGAATCATTAGACCTATCACATGGAAAATACAACCACTTAGAGAAGCAGTCCACTGCCGCAATTAAAAATGTATTCTCATTTTTTAAAATGTTGAAAGGTCCGGCATAATCTATGCCTACCTTTTCCCAAGAACAATTTGGCCACTCCACGGGACACAAAGTTTCCAATGTTTATCAGAGCACAAACATTCTGCACACTTATCAATGTACGATTTGACCAGCCCATCAGTTTCAGGCCACCAGTAGTGTTGCTTGATTTGCTTGGCAGAGGCAGTAATACCCAGATGTCCCTGATGAGCCAAACTAATTATTTTACTCCTTAAACCAATGGGTGGCACTAACAGATCGTGTCTTAAAACAAAACCATTCACTACAGACAATTCAGAAGCCACTTATTCAAAACATTTCAATTGCATACCTAGATTCGTATCACATGGCCTTTCAGGTACAAGACACTCCTTAACCTTTCTTAAATACTCATCACTGTAAACACAATCCTCCCACTCTTCAGGTCTAATCCCAAAACAACCTGAGGCATCCACAACAGACATGACGCATTCAGACTCGTCTAAAAACTCTGATACTCCGTCGCCCAACCTTACAGGCAAACGTGAAAGGCAATCAGCCCTGATGTTCTTTCCTCCAGGTACATATTTAATATCAAAATTAAACTCTTGCATTCTCGACAAAAATCTAATCAACCTGAAAGAGGCCTTATTAGAGCAACTATCCCCTAACATGTAAATTAAGGGCTTATGAGCCGTGACTAAATCAAACCTCGCTCCCTCAAAAACATTTTGATTTTTTCTGAAGCCCATGAACATGCCAGTGCTTTACGTTCAATAGTTCTCAGCCGAATTACGTTCTCTAGATGCGAAGGCGATTGTTCGTTCTCTTCCATCCAGAAATTGACTCAGAACTGCACCCAGTCCCATAGAGCTTGCACCAACTCTAATTACACTCTTCTCTGCATGCACAAAAGGTTTAATGGTGAGGGCATACACAATTAAATCTTTGACTCTCCCACAGGCGTTCTCTTCAACATCCGTCCAGACAAACGTAACATTTTTAATTTTAACAATGCTCTCAGCGGTTGAACAACAAGAGCATAGCCTTGTACGAATCTGGCATAGTACTCACTCAGCCCCAGAAATGCCCTTAAAGACTCCTTAACTCTCAGTACAGGGGCATCAGTAATGGCCTTCACGAGTGATGTTTTAGGTTTGATACATAAAGAAGAAATACTATGCCCCAGGCAATCTACTTGAGTGGCAAGAAAATTACACTTTTCCCTATTCACAGTTCCACCATGTTCCACCAACTTGTTTAAAACAAGACTCAAACATTCAATATGTTCTTCCAAAATTTCAGAATGAATAAGATCATCATCTTGAAAAGCCTGTATACTGCTCTCACCACCAAACAACTCATCCATAAAACGTTAAAACACATTGGCGGCGAATGCCAATCCGAACGGCATCCACAAATACATAAATGCTCCAAGGAGTGCTATAAACGTTGTTAGAGGCTGTGACTCTTTACACAAAGGTATCAGATGATTGGCAGAACCTAGGTCAACAGTGGAAAACACCTACTATTAACCAAATTTGCCAACAAATTGTGTATCTTCGGGAGAGGATGGGAATCAATGAGGATATTACGATTGAGAACTCTGAGATCGGCACACAAAAATATATCCCCAGATTTTTTTCGGGCTATAACGGCAGCCGAAACCCATACAGAAGATTCCACAGGTGTTATAATACCCTGTTCACACATTTTACCCAATAACACCCTAAGATCTTCTTTGACAGATAATGGCACAGGTCTCACTTTTTGTAGGACAGGTATGGCATTGCACTTAAGTTTAATTATATGCTCAAATCCCTTAATCAATCCAACTTTTTCTTTGAAAACTGTCTCAAATTTAGACTATTTTTGTACAGACTGTAAGAAATCAACACCCTGGACAGATTGAGTATGCTCAACTGCCAAAATAGGAAAATCACCCAAAATTACAGGCTCTTCATGCCCAGCTCTCAAAATAATGCCCAACATAGCTTGGTCTTGCCAGCCCATAATATCTCTACCTTTTTCTTTTTTCTGCAACATATATCTTAGTGGAGACCTCCCTGCCTTTGAATTTAAGAATTTCGGAAAAGAAACCCTTCATAATTATATCATATTCTCCAAAGGCTTTTGGGTTGACATTATTTTGCATCAATTATTGTTTAGACCACAACTTTTTGTGGGTAATATCAGAGAGTATTGTGATGGGAGAGCCTGAATCGGCCATAATTCCAAGGTTTACATTGCCAATCATTACTTCGCATAATGGGCCTTTACACTTCCTCTGAGCAGACTCCAGTATGTTAACCTCAACTGTCAATAATACATTGTTAATATCCTCGCACAATTGATCCTCTTCCACACATACCTGGTTCACTTTGGTTTGTTTTTGCTAGCACAACACAAAGCCTGAAAATGACCCATTTTTTGCAATTACCACACTTTTTGCCAAGAGCTGGACATGAAACATTATTCCCTAAAAGGAATTTAGAGCCACATCTACAGCACCTCCTTTCAGATCCTTTCTCAGCACTCCTCTTGATCTTATTCTTATTCACAATAGCTGATACATCCACATTCTCAATTACAACAGATACTTGTGCCTGCGCATTGCCCTCAAGATCCTGAGCCAAAATCTTTGAAGAAATAAGTGAACACTCAATACTTCTAGCAATATCCATAACTTCATTGAGATTATGATTTTTGCACGTTGAAATAAGTTCCTGAATCTTTTTGTTGAAACAATTAAATACCAGTTGATAACGTAATTAAATATCCATATTAGCACCAAACTCACACTTGGCTGCTAGCACTCTCAATACTGCCAAATTATCCTCAACGGATTCTTCCAACATCTGTTTCCTTTAAAAAAAAATATGCCATTCCAGCATAACGGATGGTTCATCAGTATATTGTTTGCTCATCCGAGACAGTGCCTCCATATAAACATTACAGGTTATCATCACCAGGCGGTGGTACAGCAGGTAGTAAATTATCAAAAACTTGCTGCCCAGTATCACCTAAATGATTGAAATGTAAATCTGTGCAACGAATTGGACTGTATTTGGAAGCGTCAATAGCAACCATAAAGTTTTCAAACACTCTCAACCATTTCCTCCATGCCATGGATGGTTTACCCGGAATCTGCAGGAATAGCGGGGTTGCACTACATTGTTGGAAGAGCCATTATAAATATAAAGATTTTTTTTTTTTTAAATGAAGAAAAAAAAAAAAAAGAATAGCGCAATAAATAAATACAACCAGAACAATAAATACCAATCCACGGAACAGACGGTGCAGCAAGAACTATTAACACTCGGGAAGCAAAATAGCAGGTGTGCCTATCACCGTGATAATAGCGACAACAGGAAAGCAGAGAAGCAGGCAAATTGAAATCCAAAGCGGCCACAAAACACAAGAAATCCAAGAAATGTCTCCTGTCGGTCGGTGGGTCCTAAAGTCCTTCACCAGCGCTTGTCGCCAAATTTATGTTGCAGGCATATGTTAAATAAACACCAGGAACAGAGAGCTATAGCAGTTAACTCAAGGTTTATTCAACAGAAGGACCCACAACCACTCTCCAACTGGTAGTTCCACAGAATGACCTCCACCTGGTGAACACATTCCATAGATCCTATAATCAGCTATGACAACTACACGCTCTACTCATACATTCTACTGCAGATATGACATGTTGCTATGAACTCCTAACACAATCCTAAGAATACATATTTATTACAAATATACGTAGAGAAAACAACTTGCAGTGCAATATTCTCGCTCAGCTTGTTATCCTGATTCGCCAGTCAATTTTTGTTGATAGTCGAATCAGGATTACTGTTACTACTCTAATGCGGAGGCAGAACTAAAAACAACAAGCATTGGCAAGGCAAATAGGTCTTGCCTTTGTGACCTATTGGCTTTGCCAATGGTTGTTAACCATGCGGCACGGCATCCCTGATGATGAGCAGCATGGCTAAAGAAAGAAAAAAAAAAGGAATTACACAGCTGTCTGCGTCATTTTGTAGGCACGCACACCACCCATGCGCACACCTACAAAATGATCCGGCTGCTTTTCGTTTTGTTTTTAGTTACTGATCCAAGTCGGATCAGTAGCTAAAAATAAAACGAAATGCACAAAGTGTTTTTTTTTTACTTTTCTTTAAAGCTGGTGGGAAAAGAGGAAGAAACGGGGGTGGAAACATCCGGAAGGCAATGCGGGGAGGGGGGTCAGGAGCAACATGTGGAAGACTGGGGGGGATGCTGAAGCAAGACGGGGAGGGCGGGGCAACCCAGAAGCAACAAGGTGAAGGCGGGAGGTGCAAAAGCAACTCGGGGGCCGTAGAGGTACATGGATGGAACACAAAGAAGCACACAGACAAGCTCAACTGGGAGGGGTGCAGTGAGAGCCATATAGGGATAGGCAGCCGCACAAGTGAGGTAGAGAAGTACACAAGGAAAATCACTTAAAAACACGTGCCCTGTCTGTGAGAGTTTACACAAAAAGAAACAGAAGTTCCCTGACAGCGAGCAGAGGCGCACACACACACATGGTAAAGAGGCAAGGCTCTGTGAGAGGGACAAACACAAGCTTGACAATCTGGTCCATGAATAAGACACTGGCAAGTGAGAGTGGGAAGGAGAGCTAACCAATGGTAAGCAATGGGTGGCTACAAGCCCATCTATGTTCATGCTAAGCCACAATATGCCTCGACCTAAAGCACAAGTTACTAACTTGTGTAACGATATATCTGTAAGAGACAGTAGTTAGTGACAGATTCCCTACCTTAGAATATCCCCAGGCGTCAGGCTGGATCCGGAAAGTTTTTGCGTAGCAGTACCCTTGTGCGTCGGTAGGCGGCGTCGTGCGGCTCCGCGTCCGTCGTCGGCGTCGTGATCGCCGGGATGACGTCGCGGGCAGTACTTAGACGCCGCCCCTGCCCGCTGACGTCAGTTCTGTACACGACTTTCCGCGCCAGGAACGCAGAGCCATGCAAGAAGCTGACATAGGTGTCTGAAAAATACTAGGGCCCTGAAAGGGATGTCCTTAACCCTAGAAATCAGTTCGCAGAACGGGGAGGATGGGTGGGGCGGTAAGGAATCTGTCACTAACTACTGTCTCTTACAGATATATCGTTACACAAGTTAGTAACTTGTGCATCTGAAAGAGACAAGTTAGTGACAGATTCCCTACCTTAGAATAGATACCCCAGCAATACCAACCCCGGTGGTGGGTCTGCGAACAAAGATCAGACAAGGAAGTCCCCGGAGGACAGAACGGCCAAAGAAGCCGTCCCTCCGGACCTGGCTGTCAAGGCAGTAATGCTTTGTAAACGTGTGCAGCGAGGCCCACGTAGCTGCCTGACAGATATCCTGCAGCGGAACACCGCGGCCTAAAGCCGTGGTAGCAGCCGTTGCCCTGGTGGAATGGGCACGCAGCCCAACAGGAGGCTCCTTCTTAGCCAAAGAATAGCAGGCTTTGATACACAAGGTTACCCAGCGGGAGATGGTTCTCTTGTGCACCGCCCGACCTTTTTGGCGCCCACGTAGCCAACAAAGAGCTGGTCATCCACCAGGAAGTGTTGTGTGCGGTTGATATAAAAGGAAAGCGCACGTTTTGGGTCCAGACGGTGGAGCCTCTCTTCCTCTCTGGAAGGATGCGGAGGCGGAAAGAAGGTGGGCAAAGTGATGGTCTGCCCAATGTGGAAGGCAGTAACCACCTTTGGCAAGAAGGACGGACGCGTCCTAAGAACAACCTTGTCTGGATGGACAGACAGAAAGGGAGGTTTGCATGATAGAGCCTGGAGCTCACTCACCCGCCGAGCGGAGGTGATGGCCACCAGAAAGGCTGTCTTCAGAGTCAGAAGACGAAGAGGACAGTTATGTAGAGGCTCAAAGGGAGCGCACATGAGAAAGGTAAGAACCAAGTTCAAGTCCCACTGAGGCATCACAAACGGAACAGGAGGGAAGAGGTGTGTAATGCCTTTTAGGAACCTGTTAACAACAGGGGACTTGAAAAGGAAGGGCTGATCAGGAAGCCTGAGGAAGGCCGAGATGGCACAAAGATAGCCCTTGATGTACCCAGGGCAGAACCCTGTTGGGCCAGGGAAAGAAGGAACAGAAGAACCTCAGAAAGAGGGGCAGAGAGTGGGTTCACAGCCTTTGCTGTGCACCATGCCACAAACTTGTTCCACCTGCAGGCGTATACCACCTTAGTGGAGGGACGCCTGGCTGCCAGAATCACATCACAAACTTCGGGAGGCAAGTCGAAAGGAATCAACTGCCGCCGCACAATCTCCACGCAAGCAGGTGGAGGCTGGACAGGTTCAGGTGGAGGACCGTCCCCTGCTGCTGCGACAGAAGATCCTCCCGAAGAGGCAGACGGATCGGGGGATCGACGCTCATACTGAGTAGCTCGGGATACCAAACTCTTCGAGCCCAGTCCGGAGCCACAAGGATGACTTGGGCCCGGTCGCGCCGAATCTTCTTCAACACTCTGGGTAGAAGTGGTATAGGCGGAAAGGCGTACAACAGACCGCAACTCCACTCGCGACGAAAAGCGTCGCCGAGCGAGTGCCACCTTGGAAATTCCAACGCGCAGAACTGATGACATTGCGCGTTCTCTTCGGTGGCGAATAGATCTAACCAAGGCTCTCCCCACTGCAGAAAGAGTCCTTGCGCCACTTCCGAGTGAAGACGCCATTCGTGATCCATCATGCACCTGCGGCTGAGGTTCGTCCGCCTGGCGTTCAGGGAACCTGCCAGGTGTTGGAACCATCAGGAACATGCCCTGATGTTCCAGCCATGTCCAGAGGCGCAGAGCCTCCTGACAGAGGGTCCACGACCCCACCCCGCCTTGTTTGTTGCAGTACCACATGGCGGTGGTGTTGTCTGTGAACACCTGCACCACCTTCCCTTTGACAGAGGGAAGGAATGCCTTGAGTGCAAGTCGGATCGCCCGGAGCTCCAGAAGGTTGATATGGAGCCGGGACTCCGCCGGAGACCAGAGGCCTCTGATCTCCGCCTCTCCCATGTGACCGCCCCATCCCAGAAGGGACGCGTCCGTCACAACTGTGTGCTCTGGCTGGGGAAGGGAGAGGGATCTGCCCATGACCCATTGCCGGTTCGAGAGCCACCACTGCAACTGTTTTGCAGTCCCCTCCGAGATCTGGACGTGATCGGACAGGTTGCCCTGGTGCTGCGCCCACTGGAACTTCAGGTCCCACTGCAGAGCCCGCATATGCCATCTGGCATGATCGACCAGCAGGATGCAGGAGGCCATGAGGCCCAGCAGCCTCAGGGTCATCCGTACCGAAACCCAGGATAAAGGCTGAAAGATCGGAATCATAGCCTGAATATCCCGGACTCGCCGTTCGGGAGGATAGGCCCGAAACTGCGTCGTGTCCAGAACTGCTCCGATGAAAAGGAGCTGTGGAGAAGGAATCAGATGCGACTTCGGCACATTGATGGAGAACCCCAGCGAGTGCAGGAGTTCGGCCGTAGTCTGGAGGTGGGAGACGACAGCCTGGGACGAGCCCGCCTTCAGCAGCCAGTCGTCGAGGTAGGGGAAGACTGGAACCCCTGCCCGGCGCAGATGAGCTGCGACCACCGCCATCACTTTCGTGAACACCCGAGGGGCACTTGTAAGGCCAAAGGGGAGCACGGTGAACTGAAAATGCTCGAGGCCTACCGTGAACCGCAGGTAACGCCGGTGGGCCGGCATGACGGGGATGTGAAAATAAGCGTCCTGCAAGTCCAACGCTACCAACCAGTCTCCAGGGTCGAGGGCAGTCAAGACCTGAGCTAGGGTGAGCATCTTGAACTTCTCCTTCCGGAGGAAGCGATTGACGTTCCGGAGGTCCAAGATAGGACGCATGTCCTCCTTGTCCTTTTTGGGCACCAGAAAGTAGTGGGAGTAGCAACCACGTCCTACTTCTGGGGTCGGAACATGCTCGATGGCCCTCTTGGCCAAGAGGGCCGTGACTTCCTTCTGCAGAAGCACCAAGTGATCCCCTGACATGCGGTGGAATTGAGGTGGCATGGCTGGGGGGGTGGTCTCGAAGGGGAGGGAGTAGCCCCTTCGGACAATGTCCAAGACCCACCTGTCCGAGGTGATGGCACGCCAGTGGTGAAGGTGATGGCGGACCCTGCCCCCTACTGGCGTGCTGTGCAGCTGAAAGGAAGGACTAGGAGGGCTTGGAGGCCGCGGACGGGGGTGGAGTTGGTGGCCTGAACCGCACGCTGGTTGCCCGAACCGCCACGGCGGTAGCCACGTCCTCGGCCACGCGAAGACGCTTGCTGCGCGGGCCGGTGGCTGGGCAGCGGACGTGACTGGGCGCCCCTTCTGTGGCCACGAAAGGGGCGAAAAGCAGAGGTTAGCGGAGGGCGCACAACAGAAAGGCCCAGGGACTTGGCAGTAGCCCGTGAGTCCTTAAAACGCTCCAGCGCATGGTCTGCTTTCGAACCAAAAAGACCGACTCCATCAAAGGGCATGTCCATGAGTGTATTCTGGACATCACCCGAGAAACCAGTTGTTCTCAGCCAGGTGTGGCGACGCAGCGCCACCGTCGTTGCAAGCGATCTGCCCAGCGAGTCGGCGGTATCAAGGCCACAACGTATGGTGTACTTTGCCGCATCCCTACCTTCCGCAATGGTGCGGGTAAGCAGTGTCTGGACCTCCTCAGAACACTGGGGCAAAACGGCCACCACCGAATCCCACAGAGAGTGGGAATATCGGCCCAAAAGGCAAGCGGTGTTGACGGACCGCAAGCCAGCACTGGAGGAAGAAAAGGCCTTCTTCCCAAATTGGTCCAGGCGTTTGGATTCCCTATCCGGAGGGCGGTAGGGAAGGCGGTTTGGGAGGCAGAGGCTTGGACAACCAAGCTCTCGGGGGTGGGATGTTGAGAGAGAAACAAGGGGTCGCCCGGAGCAGGGCGATGGCGTCGGGCCACGTTCCTATCCACAGGAGCCCCTGTGGTGGGCTTGGACCAGGTGCCCAAAAGAACATCAGACAGTGCATCATTAAACGGCAGCAATGGCTCCGAGGAGGTAGCTGCCGGCTGAAGCACTTCCGTCAGGAGATTAGTCCTGACAGCCACAGTAGGCAATTGGAGGTGCAAGGCTCCAGCTGCTCTACGCAACACCATTGCGAAATTTGCTCCCTCCTCCGTAGCCACGGAAGGAGGAGACAGCATGCCAGAGTCAGGAGAAGTGTCCAGACCACTGGCATCCCCAAGTTCCTCTGCGCAGTCCTGATCATACTCACACTGCTGTGTGAGAGGGTCTTCCGACCCCTCCCAGCTCTCCTGGTCCTCCTCTGGCTCAAAATATGGAGGAGGAGGGACATCTGGGACCCAAGGTCTCATGGGCGCCGGAGCCGGCGTCGAGCGACGTTGGTCCGGCTCCATGTCTGGAACCGGAGAGAACCGGGGAACGACGCTGCCCGGAGCCCCGGGCGGCGTCAGGAGCGGCACCGGGGACATCGGCGCCGGCGGAGGCGTGGTTAGGTCAACCGGCGTCGATCGGGGTTGCGGTACCACCGGAGCCGGGATCGAGGCCGGGGCCGGAGCCGAGGCCGGGATCAAGGCTGGCGGGACGGGCGACGCCGGGACCGGAGTCGTTGGCGACGCTGGAGCAACCCCATCAGGGCCCGCGGGGCCCGAAGGCGCACCGGAGGGACCTTGAGGCCCGAAGAGGCGGGCCATGGGCGACAGGAATTCCTGTATTTGGGCCGGAGTCGCCCCCGAACCCGGAAAGGACGGGTAATGCGGGGGCGGCTCCACAGGCACGTCCGGGGCCGCGGGGACGGTGCCGACAGGGGCCTCAGCCGAGTCGCGAGACCGGCGTGGCGAAGTCTTAGAGCGATGATGCTTCTTAGACTTTTGTGCTTCGACTTACCGAGGAGTGCGAAGACTTGGACTCCGACGACCGGCGGGAGCTCCCGCGACCGGCCCCTCGACCTCTCACGGGACCGGGGCTTGGTGCGGCGCGGAGCCGACTGCCGGACCTCGAGGAGCTTTCGAGACCGCTCTCGCAAAGCCTTCGGGTGTAAGGCCCGGCAGTCAGGGGCACGACTTCGTGTCGTGGTCTCGGCCGAGACAGTAGAGACACTCTAAGTGCGGGTCTGTGATCGACATCATTCGACCACAGACGTCGCATGGCTTGAAGCCGGGCATCCCTACCGACACCTAGGAGTCGAGATGACTCGAAAAGAAACAGTGAAAAAATCACCAAAAATTTAGTCAAAAATTGACTAGGGCACTGCTCTTCCCGGATCTGCGCTTACTGGCGCGGAAAAAGAAGAACTGACGTCAGCGCGCAGGGGCGGCGTCTAAGTACTGCCCGCGACGTCATCACGACGCAGACGACGGACGCGGAGCCGCACGACGCCGCCTACCGACGCGCAAGGGTACTGCTACGCAAAAACTTTCCGGATCCAGCCTGACGCCTGGGGATATTCTAAGGTAGGGAATCTGTCACTAACGTGTCTCTTTCAGATATGGAGGCTTGTATGCTCTGGAGAAATGTTTCCTGTTTGCAAGTAGGTTACAAGAAAGAGTTTAAAGATAATTTTAAATTTAGTCAGCTTGTGGGTCAGTCGAATAATAAGACAAACTATTATTGTTTAACACAGATCGAGTATTTAGTTTCGAGTCTGAAATGGCAGTCAATGCATGTCCAAAAGAGCACAAAGTAACTGCATCGATGGGGGGGTCAAACAGATTAGCTCCAACGCTAGATTTAAATTGACACAATACAATATAGTACACCAAACGTACCTGACTCCACGAGTGCTTCATAAAATATTTCCAGACCGCTCCTCCTGTTGCCCTAGATGTAGACTTGCAGACGCTCATTTTCTTCATATGATTTGGGACTGCCTGAATTGACACCATTCTGGGGGCAGGTGATACAGTGCTTACAGAGGGTCACGGGTTGGACATTGTCGCATGATGTTAAAGGGGTGCTGCTTGGGCTTCTCCCTGCACCCAAAGCTAAGAAACTTACTAGGAAGTTCCTCCAACTGGGACTAGTGTTAAGCAAACGACGGATAGCCATTAGATGGATGAGTCCAACCCCCCCAGCAGTAAAGGACTGGGCTAAAGACATGCGTGAATAGGCCACGGCAGAGTTAATGAGAATGAAGAGAGTCAGAAGGGATGATAAGCTGGAGGAGGATGTGAGGGCATGGTATACCATGGTCACTGACTTAACACAGACAGATGATCCACCTCTCGTAGAAACGGATGAGCTGTTGGCAGGCACGGACGGACCAGCGACAGAGGGGGTACAAGAGGCTCTGTAGACACCCGAGAATGACCAGAACATGTTGATTGCATAAGTAGAGATTGAGCTCTCAGACACTGGGATTGACATTGCAAGATTAGCATGACCCGGGGGGAGGGGGAGATTGCGTTCATTGTTTAAGTTTTATATCTAATGATTAGCAGAATGCTTGTAAAGAGACTTGATACAATGTTCTGTAATACAAGCTTGATATTGAGGACAAGTTATCCTTGGTGGGAAGGTATCAATAATGTCATGGTAACACAATGGAATGCACGGCTCCTGTTGAGAAAATGTTTCTCCTTTTGTGTCTCTTGAAAAAGGCTAATAAAAACTGTTTAAAAAAAAAAAAAAGTAACTGCATTGAACACATCCGTTTTGAAATAAATCCCAACTCCAGCCTGATTGACTATGTCTTTCATGTGTCACCTTCACCTTTTCAGTCTTCCACTTTCATCACAGACAACCAAGTGGCCGTGGAGGTGACCGCCCATACCAACTGTAGGTTACACTATGTGACTCAGTAGGTGTAAAACTGGCAAGAGTAGAAGACGGAAGACTGCATCCCAGAAGGCTTCTGTCTAATGTGTACTCTGTACCATAAATGTTCCCTATGCTCTTCACTTAAGGTATTTCTTTACTCACAGAGAAAATAACTATTTTTCTCAACCATTAGGAGGTCAAAATTGCAAGATGTTTTTATGTTCTTTCTTGCACACCCTTCTAAATCGATTTCACCAACTTGTGTGTCACAGCAGTGCATTTTATTCTTAATAACTGGTTTCTTCACATTCTAAAAATCAGGACTTTCCTACCAGATGTTAGCATGTCTGGTAGACACGTGGCAATGTTTTAACTGGTAATAGTTTTACATTTCATCATAATTAGTATATAGTATATTTCTATTATAAACAATAGCCCCATTGACCCTCTCCAATCTGACCAATTCAAGTTGTCAGAGGCAACATAAGTAGAAAGTCCGAATGAAATGGGAGGGAACGCCTTCATTGAAACACCAAACAAATGAGAGATGTTAAAGAGGGTAAGAAATAACTCAGCACAGTGCTCTGGGAGCTTCTGATTTCCAGCACAAATTCCAAAGCCTGGAACTACTCGCTGTTGAGTCTGGTATCCCAAGCTTGGTAAATCTTTTTTTTTTTTTTAAACAAACTTTATTGACGTTGACAAAGTTCCAGTTGGTATCAATACATTGTTTGTTACTTTGACCAGGATCATATTTTTCCAGTTCTCTATACACCTTACACAGTAGTAGGGAAAAAGTAGTAATGATCGTTCCAAGTCTCATATTATTCCCCCCACCCCGTGGCAACTCCCTGAGCATACTTCCAGTAGTATCCAATTTGGAGCTCTTGTATATGTCCTTGTTCTGGATTGAAGACCCTTTACCCTCAACAGCCCACCCTTCCTCCTCACCCCTCAGGCCCAGCTTGGTAAATCTTGACAACTAAACATATATCTGTGGCACTGTCTTGGGGATTGAAAGACAACATTCTGCTAAACGTGGTTAGGGTTCGGGCCATGACGAGGTGAGGACACTTTCTAGGTTACTGAAATAGTGCATGTAATAAAACATTGGTCTGACTACGGTGACAGTTCTCAGGTAGGGTGAGTGAATCTCAGAGCTCCAAACCTCATGAAAGGGCTATAAGCAAACGGCTCCTAGCTTTTGAATTTATTTTTTATTTGGCTCCTGAATTCTTTAAATTAATAATGTAAACAACCCCCAGTCTTGCATATCTCCTAGTTCCCCTTATCTTCTGTATCCCCTTTGCTGTGTTCCCCAATTCTGTTGCAAACAACTCTTCTAGCATAGTGATATTTTGCTGTATAGCTAGATATAATATACATATATATTCATACAACGGCAGTGAAAATAAATGTGGTGCAATAACATGTTACTTAGAGCAATTGTACCTGTAAATGCACATTCGCATATTTACTACTACAGTGCAAAGGTCAAATTCGACTTTCTTGCTACACTACAGTACAATTGATATAGGAAAACACTTTTTACTGGCTCACTGATTCTTTGTTAGAATTACTTTACACAAGAAAACTACTCTACTTACAGTCACAAGGCTTCTTCAATGTGATGTAAGCAAATGTAACTCCTTGAATCAAGAGAATCCTGATTTTGGTTAAATAGATCTTGTTAAAACAACAAGTACACATGAAAACATAGCTTCGGAATAAACAAAATATGCAGACGCACAGATTATAATATGCTATTTATGATCATTGTTGAGGAAGGGAGTCGCATCCTCACTCACTCGAGGCTTCGCCTCTCATGGGTCATGGTTCCTCTCCACATTCAACAATGGTAATAAATAGCATACTACACGCATGCACATATATACATACATACAAGTTGATGAGATAAATGTTTTACCCAGAATGGGAGGAATTAAAGAAGCGATGGGTGAACTCAATGACGAGATATTCCATGAAAACTGTGGTTATGGAGGTTTAAATCTTTGGATGAATAAGAAGTTACACTGATGGAATGTTAGAAGATTAATCAAAGTGTAAACAAGTGTGGCCATACTTGAGAAGCAGAGAGGAACAGGTGAGCTTCCTACAAATGGTGCGGTTATGCATCCTTGCACAAGCACTGGGGGTCAAGGGGCACTTGTTTCCTTCCTCATGGCAAAATAAAGAACATGGTTACAGATGGGTACTATCTTGTTGTTCGAAGAATGCCACAAGTATGGGTGAAAAAGCGTATTTCTGGTTAATATATATGTCCTATAATAGATACTGTACAATTACATACTGAGACAATTTCAAGCCTACAACTAAACCAATGCGGTAGGGTTCACCCATGTCCTCCCACCCCCGACCCAGCGGGGAATCACAAAAGATATTAGAGTCCATAATAAAGGATCTAGATTTGTTGTGTACATGGAGGATGCACACAAGGCAGAACAGGGTGTACTCTTCATCTGATTTGGCAGTGCCTGTAATAAAACAGACTTCATCCTGACGAAGCGTGAAACACAGCAAGATCTCCAAAATACCGGGTCTGAGCACTGTGGCATCCTAGGACGTTCTCCTGTACTGATGCAATGGACATATGGAAGTGAACCAACAAGCTCCTCAAAAAGGTAAAAACTTTTATTCCAGAGGAAGACCTAAAAATGTGATACAATCCTTGGTGTATCTATACTGGAGTAAAGCAATGTGGCCCTCACTGGCACACCAAAAACCCACCTAGCCACCATAAAGGCCACACTTAATGCAAAGCTAGACTCATGTTAGGAGAACAAAGCCACTAACACATCACCCCTCCCCCACTCACCGGGATTGGATGGCTCCCAATCAAAGCAAGATGCATTTTCAAGACAGCCTGCATTACATACAATGCTCTTTACCGGACAACCCCGAAATACCTATTGAGAAAACTGTCTCGGTTGGGAAGGAATCGCACCCTATGGAGCTTAGACACACTACTACTGGAACCGGCACGACTCAATAAGGAACGGCCATACACAGGGTCCTTCACTGGAAATATGCCCAGAATCTGGAACTTTCCGCCACTGGAGATACGTACACAGAGATAACAAACTTCAAGAGACGGGTCAAAGCTCGACAACTCCAAAGGCACCCAGGCCCAATTGGGAAACAAATCCCCTTCCGTTTATTAATCCCCAGCAGAACGAACCCAAAACAACCCCACAGACAACCAGGTACAGACATTACCACAGAGACTGCTAGGGTGAGTATTCTCACCAATTCACAACACTGTCTGATTTCATGCAAGCGGCTAAACTACTACCCAAGATGGAAACCATCCTGTAACCACCAGGGACTATCTATTGGGGGTGTCCTCTTTGTATGGAACATTGCAACTTGTGCATAACACTGTACGTAACCTCTCAAGCTATGTAGCCACCAATACATTGGTGGGGAGCTTGTGTATACTGTACAGTGCTCTGATACCCTCACATCATGTACACACTGTATAAAACTCTTAAAACAACAAAAACCTTCTGCATGAAGGCAGTGAGCAGTTTGTCTGAATTCATGTGTACGAGTTAAAGAGGAGAGCTGATCACAAATCGATCTGAGGAAAATAAGCGAAGATGACGTGGCATGGGAGGGAAGCAGACTGCACTGAAAGGGAAGCAAGGGGTGGTGCATTGTGGGTACTGGCTGCTTGGGGGGGCGTGGCTGGCCAGCCAAGATGGCAGACGCACTCTAGCGAGGCTTCGCATCCTGGCTTCATTATCCATCATATTGTAAGTGCTACCAGCGACATCTGAACCTGCAAAGGGGTTACAAGAAAGCAGTGAGATGGCGGAACATTGCACTGCTGGAAATCCGGAGGAGCCGGACGCCTGAAACCTGAGTCCTTACCCGGGCCCTGCTCCTGCACGGTGTGCAGGCCGTGGGACTGCCGACTGTCGCAGGGAGCCACTGCTTCATGTAATACGTGCCGGGCAGCGGTGGGGGAGGTCGGTGCTGCTGCCCGGTACCGTAGTCACCTAGAGGAACCCTGACAAGCGGGCAACTGACAACTTGATGCTTGGGCGGTCCCTGAGGCCTCGTTGGACATTTAGCTGAGCCCCGGAGCGGAAGGCGCCATTACTGCCATGTTGTTGCGGCCTAGCGGTGGAAGCGGACCACAGGGGTGGTAGTAATAGAAGCAGCGGCGACTGCAGTTACTTGCTGGTGAGGCCTGGCCCATCCTGCAGAGGCACGCTGCTGAGCACCAAAGGAAAGATGCCCGGTGACCCTTGGAGCTGCGATCAGTGAAGCTGCTCCTGCACGCCACTGTGGAGAGGCCTGCATTGTATAACTCACACCACCACTGCATTGAGGTATGCGGAGGAGATTAATATCCAAGTAAGGAGAATGTGGGATGGGGAGCGGAGGAGGCCCGGTGGTCGTGTCGGGCTTAGGCCTAGCGCCTTTAGGTGGCGAGTACCATGCCCTGAGCAATCCTCTGCGCTGCAGTGGACCCACATCGCCGATGACTCTGCACAGGACTGGTGGGGGGCCTCACTACTTGGCTCCTGTTGCGGACATCGCCCGTTGGTAGCGGCGGGCGCCAGGGGGATGGGGGTCGGTTCGGGCCGGGGCCCTTAGGTGCACAGTTTGATCCGCCGTTAATTACTGGAGCACTGGGGACCGCGGAATCCGGTCGCCATTGCTGGTTCGGAATAGGTGACCGGGCGAGACTGCCTTTCCTCACCCCCCTGCTGGTGTGCTTTTGGGTGTCCGGGAGCTCTCCACCTGTGCCAGCTGAACATAGTCTCCTGGTTACATATACCTGACTGGAGGTGAGGGGCCGGCTGCCCACATTGCACTGCGCCGCTTACCCTATCCAGTGCCTGGCCGTCCGACGCAACAATAGGCCGTCGCGCACGGGAGCGGCATCGACGCCTGCCCGCTCTTCTGTGTCGGTGGACTGAGCGACTGTGGGTAACAGATTTCTGGAGCGGGCAACAGTGTACATCCGGGACTCCAAGCTAGACTCTGTGCTCGCGGCTTTGGAGAAAATAGGTACCTCCCTCGCGCAGACGCGCACTTCCCTTGAGGGCCGCATCGACAAAATCACAGTTGACTTCACCCTGCTGCTCTCAGATCATCGTGAGCTGACTGATAAGGTACCCGACATTGAGCAAGACCTGGCCGAGGTCCACCCTGTTACCTGGACTGCAGCATTGGAGGTACAGGAGCTAATCGCGCGAGTGAAGTCATTAGAAAGAAGAGCGGAGGATGCGGAAGGCCGCTCCCGGCGGAACAACGTGTGGGTGGTGGGTCTGCCCGAGGGAGCAGAAGGAGCTGATGCAGTGATATACACCGAGACATGGTTGCGTAACCTGCTCCCAGCAGGCGCACTCTTCTCATTCTTTGTTGGGGAACGGGGCCATCGAGTGCTGGCAAGCCGTCCACCACCAGGGACAGGTCCTAGACCCTTTCTCTTCCGCCTCAACTACAGGGATCGCAATGCTCTCCTGAGAGTGGTGTGCAAGCTAGGGGAGGTGAAAGTGGACAACGCCACAGCTCTCTTTTCACCCGACTATGCATCGAGGATGCAGAAACAGAGGGGGTAGTTCCTAGTGGTTAAGCGACGCCTTTGTGAGTTGGCCATCAAATACTCCCTCCTCTTCCCGGCAAGACTGCGAGTGGTCTCAGACAGCGGCACGCGGTTCTTTGACACAGCTGAAGAGGTTTGGACCTAGCTGGAATCTACTGGTCGCCAGGGGTCCCAAGCAGGGAGCGAGGGGTCTGTGCGACAAGCTGTCCTCCGTGGGTCTAATCACGATGGGAGGCGTAGGAGGAGCAGGCGTCCCCCACTTCAACTACAAGCCACCCCCAATCTGGAGCAGGTCCTACAAAAGAGGCGGAAGGCGCTGCAGGTGGTGGCAACGATGCATGATCGCACTCAGGGACAGGCCCCCAACACTTCTGAATGCTCCCACAGCGATGATGGCTCCAATGCAACATGGCCGCCCGGTCCCCAGATGTAACTCCTCAGACGGCAGATGAACAAATTTAAGGGTTGTCTACCAAACGTAGCACGCGCTGCGGTGATGTGCATGGGCCTCTAGTGCACTGGTTGTGATGATGTTCCTGATGGAGAGAAGAAGGAATGTCCGGAGAACTCAACGCCTGCCCACACAGCTGGACTGAAGGCGGAGACAAATGACCCTGAGCGCTCTTACCTATGGACACGTGGGGCATTGGTGTGCTAGTTTCTCACCCCCTAGAGCCTTAAGCTCTGTCGGCTGGTGATAATTGCCGGCAGTTATTACAAGGCATCTAAGCCAGTTTGGGCAGGCACATGTTGTGCATCCGGTCTTATATTGTACAAGGTTACAATACTCCAGTTTTTCCCCCTCCCCTTATTGTTTGCATGTGCACATTTCAGGCAATGTCGTCCTGCAAGTGCAGCCCACACCTGCGGGTTCTTGAGAGAATACTCAGCTCCTTCCCTCCTGCCGTGTTCCCCGTTCACTTCTGCACGCTTGTGCCATTGCCCACTTGCCAGTTACTAATGTAATCACCTGGAATGTGAGGGGCATGCATATGCCATCGCGCCGCTACGCTGTTTATTCCTACCTTAAGCGCCCACATTGCGTTATTGCAGGAAGCACATATCACACTACCTGAAGCCCGCAAGCTCCAGCGCCGATTACTCCGCTTATGCGAGAGGGGGTGCTTAGCTGGGTGCGGCCGGGTGTCCCCTTTGTGGTGGTGGAGGTAGACGGGGAGGACTGTTACCTATTCATGCTAGGGAGGTTGGATGGGAGGCGTTTAGTACTTGGGAATGTGTACACACCTAATACGGACCAGACAACCTTTTTATGCGCAATTTCCAGTACACTAGCCTGCTGGAGCGCCATTCCCTGGCTCATGGGGAGTGGGGGGGGGGGAGGATTTTAATGCTGTCACTGATCTGGCATTGGACAGGTCTTTCACACCGCTCCCCCGCACAGTCACTATGTCTAACGCCCGGGCATTGGGTGACTGGCTGCAGCACTGGCGCTTGGGTGACGTCTGGAGAGCTTCGAACCCAGACGCGTGTCTATTCTTTTTATTTCCCGCTGCATGACCATGTCCACATTGACCACATGGTGAGCTCGACGGAGCTGTTCCTGGTTTGTCGGCGTATAGACTGCCTGGGGTGCACGCACTCCGATCATAACCCCCAGCTTCTCCACCTGGAATGGGAAGACGCCGAATGGGTGACCCACATATGGCGCCTCCAGCCGGTAGCGTTGGAGGATCTCCCTTTTCGGGCGTCGCTAAGCACTACCACGGCTGACTTCTTTGAAGCAAACACCAGCTCTGCTGCCACCAGAGGCATGGAATGGGAAGCATTCAAGGTCATGATCAGGTGGCACTGTATGGGACTCAGCTGGGTTGCTCGCAAACAAATTGACAACGATCTTCCGCGTATTGAATGCTCCCTTCTACAACTGGAGTCTGCCTCAATAACAGACTTGTGCTGTGCTCAGCGTTTACTGGAGGTAGGGCGTGAACATGCGGACCTGCTGGATCAAATAAGATACCTGAACTCACGCAGCCGTGGACTGAGCAGGGTGGTTGCTCGCATGGCTGATTCATCAGGAGAAGGCGAAGCACCCCATCCTTTCACTGCATTTCCATTTGGGACAGCTGCAGTATACTCAGCACGAGATCCACGAGGAACTCACCAGACACTACACAGCTCTGTATGTGTCTGTTGCCAGCGCTTGTCTGGCCGATCTAGCGGGCTTCTTTGCATCCATTCGCTTGTCCGCCATTATGTCGGAACAGAGGGCAGAACTGGAGGAGCCAATCACACTATTTGAAGTCGGGGAGGCCATCAGAGCCCTGGCCACAGGCAAGACACCTGGGCCAGATGGGCTGCTGGCGGATTATTATAAGGCCTACGCTACTGTGTTGGCCCCTCACCTGCTTGCCCTGTAAGAGGACTCGGGGGGGGGGGGGGGGGGAGAAGCCTCCGCCCAGCATGTAATGGGTGTGAGGAAACTGACTACCATCTGTTGTTCTTCTGTCCCTTTTACTTGAAGCAGCGTAAACGCTGGATCCTTCCCCTTTTACGTTCGCTAGGAGTCAGTCAGTATAGGGTCGCCCTGAGAATTTGTAGAGCTGACACCTCGCCCATTATCGTGTTCTCAATCGCCAAGTTTTTAGAGAGTGTTTGGCCGATCCCGTGCAAAGTCACCCCACACTAATCACCAGGGCTGAGATACATTTTTTGCCGCACAACTATGCCGAATTTAACCATTCCTCTTGTATTTAGAGTGTTTTAACTGTAGTATATGCGCTAATTTTATCTGTGATTTTTAAAAATGAGAAATCTTCTCTTTTATGTTTTTTTATTACTATTTTTATTATGGTCTTAAAATTTAAGGTATTTGTCCTCCTGTCACTTAAGTGAGCCATATAAGTTTTGTATCTCTCTTTTTAAAAAAACATTGTGCTTTGTTATTTGCGCTCCTAGTGGGCTCATGTACTGTACTTTTCTTTTTGATCCTTGACTTTTATGGTCTATGACCGAAATAAAGCTTAAACTGACTGACTCGCTTGAAGCCTCCGTTCTCCCGGGCTCTCTCCGTGAAGCTCTGCTCGTATCTTTGCCTAAGCCGGATAGAGACCCTACGATCTTGGGCTCTTAACAGCCACTGGCACTTTTAAACACGGACTATAAAATCCTGGCCAAAATACTGGCAGATCGGTTGGCCCCCCTGGAACCCAATCTGGTGCACACTGACCAGAACGGATTTGTGCCTTATCGGAACACTTCCCTTAACATGCGTCGATTTTTTCAGGTGACCCACTACTCCGCCTCGTGCTGGCCACACTCCGGGTGTCTGGTGCTCGACTTGGAGAAGGTGTTCAATACCCTGGAATGGGAGTTTCTATTCGCTGCCTTGCCCTGCTATGGACTCGGACCCGCTTTCTTCACCTAATACGGCTGTTACACCTCCCCTTCCGCTAAAGTCAAAACGGGCACCCACGTGTCAGACCCTGTGCCCATCAGTCGTGGTACAGGCAAGGGTGTTCGCTTTCACCTCTGCTCTTCTCACTGGCCAGAGAGCCGCTCAGGGAAGCCATTCGTGGAAGTGGGGTGTAATGGGGTATCCCCCTGGATGACGGGAAGCATTCGATCTCTCTGTATGCAAATGACCTGCTCCTGTACATGCAGGTCATAAGAGAAATGCCTGCTGATCTGGCGCGGATCCTCAATGAGTTTGCATCCCTCTCCAGTCTCAGGGTGAACTGGGCAAAATCCTGCTTGTACCCATTTAACAGGGCTTGTCCAGACACCACACTGGTCATTAATGACATACCCGTGAAATGGCAGCCCGCTGTCTTCCGGTACCTTGGAGTGCGTGTATATTATCAGTCAGTGGACCTACTACAGGGGAACATCTCTCGGGCGATAACAGCCGTCAAGTCACAAATTATCTTTTGGCGGAGTCGGCCCATGACCATCATGGGCCGTATAGAGCTGCTTAAAATGGTGGTGCTGCCCCGGTTACTGTATTTCTTCTCTAACTTGCCAGTGTATATTCAGCCTTCTGTTTTCCGCTCCTTTGAAAGTGTAATGCGTGAGTTCATATGGAACGGATCGTGGTGCAGGGTCGCACTGTCCAAGCTTTACTTACCTGTTGGTCAGGGAGGCCTCGCAGTGCCCAACACGGAACACTACTACGTGGCGGCGCAACTGCAATGGGTGGCCAGATGGGCCAGTGGACCGCATCTTGAGGATACGGCGGCGCTCTCGCCAGCATGGACACACTAGTCAGTTCTGGCGCTTTTTCATCCTGGGAGAAGGGGTAGGGTGCCCTTCCGGATAATGCTAGAGGTGGCACATAAATGTTTTTGCCATTGTTTGCGTCTTACACGCTCTGCCATCCCGTATGTGCTGGCATTACCGATGCAAGGCACGCCGAGAGGTGGCCGCGCCACAACTGGGGCGGAACTTTCAGCCTGGCAAGCAGTTGATGTGCAGACTCTGGGTGACCTATACCGGGACAGGTCACTGGCACCTTTTGATGTCTTGGCTGAGGACGCTGGACTGCCACATGGTCAGTTTTTACTTCATTCCTCGTTACTTACAGCACTGCGAGCCATGTGGGGGGATGTGTCCCAGAAACTTGACACACATCTCACTATTCAATACACACATGTGATGGGCACAGGGAGGCATCTCACAAAGTTGTATGCCAACTCACTGCGCACGCACACAGCGCATTCGTTAACACCTCTTCGACATCACTGGGACGTGGACCTGACTCACCCGCGCACCGACCGCGAATGGGCGACTATACTTGAGGGACCTACCCGCATTCGTAGAAACGGCAGATTCCGCCTCAATCAGTACTATGTGTTGCACAGAGCCTATTTGACCCCAGCCAAGATTAACAGATACTTCCAGCGTATGGATGCTTGTTGTCACTTATGTAAGCTGATTGATGTGGATCTCATTCATATGCTCTGGAGCTGCCCCGCACTTGATGGGTACTGGAGTAGCGTCACAGCGCACTTAGCTGGCTGCAAGGGGCGGGTGGTGGCACGTACCTGGGATGTATGTCTCTTGAGGCTCTACCGTAGAACGGCTGGGCTCAGGGTAGAGTCCAGGTTTGTAGATCTAGGAATACTTGCAGCTAAGCGCTTAATCACCAAAAGATGTAAACGTTCGGAGCCTCCCCCTGCGCTGGTGTGGTCCCGCTCACTAACAGTCTGGGCGCAAGCTGAAAGTGTCGCCCTGACCGCAAAGACACATTGGGGTTACGTAAAGTGCAGATGGCAGCCGATTGGGATGTTATATTGCAGGATTTTCAATGCCACTGGCAGTCAGAGGGTGAGCCCCAGACTCTCGTAACATGCACGCAACTAACACCGGTAGCGGCGGCACAATAATGCGTACAACAGGGATGCTTCATGGATGCTCTGATGCCCCGTGTTGTTCATCCTCCCGCCCTCCCCTCCCCGTCTCCATCGCACATTTCCGACCTCCCTCATGATCTTCCAGGGAAGCAACTAGATGTATATCCATTGATCCTACGGTTGTGTGGGTTGAACAGGCAGTTTGGGAGTGAAGAATAATAGCGGAAACCTGAGTTGGGCATTAGATCGTTATTCAAAGATCCTGGTTCCTTTCTCCTCCCTTCACAGTGCCATGCTCGTCAGCTCCTATTAGAGACGTAAGGCACGGCGTCTAATTCCTGTATGCCCTGTAGCACACATTAACCAGTAGCTCCATGGCAGTTGCAGCGGGCTACACTTTGGGCCACGCACTGAACTGTCACCTGAATTGTTATTACTTGTACTCAGTGCCCGTTCATGTCTGAATTGAAATGTTGTTTGTAACTATATGGCACTTATGTTTCATTTAAAGCACTAATAAAGAAGTTTAAACCAAAAAATGGGTACTGGCTGCTTTGCAAGTCTAACTGACTATGCAAGAGGCTGGGATTGGGAACCTAGAGCTTCCCATTGGAAACACTGGGAATAATGAGAGGAACTGGTTTTACTGTGGATACTCCCACTAGGTGCAATGTTTTGTCCGTATGAACTCCTTCGTATGACACATGCAGGAATGTATCAGGGTAGCGAGGTTTACATGCAATTGAGAAATAAAAATTGGGCCCGATTCCAAAATTAAGGCAGCGCTGCAGTTAAGACTGAAAGAGTGTAAAATAAAAAAAAAAGTATAGTCATTCAGAATTGTCCATATATGCGCCCGGTGAAGAAATGAAGAAAACACATTTTCATTCTGGGATTTATCTAAAAACACTATTAAGTAATTCCAAAACTGAATTCAATTGTTGCACTGTGTGTTCGTTCTTTTCAGGCCGCAGCTAATCCAGAACGGACCTGATGGTCCCAAATATACCAACCTTGGCCTTCAGAACACTATTACTAGATTTTGGAGATGGACTAAAGATGACATGGGTGGAGCACTGCAACATAGGTGGAGTGCTACGCATACTGACATCTACGCGTGTTAACAAGGTAAAGGAGGTACCCCTTGATAAAGAAGAGGCAATATACATGGCATAAAAAAAAATTCTCCTGAATTTCTTTTCAGTTTAAGAGCGAAATAGCTGTCGATAAAGCCAAAATAAGTGCCATTCACTGAAAACACTTCAAAATTACTGCAGCTCACGTTATGCGACTAAACACGATACTACATTCTGCTCAGACTTTATGAACAAGGAAGACTGGTGAACAGGATTTGAATCAGAGACATTTGCTACAAAAGAGTGCACGGATTTACCTATTTTACTACCAAGAGACTGAACAATGCTGGCAGAAACTATGCCTTTTAAACCGGTATTCTAGGACATTTGAAATTATTCACCCAGGGCACAAGCCCTAAAAAAAAAAGTGGGGGGACTGACCAAATTAGGCAGTATGGAAGTGACATCATTGCACGTGACATCACGGTGCATGACATCCAACGTGGCATCAGAACCCATGACCTCACAGGAAGTGACATCCGATCTTAAGACCTCATATATGTTTAGCAGGTCTATCATGAGTACATTTGAGCGCATTACAATATTTAACAAAAGAGATTTTGTGTTGGTCTTGTGCCAAAAAAATTGACGCAACCCAACACAAAATCTAGGCCTCAACTTATCATTTATTTTTTTAAATCCTGCCACAAATTGCCAACAAGGAGAAACGTGGCAGTAAATCTGTTCTGCATAATTGGTTGCAAAGTCTGTATTTTAAAATATCTTATGGAATTAAGGCACCTGCTGCAGAGATAGTTGTGTGCCAGCTAAATCTCAGGGAATAATAATAATGGTAAGATAACTCAGGAGGATAAGGTATTTGTTGGAGGGATCTGTGTTTTGTCTAGTCCTAGTTTTGAATCAAAGTAGCATAGAGGGTTAATATGTCTCCCGCAAAGCACATTATGGAACAAGCAGATGACATTTTTATTTGATATAAATGGGTAAATGTGTTACTGCTCTTAACACAGATCTTTTTGTTACTTGCAGTATATAAATTGTAATCATTCTAATATAGCAAAGTGAGCTATGAAGCACATTTGGCTCCTACACCTTGTAACCCTCAATCAATCAATCAATCAATCAATCAATCAGGGGTTTATAAAGCACGCTACTCACCCGTGAGGGTCTCAAGGCGCTGGGGGAGGGGGGGGGGGTGCAGCTCCGGATCAGTCGAAGAGCCAGGTCTTGAGGCTCTTCCTGAAGGTGTGCAGAGTGGGGGAGCGTCTGATGTTGACTGAGAGCTCGTTCCAGGTCTTCGCTGCGACATAGGAGAAGGCTCTTCCGCCTGCTCTGGTTCTGCGGATGCGTGGGGTATCTGCCAGGGCGAGGTCGGCGGAGCGGAGGTTCCTTTTGGGTACATGGAAGGAGACTCTTTTGTTGAGGTATTTGGGTCCGATGTTGTGGAGGGATTTGTAGGCATGGGTGAGAGCTTGAAGGTTACTCTCTTCTCGATGGGGAGCCAGTGGAGATCTCATAGGTGCTGGGTCATGTGCTCGTGTTGTGGGGTTCCGAGGACGAGTCTAGCTGCGGTGTTCTGGATGGTTTGGAGCTTGTGTAGAAGAGTTCTGTTGATTCCGGCGTAGAGGGCGCTACCGTAGTCCAGTCTGCTGGTTATGAGTGCGTGGGTGAGAGTCTTTCTGCATTTGGGAGGGATCCACTTGAAGGTCTTGCAGAGGATGCGGAGGGAGTTGAAGCCGGGTAGAGGCGACGGTGTTGATCTGGCGGGTCATGGTGAGGGAGGAGTCTAGGATGATGCTGAGGTTTCGGGCGTGGTCTGATGGAGTGGGTGGGTTTCCGAGGGCGGAAGGCCACCAGGTGTTGTCCCAGGCGGAGGAGGAGGGTCCAAGGATGAGGACCTCTGTCTTCTCCGAGTTGAGCTTAAGGCAGCTGTTGTTCATTCAGGCTGCAACGTCTTTCATTCCTTCCTGGAAGCTGAGTCTGGTGTCTTTGGGGTTCGTCGTGAGGGAGAGGATGAGCTGGGTGTCGTCGGCATAGGATACTATGCTGAGCCAATGCTGTCTAATGATGGCAGCGAGGGGGGCCATGTAGATGTTGAAGAGCGTGGGGCTGAGCGGGGATCCTTGGGGTACTCCGCAGTTGATCTCTGTGTGTTCGGAGAGGAAGGGTGGGAGTCTGATCTTTTGGGTTCTACCGGTGAGAAAGGAGCAGATCCAGTCGAGGGCGGTTCCTCGTATGCCAAATGCAAAAACAACAATTGATGGACAGAATTCAGAACAATGTCATACATTCACCCCAGTACAGAGATCTGGGCCTACATTCATCGTTTTTTTGCTCACCATGCCATTCCAGTTTAAACCCAGCCATCTGCAAATCAGTCTTGACCCTGCGCCCAATGGGAACAATCCAGACCTAACTGCCAGGTCAGGGCCTCCCTGGACTGGACACAAGCATCCTAGAACCGGTTTCGGGGTTTCACCCCTCATCAGCCAGGATAGCTTGACTCCAGTGGCATGGAGAGCACGGGACCCACGTCTGGGCATACCCGTCCCACTCGGGGTGACAAGTGCAAAAACAACAATTGATGGACAGAATGCAGAACAATGTCATACATTCACCCCAGTACAGAGATCTGGGCCTAAATCCATCGTTTTTTTGCTCACCATGCCATTCCAGTTTAAACCCAGCCATATGCAAATCATTCTTGACCCTGCGCCCAATGGGAACTGTCCAGACCGAACTGCCAGGCCATATAGCTGTGTCTGAACTGGGGTGGGGAAGTGAGCTAAAGAATGATGATGGATTCAACCCAGATCTGTGACTGGGGGCGAGTGTCTGAAAAGTTTCAGCGCTCCGTCCATCATCTCCTTGTATTTGCTTTGTTCGCCCTAAGTTGGCATGGTATGCCCAGCAGTGGGTCCCTTGCTCACTCCGCACTGGATTCAAGTTAGCCTGGCTGATGAGGGCTGTTACCCCGAAACCGGTCCCAGGATGCTTGTTTCCGGTACAGGGAAGACATGGTTTGGCAGTTCGGGCTGGACTGTTCCCATGAGGCACAGGGTCAAGACTGATTTGCATATAGCTGTGTCTGAACTGGGGTGGCGAAGTGAGCTGAAGAATGATGATGAATTCAACCCAGATCTGTGACTGGGGGTGAGTGTCTGAAAAGTTTCAGCGCTCCGTCCATCATCTCCTTGCGTTTGCTTTGTTCGCCCTAAGTTGGCAGGGTATGCCCAGACGTGGGTCCCTTGCTCACTTTGCCACTGGATTCAAGCTAGCCTGGCTGATGAGGGCTGTTAGCCCGAAACCGGTCCCAGGATGCTTGTTTCCGGTCCAGGGAAGACATGGCTTGGCAGTTCGGGCTGGACTGTTCCCATGAGGCACAGGGTCAAGACTGATTTGCATGTAGCTGTGTCTGAACTGGGGTGGCGGAGTGAGCTAAAGAATGATGATGGATTCAACCCAGATCTGTGAATGGGGGTGAGTGTCTTAAAAGTTTCAGCGCTCCGTCCATCATCTCCTTGAGTTTGCTTTGTTCCTCGTATGCTGGCGTCGTGGAGTCTGGCTGCGAGAGTGCGGTGGGAGACGGTGTCGAAGGCTGCGGAGAGGTCTAGTAGGATGAGGGCCCCATTGTGGCCCTGGTCTAGTAGCATGCAGATGTCATCGGTGGCGGCGAGGAGGGCGGTCTCGGTGCTGTGGTTGCTGCGGAATCCGGACTGGGAGGAGTCTAGGATGGCGTTCTCTTCGATGAAGGTGGTCAGCTGAGCGTTGACGAATCTCTCGGTGACTTTGGCTGCGAAGGGAAGGAGAGAGATGGGCCGGTAGTTTTTCAGGTCCGTCGGGTCAGCCGAGGGTTCCTTGAGGAGGGGCTTGACCTCTGCCTGCTTCCAGTCATCGGGGAAGATGCCGGATTCGAAGGAGGCGTTAATGGTCCGGCATAGTTCAGGTGCTATGGCGGCGGCTCTGTGGTAGATGTGCGCAGGCAGGGGTCCGTGGGGGCTCCTGAGTGGGTGTTCTTCATGGTCGTGGCGGTGACTTCGGTGGTCGCCGGTTTCCAGGTGGTGATGGTGGGCTGGTTGTCGGTGGTGGAGAGGGGGGTGGTGTCTGGAGTCTGTTTGCTGAAGTTGTCATAGAGGGCCTTGATTTTCAGGTGGAAGTAGGAGCTGAGTTTGTTGCAGAGGTCCTGGGATGGTGTGACGTCCGTGGCTTCGCTGGGGGGTTTGGTGAACTGCTGTATGACGTTGAAGAGTTCTTTTGCGTTACTGGCATTGGTGTGGATTTTGTTCTTGATAAAGGTCCGCTTGGTGGCTCTTATGCGCTAACCCTAACTGTCTTATGTTCACATCCCGTACATTGATTTACACACATATGATTTATTGTCAATGTATAATGTGTACGTGTGAAGTAAAGAGCTCGGACACCCGGCACTGGGATGAGTAGTGCTAAAGACTATAAAAGAAATAAAACAAAATAGTGGTATTTAAATTGTTATTTGTTTAAATACTGGGATCGACCAACACATCGGACATTCTTAGAGTGCATGCATATCTCTGATATACAGGGATTGAACAAAGTCAAAAGCATGCCTTTCTTAAGTACCTGTGAAGTGATAACAAGCTGTGAGCCTTTGTTTCCCCTATATTGCATCTAGGTGTAAGACACCCTATAACTCCCAGCCAGGATACTTCAACAAAAGGAGGCCTGATGGCCCCTCAACTTAGGCTTTTGTTATGGGCGCAGCTGGAATCTGATAAACCCCCTCCCCGCCTGCACGTTGCTGCTCAGAAATAAAATGACAAAGTCCAGGCGCTTCTGAAAGTGTCCTGGTGTCTGAAAATTACACTGGGACAAGTTTATAATATTTCTGTGGGACCCAACCTCTTGGCAGGGTAGATGGTATCCACCCCATAAAATGTGGGTAGCAGTGCTTAATTTGAGCAGGTGGTTTCCATTGCTCAGCACCCGCACTTAATTGTCAACGCCGGCACTTATGAGAGTCTGCCACATGGTGGCACTGTTTGTCTAATTTAGAGATGAGCATAACATCAGTTGTTTATCAATTTAATATGCGTTAAAAATGACTAATACCTGCTGTCAAAGGCTTTGCGGTCCTGGAATAGTCGTAATTGTACAATTGTAGGACTGTGATGGTTAGCAGTTGTGTTGTTACTGTAGTTGGCAGTGCTGACAGTGGCAATGGGCACTGCAGGCGGAACTGACCCTCCGGATGAGGGCCCTTTTACAAATCAAGTACTGGAGATGCCATCTACCCGCGTGTACCTTAGACTTGTGCCCGGCATTTACCTCTCACGCAGGGGTGGTGGCCCGGATAGGAGACAGTAAAAGGAAAGACAGTCATACACCCACCACCCAAGGCAACGTGGGTGAGGGAAACACACACATTTTTATTCCCTACTTGTGGGCATAAACACGTTAATAAACGTATGGAGAACATGGATGCAGTACTTCAATATGTACATATACACGTGATCAACAGGACCTCTGCTGGGTGGAGGATCCCGGGGGTAAAGCTTTATAGTGTATGCAGCAAATGCTGTGTACATTCAGTAGTTTTATTGACCATTTTAAAAAGGATGCTACATGAGGAAATATATACAAATAAAAAAAAGTATAAAATAATGACGCACTCCAAGTGATTCCAATCCGGTTTAAAACACAAACAAAAGCCGCCGAGTGCAGCCTCTTCATTTGTGCCGCCCACCCACAGTATATGTCCTGCTGTACTGGGTATAAAAATAGCTTCCTGGAGAAATGCTTGCAAGATGGAGTGGAGGCGAGGGTTATCTCTCCCACCACACGGAGGGCTTATTGTCAAGTCAACCATGGGGAAGCACAAAGCAGAAATCACAGCGGTCAGATCAGATATCCAGCCCGAGTTACTACATTGCTGTGCAGCAGCTGGGTTTTAAGCCCCAAAATATGCGCATGCCAGGGCGCATGCTGCCAAATAATAGTTTCCCGGAAGGATCCAAGCAATAAAACAAATAATGGTGATGGAGTGTGTACAGTGGCGGAACGTTTAACCTCTATACTTTCCCTTTGAATGGCGAGATGAGAAATTCAGCTCTGAACAGCAGAGAGAGAGTGTGTGTGTGTGTGTGTGTGTGTGCGCGTGTGTGCGCGTGTGTGTGTGTGTGTATATGTGTGAGATGTACTGTGTGTGTGTGATTTAGAGTGTGTCCAGTGCTTAACTTGTAAAAAACATAAGTGCCAGGGCTCTACTCCGCAGGCCACTTCCACTTGCACTGCACATTGCCACTGTAAATTGCAGTAACAGCATAACTAATAAGTCACACTCCTTCCTACAAGTGTGACAATTCTGACAATTTCAGGACCCCAAAGTTAAAAGAATGGCTTTAGCAGCAGGTATTAGTCATTCTCAATGTATATTGAATTAATAAACAACAGTTGTGCTCATCTCTGAACTCCAAAAACAGCGGCACCATGTGGCAGACGGTCATAGGTACCGGTGCTGACAATTCAGTTCTGGTGCCGAGCACCGGAAACCACCGGCTCAAATTCAGCACTGGTGTGTGCGTGTAAGACAGACAGTAAGAGTGCGTGTGTGTGTATTAGAGAGAGAGTGAATGTGTGTGAGAGACCATGCTCTGGAATCCAGGGTTTATTTTTTTTTAATTATCTGCGTAAGTCATGCAAATCCACAAGCTCTGGAGAGCATGGGAAAGGAACGTAATGAGCGTCCCAACACCACCCTGCCAATGCACCTTATGTCCCAGAGGACTGGAGAGACCATGGACCAGACAGAGCTCGTTTCATATCACATGCTCGTGAATGGACCGATTCACGAAAGATAGAACCTCAGAGGGGTGGACGGTATTTATCACACCGTATATACACTGATTCCCCGTGGATCAAAATTAATCGGGGGAGATACAAAAATAATTGGCTATAAGCTAAGCACTGCAAAATTAGGCATACCATGCAGATTTCGGTTCCATGAGTACCAAAATCTGCATTTCCCAGTATTTACAGGGCCATTTCCTCTATCAAGTTTGTCTGGTTGGCTGACATTTACAGGGGGAAAAATCCAAATGCACCCGATAGTTACAGGGCATGACAAACATGGACGTCAATTAGGGGTCACCAGGTGCTACCCCTGGCTTGCTCTTTGCGACCCCTGCCAGTACCCTTGCGAACCCTGGCTTCAACAGACCTCAGTCAGAGAGGGCTCACTGATTTATGTTTGCATTTTAGAATACAAAATAAATACAGGCAAGATTGCCTTAAAATGCTTAACATACTTAATAAAGACTTGTGGCTTTTTTCTCTGCCACTCTTATGTCCGACAACAGAGCTATATGACTTTGCTTCAATCCAGGCTGCCTGCCCTTGCTTTCAGTTTTGTTCAGCCAATATTACAAAAGCAGTGAAATGACACATGATGATTTACACGAAAATAGGGTAGCTGTTCCTTTACAGAAGACGTTTAGTTGGAATGTATAGCAAGTGATCAGATCTTGCTTATTGGCAGGTTTTGCCCTCACACACTCATGTGGGTGTTATGCTTCATCATCGGGCTTAGCTCCTCGTTGGGACGGTGCTGCAATGCCCCAAGAGGGCTCTTTAGCGAGATCTTCTTTCTTATCGTGATGATGCATGCGGCTGTGCGGGGACCCAATAGTGGGTGTGGTGAAAAAAGTGGTTTAAAACTACCTAAGGGGTACCGGTAGATATTTTAATCAGGGGTCCCCTTGGCAGTGTTACGAAGTGTGACAATCTTTTGCTAAGTGCTTATTGGTCGACATGTTTCACGCCTGCGTGGTCCAGGAGGGATCTATGGCGTTTCTTCAGGACCAACTGAATCAAGTGTCCCTACCCTTATTCCGGGCAGGGGGCGGAGTGTGAATCTATAATGACTGGGTTACATCTAAGGATCTCAAGGGATGATGAAAGGTCAACAGTACCTATAGATAATCACCCTATTCGGATCTCACATCCCAACCTAAAAAAGAAAAAGAAATTGAAAATAAAATCTCACATATATACTATCTGTACACCTTTATTGATTCCTTAAGGACCATAGGAAGGTTTTCATAAGTAGGCATAAATATACTGTGTAACTGGAAACGTGCTAGGAGCGCAAAACATAGCTCCTTGGTGATGGGTGCCACTAGTACCAAGGCAGGCAAGTAACACAGGCTGTGCTGTCTGTTAGGTTTCAACATAAAAAGGGAGTTTGTGAATAAAAAGGTACAAATTGGGTTGTTTGGTTGGGCATTCAAAGTATTAAGACTATTAGTGTAGCAACATTTTTCTTAAAGTCAGAGCCATGGTGGAAATTCTAGCTGACAAATTATGTTTTCGTTCAGCTTAGGGCATTAGGTGATTTTTAAACATATATAGTATATCCATAGAAGTAAAAAAATATATTTCAGTGTATGCAGTTTGACTCATTTTCTTGCCTTTTTATGAAAACCTTTTCAGTTATCTATGAATATTATGTGAAGGGAAATACAGTTATAGAAGCAGGGCTTAATTTGAGCCGGTGGTTTCCGGTGCTCGGTACCAGCACTTAATTGTCGACACTGGCACTTATGACAGCTGCCGCATGGTGGTGCTGTTTGTATAATTTAGTGAGGAGCAGAACAGCAATTGTTTATTCATTCAGTAAGCATTAAAAATAACTAATACCTGCCGCCCAAGCTATTTTTATAGCTTTGGGGGACTGGAATAGGCTGAATTGTCACACTTGTAGCAGTGCGCTGATTAGTAGTAGTGTAGGTACTGTCATTGGCAATGACGGCAGAGGCAATGGGTGGTGCAAGCTGAAGAGGACTCCTGACTAGAGCCCTGGCACATTTTTTTTTTTTTTTTTTTACAAATTAAGCACTGTATAGAAGAACCAGTCTACTTCCTACAGTGCAAAGCAACTGGGGTGCAATGTTTCTTCTTAAAGAACAAGGTTACTTCACAATGTTTGCATTCATTGGGATGAACATATCTATCTCAGGGCAGTTATGTACTTTAATAAAAAATCTCTCAAAACACAAATGTAACTTTTCCATCCAAGAAATGCCAGAAAAGGTCATTTATAGACCCAAAAATCTATTCTGATCAAATTCCTATAACTTTATAGGTGGCACGATAGCTCCACAGGCACCTTGTAAAAGGCATACAGTTACAGCTGCAATTCCCAGAGAAAAGGCTCAGGATCTCACTCATCAAGAACTACTATTATTACTAAATCTATGCAATGATGTTGAGTGTGCTATGCATATGCCAAACATATTAAGTGTATGTAAAACCAAACTATCACAATTATAATATTTTCTCTGCATGTCTATGCTAGACAACAGAGCCATTAAACTAAGCATGCCACCATAAGAATTGATACCCTAGTGTCTTGAGCACACAGTCGATTGTTAAGGGCAGAACCCACAAGATTTGGCATGCTTTAAGAGCAGAGTTAGCATAAAGCTTGCGTGCAGTCAAGTTCGGAGGAGGATAAGAGCCTGCACAGATACTTCTATGCAGCTCTAATAGGGTATGTGATACTATGTAGGGGAATGTGATGATTATGTCTGAGCAGATGGCAAAGCTGTACTGTTTGTCTATGATTGCCTTGCCCTGGTCTACCATGTTTGCACATCTGCCATACTATGGTAGCACCCTATTTAATTATTGGTTGGTAACTCCAGTAGCGTTTGTTCTGCTCTGGTATTTTTTCTGTATATTTCATTATTCTTGTTTTTATTGTAGGTGTTTTTGAAGTTGTCATGTCACTTACTATAATATCATATGTGTCAATGGTCAAGTGAGATGACTTCATGTGATATCATAAGGGTCAAAGGTCGTATGAAGTCACTTCCTGTGAAGTCATGATGTCAATTCCGCTACCCCTGGCATTTTGTCGAATTGACATCCATAATGACATACACTACAACACTTGTAAATGGGAAACATCGTTTACAACGCACGCCTTACAACGCGTGTCATTACAACAAATGTTTTACAACGCGAAATCCATTACAACGCATGTCATTACATCGCATAATCCATTACAACGCATTCCCCAAAGTAACGCCCCGGCGGAGTTAGAATAGAAATTGCGTTGTAATGGATTATGCGTTGTAACGACATGCGTTATAACGACATCCGTTGTAATGGATTTTGCGATGTAAAATATTTGTTGTAATGACACGCGTTGTAATGCGTGCGTGTAACGTCATACATTCCTTGTAAATGTGGTTGCGCAGGGAACTTAAATGACAGAGGAACTCATAATCGAGGCTATAGTCAGAAATGTATCCGTAAACGTAGATGTAAGACTGTAGGCTTATATTAATGTTTGCAGCATATTTTCAGTCCTTATGGCCTGCACAAAGGAATCCAGACCCACTCCTGAGACTGAGATACTCTGAGTCCCATGAGCAGTTCTGGTGTTCGTTGTAAATTCATGCAATTCCCAAGTGTAACCATTTATGCAAGTATACATATATCAAGTAAACATTGAATATGCTTAGGTGTGCTGCACAAGTGCATTTGTAGTTTCAAACTTTATTACCTTCCCAGAAATAATTTCCCCAGACGAGGAACCTCTACCTCTACACCCTTACGAATTTAGGTTTTCCCTACCATTTCCTGAAAAAGTATTCATTTTTGCTCTCAAAAGCAAATCTACAACCGTTTTCAGGGTGGGAACAATTTTCAGATTGTTTCTAAATACTCACAAACTTGCATGTTTGTGGATGGTCACTGCCTTACCCTGAAACCATCCCTAAATGCCCATAACCATCCCTTGTGAGAAGATTTACTCACACCTAAAAGTATGCCATCCTGCTGGTATATTAAGTGTGAGAAAATCAAAGTATGAGCGCAAAATTATGCTTTCCAATTCAGAAGTGTGAATTTTCTACAAAACAATTATGAGCTAGGTGCACAAAACGCTTTAAGAATGGGGCACGAACTGCATAAACTCTCAGTCAAAACTGCAAACAAAAAATCCTCAATTAGTTTTTTATTTATAAGTAGGCTGGATACCCACCATTAAATTTGTTACACAAAGTGCACTCAAAAACATCTCGGTACTACTAACGACTTTCCGCCATGACCACTTTGGAAAAGTCATAGATGGTACCTACCTACACAGCGATACAAGTCTCCCGAACAATGGTACCAAGTGCAAGGAGCTTTGTGGTACACCACCACTTTCAGGTGTAAAGCCCAATTTGTTTGTTTGACCGGTTTACCTGTGGTAGGAATTTCCCTGCTACAATAATGCCATTTGGGGTCCTCTCCAAGATTTGCCATACTCGGTCGTAGAAGCCTGTTGGGGTTCGGTTCAGGGAGCCATCAATTTGGCGTCTGTGCAACCAACATCTGTAAAAATCAAAAACAGTCGGAAATCATTGAAATTATAGTTTCCTTCGTTGTGGGCAAATTTTTGCTATATTCATTTTTAATTCCAGTTCAGCGGCATGCATAGACCTTTTTTAATATTATTTTATCAAAGATTTTGCTACAGAATGTCAAACAGAAGTATCTAAGTAGAGATTAAAGGCAACAGGACTCTGTAGTATATTAACGCATTAATTTACGACTGTAGGATTTACCCCTGAGCGATAAGCTAAAAGAGTAAGACCGTTTGGTCCACTGTATCAAATGCTGCACTTAGATCTAACTGAAACGGCATATCCTGTTCTCCTACAATCGACAGTAGATCCATTCAGAATGAGATTAGAGTGTTATCACACCTTTCAAGTCTGAAAACTAAAACGAGGAGGATGAAGGATAGAGTTCACCCTCAGGTGCCCCTAAAGTTCACCAACGGCTCACTCTTTATTTGGACTGGGACAGCCAGGTCTTGCATCTGTCTAGAACTAGACAGTCCAGTTTAGAGGTTATCACCACTTTTTGACATCAGGGATTGTGTGACTGCAAACTCTAGTTGAGATTCCCAGATAGCAAAACGCTAGTGTTGTCGTCTCAATCCAATGGTTGAGCAATCAATTTCAATACAGCATTTGGAAGAAACAATATGGCTGCAACTCTACTGACCGACACAGCAAAATCTAAACTTGCTATAATTTAATGTGCAAAATGGTAGGGAAATGAAGTGTCAACAGCTACAAGGAGGACACCTTCCAGCATAATAATCCATGTCACAGGTTGCTCTTCAAATTGCATGTGCATTAAAACCGATAGAATAAGAATGAGTTAACACAAGAGAGCAGCAGCCTAGACAGTCAGAACCACAATGCATGATTGAAAAAGGCACCTGACCACATCCCACTATTTGAATGCTCCAATAAATATATGTAATTCTTGCAGGAATCCACTTGGTACAGGCTAAAAGGTGCAATATCATTCCGTGAGATAGAAGACTGATATACTTGTCCACTGTTCATGGCCAAACCTGAGCCATAGGTGTTTGGGAGTGAGTAAGAGAGTGACCGAGTGAGAGAGAGCGAGAGAGTTTGTTCACCCAGAATTTTACAATTAGTTTAATATAGGAGCAGACTTTAAAATGAATGGGCAAGCCAATGGTTTTCCGGTTTAATTCTTGTGGAGTCCTTCTTACTTGCTAGATCCAGATTTACGCTGGATCAACAAATATTAATGGGAGTAAAATGGAATTCTTCAAAACAAAGCCGTCAAATACTTCTGCAAGGAGGAAGGTACCGTACTGATGGTTTTGTTGGTCCAAATCTGTACCTTCTGATAAAGGCTGATTCTATCATGGAGACATAAAGTCTGAAAACTTGATTTGAATGACTATGTTGGGCTAAAAGGACTAGTTACTGATTTGATAGCTCTGTAACATAACTACTGAAGTAATTTGGAATCACAAGTTTGGGTGACGACATGCATGCTCATGACTGACCAAGACAAAACACCTCTGAAGGTGTTCCAACACTTGTTAACTAAGATGCTTACTTAGGCCACTTTGCTCCTATAACAGTGTGGTCCATATAAACAAGTTGCTTACTTTCGGTAACAATCTTTCTGGTGGATACTCTAGCTAACCATAGATTGCTCACCGTGTGAATATTCCTCAGGCATGAGACTGGATGTGAAAACCTTTAGAGCAGTGCTCAGGCACACCAAAAGGTGACGTAGTGTAGCTCCACGCCAATGTCATTCTGCTGGGGAAGTGATGAGCAGTGACGCATATGTGCACCACCCATGCGCACTGATGCCAGTTTCTTCCTCAGACTGTCTCCTACCTCGGATGCAGAGCCCATCAGCATACTGGCATGACGAGTGTGCAGACCTCTATACTAGAACCTTTCTTTTTAGAAGTTAAAAGAGTCCTGTTCACAGAACAAGGAGGTGGAAGGGTCAGTGAGAAATCTGAAGTTAGATAGAGTATCAACGAGAATTTTTTTTCCAGAAGGTAAGTAACTTGTTCTTATGATGGATACGGCCAGCAGCAGATTTCTCACCTTGTGAACAGATACCATAGCAGTACCTCCCAAGGTGATGGGTCTGTGAACCTGCTCAAACCAAAAAGTCCTGCAGGACCAATGGGCAAAATGGCCCTCTCGAAGGACTTGACTGTCAAGACAGCAGTGCTTCGTGAACATATGTACCAACACCCACAAAGCAGCCTGACGAATATCCAGAACAGGCACTCCATGTGCCAATGCAGTGGTAGCAGCTTTGGCTCTGGTGGAATGAGCCTGTAATCCTTCTGGGGGCTGCTTCTTGGCCAGTACATAGCAGATCCTGATGCAGAGAACATTGCATCAGAGGATGGTCTGCTTTTGAACTTCCTAGCACTTCTTTGACCCAGAGAACCCCACCAAGAGCTGATCATCCACCCAATGTTGTTTGGTGCAATCTTTATAAAAGCTTAGTGTCCCTTTTAGGGTCCAAACCATGAAGTCTCTCTTTCTTATTAGAGTGGTGAGGTGGAGCAAAGAATGTCGGGAGAGGGAAAGCCTGTCCAACATGAAATTTAGTCACCACTTTCAGCACAAAAGAACCTCTCATAGTCAGGATCAACTTATCAGTAAAAAAATGTTGTATAAGGGGCGTGGCCAGGCCGCCGACCGTAATGGCCGTGCAGGCTTGAAGCTCTGCCGGCACCCCAGAAGGGGTGATTGTGGTGGTCGTAGGACAATGTCAGCCAAGCGGTAACATACGCCTGACCTGTGGTCTCGGCGGGCGTCGAGAAAGGGTTGCGGCAGGATCCGTAAGGGCCCGGAATGAAGTGCACGGTGTGCAATGGAACGGCGGCCTGCATCGGATCTTCGCCGGTGCTGGGTGTGGCAGTTGTAGAGTGACGAAGAGGCTTCCCCGGGCAGCAATCTGACGGATCGCCTGACCACCGTGGGCTGTGTGGTGTCGACGGAGGATCGGGACGTGAGCGAGCCATCCCCCCCGCCCCCGGCCGGCAAGAACATTAGCTGCTGAGTGCCTGCGACACTCCCTGGGAAAGTGAGCTGGGCCGGCCGGCCTGAGACGTGACCGGAGACGTGACCGGAGACAACTGGGCCTGCGAAGCCGAGGCCTGCGGGGAGCCGCGAGAGGCCCGCGAGGTGAGGCGCAGCTGTATCTGAACCGGGCCTGTGGGGACAAGGCCCCGGGGCCTGTACTGGATTTGTGGAAGCGCAGGACGCTAGTCCCCCCACCAACCCCTCCCGCAGAGGCCATAGGAGCCTAATAGCCAGGAAGGCTGCATCTTTCAGGGGGCATTAGAAAGAACAGATACCAGGGAGCTGAGCAGTGGTGTCTACTGGGCCCTTTATAAACAGGTGGAGAGTTTCAGCAAGACGCTACAACTCATCTCTACAAGCGACTGGGGGCCCAGCATATACAGGGGGTCACAATATTTATTTGGACAAATATGGCCAAGAGAGACCCCAAACAGCGCAAATTGATCTTCGACGCTGCTAAAGAAAAAACCGCCAACGCCCATAAGGGAGAAGAAGGCACGGAGTCCATCATGTCGCCTGGGACAGAAGCAGAAAAATCTAGCACTGAAGAGCTCTTAAAAGAACTACGATCCGGCTTCAAGGCACTATATAGCAGGTTTGACTTACTAGATAAGAGGTTGGACAAAATGAACGAGAGCCTGGAGAGTCACGAGGGTAGGCTAGATGTGACGGAGGGCAGGGTGTCGGACCTGGAAGATGGCGCAGCGCAAATGTCCAGGAAGATGGAAAAGCTGGAACAGCAGGTTAAGACGCTAGCCATGAAGGCTGAAGACTTGGAAGCGAGGGGGAGAAGAAACAACCTACGCATTATGGGAGTGCCCAAAGCGACGAATAGTGGTCGGCTTAACCGTTTTGTGGTACGCCTACTTGTGGACCTGTTCGGAGCCAAATCTTTCACCTCTACCTTTGTGGTTGAACGCGCTCACAGGTCGCTAGGACCACGTCCGAACCCGGGACTACCACCTCGCCCCATAATTGCCCGGCTTTTGAATTTCAGAGATCGGGACACTGCGCTCAAACTAGCTAGGGAGAAGGGTCCACTAAAATGGCAGGGTTCAGACTTCTCTTTTCCCTGACTTCACTATCATGGTGCAAGAGGCCCGACGAAAGTACATCGGAGTCAAAGCTACGCTGCGCAACCTGGGCCTCCGTTATGGTATGTTATACCCTGCAAGACTGAGGGTCGATGTGCAAGGGAAGGCACGCTTTTTCGACAGTCCAACGGAGGTGCAGGAGTTCTGGGGGGCCTTCTCGGAAACGCAACACAATAACCAACGAGGGCAGCCCGGATGATCGCAGCCTGACATCCACTCCAGCGCCAGCTTGGACTTGTTCCCTTCTGGGTAATCCGACGGGACGGCACTGATGATCTACGACCCACAGATAAGTTTGGCTGGACCTGATATACTCTTATACTCAGGCATACTTGTAGGGAGAGGAATGTTGGACATTGGCGCATCTCACCACACACAATCAAAGTTACTGTATAAATTTACATGTTAAAATGCGGGGGCCGACGTATCGTTGTCGCATCCCCAGTGAAGATCACACTACTGAGAAATGTTTTGCTGGGAAGTTAAATACATGTTCTGGGTACTTCTTTGGGTATTTGCTAAGTTGTTAACTACTTGGCTTGGGTGGAGGGTGGGGGAGGGGCGATGGTCCAAATTGTTAGCGGTAATATGGGGACTGATTCGCAGGGGGAGGAGCCGACAGGAGTAGCAGCCATTAATGTCACAATGATTTAACTGTTAGAAATGCACGATGGCAGCGCCTAATGTTAGAAATGTTGCTGACTTAGTGTACATGACGTGGAATGTTAGGGGACTCAACAGTTCGAGGAAATGCCGGCAGGTGATACAATACATGTGGAGGCACACAGTAGATGTGGTGGTTCTGCAGGAAACACATTTGGCACCCACTCGATCATCCACACTGGGGTCCACATGGGGGAAGGAGAGATATTTCTCCAGTTACAGTTCATACACGTGGGGGTGGCCATTTTGATACGTAAAAATATGCAGTTCCACCACATACGCACAGTTGCAGACCGCATGGGCCGCTATTTGCTGGTGTTGGTGACGCTATTGGGCCACCGTTTACTACTGGTTAATGTATATGCCCCGAACATTGACGACCCTGATTTTTTTACGAAATACAGAAACACATTGCCACACTGGAGGCTGACCAGATAGTATTGGGGGGGATATGAATATAATAATGGACCCTACACTTGACAGTACATCCAGGGCGCCCCAGACAAAACCCAGAGCTCAGGCAGCGCTGGGTATTTTTTGCGATCAGTATGTGTTGCATGATGCGTGGTGACTGCATAACCCCTCAGGCCTGGCATACACGCACTATGCTGGCGCAATATCATACTTGGATGAGGCCGGACTACTGGTTGATATCCCGCACTCTATCTCCCTGGGTGCGTGAGGTTGTGCACATGCCCCGCACACTATCAGATCACTCTCCCGTGATTCTCAGGATACGTGTTCCAAGGGAGGGGGTCGTGGAGAGACCTTGGAGATTCCCAGAAAGGGCACTGAGAGACATTGTTTTTCACAATGAACTTCGACATGCAATAACAGAGTATTTTGAACTGAACACTGGCTCGGTCCAGCACCATAGCACACAATGTGAGGCCTTTAAAGCTTACTTAAGGGGGATTTGCATCTCCAAAGGGGCAGGGATACTACGGGATCTCCGGGGTACACTCTTCAAGCCGGAGGGAGTGATATCGCTCTTAGATCAGAGACAAGCCAATGGGACCTCCCCAACAAATCTATCAGAAAGGGCGAAGCCATTAGCTGAATTCCAGGAGGCTGCAGAACGAGAATCCCACTAGCTCAGCAAAAATGCCACAGCAAGGAGATATGGGGAGAGGCCGGGTCGCACCCTAGCTCGATTGCTACAACCGCCACGTGGACAATCATATATAACAGGGCTACATGGACCACAGAATGAATACATAACTGATACTCCTGGTATTAAGGGTGAATTGGTGAGGTAGTACACAGAATTATACACTACTAGGCATGCTGGAAGGGAGGAAGACATTACCAAATACTTAGATAGCTTAGCTATGATGTGGCTCACTTCTGCCCAGCAACAGTTTCTGAGCGAGCCTTTCTCAGTGGATGAGATAAAACAAGCTATAGAAGCTAAGGATGGCAACAAAGCTTCAGGGGCGGATGGATATACAGGGGCCTTCTATAAGGCCTTTAAGGATCTCTTGGCACCACAGCTGCTGGAGGTGTATGCGGAGGCAGTACAGGACGGTGTTCTTCCCCCATCGCTACATGAGGCCATCATTGTGTTGCTTCTTAAACCCGGGAAAGACCCGTCACAATGCAGCTCGTATAGGCTGCTGTCGCTATTGAACTTTGATACGAAAATATTAGCTAAAATGATCGCAACTAGGCTATCGCTACTTATGGGGCAAATAATCTCTCCCGCGCAGTCGGGGTTCGTCCCACATCGGTCTACAGCACCAAACCTCCGTACGTTTTTCTCAATCCTGCATAGAATAGTGCCTTCGGTACCGGCAATGGCGGTGTTGCTGGATGCGGAGAAGGCCTTTGATTCACTCGAGTGGCCCTTCCTACAGGCAGTACTGCGCAAGTTGGGGATACCAGCGGGGTTTTCCTCGCTCATTACTCTGCTGTACACCAAGCCAACGGCGCAAATACGGGTGAACGGCACAACAACCCAGGCGCTTGCAATAACGCGAGGCACCAGACAGGGATGCCCCCTGTCACCATTATTGCCATAGACCCGCTGGTGCGACGCCTGCAGGAACATCACATGCAAAGGGGACTACAATTTAAAACTGGCCCAGTGTTGATTTCACTCTACACGGATGACATTATAATGTATGTCAGACACCCCGCTGAGAATTTAGCCCCACTTCTCCAAGAGATCTCCCGGTTCGGTGAACACTCAGGTTTATATATCAATTGGTCAAAATCGGTAGCATTCCCGCTGACGGAGGTTGTTGACCGGGAATGTGAGGGATACCCATTATCATGGTGCGACGCTGAATCTAGATATCTCGGTATTACTTTGCACAGGGACAGGGAGCAGATTGTGCGACTTAATTATGGGCCAGCCTTGGAACGGTTAAACACCCAAATTGACAGATGGATAGCTCTGCCAATATCCATGGCTGGAATGATAGCAATAATTAAAATGGTCATACTACCAAAGCTGCTCTATCTTTTTCACAATATTCCCGTACCACTTAATAACTCTTTCTTTGCCCAGTTACGTACTCTCCTGTTGCATCTGGTTTTGGGGGAAAGGCAACCACGGATAGGATGGGACACTCTAATGCTACCATATGAGAAAGGGGGGTTCGGAGTCCCAAACATGATGCTATACTACTTGGCAGCACAGTGTAGCTATTCATGGCATTGGTCCCACCCAGACGCTGAATTGACATAAACGAAGCCCGAAGAGGACATGGCGGTACGAGGGCTATTGCCCGCCGGGGTGCCAACCGATAAAATGGAAATTCAAACAGTGTCAAACACCTGCTGGGCCTGGAGGAGGATGCTGCGAGTGACTGGGGTATAGAACTCTACGCCTCCCAAATCCCACTGCTTGACAATCCCAGGGTGCCCATTACATCTGAGCCCTTAGTCAAGTGCACACTGTGATGACTCGGACTGTTAACATTTGGGGATGCTTTTTCCAGGGGGCACATATACTCACGCACTGAAGACACGCTTTGCAGGCGCCACTCTTTTGGACCAGTTTGTACTGACCAGACTTCAAAACGCGCTGCGGAGCTGTGTATCCTCCTACCCCCTAGAGCCAGACAATTATATGCCTTTAAAGTTACTCATATCCGACGCTGAGACTAGTATCCCAGCTATACCAGGCTGGCCTAGAGTGTATGCCGGCACATGACAGTAAATTCAGAGGAGCGTGGGAGGCAGATTTGGGACACCCCATTTCCGATGATGTATGGAGAGTATGCTGTGCCCAAACTTGTAAGGTCTCTGGGAACTATAGACATAAGCTGATACACTATAAATACCTGCGCAGGGTGTACATGACGCCGGTTAGGATGGCTCCCATTGATCCCTCATGCACGGCATTTTGTCCCAAGTGCCGTGCTCCGGAGGCGGATTATATACATATGACTTGGTCCTGTGGTAAGATGGCTGGGTACTGGACACACATATTCAAGGAACTGCAGCAAGTGACAAGTCTCACAATCAGGCCGAATCCTCTGTTAGAGTTACTGGGTTACACGGCAGAGATCCTCAAGGCAATGCGTAGACTTGTAGGCATAGCGCTGCTCATTGCTAAAAGGGAACTAGCTATCCACTGGGGGCGCAGCAGTGTACCAACTATAGAACATTGGCTTGAAATGAAATAAAATGAAATAGTGTATTTGGTAAAGCGCTCAGCTACTCAAACTAGAGTGTCCTGGCGAGTAAAGAGCGGAAGGAGGATGATCGAAAAGACCCAAATTAGTTATTAAAAAGCCAGGTTTTTAGGTTCTGCCTGAAAGAAAGTAGATCTGTGTTTAGTCTCAAAGACTCGGGGAGACTATTCCACAATTTAGCACCTAGAAAGCAAAAGGATCTGCCTCCAGTACGGGCAAGGCGTATCTTGGGCACGATTGCCAGGTTGGCGTTGGAAGATCTTAGGGTTCTAGAAGTTATGTAGCGATTGACCCGCTTGTTTAGGTAGCCAGCTTCTAAGCCGTAGAACGCTTTAAAGAAGATGGTCATAGCTTTGAAGTCAATCCGTTCTTTTATGCGGAGCCAGTGTAGAGATTTTAGAATAGGGGTCATACTAGATCTGGATTTTGGTCTCATGACGGCTCTGGCAACCGCATTTTGTACCACTTGTAAGCGTTGGATCAGGGATTTGGGAAGACCGAGGTACAGGCTGTTGACGTAATCAAGCTTTGATGTCACCAGCGCCTGCACCACGATCTTTCTGCTCTCCAGCGGTAACAGTGGCAGGAATTTTTTTAACATGCGGAGTATGCCGAAGCACGCGGAGTTAGATTTTGGATCTGAAAGTGCACGGAGACTGTCTTGTCTATGACGATTCCTAAAATTTTGGCTTAAAAGCTTAATGTACTGTGATACATACAGCGAGCTGTTTGCAGAGCTACAACCGATTGCATCCAGACCTAAAGACATTTGGCAACCGCTGAGAGACTATCTGACTGCAAGGGATCAGGACAACAGCAGTCAATGAGCATTGTGTGCTGGATGGCGGGCTCGGGAGGGAATAGGGGTACTGGGGGGATAAGAAGTGGATTAAGCTTGTCGGAAATGTTTTGAATCAGGCGCCACTGGGGAAGAAACTGGTCATGGCAATGGAAATGTACTGCATGTCGAAACCAATAAACACAAATATATATTTCAGCGCTGTTACTCATACGAAATGGCTTTAATGATGTTGTGCAGAATAATGTGACAATGGTATTGCCACACTGTTGCTTGTGCTCCTAATGTTACTAAAACCAATAAATAAAGTTTTAAAAAAAGAATGTTGTATAAAGCGGGTTAACAGAATGAGACTCCAGCTCGCTCACACGCCTATAGCTGATGTTATGGAGATTAAGAAGACCATTTTTAATGTTAAAGGTCTGAACTGACAATAGATGCAGCAGTTCAAAATGAGTGCACATCAAAAAAGTAAGTACTAAATTAAAGTCCCACTGTGGCATCACAAAAGGTTTTGGTGGAAATAAATTATGCAAACCTTATGGCAACAGGTGACTAAAATAAAGGAGGCTGATCGGGCAACAGCAATAGCAAATAAGTCGAAAGAGCCGCAAATAGTTTTTCACAGTGCCCAAAGCATGTCCTTGCTGACCAGAGACAAAAATTAACAAAAAAACTTTAGACAACTTAGCTTGCAGTAAGTCAATTTGGTTTACCATCAGAGAACTTCTCTGGCAGTTCACCCACTTCTAGAGGTGAAGAGGCTCCTGGCACCGGACCCAAGACCCCACCCAGACCTGATTGTTGCAGTACCACATGCAGCTGTGTTTCACATGAGCACTTGCACCATCCTTCCTCTGATGGTGGTCAGGAAGGCATTCAACCCCAAGTGAACAATCCACCCCTCCAACAAATAGATGTGGAGTTGAGTTTCTGCCGGAGGTCAGAGGCCTCTGATCTCCACCTCTCCCAATTGGCCTCCTCATCCAAGACGTTAGGCAGCTTTCATTACTATCAAATCTGGTTGGGGTAGGGAGAGGGGTCTGCCGCTGGCCTAATCGCTGTCCAGCAGTCACCACTGCAGTTTCCTCCAAAATCTAAATACAATCTGACAGATTGCCTTGGTGCTGAGCCCACTGGAACTTGAGGTCCTATAGCAGAGCCTGCACATGCCATCTGGCATGTTTGACCAGCAGGATGCAGAAGGACAACAATTCCAGCAGGCTCAGTCATACACACTGAGATCCAGGACAGAAGCTGAAACATTGGGTTCACAGCTCAAATGTCCTGGTCTCTGCTCCAGAGGAAAGGCCCGAAAACGTACTGCATCCAGACTTGCTCAGACGAATTGGAGTGTCTGCAAAGGAGTCAAGTGTGACTTTGGCATGTTGATAGTGTACCCCGACAATATTAGCAGGTTCATTGTTGTCTGGCACTGAGTGACAACTGCCTCGGGGAGCACACTTTCAACAGCCAGTCGTCTGGGTACGGGATGACTGGTACCTCTGACCCCCAAAAGGTGAGCTGCAACCACCGACATCACCTTTCCTGCACAGCCGAAGGGCACTGGTGACGCCGAAAGGGAGCACTGCAAACTGAAAATGCTCCTGGCCCTCTGTGAACCGCAGGTAGCTCCTATGTGTCTGCAGGACAGGGATATGGAAGAAGTGTCCTGCAGGTCCGTCACCATCCAGTCCCTGGGGTCTAGGGCATACAGGACCTGGGCTAGCATGAGCATCTTGAATTTGTCCTTTTGCACGAATGCGTTGAGAGGGCATAGATCTAAAATAGGATGAAGGCCTCTGTCCTTCGTTAGCACCAGGAAGTAGCGGGAGAAACACCCATCTACTACTTCCGATGCCGGAACCCTCTCCATTGCCCCTATGGACAAAAGGGCCTGCACTGCCTGCTGCCAGATGGACAGGTGGTCCTCTGTCAGCTGACCTGAAGGTAGTGGAAAGCACAGGGGGGTACGTTTGGGTGGAAATAAATAGGAGGCCATAATCCTGATGTACAATTTGGAGGACCCACTTGTCTGAGGTTATGACTTGAGACTAATGAAGAAAATATCGGATCCTTTCTCTGACAGAGTGGCTGTGTGACGGAAAGGGCACACTAAAGCTATTTTGTGGCTGGAGGGGCGGGGGACTGAGCTGTTTGTTGTCCCTGATGCCTGAGCATTATCTTTGTGAGCCGCGACCTTGGTCACAAAAAGGATGGAAGGCCCGAACTAGAAACCTTGACCACAGCCACAGAGGGGGGCGAAATTGCTGGTGGAATGGTATGATGGGGGCAGACAGACTCAAACAATAGGTTGTTGCCCTGCTTTCTTTAAACTGTTTTATGTCTGAATCAGTTTTGTCACCAAAAAGGTGAGTGTCATCAAATAGCAAGTCTATTAAATATGCCTGAACATTCCTGGAGGAGTCGTTAGACCTCATCCAGGAGTGGCGCCAAAGTGCTAAACAGGTATCCATAGCCCAACCTAAGCAGTTGGTCATCCCAAGACCTGAGCAAATGACAAATTTAGCTGTGTTGTGACCATCCTGGATAGCTTGGGTCTGGGGCACTTTAAGGTCATCCAGAACTGATTGTAAAACTTGGGCCACTGTGCCCCATAGGACATGGGAGTAGCAGCCTAGAAGAAAGCAGGTCTTCACTGATTGCAGATTAAGGTTAGTGGAGGAAAAGATACACTTGCCAAATGTCTTTATTTATTTGACCTCACAATCAGGTGGGGTGGTAGGTAAAGTGTTGTCATTCATGTTACTGATGGACGCCTGCACCACCAAGCTCTCTGGTAAGGGATGTTGTGTGAGAAAGGCTGGTTCACCTTGTGCTGAACAATGGTTTCTCCCAAGTGCCCAAGAGGGTGTTTGTGATGTCCTCATTAAATGGTAATGGAGGTTCCGTAGGCACGTGACTAGGCTGCAGTACTTTTGTTAGAACATTAGTCTTCACCTCCATAGTAGGGAGTTGTAAGTCTATTATTTCCGCTGCACTTCTCATAACAAAGGCGAACAGTAGGAGAAACAAGAACATTATGTGGAGAAATGTCCAGGCTTACTCAAGAATTTACTGAAGTCCGTATTCTTCAGGCGTGTCTCCTGCAATAGTGCAATGGAACATCAAGTCTATCCAGATAGGTCTGCACCAACCTAAGTCTTTTGGGTTATTCAGCCCATGAATATTCCAAGGTACAAGAGTTACAGTTTTATGCGTTTGGAGTCCTCTCACATCTCATGTCGCTTTCCTCAGATAGTCATGGTCATACTTATGTAATTGGAAGTTAGCTGATTACACCAAGCACAGACAGCATAACATCTAATCATCATCTGGTGTTGTAACAAGTAGCAAAGAAAAGAAAAACATCTTTACCACAGTCCTTCCACCCACCCTTCCCACCCAGAACTGGCCCATCCAATTGATAGTACCCCAACGAGACTGATAACATCAACTATCAATGTACATACCACTAAAAAACTACCCATTTCAGAATCAGAAATAACAACATGGTGTGTTATGTGGGCGTGGCATGTCCCCCATGCCATCGGGGATCCAGAGTTCATGTGTATTTAGATTCATCTTCTCCCTCCTGATCTCTTGTCCCATCACTCCTTGGACTTATTAATCAAAACATGTCACTTAAAGTGAGGCATGGTCATGAGTTCGAATGTTCGTTGGGCAATATAAGTTTAGTTGATGTCACTCCTAGCGTTTTGAGCCCAATTTGTATATCCAGTCTTTAGCAAAAACTCTTGTGGAGTCGCTATGTCATCTGTTTGGCAGTGCGGTTTTGCAAAGTTCAATGCAGCTTTATGGTCTGTAAAATATTTCACCTTTCCTCCACCCGTAGCTTCGCTGGATATTTTATGGCATATCTGATACCCTTGGAACACAGCACTTTTTTTGGCATCCGTGAATTTCTGCCTGGCATTCTTGACCGCTACAGTGAAATCAGGGTAGATAGCAATATAGCCCTAATACAGTAGGGGTCCCTGCTCTCTAGCGAGTTGTGAAACAGTATTCCTGTCACAATCGTTGAGTCAGGGTGTGACAATATGGCATGGAGATGCACCAGGTATAGACCTCGGCACCAGTGAGTGGTGAGCACACTCAACCACGAACATGGCAGTAAAACTGTTGCAGTCAAACAGTTCAGACAGCATGCTTTCCACAAATAGTTCAGGCTTGACCATGTGTGCTGACTCCGGCAGGTCAGTAATTTAAACATTATTGTGACAGGAGTGAACTTCCAAGTTTTCGTTCTTTGCCGCTAGTGTCTACTCCATCACAAGCAGTTTACTCAGCAGTTCTGTCATCCACCAATCCAGAGATCCACCGGTCTGCACCATCCATGCCTATATTATGTCTATACAGGTACACTGTTATGCTGACTAGCCGGGTCATCATCACATCCAGCTTCCCATCTATTGCTGTCAGGCCTGCCTTCAAGTCAAGGAGCAGCAATTTAGTTCACCATTCACCATCTGGGCTGATGTAGGTTCAGGGTCTGGCTCACATGCTCTACCTCTAGTGCTCTTTCATTGGTCAAAGACCATCAGTGTTAGAAATGGGGGTCTCTAGTTGGCAATGGCTGGCCACTGTCCAAGTAGGGACCCTTCTTCCTAAGTCAGAGTGAGAGGGCTACCCTCTTTAATACCCCTGCTCAACCCTGTGGTAACGTAGCACGAGCAGGTAGGCTTATCTCAGAGGCAGTGTGTGAAGCATTTATGACCATACACAGTAACACAGTGAGGAACACTACAAAGGGACACCACACAAGTAGTTATAAAAAATAAGTATCTTTATATAAAGGCAGATTTATCACAAGACCAATAACTGTAAAAGCCACAATACTGTCAAAAATAGGATAGCTGTTGAAGGACTGTCAAAGATAGTTCAAAGGTTGCAAGAGTAAGGTTCAAATTCAAAGCAGGGGTCTCTGCGCCCCTTTCTCGTTCAGAGGTTGCAACAATAAGGTTCAAATGCAAAGCAGGGGTCTCTGCGCCCCTTTCTCGTTCAGAGGTTGCAACAATAAGGTTCAAATTCAAAGCAGGGGTCTCTGCGCCCTTTCTCGTTCAAAGGTTGCAACAATAAGGTTCAAATCCAAAGCAGTGGTCTCTGCGACCCTTTCTCTCACAAAGTACCTGTATTCAGTAGCAAAACCAACAAAATGTCGCTAAGAAGTGTTAGTGATGAATTTCCTCACGCGAGGCCGGCGATGCGTTAAAATCCTTGCCGCAAGGGAGGATGATGCGCCGATCTGCTGATGCGTGCGGAGACGATGCGACAAACTTCTTCACGCTAGGCCGCCAATGTGCTGAGGCCTTGTCGCGAGGGCGAAGACGATGCGACGATCCTGTTGCGTGTGCGATTGTGTTGCGATGCGAAGAAATGGCGCTCCGCGAGGGAGCGACAAAATCCGGTGCGATGCGATCAAAATGGCGGACGCACGGCGTCCGCAAAGCGATGTCTTGAAGCTATGATTTCTTTGGGGGTTGCGAGCGCTCGGCGACAGCAGCGCGATGATTCTTCCAGCGCGTCTCAGCTGCAGCGGCTCGCAAAGGGGCATTAGCGATGGTTTCGTGTTGCGAGCACCCAGCGGCAGCAGCGCGATGATTTTTCCAGCGCTCTCGGCTGCAGCGGCTCGCAAACGTGCGTTAGCGACGATTTCCAGCACTCTTTTCTCTGAAGCAAACTAGAGGCCCTGGAACTCACAGGAGCCTCATCAGCAGATAGCAATCCTCGCAGGGAGGAAGCAGGAGGTTGGTGGTGGAGTCTGATGTGCCTGAGACTCCAGCAGGAGGCTAGCTCTTTCCTAGCCCTTGGGTAATTGCTGTAACAAAAATAAAAGTTCTCTCAAAAGTTCCTTTTCCTCTTCTTCAAGGTCCAGTGGTCACTGCTGCAGGCCAGTACAAGAAACAACACACAAGCACAGGGACAGTCACTTCCTGCAGATTCCTCCAGTGGCACGGACAGAGTTTCCTCTCCAGATCCAAAAGCAATACAAAATGTAGGGGTTTGAGCACAGATATTTATACCCCAAAAGTCTTTGTTCTCAGAAGCTACAAGTCACTGAACCTAGCCAGAACCAGTTCTGCTCAGGCCTGGAGCACTTTGTTTACCAGGCTGCATCCTTCCTTTCAGAAAGAGGGGTCTGCTAGCAGACACACAGTGGGAGGTGGAGCCAGCATTCACCTTGCCAGGCACAGCCCTATTCAGGTCAAGGAGCCACCCCTCCCCACACTCTAAATGCAGATCTCTCTATTCAACCCAGGTCTGACTCAGCCTGCCCTGCCCCTCTAAAACCAGACAGCCAATACACATAACAGCAGAGCACACTGGAAGGCTTAGGCAAGAAAATACCTACTTTCTAAAAGTGGTATTTTCAAACACAGTATATAAAAATAAACTTCACTAAAAGATGTATTTTAATATTCTGAGCTCAGGCATACTAAATTCGTTTTTCTACCATGTTCCTGGGGTCAGTTAGGACTACAGAATGTAATAGTCAAACTGCCCATTCTAGCCTATGAGGAACAGGTAGCCTTACAGTAGTGAAAAACGAAATGGGGTGTAATTCACTACCAGGACATGCTACACACAGCAAGGCATGTCCTACCTTACACATACAATGCGCCCTACCATAGGGGTGACTTACGTGATGCCAAGGGAAGGTTCAGGGGCTGGGAAGTGGGTGCACTTCACAGCCAAGATGGCAGTTCTGGACTGCACACAGACACTGCAGTGGCAGGTCTGAGACACACTTTACAAGCTGCTTCTGTGGGTGGCACACATCAGTGCTGCAGGCCCACCAGCAGCATTTGGTTTACCAGCCCTGGGCACACAGAGGCCACACTACTAGGGACTAACAGGCAAACCAAATAAGCCAATCAGGGATATACCAATTCACATAGTCATATTTACAAAGGGAGAGCATATGCACTTTAGCACTGAACAGCAGTGGTAAAGTGCCCAGAGTCATAAAACCAACAGAAACAGGTCAGCAAAAATACAGGAGGCAGGCAAAAAGTTTAGGGGTGACCCTGCAAAAAGGGCCATTTCCAACAATCAGCTTTCACAATATTGATCTGACAAGCAGAACTCAGTTGGATTAACAGGTGTGCCGCATAACAAAAAGTCCCTTCAGTAAATTGTGAGCAGTATTAATTCAACATTTTCGCTGTGTTCTGTATAACATTAATTTATTCACAGACCTATCACGATGTGCAGTTGGCAGCACCAGCCGGCTTACTGTTCAATGTATAAGGCCATTGGAGCCCCACAGCACAGCAGGGACAGCAGATGTGTGTTTGAACATCCGCCATGGGACCCCGTTCTTCCAAAGAGAGCCTCCAACCTCTTCAGTTGTTTCCTGTAATGTGTGGCAGTGGGGGTTTTGGGTGGGGTACAGGAGCCTCAGTAGTCTACAGTACAATCTCCACAGTCTAGCCCCCTTGTACACACTCCTGGAGCTGGGTGCCCTGCAGCCCCACAGCCCGACAACCAAAACACTCAAGCCGCTGCCAGATTTTAACCTCTGTCTTGGGCCCTCTCACATTCGACACAGGCCGGCTGCATCAACAGTCTTTGCATTTGATGTGAGGCAACGGGGTGAAGGGTAGGGTGGGACACGAGAGTCCCTGGCCACCCTCCACTCCTCACCACGTGCTGGCCTAGGGTTGCCATCCAGGGCCACACACACCTCCATGGGCACTGCACTGAATCCCCCGTGCCATGCACATATTAAATCATGACCAAGCAAGGCGGAGAGGGGAGGATCGCGACAGCTTGTGATCCCCTGGTATAGAGCAATGCGTTCACACGGTCATCTTGACGGACAAGTTACTTACCTTCAGTAACGCCTCATCTGGTAGAGCCATGTTCTAGCCGCAGATTCCTTACCTATGAATTTATTTCTCAGACGTCAGACTGGATCCAGAAGATTTTTCTTCGAGCAATACCCCTATGTGCTTGTAGGTGGCGTCGGTCGGCTCCGCATGACACCGTCGGCGTTATCCGCGCCATAGTGACGCTGTGTCACCTATATAGACACCACCTCAGCGCGCTGACGTCAGTACTTTTCACGACTTTCATTCCAGGAGCGTGGAATCATGAAGTGCACTGACATTGGCGTGTTTCTGAACAACTAGGGCCCTGAAAGGGATCAGCCCTGACCCTAGAAACCTGTCTGCAGTGCGGGGAGGATGGGCGGGTCGGTAAGAAATCTGCAGCTAGATCATGTTTCTACCAGATATGGCGTAAACGAAGGTAACCAACTTGTCCATCTGATCGAGACATCTAGCCGCAGATTCCTTACCTTTGAATAGATACCCAAGCAATACCATCCCCGGAGAAGGGACTGCGGACAAGTTTAGACCACAAAGTCTTGCAGAAGAGAGCAGCCAAAAAGGCCGTCCCAGCGGACTTGACTGTCCAGGCAGCAGTGCTTGGTAAATGTGTGCAGGGATGCATACGTTGCTGCCTGACAAATGTGGCGGACTGGAACTCTACGCTGCAACGCCTTGGTAGCAGCCTTAGCTCTGGTGGAGTGAGCCCTTGAGCCTTCAAGAGGCTGCTTTTTGGCCAGAGCATAGCAAATATTAATGCAGAAGATGACCAATCGCAAGATAGTTTTCTTCTGCACCACACAACCTTTCTTCGTTCCAAAGTACCCCACGAAGAGTTGGTCGCCCACCAGGAACTCTTTAGTGCGGTCCAGGTAGAACGACAACGCTCTTTTTGGGTCCTGATGGTGGAGTCACTCCTCTTCTTTAGAGGGATGTAGAGGAACATAGAAAGTGGGAATGGTGACAGATTGCCCCACATGGAATGGTGTTACCACTTTTGGGAGGAAAGAGGTCCTACTGCGAAGCACCAATTTGTCAGGGAATATAGTCCGGTAAGGAGGCTTGGATGACAAAGCCTGAAATTTGCTAACCCTCCTGGTAGATGTGATTGTCACTAAAAAGGCTGCTTTGATGGTAAGCAGCCGGAGGGGGCAGTTGTGAAGAGGTTCGAATAGAGCACACATCTGGAAGGTGAGAACCAAATTATGGCCCCACTGAGGGATAATGAAAGGGGAAGGTGGGAACATATGTGCAAGGCCTTTAAGAAATCTATTTACAATAGGTGATTTAAATAATGAGGGTTCATCTGGTAGCCTCAGGAAGGCAGACAGGGCCGAAAGGTACACTTTTTGAGTCACCAGTGCAGAGTCCTGCTGGGCAAGGGTCAAAATAAAAAGCAAAACTTGAGAAAGGCAAGTAGAAAGTGGCTCAATGGACCTTTCTGTACAATATTTTACAAATTTGTTCCAGCGGCAGGCACATACGGTCTTGGTGGGGGGCCGCCTGGCCACCAAAATAACATTGCAAACTTCGGGAGGGTGAATGCTATCAACTGCCGCTGCTCAATCTCCACGCAAGAAGGTGTTGAATTGATGGGTTCGGGTGAAGGACCCTCCCCTGCTGCTGCAACAAGAGATCCTCCCACAGGGGCAGCCTGAAAGGAGGATCGATGCTCAATTGAAGAAGCTCTGGATACCAGACTCCCCGTGCCCAGTCCAGAGCCACAAGAATGACTTCGGCCCGGTCACTCCGGATCTTCTTGAGCACTCTGGACAGGAGTGATATGGGCGGTAGGCATATAGGAGGCCTGAGCTCCACTCGAGTCGAAAAACGTCTCCAAGAGAGCCGCCTTGGAAACTCCAGCGTACAAAACTGCGGACATTGCGGATTCTCGTCGGAGGCGACCAGATCTAACCAAGGCTCTCCCCACTGTTGAAAGAGACCTTGCACCACCTCCAGACGGAGACGCCATTCATGATCCGCTAGGCATCGACGGCTGAGTTTGTCCACCTTGGTGTTCAGAGAACCTGCCAGGTGTTGAACCACCAGGGATATGCCCTGCTGTGTTATGTGCCCGGGTTAGGCCCATGTTGCGAAACTGCTCATTTCTTACATTGTCCTCTTTTTCACAATGACATTGCTGCTGTGACCTTTTGCACATATTCGCGTGTGTGACAATATTGCCAAAAGGCCTTTACGCACAAATGTACAAATGTCGTTCTATCTTCATTCACGGGGAGACAGGGCTATCTACATCTCCATAACATTGCTAATCTGCACGTACATCACAAGGATGCTTTTTATTATAAATAATCAGCATCTCATAGGATTAGCAGAGGAGGCACTTCAGCGGACACCGAGGGTTCCTGCATGCTGAGACTTAACCATGCAGTGGTCTAACATCTCCGTGATGGGTGTCCAGTTCATGACCAGGACGGGGTCCTACATTCTCTCCCGCCAGGTAATGGGGTTGGATCCTCCCTTGGGGGGATTCTTGGCTTTACACCTACAGATACTCTAGACACACACAAAGTAGGGTTCGCATAGTAGGAGTACTCCTGAATACAGCCTTGTTTATATGCCTGCATATATACACTGTTTTAGCACCATGGTAGAACTGTATCTACTATTTACTCTTTTGGTGCTTGTAATCATTTTCATCTGCTTCTGTCTACTGCTTATCGCAGCACAAGTATTTTATACAAGAATAATGTTGGTTCAATAAATATATTGAAAACGTGCCATTGCGTATTCTCTGCATATTTCTCTGAGAGCAAGGAGCACGAGTGACTGAGGGGAAGGGTCCTGATCTGTTACCACGATCCCTGAGGGGTCACGGTTGTAATGTTCAGTGATTGCCAGAAACCATTCGCTATCTGGTAGGGTTAGGGGAGCTTATGGTGGCACTGTGAGGTAGCTGGTTTCTAGGCCAACATATCCTGTAGGCGTGCTTGGAATCAGTCTAGGCACCTCACCCAAAGTTTACGTTGTCCAACAAACGCGCAGATCCTACCGATTGGTGGGAACTACACAACACGTTCCAGTCATGTCCAGAGACGCAGTGTCTCTTGACAAAGGATCCCCGACCCCACCCCATCTTGTTTGTTGCAGTACCACATGGCAGTGGTGTTGTCCGTGAACATCTGAACCAGTTTTCTATTGATTGAAGGAAGAAAGGCTTTCAATGCCAAACAAACTGCCCAGCACTCCAGCAAGCTGATGTGGAGGTTTGATTCCGCGGGAGACCAAAGTCCTCTTATCTCTACTTCTCCTAGGTGACCGCCCCATCCCAGGAGTGACGCATTTGTCACTACTGTGTGGTCTGGTTGTGGAAGGGAGAGCCACCACTGCAGGTCTCATGCAGTTCCCTCCAAGATCTGGACCATGTTGGAGAGATTCCCCTCATGCTGCACCCACTGGAACTTCAAGTCCCACTGCAGAGCCCGTATAAGCCATCTGACATGTGTTACTAGCAGGATGCAGGAGGCCATGATGCCCAGCAGCCTCAGAGTCATTCTCACTGAAATCCAGAATAGAGGCTGAAACATAACTATCATAGCGTGTATATCCTGGACTCGCTGCTCGGGAGGATAGGCCCGAAAGTGCACTGTGTCCAGAACAGCTGTGATGAAAGGGAGTGTCTTAGAGGAGTCATGTGTGACTTCGGCATGTTGATAGTGAACTCCAGCGGATGCAGGAGGTTTGCCGTAGTCTGGAGGTGGGAGACGACAGCCTGGGGGGAGCCTGCCTTCAGCAGCCAGACATCGAGATAGGGGAAGACTGACACCGCTGAGCTGGGCGACCACTGCCATCACCTTGGTGAATGTCCGAGGGGCACTGGTAAGGCCAAAGGGAAGCACAGTGAACTGAAAATGCTTGTGGCCTACCGTAAATGGCAGGTAGCGCCGATGAGCAGGCAGGAAGGGAATGTGAAAATAGGCGTCCTGTAGGTCCAACACTACCATCCACTCTCCTGGATCCAGGGCAGACAAGACTTGAGCCACAGTGAGCATCTACAACTTTTCCTTTTTGAGGAAATAGTTGAGGGCTAACAGATATAGGATAGGATGAAGATCTTTGTCATTTTTCAGGACCAGAAAGTAGCGGAAATAACAACCACAGCTTATTTCTGGTGCTGGATCCCGCTCTATGGCTCCCTAGCACGGGAGTCATGGCTTCCTTCTGAAGCAAGGTTAGGTGATCCTCCATCAGTCTTTGTAATATGGAGGCATGGAGCGAGGGGTAGTCTCAAGGGGGGGGGGAGTAGCACCTTCAGACTATCTGGAGAACCCACCTGATGTTCTGCCAGTAGTGGAGGTGATGGCTGATCCTGCCACCAACTGGCCACCCATGATCTGGAAGGGCAAGACTGGGAGGGTTTGGAGGCGGACACTGCAGGGCAGGTGGGGGTCTGACCCGCCTGCTGGCCGCCCGACCCACGGGGTCCGAACGAGCCACACCCATGGCCGCCCGGAGGTTGTTGAACTTGGGCGGTCTTGTGGCTGAGGTATGGCTGGTGCAGCTGAAAGCCCCTTCTGTAGCCACGAAAGGCAGGCGGTGGATGTGTGGCCACTGAGAGGCCCAAGGACTTACCTTGGCCCGTGAGTCCTTAAAGTGCTCCAGCACCATGTCTGTCTTGCCTCCGAAGAGAAAAGTGCCATCAAACAGCATGTCCATAAGAGAGGCCAACACCCCCTGGAAAGCCTCGACCAGGCATGGCGTCGAACAGCCACCGTCGATGAAATTGCTCTGCCCAGCGAGTCGGTCGTGTCGAGACCACAACGAATGGCGAACTTTGCTGCATCTCTCCTGTCTGATACCGCTTGGGAGAGGATGGCCCGGGCCTCCTACGGGACATGTGGCAGCACTTGAGCAACCGTTAACCACAGGAAGTGGAAGTAACGGCCCAATAAGCATGTAGTGTTCCCCAACCGCAACGCAAGGCTGGTGGAAGAAAAAAAATTCTTACCCCTACTGTCCAGCCTCTTGGATTCCCTGTCCAGGGGTGTGGAAGGGAACACGCTGTGGGAGGTAGAGGCCTGGATCATCAAGCTCTTGGGGGTAGGGTGGTTGGTGAGGAAATTTGGGCAGCTCTGTGCAGGGCGATGGTGGCAGGCGATTGTCCTATTCACAGGAGCTCCTGTGCTGGGCTTGAAACAGGTTACCAGTAGGACATCAGTTAAGGGCTTGTTAAAGGGCAGCAAGGGTTTCCTAGGAGAAGACACCTGGCTGCAGGACCTCTGTCAAGATATTTGTCTTGACCGCCACAGAAGGGAGCTGAAGGTCCAGGACCTTAGCTGCCTTTTCGCACCACCATAGCATATGATGCTCCTTCCTCCGTAGCCATGGTAGGCGGGGAAAGTTGCCCAGAATCTGGAGAGGTATCCAGTCTGCTAGCCTCACCCCATACCTCATACCAGTCCATTTCTTGGTAAGGCTGGTCTTAAAAAGGGTTCAGCAACCCCTCCCAATCTTCCTCAATTCCTAGCCCTTCAGAATAAGGCTAAGGAAATGACCTAGGACCTAAGGGTTCCGTCGGCGCCAGTATTGGCGTCAGTAGGCGCCGATCCGACTCTGGGTCATCGGGGATTAGAAAGGGGCTGGTGCCGCCGGGGGGGGGGGGGTGCCAGCAGCGTCGGGAGTCTCGGTGTAGGGGCCAATGCCGGGGAAGGTCGCAATGGCATGATCGGCATGAGTACGGATCCATCGCCGGCTCCATGGGGGTCACTGGTGTCTGGGCTGGAGCCGCCGGTGCAGAACCCAATGGACCCCCTTTCTGAGCCTCCGGGGCACATTCCTTAAGCTGGGCGGGGGTCGATCCAGATCCTGGAAAGGGGGGGAAGTGCCGAGACTCCTCATTTGTGTTGGACAACGGACGGTAGAAGTTGAAGCACGCTTCAACTTCTTATATTTTTTTGTGCTTCTTACCTGACTTACTAGACAACTTCGAGTGGGAGGATGAAGATTTAGGACTCCCAGAGCAGTAACCAGATCTTCCTCTCGACCAGGACCGTGAATGAGACCTCCGAGGACAGCGACGTGGTGCCGAGCGTCTTGTTGCACCAAGAATGGACTGAAATCTGTTGCTCTGGTTATGTTGTATCTGCCATCAGACACTCTGTTGCTCAGCCTCCCAAGAGATGGAGTGGGATTTCTGAAACAAACAGATTCTTTTCTATCCTCTTTCCCATCTATGGAGTAGGGCAAGCTATTCAAGAGACTAGACACAATGCAGAGAATTGGAGGAAGTCACGAATATCACCACCATTGCACTCTGACTGATTAGTGATTAATTTGAGGCTCATGAAAACATGCTCTTAGAGAACAGAATGGCTTTAGATTAGCTCCTTGTATCAAAGGGGAGTGTTTGCGCGATAGTAGTAATTGAATACTGCACATATCTCTCCAACACTTCACTCACCATACATAACCAAATAACTCACATTAAAGATAGCATTAAGAAGTGTCATGAGCTTCAGAAATGAATAGATGTGGCATCTGGTCTTGGCTGGGTGGAATCTTTGGGAACTGGGGAATTCAAATATTTGAAACAGTCACTGCTGTCAATTTTGATTGTGGTTACTTTGTACGCAATGCACAAGTTACTTACCTTCGGTAACAATATATCTGTAAGAAACATTAGTTAGTGATAGATTCCTTACCTTAGAATACCCCCAGGCGTCAGACTGGATCCGGAAGGTTTTCGTCAGCAGTACCCCTACGCGGAGGATGGCGTCGTGCGGCTCCGCGTCCGTCGTTGGCGTCGTGGTCGCCGAGATGACGTCGCGGCAGCTACTTAGACGCCGCCCTCGCGCGCTGACGTCAGTTCTGTACACGACTTTCCGCGCCAGGAACGCAGAGCCATGCAAGATACTGACCACTGGTGCATTGAAACTTGGGCCCTTAAAGGGATGACCTTAACCCTAGAAATCAGTTCGCAGAACGGGGAGGATGGGTGGGGCGGTAAGGAATCTATCACTAACTAATGTTTCTTACAGATATATCGTTACCGAAGGTAAGTAACTTGTGCATCTGAAAGAAACATGTTAGTGATAGATTCCTTACCTTAGAATAGATACCCCAGTAATACCAACCCCGGTGGTGGGTCTGCGAACCAAGATCACACCAGGAAGTCCCGGAGAACAGAACGGCCAAAGAAGCCGTCTCTCCGGACTTGGCTGTCCAGGCAATAGTGCTTAGTAAAAATGTGCAGCGAGGCCCACGTAGCTGCCTGACAGATGTCTTGTAAGGGGACACCACGTCCCAATGCCGTAGTGGCAGCCGTCGCCCTGGTGGAATGGGCGCGCAGCCCCAACGGAGGCTCCTTCTTTGCCAGAGAATAACATGCTTTAATACACAAGACGACCGATCTGGAGATAGTCCGCTTGTGTACGGCCCGACCTTTCTTGGCGCCAACGTAGCCAACAAAGAGCTGGTCATCCACCCGCAACTGTTGTGTGCGACTCAGGTAAAATGAGAGTGCACGTTTTGGGTCCAGACGGTGAAGCCTCTCTTCCTCTCTGGAAGGATGCGGAAAGATGGTGGGCAAAGTGATGGTCTGCCCGATGTGAAAGGCAGTAACAACCTTCGGCAGAAAGGATGGACGTGTCCTGAGGACAACCTTGTCTGGATGTACAGACAGAAAAGGAGGTTTACAAGAAAGAGCCTGGAGCTCACTCACTCTCCTAGCAGAGGTGATGGCAACCAGGAAAGCAGTCTTTAGAGTTAACAAACGAAGAGGGTAGTTGTGAAGAGGCTCAAAGGGAGCGCACATTAAGTATGTGAGAACCAGGTTCAAGTCCCACTGTGGCATTACAAAGGGAACAGGAGGAAAAAGGTGAGTAATGCCTTTGAGTAATCTGTAAACAACAGGGGACTTGAAAAGAGAGGGCTGATCAGGGATCCTGAGAAAGGCTGAAATAGCAGAAAGGTAGCCCTTGATAGTGCCCAGAGCAGAGCCCTGCTGGGCCAGAGAAAGAAGGAACAGTAGGACCTCAGAAAGAGGGGCAGAAAGGGGATCCACAGCCTTTGCTGTGCACCATGCCACAAACTTGTTCCACCTGCAGACGTATACCAAATTAGTGGAGGGACGCCTGGCTGCCAGAATGACATCACAGCCTTCAGGAGGCAAGTCGAAAGGAATCAACTGCCGCCGCTCAATCTCCACGCAAAGAGGTGGAGACTGGACAGGTTCGGGTGGAGGACCGTCCCCTGCTGCTGCGACAGAAGATCCTCCCGAAGAGGCAGTCGGATCAGGGGATCGATGATCATACTGAGTAGCTCGGGATACCAAACTCTTCGAGCCCAGTCCGGAGCCACAAGAATGACTTGGGCCCGGTCGCGCCTGATCTTCTTCAGCACTCTGGGCAGAAGTGGTATAGGCGGAAAGGCGTACAACAGACCGCAACTCCACTCGCGACGAAAAGCGTCGCCGAGCGAGTGCCGCCTTGGAAATTCCAATGCGCAGAATTGCTGACATTGCGCGTTCTCTTCGGTGGCGAATAGATCTAACCAAGGCTCTCCCCACTGTTGAAAGAGACCTTGCGCCACGTCCGAGTGAAGACGCCATTCGTGATCCATCATGCACCTGCGGCTGAGTTCGTCCGCCCTGGCGTTCAGTGAACCTGCCAGGTGTTGAACCACCAAGGAAATGCCCTGATGTTCCAGCCATGTCCAGAGGCGCAGAGCCTCCTGACATAGGGTCCACGACCCCACCCCGCCCTGTTTGTTGCAGTACCACATGGCGGTGGTGTTGTCTGTGAACACCTGCACTACTCTCCCCTTGACAGAGGGAAGGAATGCCTTCAGTGCAAGTCGGATTGCCCGAAGCTCCAGAAGGTTGATATGGAGCCTGGACTCCGCCGGAGACCAGAGGCCTCTGATCTCCGCCTCCCCCATGTGGCCGCCCCATCCCAGGAGGGACGCATCCGTCACCACTGTGTGCTCCGGTTGGGGAAGGGAGAGGGATCTGCCATTGACCCAATGCCGGTTTGTGAGCCACCACTGCAGCTAGTGTGCAGTGCCCTCTGAGATCTGGACGTAATCTGACAGGTTCCCCTGATGCTGCGCCCACTGGAACTTCAGGTCCCACTGCAGAGCCTGCATATGCCATCTGGCATGAGTGACCAGCAGGATGCAGGAGGCCATGAGGCCCAGCAGCCTCAGGGTCATCCTGACCGAAACCCAGGATAGAGGCTGAAAGATCGGAATCAGAGCCTAAATATCCTGGATTCGCCGTTCGGGAGGATAGACCCGAAAGTGCGTCGTATCCAGAACCGCTCCGATGAAGAGGAGCTTCTGAGAGGGAATCAGGTGCGACTTCGGCACATTGATGGAAAACTCCAGCAAATGCAGGAGGTCGGCCGTAGTCTGGAGGTGGGAGACGACTGTCCGGGGCGAGCCCGCCTTCAACAGCCAGTCGTCGAGATAGGGGAAGACTGGAACCCCTGATCTGCGCAGATGAGCTGCGACCACCGCCATCACCTTCGTGAACACCTGAGGGGCGATGGTAAGGCCAAAGGGGAGCACGGTAAACTGAAAGTGCTCGTGGCCTACCGTAAACCGCAGGTAACGACGGTGGGACGGCAGGACAGGAATGTGGAAATATGCGTCCTGCAGATCCAACGCTACCATCCAGTCTCCAGGGTCGAGGGCAGACAAGACCTGAGCCAGAGTTAACATCTTGAACTTCTCCTTCCGGAGGAAGCGATTGACGTCCCTGAGGTCCAAGATAGGAAGCAGGCTCTTGTCCTTCTTGGGCACCAGAAAGTAGTGGGAATAACAACCACGTCCTACTTCTGGCGCAGGAACGCGCTCAATGGCCCCCTTGGCCAAGAGGGCCGCGACTTCCTGTTGAAATAGTGCCAAGTGATCCCCCGACATGCGGTGGTACTGGGGTGGCATGGCTGGAGGGGTAGTCTCGAAGGGGAGGGAGTAGCCCCTTCGGACTATTTGTAAAACCCACCTGTCCGAAGTGATGGTGCGCCAGTGGGGGAGGTGATGGCGAATCCTGCCACCCACTGGCGTTTGATGGGCCTGAAAGACCGGACTAGGAAGGTTTAGAGGCAGTGGTGGCCGGGGTGGAGGTGGACTTACCCGCCCGCTGGCCCCCTGACCCGCCTCGGCGGGTCCCACGTCCGCACTGAGACTGTTGCTGCGCAGGCCTGTGGCTCTGAAGCGAACGTGTCGGGGCGCCCCTTCCGTGGCCACGAAATGAGCGAAAAGCAGAAGGCGGAGGAGGGCGCGTGGCGGAAAGGCCCAGGGACTTGGCCGTAGCCCGCAAGTCCTTAAAGCGCTCCAACGCACTATCTGCCTTGTTGCCAAAAAGGCGAATGCCATCAAAGGGCATGTCCATTAGGGTGTTCTGGACATCCCCCGAGAAACCAGTAGTCCTCAGCCAGGCGTGGCGATGGAGCGCCACTGTCGTGGAAATCGCCCTGCCCAGCGAGTCGGCGGTGTCAAGGCCACATCGAATCGTGAACTTTTCCGCATCTCTCCCTTCAGCAATAGCCTGAGAGAGCACTGTCCGGGCCTCCTCCGGACACTGAGGCAGCACTTGCGCCACCGTATCCCACAGAGTGTGGGAATAACGGTCCAAGAGGCATGCAGTGTTCACAGACCGCAGCCCTGAACTGGCAGAAGAAAAAATCTTCTTCCCAAATTGTTCCAGTTTCTTGGATTCCCTATCCGGAGGTGCGGTAGGGAATGCGCTCGGGGACGCAGAGGCTTGGACAACCAAGCTCTCAGGGGTGGGGTGTTGGGAGAGGAAAACGGGGTTGCCCGGGGCCGGGCGATGGCGTTGGGCCACGTTCCTATCCACAGGAGCCCCTGTGGTGGGCCTGGACCAGGTGCCCAAAAGAACGTCAGAAAGTGCATCATTAAAAGGCAGCAGTGGCTCCGCAGAGGTAGCTGCCGGCTGAAGCACTTCTGTCAGGAGGTTAGTCCTGACGGCCACTGTAGGGAGCTCGAGGTGGAAGGCCTCGACCGCCCTACGCAACACCACGGCGTAACTTGCACCCTCCTCCATAGCCACGGTAGGAGGAGTGAGCATGCCAAGGTCAGGAGAGGTATCAAGACCACTGGCATCCCCCAGTTCCTCTGCCCAGTCCGGGTCTTACTCACACTGTGCTGTGAGAGGGTCCTCAGACCCCTCCCAGTCCTCCCCTTCCTCCGAAGGCTGATGAACAGGCCGAAAATAAGGAGGATGGACATAGGGATAGAAGGGTCCCATCGGAATCGGCGTCGAGCGACGCCGTTCCGGCTCCGTGTCCACTTCAGGGCTGAAACCGGGGACGACGACGTCCGGTGGGACGGGCGACGTCAGAAGTGGTGCCGGAGGGGTCGACGTTGGTGGAGGTGTTACAAGATCAACCGGCGTCGACCGGGATCCAGGCCTGGATTCATGGGGGCCCTGCGGCGCCGGGGCCGGAGCCGACAGCGATGCCAGAGCCGTCAGCAGGGAAAGGCAAGGACCCCCAGTCGGGCCCGCAGGGCCCGAAGGCACACCGACGGGACCAGACGGCCCAAAGAGGCGAGCCCTGGCTGACAGAATTTCCTGCAGCTGGGCTGGAGTCGCCGACGGACCCGTGAAGGGCGGGTAGGCTGACGGCGACTGCGTAGGCTCTGCCGGAGCCGCGGGGGTGGCACCACCCGCACGCTCAGTCGCGACGGGCGAGGGGAAGTCGGAGAGCGACGGCGCTTCTTCGACTTCTTAGAGTGCTTCGTCTTACCTGACCCCGAGTGCGAAGACTTCGATCCCGACAAACGATGGTGGTGGCTCCGCGACCGGTCCCTCGACCTCCCACGGGACCGGGACCTTGAGCGGCGCAAGCCGACTGCCGGACTTCAAGCAACTTTCGGGACCGCTCCCGCAAAGTCTGCGGCGCCATGGCCCGGCAGTCGGGGCACGACTTGGGGTCGTGGTCGCGCCCCAGGCAGTAGAGACACATGCGGTGCGGGTCCGTCACCGACATCATGCGATGACATTCCTCGCAGGACTTGAAGCCGGGCATCCCTACGGCACCAGGAGTCGATCGACTCGAAAAAATAGAGACAAAAAGCCTCAAAAACTCAGTCAAAAAATGACTGGGGGTACCGCTCTCTCCGGATCTGCGCTTGCTGGTGCGGAAAAAGAAAGAACGTCAGCGCACGAGGGAGGCGTCTAAGTAGCTGCCGCGACGTCATCTCGGCGACCATGACGCCGACGCGGAGACGCACGACACCACCTTCCGACGCGCAGGGGTACTGCTGACGAAAACTTTCCGGATCCAGTCTGACGCCTGGGGGTATTCCAAGGTAAGGAATCTATCACTAACGTGTTTCTTTCAGGTAATCAAACTAATAATGTGCATCATCCTATGCACCTGCACAAATAAAAGCCCTGTCCACAATTTTACGGTTGATGCTTTTTAGGATGATGAGGATAGTGATAATGAAGATGTAAAAGCCAAAGTCAGCCTTTTATATGCAACTGAACTGCTGTGGAGGGTTTTGCCTCCCGGCAAAGAAGGGGGAGAATGGTTGAGAAAGCAGAATCATATATTCCATGCTTTAATACTAGTGCTTTATTATAAACGCTTTATTACACACTTTTCCCTTAACATTGACTAATAGGTTACATGATTGAATGTCAATGTTTTTAGATTAAATTCAAAGCACCCATTAAATAACCTAACATGTCTGCAAAGTTTCATGCCTCTCTGAGGCCTAGAGCCATTTTATTCAGTGTTGTACCATTCCACATTTCTTTACAGTGCGTAGAAAGCGTAGCCTTGCTCTATGAATCGGCAGTAAGAAATGTGAAAATCACTCAGCGATTTGCTGATGTATGTCTAGCTCCTTCCCAAGGTCTTTTTGCATCCCTTCTCGTGAGAAGATTCTGCCTCCTGCTTATTTGCTAGTTTTGTTTAAATGACAAGTTTGTATCACATGTACACGTTTCCAGTGACTTGAATTGTTGACAGAAAATGCATAAAAATGTGTCAAAACTTTATCGATTTTCGCATTATATGCACCAACTGGATTGTGAGCGGATGCTCTTGTCCGTTAAAATCACAATTGTCACTTATTATTTTCCTTGCATATTGGCTATTTTTGCATTAAACTCATGTTAGACTTGTGGGTGTCCTAAAGTATTGTGTACTGTTCTTTCAGCTGCCAAGGGACAGGGAATAAGGATTACCGTCATGGTACGAGGATTATTGTGTGTTTCCCCTGGTCTAAAGTGAGAATTACAAGTCAATCTTTCCATTGTTTTTTCAATCACTTATGACATAGGTCTTCAAACTGTGGGGCGCGCCCCCCTGGGGGGGTGCAGCATCCCCTCAGGGGGGGACGCGCACTCCACCCCACCACTTCACTTCCATTGTTGCTTTCATGCGCGAAACGCCCATTAGGCTGAAAGAGCTTCAGCCCCCGCCGTCGTGTGTCTCAGCTCGAGCTGCTGCTGCAGCTCGAGCTGCTGGGGGCTTGGCTGGGCAGTGTCTGGAGTCTTATCTCCAGCATGCCTAGGCTGTGCCTGCCTGGCTGGATTTCCACAGCCCTCTCAATAAAGAGAGTGTGGAAAGACACGTTTTCCAGGGAGGAAACATTCCTAGCAGGAAACTGTACCAGGAAGGCGATCAAAGGCAGGATTCTGACAAGTGGGGCTGGAATCTTGCAAACTATTCAAGAACTGTTAGTCCAGTTATCTGTCTTTCCTTCTTGGCGTGTTATCATCCGCACCATTTGATTCTCTAAAAGGGAGAATCTTATAAGGAGACATCAATAATTTCACCGGGTTCCCCTTGATCTGGGAACTAGCACAATCCTGTACTCCCGAGGAAACACTGTCAGTTTGTAGGGAATTAATGTAGGCGTCCAGCTGCATGTGGCATTTAGCACACAACACACGTTTACTTGAGTTGAGGCGTTTATTTACCTACATAATCTATAATTTAGAGATCACGCACCATGACCACTATCTTTTTATCTCTGGCTTCTGAGCACACCTGTCTGGCAGAGCTTTTTTCACCACTGTTATAAAAACATTTAATTACAGTTCCCCAGAGGAGTAAACATGTCACTCCTCATTCACTTGACAGTTTAGTGTATCGTTTAGCCTACTAGACAGCGCATCCATAGTAGTGCATTAGATGCATTGTTTTCAGCACGTGGTGAGGACTCTTTGGTGTAGCTAGGTGCCATCTTGGAAATAAGGCTTTCCTCTCTAAGAGCAAAATGTTTTGCATTATGAGCAAATGTTAAATATGTAAATGCTCAATATTATTGGTCATGTGTTCTTTTAAAAGAAAATGTTGTTTTTTGGTGTGAAAAAGGCACACATAAAAAATATCAGAGACATTATCTAGCGTTCACACACTTCTTGATCAGCTGTGTCATTACTTCTCTTAGGCTCCCACTTAATTCCTCAAACTGAATTGTGTGACTTCGTTTCTTTGTGAGCATGCCCCTAACAAAGTCTATATGTGGCATTATAGTGCTTCTTCTATGTCACTGACAGTATGTGCCATTGTGGTCTGTCCTCAATGTTGCTGGTTGAACGTGCCACTGCTGTCCATCTATATCACTCGTGCTTTCCCCCTTTATTCTACTTCTTTTACGTTGCTGGGTCTGTGTGCCACTCTGGCCCTTCTTAAAAGTTGCTGTTTGTATGTGCCACTGTAGACTTTCTTCTATGTTTCTGATTGTTGTACTTCTTAAATATATTACTTTTTTAGAAACAGTAAATCCTGTCTTGCTAATATAATACTGCCACATTTATTATTGATTTTGGTATTTATATCACAGTTACTTTACAGTTGCCATAGGTGCTGACTTTGGTTCTGGGGACCCGGGTTCGAATCCTGGCATTGGCTCAACATCATGTGATCCTGGGCAAAATCACTTAATTTACCAGTGACTTACGAAAAATGAATTTGACCTTGATTAAAGTCGCTAGTGCTTGTTTAACATGTTCCAATCCCTAGAGCTGAGTCCACGAGCTCAGTCCACAAGCCTAATATAACAAATATTGTGAAGTATGCCTACCATCTGTCCTCACTTCCTTCGTAGACCAAATTTAAATGCTTTCTTGTGCAGCTATTTCTGAAGCTTTGTAAGGCGATCTTCTTTATAAGCCAACTATGCTAACAAATTGACTCTTGATGCTGCTAGAGAATAAAGATTTATATATCCTCTTGAATCACTTATATCACATGTGTATGATGTAAATATCCCCTAGGCCTTCTTGGAAAACTGTGGCTGGCCTCCTACTGGCATGGCAACACCTGTCCATACTCCACATGATCACAGATTTTTCAATTGTGTCTGAAAGCATGTTTTGTGGAACCCCTTTTTGTGATATCTTGTCTAGGGGCAAGGATGTGGCGCAACAGCCAGAACTGATGACTGTGGAGCTGGGGAACCAATTCTTGGTGTTTGCTCAACATCCTGTCATTCTGGGCAAATCACTTAATCTCCCTGTGCTTACAAAAAATGAATGTGTGTCTGTGTAATGTAAAAGATGCTCCTGTAAAGCGCTCCAATACCTTTGGATCATGTTCGCTCTATATAAAACTGCAGAAAATATATTACAAAATGTTGTGAGCACTCCTGTTTCCAGGTACTGCTCAAGACTGGAAGTGGAGCACAACCTAAGGATGGCAGAAGCAAGAATCCATCCACACATTGACTGTCTCTGTGGAGAAAAACAGGCACACCCCTCACCTGTGTTTTGGGAGTGTTTTTACTAATCTATCCTAAATTGTGTGTTTTATGTGAAAAATAAAGCACCAATGTAATTTTTGTGCTAATTTTTTCTTGGAGACTTTTCATTTGAACTTAATATTAAGCACAAGCACTACAAAAACTTCAGTTTACTAAACACTCTTACTTTATTTAATATTATTTGCCCTATATGACCTGGGCTCTGCAGGAGGGAATGGCCATCAATGATGCAGAGTACCAGCTTCCAGAACTTTTTTGTCAGGAGGTGGTGGTGGTGGGGGGGCTCGATGTGTAAAGAGGTTTAGATGGGGGGGGGGCTCAGCCGACAAAAGTTTGAAGACCTCTGACTTATGACATACGCCACACTATCTAGGGTCACAGTTCAGAAAAGCACGCCTTCTTATTAAGGTTTTTTGCAAAGATTTAGGTCTGGGGGAGAACTATTCTAAGTGTGCTTTGTGGTTGATCACTGCCAGCTTTTGTGTTTGCAACTGCATGGAAATAGCTTTGGTAGAGTGCACATAACACATTTTTAATTCCTGCTATGTATTTGTAGGACTCTGTTCTCTCCCTCAGGTGTGCTACACTGAACAAGCCTGTGTTACTTTGACATGTTGCTCTCTCTAAATACCAGGTAAACTCTATGAGCGGGGCAGGCCATTACCATGAAAGAACATCTGAAAATTGCAAGACAGTTGTACCTGTCCTTGAGTATCAAGTGCAGTTCAGTGCTCTACCTCACCCAGACTACAGATCCCACCTCGACTGGGCTTCCACACCGACGGTGCTGCGCCTACCCCCAACCCTCCTCCCCAGTCAGGAAGCAGTTCTATATCATACACCCATAGTTCAGGTAAGTGGTCACCAGCAACGGATAGATTATTTCCAGTGCTCCTTCATAGTGCAGTCCTCACACCTGACCAGGTAATCGTATGCTTATACACATGAGCGTCTCCTTTCTATCTCGAAAATAATGTGCTGATGACTGACTGTAAAACCGCAAGTGATCAGACCCTCGAGACATACAAAAAGTCAATCAAATCATGCACCATTTGTATATTACTTGATCATTTAAAAATGTAAGCTCATGGCATTTCCAGTCTTTTCAGCTTTCCAGTAGTTTGCAGTGATTTGTACTCCACGTGAAAAATACGCAAGTCACATTTTTCTGAAATCTAGGTATAGGTCATACATTTAATCTACATTAACCACTACTCACTGCTCAGCAGATTCCCAAGAACACCAAGGGAATTGATAAAAGACTCCCATTAGCGTGCATTGACTTGACAACAAACTACCATTAGCACTATTGACTTGACAATAGACTCGCATTAACACCTATTGACCTGAACAAAAGACTCCCATTAACACAGATTGTCTTGTTGGGTAATCCCAAATAAGAGTAAAAGATAACGTGTTTGTAACCAAATCGTTTTTATCCTGTTTATGATGGTTGCTGAGTTATTAACAAACTGGTCGCCATGTCAAAGATCTTGAGGACTCCAGCCTCTGAGGTAAATAAATCAGAAATGCTGTACCAATAGGCTTGTCGTCGTTCCATGAAACTCTCACTTCATCCTGCCAGCTTTTGCTATTGTTCAAAAGGAGTGTGGACGCAGACAACAACATGAAAGGTCCATCTACTCGCTAAACAAAAATATTGTTGGATATAGTCATCCATCTTAGCATTAGATTTTAGCAGCACCTACCATAGCGTAAGCAGACCAGCGGCTGGAATAATCGTCTCGTAATGAGTCAGATACAACAGCAAGCAGAATATCAAAAAATTGCAAGCATGCTTAGAAATTCGGTGGTCATCTGGGCAACCAAAGGAGTGGGGATAATTAAGAGCAAGCCCACTTCACTATAATTACGTTCATTTTACTAAAATGAACTGATCCACTGGAAATATTTCTTTCTGTTTTAATTTGAACTACGTCAATGTAGATCTTTACATTACCTTTTAAAGTTCATTATTTCAGCTTTTACAATAATCCACCTTCAAACATTCACAAACAAGCTGCCCACCCTGGGCCATTTTACTTATCATAAGCACAGAGACACATTCCAGTGACAAAGGTGTTTGGTGTCCTTTACCTTCCTTGCTGCTGATGCTGAAGAATATCCAGTAAGAGCTGCTTGACGTTGCTGGGCGACAGCTGGTACAAGTCCCAGGCGGGCATGTCACCTGCTCGGATTTTCAATTCGTACTTCATGGCGTGGATAATCCATCTGAAGTGTGTCAGAAGCATTTGCAGATTTTAATAAAACTATTTATTTTGAAGGGTCAAGCAATCTCATTTCAAAATCAGTTTCACAGTACACAGAAAATGTGATAATTAGGCTTGCAAAAGATCTCGGATGTACGCCATGAGGTATATGCTAGAAAGCAAGAAACACGCATAACATCCGCAACCATGCGCCAAAGTGATTTGGAGGTTGACCCAAAGAGAAACAGATAGGATCCAGGTAAATGATGCGCTTCTCAAAATAGAATAGATATTTGGACCTCTGCAGACCAAACGTTAGTAATACCTAAATAAAAAAACACTGAAATTTGCTTTTGGATCACTTCATGATACCAGGATTTTGGAGGGCAGTGTTTGCGGTTGTGAAGACGTTTAGGAGTCGATATGGCATTTTAATGCTATAAAGTATTACATTTCGCGGGTTGACTTGAAAAGCAATCCCTCTATTGTTCTACATTTTCAAATAATTAGCCTCATACTGTACTTTTTCCAGTGAATAGTTATTGTAATAAGTTACGTTAACAATCCCATCAAGGTTGAACAGTGATGTGGCTCAAGGAACACATTATAAAGTGGCAAAAACGCCTGACTCTGCATTATGAAAAAAAGAACTAAATATTTTATTTTAGGCATTTTCTATACTTGTAAAATAAGCACTGTGGAAACAATCTACTTCAGTTAATGGGATGTAAATATTACATCTGCATTAGCAAAATTCCACAAAAAAGTTAGAAAGGTGTCGGGTATTTCTTCTACCATGCGTAAACTGCCAACAAAAAAATACTAGTGCTGTAATGCAAAAGTGAAAAAGTGCAAAGCCAGTTTTACATAACGTTATGCTACGCATGAAAGAGAAAATCCATGCCTTTTATTAATGTGTGTTATTAAACAACGCAGTGGCTTGTGGCCTCAGTCCAGTATAACAATTTTAACATTGATGTTCAGTATAACTCATTTCTCTTTTCTACAAAAAGCGAAGTAAGCGAGAAACGTTTTCGACAAATGTACAAATCCTTATTGAGGAGAGACTGTATACCTCTTTTGCCTGTCACGGTCCTTTCCTCAATTCAGCCAATTTTTTCTTAAAAAAAGACGAAGACATCAGAGTGCTTGTACCCCACAAGGCAAGCTTCATGAAGTCGTTTAAGAAACCGTGGCTTGAGAGATGTGAGAACTATAGACCACTTTGGGAGGTGGAATTGTACCAATGAGCACTATCTACAAGATCCCGAAAGCCTGCGTGATAGACTAACTGAAGGGCTGTATCACTGTATTGGTGCATATGATATACCACTCTGCCTCCAAGATATCACATACTCAAATGGAGAAGCTACAAACCATACACTGACTATTTGAATGTTGTTAGATTTTTCAATTATTTGGTTGACAAAATATACATTTTTGCAGTAAGTTACTTCCCCCTTTTCCCTCTTTCTGCTGTTCTGCATCGTATCTCCGCCCAGCACGTCAATTGCCCAATAAACAGGGTTGAGTTTGATTGCCAGAGCATTGACCTGCTGAATATGCAAATCACTTTAAACTAATTTATCTAGAGCCACCATTTATTGTTCAATAAAGCTGGTAGTAATGATGCTCCTCTTCCTCGACCTCTCTACTGCCTTCGACTTATCTTACATTTTACCCTAACTGAAATACTACCGGTTTCCACAGGAGTTTTTGGAACCCCAATAGACTATTTCTGCTTGCTCCTCAGTGAACACAAACAAGTAATAAAAAATTAACACCATTGTCCCAGAATCCCACAACACCCCATTCCTCTCCAATATTTTGAACATTGACATGCTTCCCTTCAAAAACGTCTCCAGGATCATGGGCTGGCCTTCCACTGGCATTCAGACGCCGCTTCGGTCTATCTCCAGCTCACTGGGTCCAAGGACCACTTTACTCAAACTGCCTTCTACCTGCCATGTCAAGACCTGTGGAAGTGAAAGAGGCCTGTCTGGGTCACCAGAGTTCGGCTTTACACTGCGGGATAGTCTGGTTATTAATTTCTCCTGAGGAGCCTCAGGCTTGGATTGCGACCTTGTTGGACAGGTACTCCGTCACAAGTGTGGCGCATAACCCATCTGCCTCATTACTAGTGCGTTAGGATACAATGCACTTGTAATAAGGCGGACGGGCTGTCCCTAACATTCTTGACGCATCACCCATCCACCAAACTCTAAATCAGCGCATTAGTTATTCATCAGTGTTACTCAGCAGAAATGGAACTAAGTGTCACCAGTAAAAACATGAAAGTTATCACTTAATGTACTTTCTGCAATGGACCAACTAAAAGTGTCAGCTCACAAAGCAGAAAAGCAAGCATTTAGAAACAAGTCTTGTGATAAAGTGAGATGCAGCTCTAGGACTCCAACTGAGCAGACCTTTACTCTCAAGTCACAAAGGAATCGAAATGAATGAACATGAAGCATCGGCTGCGAGTCCTGCGGCTTTACACATATCTCGTGGCTAGGTGAGGGGCGCGATGGCCCTGAAACTGACCCGAGCAGCGAGCGAGCTGAGCTCACGGCCAGCAGAGCACTGCTACTGCCCGATTTCAAAGCACATTCTAATATTCTACCTGCATTGAAGGAAGGTGACACAACAACATATGCACGCTTAATAAGTCGACTGTATTTTTCAAACTTAAAATTCACTTTTATCTCCCCTCAATTACTGACAGTACACATTCGGTCTGGAGCCCTGCTCAAGAGTCGGCTGCCAGTGAATTGTACCGAGTGAGGGAGGAATTCAGAAATGTGAGAAGTTGCCGAATCGCCGACGTGTAACAATAATTACACGCTGCTTGCGGCTTCATTAACCAGGGCTCCATTCACACCTGACAGGCATCAACTCAAATTCAAGCTTCGGTAATTCATAATTGGGGCCTGGAGCTAATTAGGAAAACCTAACAGCTGACACAAGAATCACAAAACAAGGAAACAACTAAATTAATCTACTAGATACAGTATTTATGTTTAATGATTTCACCGTTCTCATTTATTTAATTTGGATTAATTGAAAACTAGATTCTGTGTTGTTTTACAGTAGAGCTCCAATGCACTTGAGTGGAATACATTGCACTGAGCTGTACTCTAAACAATGCTGGAAACAAAATCAAAGTCCAGAGTCCGAGACACATAAATGGCTGCTACTTAGGCGGGATCTGGAACGAGTCTTAAGTCACTTCTGTGTCTGCAACAAGCACTTGGACATCTTCCATTAGTAGCAGCATGGCCAAGCAAGACATCTTTCAGCACATATTCGCTTATGAACTTTAACCCAATGCATAAATTGTACAAAGCTACATCAGATATTTTTTTAATCTGTGCTGCGATATGCTACAGATACCCTTCAACTGTAGGAGCAGTTATGATTACGGCCTTTAGTCCATAGGAAAATCAATTTGATTGCCAGTGACGTACCTCCTACACCAGGCATTCAGCATTTAAAATTTGGTGCTGACTAATCAAGGGGACAAACGTTATAGGATGTGGATCCTTTTTAGGTATGGGTTTTGAAAGTATAGCTGTCAACACACATTTATTGCTTACAATATACGTCCCTTTCAACCATTGTTTTTCTTCAACCTGCATCCTTCAGCCATTGGCTTGAAACCTTTTCAAGCTCTGTCTTAGTTCTGCCCATTGGTGTATTCATCTTTCTTTTAACACTATTCACTGTGAAAGTGGATCCTTACACCCAGGGCTGGCTTAGCGCTGGTGGTCCCCAGTGCGACAATGCTGGTTGGCGCCCCCAATGAAGACCTTCTCCAAGGATTTCCTCACTACCACCCTTTAACAGTGCCCCTCCAGTCTCCATAACCACTCTCTCTAATGCATTTTTTTGTTTTATAGCGCTACTCCCATCAGTGTAGGGTGTCGGAGCACTTTCCATCACACACACACATTACACAGAGACAATCAATCATAGGCGTGTAAATCAGTGTATTGTAAATGAAACATAAAACAGAGGACTACAAGGTGTAAGAGTCACATTTCATCCATGCTGGTAGGCAGTATAGTTTAAGAGTGCTTGGTCTGGAGAAGCACAAACTCAGAATTTAAAACGTAACACCATGGTTGGGGGTGGCTTTACGAATAAGAATTTCTACCCAAGTGAACCCTTTTTGCAACATTAAGATAATGAAAGACGGGGGAAAAAATAATACTCCAATCTGTACCTTGCAGTTTGCATGCAGCGCTTTGATGACAGTTAAAAGCTACTGTTCTGTTATGATTAAACTTATAAACTGCAAGTAACTAAAGGGTCTCTCTGACAGAGGACGCAACCCACTGACCTATATACATTGTATGCACTTTTTGATCTGCATGGTACACGTGCTTTGCAGCAGGCACTCTAACCTCCTGCGCTACTTTATGATCAGTCAAAACTTCCACTAGACAAAACTCCAATTTCTCTGCAGCAGGTCCATAAATCACTGGAGTTATGTTGACATTTTTATGGTTGCCTGAAAACTGCTGGAGGCAAGGAATGTGGCAGCAGGTGCTTTTAAAACCATAATGCACTTGAAAACACAGCGCTCCCCCAAAGTCAGCGCCCAGTGCGGTGGCACCGATCGCACCGCCCTAGAGCCGGCCCTGCTTACACCTTAAACTGAGTGTTTGGATTGAACGGCCCTAGCTGTCTGCTTCCTGCTGGCTCCCTCCCATGTGTTTTGCTTTAATGTGCTAATGCTGCCAGTGTTAGCACATTAACCGCTTCAATGCAATGGATGAACCACTCACATCCGCCATATTACCTTTGTCGTGCAGTGGACACGATGGGTTCGTGCACCGTAATGATTCAGAAAATCCTCTGATGCTCGCACCACAAGGATTTTCTTTTTAAAAATAAATGGAGGGATGGAAGGGTGTCGCAGGGTCGAAGATGGATTGGGGAAGTCGATACCCTACTCCCCGGTATCCCAGGAGGCTGAAGTGCTATTCCTCCGTGTGCAGGCTTCAGGATGTCCCTTTAACTCGCCAGAGTTTCCCATCAGGGAGGAGCGCCGTACGGAGAGATGGATGACGTCTCCCAACCCGGACCAATCAAAAGAGGGCGTCGCAAGGAATGAGGCGTTGGAAGCCCTTGGGAAGGAGGAAGAGAGCGCGAACGCCGTGGACGCGAGAGAAAGGAGCGTGAACAGAGCCTGCGGACGAAAGCCAGGACTCCCGTGGCAACGGAAACCCGAGGAGATGTCCAGGAAGACGAGGAGACGCCAGGAGGCCAACGACCCAACGCTTCGCCCTGCCACTCTCCCGGAGGAGCATGGCTGGACAAGGTACAGTTCCGCCTGCGGGGCTTTACCGGGCACTGGGTGGTGAAGGGAACCAAGTAGAGGGAGGACACACCTTCTATGTGTACTTTCCAACCCGGGCTGCACTCGGTGGTGGTTTTCTTTTTGTAGAAGTGGTGTTAACTCCAGCACGGGACCCGTACCCTATATCAGGACATCCTAGTCCAAATATGTAATGAGAGTTTTTTTTCTTGTTTAAACCGAGGGGCACCTACGGTCCAGGACCAACGCACTAGCAGTCCCAGGTGAAGACGGGAACGATTCCTTCTAAACCAGGACCTGACAGCCCCTGAAAGGACGAAAAGAAAGACTGATTTCAAATCTCGTAACGAATAAATAGAAGGAAAATAGCATAGAAATTACAGCCTCATTGTTTTTTTTTTTCATTCTGAGATGCTCGTCCCTTACGATCCTGTGACAAGTGGTGGAGAATGCAGGCATAACCCGTCGGATAAAGGATGGGGCATGTTTATTTATTTATTTATTTATTTATATAGCGCTACATTCATCCCAACGGGATATCACGGCGCTAAGGAGGCGGGGTCTGGTACTGAAAAGAAGGGCAGGAGGAAGTAAAAGTCTGCTTAGGTGGGAAATAAATGTGTTTTTAGTTTTTTCCTGAAGGTATTATAATCATTGATAAGTCGAAGCTCGACTGGCAGCCCATTCCAATGTAAGGCCGCGAGGTGCGAAAAGGTGCGTCCCCCGGTCTTAACCCTTTTGATCCTTTTTGATTCTGCAAGCGCAAGATGCTGTGACCGTAAGCATCTGGAGGGGATGTAGAATCGGATTTTATCTTGGAGAATTTTAGGGCCAATGCGGTGTAGTGCCTTAAAGGTATGCCCCAGGAGCTTAAATCGTGCTCTTTGGCGCACCGGCAGCCAATGAAGTTGCTTCAGGCATTCAGTAGCTGAGCTTAGTCTGCCCTTATTGCAGACCAATTTAGCTGCAGCGTTTTGTACCACCTGGAGACGTTTAAACAGGTAGTCTGGCCTGCCCACAAACAGGGCATTACCGTAATCCATTCTGCTAACAAGCAGAGCTTGAGTAACTGTCCTCCTGTCGTCCAAAGGGATCCAAGGAAAGAGCCTTTTTAGGAGTTTTAGCAAAGCGAAACTTTTCCCACAGAGGGTCCGTACGTGATCCTGCATGGATAGTTTGTCATCCATAAGGACACCCAAGTTCTTAGCACACCTCTTGGGCTCTGGAGCGTGTCCTAAAGAATGGGGCCACCATGAAGCGTCCCAAATGTGGTGGGCTCCACCGAAAAGCAGGATCTCAGATTTGTCTGCATTGAGCTTGAGACAGTGATCGGACATCCAGGCTGCCATTTCAGTAAGGCAGTCATTAAGCTTGGTCCTTGTGCTCACGTGGTCATTACCAATGGCTATTGTTAATTGCGTATCATCCGCATATGAGCAAATATCAAAGCCCCATTTAGAGCCAATTTTTGCCAGTGGTGAAACATAAGCATTGAAAAGGGTGGGGCTAAGAGAAGCTCCCTGTGGGACACCACAGCTCAGAGTTTTTGGTTTAGAAGAATAAGCACCCAGTTGTACTGTTTGTTTCCTATTGCTGAGGAATGAATTGAGCCATTGGAGTGCTTTGGCGTGTATTCCTTTTCCATAGAGGTTGCGAAGTAAAAGCTGATGGGAGACCGTGTCGAATGCTGCCGATAGGTCCAATAGGATCAGGGCTACAACCTTGCCTTGATCCAGAAGTGCTCTTATATTGTGGTACACCAAATGAAGGAGGGACAGAATAAATTGGAATGGGCCCTGGAAAACATGTGAACCAGGCGGAGATGGACCATGCTGTGTTTTCCTCCGCGATTCAAACCCAAGACAAAAATATGACCAAGCTCCCAGAGGGGCAAACGCAATTACTCCTAGGCTTAGGTCAAGGTCGGGGGGCCTGCAGTCCATGGGGCGGTGGTCCCCCTGCAAAAATATGTGCCGGGAAGGACCGGGAAGGACCCCATGGCCTTCTTCCTCAACTTTGAGAGGGCCGCTAGAGCCAGTGCTTGACCAGCCGGACGTTGGCCTTTCTATCTGGCCCCCCTGTTGACAGGAGAGGCCCAGGCTGCCTACCAGATCGCCAATAAGGATGGCACTGCTGCCTATGCACATGTGAAGCAGTACGTCATGGACCGCCTCGGAGTATGTTATGTTATGTTAATTGTATTTTTAAAGCGCAACGGTTACCCGGGGGTGTCCTGGCGCTGGTAGGTAACTCTACAGAGAACAAGATTGCAGGGGAAGTGTCAATGGGAGATTTATAGGTTAAATAGCCATGTTTTCAGTTCTTTCCTAAATATGAGGTCAGTGGAGTTCCTCAGATTCCAAGGAAGGGCATTCCACGCCTTGGCTGCGCCTGTGATGAAACTTCTCCCCCCCAACGTAGCTTTCTTCGTGGGTGGTACGCTCACTAGTTTGGCTCCTAGTGAGCGCAGAGTTTTTTTGGGAGTGTACTATTGAAAGCGGCGAATCAAAAATTCAGGACCCTGGCCATGTAGTGCCTTGAAGATAGTACATAAAGACTTGAAGTGCACCCGTTTGCTGACAGGCAGCCAGTGTAGTCTTTTAATTTCCTTGGCGACAGATGCAAATTTGGGGGTACCTGTCACAAGCCTTGCAGCCGCGTTTTGCAGGATCTGCAGTTTATTAAGGTGCCACTCTTGAATATTCAAGTAGAGCCCGTTACAGTAGTCCAGCCGTGATAAAATGAGGGATGAGACGACAGTTCGTAAACGGTCTTCCGGCAGCAATGGTTTAACCTTTTTAATCAGTTTAAGAGAGTGAAAAGTGGCTGAGGTCGTGGCGTTTATCTGGTCCTCCAAACTCAGTCTATCATCCACTGATGACGAAGCACACCAACTGAAGTTCAGGAAAGAGAGGGGTGCCCCAGGAGACACCCCAAAGACCCTTTTTTTCAAATTAAAGGACGCAGCAGACCGCTGGCTTAAAACGTTAGAGTCCGCCCGAGAGGAAATCATGGATAAAATCTATCTCGAGCAATATCTTCACCCTTGGAGACTGGAAAAAAAGCCAAACAAACAATCTTTTGAGCCTTTTCGTGTCTGGTCAGGAAGACCAGAACCTCACCCCGCCTCAGGTCCCCAATGTTTCGAGTGTGAGGAATGGGGCCACATCGCCAAGTTCTGCCGGAAAAAGAAGGAAAAACCGGAAGAAGAGCCCATGGATGTCAGCTATCTGCCCCAATCCATCCTCTACGCCCAAGAAATGGGTCCAGTGTATTATGTAAGTCTGAGAGTAAACAAGCAAAACGTGACAGCTCTTCTAGATTCGGGGTGCAGACAGTCAGTGGTTAGAGGGGAGTTAGTGTCTTCGTCCCAGATCATCCCCAAGAGGAGGATGAGAATCCGCTATGTATATGGTGATACAAGGGACTATCCCGTAGCCCGGTTAAGGCTTCACAGTAAAACAGGCCAGGAGATTGTAGTCGATGTAGGGGTCCTGCCTGCCCTCCCAGAACAAATCATTTTAGGCATAGATAATCCATGCTTCTACGATCTTTTAGTTGGGAATCTTAAAGCTTATACACAGCAGCACAAAACCCACATTAATCTTCTCACCTCAGAGCCTTGGGCAATGGATAATCATTTCAGGGTAGCCCAATTGAACGATGCCTCCCTCATTAATGCCTGGCAAAGCGCTAGGGATTCCCAAAACAGTCCCAGAAAGACCTATCCATGTTTTATTGAACAGAATGGGCTTCTTTACAGAGTCGCCAAAGACGAAGAAGACCCTCAACTGCTGGTCCCTGTTGATTTCAGGGAACAGAGTCTCTTCTTTGCTCATTCCCATCTCCTAGCGGGTCATTGTGGGATGGAAAAGACAAGTCAGTCCATCTTAAAAAACTTCTTTTGGCCTGGTATTTATGCACAGATCAAGATATACTGCCAAGAATGTGCTATATGCCAAAAGAAAAACCCATACATACCTCCCAAGGTCCCTCTACAACCCTTACCGGATATTGGGAAGCCCTTTGACCGAATAGGTATGGACCTCATGGGTCCTCTGCCGAAATCCTCAAAGAGTTACCAGTATGTTCTCGTTATCGTAGACTATGCCACCCGGTACCCCGAAGCCCTCCCTTTGGGAGCTGCAACTACCTCCATCATGGCCCAACATTTAATTGAAGTTTTTTCCAAAATGGGCTTTCCCCGAGAGATCCTCACCGATCAAGGTACCCCATGCGTCTCTAGACTCATGAAACAAGTCTGCAAACAGTTGGACATTAAACACATAACGACTTCCGTGTACCAACCTCAGACCGATGGCCTCGTGGAACAATACAACGGCAATCTAAAACTCACCCTAAAAAAACTGCTGATAGGCGATGGAAAGAACTGGGACCAACTTCTTCCATTAGCTCTTTTCGTCATACAAAGCCAAGTACAAAGCAGCTTGGGTGTTTCTCCCTTTGAGCTCCTTTTTGGGCGAAAGCCTCGCACCCTTTTAGAGATCACAAAGGAAAGTTGGGAAAAGGAAGGGGCGACGGAAGCCCGAGCTTTATTGGACTATGCCAATCAGGTGAAAGCCCGCCTTCACAAACTAAGAGCCATTGCTCACGATTCTCTTGGAAAAGCCCAAGAAAAACAAAAACACTTCTACGATCGGGGTAAACGCTGGAGAGAATTACAAACAGACGATTGGGCTCTAATCTTACAACCCTCCTCTACTCATAAGCTAAAAAAGGAGTGGCAAGGCCCGTATGAAACTATGAGAAAAATCAGCAAAACCACCTATGTGTTACGTCTTTCCCCTTCAAAAACACAAATGTACCACATCAACTTTTTAAAAAAATGGTTGGGTCCTCCTCATAGCAACGTCCATATCGTTTCATTAGTCAAAAACACCTCTCATACGGTCAATGACGCTGTGGTCAATCCTGACTTGTCGGAAGAGAAAAGACAAGAGATACGTACCCTGCTTCACTCATTCCATGACATCTTTTTGGATCAACCCGGGAGGACACATCTAGCCATGCACTCCATACCCACTAAAGAAGGAGTCCCAATTAAGCAACGGCCCTATCGAGTTCCGGAAGCCTGTAGGGCTGCCCTACAACAAGAAGTAACACAAATGTTAGAGACCGGCATCATAGTACCCTCGAAAAGCAATTGGTGCTCGCCTATTTTGCTCGTCCCAAAACCAGACAGTAGCATCCGTTTTTGCATAGATTTTAGAGCTGTAAATCAGATTTCCAAGCAAGACGGATACCCCTCCCAAGAGTGGACGAGCTTATTGAACGGTTAGGCGAAGCTCGTTATATCACCATAATAGACCTCACCAAAGGCTATTGGCAGATTCCTTTGAACCCGGCCGATCAGGAAAAGACAGCTTTCTCCACTCCAGACGGTTTATATCATTTTACCATCTTACCGTTAGGTTTACACGGTGCCCCCGCCAGCTTCCAGAGGTTCATGGACACCCTTCTTGCACGACACCAAAAATACTTGTCAGCATACCTGGATGATATCATAGTGTATAGTAAAACATGGTCCGAACACATACACCACCTTCAAACAATACTGTCTGAGCTTCGACATGCCAACTTAAACCTCAATGCCAAGAAGTCTAAGTTTGCTTTCCAAAAAATAAAATACCTGGGCTACATGCTAGGGAAGGGGTTGATCGAACCACAGACAGAAAAGGTCAAGGCAGTACAAGACACCCCTTTTCCAAAGACCAAGAGAGAGCTGAGGGGCTTTTTGGGACTTGTAGGGTATTATAGGCGTTTTATACCCCAGTTCTCTGACATCGCTGCCCCACTCACGAACTTGCTAAAAAAAAAAAGCTTACCCCTCGCTGCTTAAAACTCCGTAGAGCGCTGAAAGCATAGCTTTTCAGTCCTTGAAGTCTGCTCTGACCACCTCCCCGGTGCTAATGACCCCCGATTTTCAAAAGCCTTTCATCCTTCAGACTGACGCTTCAGGGGTAGGGATCGGAGCTGTCCTTTCCCAGTTGGACCCTGAAGGACAGGAAATGCCGATCCTCTACATCAGTAGAAAGCTCTTCCCGAGGCAATCGAGAAAGAATGTCTAGCCCTGAAATCGAGCATTGAGAAGTTACGCTACTACCTAGAGGGCAGGGCTTTCATTCTTTATACCGACCATGCCCCTCTTACCTGGCTCCAGAGAAACAAGGGGTATAACGACCGAGTCTTCAGATGGTTCCTGGCTCTACAACCTTTCCAATTCGAGGTCCGTCACAGGAAGGGTAAGGATCAGGGCAACGCTGATTATCTGTCATGCTTCCCAATTTCCCCCAATCGGGAAAATCCTAGGGGAGGGGTGTGTCGCGGGGTCGAAGATGGATTGGGGAAGTCGATACCCTACTCCCCAGTATCCCAGGAGACTGGAGTGCTATTCCTCCGTGTGCAGGCTTCAGGATGTCCCTTTAACTCGCTGGAGTTTCCCATCGGGGAGGAGCGCCGTACGGAGGGCTGGATGACGTATCCCAACCCGGACCAATCAAAAGAGGGCATTGCAAGGAATGAGGCGTTGGAAGCCCTTGGGAAGGAGGAAGAGAGCGCGAACGCCGGGGACGCGAGAGAAAGGAGCGTTACCAGAGCCTGCGGACGAAAGCCAGGACTCCCATGGCAACGGAAACCCGAGGAGATGTCCAGGAAGACGAGGAGACGCCAGGAGGCCAACGACCCAACGCTTCGCCCTGCCACTCTCCCGGAGGAGCATGGCTGGACAAGGTACAGTTCCGCCTGCGGGGCTTTACCGGGCACTGGGTGGTGAAGGGAACCAAGTAGAGGGAGGACACACCTTCTATGTGTACTTTCCAACCCGGGCTGCACTCGGTGGTGGTTTTCTTTTTGTAGAAGTGGTGTTAACTCCAGCACGGGACCCGTACCCTATATCAGGACATCCCAGTCCAAATATGTGATGAGTTTTTTTTCTTGTTTAAACTGAGGGGCACCTACGGTCCAGGACTAATGCGCTAGCAGTCCCAGGTGAAGACGGGAACGATTCCTCCTATACCAGGACCTGACAGCCCCTGAAAGGACGAAAAGAAAGACTGATTTCAAATCTCGCAACAAATAAATAGAAGGAAAATAGCATAGAAATTATGGCCTGATTGTTGTTTATTTTTTCATTCTGAGTTGCTCGTCCCTTACGATCCCGTGACAAGGGGTTAAGCTTTCCTTGCATCCCAACATTATTTTTTCCAATCGATGTGACGCACAGTGCACATAACCTGCTGACGTCACAATGACTGAAAGTAAAACCAGTTGGGGCCATTAGGCTGGTTTCACTTTAATCGTTGATTGGGGGACATAACTCTGTCCCCGAGCACCAATCTAAACAGGAGAGGTACTGCTGGAAAGGGGACAGTGTGCCCTTTTCAGCTTTAACTCCTCCTAGTGGATCCCTGCTTGGGGATCACACCAGGACCGCAAACCCAAGCAGGGATCTACTTAGACACCCGGAGGGGTGGCCTACAGGCATGGACAAGTGTTCCAGCACAAAACAGTCTTTTGGTCTCCGGGGGGGGGGGATAAGTGGGTTTGCCCTAAATAGCCCCCAAGGGGGAGGACATAAAACCTACTAGACATCAGGGATTTAAAAAAAAAAAAGGAAGGATAAGTGCAATGTTATTTTCTTACATGGGAAAGAGGGATCTGATGAGATTGTCACTGGAATTAGTGGGTCTGGAATTGGTGAGATGGTGGTAGATTACTCCAGGAAAAGCGACAGAGAGGAAGACCTGAGGTCTCAGATGATTCCGGTTTGGGGCAAACTGGTGTTCATGATTTTCAGGAAATGTCTAGACATTCTGCTCATATTCACAAAGTTCCGAGAAGTTTGATGATATTATGTTGAGGTAGGTGCTTTGATCTGTCCCTGTTTCTTATATGTTCCTTTTTGTAATATTTCTGTGGGGATGGATGTGTGGTGTATGTTTGCATATTGTCACAGAAGCAGCATAGAATGTTGAGTGACATGTCAGAATGTGAGTGTGTAATGTTGAGAAGGGGTGGAATGGTGCAAGGAACGACAGTTGGTAGAGATCTGGGCTGGCACTGGTTGTGCCGCTTACCCAGTCTTACTTTATATTCAATAAATCGGTTTCCTGTAACCCCGGTGTTGAGATGGTCTTTTCAGGACTCAAGACAACCGCAGGGAGCACCTGCAGTGGGTCCCCATAGGCAACTAGGAGCGCTGTAGTGATATTTCTTTTAACGCTGATCCTGAGAGGTGAGGAAACCAGTGCAGGCCACGCAACCCACAGAGACCACAAGAGAAACCCAACCCCGTGGGGCATGTATTCCCACCATGTGAGGAGGAGGGACTCTCCTAAGGAAAATAATTGTGGTCCGCTACCACAGAAAAGGCCTCGTGGCAAACTAAGAAGCAGGAGGGCCAGCTGAGGAGCAGGTCTGACCGTGAGGAGCTGTATATTTGCTCACTGCCACCTACCCACCTCAGCTCTTTTATCCGTGCATCATAAAAGATCAGATAGGCAGGGAGGGCGAGGAGTTGCTGCCTTTCACATTTTGTACTAAAGATTTTACAATGATGGGAGAAGAAACAGCAGGGATTGCAACCCTCATAGTTCAGAGGACAAGTACACACTTACGCCCCATTGGAGTGGCATGGACACCCAGCCTGAAAATTAAAAGGCACTAATGGGTTTATCAAACATTGCTCTGAAAAGAAAGAAAAAGTTATGGCCTTATGGATGCATCGAAAGGATCGCCCAGAGCAGAAAGAGCTTCTCAAAATCCCTCGCACGTGGCTTCAAAATGAACTTACTAGTTTCTGTGCTGCACCCAGGAGGGAAGGGGCACCACAGACATGTTAAATTGGTTGTTGGATGCTTCCTGGAGAGTGGCAGGCCCCCATTAGATACTTTGCATGTTGCCACTCAGTCTCCCGGGGTGGGAAATGAGTGAACCCGCGAGACGTTTAACAGGGTTTGAAGAACTCCCAGAGCTGAACTGAGGGTGGTTCATGGTAATCACTGGGCTTCTCAGTCCTCTGGGACTGGTAGGCAAGCAGGTGCCATAATAGAAATATGAACTTCATTGAAATGTTCACAACTCTGAGCTGTTGTTATTGAACGTATATCAGAGCCACAGGTATGGCTTGTTGATAATCAAAGACAAAAGAAATGCATACTTGTGGTAACATCCTGAAATGTTTAGTAACATTGAAATGTTCATGTTTCATTATTGAATATATGGTCACACACTAGGCCTGTAGGTCTGCCATTTTATAAATGAATACCACATGATTTGCAGTAGGAACATATGCAGGTATTGTGGTTCTAGGGTTTTTGTTCAGCTTGGATGAATACCCGTACAGGTACCACAGACCTATGGGGTGCAGTCCACATTTAAGGACTTGAGTACTGTCCCCTTTCTTTAGAGTATGTCCCCTGTATTTTATGGGGCCCTTAAGAGGCTGTTTCCATCTGCCAAGTTGTACGTCTGTAATATTATGCATAAAAATTCAGGATTGAGTTTTGTGTGTATTAAAGTACTTTTCTTTTTCAAAAGAAAAACACTGATTGGCCATAGATTAATTGAGCGTTATTTGTAGTGACACTGAGTTCTGAGTTTCTAGCTTACAGAACTTCCCTCAGTAAGCCATAGACTGCTATGTGTTGCTACACTGATAATTGGTGCTAAAAGGGGTATTTGGTTCTAAGTTTGTGGGTCTACAGTGTGGGGGAGGTCTTCAGGGCACCAGAAGCAAAGCACCCTGGTTGTTACAACTGGGTCTCAGTAAATTCTGATTGTCCTGAGCACCTTTCAACAGTAAGTCAATATTTAATAGTGGTGTAGATGTCAAAGTTATAGTCATCCAACAGAGTGTTATTTTTTTTTTTTACGAACTTAAGTCTGAAAAGTGAAGATAGCATTCAGTAATTCAGACAGATGTTGCGGAAGTGGTAAAAATGCAGGAACTGTTACCATGTTAAGGGAATGTGTTAGAATTGAATCCTTTTAATTAGATGTTTTTGATTCGGTGAGTTTGATGACTCAGAAATTTGTTGCTCCATTGCCAGTTATTGCAATATTAAAGTATACACCTGGTAACGTAAGCAGCAAATTCAATCAAACATAATCTATGCACTATGGTTTAGTGGTAGTGAAGAAGCAAATTCTTAGAACTTGAAAATAAAGGAAAATTTGATGGGCGTAAACTATGTAGTTGATTTGGCGTTATCCAACAAATAGTAGATAAAATTGATTTTCAATGATTTATCTGATTACTAATTTGCGACTGAATGTGTTTTTTAATGTCATGACCCTTACCGTATAGCCTATTGTATCCATTTGTTTCTATTTATTTATTATTAAATTTTATTTTAGTGATTTTGCGAAGTGTTCTTCTGACTAAAGGAAGCTACAGAGCACTGATGAAACAGGAGCTGTGGTAAAGGCCGAAGTTCAGTAAAGGACATTACTTTAGGTAGAAATGGTGGTGGAAGAAGAAGGCTTTCAGATATTTGGGCAAGGAAACGATTTGGTTTCCTGGTGACAATACAATGGAAGATATTTCCAGAGCGAGGAGCTTTGTTGGTGCAAAGATATGTCGCCAGTACTTTGAGTTTCGACAGAAGTATTAAGAACTGATCTTAGGCATGCGCTCGAGGGTGTGGCATAAAACAAATTGGAGGGAGAGGACAGAGTCATACAGGGTATTCTGTTTCAAGCAGTGGGTTTTGAATTCATTACTTTGTTTAAAGGACAGCCAGTGAAGAGACTTCAAGGCAAGGGTAAATGTGGTCTGAGCACTTCAAGCCAAGTCAGGCAGCACAGTTTGGTGCTCTTTGCAGTTTACTTAGGTTTTTGACTGGAAGGCCTCCCAAGACTCTGTTTGTCATCTATGTTTGTTCATGTGGGAGGCAATCAAGCATTTCAGTACTGTTTTCTGGGTCTTTTGGCGTGAATTTGCATGTCTTCGCCTGCATGTGGTAGCCAGGGTTGTACTGTTCAGGATTGTTAAAACTGGAGCCTATGTGTGTAGAACAAGTTACTTACCTTCGGTAACGATATATCTGTAAGAAACATAGGTTAGTTATAGATTCCTTACCTTAGAATTACCCCAGAGGCGTCAGACTGGATCCGGAAAGTTTTTCGTCAGCAGTACCCCTGCGTGTCGAAAGGTGGCGTCGGTCGGCTCTGCGTTCGTCGTTGGCGTCATGGTCGCCGGGATGATGTCGCGGCAGCTACATAGACGCCGCCCTCACGCGCTGACGTCAGAAGCGCAGAGCCATGCAAGACACTGACCACTGGTGCACAAAACTAGGGCCCTGAAAGGAAGTCCTTAACCCTAGAAGTCAGTTCGCAGAACGGGGAGGATGGTGGGGCGGTAAGGAATCTAGAACTAACCTATGTTTCTTACAGATATATCTTTACCGAAGGTAAGTAACTTGTTCATCTGAAAGAAACAGCTAGTTATAGATTTCTTACCTTAGAATAGATACCCCAGCAATACCAACCCCGGAGGTGGGCCTGTGAACTAAGTTCACACCAGGAAGTCCTGGAGAACAGATCGGCCAAAGAAGCCGTCTCTCCGTACTTGGCTGTCCAGGCAGTAGTGTCTTGTAAACGTGTGCAGCGATGCCCACATAGCTGCCTAACAGATGTCATTAAGGGGGACTCCACGTCCCAAAGCAGTGGTAGCTGCCGTCGTCCTGGTGGAATGGGCGCGCAACCCCACTGGAGGCTCCTTCTTTGCCAAGGAATTTATTTATTTATAAAGTTTTATATAGCGCGAACAAGATCCAGAGGGATAACAGAGCGCTTTACAATATGATGGGAGGAAGGACCAAAGCAATATCTATGACAATATCCATAAGAGAAAGGGAGAGAAAGAACATACAATGCAAAATACAAACAGGAAGGTAATACAATAAACAGGTGTAGGTGGGCAGCAAGGGTGAGACACAGTGTACAATAAGGGGGAGCTGTATCAGATGGAAGACCAAAGGCAGCAGGAGCAATGTCAACGGGCCCGTTAGTCTAACCCTATTAGGGTACAAATTTGTTCATTAGGAATCTTTTGGTTTCCACTTTGAACGTCGTCAATGCAGAGATTCTGCGAACTTCCGGTGGAAGAGAGTTCCAAATCTTAGGGGCAGCTCCGGAGAAGGCTCAGTGACAACTTCTCTTTTTATTAAGGATGAGTGGTTTCAGGAGGAGAGTAGAGGCGCTTCTTGAAGCTCTTAAGCCACAGGATAGTTTAAGTTTTTGCGCAAGGTACGTAGGAGTGTTAAGGTGAACAGCTTTGTGTGTAAGAACAGCAATCTTTAATTGAATTCGTGTTTCGAAGGGCAACCAATTGAGGGATTTTAGGACTGGGGATATATGATCTTTTCGCTTGGTATCTGTAACCAGTCTAGCAGCCGAGTTAAGTGAAGCCCTTAGTGGAGCCATGGCGTATTTGGGAAGGCCACAGAGGGTAGCACTGCCGTAATCTAACCTCGGCAAGACAAGCGCTTGGACCACTTGCTTGAAATCATTTAGAGGAAGGAAAGGTTTGATATTTCTGAGTGATCTCATCAAGTGGTTAGCTCCTTTGCATACATTGCTGATATGACCTTTCATGTTCAGGTGCTTGTCCATGGTGATACCGAGAGACTTGGCTGTGTCTACAATGAGAGGAATACAGTTGAAAGCAGTGAGGTGACTCAGCCAGAGGTCTAGCTTGGGGATGAGGTTCGGAGGGGAGATGAGCAGGAATTCCGTTTTAGAAGTGTTGAGCAGGAGATGATTCTCCGTTAACCAGTTTTGAGTAAACATTAGGGTAGTATTGAGTGAGATGATGTTTTCCGAGGATGAGATTTTCAGATATAGTTGCGTGTCGTCCGCATACATGTGGAAGAGAATGTCCATGGAATTTAGAGAATGTGCAAGAGGTTCCAAGAAAAGGTTGAAGAGTATAGGAGATAGAGCGGATCCTTGGGGGACCCCCATGAGTACGGCAGAGGGCTGTGAGAGAGAGTGGTTTGCCTTGACTCTTTGAGTTCTGTGATAAAGGAAGGAAGAGAACCATTGTAACACCTGATCAGAGAAGCCCATTCTATTTTGCAGGATGGATAGGAGGTTGTCATGATTAACCGTATCAAATGCAGAGGAAAGGTCGAGGAGGATCAGGAGGCAGGATTCATTTTGGTCGAGCATTATTAAAATGTCATCAAAGACGTGTGTGAGAGCCGATTCGGTGCTGTGCCCCTTCCTGAAGCCCGATTGATGCTGGTCTAAGAGTTGGTAATTCTCTATGTGAGCACAGAGTTGGGATTGCACACATTTTTCAAGTAGTTTCGCTAAGGTGGGGATGTTGGAAATGGGGCGGAAGTTATTGAGATCCGATTTGTCAGCGTTAGGTTATTTTAGTATGGGTGTTACCTGAGCTGCTTTTAGGCATTCCGGGATCATGCCTTGTGATAGGGAAGCATTTACAATCCTAGTCCATGTGGGGATCAGTGCATTCTTGATTTCTTTGAAGATAGAAGGGGGCAGCGGGTCGCTGAAGTGTTTGGAAGGGTTGATATTCTGAAGAATCTTGAAGATATCATATTCACTAAATGTGGTAAAGGTGCCCCATGATGCATTGTTCTTGGAATTCGTGGAGGTCGATTTACCCCTTACCGAGGAGTCAATGGGTGAGGCAGCAATGGAAGAAGGTAGTAGAGCCTTCTTAGAGGCGAGGTCAATGGAGATGATTCTTGATTTTTCCGTGAAGAAGGCGGCAAGATCATCGCAAGAGGGTGGGTTGCCACCAGGATCAGATTGGTTAGACCCAACGACTGATTGTTGTTTAACCAATTTGAAGAGTTTCTTGGGGCGGTTTGCCGCTTGATCCAGTTGGTGTCTGAAGTAAGTCGCCTTAGCACTCTTGATGTGTTTGTTGTAGCGGCTCCTGGCATCTCTAAGGAGTTTTAGTTGGTCCGAGGAGGGATTGACTCGCCAGGACCGCTCAAATGCCCTAAGGTTGCGGCGTTCTGAGTTTAAGTTTTCGTTATACCAAGGTTTGGATATTTTTGTTGAAGCATTTTTTTGTTGGAGTGGAGCAATATTCTCCATGATGTTGGAGATGGTTGAATTGTAGGCGTCAGTGAGTGATTGTACCTCAACTATGTCAGCTTGGAAGGAGAGGGCAGATTTACAATGGGCAGCTAGTTCGTCAGAGTTTATTGCTCTTAAGTCCCTTTCCCAAATCTTAGATTTTAGTGGTTTAGCCTTCCTCATTAATACCTCCCTGTTGATATAAAAGAGGATGCAGTGGTGGTCGGACCAGAATCTATGGAGATAGTCTGCTCTTTAGAAATAATGAGGTCTAACGTTTCTCCTTTGTTGTGAGTTGGTTGGACACAGTGCTGAGTCAAATCTTGATCAATTAAGAAAGATTTAATGCAAGATACAGCGGGGTCGTTGGGGCTAGACCAATGAAGGTTGAAGTCACCAAGGGAGATTTGAGACACTGCTGAGTAGACATTACTAGAGATGATTTCCATTAGCTGTTCAGTGAAGGGGAGATTGTCACTCGGGGGGTGGTAAAAGGTGTGAAGTTTGCAAACCGGTAGGTTCATACTTGATATAGTGAGACAGAGGTATTCGCAGGAGGCATGTGTCGAGGAATCTGAGTGAGAAACCGAGAGTGCGTTTCTGTGAATACATGCTAGTCCCCCACCCAGTTTCAGAACTCTGTCAAGCCTAATTATGTCATGAGTGGGGGGTACTAGGAGGTCTAAGATAGGAGTGGAAGCCGGATTTAGCCAAGTTTCAGTGAGGATGATAATGTCTAAATCATTGTGTTGGATGAGGTCGAAGATATCAGTGGCGTGTTTACTGGCTGACCTGCAATTAAGTAGTATACATTTAAGACTGGGTGGATTTGGGGGGGGTGACGTCTGGGTGACGTTCACACAAGTGAGGTTGTCAGTATTGCTGCATTGAAGATTGCGACGGGGTTCTCTGTTAGGGTTAGAAAGGATGGAAAGAATTTGTCTCGGAGGGTCGAGGTTAGGTTCGGACAAGGTCGTGCTAGAGTTGTGAGAGACATGTGGATCAGTGGTCGAAGAGTGGGACTCAGATCCTCTGTGACAGGCGTTGGCGTTGAGTAGTGGGGTAGGTTCGGACAAGGCCATGCTAGAGTTGTGAGAGTCAAGTGGATCAGTGGTCGAAGGTTGGGACTCAGATCCTCTGTGACAAGCGTTGGCGTTGAGTAGTGGGATAGATTGCGGGGTGGAGGGAGCTAAAGACTGGACCATGTGATCAGTGGTCCTAGAGGCCTCTCTAGGCCAGTTAGCAGAAGTGAGGAGAGAAATGATCATAGGGAAGAGATCATTTGCCAGGGCTTTCATCTCATGTAGTTCGGAGGAGAGAAGGTGTAGCTGTAGAGATATGTCATCAAAGCGCGCAGTCAAGTCAGAGTGTTGGGCGAGGGGAGCAAGGAGTGGGGGAAAAGCGATCGGCGACGGGGAACCTTGGAGAGATCCTGTAGGGGCTTGTGGGGGGGGGATCGATGCCCAGACTCAAGTATAGTGTGTGGCAGAGTTATAGGGTAGGGGAGGGGGACATCATCTGAAATAAGAGAGGACTGTAAGACTAGAGGGAGCAGCTCTGCTCTAGAGTCTTCCTGTGTCGAATTGCCAGTAGGAGATGAGATTGAGGCCATTGGGGCTCGAGGGAGTAACTCCGCTCTATAGTCGTCAAGTGTCAAGCTGACAGAAGGTGAGGAAAATAAGGCCAATGGGGCTTGTGAGGGGGATCGATGCCCAGACTCAGGTCTAGTATGAGGCAGAGTTATAGGGTTGGTGAGAGGGACAATGTCTGTTACATGGGAGGCCTGTGAGACCTGAGGGGGTATCTCCGCTCGGGAGTCATCGTGTGTCGAACTGACAGACAGTGAGGAGATAGATCCGTCAACCAGTTGAGGCGGCAATATAATGAGTTGAAGTGATCTGACTGGGGACACGGTGGCTATGTGATTATCCAGCTGAGGTGTGGGGTATAGGGAGAGTGGGGTACTCCTGACAGTTAAAGAGGGTGTTCTAGTGAGTTGAGGTAATCCGACTGGGGACAAGGAGGCTATGGACTCAGGAGGGGGTGAGGGGTTTAGGGAGAGTGGGGTACTCATTGCTGTTAAAGGAAGAGTAATGTTCAAGCCCAGCGGGGACGTGGCGGTTGAAATGGGGTCAGAGGAGTCACCGACGACCGCTTTCTTGAGAGTTGGGAAAATAATCGCTATCTTTGCTAGGTTGATGTTAGAGCCTTGGATCAGGATGATACCATTATTGTAGATGGTGATAGTTGTGGTGGCTTTGAGGAAGGACGAGGGAGACGTTGTTAGTTTGAGGCCATGTGCGGTTTTCTTGGATCCAGTTATTCGAAGTATGGAGTAGAGCACAGATCGCCAACAGGCCCGCTTTCTAGTATAGAAGATGAGGTCGTTAACCACCGAACCTTTGTTGGTGCAGAAGTAGTGGTCAGAGATTAGTGTTTCTGGTCTAGCTTTGAGTAAGCGATGTTTGTATTTCTTTGCCGCGTTCTTGGAGAGGTCATTTGGGGAATTAATGATGAAGGCATCGAGGCCATTGGGGTCGGGACTTATTTCCATTCTTAAGAAAGACCTAGTAAGGATGGGGGTCCGGAAAAGTAGGATCAAGGGGTGGGAGAACCCGACATCACTCCTGGGGACTCGCAGTGGAACTTGCAGTGTAGTGACCGAGAGACCAGAAAGGGTCAAGGTGGCCAATAACAGGCTTTGATGCCCAAAACGACCCATCTAGAGATGGTCCGTTTGTGCACGGCCCGACCTTTCTTGGCTCCCACGTAGCCAACAAAGAGCTGGTCATCCACCCGGAATTGTTTTGTGCGATCCAAGTAAAAGGAAAGCGCACGCTTTGGATCCAGATGGTGGAGCCTCTCTTCCTCTTTAGAAGGATACGGAGGCGGAAAGAAGGTGGGCAAAGTGATGGTCTGTCCAATATGGAATGGAGTAACCACTTTGGGAAGGAAGGAAGGACGAGTGCGAAGGACAACCTTGTCCAGATGAACAGTCAGAAAAGGAGGCTTAGAAGAAAGTGCTTGAAGCTCACTCACCCTGCGAGCAGATGTGATGGCCACCAGAAAGGCAGTTTTTAAGGTCAGAAGCCTGAGAGGACAGTTATGTAGCGGCTCAAAGGGAGCGCACATAAGATATGTAAGAACCAAGTTCAAGTCCCACTGGGGCATTACGAAGGGAACAGGAGGAGAAAGATGAGTAATGCCCTTAGGAAGTGATTTACAACAGGGGACTTGAAAAGAGAAGGCTGATCAGGAAGCCTAAAAAAGGCTGAAATGGCCGAGAGGTAGCCCTGTAGAGTGCCCAGAGCAGAGCCCTGCTGGGCCAAAGAAAGGAGGAACAAGAGAACCTCAGAAAGAGGTGCGGAAAGGGGATCCACAGCCTTTGCTGTGCACCATGCCACAAATTTGTTCCATCTGCAGGCGTATACCGTCTTAGTGGAGGGACGCCTGGCTGCCAAGATAACATCACAGACTTCAGGAAGCAGGTCAAACGACGTCAACTGCCGCCGCTCAATCTCCACGCAAGGAGATGGAGGCTGGACAGGTCCGGGTGGAGGACCGTCCCCTGCTGCTGCGACAGAAGATACTCCCGAAGAGGCAGTCTGATCGGAGGATCGATGGCCATGTGTAAGAGCTCGGGATACCAGACTCTTCGTGCCCAATCCAGAGCCACAAGAATGACTTGGGCCCGGTCGCACTTGATCTTCTTCAGCACTTTGGGCAGAAGTGGTATAGGCGGAAAGGCGTATAGAAGACCGCAACTCCACTCGCGACAAAAAGCGTCGCCTAGCGAGTGCCGCCTTGGAAATTCCAAACGCGCAGAATTGCTGACATTGCGTGCTCTCTTCGATGGCGAATAGATCTAACCAAGGCTCTCCCCACTGTCGAAAGAGACCTTGCACCACCTCCAAGTGGAGACGCCATTCGTGATCCATCATGCACCTGCGGCTGAGTTTGTCCGCCCTGGCGTTCAGCGAACCTGCCAGGTGTTGAACCACCAGGGATATGCCCTGATGTTCCAGCCATGTTCAGAGGCGGAGGGCCTCTTGACATAGGGTCCACGACCCCACCCCGCCTTGTTTGTTGCAGTCCGTGAACACCTGCACTACTCTTCCCCGGACAGAGGGAAGGAGTGCTTTGAGTGCAAGACGAATCGCCCGAAGCTCCAGAAGGCTGATGTGGAGCCCGGACTCCGCCGGAGACCAGAGGCCTCTGATCGCCTCCCCCATGTGGCCGCCACATCCCAGAAGTGACGCATCGGTCACCACTGTGAACTCTGGTTGGGGAAGGGAGAGGGATCTGCCGTCGACCCAATCCTGGTTCGTTAGCCACCACTGCAATTGGTGTGCAGTGCCCTCCGAGATCTGGATGCAATCGGACAGGTTCCCCTGATGTTGTGCCCACTGGAACTTCAGGTCCCACTGCAGAGCCCGCATATGCCATCTGGCATGGTCCACCAGTAGGATGCAGGAGGCCATCAGGCCCAGTAGCCAGTCGTCGAGATAGAGGAAGACTGGAACCCCTGATCTGCGCAGATGAGCTGCGACCACCGCCCGAGGGGCGCTGCTAAGGCCAAAGGGGAGCACGGGAAACTGAAAGTGCTCGTGGCCTACCGTGAACCGCAGGTAACGCCGGTGGGCCGGCAGGACGGGGATGTGAAAATAAGCGTCCTGCAAGTCCAACGCTACCATCCAGTCTCCAGGGTCGAGGGCAGACAGGACCTGAGCTAGTGTCAACATTTTGAACTTCTCCTTCCTGAGGAAACGGTTGACATTCCTGAGATCTAAGATAGGACGCAGGCCTTTGTCCTTCTTGGGCACCAGAAAGTAGTGGGAATAGCAACCACGACCTACTTCTGGGACAGGAACTCGCTCGATGGCTCCCTTGGCCAAGAGTGCCTAAACTCCCTGTTGGAGAAGGGTCAGATGATCCTCCGACATGCGATGGTACTGAGGTGGCATGGATGGAGGGGTAGCCTCGAAGGGGAGGGAGTAGCCCCTTCAGACTATTTGCAAAACCCACCTGTCCGACGTGATGGTGCGCCCGTGGGGGAGGTGATGGCGAATCCTGCCGCCCACTGGCGTTTGGTGGCCCTGAAAGGTCGGACTAGGAGGGTTTGGAGGCTGCTGCAGGAGGGGCTGTGGTGGACTGGCCCGCCCGCTGGCTCCCAGAACCACGGCGATGGTTCCCACATACCGTGCCACGCAGGGGCTGAACAGCTTGCGCTGGCCTGTGGCTCTGGGCGGGACGCGGCGAGGCACCCCTTCCGTAGCCACGAAAGGGGCGGAAGGCAGACTGCGCAGGGCGAGTAGTGGAGAGGCACAGGGACCTGGCCGTAGCCAGAGAGTCCTTAAAAGCGCTCCAGCGCGTTGTCTGCCTTGTCGCCGAATAGGCCACGGCCATCAGAGGGCATGTCCATAAGAGTGGACTGGACATCCCCTAAAAAACCAGTCAACCTCAACCAGGCGTAGCGTCGAAGGGCTACTGACGTGGAAATCGTCCTGCCTAGTGAGTCGGCGGTATCCAGCCCACAGCGGATGGTGAACTTCGCTGCGTCTCTCCCTTCGGCAACTGCACGGGAGAGTACGGCCCGGGCCTCCTCCGGGCACTGGGGTAGTACTTGCGCCACCGTATCCCACACGGAGTGGGTGTAACGGCCCAACACACATGCGGTGTTTACCGACCGCAGTCCCAAGCTGGAGGAAGAAAACATCTTCTTCCCAAGATGGTCCAGCTTTTTGGATTCCCTATCAGGTGGTGCATTAGGGAATGCGCCTTTGGAAGTGGAGGCTTGGACCACCAAGCTCTCAGGGGTGGGGTGTTGGGAGAGGAAAGTGGGGTCGCCCGGAGCCAGGCAGTGGCGTCGGGCAATCATCCTATCCACAGGAGCCCCTGTGTTGGGCCTGGACCAGGTGCCCAAAAGGATGTCGGTAAGGGCTTCATTAAACGGCAGCAGGGGCTCCGAAGAGGTCGCTGCCGGTTGAAGCACCTCTGTCAGGAAGTTAGTCCTGACTGCCACCGTCGGTAGCTCAAGGTTGAGAGCCTCGGTCGCCCTACGCAACACCACGGCGTAAGACGCTCCCTCCTCCGTAGCCACAGTAGGAGGAGACAACATGCCAAGGTCTGGTGAGGTATCCGGACCACTGGCTTCCCCCAGTACCTCTCTCCAGTCCGGTTCATAGCCCAACTGGTCGGTTAAAGGGTCTCCAGACCCCTCTCAGTCCTTCTTACCCTCCTCTGGCTGCCAATCTGGTCTAAAAGAGCCAGGGTAGAACAAGGGCACAAAAGTACCCGTCGGCGCCGGATCCGGCGTCGGTTGACGCTGGTCCGGCTCCGTGTCTACATCGGGATGGAGGCCGGGGTCGCGCCGGCTGGGGACACAACCAGCGTCGGCTGCGGACATGGTGCCGGTGGAATCGGCGCCGTGGCAGGTGTAATGAGGTTGACCGACGCTGATCCGGATCCAGGCCTGGATCCAAGGGGACCCTGCGGTGCCGGAGTCGCCGGCGTCGAAGACCCAGGGCCCCCAGCTGAGTCCGCAGGGCCCGAAGGCACGCTGGCGGAGTCGGGCTGCCCAAAGATGGCATGCATCACTTCGTGAAATTGGCGAAACTGGGCAGGGGTCGCTCCGGGTCCCGGGAAGGGAGGGAAACTCGGAGTCGCCCCTTCGGGCTCCGCACGGGGAGCCACGGAAGGGGCACCACGCGCATCCCTCGTCGCGTCGGCTGACGGACGGGGAGAAGTCGAAGAGCAACGATGCTTCTTCGACTTCTTCTTGTGCTTCGACTTACCTGACCCCGAGTGCGAAGACCTGGAAGAAGAATGATGATGATGATGATGACTCCTCGACCAGTCCCTCGACCTCCCACGCGACCGGGACTTCGAACGGCGCGGAGCCGACTGCCGGGCCTCGAGAAGCTTTCGGGACCGCTCCCGCAAAGACTTCGGATTCATGGTCCGGCAGTCGGAGCACGACTTGGGGTCATGGTCGCGCTCCAGGCAGAACAGGCACACGCGGTGCGGATCCGTCACCGACATCAGTCGGCTACAGGAACCGCAAGCCTTGAAGCCGGGCATCCCTGACGTGCACCAGGAGTCGAAGACTCGAAAACGGTGTCGACAAAAGTCGGCAAAAAAGTCAGTCAAAAAGTGACTGGAGGTACCGCTCTCTCCGGATCTGCGCTGGCTGGCGCAGAAAAAGAAAGAACTGACGTCAGTGCGCGAGGGCGGCGTCTATGTAGCTGCCGCGACATCATCCCGGCGACCACAACGCCAACAGCGAACGCGGAGCCGACCAACGCCACCTTTCGACGCGCAGGGGTACTGCGGACGAAAAACTTCCCGGATCCAGTCTGAAGCCTGGGGGTAATTCTAAGGTAAGGAATCTATAACTAACTGTTTCTTTCAGATTTGAACAGTCAGAGAGAGTGATGAGACTTGGAGTTAGCAGCATGCTATCGTGAACATTGTTCTGTGCAGCTTTTTTATATGGCTTTTATAGGTACTTACATTGCCGTAGGAAAGTAGTATGACATTTCATTAATCCTGTGTAGATTAAGTTACTTGGTCATTCAGTTTCTATGACAAAACATATGCTTTTCGGGGTAGATTTTTATTTTTTTAATAAAGTGTCTTAAAAATGTATTTCCTCACTTTTTCTTGTCTTTAGTACCAAGTAGGACTTGGCCCCAATAGTGAATTACAAGAATTTACCACTAATGTTAATTTTTGGATTGGCGACACCTCGAAGCTCTTTGTTTTATCACACAGTTAAAAATGCATGTATCATTTGTCTTTGCTCTTAAGATGGTGTCTATTCACCAGCACCTAATACAAATATAAAAGAAATGCTCAAAAGAACATAAGCATATAAATGACATAGGAGTAACAATAAACGACACAGAAATGCCATACTACAGCGAATATGTGCATGCAACCAAATAAAGAAGAAACTTAAGAGTGATAATGAACTAACTGCAGGGCTGTACAACAGAGCTGGCATTAGTTTTAAACCTGGAAAAAACATATCCAAACCGTAAGCTTTGTGCTCCATCCTGCCAAGCCTCCCGGGTGCTACACAACTACAGGCAGCGAGTAGGAAGCAAGTATTCAAATTCTATTAATTGAATAAAGAATTCATGACCCCAGCTCTCGCTACTGAACTACTGGCTGCCCAAAAGGTTGCAAATGCAAAATGCAAAAGCCTTTCAGCATCTCTGAACTGAAGCCGCCAATAGCATCCTATTTCCAGGAGGAATAACGGCGAGTGAATACGACTCACTAAAGCAGAAACGTACTCCCAATAAAACAGCCCATGGCACAACTAGTTAAAGTCCATCTCCTTAGAGAACGGGATTCAAAATTAAGTACAGCTATGAGTGACTGGAAAGTGCAGTGACTCGCATATCAGAGCCATGAAGGGGTCAGGCGGGTCAGGCACATTAGCATCAATGCAGCAGAAACGCTGCAGAAAGCTAGTTGCAAATACAGCATTTCTACAGCCAAACTTGCTGCATTCCGGATCCCTGGCTATACTCAAAAGCAAAATTTAGAGGAACGTCATGCAAATGGGAAAGTGCGCAGGTCATATGGCGCATAAATAATTTTGGGAGTGTACGAATTGCAAGTAACAAGGAAATCCAAAGACCCCTGAGGCTCTTTTGGTGTCAGATGATGCACTTACTCTTTGCCCTTTCTTCAAAGAAACACAAGGAGTACCAGAGCAATCAAGGGACACAAATGATTTATGATTCTCTGATGTAATAACATGCGCAAACTCTGTTAGACGGACAAGTGGACAAACAGAGTGTGCTGTGTCTTACAAAGAAGTTATGGGGGGCCTTGAAGGCAACACTACTGCCAAGCAGCAGTAACCTGGAGACATTCTCTCTCTTGGGACATTTCAAAATGAAGCGTCATATATGTTAGGGACCTACACATCCGCTAGCATATGAGACAGTCAAACCCAGAGAAAAACTGATGTTGGTCGATTCAAAATACTGTGGTGATCGCTACTCAATAGTCTTACTAGAATTTGCTGCTTCTTTTACTTTCACATATGATTTACGTTCAACCTAAACAGATCTAAGCTTTTATAATTGACACTGTGACCATTTCCTGTCACTGTACCAGTATGCACTCACTCATAAGCTAGGATGGCATGGGATGGATTGAGTCTGACGCAGAGGCTTGCTACTGTCTTTGCAATAGACAGGAGGTGTCTTCACAGATGCCCCTGAAAGATTGCTGTGCAGAGTCTTGATGGTGCTTGGCTAGAAGCAGTCAGTGTGCTCAACTGTGCTCTAATGGCAGTCTCTGCCTCTTACCAGATAGCAGTGTGGTCTCTATGCAAGGCGTGACACGTAGAACCAATTTACAAACTATTGTGACACACTTTCTTAGGTGGAAATGCTTTTAATGACTCTCCTTAAAGCTTTAACCATGCCAGCAGGCAAGAGACAGGTCACCTAACAAGAAAGGATGAAAATAAGGGGGTTGGGGGGAATTTAAAAAGCACCACTAAAATTACAGTGTAAGAGGCCTCTCACTGGAAAGTGACATTTCCCTTCAAAGGGTCCCACATACAAACCCTGATGAGTGATTCTCACTCTGAGAAATTGAGAAAGGATGTGCCTGTGCTGCTGGCAAGGAGAAGGCAGCAGAAAGAATGAGGGATGCGTGAGGCGATGCTGCTTTGAGTAACAGTAGGAAACACACACTTTGCAAACTCTCACCCACTCCCCACACGTTTTTATATCGCTGATGCCCCAGGCAGACTACATCCAAGGTTCCCTCCAAGGTCTGCAACCCTTCCCTTGCTCTTACACATGCTCTCCCTTCCAGATAACTAGATACCATTTTGTTTTCAATGCTTCACATTAAAACACCTTACTAAATCACTCAATGCCAAAGGAGGTCAAGTTACCACAGAAAGAGGGGGTTGGGTTTGGGGATTGTGAGTTTGTGCATGCGCACGTGTGTGGCTGTCTGCATCCCACGTCAATTTAGAACTACATTAATAATAAGCCAACAACATGGAAGACTAACATCCTTGTAGATGGTTCCATTGTTACCACTATCATAATTATATGTTAAACAACACAAGTTCTAATAAATACACATAACACTGTCTTTATATCAGATCATTTTGCGATGAATCAATTGCTATCCTGAGACTTGAAAGGGTACTTTACCACTCAGGTTTCAAGTGGCCTGATGATGTTAAAAGGCATTTACAAGTGATGGTGCTAAGTCATACTCTAGTATATATTTCCCAATTTGAACCTCGCTGGAGGTGTATCCACTGGAGCACGCTAACCTTGTATGCATGTCTCTGTACAAAATGGGGAGATTTTCATGCATCGTAAGCCGCGCTTTGCTTTTTTTTGTAATTACATAGATCAACAAGTATCTCATTCCATAGCTGGCTGGAACAGCTACCTTTTCTTTTCCAGCAGGCAGCAATGCCTTATAAATTTGCTGATGCAACAGAAAGTCAGAACAAGACGTATTGCAGCACTACTCGGGGATTAAAATCAGCCAAGCAGCCGCATAGGGACGTAAATGATCAATTTTAGAAAGGGCTTGCTAACTCAACAAGGCGAAGGCATGGTCGGAGCACTGTTGTTACAGAACTTAGGGTGCGCTACATATTAAGTCAACCGCCTTTGCATATTTAAGTATCACAGGCACTAGTCATCTTCGTTCATATGTGGGAAGAACAGAGGCCTGCTGATGTCCACATCGTTGCCAACTCTCCCCTCATCCATGGGTGCATTGAGGTTGACTGCTTTTAGAGGGTTAGTCCTCAAGAGCATATTTCATTTAATTTCCACCCCCAAGAAAGAGGTAGAAATGAAATAGCTATTGTTAATCATCACTTATACAGCACAATGCGCACAGTGCCTTACCTATCTGCACATTCCTTTTCATCACAATTGACCACACACAGGCAACAGTAGGCAGTGGTGCTGCACGCCTCTGAGAATGGTTGGATCACTTACCGATAATCTCCATGAATTTGAGTCTCCCTTCCTCATTCCAGTATTTAAGCTAACGAATAGCAATAGGTTAAATTGCGACAGATCAACAATGCTCTGTTCAACCTTTTTTCCTTATCAAACAACAGTTTATGATGTGACCCAACTTGGCACAAGTTGAGAATACAGGCTCCTCCCCACTCTGCCCAAGAAACAGTCATCCTTCTGGTGGATTCAGCATGAATGAATCCTGGAACCTCTGGACCAGTCTGAACACAAACAGAAGAAATCTTTGTCTTTATCCAACAACCCAACGTAGACACTGAGGATTAGTAACTGTTTTGTTGTGCCAAGATGAACAAATAAGCTTTCAAATGGTCTATATTCAGCAGATGTATTGCGATAATTTTTACCTGCCCTTACTACACCCAATAACTGGAACTGAATTTCACATTCACATATTGGATTAGAACACAATACTGTAAGAATTACTTCCTACCCTTACTGTGAAATGCGGAATCAAACTTTGGAATAAATCCTGGACCCAATCTTAGCACCAGATAGTCCTCAAAAACTTTCAAATAAGACGAAACTTCAACGAACCTAACACTCCTAGTCAGTGAGCTGTAGCCACTGCTACTAGAAATAAACTTTCAATTATAAATAGGGCTCCCAGTTTTCCGTTTTTACTGTGGTGGCACCATTTGGCAGGGTAGACTCAGAGAAGGCCGAGTCCAGGTGCAGGTGCAAGGTATTTGGAAGCCTGTTATGTCCTGGAGGCTTCAGATCAGGAAGATAGCCTACTAACCCAATGAGTCCCTCTGGGTTCTGGGTTCAAGAGAATAAGGTCCATTCCTCTGCACCCAGGAATGAGGTCAGCAGGTCAGCACAGCAGGGCAGCAGTCCAGCAGACCTTTCAGCAGCAGAGCAGTCCTTCCTCCTGGCAGATTATCCACAGGTCCAGCTGTATACTGAAGAGCCGGTGTCTCACTCCAGCATTTATACCCAGTTGTGCCTCTGAAGTGGGGAGAAGCTACCAGAGGCATGCCTTTGAAGTGCACAGGTGCCCTGCCTTCCAGTGGCGGCGGCTCCGCGTGGGCGTCGGAGCGTCGCCCCACTGCTTTCTCGCAGTGCGAGAAGCAGAAACGTAAAATGGTATAAATACCATTTTACGTATCTGCTTCTCGCACTGCGAGAAAGCAGAAGAAGGGTATGCCTGGTTGGGGGCGGGCGGGTGGTCGGGGAGGAGTGGCTAGCCCAATGTTATGGGCCCTGACTGTTTGGTCGGCCCCAGGGCCGACCAAACCAGTCATAGCAGTCTCCGTTTTCTTCATGTAGGCTGCTGCGCAGCCTGCATGAAAAAAACGGCCTCCCCTAAGAGGCCTGTAAGGACGGCGTCCTAGCCAATCACAACGCAGCGTTGTGATTGGCTTAGGGGAAGAGAGGGAGGCTGCCTGCTTCTGCTTCCTGTTTGCAGAGAGCCGGAGGCGCGACGCGGGAGTCCGACACCGGAGGCAAAGGTACGTTTTCCTAATTTAAAAAAATTAATTAAGCCCCCGAGCGACCCCCGCGCACGCCCCCCGTCATGCCGGCCGCGACTGCTGCCACGCAAACCACCCTTGTCCAGGATACACAGACCGCGGGAGGGAGAACTGGACGCAGAGAGCCACGAATACCAAAGGGTGACAACGCCGCTCCCTGGACAGGGAACCCTGCTGAGCACCAGCTGCACCATGGAAGGTGAGCACGCACACTCCGTGTAGTTACTAAATGTGCTTCATTAACACTGCGCTGCCTTTTCGTGTACTTGGTAATTTAAATTGCGTCATGTCCAGCCTGGGAAACACCCGAGCCTTCTTAGTTTACAGTTAATGAATGAAGATCAATGCAAAAATACATGTATTCTATTCCGGGATGCCGTTTTGTTCCTGAGAAGTGTCGGCACTCTCCCATAAACCGTTCTATCTCTGCGTACGCTCTCTCCCTTACAAATTAAAGAAGGGGCGGTAGCGGTACTCAGTACCGAACAGTACCTATACATTTAAAGCACTGCAGTAGCTCATTTTGGTGTTAAATTCTGTCTGTCAGAGACAAGGGAAAAAGTGCTGGCGCCCCGTGTGCCTGGGGCAGGAAACTTTCAAGCAACTGCACGCTTCTGACTTTGACACCGGCGGGTCGGAAGCAGACTGGCCTCATTTTAACATGATATCTAATAACGCATGGAACTTGTGAATTAGAGTGCAGCGCTATGTAAACGTTCATAATTTGAACAGGCTCACACAAAGTGGTAACGTGTGGGCGCCTGGAACAGAACTGACCACAAATCAAGTGATTCGTTTATTGCACCTTCTGGACCATATCTCCCGCTTGTCCCATTTCTCTCTCGGCCACCCCTCCTCTCAACCCCCTCATCCTGCTTTGCAAGTGCAAACAAATAACTTAGAACTCGCCAGACTTTATGTTTGCAGCTAGTTGCGGATGTTCATCCTTTATCCATTTTCATCCCGGTAATTTTCACTGCTACAAATACAAGCCTACGAGAATCAGGATGGGAAGTTATATGCCCCAAAAACTAATAAAATATGCAGCGCCAAGACAACATGGTAATAGCAGTAGCGTGCTACATAAAAACAAAGCAGCGTAACGTAACAAGCTGTTAGCTGCGGTGAGAGAGAGGGAGGGGGTCGGACTTCAGCCTCCCGGCTTCAGTCTCCTTTGCGTGTTCGGTAATACTTCTGGGGCAGGAATTGTGCGCGTGCACCAGATGAAAAGCGCGCCTGATACACAGTATTACAGTGACAAACCACTTCCAAAGTTCTGGATTGAAGCAAAATCTAGTTGGTGTATTTGCTATCATTGTGATTTCATATTGCAAAGGCCTCTTCGTGCATTATGTTCCATTTCTGTGATCGCTCGCGCCAGTGAAATGAGATTCCATAGGAGAACACACTGTCTTGTTGCAATTGTGGGGTGCAAATAAGTAAATAGCGAGCCCCCGATTTACATTTATTTATTTCATGTTTCTACGATGCCATTACTGAAAATGGTGCACGTGCATTACTGTTTATGAATGCAGTTTACATTGTCTCACTGTTCCGTCGCGTTTGTAGTCCTGTCTATTGGTTTTTATCTTTAACAGTAATTTTGATATGATTTTGAGTATAAGGACGTTTGTAAAAATGCATATTTATAATCATAAGTGTGTTCAGCTGGGTAACATGGTAGAAACTTGTGGAGAACCCCCCCCCTCCATCCTGCTACTGCTTGTATCCCTTATTCTTGTCTTGAGCGTCTTCGCACCCATCTTTCCTCCTCCTTCGTCATCTCTTACAACCTTGGATCATTGCACAAATTACTACTCCTTTTCACAAAACAGATGTGTTGTAAACGTATCTTAAATACCATGCAGAAACCCATTACCATTAAAAACCTCAACTAGAAGCCGCCCTACTTGTGTATAGAACTCACCAAGGCAGCAATATAAATATCCACAGATTGGTAAAAATAATAAAATCAAAGCTACACATTCCTTCCCGCCACCTCGATTCCCTCTGATTTAACATTTAAATTAGAAAGTATGTAGTAAGCCACAAACATGATATTATTAAAGAATAAACTTAAATTGGAGACAGATAATATTAGAGATGTCATGTTTGTAAACCATCCTTTTTTCAGAAAATTCTGCGTACTAGAGCAGCAGCTCCATTGCATGAAAACAGAAAATTAATTTAAGGAAATAGTGTCATCATATTGATGTACAGCAATGCACAGTCAATGAATGTATTTATTGTATAGTTAAAACCATTACAAGTGTATCAGTGTGTTCAAAAGTTAATATGGGCAAATGATAACATCAGCATACGCAAAGATTGTCCTCTATAGCTCATAAAAATTGGCAATTTCTTAAATGATAAATAATTCAATCGTATAGCTCTATTAACCTTCCTGCTTTCTCAAATTTGCTTGAAAATGCACCATTTGTTCACTCTTTTTTCAAAATTTTCTCGGGGGGGAACCCCCCCAAACCCCCGTAGGTTGTTCGGGCTCGCTCGCTACGCTCGCCGGAGTGCAGTACGACAATAATTTTACGCCTCACCACTTTCAAATGTCACCAGCCACCACTGCTGCCTTCCCCGCCTGGCTCTAGACTAACTACAGGGGGTATGTAACCATTTGTGTGGAGATAGGACACAGCCTATTCAAGTGTAAGTGGGGCTGGGCCCAGCTCTTTCCTCCCATCCTGCCAGAGACGGTCACACCTAAGCTCCCCATTGTGTGCGACTGTCTAGGAGGAATGCACAAAGCCTAACTGCCAACTACACCAAGTCATGTGATGCACAGACTGGCTGCAGGCACCAAATCGCTAAGGCAGGAAAATGCCAACTTCCTAAAAGTGTCATTTTCAAAACTGTCCTTTAAAATTTGACCTCACCATAAGTCAGGAGTTTTTATTACAATTCCAAAGACATCAAAAATTAACTGGTTACCTGTTCCCATTTGGAAATTACAGCTTATTAAATGTAATAAGGTGATGGCGTGGCCAAGCAGGCTGCGATGGCGAACGTGCTGGGTTAAGGCTCCGCCAGCGGGCACGAATCTCGCCTGTCATGCCGCGCCTAGCTGCACAAACATCAAGCCTGCAGCTGTCGGAGCAGTAAAGGAGATCGTCGCCGGGCTCTGCACCGGCTAAATAGCAGGAGGCACCGAGAAAACTAGCCCGGAGTCGCGGCGGACCCGAACTCAAAATGGCGGCCACCGGACTCCGGGTCTGACGCCCGCCCGACAAGCCAACTAACCGGGCTCTGGTCCCGCGACGAACACCCCATCGCAGGAAGACTGGTCCACTGCGGAGGGGGAACAGGCGAGCAGCAAGTAGAGGTGGTCCGCCCCACAGGGATAGCAGCCGGAACCCGCCGAAAGCACAGACCCTTCCCCCACGTAGGAGGCTCTCAGGCACGTAAGCGCGACTTGCCATAACGGACATAGTGCTGCCCCAAACCATGAGAGGCCGTGCATGACAGCGGGGCCCCAGCGGGACAGCACAACTGGGGACGGCAGCGCACACATCACACCCAGGCGCGCCTGATGTTTAAATGGCGGCCACAACCAGCAATTGAGATCCCGGGGCCGATGAACGCCCCTGCGGGCGCCGTGAAGTAACCCAAGGATAGCTCCAACACCACGGTAGGCCCAGCAGCACCTTTGCCAGCGTTGGGGGACAGCACGCGGGATAGAATCTGCAGCCCTGTGGTTGCTTCGGCCCCTCCCCCCCTGCACACTGGAAACCTGCGGGGACGCAATTGGGGACAATACTAAAATGGTGGCGCTTAAGGACACAGCCGGATCGCGCTGCCGTTCCTGCGAGCTATGAGGGGGCTCCCCCCCCACCCGGTAAAAAGACATCGCTAAGAGGGGGTCCCAATACGCCGCGCCCCCAGGAGAGCCAGAACCCAAAATTGTGGCGGCAATGGCCCTGACGCTGGAGGGCGCCCCAGTGGATAATGCAGAACCCCTCGTGAGCAATATCCAAGCTAGGACATGGCTTCGCTGGGGACCGACCGGCGTTGGGAAGCATTGTGCGGGTGAACTTGCAGCACAGTACGCACAAGGGACCGTGGGCGCATTTCTGAGCAGACACCCAATCGAACCAGAGAGAAACCACGGAGCAGGTGAGGCCCACACTAAGGTCCTAGTGAACGACAGAAACCCACACAAGGGGCCATGACCAGGTACACCGGGCATGTGGTTGGCGGCCATCACGAGTTATTGCTGACCTTCGAGGTGGACGCCGCCACCCCCGAGAGAGACAGGAGGAGGGCCTATGAGACAACACACCTGCGACGAAGCGGGCCTACTACAGAGAAAATAGCGGGAGGCGGCGACCGTGCAAGAGACAAACACAACGCGCCCTGCATCTTACTGCGCAGCGGGCATTCCCCCCCCAGGGAGGGGACGCGACTCCTCCGCTAGGTAACGTGACGCACCACCCGACAATATGGGAAAGCAACGTATCGCGGCAGGCCCAGGGACATCAGCGTCGGCGCAGGGCGCCACTACCAATGCCAGGCCACCGCCACAAGACGCTGCACCCTCACTGGAACTGTCCCTCTCCGAAAACATGGAAAAAGTACTGGCGGCCATAGAACACTCTAGGGAATCAATGGAGGAGAGACTTAGGACCATAACTACTGACATCACCCTGCTCAGGGACGACCACCGAAAACTTGTGGACAAAGTGTCAGACGGCGAGAAAGTGATAGCCTCCATGTAACCCTCAATCAAAACTCACCAGGAGTCTTTGCAGACCTTGTTGGGGCGCAAGTCAACCATGGAAGAACGCATTGCTGACCTCGAAGGTCGTTTGAGGAGATGCAACATCCGCGTCCTAGGTCTTCCGGAGGGCATTGAAGGCGCGGACCCTGTCGCATACATGGAGACATGGACCAAGTCCTTTACGCCGGCCATCGACCAGACTCCTTTTTTCTCCATTGAAAGGGCCCACAGAGTACCGGCGCGTATACCCCCGCCGGGTGTCCCCCCTCGCCCGATGCTAGCGAAATTTCTACATTTCAGAGATCGTGATGCGGTGCTCAGAGCGGCCAGACAGCACGGCCCCATCCAAGTTGAAAACAAGCAAATAATGCTCTTCCTGGACTACTCGAGCGGTGCAGCGTCAAAGAGCCACATTCCTTGATGTCAAACACCGCCTACGGCTGGAGGGCATACAATACTCCTTGCTGTTCCCAGCCCGGCTCAAAATTATGCACGAGGGACCCTTATATGGATACGCCCGGGAATCCCATTCCAGGAGCTATCTAGAGCAGTAGACACGGAGGGCCGTTATGCGCTCCTGCACGGGCTGCTGGATGGTCAGCCAGTAGTGCTGGGAAGTGTTTACGCACCGAACACAGATCAGGGAACATTTTGGGACTCACTCTCGCGCCCCCTAAGTGCATACACCCAGGCCCCATGGATACTAAGGGGGGGACTATAATTGCGTACAAAATACCTCCCTAGACAGATCTTACCCACCGCACCCGGCCGCCCCCATAGTAGCGCAGGCCAAACGCTTCGCAGCCTGGGCAGCACATTGGGCTCTAACTGATGCATGGCGCTCCAAATATCCGGACCTCCGACTCAATTCGTTCCACTCCATCCCACACGATCTTAGGGTTCGTCTGGACTGCTTCCTCTGCTCCCCCCACATTTTACCCAACATACAGGAGGCTGAATATCTAGGCAGGATCCTATCCGATCATGACGCACATACGATCACCTACCTATGGCGACCATCCAGGCCTCCGGTCCCTGCTTGGCGCCTTTCCAAAGAATGCCCAGAGGACCCAGTATTCAGACAAACCCAAGCGGCACCTATACGAGCTTACTTCAGTGAGAATGTGCATACAGAGGCCACCCGAGCAATAGAATGGAATGCGTTCAAGGTGGTGATCAGAGGCTCCTGCATACAGCACATCTCATGGGTGCGAAAAACCCTAGAGCGCAGCATAGTGGAGAAGGTGGAGAAGGAGCATTCACTAGCCACACTGACACAAGCAGCGGACGGGGGAAGGCAACCCCAGCCCAAGTAGCAGACGCGAAAACCGCATATGCTAAATCGCTCGCAGACCTCCGCAGGTATAACTTTAGAGCTCATGCCATGAAAATGCACAAGGAGGGTAACAGAGCAGGTGCGCTGCTGGCCTGGTTGGTGAAGCAAGACACTACCCTCCCACCGATCACCGCAATCCGTGACGCAGCCGGTACCTTAGTACATTCACAGCCCTCCATCCTAGAAGTCTTTCAGCGATACTACACACAACTATACGCGGCCCCTGCCACAGCAGACTCGGAAGCACTTTTCCGGTTTTTAAGCACGCTCCCCCTGCCCCGTATAGCGCAAGCGGATCATCGTGCGTTAGACAAGAAAATCATGGCGGCAGATGTCACGCAGGCAATGCAGGCTCTGGCCACTTATAAAGCGCCCGGCCTGGACGGCCTCCCGCTGGAGTTTTTCCGCACCTTCTCTACGCAATTGGTGCCACAGTTGGTAATACTATACCAGTCGGCTTTAGACGAGGGAGAGCTACCACATTCCATGTGCGAATCGGTAATAGTCTCCTTCCTTAAACCGGACAGGGACCCCCACCTGGTGGGATCCTACCGACCTATAGCCCTGCTGCCAGCAGACTACAAGATATTCGGGAAGATACTAGTGGAGAGGTATTCCACAATCCTTCCAACCCTAATACACCCGGACCAGTGCAGGTTTGTGCTGGGGAGGAACACCTCCTACAACATTAGACGCCTCTTTCACGTCCAGGACCAGGCTCGCAATCTTTTTCCGCGCGCGGCGTGTCTGGTCCTGGACCTTGAGAAGGCCTTTGATACCCTGAGCTGGCCCTATCTCTTCCGAGTCCTACGGCAGATGGGAGTGGGACCTCGCCTGCTCGCATACACTAAACTCATATACACTAGACCAACATCCAGAGTAAAGCTGGGGCCCTACTTGTCGCCATCACTCCCCATTCTCAGAGGCACGAGGCAAGGATGCCCGCTCTCCCGCCTGCTTTTTGCGATAGCGATGGAGCCGCTTGCGATCCGCCTTCGCAGGGAGGAAGAAAAATGGGGCATACCAATTGCGGGCTCAGTCCACGCGGTGTCATTGCATGCCGACGATGTCCTCATTTACATCCGAGACATCACATCGGACCTCACTCCTATATTTGATACCTTGCGAGACTTTGAACAGGTGGCAGGACTGAAAGTCAACTGGGCCAAGTCCACAATATACCCACTCTCAGACGACCTCCCTCCCCAGCAACTGCTGTTGGGCGGACAACATATATCATGGAGTGCCCAAGCAGTTCGGTACCTCGGAATACGACTTTATCACACACCGCAGGACATGTGTGAGGGAAACCACCGAAAGGCCCTGGCCGGGGCTCGGTCCTTAGTGAACTTCTGGAAAGACCTTCCACTAGCTCCTATAGGGAAAATTGCAGCGGCCAAGATGATAGTGGTCCCACGGCTGCTATATTATTTTACCAATCTCCCAGTGGTTCCCCCCCCCGCTCCTTCTTTCGAGAGCTGGTTACTCTCCTGGTTTCCCTCATCTGGGGAACAGGCCGAAGAAGAACAGCCCTCGCCAAATCAGCTGCCTATGGATCAGGGGGGACTTGGTGCTCCCTCCTTTGAGGCGTACATTCTAGCGGCGCAGCTGCAATGGGTGTTGCGATGGACCGCAGGCCGCGCGTTGACGGAAACACACTACGGCGGGGCCAGTTACAGCCCCAATGATACACCGTATGCTGCTACCAGGGGCCGAGCCTCTGCGGGATTGCCCACTCCAAATGGCAGTGGCACAAGCATGCCTGTAACGCATACACAAAATGAGCTGCTTGGTCCCTTTCTACTCCCCCATACAGCCACTGGTAGGCTTTCCTAGAGGCCGGTCCCATTACACAGAACGCGCATTGCGCGTCTGGACTGAGCACGCAATTACAGAAGCGGGCGCCCTGTTTACTAACGGGCAACTGCAGACATTTGCCGAACTCACCGCCGACACAGACTTTCCAAATGGGCAATTCCTCACACATAGGCAGCTGCTGGTGGAATGCCGCCGAATGTGGCACACGATTGACACGGAACCGCCCACACACCCGGTCCTACATACTATCGTGCAGATGGGTCCAGGGCGACATCTAGTGACATGGCTGTACAAAGCGGTGCGGACACTAGGCGCGATCACCCTTACCCCTCTCCGCGAGAAATGGGAAGCAGAGTTCCAAAGGCCCCTTCATGATAAAGAATGGGAACGTGCCCTTGAGTTCCCGAAAAAAGTGTCCTGCAATTATCGTTTCAAAAACATACAGTATCATATGCTACACCGCGCATATCTGACCCCAGAAATGCTTCAGCGCTGCTACCCCAACACACACTTCACCTGCCCTAGATGTCCGGAGCCCGGCGCTTCCTTCCTCCATATGTTCTGGGATTGTCCGGCACTTCACACATACTGAACCGCGATACACACCACCCTAACGGAAATAACACGGATCACAGGTCTCAACACATGGGAGGTCTGCGCGTTGGGCATAGACAGGCGCCAAAAGAACCAAAAAGTGGAGATGCGCTTTGTCTCCCTAGCGATCCTCTTAGCTAAAAGATGCATAGCCATGCACTGGAGAGCACCGGGAGGTTCATCGATCGAGGCCTGGAGGGGAGCGGTTAGTAAGTGGGGGGCCTCGGAGGAGGAGGTGCTGAGAACGGAAGAAATCCAAGGTACCCACAAACACCACATTTTCATGCAATGGGCGACTCTGCTCCATGCCTTCAAGCAGGAGGCACACCCCCTACAGAGGAGACATGCCGAGAGGCGCATAACATAACCCCCCCCCGACAAGGGACTCCTAGAGAGATGCGTCTCCCACCTTGGTCGCGAACAGCAACTGGCGCCCCCCCAGTCACTCACATCCCATACCCCCTGTGCTACCTAGCCTAGAGACTCATGCGGTCCATTCGGTCCACTAGCCCTCACTAATTAGCGCAAACTCCTATACAGTTAATCCCAGTTCTGATCCCCCAGGTTGAAGAGTTATGCTTCCGATTAAAAGTAACACACAACAGGTGGTGTTACCCAACACCGACACAGCAGGTCAACACAAGAGTAACAGTACGTCTTACAGGGTACAACATATGTTCACACGGGCTGAATAAGCACGCGACTTCTAGAAACACAGATGTTTGACGTGTTAAAATGAATGATCCTGTCGTGTAGTTCCTATAGTACCCATGCAGGACCTGCGCGTTTGTATAACATAAGCTGTGGGCTTGGTGGCAGACTGACTCTGTGCACCCCCACTGCATATGTTAGATTGTTTTGCATTAGCTAGCTCACAGTGCCACGAGAATCTCCTCTTATCGGGGAGAGATTAGTTTCTGGCAACCTTAGATCATGACAACCCAAATTCCTCAGAATCGTGGAAACAATATACTATCTTTCGCTCAGTCACTCGTGCTTACTTATTCGGTTTGTCTCAGAGAGTTACACAGAATACACAGTCGGGCGTTTCAATAAGTATTTATTGAACAGTTGTTATTCTAGTGTAAAATATATGTGCTGCGGCAACCAGCAGACAATAGCAGAGATATGTGATCAGCAGTACGATAAAAGCAAAGGGATAGAACAGTTCTACCATATTGCAATAATCATGGATACATACATGAATATAAAAAGCATTATGAAAAGTGTGCGTACTCCTACGATGCCTAACTAGATTTACCCGAGTGTACCTAGCATATGTGTAGGTCTAAAAGCCTAAGAGCCAAGAACCCTTCTAGGATTTAGTCGAACCCCCATACCTGAATAGAGAGAGTGTGGGACCCCGTCCTCGTCTCGAGTTGGACACCCCGCAAGGGCTGTGTCAGACCGCTGTCAGCTGGAGCGACTGCATGCAGGAGCCTCAGCGTCTCTGGTCAGTGTGTCAGCATGGAAGTCTCAATTCCCTCTATCTTACCGGGGCAAGATGTGGTGTATTTATACCCTAAAGAGTCTCGGTCCTCAGTATGGTTTGCATTGGTCTGTCGTTAGACATGAGGAAGAACGTCAGGGGTGAACTTTGTACATACATATTATGCAGGTGGTGTATTCCTAGAGAGCCATGCATAATTGACGAGTACAGTGTGGGCCTGTGTTTGGGAAAAACCCTGCTGTATTCAAAACCACAGGATAGATAACGTTCAGCCCTCAGAGCACGTTGTGTACTAGTGAGGACCAATGTAGGTGAAAGATCATGCCTATATAAGGAATCATGACTATAATAGGACATGTACAGTTATGACCGTAATAGGGCATATGCGGCTTTGACCATAATAGGGCAAGTACGAATAGGACCGTATTAGGGCAAATATGAATACGTCCATTTTAGGGCATGTATGAACGGGTCTACATTAGGGCTTCTATACGGGACATAACACCCACTCCTCTTTCGAATTGGATAACAATGACCATACTTAAAATCTGGACAATTTAAAATCATATTTAAAAACAAATAAAAACATGGTTTTAAAATCCCTATAAAAAAATTTCTTCTAAAATGTTAGTAATTCAACTAATTTCAATTGGCACTAAAAGAATGTCTATTTTGTTTCTCCATATAAGTTGCCTCACTCAAAGCGGAAGAAAGCCATGCTTTTCTCAAGAGAAAGTGTCAATTTAGGAAATGTTCCAGTTTTGCTAGTTTGTTTTGAAACGAGTGAAGAAACCGAATTCTTTCCCAGGACACGACGAGCCAATTCAAGATTAAGCGTCCTGGCTGGGAAGCACAACATTATCGGTGTTAGCTGCTGCAGACGACAAATCCAACGCCTCACAGAGAACGTCAATCGCACATAGATGGAATGTAGCACTGCCAACAGTCGATGCTGCGGCAGCTTGTGCGGCAGTTGTTACCTGGGTGCCTGTGGAGGAGTCACCTAACCCAGCATGAGCAAACGGCACCTGTGGATTCTCCAGGAATGCGTTCATCAGAATCGGAAGCCGCTGGGGACAACGCAGAGCATGGGCCTTTGTGGGGTCCAGCATTGCATCCGTGGCCGGAGGCGCATCTGATGGAAATGTCGGACAAAGATCCAACGTGCATTCTTCTCCGCAAAACAGGCATCGAAGAACAGGTAAGATGCAGTCTACACAGACTGGTCGAAAGGATAGAAACCAGGAGGCATTGAGTTCTCGCAGGCAAGAAATGCCCAGAAGTTGTACCATGCGTTCACGGTATTTCCGCTCCTGGAGCATGTTCGCCATTCCCTCGGGAATTGGGCCGTCCATTGCGTAGCAGCAGTATTATGAATAGGACCCCTGCAATCAGCAATAGGATAAGCAGGAGTGCTCCAAATACGCTTCCCAATACGGAGTGTATAAAATTTGGGATTACTCCGAGGACTGTCTGAAAGGTGCTTAACAGTCCTGACCCTATGGTCTTAAATAGGTGTACAATACCGCTCGTATCAGACATATTGAAGATACGTCCCACCATTTCTACGAAATGAAAGGGGCAGTTTGTACGTATAAGCGCCTGTATCTCAGTCGAGGTCCTTGCAACTTGAAGTTCATAGGTTTCTCGAGCGGAGGTTAAGGGCACGGGTTGCTGTAAAAGCATGGCTTGCAGTCTGCTCAGAGTATCAAATTGTATGAAAGAAACGTTCAGTGAAGGCCATAGCGGCGCCTCCCTGACTGTGTTCAGTGGTGGAAACAATACTTGCATACAGCAAGTAACCCTGGAGTTAACAGTGACCAGATATGCGACGCCCGGAAGCATCCCACAGCAACCTTGATCATTTAGCATCAAGTAACTCCCATTCGAGAGCAGCTCAAAAACCGGCTTGATCACGGCAGCTGGGGTCCCAGTCATGTGACACGATAGGTCTGCTACTGAACCGTTACAGGCTCCGTGTAGTGAAATATCCTGACACATGAGAGAACCGCTTAAAGCGTTCTTGCAGCTTGTACCACTCAGATACACTTCTCGATCCCCATTCCGGCATCGGTATCTATATGGTAACTCCCAAGTTTCCTTAATATAACCCTTACCCATTTTTTCATATGTGCCTGCCTGCCTTTGCTCAAGGCAATATTGAAACTGAAACGTAGTGACCGGCAGAGTGATTTGGCCATGAATTAGCCATTCTGTTGATGGTGATTCGGCTACAGTGAATGGTAACCTTTCCAGTTTCTCAAGAAGCAGCATTGTATATTTGGCTCCCCTTTGTGCCATTTCTGTCTGTTTATCAGTCAGATTGTATTCTGAAAACAGAGACGTGGTGTTTATAAAACGCCATGGCACATAGCCTGCACGCAAAGATTGCAGCGTCCAGCTTAACATCATAATAGAACGTAGCTGAGATTGCCCGTGTTGTAACAAGGCCAGATCTTGTTCTAATATGTCGATTGCCAAAGACACAATGTTGCCTAAGGAGTAAATCCTGGAGGTCAAAGTTGTTAACCCATTATCCACTACAGCTAATGCCTTTTCTAAGTTAATATTGTCCATCTCCCGTATCCTTTCTGCGGCCTCTTGTTGGGATATTTTCCAGTTTTCATTATAATAGGCATAAATGCCGGCATATATGAAACGTTTCTGACGTGTTTTCCTTGGGCCTAACAAGAAATCCCTAAGGTCTACATCAGGTGTGAGTAAGTTTAAGTGATGTTTTACTTCTGTGAGTGTTGAGGTCTCTAGCCAATCAAGGCACAACTTCCCAACACTATAGGATGTCACTACCCCTGGGTGTTGTCTTTGTACATAGCGAGTATCTGGCCTATGGATACTAAACCCTTCGGTTGTATTCATAAATCTCTGTTGACAGGTGTTTGTGTCAATGGGCAAATCAGCCATTTCGTCCAACCAGGATCTGATCTGTTGTACTGTAGAATGTCATCTAATCCTACCCCTTGTGTAGTTGAATTCTGCCCCCCACCCATCTGTGACGGTGTAGGAAACCCGGGTGAGTTCAGTTCCTTGTTCTTGGTTAGTCCAAGACAGGATGTCTGTTCCACAGTTTCATTCAGAAATATGATCTGCTGTGGAATGAGGCATGCTCTAAATAGCGCTTCTGTTCCCTGGACTTGCCAGTCCCTAGAACCCCAGATTGATTTTAAATCTATAGTGTCCTTCCATAGGTCGAAACCCTGTGCAGACAACTGGGCCATAAAGGAAGCAGAGTAAATATGTTTGGTGTTTGTTAACATAATTTTCTGAGCTGAAATTTTCGCCACTTTATAATAAAATGACTTCGGGTCGGATGTGTTAAACCCTGAGAAGTATGTGAATTTCTGTGCAAATGCCTGTGAACAACCTTTCGGTGGTGTTGGGCAGCGTTCCCACTGGTGGTACTCAAATACATTTCTAGGTGTTATAGATTTGTGCAAGAAATGATGACCATATTGCTGGTAACAGTACAATGTATCATAGTCTGAAGTACCTTCTAACATTTCATTGTTCGGAAATGCTGTAGTTTTTTCTAAATCAGACATCATAGCATTTACAGTTTCAGTGTCCCAATCATCAGAAAATGTACTGGAGGTAATGATATCACTTAAAGAAATTTTAAATACATGTTTTAGCTTTAAAAGTTCAGTCGGACCGAATACATCATAATCAATCTTGTCCCATACTATACCGTCCGGTATAGGAACTGCTGTGATGTTCACTGAAGACAAGTCTCTTGGTTCACGATGTGAGGACTGGTGTGGTTTTAAAATCACATTGACTCTTTGGGCTGTATAGCTTTGCTGGAGATATCGTCCATTAATAAGCATACTAAAAGTTATAATTAAACCTAGCCAGAAAATAAAAAATAAAATCCCAGTGATATACCATAGTTCAATCCAAGGTGACACCAGGTAAGTCTTTCTAAAAAAGTTCAAAAAGTCAGTGAGTTTCTGTTTGAGTGATTTTTTGGCTGGCGTCGTTTCCGGCTCACTTGGATCCAGCGAAAACGTATCAAAGTTCATGAAATAGCCAGAAGCAGTTCGATCAATTGTTGGAATTGCATCAGGATTTGTTGAAATCGGATTTTGCTCTTGACGAGGCATGTTGACGTAGATGTCTGTAGTCGGTCTTATTGCAACTTGGTTGTTAAGTTGGTTTTCATTTTGAAGATGAATTTCTTGTTGAAGTGGAACGAGTTCCATAGCATTGTTGCTTAGTCCTTCATTCCGTACAGGTGGCTCTTCAAACGTGATGAGTCTTTCTGTTTGGACTTCTTGGATTGTAGCGAGAGGAGGGCTTCTGCTACTGTGTAGTCCACGCGGCCTGCTGTTTAGTATCGGCCACATAGTGTGGTTTGATTAAGTCGATTGAGACAAATCTTTTCTCCTTTTTCCCGGCAAGAAGCGGCAGAAGTACAGTTCTTGTGCCTTGGATTGCTAGGACCGGTACAGGCTTTCTGTAGGATGGCCCGAATTCTTTCTTGTCAGCAATCTTCTCTCTGACCAGATCCCCGACTTTTGGGATCCAGAGAGGTCTTGCGGTTACTGCCTTGACTTCCTCAGTGGCGGCCTGTTTCTGGAGCACGTTACTTTGTTGTGTTCTGGATTTGTTTAGATCCTGTAAAACAGCCAAACGATCATGGATATCAAATGGTTTTTCATCCGCCACTGTGCCTTCACAATCAAGATCAGGTACCCACATTCTTGTCCCAAATAGGACCTCGTAAGGAGTGACACCCCTAGAGAGCTTCTTGGCTGGTTATTGATCGCTCGCTGTACCCCATAAAGGTGATCGACCCATCTACCGCCCTTGCCTAATACCCTAGCTGTTAAAGATTGCTTTAAGTCCCGGTTTTTCCTCTCCACAACAGAATTTCCCTCGGGATGGTACGGAGAGGAGTACCGCAATGCTACGCCCATTCCTTCCAAGGCCTCTTTGTAAGCCCGAGAGCTAAACGCCGGACCACGGTCAGAATGTAACGTTGCAACTGCGTATGTGCCGATAAAGACTCGCAAATCTTTTATAACAGTTCGAGCGTCAGCCAAGCGCTGAGGCCAAACCCATAGGAATCTAGAGCAGGAATCCACTGCAACCATGATATATTTCTTGGACCCATCAGATTGTAGGGGTCCGCAGTGGTCCAAATACACACATGCGAGAGGTTTGTCTGATTTCAGCAATGGTGTCTGTGCTGGGCGTGTTACGGTGGAGCCTTTCATCTGCTGACAGATGTCGCACTTTAAGACATAGTCTTTGGTCCGCTTTGTTAACCCTGGCCACCAGTAGCGCTGTTTCAGTAAAGAAATAGTCGCTGTAACGCCTGTATGCGCAGAACCCAAACCCTCGTGTGCTGCTAAAATTAAGCCTTGCCTACGATCCATATTTGGTATTACTCTATCCCCCACTCCAGGAATCTGAGCATATGGAATGTTTTGTGCATCTAACTTGTAGGAGTACTTGAGTGGAAATGTTTTAGGTACTGCTGTGCTGCCTTTGCGTGAAGCATTGACAGCTGCCATTATCTCGCCGTCTATTCTCGTCTTTGAACGAGTAACTGCAGCTACGGCGGCTGTGCGAACAGCCCCCTTTGCGGCTTCATCAGCAACGAATTCCCTTCAACGTGAACGCCATCACGCTGATGACTCAGTGTATGTATCACGTGAGCCCTCAGTAGTTCGTTTCTCACGTCCACTACCTGTTCCCATAGCATTTTATGCTTAATTGTGCCACCTTTTGCATCTTTGAACCCGTTTTGTTCCCAATGATGTAGATATTCATTGTACGACTGTACACAGTAAAAGGAATCACACACTAAGTGTGGGGAATTAGTGACCCGAATTTATAAGTGCCAGTATAAGTGCTTTGAGTTCTGCCAACTGAGCCGTGCAGTCTCCTAGAGATTGCGTTTTAGTACAACTCGGATGGAACTTTCCATCGTGCATGCGACCTTTAACAATCGCACACGCCGCGCTGTAAGCTTGCTTACTCCCTATGGCTGGTTGAGCAGAACCGTCAGTGTAAATAATGTATTCATACTGATCTAGAGGCAAAATTTCATTTGGTAGAGGATATTCTTGTTCGTATTGCAGGAATGCCTGTGTTTTTAAACTTGGATCAAATCTGTATTCAACATCCGTTGCAGTAAGAGAATTAGCCCACTGTATCCATCTCGGATGTAAGGCTTTCGCATTTGGAATGCTAGCTTTTGTAACAGCTTCTAAAGCTGGTACTGGGGTCACGACAATTATGCGTTTTCCCTGAGCCAGAGCTCTTTCTCTTGCTACAGCGGTCTGCACTGCTGTCAGAATTTTTTCTGTTGAAGTGAAACGCATTTCTGCATTTGTGTACAGGTGTGATTTGAATGCGATTGGTACTGTTTCGCCTTCATTAAAAGTTAAATAAGTGTACCCGCATTGACCCGCTATTACTCGGATCACTAAGTTGCGTACGTTTACGCGTGTCTGTAAGTGTTTTGAAGCTATCATGTCTTCCTGTAGGGAACGCAGGATATTTGTGTGTTCCTGTGTCCATTGTCTGACTGAAAAATCAGGTTTTATTAAGTCGTAGAAAGATTTTACTCTTTCTGCGTAATCCAAAATGTATGTTCGACCAAAATTTAGGAATCCCAGAATTGATTGTAAATTCTTTAAAGATTTTGGAGGTTGGAGCAGCGCACACTTTTCTAAAAAGTTAGCTGCTAGGCTTTTTCCTTCACTTGACAGCTCGTACCCTGAAAATAGGACACTAAGGTGGGCAATTTTTGATTTTTTTAAATTAAATTTGTAGCCCTCAGAGGCGAATCCCATAATAATGGTGCTCACCCTGGTCAAGTGCCTCGGTAAGTCATCGTCCGTCAGATAAATATCATCCACATAGGACAATGCTTCTTCATCCAAATTTTGGAGTAACTCCGTTACTCTTGCTGAAAATACCCCCGGGCTGTTTTTATACCCTTGGGCTAGGCGACAAAATTGTCGCTGGGACCCTAACGCACTGAAGGCGGTCAGATACCTGCTTTCAGGCGCTATATTTTGGCAGAAAAATCCATTTGAGATATCAAGTGTTGTTTTGTATTTTTTCCGCACAACGTTATTCATTAATGCGGCACTGTGTGCATTTTGAACTGCAAATGTCCTTGTGCAAGTGTTTAAATGTCTGTAATCCGAAACTAAACGATGTGTTGTCAGGTTTCATTACGGGAAACAAAGGATTGTTCAAAGGTGAAGTGCAATTTTCTATCACCCCCTGGTATTCTAGTTGGTCTAGAATCTCCCTGACTTGTTTTTTAGCTTCCTGCTTTAAAGGGTATTGCCTTTGAGCATTTGGGGAAACTTTTAACGGATCACGTGGTGGGTTGAATCCTCATCCCAACCAACATGATTTTTGTACAATGCTGGAGCTAGGGCAACCGCCCACTCCTGCGCATATGCATGTTTTAAATGTATGGGAACGAGGTCGGAAAAGGCTGGAAAAATTACAGTTTCTCCCCTAGGGCACTCCATGACGAATGCTGGCGGCCAGTCTTGTTCTGCTAATAGAATGTCATAACCAGATGACAGATTTTTCCAAAAGAGACCTTTAACTTTTCTGGGCTTGTCCCCCTCCATCCGGAGTGTTATCTCATGTAACTTATGTGGGACACTTACCCGAGTATCAGGTGTTTCCACCTTGATATACTCACTCAACTCCGCTGTCACCAGAAATTCCTTCAGGTTCTGGCGAGCTATCGTTACTTCTGCCGCGCTGTCTAGCATCGTCAGAGCCCATTCCCCGTTCAGAAGCCTTGTCCTCAGAATTCTGGGCATGTCTGATCTTGAGACCTGCTACCTTCTTCTTTTTGAACTGAGGTTTTGATTTTTGTTTATCTTCTTTTTTAGGTGCGTAGTCCGCAGCGCGTTGCGTGTCTCTGGACTTTGTACGCTCCTTTGACCGTCCTTCCCTCTCTGAGTTTTTTGATGAACCCTGAAAGGAATGAGAGGAACGAGTATCAGTATCCTGATACCTGTCAGGTTTTTAAATATTATCCCTATTCCTGAGGTTATACCTCCTTTCAGAGGGCTCCTGTTGAGGAGACCTCCCTCTGGATTGAGATCTGCTGTCTTTAGACTTTTGTTGTTTTTTATTTTCCCACTTCTTTTTAGAAGAAGTAGGCATCTGCTTTGTAGTGTCCTTTTCAGGACTGCCCACCAGTTGTGGTTTTAATGCTTTCCCACCTAAACTGTCTCTGCCTAGTTCTGCATATGCAGTTTCAATTATTTTGGGTAGTTCGTGTTGTTGATCCTCTGGACCGAAATCCCTCAGGCGTTGGCGGATCGCCACTGAAGCTGCTTCCCCCTTAATATTAGCTAGTATTATGGCTGATACCTGGTCAAAGTTATTTAGTAACTTCATTCCTAAGTTTAGGGCAGGTTCTGCTCCGAACTCATTTTGTATCTGTCTCAATACGTCAGGTACTACTGCTAAGGACGGGATACCATCTGTTCTGGTATATATGGCAGCAAAGACTGAACCGAAAGAGGTGCAGTCCTCTACTTGTGGTGTGAGACCCATGGGCAAGCAGATTGTTAGAATTCTGTGTTTATCACAGGTGGTAGTATTCGGGAATACTGCCTCAAGCGGAGTTATTTTCTGAGCTATCCAGAATGGGATTTGTTCACGTTTTGCTGGCATTTTGCCCATTACCGAGTGTAATGTTTGTGGAGTAATTTTATTAACTGTACTGGAGTATCTTGTGCTGCAACTGGTGCAGGCTGAACTGTTAAAGTCCTCATCACAAATTGTGTGAGGTTTCTGTAGATTTTAATTAAATCTTTGTGTTGTACGAGTAATTCTGGCTGTGGCATTGTGTTAATGTCAGGATGCGGTGTGTATGCCGCTAATATGGGCCATGTGGCTCCTGCTCCTCCGAGCGGGCCTAATCTTGCTCTTCCTCGTACGTGGGGTAGGGCGCCTTTAAACCAGTAATTATGCTCCTGGTAAGTGAGCGGAATCTCTAACTCCTCAAAAGGAGTATAGTCCGCTGGTGTTTCATCTTTTAGGTAGTAGTGAAATACATCTGTAACTGGATTCGCTGCTGGGAATGTAACCCATGAATAGAACACCTCTGTTTAATTGGATTCGTGTGCCTCGATCACGAAAATTACTTTACCACCCCTGGCTCTTAAGCCATGTTCTAGAAGTTTTATGGTGACTGCCCTTCTGAAATTTGGTGCAATTTGTATTGCACCTTCAGGGTCTTCTTCTCCTAAACCGAAGAGGTCTGTTTCAACTCTCCTTGTTTCTTCTGCTTGTTCAACCATTTTTAAGTGGAAGAAGGGTGTTTAAGGAAATTTTAAGAAGAGGTGTAAATGCACAATTTGTAGGAACTAAGGGCCATATGTATCAAAGTCCCCTTTTGCGATTCTCAAATAGCGATTTTTTGCGAATCGCTATTTGAGAAACGCAAAACCGTATGTAATCAAATAATCGCAAAACATTAGCGATTCGTTAAAGTTCGCTAAATGAATAGCGATGACCCAAATAGCGTTCATTTAGCATTAAATTTTCTATTTTGCGAATTTCGCAAAATTGCGAAAATCGCAAAATTGCGAAGTACGCGAACTACAATTCTGAGACACAGGTGCAGCTTGATGACATCACAACCAGGAAGTGTGACTACCCATGCTGCACCTGAGTCTCAGAAGCAGAGTGAGAGAGCAGGAGTTGAGGCTGAGGCATCACTGCAGTGCTACACACATTGGAGAGAGTGGAGACATGGCCAGCAAGGACAAGCAGCAGGGGAGACACCCAGAATTAGAAAACCAAAGTTCACAGAAAGTGAGCAGGAGGCTCTGATACAGGAGATGGTTGTGAGCCATGAGCTCCTGTTTGGCAAGAAGTCCCTGCGTGTGCCAGAGACACGCAAGAGAAGGATATGGGCAGACATCCAGCGCAAAGTAAACGCAATTGGCGTCACACATCACAGCGTCAAAGACCTACAGAAGCGCTGGTATGATATGCGCGCGCGCTCAAAGGAGAAGGTTGCTGCCAGGTTGGAGGAGGCCAACAAGACCGGTGGGGGGACCTCCACTGCCACCGCTTCAACACCACTCGAAGAAATGGTTGAGGGGACCCTGCTTCCGGAGAGTGCAGTGGGCGTGTCAGACCTGGACAGCTCCGACCACACACAACCAAGACAAGGTAAGAAGCATGCCATCACACCCCTGATACCTCCCTACTACCCCCACACACCCAGGAGAGTCCCAGGGGCACAACAAAACTACAATTCCAGTGCAGGTACACAAGCACACACAGCAATGCATTATGGGAGATGTAGTTACAGGCACCTAACAGTGGAGCAATGACACCCAGCCAGGCTCAAACAGTATGTGTGCATCATGAAAGTCAAAATACAGATAGATAGGACCCATGTAACTCCAAACAGTGATATTTAATGCATGACAAATGCAAGGCAGGACAGTAAATTAATGTGTGCATTTATGTCCACAGCACCAGCAGAAACACAGGGAACAATCAGTGGAGGGGAGGATGAATCCCCCAGCCCAGAGGCAACAGGGCAAGAGGAGGAGGAGGAAGAGGAAGACGAGGGCAGCCCAGTCATCCCTCCAATACGCCGCAGGCGGATTGCAGTGCCACCATTGCCACCACTGGAGGAGGAATCCCAGGACACCGATGTCAATGTCCAAACAGTCCAGGGACAGTGAGAGCCACAACCCCGTGCACGTGCACGTGCCGAACCAATACCACCAATCCCATCCAGGCGCAGGGCACCACGTGCATCCACTAGTGCAGCAGTCACAGGAGACGACACAGTCTTCCAAGGGCTGGAGGGCCACATGTTGGAGGTCCAGCGCCTGCAGGCAAAAAACATAAGGTCAATCCAGAGGCAAATCAGGGTTGGCTTCATGGGCCTGACGGGTGCCCTGGAGGCACTCTGTGCTGAACTAAGGGCGGACCGTGCTGCTAGGCGCAGGGAGAGGCGGCGCCTCCACACCCGCCTAGACCTCTACACCAGGGCGGTAAACCGCCTTTCCTCAGCGACCTCTGTGCTGTCAAGGCGCAGCATCAGTATGCAGCACCAGGTGTCACACTGCAGCCAGGACGTGGCCAGGGGTCTGGTACAGGTGACATGTGCTGTGGATCAGCTGCGGGCAGCTGCCACTGCTGGCCCAGGAGTCCTCACTCCAACAGACGAGGACGCACAATCCAGCAGGAGCAGCATTACACCACCGCCCCCACCGGACAGGCGCCGTAGTGTGCGTCACGGCAGGGCTGCTGAGACAGGCGAAGAGGGCACAGTGCACCCACGGCGAGGGCCTACAGCCCGTCAGCGCCGCAGTTGAGGCGCTCACACATAGGCATGGATATGGGTGCATCAACCCAGTGCACACAGACACTTGGTCAAGAGTTCATTTGCACTGTGAATCACACATGTGCTGTACTTTTAACAATACATTGTGTGCCACACAGGCTGTGTGCCGATATATATCCTGTACAAAGGGAAATTAAACACAGTCCTGTATTAGATCTTTGGCATTGTGTCATCTTTTCTTACCTAGAAATAGTTCTGTGTGATCTCATCTCGCCTCTGGCGCCCAGCAGCTGCACCAATTACTCCGGCCGGCATGCGTCCAGAAGCTGGCCCCTCCTCATCTGATGATTCTGATTCAGTGAGCTCCACTGGTGTGCCCTTCCTGGTGGCGATGTTGTGCAGCATGGCACACGCTACCACTATCTTGCAACAGGTCTGGGGGCTGTATTGAAGTGCCCCTCCACTCTTATGTAGGCATCGAAACCGGCTCTTGAGTATTCCGAAGGTCCGCTCGATGGTACATCTGGTTGCTATGTGGGCACTGTTGTACCTCTGCTCCCCAGCGTTGGCAGGATTAAGGTAAGGAGTGAGTATGTAGTCCCGGACCGCATACGCACTGTCACCTGTGGGCCGAGAAAAATATGGTTGAACACTGTCCTGCCACTGCTATGCATTACTAGTGTGTCCTTCTATCACATGCAATTACCTAGTAGGTATCCCTCACCAAACTCCCCACTTGTGAGTCGGCGGTGTATCCCACTGTGGCGGAAGATGAATGAGTCGTGGGTGCTGCCTGGGTATTTAGCAACGATGTCGGTGATGATGTGCCTGGCATTACACACCACCTGTATGTTCAGGGAATGGTAGGACTTGCGATTCCTGAACACATACTCGTTCTGGGAGGGGGGATATGGCGACATGGGTCCCATCTATGCATCCAATGACGTGGGGGAACTGTGCTATTTGATAGAACTCCTGCTTGGTCTGGTCTAGTGCCTGTGGTGTGCTGGGGAAGTGTATGTGGTTATGCAGCCTCTGTACCATGGCATCAAGGAACGCGTGGAAGAAGCGCGACAATGCACTCTGTGAGACCCCTCCTGCTGTGGCTATCACCCCCTGGAAGCTCCCTGACGCCAAGAGGTGGAGTGAGCACAGGACCTGTATGTGGGTGGGGATTGTGTGTGTCCTGCGTGTGGGGTGTTCAAGGATAGGTTTGAGCTCTGCTATTAATTCCAGGATGCTCTCTTCATCCAGCCTGTAGTTTGTATGGATCTCCTCCTCAGTCCGCTGGAGCAGGGTTATGCGCGCTCTGAAGATCCTTTCCTGGCGTCTCCTTCTCTGTGCAGCAGCTCTGAGTCGCAGCCTCCTGGCTATCACGTACAGCCCTGACATTGTGGCAAACATCAGTTGCATTGTGGGTCTCTTTAAATAGGTTGCACCTGGTTACCACCTGCTCAGACTTGGTGGTAATTGCGATTCTCTATTTTGCGAATTTCGTGAATTCGCAAATTGAGAATTATTCATGCATTCCGTTTAGCGAATTCGCTAATTCTGAACACAACAATTGCGAATTTCGCTAGATGTCACATTTTGCGAATTCGCAAATATTTCGCAAAATGGTATTATTCGCAATTTTGCTAATCGCTAATTATGCGATTCGCACATTGGCAGTCGGGATGTGTCTCATACATAGCGGGGCTCTGTTTTGCGATCGCAAACACCGTTTTTCTGCGATTCGCAGTGTTTGCGATCGCAAAACAGCTTCATACAAATGGCCCTATATGTCCTTCAAGCTTGAATAACCAACAGCCAATAAATAGTATTCTCGTACTACTCAGCTGCGGCGGATTTTGTGCCCACCCACTCCAGACGTCTCTGGAGTTTTTGTGAGTAGGTTCTCTGAGAATAGCACGACTGAACTACTCAGATTCTACTGTTAAATAAGTACCAAACCAACGTTGGTGGCGCCATGTAGTGTAGTTCCTATAGTACCCATGCAGGACCTGCGCGTTTGTATAACATAAGCTGTGGGCTTGGTGGCAGACTGACTCTGTGCACCCCCACCGCGTTTGTTAGCCTGTTTTGCAATAGCTAGCTCACAGTGCCACTAGAATCTCCTCTTATCGGGGAGAGATTAGTTTCTGGCAACCTTAGATCATGACAACCCAAATTCCTCAGAATCGTGGAAACAATATACTACCTTTCGCTCAGTCACTCGTGCTTACTTATTCGGTTTGTCTCAGAGAGTTACACAGAATACACAGTCGGGCGTTTCAATAAGTATTTATTGAACAGTTGTTATTCTAGTGTAAAATATATGTGCTGCGGCAACCAGCAGACAATAGCAGAGATATATGATCAGCAGTACGATAAAAGCAAAGGGATAGAACAGTTCTACCATATTGCAATAATCATGGATACATATATGAATATAAAAAGCATTTTGAAAAGTGTGCGTACTCCTACGATGCCTAACTAGATGTACCCGAGTGTACCTAGCATATGTGTAGGTCTAAAAGCCTAAGAGCCAAGAATCCTTCTAGGATTTAGTCGAACCCCCATACCTGAATAGAGAGAGTGTGGGACCCCGTCTTAGTCTCGAGTTGGACACCCCGCAAGGGCTGTGTCAGACCGCTGTCAGCTGGAGCGACTGCATGCAGGAGCCTCAGCGTGTCTGGTCAGTGTGTCAGCATGGAAGTCTCAATTCCCTCTATCTTACCGGGGCAAGATGTGGTGTATTTATACCCTAAAGAGTCTCGGTCCTCAGTATGGTTTGTATTGGTCTGTCGTTAGACATGAGGAAGACGTCAGGGGTGAACTTTGTACATACATATTATGCAGGTGGTGTATTCCTAGAGAGCCATGCATAATTGACGAGTACAGTGTGGGCCTGTGTTTGGGAAAAACCCTGCTGTATTCAAAACCACAGGATAGATAACGTTCAGCCCTCAGAGCACGTTGTGTACTAGTGAGGACCAATGTAGGTGAAAGATCATGCCTATATAAGGAATCATGACTATAATAGGAAATGTACAGTTATGACCGTAATAGGGCATATGCGGCTTTGACCATAATAGGGCAAGTACGAATATGACCGTATTAGGGCAAATAGGAATACGTCCATTTTAGGGCATGTATGAATGGGTCTACATTAGGGCCTCTATACGGGACATAACAATCCTACCTAGCACAGCCACACCCGAGAACAGAATGAATTGTAGAAATTGTACTGAATACCTTAAAGATGTTATCACGATGTTCAAATTCAAATTTATCTTTATTGTTTGATTACTTAAAACCATAAAAAAATTAAAAACGTGTAATTCATGTATACAAAAAACAAATATTTAAAAAGACACAAATTGATACAGAAAGAGTGCAATGATCTTGCTAAAAAATGCGTTGTGATTAAAATGTCCAAAAATTGATTAATTGCCAGTGATGTTTGAAGCCTTAGATGTCAGAAGGGTCATAGCATCGTTTTTAAAATCTGGAAAGGGACAGCTAGACATATATCTTCAAAAAGTCATATAAGGAAATATGAGCAATTAATATGAAGCGAGAAGCAATGTTCGAATAAACAACACTGGATGATCAAGAGTTCATAAATTGATCAAAAGGCAGCATAGCGGTGCAACCAGAGGCAGAGAGATTTGCGGTCCTGTTTTTCCCAAGTGTTTTGCCCGCTCTGGTAACAAATTTGGTGAACCGAATGTTCAGCTTTGTGTTTTCTGAGTTCATGGCAGCTATTATAGCCTGTCGGCATGTGCGAGCTCGGAGTTTATTCCATTTGTCCCGCAGTAAGGTCCTTCTGTCGTTGAGCAATGCGGGACATGCGCAGGCTATATGCTCCATTGCTTCAGAGTGGTAGCCGCACTCCCTACATTCGGTACTAACACTAGGGCGCCGCCATTGGGGTAAGCGCGTTAAAAAAGGCCATTCTCCCATCCTCAGGGCCATAAACTTTAGCTTCCAAGAAAGTGCAAACGTGCTTGATAAATAAGATGATTCGACCCCCGGTTTGAAGTCGGAAATAACCGCCCAGGCGTGTTTCTTTCAAGACAGTTTTGCCCTGTCAGAATGGAAAGACCACAGCCGGACACTTCTCTTGATGACAGACTTTAACGCCAGCTGAGATGGATTTGTTCCCCAGTGTTCCTTGACACCGAGTAACTGCAGGGAATGGTCCAGATGGCGCCGATGTTTTTGGCTAGATTGGCTGGTCGATATTTCGTTTCAAAGACTAGCCTCCAGGCTACCTTCCCAGGAGTTGCGCAATCTGTTGCAGAGCTTGATAAACGCGCAGGCCTCGACGCCATGATGATCTAATAAGCCGAGTTCAAGTCTAACTTGGGCTGGCGATGAGGATCTTGGCAGGCGCCAAGCTCGTTTGAAGATTTTGGTGGTTAATTTATTTAGTGTAATACTTATTGCGCCCATCATGATCTCATGTCCATATGATAGGGAGTTAGTAATCTTTGCCTTCATCACCGTTAGCAGTGGAGTTAGGCTTGGGCCGAGTAGCTGTTTCGAGAGTTTCGCTGAGGCAACCTCAAGTGACAGGGCTTTCGCCCTTACTGCCTCTTTCTGCTTTACAAAGGAGCCTCTGGAGTCCAGGAAAATTCCCAGGTATTTGTAATGGGATACTGTTTCAATATATTTATTGTTGAAAAACCACCCACCTCTCTGCTGCTTCCGCTTCCCAAAAGAAATTGTTTTTGTTTTTGACAAATTCAGTTCAAGGGAGTTATTTGTTGAATAGGGGAGTAGCTGATCGAGTAACCTCTGTAGTCCTACCTTTGTGTGACTTAGTAACACGAGGTCATCAGCATATAACACATTGCTAATACGGGTTCCATCTATTTGGGGGGGATGGGAGTTAACATTGTCGAGTATGGGAGATAAATCCGAAATGAAAAGGTTGAAAAGGAGTGGAGCCAACACGCAACCTTGTTTGACTCCACTTGCAGTCTGAATCTTCCTTGAAACGTGAGAGCCTTCTCCCAGCTTTATTCTAATCCAGGTTTTCGAATGGAGTTGGATTATGGCTTTTAGGAGAGCCGGAGGTATACCCAGCTCTCTGATTTTTGCCATAGACGGCCCCGTGGCACCCGGTCAAAGGCCGCTTTGAAGTCAACGAAGCAGCAGTGAAGTTGGTTACGTTGGGCTGCCGCTTTTTCCATCAAAACAGATAATGCGAGTAGGTTGCTTGATGTTCCTGAATTAGCCACGAAGCCGGTCTAATTAAAGGGGAGGCGCTTTGTTATTTCCGCCCAGGCCGACAGCTCTTCCAATAAAATACTGGCATAGTATTTAGATTCGACGTCGAGGAGAGCTATCATTCTGTAGTTTTTAGGGTCATTTCTCTTGCCACTTTTATAGATAGGGTGGATGATGGCTCCTTTCCAGGACTCCGGGATGTTGTGGTTAAGCCTGCAGTATGAAAACAGGGGAGCCAAATGTTCTGAACACAAGTCTACATCCGATTTAAACAGGGCCTGAGGAAGACCGTTAGGACCAGGAGCTCCATCTGACCGAGCTTTACTAATTGTGCGAGCAATATTATTTCTGAACGCTTCTGGTGCCGTCAAAATCTCCATTGTAGGATCTTCACACTTATCCTTTCCATCAATTATTGTTACTTCCAGAACGTGATTAACTAAGTTGTTCGGCCCGGTCTTACCTATACGTTTGGCATCAGAAGGTGTGACTCTAATTCGGTTGATGGAAGGGGGCTAGAATGACCGTCCCTGTTTGTATGTTCGCTAAAATTATTTGTTAAAAACTGAGTCCATTCTTCTTCACTTATGTTTGCGCTGCAGTGCCCACTTCCACCTAATGGGCCCCTGTTCACTAGTGACCAAAATGACTTTGTGTTGGAATTCTTGCTTGCATGAACTAACTTCAGCCAAAACTGATCGGACGCTGTTTGTTTGTCCCTGTGTATGGATGACTTGAAAGCTTTTTGAGCTTGCTTGTAGTTGTTAAATATGGTTGCATTTCCTGGGCTTTTCCTAGCCAGGCGTAGAGCCAAATTTCTTTGAGATTTTAACATTTTTGTCTGTAATGAAATGCGAGGTTGTGTTATGTGTTTCCGAATACGACTTGTGGACGGAAATCCATTAATTAATCGATTTACAAAAGCTTCCCAGCCATCAGTAACGACAACATCTTTTTCACTCAATAAACATAGAAAAGATCTACATTTTTCCGTTATTGAGGGGACAGCACTGGACGTCCATTTCATTCTCCTTAAGTTCTCTGAGTGGCAGCCTGATAGCGTGTGTGCAATTACCTGATGACGGGGAATGTTGAACAATAGAGTTATTATTTGAGGTCGGTGGTCGCTCTCCCCTTGTGGTGCGATGCAATAGCTCTCGATCAAGGGGAGCATTTCGCTATTACCTAGTGTAAAGTCCAGAAATGTGTGGGTTCGACCATTGGTTCTTGTCCAAGCAGGGGGGGTGTCCATAGGGAAATGCCGGTTCAATATGATGTAACCCGCTCTGCTAAGCTGAAGGACAGTGTATTCGCCCAATTTCGAAGGTCTGTGTCCTGCGGGTACTGATTGTGAGACAAGATGCGGGGGAACCGCTGGAAAAGCGATCCCAAGGTCCTCGAACGAGTTTTGGAAGAGGTTTGTGTTAAAATCACTGGAAATTAAGCAGGGTATACTACAGTAATCACTTAATATGTTGCAAACAATTTCGGTCAAACAATCCAGTTTGGATTTTTTCTCAGTAGTACACGGAGAGATATAAACGTTGAGCAGGAGTAACTGGCTGTCTGAAGTGGGACTACCGACCACGATACCGGCAACCCAGTCTTCATCAAATTTTAGCTGTTTGATGCGTGGGGACAGTTTAGAACTAGCGTAAATTGAAAGGCCACCGTGCAGTCTGCCGTACTTACACTGTCTTGTAGCGGGGGACATAAATTCCAGGTAGCCTTCAATGGGGATGCTAGTTGCTGACCAGGTTTCCTGAAGAAGTATAATGTCATAGTTTTTTATAAATTCTAGTGTATCTGATGATTGGGATTTCGTCAAAAATCCATTGATGTTCCAGGAACATATTGTTACTCTGTGGTCAGTGTTGTTTCAATCGTTCCGACTCCGGGTTAGGGCTGCTGGCAGCCATGACCAGTCTGCTCTTTGTGTGACTTGCTGGTCAACTCTTTGCTCATCGTTGCCAACTGGAGAGCGGCTTCTGGCTGACTTTAGTACAGAGAAGGGAAGAGAACTTGTACTTGTAGCATGAACCTGGGTGGTTGCGAGTATTGATGGGTAACGGGGGACGCAAGGCGTTGTTAGAATAATACCCCTGTTTTTAAATTGGTCGGTTTTTGATTGAACCAGCTCCCTTAAGGCAGAGGACGCTAATGTAATTAGGGTTGATTCTCCTGCTTGAATACCATTACTAGGTTTAAATTTGATGGCAATTATGTCTTTTGATTCCAGAGTGCGTAAATCCGGGGTCGATTTGAAGAGTCTGAGAATTTGGTCTTGATGTTGTCAGTAACTGAGTTGTACACTTCCACTGCGGTTAGGGGCTCAGTTGATTTTAAATTTGCGTCTGATGTCTGTTGAGGAATAGATGTAGGGAGCAAGAGGGGTACTTGCTCACTAAGGTGGTTAGTTGTTGATGAGATGGGGACTTTTTTGCACAAGGGCGCCAAGGATGGTTGGCTGGGTGGAGTTGTCGAATGTAGTCTGTCGGAGCCTTTGCTGAAGTTGGCTGCATAATGCAGGCCTGATCTGTTGTTCCCCGCTGGGGGTAGGGAAGGGGCTCTGATGGCGGGGCATAGCTTTTGGAGAGTCGTGATCGGGGCTGGCATGTTGGCAATTGCCGGCTCCTCAATGGTTTGTGGTTGACTGTTTCCAAATGTTTTTTTAAAATATTTTATTTTATTGATTTTCCAATTTAAACAGTACAGTATCAGTAAAAGCATGTATCAGCAGACACTATACGTATACATGTGGGTCACATTTCTAATCTCACGTTAGCATGGTATGTTATTGAGAATTGGCCAAGTAGCCCTTCGCACTCCTGATGTGTTGTTTACCAACAGTATCACAATATAACATTTCTCATGGCAGAAACAACATTTTCCGGACCTTCGATATACATGTAACGTCCATTTACCCAGTGCATCATTACATAACGGTTATGTCCCAAGCTGGTAATGTGGGGTATGGTGCCGTCCTGCGAAGGGATGTGGTGCAGGAAGAAATAGTGTAGAGCATGTATCATCTATCCCATTGGTACCCCCATGTTCCCCTTATGGGGAAGTCTTTATGATGCGTTTGTTGCTGGGTCGTTAGTTGTCGGATCCCGCGGATGTGCCAGAAGGTAGCGTGTGAGGGGTCCCCATATGTCTTTGGGTTGGGAAGTGCGGGGGAGTAACTCTGCGTAGGTGGTTAGTTGCTCTTGGCAGTGAATTAGGTCATTGAGCCAGTCCTTAAACTTAGGCGCTCTACCTGTGCCCCAACGGCAGGCAACGCGGCGCTTAGCCATCAAGAGCCCGATAGCAATGTATCTGCGATGTGGTTTAGGGATGTGTTTAGTATAACCTAACAAGGCCAACAATGGAGAGTGCTCAATGTTTAGCGCTGTCATTTGTTCTATGGCATCGAAGACTTGTCCCCAATATTCATGTACCCCCGGGCAGTCCCAGGCCAAGTGGAGAAAGTCAGCCCCTGGGGTTTCACACCTATCGCAGCGGTCCGAATCTTTTAGCTTGTATCTGTGCATTTTAACTGGGGAATAAAACAGGCGGTGAAGAAATTTGAAATGAGTGATGCGTAGTCTTCTGCTGGCAGAGATTTGTTCAGTTTGCGAGCAACAGTATGTCCAATGGTCATCTGACAGTTCGTAACCGAGTTCTGAGTCCCAGTGCGCGCGCGTCGGGCATGGAGGTTCTTCCTGCTGAGTGTGTGTGGTGTGATATATCGTGGAAACCAGGTGCCCTGGGGAAGTGGCACGCAACATCAGGTGTAAGGGGGTGAGAGCGGAGGGTACCCTGGGGAACTCCGGGGTGAGGGGGCCGATGCCCTGGCGAAGTCGTACGTAAAGAAAGATATCTAGTGGAGAAGGCTGGAGCCCGTGAAATATCTGTTTGGACGTTCGAAATGTCCCATTGTGGTAGAGATCCCCCCACGTGATAATTTTGGTACGTTCCTTAAGCTTTCGGAATGCCGTCTCCTGCAGGAGCTACATGTCGGGATGATATGAAAGCGGGAGCAATGGCGAATATAGCATGGGGCATTGCAGCAGAATGCGGATGCGATTCCAGGCATTTATCGTGCATGTGATCGTGGTCGGTGTTTTATCTCTTGGGCTGGCCGCAGCACAGAGTATACCTTCAATAGATATAGGGTCAGCTAGCCAGTGTTCCGCCGCTACCTGCGGCATATACTGGGGAGGATGGACCCAATAATAGGCATAGTGGGCCTGTGCGCTTGTGTAATACAGCTCGAAATTCGGGATATCGAATCCTCCCTGTGAGTATGGCCTAGTGAGTATACTCTGCAATCACGGCTGTTTGCACCCCCACACCAGGCGGATCATTTCGGACCGAAGTGTTTTAAAAAAAAATACCTTCCAGGGTGGTAAGGGATATTCAGAAAGTAGTTGTGGAAGTATTACCATCTTGATTAGAGATGCCCTTCCTGCTAAGGATAGCGGCAATGAGATCCAGCGGGTGACACATCCATTGATGCGGTCGAGAGCGGTGCCATAATTGAGGCGCATCAGCTCCTCCCTGTCCCTACAGATGCGGATCCCTAAGTAGCGCAGATCGGTGTCACACCATTCCAGTGGGAAATCCAGGGGCAATCGAGTGGTTGCCGCAGTAAGGGGAAAGATGTGGGATTTACCCCAGTTGATTTGGATTCCGGACATTTTCCCAAAAACTATGAATTCCCGTAGGACTGGGTTTAAGTTTTGTTGCGGATCACTGATTTATAATGTGATGTCATCCGCATAAAGAGATATGAGGATCTGACGCAAATTGCAGCGGAGTGCCTTATTTTGGTGGTGTTGTCTCAATTTAGCCGCTAGTGGTTCGACCGCTAGGGCGAAAATCAAAGGGGACAGAGGCCACCCTTGTCTGGTGCCTCTGGTGATATGAAAAGCCTGGGATAGGTGCCCGTTTATGAGGACTTTGGCTGTTGGTAGTTGATATAGGAGCATTATCCAAGAAAGGAATAGTGGAGGAAAGCCCATTCGTTGCATCACCCCGAAAATATAATCCCATTCAACTGAGTCAAATGCCTTGGTGGCATCTAAAAAAACAGCCGCCAGCGGTAACTCAGGAGCGACATTGTGTAGGATTGCGAAGAGGGTCCGTAGATTATGTGTAGTGGACCTCCCAGGCACGAAGCCCGACTGATCGGGGAGAACCAATTTGTCCATCAACAGGCTAAGTCGATTGGCTATAATCTTGGCTAGGATTTTGGTGTCGCAATTAATGAGGGACAGCGGCCTGTAAGAGTCGCAATGGATGGGTGATTTTCCAGGTTTGAGAAGAGAAGTGATGAGCGCCTCCCTCATGGATGGAGGAAGTGTGCCGGATTCCAATGAATCCTCTTACACCTCTCTGAGAATAGGGGCCAGTTGATCTATGTACGTTTTATAAAATTCTATGGGTATTCCATCCATGCCAGAGGCCTTGCCAGATTGTGTATGCATTATGGCTTCTCGAACCTCATCCAATTCAAAAGGGGAGCACAGGAATTCTCTATGTGAGTCCCCCAACCATCCCAGCGCCACATCTCCCAGGTATTCGTCAAGATCAAGGTAGTCGCCTCTGTTGGTTGTGTATAACGAGGAGTAGTGCTTGGTGAATGCATTAAGAATGTCAGCAGTGTCTCGATAAAGTACCTCTTCAGGCCCAGCCAGTTCCAAAACATAGTTGGAGAAACGTGGCTTACGTATAGTTTCTGCTAACACTTTCCCTGGTCGTTCGCCTTCCCCGTAACGTCGGGCCACCCAGTATTTGCCCCGGAATCTTGCCTCACGGTTAGCCAGGTCTGTGTATTCCGAGAGCTTCTCACGAAATTCTCGTTGGGCATTGTTATCAGGCCCCCCCAAAAGTCGTGCCTCAAGTGTTTTAAGCTCAGACTCTAATTTCCGCAATGTGTTCTGTATGTCCCGCAGCACTCCCGAGCTTCTCGATATACAGAATCCCCGGATGGTGACTTTGAAGGCTTCCCAAATGGTTTCCACACTATTCACTGAGCCCTTATTTCTTTGAAAGTAATCTTGTATTTCATCCCCCAATTCACTATGAAAGACTGCATCGAGTAATGCTAGGGGCTGCAGTCTCCAGCCGCACCGGGGGGTGCCGTATCCTGGGGACATTAATGTAAGCTTCACTGGGGAGTGATCGGAATATGTCCGTGCAAGGTGTGTGACGTAGGTAATGGCGGGACCTAGTCCGCGGGATAGGAGCCAGTAATCTAATCTCGCCCATGACGCAGCCTGTGCGGTAAAGTGTGTACCCTCCAGTTTGTGGGGATGTATATGTCGCCAGGCGTCAAGTAGATTGCCGGCCATTGTTATATCTTGTATGACTTCGCGTGATTTTGTGTAGTGATGGGAGGCTGGGTTTGATCTGTCAACAGCAGGGTTATATGCTACATTAAAATCCCCCCCCAAAATTATATGAGTGGAGCCTATTTCCACTATCTTACCCCAAAGTGAGGTGAAGAAATCAGGGGTGTCTACGTTGGGGCAGTAGCAGCATGCTAATGTGACTGAATCTGTTCCCAACCGACCCCATGCGAGACAGTACCGCCCATTTTGGTCCCAAGCTGTACCTGCTAAGGCGAAGGGTGTTCGTTTTTTGATGAGTATGGCTGTCCCCCTGGCATATGAAGAGTATGATGAGAATATTCTATGGTCAGCCCATTTATGCGCGAAATTATTGCTGTGTTTGGGGTTGATATGGGTTTCTTGTAGCAAAGCTATGTGGATCTGATGGCGGTCTAGGTAGGCCAGTATCTGGCGGCGTTTCCGTGGGTCCCCCAACCCCCTGACATTCCATGTAAGGATCTGTAACTTCGAGAGATGTCGATTCAGCCATAGGCTCAAGTGATACGTGGTAGCCGGCCCAGTGGCCGTAAAGCGCGTGCGATAGTGAGATTGCAACCACATTTCTGTCTAACATGCTGTGTCGTGTCTACATTGGGTTTCTGAAAAAACAACCCCCCATCCACCCCCTCCCACTGAAGCATCCCAATCATGCCAGAACTACATCTCCCTCCCCCACCCAAACTCCCCAAAAAAACATCAAGAACATGCTGCGTGTACTGTGCAGCAGAGTTCAATGGGGAAGTGCCCGTGGGGGGGATCCCCTAGGTGTATGCACGGTCACTCCTCGCCCCCAGAGATCCAAAGTGGTGGTACTATCAGTCTCAGATAGGGCAGAGGATGCTCGGTGCACATGTGCTTGTTTGAAAGAGCCCCAGTATGTCACTTAGTTGATCTGTGGTGACTGGTGTCAGATGCTCAAAACAGTTCGTTGATCAATGTTCTCCATTCGATGGGCCCCCGCGGTGCTCCAAGCCTAGTACGTAGAAGCCGCCATGTGTTCAGTGGAGAGCTTTCTCTGTGGTCGGTGACGTGGATCTTGACGATGTGCCTGACGAGGCTGTGGCTGTGTTGGAGCGTTTCAGGAATTCGTCCACTTGTTGCGGCTTAGTGAAGGACTGTTTGCCTTGATGATTAACTCTGAGGCGTGCTGGGTATAGGAGCGCATACTCTATTTGGGCCTGTCGCAGTTTTTGCTTTACGGGTAGGAACTTGCGCCTTTCTTCCTGCACTGTGGCTGTAAAGTCCGGATATATGGTGAACGTGATGCCTTCAAAGTTCAGTTGACGTTTGTCTCAAGCCATTCGAAGTGCGACATCCCGGTCCCTATAATTCAAGAGTCGTGCAATGATGGGGCAAGGTGTGCTCCCTGGTGGCGGGCGGGGCCCCAGCGAACTGTGTGCGCGTTCAATTATGAATTGAGATGAGAACGATTCTGCACCGATGGTTGCCAGCAACATTTTCTCGACGTAGTCTTCCATTTTCCCGGGGTTTGTGCTTTCCGGAATACCAAGAATGCGGATATTGTTGCGCCTACTTCGCGCTTCCAGGTCTTCGTTCTTAGCCGCTATCAGTTTCAAGAGTTTGTCCATGTGTGCCACATTTGTCTGTATTTGGGAGGTTGTGTCTTCAGCATCGGAGATTCGGCGCTCAGTTTCCTTGATGCGCTCTTCGTGACCATCCAGTTTGTGGACTATGGCATCCATCCGCATCGTCATGGCATCCATTTTATCTGCTATGGTGGATAAACCGTGTCTGACCTCCTGAAGTATGGTTTTCATATCCTCGTTTAGTACATTGGGGGAGTTTTGTACGGATTCGCCCTCGGCTGCATTCTGCTCTTCCTGTTGCAGGCGATTGTGTTTTTTTGTGTCGAATGTCAGCCGTGGCTGCCTTGTGCCCGGTTTCCCCATGGGTGACACCTGGGTGTGGGGTCTTGGCAGTACGCAGCAATTGTATGTCACTCTTCTGTCCCGCTTAACACTGTACAGTTTCTGTGGCCCTCAGCCTACACTCGTCGCAAGGGCCGATAACGGCGTCTGGTGTCGCCACTGTTACTGTGCCATCCGGCTCTGTACTGCTCTGTTATCTATGATCCTATAATGTGCGCCTCTTCTTCCCGGTGCGCTTCACGGGGGATAGCGGCCAGTCGGAGGTCGTTGTTGTCCGGGTGAGTTTTGGACTCTGACTGGGTCCGGGATGATTGTGGAGATACAGGGTAACGTCAATGCTGCACACAGTGCCGCGGCTGTGGCAATGTTCTCCGGTATCGCTGCTGATAGCGCTTATACCCCTCGGGGTGTATATTAGAATGTCCCCAGGCCGACGTGCTCCGCGCGCTACTATTGAACGCGGTGGGTGGTAGGCAGTTACTGGCTCCGATTCGCCGGAGGATCGGGGGAGGCCAGCGCCGCTTCCTAGTGTTTCGCGCTGGTGTCTTCCCTATTACTATGGGTGGATGGGCCTCCTCGCGCTGGGACCACGCCGTGCCTGTCAGGTAGCCTGCGGGTCAGGTCTTCGTCCATGGCGCAGTTACCACTGCTGCTGTGTAAGCGGCTGTGCAGCCCTGTGGTCAGTTGGCACTTATCAAGTGTTGTTGCCGTTGTACGCGGGCCTCAGGCAAGGAGAAATATGGCGTGCTACCAACCTTCCGATCAGGGGCAGCGCCGACGGCGGTAGGCCGATTTAATGGTGATGTTACACTCGCTGCTGTGGGGGTATGATTTAGCGCCGGTTAGCTATCATCGGGGGTTATCGCAGCACAGCCTCACCCCGCCTTGTCGCTCGTCGCTTCCTCAATTTTTCTTCAGTGAGGCCTAGTCGCCACGTGGGCGCCGCGGGCCTCGCGTAGTCCCTCTCGCCGTGCAGCGGCTCCAGGCTAGTCAGGAAGGCGCAACGGCGGCGGCAGGATGCGGCAGGATGCGGCCGTAGCGGCGGCTCGGATCACTCCACACGCCCCAAATTCACGTCGGGTGCTCAGGAGGCATTAGTCATCGTAGTGCGATGGTTCTGACTTCTTTATATTCATCTGGGCAGGATTAATGACCGGATTTGTGCGCCGAGCTGCAGGAGCCTCACATCAGCGCGACCATCTTGCTCGTGCGCCACCTAGCGCCCCCCGCTGTTTCCAAATGTTGCTTGGTAAATTGGATGCGGTGAGTGCCTTGAAACATGAAGCGGCTCTGCAGCTAATAAACAATTCGGTTTTAAATGTGCTTTTTGAGGCGTTAAAGTCTGAGCTGCTGGTAACGAACTGGTAATGACGCTAGGCGCTATGAGCGAGCCCCGTGGTGTCACAGGTTTGTTTTTAGAGAAATAACTACTGATTGTATTTTTGGTTTCGGCTGAGTGCCTATTACGGGATTTCCAGAGTCTTTTATTTCTTGTTTAGACCGCCGATGAGTGTGTTGTTGGTGTGGTGTTACGTCGGTGGTTGCATTAGAATCAACTATCGCCATGATTTTTTTTTTATAAAACTTTTTATTCGTTTAACTATCGCCATGATTGATGGAGAGGGGGCTCGTGTTTGATCGGTCGTGGGGACAGACCCCAGGGCCTCGCCCAGAAAGGGTGCTTGGGGCGGAGGGTCAGAGTGCCCAGATGTTGGTAACTTCTTAATTTCTGTTAATACTGACGAAAGAAATTGTGGTAGTGAGGATAGAGAGTCAATGATGGGAGAACAGCAACATACTGATTGGACTAATTGAGCTTGAGATTGGGCTTTTGTTATCAACGAGTTAATTGAGCTTGAGATTGGGCTTTTGTTATCAACGAGTTGAGCGCCTCCAATTTTTGATCAATCCCCGGCGGTGTACACAGCGAGAGTGTTTAAAAGGTCAACCTGCAGGTCCATTTTGTCTGAATGGTAGGTCAGTGCTGACACCGTAGATTGAAGGGTTTGGAGAAGTTGTGACCAGAGCACGTTTAAATCGGGCGGTGGAGTCTTTCCTGGTCTGTGGACCTTTTAAGTTCATTGGTAAAAAAAGACAGATCGAGAGAGGTATTGATCTTAATATTGCGGTCCCCACCTGTATGAGCCTTTTGTTGACATTGATTGACAGTAATTGATGAACTGATTGGGGATGACATTTTGGAGTTACTTGGATGGGTGCTTGCCAAGGTCACGACTTGTGGGATGAGGACTTTGTTGCGCCCGGGTAGATGATCCATAGGAATTGGGGACTTGGTTGCTAAAGGAGAAAACTGACTTGGATTCTGGACAGGCTGAAAGGTTGGCAGGGGGGTCCTCACTTGCAATGAAAGTTGGTGAGGAGGCCAGCGCAGCGGAAAAGTAAGCGTCTTGTGAGTCAAAAAAGAGCTGTTCGGGGGCCTGGAGCGGAAGGAGGGCTTCAGGGGCTTCTTTTAAGTGAAGTTCGGCCCTTGTTGAGGAGCCTAATAGCGATGAGCTAGGGCCTGTCCCACCAGCGGCCACGTGGATCATGGGCTGAACCAGTATTTGATGCGTGACTGTGGCTGGACTGGTTAAAGAAAGGATCGAGGGTGTATCGAGTGTGCTTAATCTTGGCTTTGGGGCAATAACAGAGTTCCTGAAATAATCTCTTAGTGTCACCTTTTTTAACGAGGATGCTGCAATTACTGAAGGTCCCGGTGTTGGTTCCTCGGGGGTAAAGCTTTCCTGGTGCTTACCTGCGCCCCTTGTTGATTGTTGGGCGAAGGTACCTTGGGAGGGCTGGGATTGGATTGGAGATTGCTGGGGTTGTAGCTCATACCCAAAAACTGAGCCAGGTTGTGGTTTAGCTGATTTTGCTAATGGAGTTAGGGCCATTGCTGCAGCATCCAAAGATGCGTAGGCGGCCCTCGTCTTTAGAATTTTTTTTTAGAAGATTTAGCAGATGCTTTCCTGACTCTCCCAGATCTCATCGTTTGGGAATTGTTGCTGATTGAAGATGCCGGACTTCCGTCTTCCGTTGTATGTGCAATTAGGTGTAGAAGGCGGCGGGGAACTTCAAACTGTCCTTACCCTATACCTTTAGCGCTTTAATTGTTTCTTCGCAGAGTGTAGCCGACTTGGGCTCTTTAGGGCTCCTCAAAACCCTTTGCCTGTTGTTGTAGCTTCGGCTGACTTAAGTTGACTTAAGCTGGAGAGCTGCACTGGCAGAAAAGGGTGAAAATAATAGGTCAGCTATGCTCTGTGGCTCTTGTAAAAAGGTCGAGAGGTTGGTGTCCGCTACGTGTCTGCTACGTATCTTCTACTGCGCTGAAGACCCACTGGTTGCTGAATTGCAGGGTACAGAGTACCTAATGCTGAATAGTGGGTGTTGAGTGTCTGGTCCGCTAGCAGGCTGATGTGTGGTGTTTTTTAAAATAACTGAGGGGGCCAGCTGAGAGCAGTCCTGCAAGGCCAGATCAGGCCAGACGAGGTTGGAAACCGGGAGGTTTAAATAGGTGTAAATAGCCACAAACCACACCCAAATTGACCCAGACTGACCAGGCCGTCGCCGCGCCGCCCTGGCCCAACACTCCGCGGCAGAGTCAATTGTGAAGCAATGGAGAGCGGCAGTAGGCAGGTGAGGCAGGAGGGAGAGAGAGAGCTCGGGAGCCTCAGAGCCCTCCTCCCCTGTTAAAATGCCCTGGAATGTTCACCCGGGATTCAAGGTTCTGGAGCTCCGGGCGAACTGAAAAAAAAAAAAAAACTCGGCTCCAGCACCTCAAACTGCTGTGATGGTGAGGCGAACTGCAGTGGGTGGCGGGGAGTGGGAGGGGGGAAGAGGCAAGCGGGGCACACGAGGCGGGGTCGCAGGCTGCACCCGGTCTAATCGGGCCGCCGCCAAGGGCACACTCACTGCGGCCGCCGACTAATGGCAGCCGCGCTTGCCACTTACCGCGGAGACTCCAACAGGGGTTCCTACGACGGAGCTCTGCCGTTGAAGGTTGCTGCTGGGCACCGCGGCTCCCCCGCACAAGCGAGAGAAGTCTTCGGGTTGCTGCTCGCCGCTCGCTCTCTCGCTCACTCAGTGGCCAGTGAGCAGAACGACAAATCTGACACTGTGTGTAAACTGACGGGTCGGCCTCCTGAAGCACCAGTAATAATGGGGGTGTGGAAAATGAGGCCCCATTATGCATGTACCCTGCATATTAACGAAATGCCAATAAAAAGATTCTACAAAAAAAATTTAAATGTAATAAGGTGATACCAATGTTATCCTACGGGAGAGGTAGGTCTTGCAGTAGTAAAAAATGCGTTGAAGAGTTTTTCGCTACTAGGACATGTAAAACTTAAAAGTACATGTCCTACTTTTTAAATACAATGCACCCTGCCCTCTGGGCTGTCCTGCCCCTACCTTAGGGGTGATTTACATGTATTAATAAAAAGGACGGTTTGGGCCTGGTAAAAGGGTTATGTTCCATGAAATGTGGAGCGTCGTGTCGCTCCAGCTGACAGCTGCACTTCAAAGACATTAAATATTTCAAAGACTCCATCTTTTGTTCACGTAGTCCATTTTAATCACGTTTAAATCCATTATTTTTTCAAAAAATGTTCTTCGTTTTCATTCACATCAAAGGCTGAACGATTCCTAATTTTTTCAAATACAAAAGAAATGCTCATCCATGGCTATGTTCTAGAGCACATAGGAATCTACTGTTTATCCTGGGTTGCCTCATTCACAATAAACCAATGCATTTTGGGCTTATGTTGTCAGGTCGAAATAGCAGTTTAAAACTGTACACATACTGGCCGCGATGGCAGGCCTGAGAAATGTTTAAAGTGCTACTTAAGTGGGTGGCACAACAGTGATGCAGGCCCACTAGTAGTATTTAATGTGCATGCCCTGGGCACAGGTAGTGCCACTTTACAAGGGACTTACAAGGGACTGTTGAAAAGGGGAACTTTTAAAATAAAATTTAAAGGGGGCAACTTTCACCGCTTGCACTTTACGCTAGAGTCACCAGTGAGGTCCGCGCTCTACTTGTTTTTTTTTCATCTCCGGCAGAAATGAAGGCCGGGACGTGGGCGGGCTGATGACGCACCAAAAACAAGCCCGTCTGCGCCCAAATGGGATCAGGAGCCAGGAACTCTGCTCTTTTCACCTCAAGTAAGATCTTATACTCCTCCTAACAACTACGAGCATTACAGACACCTCCTACTGAGGCTTGCCTTCCCTCCATTGATTTGCATAATTCTGAGTTTCAATGTAAGAATTGCTTCCGTCTCCCCCTATGTGCCTGGAGAGCATATGGCTGACGGGAAAATAGAGGAAGGTTAGCGGATGTTTTTGATTAACTGCAGGTCGCTCTAACGCTATAAACTTGACTTATTCTCGCTCCTGGAAGAACAAGGGACATATGTGATCTTCCTAACTGAAACAAAGTTGCGTGAAAACTCAATGCTTGATATAATTCAAGTTCACCACTTGGGATATTATATTGGCCAGAGAGATCGTGTGAACTTAACGAGTGGGGGAATAGCTATTATCCTTAAGTAGTCTTTGAAATGCACATATGATCCGTTATCCATCCATGATTGTGAGAGTCCTTCCTTTTACATATCCATGACCCCGACATTTACATTTTCAGGGGTTCTAATATATAGACTCCCTAGTTTGTGCTTCCAGTTTTCTCAGGGCCTTCCAGATCTAATTGCCAGTTTAGCAATTGACAAGTCGAACTTGACTTTGCTGGGCAACTTAAATGTCCACTTCGAAGATGTCAATAACTCCCTTTCTTTAAGCATAATGGAAGACCTTGGCTCCCTGCAGCTGATGCAAAAAGTGGCTGGTTCTACTCATGAGAAAGGGCATCTCATTTAACCAGAATTTAGTAATAACCCTAATCTTAAGGTTGAGGATCATATACCAGTGCTGTGGTCAGATCATTATTTCATCCCAATGTTTTTGCAAGCTTCTTTATCCACCCCTCTCTTCTTGTCAGTTATTCTGAGGGATCGTCAGTGGGTGAAACTTAATAATGAAGAATGGAAGCTCCTCCAGACCCAAACTTGGAAATCATCCCCCTTCAGCAAATGATAAGTTTGTCGACTGGGTTAAATACTCTTTGGACTAGGTGATCTCAGCGAAAACTGTCAAAACGAACCATAAGGGTAAATCCTCCCCTTGGTTCAGCCCCCCTCCCCCATCTACTTACCTTGAGGAAAGATTTCAAAAGGCTAGAGAGAAAATGGAGGAAGTCATATGATGAGCAGCGTAAGAAGAACTATCCCCTGGCCATCAGAAATTATCATACAGAAATCAGAACTGCTCAAGCCTCATACTTTGAATCTAAGATTAATAGGGCATCTAACTCCCCTCTGGAAATATTTCAAATTGTTAAATAACTGACCAAGTCGAAATTGGACAGCCTGCCACCAGAGTGTATGGTGGATGTTTTAATGACATGGCAGAGTTCTTTATAAAAAAAAGGTTACAGACATCTATTCTTCTCTACAGAACGCCTAAGCAGGCTGGATCCTTCTCTATGTGGGATGGTGGTGGGGAATTCCACGATCTGTTTAGCAACTTTTCTTGACATTATTCCTGGCCTTCCGATTGTTTTTTTTTTTAGTAAGGTGAAGTCTGATTCCCCTCTCGATCCTGCCCCTCCCCATATCCTCTTACAAGGAGCAGAATTCATTTTTCCAGTCCTGCTGGAGCTTCCTAATCTTTCATTATCCAGTGGCTCAGTTCTTCCAGCTTGGAAACATGCGGTAGTAAAACCTTTGTTAAAAAAGCCTAACCTGGACTCACTGTGTCTAGTGAATTACAGGCCTATTTCGCTGCTTCCTGTAGCGGGCAAGATACTGGAGAAACGTGTAAATCATCATCTGTCCCTGTATTTGGAGGAGAATGCCATCTTGCATTCCACTCAGACTGAGTTTCGTCCTCAACACAGCACTGAAACTGCTCTATTAGTGGTAGTTGAGGAGCTTAAGTTGCTGCTGGATAGGGGAGGTTCTGCTGCAATCATACTCCTCGAACTCAGTGCTGCGTTCAACACATTAGATCATGGAATCCTTATTCAAAGAATTAGTAATGCTGGAATTAAAGACAATATGTTAAAATGCTTTACATCAATTTTAGAGGATAGGACTCTTGAGGTATGCAATAAAAACCTGTTATTCTGACACTCTCACTCTGAAATGGGAGTACCTCAAGCATCTGCACTCAGTCCTCTTTAATCTTACATGCGCCCTCTTGCGGAGACTGTTCTTGAATTTGTGTTGACAATTGTTTCCTATGCTGATGACACTCAATTAGTGTTCTCTATTTCACTGAGCATAGTCCACAGTCTCAACAACTGGGCCCTTGTCTGAAGAAGGTAGCTAGCTGGTTGGCCAGCTGCTGCCTTAAGATCAATGGAGACATGACTGAGCACATGATGATGGGCAACAATCAGAATATTCAGTCTCTATTAGAATGTCCTGAATGTCTAGGTTCTGCACCCCCCTAAAACTCCTATCAAAGTTTGGGGATGTGGTTAGATAATGATCTTTCAATTGAAGCCCAAGCGAGGAAACTCAGCCATCTGCTATGGTCTTCTTAGAATGCTTCGAAAGTGTGCTGCTCCCCCTCCTATCTAGAAGGATTATTGTACAGGCCCCGATACTCTCATGTCTGAACTATGGGAACTCAATCTACCTGGGGAACCTCAAAATGTGACTAGAAGTTTGCAAGTCATCCAAAAAGCTGCAGCTCGCCTTCTGCTCAATATTCCAAGAATTTCTTCAGCTCAGAGTGCCCTGGCCACTCTTCACTGGCTTCCTGATGATCAGTGAGTGAAGTTTAAGGCTCTATGCATTGCACACTGAGTCCTCCATGCAAAAGAACCTCCTCTATTACGGGTTCTTATGCTGCCACACTCTCCAAGTAGGATTCGGAGGTCGACCAATGCCCGACTCATGATAATCCCTAAAATATGCAGGATGAGATGTGGTGGGTGCTCCTTTTCCTACCTTGTCTCTAAGCTTTGGAATTCTATGCCTATTAGCCTATGTCTGATGGAGAATGAACCCACATTCAGGAAGCACTTAAAGCTGGGCTCTACTTAGTTTAGTCTTTACTCGATAGGATGTCCTGATGAACATTGATTGTTCACCTGTGTTGTGGACACTAGCAATGGGAAGCCTCTGGGTAGCCATGCACTCTATAAATCCCAATAACCCAAAGAAACCTTACAGTTAAATTACATTTGCCAATTGGGTATACGCCAATCTTACCATGTTTAAAGGAGAGAGCACAAGCACTTTAGCGCTGTTTAGCAGTGGTAAAGGGTGCAGAGTCCTAAAAGCCAACAAAATCGGATTCAGAAAACAGGAGGGTGAAGGCAAAAAAGTTTGGGGAAGACCCTGCAGAAAGGGCAAAGTCAAACAGATGTTAAAAAGATAAGTTTCCTACATTTGTAAATCAAGCAACTTTGAACTTCTTAAGGCAGGCTATCTAGGAGGACTGTGAGGAGTGGGGGACATCACCCATAGCTTGATGAAGGGAATGATGTATGTGGTGTGAAAATCTTTAGGAAATTCAACAATGAAATTCACTATGTCCCTTCCCCAACAAAAGGATAAAAAATATTGACACACTCGTGATGATCTACTCACAAAGTAATATTGGTCCGTTTACGTTGCCTTCGATTAGATAATAGTACCCACAACACAGCTTCCTCACACCCTCGGACTTATCCCGACTCCTTTCTTCTCTCCAAGCTCCACCTTTCTACCTTCACTGTACCCGCTTCAGAGCTTTAGGAAACTACACCATCTTATTTTCGATTCAAAAATGTGATTGGCAGGTTACACACCGAGCTTTGCAGGTGGTACATTAACCCTCCAAGGCATTTTATGATTATTCAAACTTGCAAGCAGCAGATTACACACAGATCTTGTTATTAAGTGCATTAACAACTTGAGCAGTATATGGGAAGCACTATTCCAGGAAGGGCTGGATGTACACAGATCCCTTCTGCAGTAGGTGCCTATACCCCCTAACCCAGCTTGTCAGTAGATACCCTTGTTTATTATATATAGCTGGTACCTTGGTGATCAATGCCCCTATTGTGGATAAGGCAGAGCAGCAAGATGGTGACGGGTTTGAATATTGTTGCTGCAAACGCTGCCTTTCATTTTTGTAGGTAAATAAAAGAACACCAGTTTGATGGGTACTGCTATATCTTATTAATATTGCACCTACACTGCACACCTTTGTTAACACATAGTGAAAAGAAACAGAAGTAAAGGTAGGTAAGAGTGTGCGTGTGTTTGTTTACATAGGACTTGACTTTTATAATAAAAAAGGATGCTGTGAAGGAGCGAGTCACTTTCAGCTGTGTTGAGCTTAAGCTTTAGAATCTGCTTGCAGAAAAAGTGTCAAATCTGACAACACTACAGGGAGGCAGCCGAGAGCCTTCAGCGCAGGTGGGATGTGCTCATGTTGTTTCAGGACAAAGAGGGGCCGGTGAGGTGGTTCTAGACTTCTTGCAGTTTAATTTGTTAGGGAGTCCAGAAAAGAGGTTATTGCACTAGTAGTGAATGTAAGCAAATGGCTAATACAGAGCTGGGGAATGTTTCTTCCACTAAACAATAAAGAGTATTTATTCAAAACATGTCATCACTATGAAAGGAAGACATTGCCTATTAAATCAACAACTTTCTAGCCTTGTTTAGCAACCCCTCCTCCACTATGTCAGACATCCACATACAACACTGAGTGATAGAACCTGCCAGGCAGTCAGCACTTCTCACCTATGTAGAATTTTTGCTGCAAAGGCAAGCAATCAAGGCCCATTTGCCCACCTGACACACCCATCCATATCCAAAGAATGTTCTGCTACTGGCACTTCAGGTGGTATTGGGCAATGGGCATTGGCGCATTCAGCACCTGCTTGACTAGGGGCAGAAAAGAGTTGGTAACGTGAGAAACGTGCGTGTGCAGCAGCCATGGTGGGTGGGTGGGTGGCACTTAAATCACAACAGAACCGATGCACTCCTGAATGAAATGATATAGCCCCTTCCATACCAAGTTAGATACCCAGCCCACGCTGCTCTGTGCCTCCAGTGCAACCCACTGTCACCTGCACATTGCTTCCTGCTGCTGCTTTATAGTCAATCTGAAAAGATATTCAGAACACCAGCCCACACACAGTCAAAAAACTGGCTCACCACAAAGTCGGCCCACACACGTCAACAAAATTGGTGCACTCACTGCCCCTGCTGGACAGGCCCTTCTGTCACTGTCAAGCCAGTACAACCCCGAATTACACTGATATACACATATGGTAACTTTGAAAGCATTTCTGACTTTCTTCTTTGGCTTTTAATTCCGCATTCTAGTTGAAAACAACTTTTTAAAGAGTGCGGCACGTTTTGATACCAAGCAAGAACTTGAATGCATTCAAGTGTTTTCTTTATGCCTTTAAAACAAGCTAAGGCCAAACTGTAAGAAATGTTTTTACCGGCACAGCTGTGCCATGAAACAACAGCTGTTACTATTGCCACACTCAATGGTATTTACTTTAGAGGCCTAAGAAGGGTTACAGTCTGCGCAGGGTTATCAGGAATGGAACTGCGGACTCGTTTCGCAACCTACTGAGCTGTCTTGCTGTCTACGAAGATTACAGTGTCACAAGTAAAAGGTCATAAGAGGGGAATTACTTCCATATCCGGGGACACCTCATGTCTCCTGGGATATTCCTCAATAAAAGCAGTTCAGTGACAACCGAAGATTAAGTACAGCCTGGGACATATAGAACTATCAGAAGGAGTTCTTCTAAATCGGACACCAGAGTATGGAAGATACCTATCTTTAACACTTTGCTGTAAATTCACAGGCCAGGACTGAAGCATTGTGCCCTAGGGACAGCGAGTCATCTGTTAACCAGACCACTGACCCATCAGTCACAATGTATACGCAACACCTACCAACTCACACACCACTGCTGGCGACGAGACTTCATAATACGGTGAACACCAAGGTGAGCTGAAAACCTTTACGTACACTTTGGCACTGTCATAATCCAGAGAGGAACTTACACTTTCGCGGGACATAAGTGTCCTTGATAGCTTTATTTTTGTTGTTGGAGAGGGTATGTCCTGTGCACCTGCTCAGCTGTTGAGACGGTGCTCTGGACGATTCCTGTAGGTTTGTGTCTTTCGAGAGTAGCCGGATTTCAAAGCTTCCCCTGAAAATCGTGGAGGGGCAGATAATTGTGGCCAGATAATCGAATGTGCTATTCTCGACCAGGCCTTGAATAATTCAGGCCCCCCTTGCCTTAATCTCAGCAAGAAGAGCGAGGGAAGGTGCTGGCGCATCGCTGCACCTACATGCACTGAGTTTGCATGCTCTGTAAAGATGGAAAGGTAAGTAGCTTCGAAGTATGGACCAGGAGCAGCCTCAAGCCACAGGGCTAGGCCCAATCCTAGGCCGGCTCCACTGCTGCAGCAGCACAAGGTGGAAATGATCCTAGTTCGTTTGTTCTGCTGATTGGCCCCACGAAGATCAGGGCTTTCATCTTGCTAATGTTCACACAACCTTTTAGACTTCTGAAGTGGTCAACAGGCGTCACACCCAGCATGATACAAAGTTCCCTAAATACATAAATGTAGGATACAGGAGGGTGGCGACAGAGGGACAGACCACAGGTCCAAGGATGATATTCCAGGTAGTCACAGCATTCCTCAGACGGGGGTTCCTGAAGCAACTTAGTTCCACTCAAGTTGGTTAAGGAGTGGGGCAGCCAAGGGACACACTTCAGATGCATTATTTTGCTTCCAGTATTCTTTCACTGTCCTTGTGCTCCTCATAGCTTGCTTTCCAGTAAGGGTCAAGTCAGTTACCTCTATGATTACCCTTTCATATGCCTTTCGCTTCACTTATTGGTAAACCACCCTTCCTATGCATACGTTCATTGAATCTCCTGTCTTGAAGTAACCTCAGTATTCTCCTTCTGTGGACAAGATCTAACATCACCTTCCCTGTCCTGATTTAGTTGCTTGGAGCCTTTGCTTTAAAAGTCGAGATTAAGCCATTCCTACAGCGTCTCCTCCACTGGCGACCTTGTGGGCCTCTACACCCGTTCCTAGTACTCGGGAGGCAGGACATGTAGGGGTAAAGGTCAGGGAGGTGTGACAACGGGGAAGGCAAGAATTCAGAGTGCTGCTCTGGTGCAGGCAGAGTGTACTCCAGAAACCAAACACTGCAGAAACGAGGTAAGGGTGAGTCTCCTCCAGAGACCTTCTCCGTGCGAGGAGGGCTTGGGACTGACAGAGCGTGCAGGGAGGTAGGTTGTGGGACCAATCTCTGAAGGCACCAGGGTACTACTCACAGGGAGGTAGAAAGCAGAGACACTGCCACAGGGCCGGCTTTAGGACAGTGCGACTGGTGCGGCCGCACTAACTTACCTGTGGAGGGGGCACAGACCTCAGGGGGGACGCTGTGTTTAGCAATAACTTATGATTGGAGAGATGAGAGGCACTTTTGCCCGGTGGTAGTGAGAGAATACGAGGAGGCTGTCATGGGGTGTGGGGGCGCCAAAAATGATTGTTGCAACAGGCGCCACCAGCTCTAAAGCCGGCCCTGCACCGCCGAAGTCCAAGAGGTGGGTGCGAAACTGGCTAGCAAGACGAGCCGCAGAGTTTTCGGCTGCTATGACATGATGGGGATGGCAACTTTGGGAACATCTACCTACAATAAATATTTACCTCCCTAATAATGCAAGTGATACCTAGTGCATACTCATCTTTCCGCAACAAACTGCGATATAATAAGGTTGCGGGCACTACACACCACTGATATCAGGCGTAGCAGCGCCCCTGCCTCGCAGGGAGATGGGGATCTTGGACACACAATGGGCTCTGAAATGTGCCAGCAGCAGGCCATTTGCAGACAAGGTATTTTCTAAATGTAATTGCTTAGGGGAGTCGTCGTGACAGCATGAGGAGTGGAGATGAGAAAGTGCTGATAAAATAAACCTTCGGAGATATCCTCCACGAAATGGCGCCTGACATCTCGCGGGCAGGAAGAGGCTGGAGGTCTTTACAGTAATGGCCCTGTCAGGTGCTCGATCTATTTCAGCGCGAGAGCCCGAGCACGAATCAATAACGCAGACCCAAATCAAATCATTAAATCATCAGAATGGAATACGATTTTGGCGAGAAGGTTAATTTTGCTCACTGAAGTGGGTGATAAGAGTGAAATTGAATCTATAGCATTAACCTTGGAGCTCGAAGCAAGAACGGCATTTTCTGATTCATTTGAATAAGATCACTGGGTGGGTAATGTAAATACACCGGCTCGGCTGCCACCCGACTGTTAAAAGGCAAAGCAAACGAAAGCAGCACCGCGTGGCCTTTCACCCAGATGCAAGAAATTAAGAGGATTTTTTGAGATGTGCGTTTAGGCCTTAACTTGGCTCCAGCATTCGCGAACTGGGATTCGGGCGTGCAAGTTGGCCTAAGTATTTGCATAAATGCAATCCTAAGCATAGACCACCTAATGCTGAATTATGACAAGGTCCAACAATACAGTCAAAGCAACAATAATAATGACAGCTACAACAATCATATTAATAATCATAGCAATAATAATAATATTACTTATGTAGAATTATAGATGGTATCAGCGAATAAAGGGGATGCTTTTCACCAAGGGGTTCTGAGTGATCAAATAGACAAGTTGTCTATGGTATCACTCGCAACCCGAGATGAAAAACATCCCCGTTATTTACTCTTTGCCCATCTATAATTTTATGCTATAGATGGTTCTCATCCCTGTCCCAAATGAAGAAAAGAAAAAAAAATGCCTGGTCTCATGAAGCCCACACCCACCACACCAGGGGCCACATGTTCTAAGAATTTTAACAGTTACAAACGCTCAACTTCTTCATGTGCAACTGTTACATTGCATTTTCTTATGCACTAATCCCATTTTAGGAGCTAGAAAAGATTTCCGATGCCTAAATTGGGATTGCAAATGGATACCGATTTGGTATCTGGAAGGGGTGTGTTGTAGGCGTCCCTTCCAAATACTGAATCCATATCTTTTGTAGCAATGTTTTCCGAGAAAAATACAATTGCAAAACATTGATCTGTTTACTAACACACCCAGGGGCACATTGGCAACAATTAAACATAACAAAAAAGTAAACTTTTCTTTTTAAACACAGTCCTGTTTCTTTTAAGGAAAATGGGCTACACATAAGTATGCTTTATTGAAAAGCAATCACAGGCAGGGTGGACTGCTGACTCCTATGACAGACAGAAGAGCAAGGTGGGAGAAGAAGTTTGCATTGCCTTTTGGGAGAAAGAAGAGCATTTCTATGTTGGGACTTTCTATTTCCAAAAAGCATATTGCCATCCTTGACTCCTTTGCAGTGAATTAAGTTTCTACAGACAGATATATAACAACAATAAATGCCAGTCTAGAAGGTCTAGAAATGGACTACACAAAACGGATTAATGTTCTTTTCTGTGAGGTAGGCTGCTTAAATAAAACTGTTGTGAGAAACAGGGCTTCAGCAGAAGTAGAAATCCATATAAAACAAATAATTTATCATAAGTGCCTTAGATTTCAAAGGGGCGTTTATAGACATTGAGCAGAGGGTCCTTATTTTTGGATTCAAATTGTGATCCCTCACAGTATTTTCTAATACAGGATATAGCACCTAGCATGAGAGGAGCTAGATAAATGCAGGTGGGCAGAGCCAAGCATTGAGGGTTAGGAGTGGTGTTCCCCGGTAATCTGCCTATTCTCATCTAACTGAGTTATTCATTCAGCCAACAAGAAGCGGACCACAGACCTAGAACTGATACACTGGGGGAGGGAATAAAATGTTCCTCTGCATATTTCAGTGGGTTTTACACTCTGAAAATTACCAGTCTCTACTGGGTTGCAAACAAATATGGCATTTCTTTCCTCCTGTTGGTCATTAAAGCATGTACATGTATTGGGATAATGCAAGGATTTGCAGTCTGCTGGCAAAACTAGCTTTTTAGTTGCTGAAAAGAGCCTCAGATAATAAGAAAAGGCATTTTTTTGTGCCTTTGGGATAATTTGGATTCCCACTAAATAGCACCCCAAGACTGCTGCCATACCTTGACTGATTGAAGCACTGGCCGTGCATCCCCACACACACATGGTGCTCAATTCTTCACGGACTCGCTCACAGTTCCCGCACCCATAGCAGGTGCAGTCTCTCAGCCAAGCAAAGACAAGTTGTCACAGAAAACTGGTGTCTCATTTGTATACATTTGGGATCACGTTCAGGCCCTCTTAAAACAGAAGGTGGTACTTGACGCAGAGAGAGAAAGGGGGGAAAGGGTGGTTTATGTAAATAGCCCTCATAAGACTCTCAACCCCCGCCTGAGATCAGCCCAGGTTTTACAACTGGCCGTAGCCATACACAAAGAATGCTGGCTGCATTCCTGGTAAGGACATTGGCACCAGAAGAACTTTCACATCAGAGATTAACTACATCTGAATATGTTTCTAGTCCCATGCAGCTCACCTACATATAGAACTTGGATGTCCAAGGTCATTCGGGGATTATCGGGAGGTATTCAGGGCCCACACAAGAAAAGAATCATCTCTCAACATGTGCCACTTGATGCACAATGCAAGGCTCCCTCTGCTCAACACAACTGAGGGGATTCATTTTTGTTTTCACACTTCTGCATACTTGGTAGTGTCTCAGAGCATTCTAAAATCACTGTAAGGCAGCATATGGTAACCATAAAAAGACAAACAAACAAACGCCAACTAATCTGGATTTCATCTCTTAGAAATATTTAATGTTTTTTTTTAAATCTATGACTGAGATTTCATTTTCAATTTTGCCTAAAATAGCTTACTCCAATATCTATGCTTTCTTCTGCCAGTAGTCCAGCTGGCATTGTGTAGTGACCAACCATAGAAAGAGGTAATTGGAGGGCCATATGCCTTAGAAGTAGTGCACATTGGTTCAAGGCCTTGTGAAGTAAAGAATACATTCCTCATTAAGGTTATGTGTGGAGCTCTTTTAGTTATAGTACAGAAGCGCCATCACCTTACAATTGAGCTTCCCATCAGCGATATAAGGATAAAGTAGCCTCTGCTGTACATTGTAAGGATATTGCAAGTCACCAAGGAGTTCCATAACCATATAGAGGAACGAGGCTGAAGGCTGAGTTCCTTTACAAGGTTATGGAACGCCGAAGAGATTTGCAATATCCTTACAATGTACAGCAGAGGGTACTTTATCCCATATAATCCATGGGCACACCATCACCTTTTCCACAAACCAATTAAAACCTTGGTGGGTAGCTCTTACATATGAAAGAAAGAGCATGTTTGCAAACATGAAGAATAAATACAGAACCTCTAGTGGAAAATTAAACACGTCAAAAACCTGTTAAATATTTGTTCCAAAAAGATATTAAAACACTGAAGTCAGTTTTCTTTATAAAACACTGAAGTCAGTTTTATTTATAAGTATACTGCAGAATATGTAGAAAAATGCAGAAAGATTCTAACTTTTTCATAAAAATCTAAGGAGTGCAAAAAATAAACATGTTTTTTCAGCTTGTCACTAACCTAGAAGAATAGAGCAGAAGAAGGAAAAGCAATGTTTCATTTTCACTGCTTTAAACAGTTGCTCTGTGACCTGAGCGGCCTTTCACCTTGGCTGCTGGCAACAGGCATTGTGATGTCAGAACTGGACTGTAATAACGTATTACATTTGAGTTCTGACATCTTTTCTTTATAACTGGCGACTGGGTGCGTCACAAGTCATTGATTATAAAGACATTTCAGACGGGCATTTATAGAGGAATGGCAGAATCCCATGTATTATAATCCTATACAAGTGATACAAAGTTGCTGACAGTTTTGTGAGCCGCAAGTATCAGTGGCGTAACATAAGCCCCGCAGCCTCTGTGGTGCGTGGGGCCCCCCTCAGCAAAAGTGGTATGTGGGGGCCCCCCTCCATGTACTTTGCAGGCAGGGCCCTCAAGTTTTGTTACACTACTGGCAAGTAACTGCTTGCACTTGGGCTCTCTAAATCCTTGTAATTAACCACATGTTGCATAAGCAAACGTTTCAAAGAACCATCCTCTTCACTGGAACAGGGGGCTGCATTTCCAAACAGTGGAAAAGAAAAGGACAGATTCAGTGCAGTGGTGGTTTTGGGACAGGGTGACTGTGGCTCGGTTTCTTAGTAAGGGATTGTGACATTCATAGTTTCCATTCATTTTTTTCCTGCAACCATCCCCCCTACATCCGCAATTAATGAAACGCTCTGGAATCTGGGAAGCCGCATTTCATATCCATGCAAATCAGAACCTAAGTCTACAGTCAACTACTGCTAAATGCAGCTCGTTTGTGAATTTTCTGCGGCAAACTGGCAACATCTTAGCTTTAAAGGGTAACTGAGGTGAAAAAAACGTATTTGGCAAAAGTTTTAACAGCCAAGAAAGGGCTAATAAAAGTGAAATATCCCTTCCCAAAGGGAAATAAATTAGAATCTGAATACATTCCAGAGGTCTGTGCTTGCAGAATAAAAATGTAGTGTTCACTGTATGTGTTTTTTCATCAAGTTGCTCCTATAATTCATGGAAATTAGTCATCACTTGACTACCGTCTGTAAATTTGTCTGCACAGTATTCAGTATGAATCAACATACTGGCTTCACATCATACGGAATGACCTGTAGTATCAACGGCCCAATTCATGTTCTCGGGGAGGGCTAAACACAGGAAAAAGCATGAAGCATGCATGCCATGGACAAATGGGGAGAAAGAATATGAGAGCGACGGTGGAGCCAGCAAATAGGAAGCCTATTCTCGGGTTGAAGCCCACAACGTATCTACAACATGTCTTGTCAGGACAGCGCATGCGCTGTCTAGAGCCACGACCTTATCCATCTATCTATCTATCCATCTATCTATCTATCTATCTATCGATCTGCTGGCTTCACTGAGAGGGACAGCATTCTGCTCTTTCACAAAGAGCATATCGGCACACAAAGGAGTTTTGTTCAGTGTCAGGAACTACTGCGGCATATGTGCTTTTTGAGAACACAAAATAATTTTGCTTTTTGCCAATGTGTCTTATGATGGTGAAGGACCGGCAGCTCCCACAACAATAACTTTTTACAAAAACCATTTCAAAACGAGACGCGTATTGACAAAACCAAAAGGTGACCACCAATGTCAGATCTATTGGCTTTGCCAATGCTTGTTTATTTTCATGTTTCTCATAATCTTGTTGAAACTGGTTACACAATTTTCCATTATGAATATTTTTGGGAAATACTAGCATGCATTAACACATTTAACTAAATGATGCTTCAAAGAAATGGTACCTAAACTTTCACAATAGTTTGGCAAAACATTGTTTCCTAGTTGCATTTTTTTAAACATTTTATTTTGAAAGCAACCGGCTTTCAAACTTCTACAAATATTTGCACCAAACCAGACAGCAAACTGGGTGCATTATACGTAGCCTCATATTATTAAACTTTGCAAACATGCTCAAATTTTTATACTGGAACGACTGTCAGTATTGCAGTCCAAGCTTACAACATTTCCTTAGAGCCCTCACCCTAATATTAAAGGCCTTGCATTAATGAACTATAAATACAAGTTCAAACAGCTTTAACATATGGACACCAATATTACCTTAACTGCAGACAATGCCATTCCCTGATCCGCAATGTGGTACTGTAAGCTGGCAGCCAAAGGGTTTGTGCGGCAGAGGGTTGGGCCTACTTGTCACATGGACAAAATAAACATGAACACTTGTTTTCCTTGACTCCAAACAATATGTCCTCTGCATTGGGCTATAGGAATCCCAGACCCCAGACAGTATGAATCAAAATGCTTACAAGAGCATTAATCAGTATTTTGCAGCCTTAAAGGGATCGGCCAGTAAGCAGGAGTACAATATGTAAGTGAATCTAGTGTATAGGCACCAACCTGTGGGGGTCGTGTAGATCAAACTAATAAAGGGTCGACAATGGATTAGTGGTTACTATTATTCAAGAATTTAAGATGTTTAAAGCGAACGATAAAGCAAAAGCAAGGGAAAAGGGTGCCCATCTATGTGCTACATGTGCAAGCAAATGATTAACATGCAGGGGCCATGGTTAAAAAGTATGAAAAGGGCATGCTGTAGGTATAGAAGCACATCAGATCCTACACACAATGTGGCAGACAACTATTTTATACAGGTCTATGAGAGTCAAGGCAGAGTCAAGAACAGGAAGAGCACAGGCTCTTAGCGTGACAGAAATTACCCATGCAGTGAGTATAAAGCAAGGTATGGTGTTATCAATATGGTACCTAATAAAGGGAAAAAACATCTCCATATGAGGTTAAAATAAGCAAAGTGAACCATATGTGTAATTGCTGATTCAGGCTCCCATTACATCACAGTATTCAAGAAAGCATACAGGTAAGACGCTTTTAAAGATTCATACGCTGTGCAAACTTGGCATCTCAACAGGTGCATATGGCAGCATGAAGGTACATCTTGGTGGCTAATCGAACTTCAATTCTACATACAAGTATATAAGGATAGTAGGAAGTCTGCATAGGGCACAACAGCAAGACTTTACTGAGAAGAGCAAAGCACACCAGGGATTATGTTAAAGCCTAAAGTAAAAGATAACAATTCAGCAAGTGAGTGGGACATGTGCTTAGGTTGTTAAACATTCTCCTGTGAGCTGGGAAAGTTAAGGGGTATTAATTATCAAGTTATGGCAGTAAGTAATGTCACAGTTTCCAAAAGTACAACAAGAGTGCGTGCTGATAAAACAGGAGATTTGCGATATGCCGGATAATCTAGGCAATTAAGGTGCACATGAACAAAATGAGTCAAACAAATGGTTGTTCTACCTGCCTTTGCAAAGAAACAAACATGTAGTTTATGGATATGTGTGGACTTAAGGACCTGAATGAAAATGCCATTCCTTCTTAATAAGGCAGGGATGTATACTATGTTGGATCTTTATTTGTCAAACAGGTACGCTGAAACTAGACATGGAGTCACTTAAGAGCAGTTATTATGCAGGCAAGAGCATATTTATTTTATCACATGCCCAACGTCCTTGCTTCTTCATTTTCTGTCTTCCAGGAGTGATGCATACTCTCTTTCACAACGAATGCAAGAATTTAGATGCAGGATGGTATATTGGTTTTCTCGACCGATTATTAATCACGTCAAGGCACTTGAGTGAGTACTAGGCATAATGTATAAGTAGACTTTAATCTTAACATCTGAAAAATGTGTAGGCTAATGGATGAAGTGTAGCATCGGAGATTTTCAATTACTGCAAGAAGAAGTTATTCCAAAGTAAACCTTGCAATAGCAATTCAGTAAGTGCTACATTCAGAAAACATGAATGAGCACACCTCCTTTTTTAAATTATGCAAATTATGTTCAACGTTTGTGCTGAAATGTAAGTTAAATTGCATGCTTTGAGATTTTTAATGAAAAATGTGAAGACAGCAAGAGCATTGAAGAACATAAAACATCGCAAAAAGTAAATAAATTTGCTGTTTGCTGAAGCCAGCTCACGTGGTTTGTGAGCAGTAACCACAAAGCACTTTTGCAGTAGAGAATGTGTATAGTTGGTATCCATCTTGAGTGCTGAGACCCATGGGCAATTATTCCGAGGTACACAAGTAGAGTTCACAATTTCTGGAAGGAACAGATCGCAAACCATTTCAACTTAAATTGTTTGCCGGAGGATAAATGCATTTTCATATCGCCCAGATTGAACAGGCTACAGAATTGAACACATGGAGGGGAAGTTGAATGTAAATTCAGAATTATTGTCACAGCCACCAGTGAATGGAGAGCAGGGTATTTGGCAGTAGGAAAATGAAGAAATGGTAGCATGCACCCATGATGTGCGTCAATTAGAATCTACAATTTAAATGGAAAGCAAGAAACCAGAAGGATTCTGTGTCAGCAATTTAAGGCAGTACATTAATAAATGGTGGGGATTAGCACACAAAAATTTTCTTTAAGTGTTAAAGTAATTTAGCTATGTTGACGGTGACTTACAATATATGAATGTAAAGGGGGTGGAGATGCATTATGTAAATATACAGGCACCCACAAATGTAAGAAGATTAATATTTTGGAAGCGCATAAAAGCAGTTTGGGGTGAATTTAACACAGCGTAAGGTGAAAGAAATTTACGAGGGGTCCAATGTGGACAAAAGATGAAGAAAATATGGTTGGCTTTGTGTGAAACAAACGTGAAAGGCATTATACAAATTGTTGAGCAATATTACGGTAGAAAGAAAGCCTCAACAGAATGTTGATGGAGTTGATTCAGTTGTCTAATTACATTATGTCATATCATTTAGTCATATTGTACCACTCCAAATTCTTTAAAGTGAAAGGCATCTTTCCAGGGGGTGATGGCCTACCAGCAATGGTAATGTATCCCGAGTGGGTTTGTTGCTGGGGGATCACTGCAGAAATTACAAACATGCACCCTGGCAGTAGGTTAAGCTAAAATTCACTAAATTGTTATTTGAGGGCAGGATAATAAATCTAACCAGTTTTCTTTTACACTAAACGAGTTCCCTTCACATTTGCATTACTGATTGAACCCCTGCAAACACCAAGCTATTATTAGCTCATTTTCCCACCAATGTGCGACTATTAAAGTGCACAATAGACTACTGAAGAAAAACCAGAGAATCCAGCTGTTAGCTAGTGCTGCATTACAAACCAGATGGCACTCAATCAAGAGTGGGCGTGCCACATCATTACAAACCATACTTAAGGTTGCTGGCTCTGCCAGTATCAAGCAGAAGCCTTTGGTTTGTCTTAACCATGTGCATGCCAGTGCCCCAAATGGTCTGTGTAGGGAGAATGAAGAGATATAAACAACAACAGAAGCAGAAGAAAATGAACATTCCAAAAACATATGCCAAAATATTCCTGAAAGCACAGAAAGACAAACACCAACAAAAACAAGACATTTTGTGAAAGATTACAAACTCAGCCAATAATGTCTTCTCTAGAAATCAAGAGATGTTCCAAAGAGGACAACCCTACTTAAGCAAAACTTAAAATAAATGCATACTTGTTTTATACCACATAGTATTCATAAGAGTAACACTGTCATGATTCTACAGTCAATAAATTGGAAGCAAACAAAGGCTTGATGCTATTCACACATTCACATTCGGCGAATTTGAGCAGACATTGAAGACTAGATAGTGGAACTACGTTGCTGTGCAATAGACTTGGAGAACCATCAGTAGGAGGTGCTCTACTCACCCAGCACGTATTTTCAGCATGCCGCTGAAGAGCTCTGGAGTGTTTGAGATGATCCAGCCTATATGAATCACCAGCTCCTGCTGTAGCACGGCCTCCCGCTCGTCATGGGGGCTGCACTTGTTGTAGATGATATCCTTGATTACGCCGGGGGACAAGGGATTCGAGATCACCGCTTCTTCGTGGCCAAATACCCCGAGGGTCACCTGTCAATCCCAGATGCAATGTGTAAATATTTCAAGGCAAACAAGTCCAGAGCTGATCCACCTGAATGATTACTATGCCACTATGATCTCAGTAATCAGAGGATGAACAAGCACAGCAAGGCGGCAGACATTGGGTCATTCCGCCTTGCCCCTCCCAATTCACATGAAATAAAATAAATGTTGATTAATTCACTACTGTATGGAACTAATTACAGAGGCTTAGATGTTTTCTTTTTAGTCAGCACGGAAAGTTCAGAATGATTGTATATCAGTCAAAGAGACACTAACCTCCTGAGATAGAGGACGGCTTTGTAGATGTCCAGATAGGATCTGCCGCGAATAGGGCATATATCCATAAGCTTGGTTTATATCCCGCCATAAGCAGCAACTTCACGATCTACGCATCTCTCTTTGCTATCAAATCCATAAGATTTGTTTTCTTTCTCAGGTTTTGTTTAAATTGTTCATAAATAACCAAAAAAGCATTTCAACAGTACTGTGTGAGGACAGAAGTACACAACTCCAGCAAGAGCACCACAATCAACAGCTGTTATGCTTAATGTGATGTAGTAAAAGCACGTGAGTAGATACACTCTATGATGTTGTGCATGGACACCAAAAAGAAAACATGCACCAGGGATGCAGGCTAACTGAAAGCAGTATGGCACGCAGCGTTACCACCAAAATACATTTTCCCAAAAACTTTGCCAATTGGTATGGGAACCCAAAATAATTTTTTTAAGTTAATTAATTTGAACACACGTTCTGCCAGCTTGCATGCTAAAGCCCACCAGTGTGATCAAAGCACGGGGTGGTTTCTAGCAGGTGCCCGTACATGTCTACATAAACAAGTACCAATGTAACATACACACCCAGAGCAAGGCTAGAAGAACAAAAAACATAGGTGTCCGATTTTATATCCTGAAAGTATATATTAATGGAAGTCGTTAACTTGGATTTGACATCAATGAAAAGGGGTCATAGCTCAAGACCAAGTAAGGGACAACTTGAAGTCAAGAAACACAATTTTCTTGGGGCAAGTTTTTGGTGGTACTACTGTTAGCCAATGGTTTTGCCAGGGCACACTGAGTATCTTGAAAATGGCGTAACTCCAGCACACAAGCATAAAGCTAACTGACTACACTCAGCAGTTTTAGTATGTCCTTTATTCTCGGGGAGTGCACTATTTGCACCTGGGACCTGTTCTCTTGGAAGGCACAAACTCATTTTCTCACCTCACAACACTCAAAGACGTCTACTTTATCTGTTCCTTTTGCATTACAAGTTAGTCGCCCTATAAAAAAGGATACGGGTAATCTTTTTCATACATTCCCCCTAACTTCTAAGGTGTACTGGTGCCAGATAAATGTTATTGTGCTTTGCCGCTCATGACTTCCGATCCAAAATCATGGCTAGCAGCCCTTGGGCTATTCAATTAGAAAAACAACAGCCACCAGTCATTGCTCAATGTATTAAATCATTCACATTGATATCTCAGACACGCAAAGTGCCTAGACTTCCTCATGATCATTCCTACATGTAAAAATAGAATCTGGAAGAAATGCAGACTCACCTGTTTTCCCTGAACTAAAACATTTGTGATGGATGGCGCAAGGCTGTCCACTAGTTTACCTAATAGGCTGGCTGCAAAGCGCACCACAGACCTACGGGCAAAAAACAGAGCAATGCCACTGAGGGTTAAATTCTGGCTCAAGATCCTGTCACCACATGTGCACCAGCTTAGACATTTACATTGTGCTTAAATGCAAACAGTTTGTTCTTGACATGTCATAAGTGGCTTGGGGCACAAGTATAAAGGCCCTTCATGAAACTTCTATGACCTCTAGGGAGTAAAAAGGCAGGCTTCTAAACAAACCGCTACACCTGGTACATAGCCAGCTGTGTTTTAATCTGCTGGTTCCTGCCTCTGGCACATTCAATCCTATTAACAAGGTACAACAAAGTCATTATTAAGAAAAGTCTTAGCTCTTTTCTGTGGTCAGTCAATGTAGAACCTTCAATCAGCGCATAGGGTGACTGAAAGGACTTATGCTTTGTTCTACTTTACTGTTCGCATTGCATTCTATTACTTCTTGGTTGAAGAAAAAATAAAATAATAAAACACAAATATTAACTTCAAAATGTCTTTCTACTGTATAGATTTTTTTTTAAGCCAAGCAAAGTTTTATTTCATCAATGCCTTATCTCCGAACGATGATAGGTATTCATTCCTGAAGTAACATCACGTTGCCTGTGAAGTAACAGCCAGGACATGACATATGGAAAAGCTTGCATTGCTAAAATGGGGAGGCAATTCAAGTACATGGAGACATAAAGCATATTCATATTTTAATAACCAAAAGTGATGATACAGGACAAATGCAAAAAAATAGTCCGTGAAAGCTGTAACTATTCAGAAGTAAATTTGTCCTAGCCAGCAACTAAAGGAGGAACTCCATGGAGAGCTTCTGAAAAGGGCACTAGGGACTGCATGCCACCAAGACTCTTTGAGATCCTGCAACAATGCCACTTTAAAAAAGAAAGCTCCACTAAACTACATGTGATTGATTGAACCCCAAGCTACTAAATGCCACTTTTTAATTATCCAGGTGGGGAGTTAAAATCTAGATTTTACACAGCTTGTTCCTATCTTTTTTTAATATATTATAATTTCTACAAAGTCAAAACTATATTGGCTTGCACGTGAACTCATAACAATAATGCAGTTTAACAGAAGAGAAAGTTATTTCACCTCATCAACAGAAAATATGACTGATGACAACTTCAATGTAAGCATATGTGCAAAACCAAGCGCAAAGCTTTTTCACACAGCGGTAGCTACAAGCAGGAAGACGGACACACATCACACATTCACCAGGATGGAGAGCTGGGCACGTTACCTGCTTCCCATGTACCAGCAAAGTGGTAATATGTGGGGCTATGGAAGAAGCACATTTCTGGGTGATCGCAGCTGTGTGGCGTACCACCAACCTGAGGCAGCCATGACAGTCATAGGAGAAAAATACAAGATTGACAGACATTTGTATACTTTTGTGGTTACAGAAAAAATCAGACAACTCGACTGAGGACAGCAGTACTTCCACCATAGGTTTCTGAAATTGTAGGATGGGAGTCATTTACTACTAGGGGGGGAAAGCGTGGCTACTTCAGTACATCAACTGACCTATTAGCAGGTTTTAGGGGTGCTTACAGCCCAATTAACAGTTAACTTTTCTATTAGAAAATCACAACATGGTCCCGATTTATTTTTTAAATGTCACAGGTGCACAACCTTGATGCCCACCCGCTCACCATAGCACCCCATTTCCGACCATTGGCACATTTTCTTGTGCCCTACCCTGCTGTGAAAAGTTGTTTTACTGCTCACCAACAATCTACCACTTTTGCATGCTGTCAGTAGGTTTGCTGGACACAAGCGGAGGCTAAACTGACCCCACAAACTGACCAGTGACAGGGTGTGATGGGAAAGAGGTAACTCCTTGGCACTGGTGTCTATAGGCACAGCTCTGTAGTGTGCCCTGCTGATACACCCTCTTACAAGCCTCTTTCTTGGGCCCCGTCCCGTTGGCTTTGTCGCTAGGCTCCTGCTGTATAGATCCCACATATATGTAGGTTGTATTCTGCAATCCGGCTGTGATCACATTCATAGTCAGAAGTGGACCAACTCAAAATCTATCCATCAGCCGCGGCCGCTGCAGGTAAAAGCAGTGGGGCCAGCTGGGGGGGATTTCGAGAGACGAATACGAGTGAAAATTAATTATTTATTTAATTTTCCCTTGTGGTCGTTTCTCGAAATCCCCCCTCCCCCCCAGCTGGCCCCACAGCTCTTACCTGCAGCGGCCGCGGCTGCTATCCATACATCTATTTTACACAATTTAATGGTGACTTTGATGAGAGATAAATATTTATGAATATTTTAAAACACTAAAAGATCCTCACTTCTTGCACCTCCAATTGGTATAGGTTTGGGTATAGCATACTGGCTACTGGATTATGATACAGGGAAAGCCTGACACATCCCAAATATTTAATTCGAAATTGAAAATGTATACCAGACTAAAGACTGAGACCCTGCTAACATAGTCACACACATTAATCCAAGCAATCCTCTTATTTTGGGGTTTTGTCATTTATACAACACAGAGTCCATGTGTTAAAACTGGATTATAATTGCGCTTTAAATGCATGCCAGCACAAGCGCGTTACTAAAATCTTACTAAAAGAGATCATGTATGGGGAAAATTCCTTTCCTGTTTGAATGTAGGTAGTACTGCTCCTTTAAGACCTTCATCGAGACGCGCAAAAAGAGCCGACTTCTATCTGAGTTTTCAGACCCTTTGCTAAGAACACACAGAATAGGCCTGTAATAATTGCGCCTGATGTTTTATTGATTCATAATTTTAAGCTAGAATGCCTTTCCTAAATGACAAGCCGCGTGAAGCAGGGAATGTAATGATTCTGCTTTGCCACATTCATCTTTTTTTGTTGCTTTGCGAATAATGACTTCACTGTTAGACCTTCCAGCAGAAGGGTTATTCGGGAACACCACTACACTATGACATTACATGCACAGGAAAACACCACAATCCAGGGGGAAAAACAGCACATGCATTAACTCAATTCAAGTATTTAAAAACAACTTGGAAATGCAACACAACTATGAAAAGACTGGGATCTTTCTCCAGCTTGTCCCAAGTTTGCAGGAAGAATGTCCTGCTGAAAAATAATTAATATGTACTTTTAGCTAAAAACATTACACTTGCAAACTCTGCACCAAGGTCCATCATTTAGTCTTCAGTCTCAAGCCGTAAATACCATCTCAGTGTGGCTAATTAAGGCTGAATCAACTTTCCTGCACACTGTCCCCTGTGTTAACTAAGTCGAGGATCAGTGCAGTTCCCCCTTTTATCCTAAAAATGTGTCTTTGTCAATAACTTAATAAGGTTCAGAGATCCACCTTCCTTCTTGATCCTAGTTGTGCCCAGCCCTTTACATTTTCAAAGTTACAGATGACCTCAAAGGGAACATTTAGGGCCCTGAAGGTGGCTTGGTAGGTCATTGTACACAATATACTGGAGCGTAGCAAAAGTTAAACCGGTCAATCGTGATGTCAGTGTATTGAAAAACAATCACATTTTATAAAAGGAGACCATGACAAAAATAAATGATCATTAGTAACTCCGGCTGATGAATAGAATCTAAACCAATTCACAGCCATTTAACGAGCTATACATCTGTATGCATCACACAAAAAACAGACATGACAAATTCTGCTTTGCTGAACTACTGCACACAGAAGAATTTTCACTGAGCTAGGCTTATGCATTTTAATATCATCAGCAATGGTACAGTAAATGAGGTATTCCTCAAACAGCACCAGGAATCAAGATATACCTCCCTGACGAGGCCTAAGAAGGCCAAAACCGGTATGGGGTTGTTTGAGTTCCTGTCTGGAAGGGGCTGGCCCAGCAGTTCGGGCTGGTCTGCTCCTACTGGAGTTGGAAAAGAACTGGTTTGCAGATGGCAAATCTCCATCTAGAGTGACTGGGATCACCAGTGGCTGAGATTAATTCAAACATTCAATCCTTCACCTTGTTTGTTGCAGTTGACATCCTAAGTGTGACGGGCATGCTCAGATGTGAGTCTTGTGCTCCCCATACCACAGGATTCAAGACATATCTCACTGATGCAGCTTTAGTAGGCCAAAACCCGGTTGGGTTGCTTGTGTTCCCCTACGGAGTATCTTGACTGGCAGTTCGGGCAGGACTGTTACTACTGCAGCAGGATAAAGACATTTTTTTTATATAACAAGTCTCTGTCTATAGTGGCATAGTGGGTGAAAACGATGAGTGAAATGCAGTCCTCAGTAATCATCAGTGGCTGAGATTAATTCAATTATTCCTTCTATCATCTTATTGTTTGTTGCCTCAAACAGCATCTGCATAAAGAAATTCAGGTTACTCCTCTGACAGGCTGGTAATTTCCGAAATTACTTTGCAATGTTATTCTGGCAAAAAGCACTATGGGGTGCATATCCCCTCTCCTATTGGAGGGTGTTGCTTATGGAAACTGACTGCACGTTGAACTGAGTGAGGTTGCACTTCTATAGCATATCCAGAACCAGAATCCTCAGACCTCCAAGAACAGAGGTTTCATCTTTGAGTGTGCTTTAACAATGTATTTGACCACTCACTCTAGCTACTTAAGGGCAGCCAGCTTTCTTTTTGGTAAATATTTATTAATGTGTTTCAACAGCAAACTGTCTTTTGGGTTCTAAACAATTTATCTCTTGGATTCCTCGTTCTTCTACTTCTGTCTGTATCGATGGGTGAATTTTAGCCATTGTGTGTTTTTTACCCACGCAAACTGATTGGCAAAAAACACACATGGGTTTCAGGGCCCAACACTGTGTTTACCCAGGCATAATGCCCGCTGGTCTATAATGCCCTTTGGTTACTTGCTGTGACAGCTGATACAGTTCAGTACTTGTCGTCCTTAGTCTTCTGTCATTGGGGCAGTAGCTTGCCTCAGACAAGTATCTGTTTTTCTGCCAAGAGATACTTAAGTAGCTTTCTGAAAATACAGTTGCACTGTAGGGTAGTTAACACCCATATTACATTTATATTCCCCAAAGGCAGAACTGCAGTTGGCTTCACTTTGTGGGAAATACTGGATTATTTTCCTAGTCCTTCTTTGGACTCTCCCTCTAGAGTACAGTGAGGAATATTTCTGGTCTTCGGAGCAAATACTCTCAGTAGTTCCTGCTTTGCACCCTTCTTTCTTTAGGTCATTCCACTTGTTTTGCAAAGGAATGCGGGAAGGAACACTTTGGAATTTCGCCCTTACATAAAGGTGAAATCATCACTCGCCACCTCCCTCTCCAAGGATCCAGCTTCTTCCAGGCATCACCACTCCATCCCCAGAAACCATGAACAGTGCTTCCAAGGGAAACACCACTGCAGTCTTTGCATCACTTACCATTGCCGTTAAAGGCATGTAACTATACGTAGACATGATTCAAATAGCATCCCCGCCATTCCCACATTGCGCCTAATTATCTTGATCTGGTTCTCGCAGATTTTAGGGCAATTTGTAATATCACAAGGCAGAGATTTTAAGGGGCACCGCTTTCCCCCATGTAATGCTGCATGTTTCACCAATTAGTCTCCAATTAGGAGTTGCATAGCACTGGGGTGGATTGATTGCATGCAAATTTACAGTAACGTGCGCTAAATCCACCCAATACTGTGCAATACAAGTTAAAAATCATGGCACAGGGAATGAATGTACAGGTCTGGGTTTTACCGCCTAAAACCAAATGGAATTTCGAGTTTCATTGGCTTTAGTGTATGCATGTACCATTTGCTCTGACCACCTGGTAAATTTATTAATTTATTCAAAGAGTTTTATAAAGCGCTCACGTGACCCAAAGGTATCAAGAGCGCTGTACACAGAAAAAGGTTGCTTCAGTTACATATTTATATAAGCCTAATATAACTTTTCACTTTCACCATCATCATAAAATGAGACAGATAGACATTGTATCAATTTTATCAGGTAAACCTATGCTGCTGGCTCTGTGTAGGGTGAGGTATGAGGGAGGGAAGTGGAGGGAAAGAAAAACATTTTTCAATCAAGGGTGGAAAAAGAAAAACGGGAATGAGACGTGGCTGCTGCGTCAGCTCAACTCTCACGGAGTTGTTTCGGCCGCTAAAATCTAGTTAGGTTCTTCCACACCCCTAAAAAACGGGAGAGGAAAAACAATGAAGAATCAGGTGAACGAAATTAACGAGGGAAAGTATGCGCTAATTTTGTAATTGATAGGGAACTACGTGTGGCCAGAACAGGGGCGCAGCTGCCACTGGTGCAGCAGGTGCATTGGCACCGGGATCTAGAGTTCTGAGGGTTCCGCTGAACCCTGATAGGACTGCATTTCACCACCCCTATAGCAGTGAAAGGGGGCATTTTCGGGCTCATGGCATCCTTGCTACAATACTGCGCCACAACACAATGTTTGAGCGCGTCCCCAAATAGCCAATGATTACAATGTAACAGGACGGCTTACCCATCAAACGCTTAAAACCGAGAACAAATTTATGAGGCAGCTCTTGGGCCTACCGCAAAGCACCCCTCTTATCCCCCTACGTATGGACCTTGGGATTAGACCCATAGATGAGGAGATCGGACTGCGACCCTTGACTTTTTGGCGTAGACTATGGGCGACTCCCGAGCTAATAGCCTACCAGTCGGAACTCAAGGCGATCTTGGGGCTCCCAGGGGTGGGAAAACTATCTTGGTTCGCATACATAAAAGACCTGTGCCTTAGACTAGGCCGGCCGAACCTATGGACCCACCCTGAGGAAGTGTCCCCGACAATATCACTGCTCGAACTAGTCAAAACTTACAGACAGTTTAGATTGGCTGAAATTCAAAGGAGTACAAAACCAGGCCGTTTAACCTCTGACTTCCTCAATTTTAAAGATCAGTATTTATTTGAGGTCTTCCTTGATGATGTTCATCCGTTTATGGCAAGGAAACTCTATGTCCAGCTTAGATTGGGTTGCTTGCCGGTCCATGCACTTTAAACAAGTGGTCAAAAACTTCCCCTATTGGATGTCCTGCCTGCAATAGCCAAGAAGAGACACCCATTCATGTTTTCTTCTTTTGTCCAGGATACAACATACCCAGGAGGTATTGGCTCTTACCAATATGCAGGAACCTGGGGTATAGACAGTCACGGGAGGCCTTTAAAGTTTTGAGAACCGATACTCATCCCCCGATTGTTTTTGCTGTGTCCCGTTTTCTTAACTCTATGTGGCTTAGGCGCCGCAAGTTTTTAACTTCTCCCCGCACATGATAAATGTTCCTTTTCCATTTCCTACTGTTTTGATCTTACTAATACATGAAATCTTTGTTTAATTCGCTTTTTTAAACTTTAATATCTTTTTAACTGCTACGAAATTCGTTCAATTTACTGCACATGGCTATACTCTGTAATGTTTATTGATGTTTTTATTGTTCAAATTCAGTGATGTATGTATTTTATTTTTTGCTTTTATGGTCTATAAAGATCGAAATAACGCTTGGAAATGGTATTAATGGTAATTGATAGGGAACTACATGTGGCCAGAACAGGGGCGTAGCTGCCACTGGTGCAGCAGGTGCATTGGCACCGGGATCTAGAGTTCTGAGGGTTCCGCTGAACCCTGATAGGACTGCATTTCACCACCCCTATAGCAGTGAAAGGGGGCATTTTCGGGCTCATGGCATCCTTGCTACAATACTGCGCCACAACACAATGTTTGAGCGCGTCCCCAAATAGCCAATGATTACAATGTAACAGGAAGGCTTACCCATCAAACGCTCAAGAGTCAGCGTAAAACTATGGTTGAAGCCTGCAAGTTAAGGTAAAACCGACAAAGCGCAGCAGCAAACATCACTCTTCCGACGGCGTAAAGAGAATAGCCCACACAGCTCTGAGAAGACCCGCAAGCGGGTTTAGGCGCCTTTCTGCTTCCTTTGAGAGGCATGAATAATTCCTTGGCAAGAGCTTCTCCATCTTAGAAGAAAGTCAACATAAATCATGATAATGAAAAGACAGTGATCATACCAGAGTTTTTTGCTGCCGGCTCTTCTGTAGATCCTTTCAATGTGATCAAGAACGGTACCTGGATTTAGGATGTAAGGAAAGTGCGCATTAAAACAAATTGGACGAAAGAAGACGGTTCTGCGCCTGTTGAAGCAGCTTGAGATGAAGCCCTGAAGCTGCAGAACAGGAGTCTGGGGTCTGCAAACTGGAAACCCAAATAGGGTATTATGCTCATACTTACCATGTAAACTTCATGTATGGGGGTGTGTGGGTGTATCAGAATTTCTAAGTACACTTCCCTCGAGGTCATTTTCAGGACACACACATATCATTTGGAGGCAAATTCCTCAACATTGCTGGTTCCTTAATGCAAATAATATTACATGTGTTTTCACAGATTAAATTACAATGACTTTTTCCTACAAATTATTATTAATATTTTTTTTAACTTGTGGGATTTTTTTGACTATTATTTGCACACGAGGTTGCTCACCAAGTAGGCTTACATTGGCTCTTTTGTTCATAGAAGACTGTAATTTTCCTTCACTAGACATACAAACGAATTTCGTTTCACTTATATTTACAGGAGGCTCCTCCCTCCAGAACCCCCAACACTATACTGTTTTTTTATTTTTTACTTACGCTTTTATTGTTCTCTCAATAAGAATGTGTTGGTTCTCTGCCCTATGGCAAAGGCGCATAGCTTTTCAAATTAGCCACTACATTAAAGTATATGCATCTAATATGAAGGCCACAGATAGTGTTAGTGACTCCACGCAGCCTGCTGTAACCTGCACAGCAAACTCAACAAGCACTGGCAAAGCAAATAGGTCTTGCTGTTGGACCTATTTACCATGCTGTACAGCATTGGCAAAAGAAAGTAAAAAGGCATGATGACGCAGCTGCATGATATTTTAGATGCACAAATGAACGTTGACATTTGTGGGTACATTTCTAGCAGGTAAGGAGGAGAATGTTGGTGTGGAATTCAGTAATTTACATTATAATCTTCCAAACGATTCCCCCCAGACCAGGACAGACAGACTAATCATTCCCCAACCAGTCCAAGGGTACTCAAACCAATGTCAAATGTGCAGTCTGAGGTGCAGCCTCTGATGGCTGAGTGGACTAATGCAAATGTTGAAGTCCCAGCAGTTCTACTCAGCCTTTCATCCTTCACTAAAAATGAGAACCATTGAGTTGGCTAACAATAAACATCTGTTATTGAGCACCAAGATGACCAAAGGGGTGAACATACACTTTACAAGTACATATACTGGTGTACGATAGGTTAGTGACACTAACACACTCCATCACTCCACTTTATTTCCCACAAAAGACGGTCTATTAATCCATCAACCCGAAAGACCCTATTCACTGAAAAAACACACCACTACGCCACCCACAGTGAGAAACAGAAAATTAAGTCGCTGAGGAGGCAAGTGTTGTATACACATTGCAAGACATCTAGATTATTGGTTTTCATAACAAACAGAAATAGTGACTGCAGAGTACAGACTACTAGTCTTAGTGACTGTTTACAAGTCTTCTTATGTTCACCTTGTGGAAGGCAAAGCTATTGATTGTGTGCAGCTGTTCATCAGGTTTATTAAATGTTGATATACCCCTACCTCCTGGAGTGGGTGTTTTCATCTATTGTTTAGGACAGTAATGCCGGTCCACGTAATGCTCATAAGCAAAGAAACAACAAGGTGGGCGAATCGCTATAAACTCAGAGTAAAGTCAAAAAAGAAAATGGAATCATATGTTGGCAAAACCAATAGGTCTCGCCTTTAAAAGGCACGTGCGGCCATCTTGGATTTGCTGAAGCTACTTTCTTCATTTTTTTTTTAGCCTGGAAGCTGCAAAGAGCCACTTTCTTTTCTGCTCTTTTTTCTTTTCTGTTTATCCACTCTGAAATGGTCATTGGCTATGCTGGAACAGTAAAGTTAAAAACAAAAGTCAAAACTGCAACCAGAGAATCATGACACATGCATCGAGTGCATCCTTTGTGACACATACAAGCACCTGACAGCCACTTTGGAATAGTTTTTAAACACACAAGATAAGCTTGTATGCGTAGTGATGCATTGACGTCCATTTTGGGTTAGGTCAAAGCCTTTTCAGAATGGTAAAATAAAAATAAAGTGCACAGAAGTTCAAAAAGGAAAGCAAGTGGATTTGTAGCACTTTGCAACTTCTGGGTTCTCACAAAAAAATATAAATTACAATTTTAAAAAATGGAGAGCAGAATGGAAATGGGTTGAGGAGAAGCGCTTGCAAAGCAATGGCGAGCGTGGGCGAGGAGAAGTTTGAGAGCACAAATAAACAGCGTAGGAATGGTGGGACTTCAAGATAATAAAAAAAAAAAAGAACAATTCATGTGTGGTTGTGTGCACTCCTTTTTTAAGGGTGATCACATCTGTGAAATGCTGTGTGTTGATATCACTGCAGACGGACAACCATGTTAGCCAATGACTGAAGCCTGCTGAACCACAGTAGCCAGTGCTGAAAACAGCTGTCCAAAAGCCCCATTCTGTATCTAGATGTTCATCTTGTGTATTTTGTAACAAGGGCTCTCGCCAGTCAGCTAAACCTGTCTGTAAGTGTTACTAAAAACGAACTGTAGCACCATCCTACATGCTATCAACAGTATGAAGGATCGACCCCCATGACAATAACATCAAGAAATTGTGTATATACAGGCAGATCAGGTGTTCCCACTCTTATACAGCACAGGCGCCAAAGCTGCCCGACTGGATGCCATCACCCTCTGTGGCTTGTGGTGGTGCACAGTGTCTAGACACCATGGTGCCACAGAAAGCCCAGAGAGGGAAACTGGTAGATAGGAAAGAAAGCATTTTGACAAGTCAACGGAAAACACACCAACTAGTCACACAATATGGCAAAAGCAAAGGTGTACGATATGTATCACAATTTGACTGGTAGCCCCCATTAAAAACAAGCATTGTTTAAGCCAATAGGTTTCAGCTATGTGAGAACTATTGGCTTTGTCAATGTTTTTTCAGACATGTTGCACAGAAGCACGGGCTGCTGTGCAAAAAGTTTTAAAATAAATAAAAAGAGCTCTATAATGTGGCCAGCATTGTGTCCGTTATAGCACTTCTTTTTTTCTTTACGCCATGTAGCACAGCACCCTGCGTTGCTGTGCATTATGTCTAATAACATGTGGAGGAAAGCAAGCAACACAAGGGAAGTGCAGAGTGGAGAGAAGGAACAGCAACAATGGACAGCGGGTGGAAGAAGCAACAGCAGAGAGGTGTGTGGGAGGAGGGAGAGAGCAGCAAAGGACAGTGGGCGAAGGGCGTGGGAGGAAGAAAGCATCACGAGGAAGCTGAGGGGGTGAGACCATACAGTGCCATGCACTCTGAGTGAATGACAAAAAGTAAAAAACAAAAGTACCTGGAGGAGAGCGCAGCCAGTGGAATGACACTGGTCGCAAACAGGAAGCTGTGGCAGGGACAGACGTCCCGGGAGAAAGCAGGAGGAGGCAAACAGCCAGGAAGAAGCAGGAGGCGTGACCAATAAGAAGCATTGAATCGATAGTGACATGGAAGCCAATCAATGGTAAGTACTGATAACTAATGGGCTCTAAGCCTGTTTTAAGCTGTTTTTGCTTACCATAAGATTTTGCCAACGACGCATGCGTGCAGTCTCAGGCAAAACCTAAAAACATATCTGAGAATGTTTGCTTCAAGTGTTTGAATAAACTGCATGTGTCTTGCTGCTCTGAAGCAAACCAGGATGAAATAACACTGAGGTGTACTAGGCATTACAAGCTCAGAAGCGGTGACTGAAATCAGATTGTGTCGTCTAGGCTACTTAACACAGCTAAACCTTGCTGTGCCATGAACTTAACTCTTTCCTGTTAAAAACGTAATAAAAAAAGTTGCGGCTAGCACGGCTCGCGGGGGGGTGGTTGATGGGGGTCGTGCAGGAGAGAGCATAATAAAAAATTTTAAAAAAAACTTACCTTGAGGCCGGGTCCCGTGTCTTCTCTGCTCCTGCTCTCCTGCCTCCGACTCGGACAGGAATCAGGCAGCCAGGCTCCCTCCCCTAAGCCAATTACAACGCTGCAATACAGCCGGGCGACTGGTCTGAGCGCCGTGACACGGCGCCCAGCTGGGGGCTGGAGGGGTGAGCATGTTCTCTAAGCAGGCTGTAATGCAGCCTGCATGGAGAAGGGGAAAATGCGCATGACTGGTTTGGGCGACCCGAGAGGGCCGACCAAACAGTCATTTCTCACTCAGGAGTGGGCAAACCACTCCTCCGCTGTCCTGCTCCGTTAGCAGAGCAGCCCCGCCCGCCCGCCAAGGAAACATAAAATGGTAATAACTAAAAGTTATTACCATTTTATGTTTTTGCTTCTCGCACTGCGAGAAAGCAGTGAGGCGGCGCTCCTCCGCCATAGCAGAGGAGCCGCCACTGCGTAATAAAATATATATCAACCCTCGTAGAGACTCATTATTAGATACTTCCAACAAATATACATGTTACAAGGAGCTCCTATATTCAATAGTTGCTGCTACTTGAAGGACTGTGCGTTAACTTAGCATTTCAACCCTGCTGATGTCATTTCCTAAATAGCAAGTGCCTGCCCGACATTGTATATGTGTATCGATTTCATGGCAACATTGTGCCGTGCGCCGTAAGAGGGGGTGACAAAAGGACAAACTCACCTTCCTTGGTGATGAAATTGGGTCCTTCTCGTCTGTACAAAATGCTCAACAGGATGGCTTGACTTGCTAGACAGCTGCAGTCCTGTGAAGCCAAAGTGTTATGTTTAGCAATAATAACTGCTGTTCTGCTAAAGATAAGTAAGTGGAAAGTGGAGTAAGCACATGCCTAACAGAAGGTAAAACATACATTACTCGGTGCTGCTTAAAGAACTACCAAGGCTAGTTAAACTACTGCAGCAATTCTAGTCAAGAACATTTTGCATAGCAAACAGTTCCCCAACCACTAGGGCATCTAGTACATACCATTACCATCCTCTGTCACTACATCGTGCAGTAGAGATTTTTACTATTATGTATCACCTGCCGCAACATTGACCCTTATTCTTTAATATTATTCTTACACAGGTTTTGCTAAATGTACTACTTATATTGTTTTACTATATTTTTAATAGCATATGTGTGTGTATTACTACATCACATGGACAACCGTGATGGCCTGGGGAATTATTACATTCTATGGCCGCAGGGTTTACAGATTAATTATGGATATAATACACATGCCACATAATTTGCTAATTTCAAAATAGTTGTTTGTAACTCAAATGGAGTGTGCGCCGCATAACGCTGCATAATTTGCTTTTTCATACTGCATAATTTGCTTTTTCATACTGCATAATACTGCATAATTTGCTTTTTCATACTGCATAATACTGCATAATTTAGATAACATTGACGTATAATTTGGTCCTCCAGTGCTGCTTAATTCTAGTGGCTGCGCAGAGTGATTTGTGACTGTGATTATGATGACAAAACTCATGTTTCACAGGGAACCGAGAAGTACTTTTATATTTAACCGTTCCCTGTGAAATGTTTTTTTTCTATCACTTGGCATTTTGTAGACTAAAGTGTGAAATGGTTCTTAATTATGCAGCAAAAAAGGCAAATTATGCACCACATTCTCTGACAGTACTAATTTCATGCATTTGAGCTAATAAACCAACATTTTTTGTGAAATCTGCAAATGATGCGGCAAATTATGTGGCAAATGCAGAATTACATAAATCCACTGACCATCTCTATTGTCCACTTCTGTATCCACATCTTATTTTTGAAATGTGAACAAAACCAAAACAATTTTACTCCAATTAGTGCCCATTGTTAACTGTACTTTGAAGAAAACAGTTTTTTCGAGTTAACCCCAAAATAAACATGTAATATAAAAAATATATAGTGCCATATGTGACCTCAGGGTTCTGGTGACATTTACAAACATTCAATGACATTCCTGAACCAATTTGCACAGTTACTTGTTATGTATCCTGTACATAAGAACACTCATAAACACACATTCATATACATATATATAAATAATTAACTGAAAAAACACCAAAGGCTAAAGTGACTCTATAGTTAGGTGAAAATTACAGTGACAACGTAATACATTTTTAATTTTAAAAAACACTGAAATTCAGCAGTTATAGTTATCTCGAGAAACTATTACTCGTGCCCTAAGCTAGCTATAACTTGCGCCCTTGCCAAGCACAATTTTGCCATCATTGATGTAATTTCTTATGTTGCAGTGATGTCATTTCACATGTTGCAGTGATGTTATCAATGATGTTATAGCACATGTCATGAGTAATATAATATATGGGATAATTATCTGTGCACAGCAAGGGCGAGAGTATAGTTACATTAGGTATTAGTTATATTTACTTGAGATAACAATATTGTGAATTTCTGAGGGTTTTTTTAGTTCAAAACTTTTCGTTCTGAATGAAAAATTCACTTAACTATAACGTCTCTTTAACCTTTGTTTTTTTCAGTGAATTTCTAGTTGTTTTTTAATGTAAAGTAATGTTTTATTACCATAAGTAAACCCAACCTCCCTAGCACGCAGACCTTTGGCCGTGCGCAGCGTGGGGTTGGCTGCAGGGCCTAGCCTGTGGCAAGGCCCTGTGTCCAACCCATTGCGAACAGCCATCCCCTCACCACACACAGCCTTCTGGCATGTGCAAGAGTGCAGTTGTGTCACAGGTCCTGACCATACTATATCAGATTTACTGACTTTGTCAAAGACTCACAACACCAAATTATAAAAAGTAAGCCTATTGGTTTTCTCAAGGGGTAAGCAGATCAATACATATAAAGTAGATCTATCAGCTTTCTACAAAAATCACCAATATTTTCAATCAAATGTATATGTCAGTAATTCACACAATGCAATGTTCTATAATAGTGATTATTATATAAATGGCCCAAAAAGTTTTTATTAAAAAATAAATCGATATGTCTCTTGAGTCTTTCTTTTAATATTGTTTTTATGCTTTCATTGTGTGGGCTGAAAAGTGCTAACAGAAAAACATATATATATATACATATATATATATATATATATATATATATATATATATATAAAACAAAACATATCTGTGAGTCTTTCTATTAACATTTTCAGCCTACAAAATGCAATCATAAACATAAGACAAGAGGGCCCTGCACTCTAGCTGAAGAGCGTAGAGCTCCAGCTAGGAGTGCTTTAAAAAAATATGATAAGTTCTCCTGGGGTCATGGATTTAATAACCCAAGAGACTTACTGTTATTTTAATGTTGCTGTTGTCATGTCCTTTAGGATAGTCCTGTCACGTATACCCCTATTTACATATATTGTCCCATCCACACGACAATAACGGTTCTGAACAGGTGACCTTTTACCTAGTAGCTTGCTCCTGTCTCTTCGACACCAGGCTCTTAGTAGTTTATCATAATCCCTGTACCTGACACACATAAACATGTCCTCAGGCACTGCATAATTATTCTGTATAAGGGTCACCACTTTTTTCTTCCTTGGCCAACAGCCCGCTGTGCATGATCGCATTTGTTTGGAAAAACATTTATGATTGTTTTCAAAACATTTATGACTATTTTGCAAACATATCGATTCTAGAAGAAACCCTGGAGTTTCTTCTAGAAGAGCCTTAATAGAAGAGCCTTATTTCCCCCAGCAAATCAGCGGAGAATTCCTTCCAAGCTGACATGGGGTCCTACATGCTGAATCTTCGACACGCAGCGGTCTGACATCCCTTGCGGGGTGTCATCCTCGAAGCAGAGACGGGGTCCTTCATTCTCAACCATCAGGTGAGGGGGATAGTTCTTCCCTAGGTGATTCTTGGCTCGGTATATACATATATATAGGCATATACATGCTACACATACAGATCTAGGCTAGGTACATTTAGGCAAATTACTTACGGCTCACATTTTAGAAATATGCAAGTGCTACTGTTTTTATCTGAACTGCTTATGTTCATCTTATTAGCACTATGGTAGAAATGTATCTATTTACTATATTGGTACTTGCAATCTCTTTCGTATGCTTCTGTCTCATGACTGTCACAGCAAATATGTTTTACACAAGACTGACGCTGGACCAATAAATACTTATTGAAACGTCCTAATCGCCATCCTGTGTATTTTCTGAGAATAAGTGAGCACGAGTGACTGAGCGGAAAGTACTGTACTGTTTTCCACGATCCTTGAGGAATCAGGGTTGTCATGTTCATTGGTTGCCAGAGACTACCTACACCACTGTAAGATACAGGGCAGTAGTGGCACTGTAGAGCTAGCTGGTCTAACGGCTGACATATCCTGTGGGGGTGTCCGGAAGCGGTTTCGACACCAAGCCCTCAGTTTAGGTCATCCAAAACGGGCAGGTCCTGGGGATTCCTAGGAACTACACAACATGGTGCTGCCAACGTTGGTTTGGATCAGTCGCGGCTGGCAGCACTAGAGAGTGGTGGGGCGGGCAAATGGGTGGTGCAAGGGTGACCATTTCCTTAAAAAGAGATTTCTAATGTGGGCCATGAGAGGGTGGTGGAGCAGGACACTGGAGTCGAGAGAGGCAGCCAGCGGAAAGCTGACATGGAAAGGGTGCCTGCTGCTGAGAAAGGGAGGGAGGGGTCGACGGGGGCTTGCACTGTGAGAGGATGACAGAGCAGAGGGAGAGAGGTGGAATTATGGCTGTGTCATGTGAGTCCATGCGGGGTACTGGTTTACCACGTCTTGTTGAAGCGTGTTTGGAATAAGAGGGAACACACAATCCTGCAAGTGAGCCTTTATACCGCTAGATGAGTTTCTTGTTCCACGTCTGAACAAGTATGGGAATACTGTTGAAATCACACCTGTCGCAGTGTGCATGGGGAACTATGTATGGTTCTAAGACACTTGTGTTGTGAATGGAGGGGCAATTCTAGAACGTGCCTGCATATTTCCCCTGTACATAGAAACATCTATAACCCCTTCTACCCCACTGCTCATCCTCAATACTCATACACTTCTTAACCTCCCACCATACACAGACCACACCCAAGGCTTTGTTTCTGTCCAGTGTGAACCACCTACCTCTCTGTGACCCCCTCTAAAATCAGTTACATTGATCTCACAACGAAGATAGATCAGCGAGTTTAGCGCTTGCAACTAACATCATCAGGTGTGTCCCATCACGGGTTCGAATTCTGGAGAGAACAACTCACCCTGCCATCCTCTCGAGATGGATGCAGGGTGTTTGGTGATAGTAAAGTGAAGTGAACCACCAGGGAGTGACGAACACAGCACAGCACTGAGAGGGACGGATGAGGCTGTGAGGGAAGGAGAGAGCAGGGCAGCGAGTGAGTGAGTGGATATTGATGGGAAGAGCAGTGTGCAAGGTGGGACGGGGGCTCGAACAGTAAGAAGGGAGGAGCAAGTGGCAAGCAGTCGCGGCCGGCATGATGGGCGGGAGGGGTGGGGGGGTGGAAATGGGGTCGTCGCGGTGGGGGGGGGAGGCGGGAGGGGTTTCATTAAATAAAATCAAACTCACCATCCCGCGCCACCTCAGCTCCTGGCTCCGACTCCCGCAGTCCCGCGTTTTCCGCTCTCAACAGGAAAGCCACCCACAGGCAGCCTCCCTCCCCTCCACCAATCACAACGCTGCAATGGCAGCATTGTGATTGGTGAGGCGCAGCGGAGAGCGCCCCAGCCGGGCCATTTTCTCTATGTAGGCTGCATGCAGCAGCCTACATAGAGAAAAGGGGGAGTGCGCATGACTGGGTTGGTCGGCCCTGGGGCCGACCAGTCAGTACCCACAACAGTGGGCAAGCCACTCCCCCCTGCCCGCAAGCAGGACCGGCCACCCGCCCGCCCACAACCAGGCACTCAAAGCACTTATGCTTTCTCGCAGTGCGAGAAGCAGAAATATAAAATTGTAGTTTTACCATTTTATGTTTCTGCCTTCTCCCACTGCGAAAAAGCAGTGGGGCGACGCCCCCATGGAGGAGCCGCCACTGGTTTGGATCTTATATTAACAGTTAAAATCTGAGTAGTTCAGTCGCACTTTCTCAGAAAGCCCTACTCACACCTTTTCAGAGACGTTTGAAGTGGGAAGGGAAAATCCGCCTCAGCTGAGCAGATATATCCTGTGTTTTGGCTGAAGGTTTAAAAAGCTTGTAAGGAAGAAGGTTCCCACTTTGTGCAAAACCCCTAAAAATTTCACCCAAAAAAATGTATTATTCTCCTTTTTGAGAATGACTGAGCCCACGAGTGGTGGTTCAGGTACAGGGGAAGAAGAATTTGCTAACGTTCTCAACATCACAGAGAACTGTAGAAATGCAGTAACTATTAAGTTGATAGAACATGGCGTACCCGCAACAGGTGGCTGTGTTACCTTCATGATTGAGGCACACGAGGTGTTCAGGTCAGAGGTATTCTATTCTTGGGTTCAGTTCCCACTTGCAGATCCACAGACTAAATTGTTTCACACATACATTGTAGTTGAAACACCGGAAGAATACATTCCGTACAAAGACATTGAAGTCCCATTAACTTACCAGCGACACAGAAACTGGTTTAAAGGTGCCCTCCCACACACAACATCTGTCTTAAGACACGGTCCACTCAGCATAGAAGGAGCGACCTGGCCGGTCTTAGCGACATACACTCCACATCCAGAGATAGATACGCTACCAGTGGATGAAGTCTGTACGATATACAAAGACATAGTCAGGCTATACAGACACATTGTCCAGTTCATCATGCGAACATTAACAGTCCAACCTGCGAGAAATGCTCCAGTTGGTCCACATCAGACCACACCTACAATTAACCCACAAACACTAAAATCAGTGATGGGAACAATACCCTCCAAACAGGAGCAAATTCCGTTCTGGATAGCACAAAAAATTGCACAGCTGGAAGCCGTATTTCCCCATACGGGTCCACAGGAAAAATATAGAATGCTAACCATTTGCTAGCCAATGGGGATGGTTCCCTCGATTTTAGGATTGTACCACTTGGGGAACAATCTTTGCTGCCGTATACATCAGAATACACAGTACCCCTTCCATAGCAGTCGTTCCTGAGATATTGACACAGATACAGAATGAGTACGGGGCAGGACCTGCCCGGGACCTGGGAATGTAACTGATGGGTAACTTTGCCCAAGTCTCTGCAATCATGCTGAGCAACATAAAAGGGGAGGCAGCAGCAGTGGCTATACACCACCGCCTAAGGAAATTAGCTCCTATAAATAAGGAGCGGGAATTACCAAAAATTATCGAAGAAACCTATGCCACATTAGGTAGGGATAGTTTGAGAGCCAAACCAGGGAAGCCACAAATGGCGGGTAGTCCCGACAAGGACAGCTCGAAGCAAGCACCCTCTTCTTCTAAAAAGAAATGGGATAACAAAATCTAAAAATAACATTACAGAAAAGAATTTACGAACAAGGGGTGGGTCTCCCCAACGGGAGACCTCTGAAAAGAGGTATGACCTTAGGAATCGTGATAACATTAGGAAACCTGACAGGTATCAGTACCCTGTTACACGTTCCTTTCAAGGTTCATCAAAAAACTCGGAGAGGGACGGGCGATCAGAACAAAAGAAAGAAGATCGGCCAAAGACAGAAAGGGAAACACATCGCAATTCAGATTATATTATCAAACAGGAAGAGCAACCTAAAACAAAACCTCTTTACAAAAAGAAGACAAGTAGCAGGCTTGAAAATTAGACATGCCCAGGTTACTGAGGACTCAGCTTCTGAACGGGGAATGGGCTCTGACGATGCTAGACAGCGCGGCAGAAGTAACAATAGCTCGCCAGAACCTGAAGGATTTTCTGGTGACAGCAGTATTGAATGAACACATCACGGTGGAAACACCAGATCCAAGAGTTAGTGTCCCACATAGAGTTTACGAAATTACACTCCAAATAGAGGGGGACATCTCGAGAAATGTTAAAGGTCTCTTTTGGGAGAACTTAACATATGGATATGACATACTGTTAGCAGAAAAAGATTGGCCACCAGAATTTGTGATGGATTGTCCAAGAGGGGAAAGTGTAATTTTGCCTGCTTTCTCCAACCTCGTTCCAGAATCTCTAAAACATTCATATGCGCAGGAGTAGGCGTTAGCACTAGCTCCAGCATTATACCTCAACCATGTAGGGTGGGACGAGTAGTCTACTCATCACGAAATCCCATTTAAATCTACGCCAAATGCACAGAGACAGAACCCTATTAAAAGTGATGCAAAAAGACAGGTCAAAGAAATCTTAGACCAACTTGAATACCAAGGTGTGATTGAGACTTGCACCTCCCCAATGAACAATCCATTGTTTCCCAAAAAGAAACCTGACAACTCATACCGTCTAGTTTTGGATTACTCACATTTAAACACATGAACACGAACATTTGCAGTTTAAAAATCACATAGTGCCGCATTAATGAATAATATTGTGCGGAAGAAATACAAAACAACATTAGATATCTCGAATGGATTCTTCTGCCAAAATTTAGCTCCAGAAAGCAGATATTTGAAAGCATTCTCTGCCCTCGGCACTCGTTTGCCCTAAGGGTATAAGAACAGCCCGGGGCTATTCTCGGCAAAAGTGTCAGGATTATTACAAACATGCGACGAGGAGGCAATGTACTATATAGATGACATCTGATGGAGGATGAATTACTTGAACACTTGAACAGGGTGAACAACATAATTGTGGGTTTTGCCAACTTGGGCTTCAAATTTAATCTCACAAAGTCAAAAATTGCCCATCTCAATGTCCTATTTTTCGGATAGGAGCTCTCAAGTGAAGGCAAGAGCCTGGCAGCCAACATTTTAGAAAAGTGTGCGCTGCTCCAACCTCGAAAGACTCTAAAATGTTTGCAATCCATTTTAGGATTTCTTAATTTTAGCAGAACATACATTCTGGATTACGCAGAAAGAGTAAAACCTTTCTACGACTTAATCAGACCTGATTTCACAGCACATCAGTGGACACAGGGACATACAGATACTCTGCATTCAGTTCAGGCTGACATGATAGCATCAAAACACTTGCACACGTGTGAATTCTACCAACTTGGTAGTCCCAGGTTTATCAGGATATACAGACATCACTTTGAATGAAGGTGAGACAGTTCCAATTGCATCCAAATGACATTTATACACAAATGTCGAAATGCGATTTGTGGCTACAGAGAAAATACTGACAGCAGTGCAGACTGCTGTAGTGAGAGAAAGAGCACTAGCACAGGGGAAACGCATAATAGTTGTTACCCCGGTACCAACTTTAGAAGCTGTTACCAAAAAGAGCATTCTGAATGCGAAAGCACTCCATCCACGATGGATACGAGCTAATTATCTCACTGCAACAGATGTAGATTACAAATCCGATTCTACACTGAAAACACAAGCGTTCCTGCAGTACAAACAAGAATACCCTCTCCCGAATGAAATCTTGCCTCTAGAAAAATATGAGTACATCATTGATACTGATGGTCCTGCTCAGCCTGCCATTGGAAGTAAACAACAGTATAGCGCAGCATGTGCTATAGTGAAGGGACGTATGCGGGACAGTAAGTTCCATCTCAGCAATACAACCACACAAACCCTGGGAGATTGTACAGGACAGCTGGCAGAGCTGAAAGCCCAGATACTAGCACTACAATATACAGATCAGGAATTCCCCACACTGATGGTGTGCGCTTCGTTTTACTGTGTGCAGTCCTATAATGAATATCTTCATTACTGGGGCCAGAATGGGTTAAGAGATTCCAAGGGTTGCACAATTAAGCATAAATTGTTATGGTAACAAGTGGTTCAAGTTATTCACACCTTGAGTCATCAACGTGTTGGCGTACACGTTGAAGGGAATTCACTGGCTGATGAAGCCGCTAAGGCGACAGTGCAAACTGCTGCTGTTGCTGCAATCACTCATTCTAGCACGAGAATAGACTAAGGCATACTGATAGCCGTCAACTCCTCAAAGAATTGCTCTGCCGTACCAAAGGGCTTTCCACTCAAATATTCCTATAAATTAGATGCGCAAAATACACTGTATGCTCAAATTCCAGTAGTGGAGGATAGAGTTATACCAAACATGGATCGCAGATTAGGTTTAATTCTAGCTGCACACGAGGGTCTGGGCTCAGCATACGCAGGAGTCACTACTACAATTTCATTACTGCTACAATTTCATTACTGAAGCGGCGATACAAGTTTGTCTAAACAAACAAAGGCTTATGTCTTAAAGTGCAACATCTGCCAGCAGATTAAGGGTTCTAACGTAGCACAGTCATCGCAAACACCATTACTCATTTCAGACAGCCCTCTCGCATGTGTCTATTTGGACCACTACGGCCCCCTAAATTCAGATGGGGCTTACAAGTACATCTTGGTGGCAGTGGATTCATACTCTAGATTTCTATGGGTTTGGATTCAGCGCTCGGCTGACACTCGAACTGTTATAAAGGATTTGCGAGTCTTCATCGGGACATACGCAATTTGCACGTTACATTCCGACCGTGGCCCTGCGTTTAGCTCACGGGCTTACAAGGAAGCCATGGAAAGTATGGGCGTGGCCTTGCGGTACTCCTCCCTCTACCATCCCGAGGGAAATTTAGTGGTGGAGAGGAAAAACCGGGACCTAAAGCATTTCTTAACAGCAAGGGTATTAGGTGCGGGTGGTAGTTGGGTCAATCACCTATATGGGGTCCAGAGGTCACTAAACAATATGCCAAGAAAATCCTTGGGAGGACGGACCCCCTATGAAATCCTGTTTGGGACAAGAATGTGTGTACCTGCCCTCGATTGTGCCAGCACAGTGGCGGATGTAAAAGCATTTGAATTGAATGATTGGTTGGCTGTTTTACAGGAACTCAATGAATTCTGGGCATTACAAAGCAATGTCCAAGTAAAACGCACCGCCACTGGGGAAGTGAAACTGGTATCGGCAAGACCTATCTGGGTCCCGAACATTGGGGACCTGGTCAGAGAAAAGATCATGGACAAGGAGGAGTTTGGGCCATCCTACAGAACACCTGTACCTGTCCTGACGGTTCAAGGAACAAGAACAGTACTTCTTCTGCCTCTTGCCGGCAAAAAAGAAAGAAGTTTCGTCTCCATTGATCGGATCAAACCACACTATGTGGCCGATTCTCATCAGTAGTAGTGGAATCCTGGGTAGCCACAGATCTCCTCTCGCTACTATACAGGAAGTTCGGATGGAAAGACTAATAATGTTTCAAGACTCCTCTGCACAAGATGCCGGAGTAGCAAATAACAGAGTACGAATTACACCAGTTGAAACTGAACAGCATCCACATACAACTGAAACGCAAATTGCAATTCGGACCAATAATGAAATTTACATCAATGTGCCTTCACAAGAAGCAACTGCCAGTTCTACAAACACTGCTGAGCTCCCAAAGATAGATCGAACTGCGTCTGGCTACTTAGTCAACTACGATGACTTTTCTTCAGATTCAAATGAAACTAAGCAAATGCCACCCATTTCTAAAAAAAAAAATTCTGACAATTCTATCTCTGGCTGAAAAAGACTTACTTTGTGTCCCCTTGGTTGCATCTTTGGTTTGCATTAGGGATCCTGTTCCTGTTAATTTGGATTGGTATAGTAACTGTCTTTTTCCTACCACTGAATGGACATTACCTCCCACAACGCTCTGCAGTGCAATCTGTGAACTTGGTCCTGAAACCTCATACGTCATCACACAGTGAACAAAGAGACCTGTCCCTAGTGAACATTACAGCAGTTCCAGTACCGGATGGTATAGTTTGGGAAAGGGTTTCATATGATGTATTTGGTCCTACTGAACGTTTGAAAATTCCACATGTATATAAAATTTCATTGAATGATTTCATCACCCCGAGTACACTCTCTGATGATTGGGACATTGAGAATGTAAACACTAAGCTCTCAGGTCTAGAACAATCTGTTGCATTTTCTTACAGGGAATTGTATGAAGATACACCTGACTTTGACAGTATGTATTGTTACCACCATTATGGTAATCACTTTTTGCATAAAGCGAGTGTCTCACGCACTGTTAACACTTACCATCAATGGGAACATTGCCCGAAACCCCCGAAAGGTAGTTTTGCCACATTCGCACAGAAATTATCCTACTTTTCAGGGTTTAATACATCAGACCCAACGTCACACTATTAAAAGCTTGCGCAAATGAATGCAACTGCAAAGAAAATGATGCTGACAAACACCAAGCTTATATATTCAGCACCTTTCTTCTCCCAGCTGTCTATACAAGGTTTCAACTATTGGAGGGACACAATAGACACAAAATCTATCTAGGGGACGAAAGATTGGCAGGTTCAGGGAACAGAGGCTGTATTTAGAGCTTGCCTCATACCATTACAGATAATTTTCCTGAACAGAACAGTGCAACAGACTACATGCTATGGGTTTGCAAAAATAAAAGACCTGAAAAACCACGCATCCCCTTGCCCACACCTATTGAAGGTATATCAAATGATACACTACTAAGTGAGGAGGTACTGGGTACAATGATACAGAATGGTACATACAATTCATCAGCTCCCAATCGGAAGGGTTGGTTGGTTTGGCCTATAGGTGTCAGTCAAGATTCAAGGGTACCACAGGAGGGTTTAGTATCCATAGGCCTGACACACGCTATGTACACACAGACGAGCCAGGGGTAGTGACTTCTTATAATGTTGGGAAGTTATGCCTAGAACGGCTAAAAACCTCAACACTTTTACAGGTGAAACAACACTTGTCCCTTCTATCAGACCACATGGATCTTAGGGATTTCTTGCTAGGTCCCAAGAAAGCACGTAAAAAACGCTCCTTATATGCCATCTACAATGAACTATGGAAAGTCTCCCAACAGGATGCTGCTGAGAGATTACGTGAGATTGATAGAATTAAGCAAGAAAAAGCCTTAGCTGTGGTAGACGAGGGAATGACCACACTTTTCTCACGTATTTATTCACTGGGCAACATTGTGTCCTCAGCAATTGACACAATGGAACAAGATTCGTCTATTTTACAACACGGGCAATCTCAATTGCGCTCCATTATACTTTTAAGCTGGATGCTACAATCATTGCGTTCTGGCCACGTGCCATGGCGCTACATTAACGGCACAAATCTGTTTTAGGCTTATAACCTGACAGACAGACAAATAACCATGGCACGCAGAGATGCAAAGTACACCATGCTGCTCAATGAAACATTAGAGAAGTTACCTTTTACAGTAGCAGAGTCACCATCAACAGAATGGTTAATTCATGGCTATATCACACTGCCAATCACGACATTCCAGTTCCAATACTGCCTGAAATACCTCCAGGTAGGCAGGTATGAAGCGTTGGGTGAAGGGTACATACAGGTAACCTGGGGGTTACCGACAGATATAGGTGTAGAAATAAGGACACTGAAGTTTTCTTAAGTGGTACAGACTGTGAGAAGGCTTTAAGTGGGTTTTTAGTGTGTAAGGAGGTCTCGCTTCACGGAGCATGTAATGTTTCAATAGCGAACTTATCTTGCTACTTGAAAGGCTCCCCAGCTGCAGTGATTCATCCAGTTTTTGAGTTACTCTCAAATGGGAGTTATTTAATGCTGAATGATCAAGGCTGCTGCAGGATGGCGCCAGGCATCGCGTATCTTGTCACAATAAACTCCAGGGTTATTTGTTGTAAGCAAGTATTGTTTCCCCCAGCTCGCCTAGTTAGGGAGGCACCATTGTGGCCTTCGTTGAATGTTTCCAGTATAAGGTTTGATTTGCTGAGCAGACTGAAAGCCATGTTGTTTCAACAAAATGTGGCCTTAACTTCAGCCCGAGAGACTTTTGATCTTCAGGATTCAAGGTCTTCAGTAGAGATACAGGCCCTGGTCCGTATGAACTTCCCGATCCATTTCGGAGAAATGGTTCATCGTATCTTTAACATGTCTGATACGAAGGGGATCGTACACTTATTTAAGCGTCTTGGATCAGGTCTATGAACAACCTTTCAGACCATCTTCGGAGTAATTCCAGCTTTCATGCACTCCGTACTTGGAAGCGTTTTTGGAGGGCTTTCTCTGGTCCTGCTTTCAGTGGCGGGCATCCTGATTTTAATCCTATTGATTCGCAATGGACGTCTCAAACCCTCAAGACATGGAGAGAACACTGCTGGAACGACATTGTCGTGAGCGTATGGTGTTCTACCTGACTACGCCTCAGCTTTGAGAGCTGAGTGAGCATTGGTTCCCGTCTTTTAGACCAGCCTGGCTATATTGTGTTCCGCCTGTGTTCCGCTGCCTCTTCTGCGGCTTCAGATGCGTGTTGGACCTGTGTCTGACACTTCTATTGGTTGCGCCACCGGACATAGACGTGCTCCTGGATCCCTTGTAGGCCCACGTGTACAGTTGTCCACAGCGTATTCCCATGTTGATGACGGCATTTCTAGAGCCTCCAAGGGATGCTTCCGCTCCTGTTGGAAGGGAAATCAGCTCGGCTACAGAGGTACAGGCATCGGTTCCAGGCGTACAGGCATCTAATTCTTCCACGGCGGCTGCAGTGGGAACCAGAGATGACCATCTTTGCTCACTCAACTTTATATTGGAAGTACTGGAGGGATTGCCACCTGCGGATGCGATGTTCAGCGATGTTGAGTCTTCGGCACGGGATTCATAAACAATCTGGCCTTTCCTGTGCTGGGAACTATTTGGAATTTTTTTAACATTTACAAAATTGAAGGTCGTAACTGACTTTGTTTTATTTTTCTCCTTCTCTGCTCTAACTGAGCGTAATGGCTTTCAAGGTGCTCAGTGTAATAATAACCATGTATACAACTTTAGAGGACCTTTTGAACTCTTTTAGGGAAAAAATGACTTGTCTTTTATGGACATTTTTCCAGGCTTTTAAAGTGCTTTTAGAATTTTTATTGTAAATGATTTTTATGCTTTTTAATGGCCTTAGCTTTATCATTATTTAGCTGACCCTGTTGACCTTTTGATGAGGAGTGGGTGTCATGTCCTTTAGGCTAGTCCTGTCATGTATACCACTAGTTACATACATTGTCCCATCCACACGACAATAACGGTTCTGAACAAGTGACCTTTTACCTAGTAGCTTGCTCCTGTCTCTTCGACACCAGGCTCTTAGTAGTTTATCATAATCCCTGTACCTGACGCACATAAACATGTCCTCAGGCACTGCATAATTGTTCTGTATAAGGGTCACAACTTTTTTCATCCTTGGCCAACAGCCCGCTTTGCATGATCGCATTTGTATGGAAAAACATTTATGATTGTTTTCAAAACATTTATGATTGTTTTCAAAACATATCGATTCTAGCAGAAACCCTGGAGTGACCACTCTAGTATAGAAGACCCTTATTTCCTCCTGCAAATCAGCGGAGAATTCCTTCCAAGCTGACACGGGGTCCTACATGCTGAATCTTCGACACGCAGCGGTCTGACATCCCTTGCGGGGTGTCATCCTCGAAGCAGAGACGGGGTCCTTCATTCTCAACCATCAGGTGAGGGGGATGGTTCTTCCCTAGGGGATTCTTGGCTACATATATACATATACATATACATACATATATGCATATACATGCTACACATACAGATCTAGGCTAGATACATTTAGGCAAATTACTTAGGGCGCGCATTTTAGGAATATGCAAGTGCTACTGTTTTTTTCTGAACTGCTTATGTTCATCTTATTAGTACTATGGTAGAAATGTATCTACTATTTACTATATTGGTACTTGCAATCTCTTTCGTATGCTTCTGTCTCCTGACTGTCACAGCAAATATGTTTTACACAAGACTGACGCTGGACCATTAAATACTTATTGAAACGTCCTAATCGCCATCTTGTGTATTTTCTGAGAATAAGTGAGCACGAGTGACCAAGCGCAAAGTACTGTACTGTTTTCCACGATCCCTGAGGAATCCGGGTTGTCATGTTTAGTGGTTGCCAGAGACTGCCTACATCACTGTAAGATACAGGGGGTGGTAGGGGCACTGTAGAGCTAGCTGGTCTTACGGCTGACATATCCTGTGGGGGTGTCCGGAAGCGGTTTGGACACCAAGCCCTCAGTTTAGGTCATCCAAAACGCACAGGTCCTGGGAATTCCTAGGAACTACACGACACTGTGGGGCTGCTTCCATTCCTGCTGCTCCCCACAGCATTCCAAAAAATGCTTGGTGGTACTCCTTCCTCTTCTAGGAGCACCACAAGCAAAACATTGTATATTAAAATGCCCTAGAGCATTATCAGGCGCTCCTTCCTAGTAGCAGTGAAGAATAAATGAGCGGTTTCTGCTGCTCATTTATTATTCCCATTTTTAAAAAATGTTTTATTTTGGGTGTCCCAGTGCCAACAGGGGGCACCCATATATTCTTTTTTTAAAAGGGGAGGAGGAGGCTTGCAGCTCCCCGCCTTCAGCCTTTGCATGCCATGGGACCCTAGCCCGCGGCCACTCTCCCCAAGGCACTAGGGGCCCGCGGACCCTATACCCCAGGGCCTCAGGTGGGTGCCCCGGTGCAGGCCCGGTGCAGCCACTAAACACTACTTTGGGGGGCCACTGGCGAACCCCAGAGCCACTGCTGCCCCAGCCGGCTTCCCAACCGGCACCATATTGGGTGCTTTACTTTGCTCCTGAACGGCCGGGCATAAAACCTTTTTTTTACTGCTTCCAACAGGCACGAGCAAAGTGGAGTTCCCTGCCCGGGAGAGTGCGAGCAGGGTATGACCACACTCTCCTGGGCTGGGAAGAACAGTGTTCCGGGGGTTGGCTCCCTGACATACTGCGTTGTATCACAGATAATACCATAGTCATATGCAGCATAGAGTTAGTGCAAAAATGTGGGTTTATGGCATATAAATAGCGTAAGCCTGTGATGCAAGTTTAACTGTGCATGTTGAACTTATATGGTGCACCGTTTACAAATCATTAAAGTTTGGGGTGGAAGTAGTACTTCAAAAGACGTTTTAAGGCATGGACATAGAGGGCATTTGCCCAGAGCCCTCAGCTTTTAAGGGGCCTCCTAGGAAAGTGAACTTCCTCTCTATTTGACGGGAAATAGCCTTTAGCACGACGCCGGAATCACGCTGTGCCTTTACAGCACTGGCAACTGAACGAACGTGTCATTACCATGCATTCGTTTAGCATGAAAGTCATTACAATTACTTGCTTTAGGGGGGCACATTGGTACAGAGGTGTTGAATTTAAAATCCAACACCTTCCCTACTGCTGCGCAGACTGGAGTTGGGTTAGCAAATTATACTAAACCAAAGTCCAGCGCCCCCTTAGGCAAGTCGTTGTAACGACTTGCATGCAAAAGAAACGCGTCATTACGACGCGTTCATACTAATGACGGCGTTAAAAAGGCATGCGTTCTAAACGCATGCGTAATTCCGACATACAATCTTAATTGACCTCTGTCTATTCTATTTGTCTATCTAAACCTCTCAACCTACTTTTTCCCATGACTCTGTCTCACTACCGAAGTATCATTTTAAGGATTTTTCAGGTTCCAGACAAGAACTATTTCATACTTTTTTGTGTGACCTTGTTAAAGTTTAACATGTATTTAGTATTGTTTGGCATCAAGCGGGCTTGAATAAACTGGAAATGGGTTATAAAATTTCAACTTTGTTCTGTTCCATGGCCCCTTAAATATGTCTTCCCCGGGGCCTCCAAAATCCTTATAATGACATTGAGTATTGCATGGTAAATAAAGTAAAGGCTGAGCACACATGATTTGAGTTACAGAGATAGAACTGAAAGTACGTTGTGGCTTAAAGCAAAAACCTGCATCTGTGAGAAAGCCCAATGCTGCTGTTGACAATAGATTATCCAAAAGTAGATACTTTGCCATGTGCTATATGTTAAGCAATTGTAATACAGTGGCATACACAGATGCTACGGATCTACAACATTTATAATGTGTGGATGTTTATTTCCAGAACTATACTGAAGATTTTGAGGAATTGCAGACAGTAGAATAATAGAAAATGTGGGGGTGTCCCACTTAGACATGGTTTATTGTATACTGGTGTTGTAAGCATGGCTTTAAATCTGTACGCCATTGTGCCCATCTGAGGAACGAGTGTAGTGTATTTTTCTAAACTACAACGGGTTGTTCATAGAAACTCACAGAAGGTGTCTTTTCAGTGGCAAATGTATATCTGGAAACAACTTGACTTAAAATTTTGTGTCATGTGAAGTCTTTAAGGCTGCCATGAAGGCAAATAGAAAATTGTCCACAGCTGTAGTATGTTGAATTACTTCACGTTCACAAACCCTATAGGATGGTGTTACAATTATTGTATGATGTTATTAGTGATGTCATCAATGATGTCACTGGGATGTCGTGTGTGATGAAATATATGAGGTCATAAGTAAAGCATGGCGGGGAACAAGTTACAGGTAGCTCAGTAAACTATAACTGGTGAATTTCAGTGTTTATTTTGGTTTCTAAACACTAGTTTTAATCTCATTTCTATACCTAACTATAACCTCACTTTAACCTTTTTTTTCCAGTGAATCTTTAGGTTTTTTTTTTTTTTAACGTAAGCTACAATCTTATTTCCATACCTAAATATAAAGTCACTTTAACCTTTGATTTTTTTCACTGAATTCTTTTTTGGGTTTTTTTTTTATGTAAGGGAGGATCTTTTTACCATACCCAACTATAATGTCACTTTAACTTTGATTGTTTCCATGAATTTCTATTTTTGTTTATCATATTCTGCCAACTCCCTTGCTGAGCCCATCTGTGCACAGGGAAGGGTTGGCTACAGGGCCTGGGCTCAGACCAACCCTCTGCATGTGGCCAACTGACAGCTGCATGAGTCTTGAGCAATGCTCTGCATCCAGCCCCCCATGGGCGCCTAACCCGTGCAGCGCAAAGCCAAGAGGAGGTTTGGTCACACAGGCCAGGCCCTAGCCCAACTCCCCCATGGGCAGCCAACCCATCACAGCTGGCCTTCGGCTGTGCTCAGTGGGGTTTGGCAACAGGGCTGGCCTCTCGCCAGACCCTGCACCCAAACCCCTTTGGACACCCATCCACCTTCAGACGTCCAACTCACATTTTATTTTTAGTTCCTCTTTCTGGCCATTATACCAGCGCCCAAGCTTCAACTCCATGGGCTCGTGGTAACCATGCAAGCTTTTCTACGTGAAGCTCGCAAGGTACAATAGTATCATGGAGGTGAAGCTTGTGCAGCTGCTCCCGCAGAAGCATCAATGTACCTCACCGGAGGGCCGTGCGGAGTCCAGCAGGAGTACCAAAGTACTGGCAGCACAATTCGTTTTTTCATTTTGTGACCTTTGGGGTGTCTTTATTCTCCCCATCCCTAAGTGCTAGGCCGACAGGATGTCCCTATCCTGCCCCCTTATACCTTTTTTAAAACCATTTCTTCGACATGGAGACGGAATCCCCAAGTCTTAAAATGGTGGCTGCAAAATGTTTCTCGGGGTTGCAGCCAGTCAATCAAATCGTTTTGTATAGTGGGACAGGCGCAGGTCCTGCAGTATTGAAATGGCAGATGGGAGAAAAAGCTCTCTCGGCCAATCTCTCGACCCCTTTCCTTATTTGCATAGAGGAAGTAGCGTGAATAGCACCCTTTCCCTTCTCAGAGTTCAGTACCCATTTGTTGGCACCCTTTGAGAGTAGAAGAAGGAACTCTTGCATCAGGATTACAGAGTGCTCCTCTGAAATTAGCTCTGGTGTAGGAGGAAAGTGGGGTGGGGAGGAAATGAACGGAAGGGAGTAGCTCTTTTAAACAGTCTGGCAAACCCATCTGTCTGATGTGCCAGATCTCCAGCTGGGAAGCAAATGTTATATTCTGCTTACCACCAGCCCGCATGAGTTAGTAAGGGCAAACTAAAGCTGCTTGGGAGCCACAGCAGCATGGGGGAACAAATTTGAGCACTGCTGTATCTGCTGGCCTGTACAAAATTGCTATCAGCACCACATCCACAGCCTTGAAAGGATGAATTGGCTGCTGCAGAATGGTTGAGAGGGCTGGCATTGCCTGTAAGCTAGACCCCTGGATTAACCTCGGAATTCACTGAATTGGTGTGGAAATTGCTTTGCAGGAATTAACAATTTCTCAGATCGTGCAGTGGCACAACTGCCTGTGAATTATACTAGCGGCGAATCAGCCTTTGTTCCGAAGAGCATGGACACATAGGGCATATCAATTAGGTATGTTTCCACATCAATAGAAAAGCTGGTTAGCCTCACCCAGGCATGCCCTTAAAGCATGGTACTCGTGCCAATATTTCTGCCATGCAGTCAGTAGTATCAAGGACGGCCCGAAGTATGTATTTTGCCACATACTGATTCCCATATACCATCTGGGACAGCAAATTCCTGAGATCCTCTGGGACTACTGACAAGATCTCAGTGGCCAAGTACAATAATGCAGGTGTGTACCTGCCCAACAAACTAACTGCAGCAATGGATCAAAGGTTCAGGTTAGCTGATGAAAACATTTTCAAGAAAGTGTAAATTCTTTTCGATTCCCTATCTAGGGGATTAAATCAGAAAGAATTTCGATTGACCCTCCTTGTTAAAGCCGCCCTAATCAGGCTCACTGCAAACAAGACACCTTCCTCTGTTGGTGTTCCATATGGAGAGTCAAGCCCTGTTTCAGGATATGTATGTATCCCACTCGCATTTTGCAAGTCTAGATGCAGTGCATTAAGCGGGGGGGGGCATTCCCATCATCAACAGTGTCCTGAAGAGCCACATGAGCATCCTGCACTGGGTCAGAATCAGAACCAAAAATAGAATGGAGTCGCTGCTGGTAGTGGCGTCGAAATCCTCATATTAGGGTCAGCATGTATGACAACTGGCTGTGAATTAGCAGTTTCGTCGTGTGACAAATGTCTAGATTGTGCTGGCATCAGCTAATGATCCAAGTTTGGCATCAGAATTATGGCCACTGGCACTGGTGAAGCTGGTGTCACCATTACAGGAACCGGCATGGACCTTGGCACCAGTGTGGAAGTCTGTTCCAGTTCAGTACACACCTGGTAGTCGGTCTTGAGAGCGCAGAAGGCTTCAGCGATGGACCCGCCCTTGGTATTTCGATTGGAGATCCCCGCAGCTCCATTGGGCCCAAAAGCATGACAGAGGGAGCCAGAATTGCACCAAAAATCTGCAAACGGCCTCCTGGAAGAACACAATCTGCTGCAGTGTTGATGATGGCCCAGGAAACTAAGAGCTGACCAAGACTAATTGCAGTTCAGATTGTAGGGATTTCATTGGGGTGCGATTTTTATCTTGATGCTCTCACGCCTTCTTATAGTACTTCAAGGAGTGGAATGGGGTCAAGTCTTGCTTCATCATCTTAAACTTGAACTTAGATTTCAATTTACTGGAAGACTTGAGTTTGAAGTAAACCTCTCTCTGGAGTAGCCTTGCAATAGGGACTGAGACTGGGCCCGCAACTTGGAGTGAGAAACCTATGCTTTGATGGTAACTTTTTCTTGTATTCAGCGGCGTAGAGTTTCGCTTCTTGGTCTTGGATCGCCTTCAGGTGCATGAGGGCCTAAGCACCAAAGCTATACCTCATGCCCACCTGTGACCAACATCTGCTGCTTTCGTTCTCGCTACAGCTTGAAGCCTGCCGTTTTCAGAAGGGACATCATTCCATAACACAAACTGAAGGCAGCGTAGTGCAGACTGCATGAGGTGGTGTCCCCTTCTAGTAGAACATCACCTTCAACCTTGTCCTGATATGTAGGTGTTGTTACTCATCTTGCGAGAATTCAGCTTCTGCCGCCATCTCTATGTTATGGGCTAAGCGCCGGTCCCGTCTGGAGCAGAGGGTCTTTTTATTTTTTAAATAGACCATAGGCTGTGCAGTCCTGCTCTTTGTGCCCCGGCGACAAGCAAAGGTTAGAGACGCTGTGCTTGTCTGAGTACGCGTATTTAGCCCCAAATTGAGGGCATTTCCAAAAAAGTCTATCCTTTTTCCCTTCCATTACCTGGAGCTGAATATTTTCTGCAGATTCTGGAAGAAAGGTATGGTGTTTAAGCCAATCGGAACTCAGATGATCTGAGTCTGAAAGCTTGGATCTGACTGCTGCTGATGACTAGGTAAAGTTGGTTTTGAAGAGTAGAAACCATTACTTCCCCGGTAGGCGTCTTAGGCCACAAAGGCATCGAAGATGCATGGAGCTACGGCTCAATCCGTCCGAACCCAATGGTGGAAGCAATCAATTGAACAATGGAGCCGTTGGACATGCGTATTCTCTAGAAGAGGAGGAGATTAGACTCAGCAAAAAAATAGACTTCTTCGAGAAAAACAAGTTGTAAAGTCCGAGCCCAACAGTAGATGGCAGGAGTGTGCACAGCAGGTGTATCTGCAGCCAACACATCCTACGAATAAAATGTTTCTGTGGGCTTGAAAGGGTTAAATTATATCTGGACCGTTAATTTGCAGAGTTGCCACAACTTGATTCGCGAACCTCCACAAACCAAAAATTCAAACAGTACTCAGATCTGATTGGAAGAGGGAGCTTTCTCCCACATTACTTCTTTCAGTCCCATAACCTAGAGCCAGGCCTGTTGAGCGGAAGCTCTCTGATTGACTGGCTGCAATGTCAGGAAAAATGCTGCTTCTGCCATTTCATGACGCGGGAACTCAGTCCCCACAATCTGGAAACCTCTGTGAATAAATAGCAAAAAAAATCATGCCTATTTTGCCACGGGGTTTGAAACCATGGGGCTGGGTTCACAGCCCCTGAGAGTTATGAATCCTGGCAAGGAGCTCTGAGCCCAGTAGAAGCTTAGTGGGGACTGCAGACACCCAACAAGCTTCATGGGCCAATGTTGGTCCCTTCTAGAGTTCTTTGAATCCCAAACCAGGTCTGCAGATCATATGTAAGGCACAATACAGGTCCATGAAGCATGCTGTGGGTTAGAGACCCATGGCCATGAAACTTGCTGTGGTTTGTGAACCCTACAACAGGGTTAGTGAAACCAAAAAAATTAAAAGAAAACAAGGGCCTGGCAGGCTCAGTGGCCAAATCCCACTGCACACTGCCAAAGGCAGTCCACAGCAGAGGTTGGCCAACCCCTGCTGCATCTGGTGCAAGTTGGGCCCCGGACCTGATATATATATATATATATCCACCAGTGCAAACTGTATGTTGCTAAAATATACATAGCTGGCTGCTAAAAAGCTTTCAAATAAACCTTTGTTTTCAAAGCAAGGTTTCTTAAAAAGAACCACAAAAAACCAGATATTGCTCTGCCTGCAAATAAAATTGAAATCTGCATTGCATTTTGGTGACTATCTGTTAAAATTTCCAATGTATTTTTCTAAATATCAAGGCTTCTGTCATTTTTAGTTACAACAGAGATGAGTAGCGTCCGGTGGGGTGAGCTAGGAGAACAAAGGTTCTTTCCATGTGAAAACAAGAAATAATCTATTCCCACAAATGCCTACCAGGTACAAGTGCAGTCAACTGGAATCCACATATACCATAGTAGTGAGCAATCAATTTTCACATCCCTCCATCCTAAAAACTGAAGCCGAGCTTGGGCCTTCACTTTCTTCTTAAAATTAAAGAACAGTGAATCACTGGAGCTAACTCAACAAAAGTAAAGGTCTGTTAGATTTAACTTTTTCCCATCTTTTGAAGGTGGCCAACTGTTTGTGACAAAGTGTAACTTTTGTTAATACCCTCAAATATATATGGGCAATTTCCAACAAAACTGAGATACCATTTTTTTGCTTTCTCAAATTTGAATGGAGTAATTTGATCAAGTGACCCAGAAGACACAAGCTTACAACCTTCCATATTCAAACCACAGCAAATTATTACACAACTTCACTGAAATCAAAGGAAAGTCAGGGGTATTCAATTCCTTCTTATGCCTCACATTCATCTTTTGCAGGATCTCATAGGTGGACCTGTTCTTCCAGTCAATGATGTTGATCTCTGGTTGCTGCTCTAATTCAGAAGCATTGGGAGTACTTGTTTGTCTCTTGACTTTTGAATGCTTTGGAAGTTCAAGCTCCTCAAAGCTCTTGAATTCAGGAAGCCTACAAAAGAAACACACCAGTACACAGATCTATCAGTAGCAGAAAGATATTTTCTAAATCTGTTTATTTTCTCAGATCCATCACAGAAACAGTGCACATGAATGAATTTTGCACTATACTGTAACTCAATAGATTCTAATGTGTTAGGAGTCAAGTTTTTATTCTGAATTTGCAATCCATGCATGCTTTAACATGGCACTTACTCTTCAGTTTCATTGATTCTAAGGAAGTCCAGTTGTTCAACCATTGCTCCAGATATCAGAGTCTGGAAAAAACAAAATCAGATATATAGGTTATTTTACATTAAAGCTTCAGCACACTAATGGGACAACGTACATCAGCCATCATCAAATAGCTGGAGCTTAAACAACTTAGCACCTGCTTATCTCAACCAATATAGGCATGCTGATCTTCATGCAGAAAACCTGAGGAGTTTCCTGTTCAGCTCCATCTTTCACATGCTTTAACCAACTTCAAAATAAAGCTCTGAAGTCTTACCCTTTTTTGGGCACAGGCTATGAAGAAAGGAAATAAATACAAATGGAAGAACAGTGAAATAAAATGTTTCCCCGCATCACAAAGCAGGGAAAATGCCCGTGGCAATTGTATATGTAAAAACATGCATTCTGGTGACTGGTGAACAATTCTACAAATGTGGGTTTGAATTCCTGCTTTCAAAGCATTATTTAAATCTAACAGCAGTAATACCAGCCCTTCCTCTGTTTTTTCAGATGGCAATTCTTTCTATGTCCCTCAGAAGCAGTATTTATCATTTTGCAAAGGGCAATGTGATCTTTAATGACTGGGCGGTCGGAGGAGTGAGAAGATGGGTGGAAAAAATGGGAAAACAGCAACCGGAAGAAATCATCTGAAAGACTCAGTGGTCCAAAGTGATATCTCAGATTGACTAATTTTGCTATTCTGCTACATGGCCAACTCGGTAGCTGCACTACATTAACTATATCTCACCATGTTCTGTGCTCTCACAAAAGATATGATTTGCAAAATCCTAACTATTCTTGTAAATAATATTATGTTAGATGGTATAACTGATATAATATGAAAGGGTATAAGCACTGCATGAAGAAGGCGTGAGTTTTAGTTAATGTAGTTTGGCTCCTGAGTTGAATACATTGTGTATGGAGGTGAGCGATTAAATGATAAATTAAAGCTATAAGTTTGGAAATTTACATTTTTGGATACCTTAAGTTTTATTTGTAGCTGAAGTTTGGTTTGCATAGAAAGAATAAATAAAGTTTTCCTAACTATAACGAAGGTCTAACCTTCACTTGTTTTCATTGAATTTCAATTTTTTTTTACTCTAATTAAAAACCAATTGAAATCGTAGAGTTTACTGTCGTTGAGTGGAGTGTGGTAGAGTATAGTAGAGGAGAGTGTCGTAAAGTGTACTGTCGTAGAGTATAGTGTTGTGGAAGAGAGTGGAATGTGGTACAGTGGAGTGGCATATGTTGGATACCATAGAGTAGAGTGGCGTAGAGTAGAGTGGCATACAGTGGAAAACTGTATATTAGAGGGGAGTGGTGTAGAGGGGAGTGGTGTAGAGTGGAATGGCGCACAGTGGAGTGGTGAAGAGTGGTGTGGCACGGAGTGTAGTGTGGTACAGTGTGATAGCATATAGTGGTGTACCATAGAGTGCAGTCGCGTGAAGTGGAGGGACCTACAGTGGAGTGAGGTACAGTGTAGTGGCATAGAGTACCGTAAAGTGAAATAGTGTATAGTGGAATGGTGTACAGTGGAATGGCATAGAGTGGAGTGGCAGAGAGTGGAGTGACAGAGTGGAGTGGCGTACTGTCGAGTAGCGTACAGTCGAGTGGCGTACAGTGGAATACTGTATAATAGAGCGGCGTACAGTAGAGTGGCATAGAGTGGAATAGCATAGATTGGAGTGCCGTACAGTGTAGTTGTGTACAGTGGAATAGCATATAGTGGAGTGGTACAGAGTGAAGTAGCATACAATGGAAGGTTCCAGAGTGGACTGGCCGAGTGGGGTGAGGGTACAGTGCAGTGCCATACAGTGGGGTGGCGTTGAGTGGAGAGTCATACAGTGGACTACTGTAGAGTGTATTGGTGTATAGAGTAGTAGCGTACAGTGTAGTGGTGCACACTGATGTGTTAGAGTGGAGTGGCATATAGTGGATTAGCGTACAGTAGAGTGGCATACAGTGGAGTGGCAGAGTGGAGAGGCATACAGTGGAGTGTTGTAGAGTGGAGTGGCATAGAGTAGAATAGCGTATAGTGGAATGTCGTACAGTGGAGTGTTAGAATGTAGTGGTGTAGAGTGGTATACTGTACACTAGAGTGGTGTACAGTGGAGCGGCATAGAGTGGAATAGCGAAGTGTAGTGGCGAGAGAGGAGTTGCGTACAGTGGAATAGCACAAAGCAGAGTAAAAGAGGGGAGTAGCATAGAGTGCAGTAGTTTAGACTGGAGTGGCATGGAGTGGCGTAGAGGGGAGTGGAGTGGCAAAGAGTGGAGTGGCAAAGAGGGAAGTGGCATAGAGGGGAGTGGCATAGAGGGGAGTGGCACAGAGGGGAACGGCACAGAGGGGAGCGGCACAGAGGGGAGCGGCACAGAGGGGAGTGACGCAGAGTAGCATAGAGTAGAGTGGCGTAGAGTAGAGTGGCGTAGACACGGTTGGTGTTCAGTGAATACTGTATATTAGAGCTGCATACCGTGGAGTGGCAGAGTGGAATAGCATAGAGTGGAATGCCGTACAGTAGAGTTGTATACAGTGAAGTGTTCTAGAGTTGACTGGCATAGAGTGGGGTGAGGTACAACGTAGTGGCGCACAGTGGGGTGGTGTATACTGAAGTGGCATTTAGTGGGATAGCGTACACTGCAGTGAGGTAGAGTGGAGTGGCGTAGAGTCGAATACCATAGAGTGGAGTGGCTTACAGTAGAGTGGCGGAGAGTGGAGTGAGGTACAGTGTAGTGGTGTACTGTGGTATAGCGTAGATTAGACTTGGGTGGAGTACCGCGGAGTGTGGTAGAGTGGAATACAGTACAGTGGTGTGGGGTATACTGTAGTGGCATAGAGGGGAATTGCGTATAATGTAGTTGTGCAGAGTGTAGTGGCATAGAGTGGAGTAGTGTACAGTGGAGTGGTGTAGAGCGGAATAACATTGAGTGTTACTGGAGTACAGTGTAGTGACAGAGTGGAGTGGAATAGCGTATAGGAGATTTGTATAGAATGGAGTGTCGTACAGTGGAATAGGGTTGAGTGGACTGGCGTACAGTGGACTGGTGTGCAGTGGAGTAGCATACAGTGGAGTGGCTTTAAGTGGAGTGCCATAGAGTGGATTGGCATGTATTACATTGGCCTACAGTGGAGTGGCAGAGGGTGGAATAGCAAAGAGTGGAGTTTCATACAGTGGAGTTATTTACAGTGGAATAGAGTAGAGTGTATAGTGCAGTAGCGTACATTGTAGTGGCATACACCGAAGTGTGTTAGATTAGAGTGGCATACAGTGGGATAGCGTACAGTAGAGTGGCATACAGTGGAGTGGCAGAATGGAGAGGCATACAGTGGAGTGTTGTAGAGTGGAGTAGAATACCGTATAATTGAGTGTCGTACAGTGGCGTGTCAGAGTGTAGTGGCTTAGAGTGGAATATCGTATAGTGGAGTGGCATAGTGTGGAGAGGCATAGAGTGGAATAGCGTAGAGTGTAGTGGCAAGAGTGGCGTATAGTGGAATAGCACAGAGTGGAGTAACAGAGGAGAGTAGCATAGAGTGCAGTGGTTTAGACAGGAGTGGCATAGAATGGAGTGGTATAGAGGGGAGTGGCATAGAGGAGAGTGGCATGGAGTGGCATAGAAAAGAGTGGCATAGAGTAGAGTGACGGAGTGGAACAGAGTAGAGTGGCACAGAGTAGAGTGGCACAGAGTAGAGTGGCACAGAGTAGAGTGGCACAGAGTAGAGTGGCACAGATTAGAGTGGCACAGATTAGAGTGGCACAGAGTAGAGCGGCACAGAGTAGAGCGGCACAGAGTAGAGCGGCACAGAGTAGAGCGGCATACAGTTGAATACTGTATATTAGAGCAGAGTACAGTGGAATAGCAGAGTGGAGTGCCGTACAGTAGAGTTGCGTACAATGGAATACCGTATAGTGGAGTAGTGTACAGTGGAATGTTCTAGTGTTGACTGGCATAGCGTGGGGTGAGGTACAAAGTAGTGGCGTACAGTGGGGTGGGGTAGAGTGGATTGGCTTACACTGGAGTGGCATACAGTGAAATAGTGTGCACTGGAGTGAGGTAGAGTGGGGTGGCGTAGAGTGGAATAGCGTAAAGTGGAGTGGTGTACAGTAGAGTAGCGTACATTCGAGTGGAATGAGGTACAGTGTAGTGGTGCACAGTGGAATAGCATAGAATGTAGTGGAGCAGAGTTTAGTGGCGTAGAGTGGAGTGGTATACAATGGGATTAGAGTACAGTGGAGTGGAATACCATTCAGTGTTACTGGAGTATAGTGGAGTGGCATATAGGGGAATAGTATACAGAACTGTGACGAAGAATGGAGTGTTGTACAGTGGAAAAGGGTAGAGTGGATTGGCGTATAGTGGAGTGGCGTACAGTGGGTGACAAAGTATAGAGGCATACAGTGGAGTGTTGTAGAGTGGAGTGGCAGAGACTGGAGTGAGGTAGTGTAGTGGCATAGAGTGGATTGGCATACAGTGGAATAGCATACAGTGGAGTAGGGAGGAGTGGCAAAGAGTGTAATAGCATAAAGTGGAGTGACGTACAGTGTAATGGTGTAGAGTGTAGTGTCAGAGTGGAATACCTTAGAGTGGAGTGTTGTAGAGTGGAAAGGGGTACAGTGTAGTGAGATAGACTGTAGTGGCATACAGTGGAGTAGCAGTAGATTGTCAGAGTGGAGTGGCATAGAGAGGAATAGCACAGAGTAAAGTTGGGTAGAGTGGTGTACAGTGAAATAGCTTAGAGTGGCGTACAGTGGATTGTCGTAGAGTGGAGTGGCATACAGTAAAGTGGTGTGGAGTGGCGTACAGTGGAGTTGCTTAAAGTAGAATAGTGTAGAGGGCATTGGCGTAAACTGTGATAGCGTACCGTGGAGTATCAGAGACTGGAGTGTTGTACAGTTGAGCAGCTTACAGTGGAATAACGTACAGTGGAGTGTTGTACAGTGCAGTGAAGTGGCACACAATGGAATAGCGTAGAGTAGAGTGGCGTACAGTGAAGTGGCACAGAGTGGAGTGGCGTACAGTGGAGTGTTGTAGAGTGGAATGAGGTACAGTGTAGTGTTATACACTGGAATAGCATGGAGTGGCGTAGAGTGGAGATGCATATACTGGACTGGCATACAGTGGAATAGAGAACACTGGAGTGGGGCGGAGTGGCACAGAGTGGAGAGGTGTACAGTGTAATAGAGTGTGGTGGTGTACACTGGAGTAGCATACAGTGCAGTGGTGTAGAGTGGAGTGAGGTAAGGTGTAGTAGCGTACATTAGAATAGCGTAGGCTGGAGTGGCATAGAGTTAGCTGGTATACAATCTAGTGGCATAGAGTGGAGTGTTGTAGAGTGGAATACCGTAGAGTGCTGTAGAGTGGTGCAGGGTAAAGTGTAGTGGGATAGATTGTAGTGCCGTTCAGTGTACTAGCGTACTGTAGAGTGACGTAGAGTGGAGTGGCATACAGTCGAATAGCTTGGTGCAGAGTGTAGAGTCATATAGTGGAATAGCGTAGGGTGTAGAGTGATAGAGTGGATTGGCGTAAAGTAGAGTGGCATAGAGTGTAGTGAAGTAGAATAGAGTAAAGTACAGGGTGATAGCATTCAGTGGATTGTCGTAGACTGGATTGGCGTACAGTGGAGTGATGTAAAGTGCAGTGGCGTACAGAAGAATAGCATACAGTGCAGTGGTGTACCTGACGTACAAGTTACTTACCTTCGGTAACGATGTATCTGGTAGAGACGATTCTAGCCGCAGATTCCTTAACGTAGAATATCCCCAGGCGTGAGACTGGACCCGGAAAACTTTCTTTGTCCCAGTATCTCTGCGCGCCGGGGGGCGGCACCACGCAACTCCGCCCTGACGTACTCCGCGGGCGTGACATCAGCGAGGTCACATAAGCCCCACCCCGGCGTGCTGACATCAGTTTTCTTCGGAGAACTTTTCCGCACCACAACGCGGAGCCATCACAAACAAAACTGTGTAGAGTATGGGAACAGTGTGCGAAAAAGCAGCAAAAACAAAAGAGAGAAACCAAAGGTGAGAAACCGCACCATTTCGAAAAGTGCCAAGCACTAAGGTACCAAGAAACCATAGCAGTGAAGCCATAGCAGGGAGAGAGCAGAACACTGCGCTGAGGAACAACCGTGCAAGCCAAGGCCACATCCACCCAGGAAGCAGAAAGCATATGGACAACGCCATAGAAGAAGAGAGAGCCTGCAAGCACAAGCCATAACAGAGAAGGGCACAAGCCCGGAACAGAGGAGTAACAGCAATCCACCCCCAGACTACACCATCAAGGAGGGCCGGAACCCCTGAAAGGAGCGAAAGGCCGAGGGACAGGCAAAAGAACCCCCAACTTAGAGGACTGCGAAGGGAGCAGAAACCCAAAGTATAGAAAAGGAGAAGAACGAAAGTAGGCCCCTACGCTGGAGAGAAACCAGGCGGAGGGAGGCAGAGGCACACAGAAACCAACCGACCCTGCATGAGAAAGAAAGGGGGTGGAATAATTAAGCAAAACGAGGCATCCTGTCCGGGAGGAAGCGAGAGGACACCACAGAAAACAAGCCACCCGAAGGGAGGCGAGTGCAGAAAACCAAGCTGAAGGTCCTCGCAGAACTGGGAGGAAGGGCGGGTCGTGAAGGAATCTGCGGCTAGAATCGTCTCTACCAGATACATCGTTACCGAAGGTAAGTAACTTGTACATCTGATAGAGACTACTAGCCGCAGATTCCTTAACGTAGAATAGATACCCTAGCCATACCCAGAGGGGAGGAGGGCCTGCGAGAGAACGTCCCCAGTAGAAAGAAACACAGAGCCCCAGCAGGGGATGCGTCACGGGGACAAGAAGGGCGGCCCAGCCCCCACCAAGCAGAAGGAAGCAAGGACAAGGCGAAGGGAAGACAAGGCGACCCCAAGCCCATCCAAGGAACAACTGCTTAGAAAACCTCCGAGGGATGGACAGCCGCAGAGGAGCACCCAGGATGAAAAGAACCATCCCAACGTCAGGGAGAAGAGGTAGAACCAGAGACAGAGCCCGCCGGAGGAAAACACACACAGACCCAGCGACGGGGGACAGCTGGACAGCCATCAGCCTCAAGGCAGCGGAGAAGGCAGAAACGGCTCCACAGCCAAGAACCGCAGGCGTAAGGAGAAAGGCACAGGTGCGCAAAGCCCCAGCAGAACAAGAGACAGGGGCACAAGGAAACACACCAAGGGCCACATCGGTGGACCAGAACAAGCAGGCATGCGCAGCCAGCAGGAGACTGCACCAAGAAGCCGTGCACCCAGAACAAGCCAGGCGCCAGCCGAAGGCAGAGGCCAGAGAAGGCCAGGAGCCGGGCCAGAGACACACACCGACCCACCAAGAAGTGGGACGAGGCAGAAGAGAAAGAGAGAGAGAGAGAGACCCAGAGGACGGTCCAAGCCGGCAACCAGAACACAGAAAGCCAAGAAAAGCTAGTCCCCCCTGGAACACCAGACAGAGGAACAGGCCAAAATGCCGGACAGAAGGGCAGAAGCGCCACAACACAACGCCGAAGACAGCACGCCAGGCTGGTGTAGCGATGAAGCGAACCCGGAGAAGGGCATGCGGGGCGCCACGCAAACTGCGCCAAGAGAATAGGTAAAGAGACCGCACCTGCGGTATACCGTGACGCCGTGGAGGGCACGGAACCCGAAACCGCACCGTCCCAGCCCATGACAGAGCTATACAATAGCTACAAGTACCCCACATAGGGCATGTTACTTCCCAAAAGACATGGGAACACCTCTTAGGAAAAAAATTCCGCAGCAGAGGGCAAACAGAAAGACCTGCGGACAAAACCGCAGACAGCTTAGCAGCAGCCAACAAGGAAGACAAAGAAGGCCCAATCTGAGGACCAACACGGCTGTACCAACAGCCAAAATCACAAGTCAAAACAGAGGGCCGGACCAGCAGCCAACAGCACCAAAGGGCCAAACGAAGGACCCTGAAGGGGCACCAACCACATAGAGCACACAACCGGGTTACTGAGCACTAAGCTCCAGAAAAAACAACGGGAGAACACCTCCCCGAACACACCAGAGGACCGACGTCCAGGTTCACTGAGGGGGAGGAGGAGGAGGAGGAGGACGAAGCCCTGCAAGGAACCGCCGAATGGCAGAATCCGCAGGGGCGTGAAACAAAAGAGTGCCATCAAAAGGGAGGTCAACCAGACGCTCCCTAACATTCTCGGGGAAAACACTATCCCTTAACCATGCATGGCGACGGAGGGCCACGGAACTAGCCATAGTACGACCAAGAGCCTCAGAGACATCAAGAGCAGAGCGAAGAATAAACGCAGCCAGCTCTCGGCCATCCAACACATGGTGCCGCAGATCAACCGAGGCACCCTCCTGATAGGCACAAGACAGAAGGGACTCCACGGAATCCCACAAACTGGAAGTGGCTCTAGCTAACACACAAAGCGTGTTGAGCGCCCGCAAGGCAGCACTGGAGGAAGTGAAGATGTTACGCCCCCAGGAATCCAACCACCTGGCCTCCCGTGATGGAGGGGCCAAAAGGGAAGGCAAGGAAGGAAAGGCCGTCTGCAGAAGAGGGCCCTGAGTAGAGGGATGGAAGGAAAGACAGACAGGATCATGCGGAGCAGGAGCGACTGGGGCACCGGGTCCCCCGTGGCAGGATGCTCCCAGGCCCCCAAGAGAGAATTGTGGAGCGAAGCTTCGAAGGGAAGAAGCAGCTCCCGTCCACCAGAACCCTGGTGGAGAACCTCAAGCAAGTGGTCCGCGGGGAAATGTGCAGCTGGGTCGCCCATGCGCAAAATCCCAGCGGCCGTGGAAACAGCCCGGGCGAAAGCAGCACTCGCCTCCGTAGGGCAACGCGGTGGGGAGAGCAACTCCTCCGTGGGTGACGGCTGCACACTAAGCCGGCCGTCCCCCAGCCCAAGCGGAGGAAGAAACTGCCAAGCCCGGAAAGGGGGAGGGCTGACAGAGGAGTGGGGAACCTGAGGGGCCTCAGGGGAAGACTGTGGGCGCGGGGATGGCGAAGAGCCCTCCTTGGAAGACGCCGGGGAGAAAGCCACTACGCGGCGTCCCGTCTCCGGGGAAGAAGAGACAAACAGTTGCCTGACCTCCGGAGAAGAGGGGGCCTCCAAGAGGAGTCGACGACCCGACGTCGGCACGGCGCCGTGGAGTCCACCACTGGCGCCGGCGCGACGTCGACCGGCGCCGAAGGGGACGCGGCGACGACCTCCACCACCACCCGCGCTGCGGGAGAACGGGGCGGGGACGGAGCCGGGGCGGCCAAAGAACGGCGCCGAAAAGGCGCCGACTCGACCTCCGACGAGGCAGCCGCCTGCGTGGAGAGACGAGGAGGGCCCGGGGACACGCCCCGGCCCTTAGCAAGCCCCTGTGGCGCCGCTAGGGCCGACAGCTGCCGGCGCCTGAGCGGCGTCAGCTCGGCCCCGGACAAGGCCGCAGCCTGCCCAGAGGACCGAGTAGGACTCGGGGGACAAGCCACGAGTCCCGGCAACCTCCCCCGACACCACAGGGACCCCCACGGGGGTTTGCGGCGAGGCAGAAGCGCCGTGGGCCGAAGGAGGGAACCCCGTAGGGCCGCACCCCGACGACGCCAAACCTCCAAGACCTGAAGCCGAACTTGTCGGCGCCGGAGCCACCGGCGACTCCGCAGAAGGCCCCGCACGAGGCAGGGGATCAGCGGACGTCCCAGGAAGAGGAGGAGGAGCCAAGGAGGCCTGCAGGGCCGCAGCATAGGCCTCCATTTGGACTCTGGATGCCCCCGCGCCGGGAAACGGCGGGTAAGGAGGCAACGTGCGAGGCCGCACGACCCTCGGAGAACCTGCGCCCCCCACAGGGCGGGGACCGGGCCTCGGGGACAAGCTGTGACACTCACCAACGGGCGAGCGATGCCCCTGCGGCCTCGGGGAAGGACGATGTCGGAGGCGGAAGCGGCGGTTTTTGGCCCCTTCCGCGGGGGACGGACGCGATGAGGACGCTGACCTGGACATGCGGGCCGAAAGGAATTTCATCCGGCGCTCCCGCCGGGACTTCGGTTTCATCTGCTGACAAGCCTCGCAGTCTGTGGAGTCATGGTGCTCCCCCAAACACCACATACAAATGGGGTGGGGGTCCGTTGCCTACATCTGGCGCGCGCAAGACGAGCACGTCTTGAAGCCCGAAGGCATTCGCACACTGTTCTCAAGGGAAACGCAAAGCGTTGAAGAAAAGAGGGAGGCCTGAAAACAGGCCAGGGACACGATCCGGATCCACATGGCACGCGGAAAAGAAGGAAACTGATGTCAGCGCGCCGGGGTGGGGCTTATGTGACCTCGCTGACGTCACGCCCGCGGAGTACGTCAGGGCGGAGTCGCGTGGTGCCGCCCCCCGGCGCACAGAGATACTGGGACAAAGAAAGTTTTCCGGGTCCAGTCTCACGCCTGGGGATATTCTACGTTAAGGAATCTGCGGCTAGTAGTCTCTATCAGATGTGGCATACAGTGGAGTGGCATAGAGAGTAGTGTCGTAGAGTGGAGTTGCATACAGTGGAATAGCGTACAGTGGAGTAGTTTAGAGTGGAAGGGCGTGCAGTGTATTGGCGAACACTGAAGTGGCATAAAATGGAGTGGTGTAGAGTGAAATAGCATAGAGTGGAATGGTGTAGAGTAGAGTGGCATAGAGTGTGATAGCATAGAGTGGAGTGCCATGGAGTGGTCTACAGTGGAGTGTGGTCATTTAAACAGACGTTTCATGAAAGTGTGTTAAGGGATGTAGATGTAATGTGGCAGGAAAATATATTATTTGGTGTAAATGGTAATTTTTGGTAGTATGTATGACTAGTGTAAGTAGTTTTAAAGTTGTAATTTTAAAAATACTTAGTTATATATTGTGCTGCGGCATACCGAGGTAAGTTCGCTGTATACCATGGTACATGTGCATGATAAGGCAGTAAGTGATTGTCTAATGGCTGTGTTTACCAAAGGTAAAAGGCAGCCCCGCCATTTTCATGACATTTTATCTGCGTTTCGCTGCGTTATGAGTTGGGGGTCTATGATCTAGGTAAGTAGTAGGTTTTATTGTTGTTACCTACTTAGAACCATTTTCTTAAAGTGTTAATCGGGAGAGCAATGTATTTATCATTTTCTATATATTTTAAACAGCAGTTTAGGGAGAGATGTGCAATTTTTAAGTAGCGCTGTAATTTTTAGGTATTAGCATGGTACTTCGTAGAATTTTTACTGAATATTTAATATGTTAAAAATGTATTTATGATTTTTTTAAACATTTTTTGTATAATTTATTTTTGATACCGCTGTACTACTCTAGGCAGTACTGAGGTGCTCCGTACATTTTAAAAAAATATATAGAAACTTATAAATATTTTTCCCTTTAATAAAGTGGTAATAGTTAAGGAAAAATATCAGACATAATACTTACCCACATCAAAGGGTGAAACGCAGAACACAGGCAAAGTGTTCCTAAAAATAACATGGCTGCCTTTAACTTTGGTAAAGACAGTCATAAGTCAATCACATAACTTATCATTATGTACCACGGTACCTTCACTAAATACCAGGAAATTTTGAGAAAATACCGCAGCCACAGATATCACTAAGTCGAAATGCCTTATTGTTAAAATAAAATAAAAACTTACCTGTAGTACCCAAAGGGATCATCTGCACACTATAATGCTAATCCTGCCAAATTTCATGTAAATCCGTTCAGCAGTGTTCGCGCTACGTGAGATACAAACTTTTATAGAAAATGCAATGGTGGAACTTTGCACCCCCTTGACTGATGACCACTAAACTTTGCGTCATCCGCCAATGTAGAAGGAAGAATAGGTCTGCAAAGGTTTGTGAAGATTCTTCAAACGGGAGCAAAGTTATTAGCAATCAAAATTCAGAGCAATTTCTATACCTGAGAATGTTAACTATAACTACAGAGTGGCTACTGCCCCTCTGTAATATGTCTGCTTAACAGTTCTTCCAGGGAAATGGGCCTCTGCTGTTCCTGGAGACCACATATGGTTTATTTTCCTGGTGGCTTAATACTGCTACGGAGGTGTGAACTTCATCTAGCATACCTTCTGGTGGTCTTGAGTGATGCACATTACGCACTCCATTATTTCCATTTTATGACAGATTATGGTGTTCATTTAATTGCTTGGGCTGTGCTGCAGTCTTCTTAGGTGGACACCTAAACCCATATACAGTACCATATGGGTTCAACTTCAGGATACTGAACATACCGCAAAACGGTAGGTAAAAGGGACTGTCTATTGTCCTACACTCCACAACATTTCATGCTTGCATGCAGCAGTGCGCACCACACTAGATTTGGAGCATGTCTCTAAAGCTCATACACCTTACCAAAATATCTCCCAAATAGGCCAAACTATATCCAATACCCAAACAACTATACACTCGGAAAATGTCAACCAGAACTTAATGCAAATCGGATCACTTTGCAGCCATGTCAGGGGTATGAGGCCCTATGAATATTAAATACCGCCATACAATACAATACTATTGTGCTGTTTCCCATCTAGGCTATTATTAACTAGGGTGAGTTTATGCCAGCTGCAATTCAGGCATTTTACCAAAATGAGCAGCTATATCTTGCCTGATTTACTGCTAGCCCAGGCTTCCAGTTGTAACTCCAACCAGCCACTGGAGTCCATCTTTTTAAAAACATTTCCAGGAGCAGGCAGGAAAAGCATTAAGACATGATTTGACACTTAAGGTCTCAATCACCAGGTTCTGTGATGAAGGGTGTGAGGATAGGAACAAAATGCCCTTAGGAGCAGACTTGTGATTCTTCCTTGCTGATTGAGGGGGTATGAATGGGTTACCTGCGGACACTAGGTGTGAATAAGCCCTCCAAATTGTGGCTCATTTTCCAACCATACATTTCACCAGGTATTTTCTGGTGAAATGCCCGGGGTAGGAACATCAAGAGAGCAGTGTGCCTGCATTACTCGTAAACTTGATTTGAGTAGTTACTCCAGTTATCCGCTGAATCAAGATTAGGCCCAGACTCAGAATTACAGCGTGTATGCCTCCATGGTAATAGTAATTTGCTTCTAATCTCCACCTCAAGGCTGTTTATATGCCTATGTTTGTTTTCTTTACAAAGGGTATTGGAATCTGTAAAGCCTCCATAGCAATTGTCACAAGCATTGTAAAGAAGAAGTAATTCTCGTTAGGTTCAACATTTGAAATGGAGAAATCTGTAAATGTTTAAGTGACCAGTGACCTCTCAAACAAGTAGAGGACCCGTGTGCAAGGACTGGCAGAGTGCCTCCAACATTCGTCAATTTCATGGACCAGTTTGGTTACCTTTCTGCTCAGTATAAGGGCAGGGTTGAAAAGCTGTGTGATTTCTAGAATCACTTCTAACAATGCCAGAAACACTATGTAGGGCTTCATTCCAGGATAGCAGCTGATTGAAACACTGTATGTTGTGTCAGACCCATCTGCCAGGATCAGACTGGTTTTAATACATGCACAGGCTGGATTACTCTTCGGAGATGGAGCAGCCTGCCACACAGGGATCGTCTTGAAGAGTGACCACAGGGCATTGCAGAATTTATCTATTTGGCCCAGCATACTGTCCAAGGGAGAAGGGAACTATCTTAAGCTTTTCTAGGGTAAACTGTGGTTCTGTATTATAATCTGGGCATTTTTCAGAAGCCATATTTCCCTGGTGTTGCTTTTAACATCCAACATGAGCAAGACGAACGACTCTAGAAAGCACCTGCTTAGACAAGTAGTGTTGTTTGGTTGGGGGGCTCCAGTCTCAAGTGAAGCAAAAATATCTCCCTTAGGATTGTGTAAGACCTTCACTTCCATTTCAATACTTTTTTTTTTGATTAATTGACATGATATGCAGGCCTCTTTGTTGTGATCAGAATTAGACACCACATGTAGAGTTAGAATGGATCCTATCATCAATACAAAACAAATCTTAGAAAAATCTGAAATTTAGACAAATAGCTTATTCCAGAAGCCCCGTGGTGTGGAAAAAATAGATATTCAGAGAGATGCAATAGACTCCACATAAACGTTTATGAGGAAGCAAACTTATTTGCAGTTTTACATAGCACAAACGTGGCCCAAGGGCATTAGAGCACTTTTCAAGAGTACCAGACTAGTGACACATTTTAAGCAACAAGGAGATTAAATGATCTGTCCAGAAACATACGATGTTGAGCTAGAACCTATGGTCAATTGTACTACTTATGGTAACAGAGAAATTCTGGAGCACTGTGTGTTTTGAGGCGTAGATCTTCTCTTGTGAATTTAAGTTAAATGTATCATTAGAAGGAGCAATTCAATAAAGCAGCTATGCACATCTAAACTGATGTTTAGATTTAGCATGATCCATAGTGCGGCTGCTCACAAGAAAGACTAATTCAACTTCTATTGTGTCGTAATCTTCTGTTAGTTCAGGTGCTGTGTCTAAGCAGAGGCTAGAGGCCTGAAGCTGGAGAATGATTGATCCTGGTGTGTTAGCTACTTAAACCTCTAAGCCTCAATTAGAACCTTAACACCTGCACTGGTGTGGTCATAACCAACATCAGTCACAAATATACAAATGTTGTACTCTAAAAACACTTATTGTTCACTTCTATTGTGCCAATGGAGACATGAACACCCTTTGCCAGCATCACCCCGACCACACAATTATCCCTCCTCACATATCTGAATTCAGTGCCCCTGGAAAAAACTCACAGACTAATCTGTGCCTTCCCGCCTTCCTGTGCCTTCTACAACATACTGTATCACGAGATATCACACCATGCCATACTCCACCACAACATACTGTTCCCTCAAATTACATAGCAATGGTTTACATAACATACAATACCATACCACAATCTAACATACTATAGCAGATTTAATATATTAATGAAGCATAACATACCTCTAAACCAACCAAGATAACATAATATAGCTTAAGACATCACAGGACACCATTCCATCCCAAGAACATCACATAATGTAACATGTTATGGGCGCCTTATATCTTCACAAAATGTAACATTTCATGCTTTCTTATATCATATAGCATAATATCCCCTTAAAATAATTTTTTTAATGGCACTCTCCCTAAAGAAAATGCAAACGTCCTCACCTCACATGCTGCCTTCTTAGCCTAAGACGACCCTTGCACTGAACACCTACTTGCCTTTCAATAATGCCAAATTATCATTTGACACACACCTCTATTCAAATTCCAAGAGCCCTGCCCAGAGCAGTCTTCCCCTGCACTCCCCTGTAACTTGTAAAACTTCCCCTTTCTTTCTCAGTCTCTCTGGGCAAGCACTGACACTATCTCTTCAGGTATCTCATGGACCAGGGTGCAGATGTAGCGGATTCTAGATTTGGAGAAATGTAGCTATTTGGGATGCCAGAAAGTAAGGTGAGGGGGAGATATGGGGGAGGGATGGGTGTGGGGCATGTGTGTGTCTGAATGCATGAGAGAGAGAGAGAAAAAGAGAGAGAGAGAGAGAGAGAGAGAGGGAGGGAGGCACAAGAGACTGACAGCTATCTGCAACTGGCATCTCTTTTCTCAGACATTCTGAAGTGAAATGGCCGCCATGTCCCCTAAATTGCATTCCAATGCATGCATGCACAACCCTGGCGAGGCCTAGACAACTGGTAGCTCACTGGAGTAGTCACACTGGCAGACTAACGAACAAGTTACTTACCTTCGGTAACGATAGGTTAGTTATAGATTCCTTACCTTAGAATTTCCCCCAGGCGTCAGACTGGATCGGGAAAGTTTTTCGTCAGCAGTACCCCTGCGCGTCTGAAGGTGGCGTCGGTCGACTCCGCGTCTGTTGTCAGCGTTGTGGTCGCCGGGATGACGTTGCGGAAGTTACTTAGACGCCGCCCTCGTGCGCTGACATCAGTTCTGTACACGACTTTCCACGCCAGAAGCGCAGAGCCATGCAAGACACTGACCACTGGTGCACAAAACTAGGGCCCTGAAAGGATGTTCTTAACCCTAGAAATCAGTTCGCAGAACAGGGAGGATGGGTGGGGCGGTAAGGAATCTATAACTAACCTATGTTTCTTACAGATATATCGTTACCGAAGGTAAGTAACTTGTTCATCTGAAAGAAACAGTTAGTTATAGATTCCTTACCTTAGAATAGATACCCCAGCAATACCAACCCCGGAGGTGGGTCTGCGAACCAAGTTCACACCAGAAAGTCCTGGAGAACAGAACGGCCAAAGAAGCCGTCTCTCCGGACTTGATTGTCCAGGCAGTAGTGACTCGTAAACGTGTGCAACGATGCCCATGTAGCTGCCTGACAGATGTCATGCAGGGGGGACTCCTCGTCACAAAGCAGTAGTAGCTGCTGTCGCCCTGGTGGAATGGGCGCGCAGCCCCACTGGAGGCTCCTTCTTAGCCAAAGAATAGCACACTTTGATGCACAGAACGACCCACCTGGAGATGGTCCGTTTGTGCACGGCCCGACCTTTCTTAGTGCCCACATACCTAACAAAGAACTGGTCATCCATCCGAAATTGTTTTGTGCGATCCAAGTAGAAAGAAAGCGCACGTTTTGGATCCAGATTGTGGAGCCTCTCTTCCTCTTTTGAAGGATGCGGAGGCGGAAAGAAGGTGGGCAAAGTGATGGTTTGGCCAATGTTGAAAGAAGTAACCACCTTGGGAAGGAAGGTCTAGTTCTCAGGACGACCTTGTCCGGATGGATAGTCAGAAAGGGAGGCTTAGAAGAAAGAGCTTGTAGCTCACTCACCCTGCGAGCAGAGGTGATGGCCACCAGAAATACAGTTTTCAGAGTTAGAAGCCTGAGAGGACAATTATGAAGCGGCTCAAAGGGAGCACACATAAGAAATGTAAGAACCAAGTTCAAGTCCCACTGGGGCATTACGAAGGGTACAGGAGGAAAAACATGAGTAATGCCCTTAAGAAATCTATTTACAACAGGGGACTTGAAAAGAGAAGGCTGATCAGGAAGCCTAAGAAAGGCTGAAATGGCAGAGAGGTTGCCCTTAATAGTGCCCAGAGCAGAGCCCTGCTGGGCTAAAGAGAGGAGGAACAAAAGAACCTCAGAAAGAGGGGCAGAAATGGGATCCACAGCCTTTGTTGTGCACCATGCCACAAATTTGTTCTATCTGCAGGCGTATACCGTCTTAGTGGAGGGACGCCTGGCTGCCAAGATTACATCACAGACTTCAGGAGGCAGGTCAAACGACGTCAACTGCCGCCGCTCAATCTCCACGCAAGGAGGTGGAGGCTGGACAGGTTCAGGTGGAGGACCGTCCCCTGCTGCTGCAACAGAAGATCCTCCCGAAGAGGCAGTCTGATCGGAGGATCGATGGCCATGTTGAGCAGCTCGGGATACCAGACTTCATGCTCAATCCGGAGCCACAAGAATGACTTGGGCCCGGTCGTGCTTGATCTTCTTCAGCACTCTGGGCAGAAGTGGTATAGGCAGAAAGGCGTATAGAAGATCTCAACTCCACTCGCGACGAAAAGCATCACCTAGCGAGTGCCGCCTTGGAAATTCCAACGCGCAGAACTGCTGACATTGCGCGTTCTCTTCGGTAGCGACTAAATCTAACCAAGGCTCTCCCCACTGCTGAAAGAGACCTTGCACCACCTCCGAGTGAAGACGCCATTCGTGATCCATCATGCACCTGCGGCTGAGTTCGCCGCCCTGGCGTTCAGTGAACCTGCCAGGTGTTGAACCACCAGGAATATGCCCTGATGTTCCAGCCATGTCCAGAGGTGGAGGGACTCTTGACATAGGGTCCACGACCCCACCCCGCCTTGTTTGTTGCAGTACCACATGGCGGTGATGTTGTCCATGAACACCTGCACTACTCTTCCCCGTACAGAGAGAAGGAATGCCTTGAGTGCAAGACGGATCGCCCGAAGCTCCAGAACGTTGATGTGGAGCCCGGACTCCGCCGGAGACCAGAGGCCTCTGATCTCCGCCTCTCCCATGTGGCCACCCCATCCCAGAAGGGATGCATCTGTCACCACTGTATGATCTGGTTGGGGATGGGAGAGGGATCTGCCGTTGACCCAATATTGGTTCGTGAGCCACCACTGCAATTGTCGTGCAGTGCCCTCTGAGATCTGGACGTAATCTGACAGATTCCCCTGATGCTGCGCCCACTGGAACTTCAGGTCCCACTGCAGAGCCCGCGTATGCCACCTGGCATGATTGACCAGCAGGATGCAGGAGGCCATGAGGCCCAGCAGCCTCAGGGTCATTCGGACCGAAACCCGGGATAGGGGCTGAAAGATCGGAATCATAGCCCGAATATCCCGGACTCGCTATTCGGGAGGATAAACCCGAAACCGCGTCGTGTCCAGAACCGCTCCGATGAAGAGGAGCTTCTGAGAGGGAATCAGGTGTGACTTCGGCACATTGATGGAGAACCTCAGCGAATGCAAGAGGTCGGCCGTAGTCTGGAGGTGGGAGACGACAGCCCGGGGCGAGCCCGCCTTCAACAGCCAGTCGTCGAGATAGGGGAAGACTGGAACCCCTGATCTGCGCAGATGAGCTGCGACCACCGCCAACACTTTCGTGAACACCCGAGGGGCGCTTGTAAGGCCAAAGGGGAGCACGGTAAACTGAAAGTGCTTGTGGCCTACCGTGAACCGCAGGTAACGCCGGTGGGCCGGGGATGTGAAAGTAAGCGTCCTGCAAGTCCAACGCTACCATCCAGTCTCCAGGGTCGAGGGCAGACAAGACCTGAGCGAGCGTCAACATTTTGAACTTCTCCTTCCGGAGGAAGCGGTTGACGTTCCTGAGATCCAAGATAGGACGCAGGCCTTTGTCCTTCTTGGGCACCAGAAAGTAGTGGGAATAGCAACCACGACCTACTTCTGGGACAGGAATGCGCTCGATGGCACCCTTGGCCAAGAGTGCTGAAACTTCCTGTTGGAGAAAGGCCAAGTGATCCTCTGACATGCGATGGTACTGGAGGCATGGAGGGAGGGGTAGTCTCGAAGGGGAGGGAGTAGCCCCTTCGGACTATTTGCAAAACCCACCTGTCCGACGTGATGGTGCGCCAGTGGGGGAGGTGATGGCGGATCCTGCCGCCCACTGGCGTTAGGTGGCCCTGAAATGTCCGACTAGGAAGGTTTGGAGGCTGCTGCAGAGGGGGCGGTGGTGGACTGGCCAACTCGCTGTCCCCAGAACCACGCCGGTGGTTCCCACGTCCCTGCCCGTGCTGAGACTGTACAGCTTGCGCCGGCCTGTGGCTCTGGGCGGGACGTAGTGGGGCACCCTTTCCATAGCCATGAAAGGGGCGAAAAGCAGACTGCGCAGGGCGGTGGTAGAGAGGCCCAAGGACCTGGCCATAGCCCGTGAGTCCTTAAAGCGCTCCAGCGCGTTGTCTGCCTTGTCGCCGAAAAGGCGACGGCCATCAAAGGGCATGTCCATAAGGGTGGATTGGACATCCCCTGAAAAACCAGTCGAACGCAACCAGGCGCAGCGTCGAAGGGCTACAGACGTTGAAATCGTCCTGCCAAGTGAGTAGGCAGTATCCAGCCCACAGCGGATAGTAAACTTTGCTGCGTCTCTCCCCTCGGCAACGGCACGGGAGAGGGTGGCCCGGGCCTCCTCCGGGCACTGAGGCAGCACCTGCGCCACCGTATCCCACACAGAGTGGGTATAATGGCCCAACAGACCTGCGGTGTTTACCGACCGCAGTCCCAAGCTGGCGGAAGAAAACATTTTCTTTCCAAGGTGGTCCAGCTTTTTGGATTCCCTTTCCGGAGGTGCGGTAGGGAAGGCGCCCTTGGACGTGGAGGCTTGGACTACCAAGCTCTCAGGGGTGGGGTGTTGGGAGAGGAAAGTGGGGTCGGGCGGGGCGGTGGCGTCGGACAATCATCCTGTCCACAGGAGCCCCTGTGTTGGGCCTTGACCAAGTGCCCAAAAGGATGTCCGTAAGGGCTTCATTAAACGGGAGCAGGGGCTCAGAAGAGCTCGCTGCCGGCTGAAGCACCTCTGTCAGGAGGTTAGTCCTGACTGCCACCGTAGGAAGCTCGAGGTTGAGAGCCTCGGCCGCCCTACGCAACACAACTGCGTACGACGCTCCCTCCTCCGTAGCCACGGTAGGAGGAGACAACATGCCTAGGTCTGGGGAGGTATCCAGACCACTGGCCTCCCCCAGTTCCTCTCTCCAGTCCGGATTGTATTCCAACTGGTCAGTCAAAGGGTCACCAGACCCCTCCCAATCTTCCTCACCCTCTTCTGGCTGCCAATCTGGTTGAAAATAGCCAGGGTGGAACACAGGGACAAAAGTACCCATCGGCGTCGGGTCCGGCGTCGGCCGACGCCGGTCCGACTCTATGTCCACGTCGAGGTGGGAGCCGGGGTTGACACCGGCTGGGGGTCCAGCCGGCGTCGGCTGCAGATGTGGTGCTGGTGGAGTCGGCGCCGATGGAGGTGTAACGAGGTCGACCGGCGCTGATCCGGATCCAGGCCTGGATCCAAGGGGGCCCTGCGGTGCCGAAGCCGCCAGCATCGAAGGCCTAGGGCCCCCAGCCGAGTCCGCGGGGCCCGCAGGCGCGCCAGCGGAGTCGGGCTGCCCAAAGATGGCGTGCATCACTTCGTAAAATTGACGAAGCTGGGCAGGGGTCGCTCCCGGTCAGGCCGGAGTCGACCCTGAAGGCTCCGCACGTGGAGCCACGGGTGTGGCACCACCCGCACCCAGCGTTGCGTCGGCCGACGGACGAGGGGAAGTCGAAGAGCGAAGATGCTTCTTCGACTTCTTCTTGTGCTTCGACTTACCTGACCCCGAGTGCGAAGACTTAGAAGAGGAGTGATGATGACTCCGCATTCGGTCCCTCGACCTCCCACGCGACCGGGACCTTGCGCGATGCGGAGCCGACTGCCGGTCCTTGAGGAGCTTTCGGGACCGCTCCCACAAAGATTTCGGGCCATGGTTCGACAGTCGGAGCATGACTTGGGGTCATGGTCGCGCTCCAGGCAGAAGAGGCACACGCGGTGCGGATCCGTCACCGACATCATTCGGTAACAGGAACCACAGGCCCTGAAACCAGGCAGCCCTCGAGCACCAGGAGTCGGATAAAGACTCCAAAACGAAGTCGACAAAAGTCGCAAAAAACTCAGTCAAAAAGTGACTGGGGGTACCGCTCTTCCTGGATCTGCACTTGCTGGCACGGAAAAAGAAAGAACTGACGTCAGCGCGTGAGGGCGGCCTCTAAGTAACTTCCGCAACGTCATCCCGTCGACCACGACGCCGACGACGGACGCGGAGTCGACTGACGCCACCTTCAGACGCGCAGGGGTACTGCTGACGAAAAACTTTCCGGATCCAGTCTGACGCCTGGGGGAGATTCCAAGGTAAGGAATCTATAACTAACTGTTTCTTTCAGATATCAAGGCCAGAGCTCTGATGTTGTAGGTTCTGGTGCCTTGGTAAGGAGAGGGCTTGGTGCTATCACTCAACAACCAGATGACTGCAAATGTCTCGAAACCACAAGCCAAAACATTTTAGTGAAATAAGTAATTGCCACTTCACTAGGCCATCCTCCATTCAACTATCTTTGCAACATTTTCTCTACAGATAAATGTGTTGATCAGCGAGAGGGGCTAAGGAGACCTGCCTATGCTGTCAGGTAAATGTATGAATATGTGCAAGGGAGCAGCACGGTCTCATTGACCCTACAATCGACCTGGGCCGTGTACTGAGAACACTTACCCCCTGAGATATGCAACAGACTCTCACCCATCCAGCGACAGGTGCAATAGGCCACTTGTCCCCTTGCAGAGGAGCCATTTCTTGCTCAGCTCAAAGTTTTCACGTTGCTGCGGTCAGTATAGATATTTCTTACCTGTCATTGACAGCAGAACTCGCCCCTACTTAAAGAACAAGTTACTTACCTTCGGTAACGATGTATCTGTTAGAGACATATGTTAGTTTTATATTCGTTACCTTAGAATATTCCCCAGGCGTCAGACTGGATCCGGAGATTTTTTCTCTAGCAGTACCTCTGCGTGTCGGTAGGTGGCGTCAGTCAAATCTGCGTCCGTCGTCGGCATCGTGGTCGCCGGGATGACGTCGCGGTGCCTACTTAGACGCCGCCCCTGAGCTCTGACGTCAGTTCTGACATGACTTTCCACACCAGAAGCGCAGTGTCGTGCAAGACACGGACCATTGGTGCGCCGCAACTAGGGCACTGTAAGGGAGTTCCTAGCCCTAGAATGCAGTTCGCAAAGCAGGGAGGATGGGTGGAGCGGCAAGGAATCTATAACTACCATATGTCTCATACAGATACCTCGTTACCGAAGGTAAGTAACTTGTTCATATGAAAGAGACAGTTAGTTATAGATTCCTCACCTTAGAATAGATACCCCAGCCATACCATCCCCGGAGGAGGGACTGCAAACCAAGTTCACACCAGAAAATCCTGGAGGACCGAATGGGCAAAAAAGCTGTCCCTCCAGACTTGGCTGTCCAGGCAGTAATGTCTGGTAAACGTGTGCATAGATGCCCACGTCGCGAACCTGGCAGATGTCAAGGAGAGGGACTCCGTGTGCCAATGCAGTGGTTGCTGCCGTAGCCCTAGTGGAGTGAGCACGCAGCCCCACAGGAGGATCTTTCTTAGCTAGAGCGTAGCACATTTTTATGCAAAGGACAACCCATCGCGAGATGGTACATTTTTGAACTGCCCTGCACCCACATATCCAACAAAGAGCTGATCATCCACCCGGAAATCTTTGGTGCGGTCAATGTAAAATGACAGCGCACATTTAGGGTCCAGAAGGTGGAGTCTCTCCTCCTCCTTGGAAGGGTGCGGAGGTGGGAAGAAAGCAGGCAGTGTGATGGATTGACCTATATGAAAAGGTGAAACCACTTTAGGTAGAAACGGAGGTCTTGTCCTAAGCACCACTTTGTCCAGATGCACAGAGAAGAAAGGGGGCTTTGAAGACAGAGCTTGAAGCTCACTTACTCTGCGAGCAGAGTTGATGGCAACAAGGAAGGCAGTCGTTAGAGTAAGGAGACTGAGAGGACAATTATGAAGAGGCTCAAAGGGAGCACACATAAGGAATGTAAGAACAAGATTCAAGTCCCACTGGGGCATTATGAAAGAAGATGGAGGAAATAGTTGAGTAATGGCCTTAAAGAATGTATTTACAATAGGAGACTTGAATAAGGATGGCTGATCTAGTAGCCGAAGAAAAGCAGAGATAGCAGCAAGATAGCCATGGGGGGTGCCCAGAACAGAGACCTGCTGGGCCAAAGAAAGTAAATACGAAAGAACCTCTGAAAGAGGGGCAGAAAGGGGATCCACAGCCTTTGTTGTGCCCCATGCCACAAATTTATTCCATCTACAGGCGTATACCGATTTAGTGGAGGGACGCCTGGCTGCCAAGATGACATTACAGACTTTGGGCGGAAGGTCGAAAGCTGTTAACTGTCGCCGCTCAATCTCCACACAAGGAGGTGGAGACTGGACAGGTTCGTGTGAAGAACAGTCCCTTGCTGCTGCGACAGAAGATCCTCCCGAAGGGGCAGTTTGATCGGAGGATCGATGGCCATGCTTAGTAACTCAGGATACCAGACTCTTCGTGCCCAGTCCGGAACCACAAGAATAACTTGGGCCCGGTCACACTTGATCTTCTTGAGCACTCGGCAGAAGTGGTACAAGCGGAAAGGCATACAGGAGGCCGCAGTTCCACTCGCAATGAAAAGCATCGCAATGTGCCGCCTTGAAAACTCCAATGCGCAAAACTGCTGACATTGTGCGTTCTCTTCGGTGGCAAACAGATCTAGCCAAGCCTCTGCTGAAAGAGACCTTTCACCACCTCCAAATGAAGACGCCATTCGTGATCGACCAAGCACCAACAGCTGAGTTCATCTGCCCTGGCATTCAGAGAACCCGCCAGGTGTTGAACCACCAGGGTCATGCCCTGATGTTCCAGCCATGTCCAGAGACGAAGAGCCTCCTGACAAAGGGTCCATTACCCTACCCTGCTATGTTTGTTGCAGTACCACATGGCGGTGGTGTTGTCTGTGAACACCTGCACCACTTTACCTTTGAGAGAGGGAAGAAATGCCTTCAGTGGCAGTCGGATCGCCCGGAGCTCCAACAGGTTGATATGGAGCCCGGACTCTGCCGGAGACCAGACGCCTCTGATCTCTGCATTTCCCAGATGGCCACCCTATCCCAGGAGTGATGCATCTGTCACCACCGTTAGATCTTGTTGGGGAAGGGAGAGGGATCTGCCTCTGACCCAATCTTGGTCTGTTAGCCACCACTGCAATTGTTGTGCAGTTCCCTCTGAGATCTGAACGTAGTAGGAAAGATTCCCCTAATGCTGCGCCCACTGGAACTTCAGGTCCCACTGCAGTGCCCGCATATGCCATCTGGCATGATCCACCAGCAGGATGCAGGAGGCCATGAGGCCCAGCAGCCTCGGAGTCATTCTCACCGAAATCCGGGATAGATGCTAAAACATTGGTATCATAGCTCGAATATCCTGGACTCGCTGCTCGGGAGGATAGGCCCAAAACTGCACTGTGTCCAGAACAGCTCGGATGAAAGGGAGCCTCTGAGAGGGAGTCAGGTGTGACTTTGGCATGTTTATAGTGAACTCCAGTGAGTGCAAGAGGTCCGCCGTAGTCTGGAGACGACAGCCTGGGGCGAGCTCGCCTTCAACAGCCAGTCGTCGAGATAGGGGAAGACTGGAACCCCTGATCTGCGCAGATGAGCTGCGACCACCGCCATCACCTTTGTGAACACCCGAGGGGCACTGTTAAGGACAAAGGGGAGCACGGTGAACTGAAAGTGCTCGTGGCCCACCGTGAAGCGTAGATAGCGTGTGTGGGCTGGCAAGAAGGGAATATGGAATTGGGCGTCCTGCAAGTCCAACGCCACCATCCAGTCTTCAGGGTCGAGGGCAGACAGGACCTGAGCCAACATGAGCATTCTGAACTCCTTCAGGAGGAAGCGATTGAGGGCCCGGAGGTCTAGAATAGGACGCAGGCCTTTGTCCTTCTTGGGCACTAGAAAGTAGCAGGAATAGCAACCACGACCTACTTCTGGCGCAGGAACCCTCCCTTTATCTCCCTTGGCCACGAGAGCTGAGACTTCCTGGCGGAGAAGCTGCAAATGATCCTCAGACATGTGATCGAAAGACGGTGGCATGGAGGGAGGGGTAGCCTCGAAGGGGAGGGAGTAGCCCATTCAGACTATTTGCAAAACCCACCTACCCGACGTGATGGATTGCCAGTGGAGGAGGTGATGGCGAATACTACCTCCTACTGGCCGTTGATGGGCCTGAAACGTCGGACTAGGAGGGTCTGGAGGCTGCGGCAAGGGGGAAAGTGTGGACTTGCCCTCCCACTGGCTCCTAGACCCGCGAGGTCCCTGGGTCCCGCGGCCACACAGAGGCTGGGGAGCTTGCGTGAGCCGGTGGCTAGACTGGGCCGGACATGGTTGGGCGCCCCTTCCGTAGCCACACAAGCGACGAAAAGCAGACTGGAGTGGACAAGAAGGTGCAGCAAGGCCCAAAGATCTGGCCGCAGCCCGAGAATCTTTAAATCGCTCCAGTGCAGAGTCTGCTTTGTCGCCAAAAAGACTACGGCCATCAAAGGGCATGTCCATCAAGGTTGACTGGACATCCCCTGAAAAGCCAGATGTCCTCAACCAGGCGCAGCACCTAAGGGCTACCGACATGGCAATTGTTCTGCCCAGTGAGTCGGTGGTATCCAGTCCACATCTAATCGTGAATTTGGCTGCGTCTCTCCCATCCATTACTGCCTCGGAGAGAACAGCCCGGGCCTCCTCCGGGGACTTAGGCAGCACCTGCGCAACCGTTTCCCAGATAATATGGGAGTATCGGCCCAGGAGGCACGCAGTATTCACGGACTGCAGCCAAGCTAAAGGAAGAGAAAATGCGCTTCCCAAGATGATCCAGCTTCTTGGATTCCCTATCTGGGTGAGCAGAAGGGAATGCGCCCTTTTAAAGAAGAGGCTTGGACCACCAAGCTCTCGGGTAAAGGGTGTTGGGTCAAAAACACTGGGTCGCCCGGGGCCGGGCGGTGGCGGAGGGCAATCGTCCTCTCCACAGAATCCCCTGTGCTGGGCTTGGACCAGGTGCCCAGGACGACGTCAGTGAGGGCTTCGTTAAACGGCAATAGGGGTTCAGAAGATGACGCCGCAGCTTAAAGCACCTCCATAAGGAGGTTAGTCCTGACTGCCACTAACGGAGCTCAAGGCCCAAGACCTCGGCTGCCCTTCTCACCACCACAGCATAGGACGCTCCCTCCTCCGTAGCCACGGTAGGGGGAGAAAGCAAGCCAGTGTCTGAAGAAGTGTCCAGACCACTAGCGTCACCAGGTCCTCTCGCCAGTCGCTTCTTCCAGCTGGTCAGCTAAAGGGTCCAGCGACCCCTCCCAGTCCTCATCACCACCCTCTGCTCGATAGGGAACACCAGGGATGAACAGGGAAACAAAAGTACCCTCCGGCATCGGTTCCGACGTCGGCTCCAGGTCCAACTCGGGGATGAGGATGGGGACAGCTTCGGTCGGGGGCACGGCCGGCGCAGTCAACACCGGGATCGGCGCCAGGGTAGGTCCAGTGAGATCAACCGGCGTCGTTTCGGATCCAGGCCTGGATCCGCCAGCACCGAAGGCCCAAAACCCCCGACCTGCCCTGCGGGGCCCAAAGGCGCACCAGCGGAGTCGGGCTACCCAAAGACGAGGTGTAAGGCCTCGTAAAACTGTCGAAGCTGGGCAAGGGATGCTCCGGTTCCCATAAATGGGGGTAGGCACAGAGTCATCTCTGAATCAGGCACCGGAGATGGCACTTTGGAACAACGATTCTCTGAATCCCGCGTCGCGTCAGCGATCGACGGGGAGATGGTGAAGAGCGCTTGTGCTTCTTCGCCTTCTTCTTGTGTTTGGACTTACCCATAGACCTCAATGACTTGGAGTTCGACGAGGAGTGGGGGCACCGCGAACGGCCTCAAGACCTTCCTCTCGAACGAGAACTGGAACGACGCAGAGCCGACCGCCGGGTCTCCAGCAACTTTTGGGACCGCTCCTGCAAAGTTTTCGGCGCCATGGCCCAGCAGTCGGTGCACAACTTCAGGTCGTGATCGCACTTCAGACACCACAGGCACACCTGAGGTGCGGGTCCATCATAGACATCATCTTGTGACAGGCGCCGCAGGGCTTGAAGCCGGTTCGACGAAGGATCCCTCACGCACCCGTAAGAGGTTAAGGGGTAGCTCTCTCCGGATCTGCGCTAGGCTGGCGCGGAAAAAGAAAGAACTGACGTCAGTGCGCAGGGTCGGCGTCTAAGTAGGCACCTCAACGTCATCCCAGCGACGACGGACGCGACCGACTCCACCTACCGACGCACAGGGGTACTGCTAGAGAAAAAAATCTCCAGATCCAGTCGGACGCCTGGGGGAAATTCTAAGGTAAGGAATCTATAACTAACTGTCTCTTTCAGATACTGTCTGCAAGAGCTATCACTCACCTGTCACAAAAAGCAAAGCTATCACTCACCTTTGGCAGACCAATCACTTCCTCAGATGACTGACATTGTGCTCTATGCAGAGAACAAAACTATCCCTTCACCTGCCTCAGACAGCAGAGCAACCTTCCACCTGTAGCAGACAGCAAAGCTATCCCACATTGGTTACCAACAGCTGATCAACGCTTGCTCCACTGAGCTATTCCTGAATGTTTGTGCTACTGTTTGATTACCTATCTTCCTACCTGTCTGTTCTGCTTGTTAGTCTACATCGATTCACCTATCACAGGGAGCCTGGGACATAAAACCTCAAGAACGACGACTCTTGAAGGATAGCAAGTCAGTGAGGAGGAGGCCTTGGGGAAAGAGAACATCACAGAAAACTCTGGCAGAGAAGGAGCACCTCCAAGGCAACTCCGTGCAGCGAAGAAAACAAGGGAACAAGGAGATACGGGTACAGGGGACACGTGGGCATGGGGGCTCCCACAACTGAGTTATACTGGGTGGCAAAATATCTGACAACATCAGGAAGGGTGCAAAGAACAAAAGAAACGGTGTAAGATAGGTACAGAGCCGTTCCAACTAAAAAGAGACAGGATAATAGGAACCCAGGAAGCTAGGTTTCCATTACAGCCTAGATCGAAACAATGCACCAGGTGAGAAAAAGAAGATCCATAAGCATTGCACTAAGCAGATGTGGCAGGCAACCACCAAGGCTGTTTTCAAGGGCACAAGATCCACTACACAACAACACTGTTAGATATGACATAAGTTTGGCGGATGATCTCAAAACCGGAAGCCCCACAGTGAACCACCACAAACACACCTCACGACACACTTGACATTCAAAGGACTTAGGTGGGAAGGATATAGAGTTCATTCTCCTAAAGGAATACCTCAGGGTGAATAACACACACCCTTTACCCCACCCACCCACACCTATGTGATTAAGGACCGAAATGCCCCAGTGGAGAACTCATGCAGAGTTGGATGACTCATAACTAAAAGCAGGTATTTGCACAAAGGACTAAGAGGCACAATAATTAGAAAAGACTGTGCTTTACAAACATCATTACAAACTTTCATAACACGGCCTAGGAAAGCATTCAGAGAAGAGAGAGTAATATACTGATGGCAGAGGTACAAATAGTTCTCAAAGCAATTGCCACCTGGTTGCTGTACTGGCACCTATTTTGAATGAGCTGGATCTACCACATGCAGATTCCTGACTGCAAGACATGCCATATACTTAAATTCTCCATCACACAACACAAATCTGTGTGATAGCCGCACGTATTATTAACTGTAGTAAATGATCATGCAGGCGATTTGACATCAGTCGTAGAAAAAAGGAAAATAGTGGATGAAGAACACTGGCATTGCCAGAGGGAGGGGGTGGGTGGGGGTGGTTTGGGTCAAGTTTCTGGAATTGAATTTAAATCTTTCAAATTGCTGCAATGAACCTAAATGCAGTTCTGAAGAGAAATAGCATTTCTTTCTTTCAGTAACAGTGCAGATTCACTCTATAGATTTTTACTGCTATTCTAAATCAGAACCCTCTGTTTACATTACTAGAGAGCAACTTTACCAAAATGTCCATTTTCTAAAGCAACTGTTTTAAAACATACAGGAATGCCATCCTTGTATGGGAAAAACCTATAGGCTCTCAAAAGGCGCAAATATTAATAACTATGCACATTTTGAATTGAGTCTACCATCTAGATACCAAATGCCTTTGGCCATGAGCAACATTAGATGGGGAATGGTCAGTGAGTGTCCCCAGTATGTGGGCTAGAGGTGTTGTAGTAAAAGGTGTGGTGCCCACATGATGTCAACAGCTGTGGACTGATTATCTACAGTACCATTATGCAGAGGTTTTGCATATTTATGTGGACTGATGGTCAAATCCTAGATCCTACATGAAAATAGAGAAATTAGCCCTTCAGCACACTACCTTTCTTCATGATGGGAGATAGCATCTTAATTCTTTTCATATATGACTGGCTGCATGCAATAAAAGAAATGGGGCGCAAACTATAAAAAGTTTGTTCTGCCAATCAAAAACTCTGTTTCCCGGAGGCTACGCTACACGACGTCACGTCACGTTACACGGAAGTGCGAGAGTAACGCCGCAACGCCGCAACTTTGAAACGCGGCGCAGCACGTTTGATTACTACTGCAGTCAGTTTGTATTTGGCATTTTCTTAATTTATCTTTTTGCCGCGACCACAAACTGAGGGCCCCCAAACTGTACCCGGGCCCTTTGGCCCCCTTGGGCCCCGACGACCTCGAGCGGTGTGCCCCAGCCTGCCTCCGGACTCTGAGGGACAAAGAAGGAGGTGAAATCAGGCACGGGCACGGGACGCAAGGAAAGAGCTGCAGGAAAGGCTACAGCCAACGAGGAGACCGCAGAGATCACACACGGTGAAGAAGAGGCGGAGAGGACTGGAGAAGTCTGCAGTAAGGACCAGGGACTGAACTATAATCTGGTAGGAAGTGTGTATGTGGGGGAAAGAGTGTGTCTAGGTTAACCCCTGTGCTAGGCCCAGTAGCCTAAGGGTGGGTCAACACGAAGCGGGGCATCACCTGATACCCCTAGGCACCAAAGGAGCTGGTATAAGGTTTTAATATCAGCATAACCAAAAGAACAGGAGCAATAAATATCAAGACTACCCGAGCTGGCTATAGCTAAAGTATACAACAACGGCTGGAACTTGGAAGGACTGTGTAGCACGTAGCCGGGGAACAGAGGTAAGTACGAGGAAGACGGCTGGCAGTGGAGGGAGCGAGGGAGTGATCGATAAATAAAAGGAAAAGACCAGGTCGGGAGAAGGAATATTGGGCAAAATAGTGGCCCAGAAAAGCCTTGCTTGGAAAGTAAAAGCAAATTAAAAGGAAAGCGCCGGGTGAATATCTAATATAAAGGAAGGAGAAAAAGGATACAAAAGACATGGCACCTGGGAAAGTAAAGTCACGCAAAGGCTTAAAAACCCTTAAAAAGACTGACGATAAAGAAATAGGGCCAGAGGGATTGGATACAAAACAGAAAGAGAAGGGAAAAGCCAACAGCCCACAAGGAGAAGTAGCTGTGCGCAAGAAAACTAGTCAAAAGAAGAATTAACCCCTGAATAAAACCCCTCTGCAAAGTGATCTATGCGGGGTAAAAGGAGGATCTTCAGTTACAAAATCGATTAAAGACTTTGTGGGGAAACACTTCAAAAGGGATAAAGCGAGAGAGGAAGTGCAGCTTGACGTTGATAAACAACCACCATTAGTCAACTCGGTATCCCTGGAGTTAGATTCCCCGAATCAAACCAATTTGAATATTTCAGAACTATTCCTGGACCCAAGACTGTCCTCATCACCTAGACTATTTCCCCCTACTGACGATCAAGAATCCGAGGGAGAGGATGAAGGGTCAGACATAGAAGGCGACTTAAATAGTAATGGCCATAATTACCAGATAAAGGAACATCTGGAAGGGAAAGAAGGAGTGTATATATCGCAGGTCAGAGTAAATGACACTTCGGGGCCATCAGTGGTGAACCTTGAGGTCACAGGAACTTCAAGTGCCTCAATGCTGGACGTAATGTTAATTCTGCAAAAAACATTGCAAGGCCTGCTAGAGGTTGCGGTAATGAATAATGACATATTAAAAACCCAGAGAGAACAGTTCAAAGCTATGGTGGGGGAACTGAAACAAATCAAAGATCTTATGCCCTCCATAGTTAGGCCAGTTGGTGGGGACCAACCAGGGGGGGATAGAGACCCGACAGGGAGGTCCGCTGAGGGGTACTCCAACACAAAAGGAGGAGCATAGCTTATTTATCTCACGATACCCAATGATTATAAAGAAACAGGGGGAGAGGAGGAGCTATAAACAGCGTATACCATGACCGAGGAGATGGAGGAAAAATTCAAGAAAGGGTCTACCCATAATCCAGCAAGGGAAAAAGGACCTAGTTACGAAAAAAGGGGGTAACAGTTTAGTAAGGAATGTAATGGTAGCTATGGGAAAAAATATCCCTGAAAAAGAAACAGCCATAAGCAACTTAAGTGAAGAGGAGAGGAGGTAAAAAGGTGAAGGAGAACCTAGGTCTAGAGAAAGAAGGGCGAGAAAAAATTCTATGAAAAAAGAAGAGGGTGGCAAGGAAACAAGGATGGAGAAGAGAGTGCAAGGAGTAACAAAAAGGTATATAGGTCATATGGAGAAAGGGAAAGAAACAGAACATCTAGAAAGATGGGAGGAGGACTCAAAGGGGGGTCCACAAGATTTGGAAAATAAAGATAGACAGGATCTGTGGCTATACTTCGAACCTGTTGGGCAAGGTTTAGGAGGGGGAAAAAGTGAGGAAATTAAACCCACTAAATCGATCACAATTGTTATTCTCCTTATCTAAATGTATAAGTCTACAAAATATTAGCACAGAGGACCTCAGAGAAGTAGGATTTACCGTAAATATTAGAGGGAATGAAGTAACCAAGGTTCTCCTATACTCTTGGTTAGTAAAGTCAGCATTAGTAAAGGCAGAGCAGGAGTTACATAAGGAAGGTATAAGATCAGTACAGTGGACAGAAATGCCAGAGTACAACAAGCATGAGAGGCCAAATCCTGATGAATCATGCAGGGTTGGGACTAAGACAGGTTAGGCTGAGTGACCTGAGGGATACTAAGGAAGATCTTAAAATTACGATAAGATGTAAGGATACAGAGAGAGCTAAGGAGGATATACTGGCGGGAAATAGATATAGAGCTCTCGCATCCCCGGCATATGAGGAAGATGGAGGGTTAAGTAAAATCGAATAGGAGTTAGGGTCGTCGCACAGCCTGGCTATATTATCCTGGAATATAAATGGGTATAATAGATTATCGAACTTGGAATTTTTAAAGAAGTCATCGACAGTAACGAGATCGTGTGTTTGCAGGAGACCTGGCTGTGCGACGAACCCCCATTGATTGAAGGGTTTGTCCAACAGACTAAATTAGCTAGGAAGAAACAATATGGCTGTCCCTCGGATGGGCATATGACGTTGGTTTCTACAAAAATCGCCAGGAAGGTAATCCCCTTGGAAGTAAAATGTAAATGGGTTGTAGAGTGTTGTTGATGAACCCAGACCCACGATACGAAGGCATTGTCATAATAAATGTGTATATACAGAAGGGTAAAGGGAATGACTACAAGTAAGAACTGGAAAAATTTAACGAAGATGTGCTGTCCTTAACTGACAATTATTATAAGGATGTACTTATTGTGCTGGGTGATTACAAACATAAATTAGATCCTCGGAGGATCGACCCATGGTGTAAGGAGCTGCTGACTGTATACAAAATAAATGATGCCATCTTCCCGATGGTGGATATGTCAGCACAAGATACGGTCCTAGGGCAAATTATGGGCTCAATGGGTTTAGTCTGTATAAAAGGCAGAGTGGAGTCAGATCTACCAGCAAATCGTACATTTAAGATAGGCCAGCAACCCTGTCCAATTGACTATGTCTTTCTACATGCTTGGTATTTCGAATTAATTAAGAACTTTGAAGTGGTAAGAGTGGAGGGAAGCGATCATTATCCACTAAAGCTCGAAATATACGGAGCAAGGAAAAAACAAAGAGATAAAGCTCTCCAGGTCAATATTGACTACCCAAGGCGCCTAACAACACGTATATCAGAGGAGCATATTGTAAAATTAGCAGCGGTACAGCAGAATCAAACATTAGGAAACACTCCGAATAATGAGGATATTAACTGGTATGAAAATATAATTAGCCAAGTGGTTGATTGCCTAAGGGTTAAAATAAAACCAAAAAGATCTGGTGAGGGTAGGAAAAATAGAACCCAATTCAAAGAAAAGACCTGGTTCGACGAAGAATGTAAGTAAATTAAAATCAAACATCAGACAAAGAGAAAGAAGACTCAGGGGAAAGTTTAATGTAGAATCACTCCACAACCTCCAGAAATTGAGGATAAAATATAAAATGAGGATCAGAAATAAAAAAGAATATATAAAGAGAGCTGCTGGGTAAAACTACTGTCTGCAATAGAATCCAAAGACATAAAAGGATTTTGGAAGCTGGTCCAACAGAGTTCAGGCAAAACATTAGGGTCCTTGAACTGTGTAGTGCCAGAAGATGATTGGGTAAGGTATTTGGGGGAAATTTATGGGAAATGGCCAGCAAAAGAGATTGAGAACTATATTGTGGCCAGGTGTGAGAGAGGAGATCAAGGAATACTTCACACCGAGAAATATTAAAAAAATCATATCTAACCTTACTTTGTCTAGAGCTGCAGGACCAGACAACCTCCCCGCAGTGATCATAAAAAATAGGCCAGAGTGGTGGGCAGACTTTTTTTCAAAAACGTTCCTTGGGATCCTTAATACTGGTCTTATACCAGAAAATTGGAAAGGAGCAATTATAAGGCCCATCCATAAACGAGGTGACATCAAAGCCCCAAAGAACTATAGATTAATCAACCTACTAGATGTAGGAGAAAAAGTATTTGCAAAAATAAATCTGGAAAGACTCAAGGACTGGGCTGAAGTAAACCAAGTGGTGCCCCCGGAACAGGGGGGGGTTTAAGGAGGGGCACTCTACAGTCGACCACTGTTTTGCGCTAAGGTCTATCGCCACGGAAGTATATTGAGCAGAGGGGCAGTTTGTTCTGCTGCTTTGTAGACTTCCGCGCAGCGTTTGACCTGGTAGACCGTGAAACACTGTGGGAGACGTTGCTCGGTTATAATATCCCAATGGATCTGCTAAGGTTAATGCAAACTCTACATACTTATAATTGGGCGCAGATAATTTTGGATATAGAGGGGAGCCTATCGCAGAAAATCCCAATTGGAAACGGGTTAAGACAGGGGTGTGTATTGGCCCCCCTACTTTTTACCTTATTCATAGCAGACTTACCTTCAGTCTTAGGCACTGCAAGAGGGGCTAGCCCAAAGCTAAATGGAAAACACATTGCTCGTCTGTTATATGCAGACGATCTCGTAATAATAGATCAAACAGAGATCGGTCTGCAAAGAAAGATGAATATGTTCAATGAATATTGCAATCATAAACAAGCATTTGCAATGCAATTGGTCTCGCCTTTGGGGCTTTATAAGTATTTAACCATTGTGTGGTGCATTGTGGGATCACACAGTCGAACTTTTTAAAAGATTCTGTTATGGGAGGGACAGTTTGTTATGACATCACATGAACCAGCAGTGTTAAACATGGGAGGGGAGATACTGTTAACTTTGACATCACATAGTCACAAACACTGGAACAAACATGCTTCGAGGTCCTGTGCCGCATTGTGATACCACACAAACATTCTAACAGATGTGTTATGGGAGCGACGGTGCATTATGACATCACACAATTTATGACATCACACAATTTAGCAGTGTAAAAGACGGGAGGGGAGATACTGTTTGCTATGACATCAAATAGTCACAAACACTGGAACAAACATGCTTCGCTGTGCTGTATTGTGATACCATTCAAACATTCTAATAGAGGCGGTCATGAGAGGGAGGGTGCATTATGACCTTACACAATCCAGCAGTGTAAAAGATGGGAGGGGAGATACTGTACACTCTTACCAGGGCCACTTGAATTATGCGGCAGGAGAGGGCTAAATTATGCAGCAGGGTTGAGTAAATTTTGTGGCAAAGAAGAGGCAAAGGTGGCACATTTTGTGATAGTATTACTTCATGACTTTGATATTTTTAAACTTGGAAACACTGTCTGGGTATTCCCTGCACCTAGTTAGTACTAGTTTAATACCCAAGCATAGAAATAACCAACAGAAAGGTGACCTGTCCAGCTTTGCAAAGGGCCTTCCACTGCGTGGCAGCACGTGTCACTGCATTTTTAGTAACTTTTGAACTGTCCGAGCTAAAAACAACCATTTTATTGTTAAAATCTGCAACAAATCTTTAATCATGCAAAAATCGCCACACAATTGCATAATTCCAATGGCCCTGACTATGACATCATTATTCAACAAAGGTGCCTTGAGAGGCTGTGGTGCATTGGGACACCACATTCTCAAACATTCTAAAAGATCTTGTTATTGGAGGGATGATAATTTATGACCATACACAATCCAGCAGTGTAAAAGACGGGAGGAGAGATACTCTTTACTATGACATCATATACTCACAGATACTAGCTCAAAGGTGCCTCGAGAGGCTGTGGTGCATTGTAACATCACACAGTCAAACATTCTAAAAGATGCCATCATGAGGGGACGATGTCTTATGACATCACACAATCCAGCAGTGTAAGAGATGGGAAAGGAAATACTGTTCACTATGACATCATATATTCACAAACACTAAAACAAAGGTGCCCGAGGGAATGTGGTGCATTGTGATATCACCAAACATTTTAAAAGATACGGTCATGAGAGGGACAGTGCATTATGACATCGTGCAAGCAAACATTCTGATGATCGTGGATAGACAAAGGACCTACGTTTGCGATATGACATCACATAATCAAAGGTTTGCGATTGACAAAGGAGATGCACGATTATCATGACATCACATATTATTTTTTCTTAGGAAAGTAACCAAAAAAGGCAAAGGTGCAATTTGATATCATGCAATAAAACGCTAGCTGTGCAGATACGCGGAGACAGGTGTTTGTCACTTGCACTCTAATACATTGTCCTCATGCTATCAGGACTGAATTAGATAACCAGAAGTTGTAATCACAGCTTAATCTAAAGGATGAAGCATCCGAATGTGCATGCAACTGCATCCACACCTTGGTGTGCATGGCAATGCATGCAAAGCAAAGGTGTGTGTGTTCGGGAGTCTGTTTTGTATAACGAACTGGAGTTCACTGACGACTTAATATTCTACACCCAAGCTTGTAAAAACATATTGAGTATGCACACTTTTACACAAGCCGTGATGACTGGTGTGAGCCATAAAATTAAACAGCAGCCCACACGTGGGGAGGGGCCACGTTCAAGATTGGCCTTTTTGCCTGTCAAGAACAGGACACACATAAAATTCCTGGCCCGTAGTGTTTTTTTCTTTTTTTCAAATCTTTTCTGCAAAAGTCATTCATTGAAAGTGACATCACTATAATTAATGATTTACAAGCAACCCATACACCAGCCAATTGGATCCGAGTGTATTATGTGACTGGTGGCCTATCCTAAGCACTCTGTGGTGGGATGGATGGAGGGAGGAGGGGAGAAGAAATCCAGCTAAGGGAACTCTCACAGCCACCGACCCTATTCACTCCTGGCGCGCTCCCGCCTCACAGAGGCATAAGACTCCTCGCGCTGACTGCATGTACACACTGCCCTTCAGTGGGATGTCCCGAAGCTGTATCCGAGGACCAGAGCGTTCATTCCGACAGCAGAGACCACACTATTCGAATGTTGAAATAACTGTTGTTGAATGCTTTTAAAGTGCCACTCATAAAAAACACACTTTGAGATAACCACTTCAAAGTGTTTTAACGAAATCTCACTACATAAAATGGCGCCAACCGACGCACAGTCGTTTTTACTAGTTTTAAAAACGGATGTTAAATACTGAGATGTGAGGGGGGGGGTCGCCGTCTTGAAATGTCATATATTGAGAATAGAGGGAAGCTCGCCGGTTTGGGGTGTCATATACTGAGATGCGAGGGGGGCTCGCCGTCTTGGGGTGTCATATACTGAGATGTGAGGGGGGGGCTCTCCATCTTGGGATGTCATTTACTGAGATGCGAAGGGGGCTCTCCGTCTTGGAATGTAATTTACTTAGATGTCAGGGGGGCTCGCCGTCTTGGGGTGTCATATACTTCGATGAAGAAGGGGGTCTCCGTCTTAAAGCACCATGTCATGCTCTGCAGCGGTCCCGGGCAGGACGATGTCTCCCTACCAGCAGCATCCCTCACACTGACTCAGGTGCACGGAGGTCTTCGCTGCCGCTCCTTGGGGGGTGGGGCCGGTCTCAGGTTGTTCCTCGCAGCCCTCCCACAGCCCCCGGAGCTGGGATATAACCGAGGGGCTCCGCACGTCTCCTGCCAGTTCTCCTTTGTGACGAGCCAAGGGCACGGGGGAGACTACACCATGAAGCTGCTTTTCCTGCCAGTGTGTGCCATTGTGCTACTGTCCATCTTTGAGCCAGCGGACTCCTCTGCCTATTATGACAAGATCCTGTCCCACAGCCGGATCCGGGCGAGGAAGGAAGGGTAAGTGCGAGGCTTCTGCGTGGCTGACACAAAGCTGGGAAGAGCTTAAACGAAATAAGCAGCAGCAACAATTAAAATAAGCAGCAGCACAGGGGGCACAAAGACTCCCAAGAGGCCTGGCACAGAGACACTGAACAGTGTAGCGAGAGCTAAACTCGGGGAAGGGAAGTCGGCTGCCTACTTGCAGCAGAGAAAAGACAGAGTAGGGAGGAGGGAGGCAGCGTCAGCACAAGTGAAGCGCTGGACGTCGGCAGCATCAGAGAGGAGCGGGGGTGAGCGAGTGCGGCAGCCTGCTGAGCTGACCACACGCTCGTGCACAATGCCCATGTGTTTTCAATTATCGCGCCCGCGTCTGGGCACGATAATTGCAAACAGATGGCGGCCCTGCGGGTAACCGCAGGGAAAAGGCCATTGTGCACGAGCGTGTGGTCAGCTTTTTGATGCCCCTTACATAAAGTCTTGCAGAGCAGCGCTTGCGCGCTACTCTAGGCTCGACCTAAAAACTAGTAGTAAATATGGACAAGACAAAGGTATTAAGCTTTGGAAGAAGGAAAATAAAGTTTCACTGGTATTTGGGCTCCACAAAGCTGGAAAATGTAAATGAATATAGGTACCCAAGGATGTGGTTTGAGAAAAATTTGAATTGGCGTACGCATTTGGAAGCATTAAAACTGAGGGCATCAGCCTCAGTCAGTGGTCTAAAAAATGTAATAGAGTATACGGTGAAAAGTCTGACAGACCGGTTTTAAAAGCTTATGCAGCCATGGTACCACCACAATTCCTATATGGAGTAGAATTGTTATATTTGAGTAGCAAAAACAGTTGGGATGTCGAAGAGGGGAAATGTTTGAAAAACTTATTATCGCTGCCCATGTCCTCAATGGTCCAAGCAATAAGATTAGAAACAGGAATGACGTCTTGGGACACCTTGGCATGTACAGAGCTATTAAGATTTTGGCAGCGCCTGGGCGATGAAGAAGAACTCAAAATCTCGCAGTGGTGTAGAAAGGAGATATTGAATAGCGAGCTAAGATGGGCAAAAGCGATAATAGAAACTTTAACTAAAGCTTGTAGATATATGAGGATTAAGTTGTGCCCTCAGACCTTACAAATCGAGGCCGATAAGAGGGAACTCAAGGCCCGGGGGAAAGAAATCTCTCGAGCTCATGATCAAGATTATCTTAAGGGGAAAAAATCACTACGCTTTATGGCCAACTCGTGGCAAAATGTGCAATATTTCCCATATATTGATAGATTACTGTGTCAGCAGATAAGAAGACAATTGCTAAGACTAAGAATCGGTGTTAACCCTTGCTATGCAAACAACGGGGTAAAAAAAGCTATGATTGACAGTAAAGGGAAATGTGTTTGCATGCTGGGTACCACTTGCAATATGTTACATATTTTATTGGACTGTCAGAAAATGTTGGATATACGGAAAGTGTTTTTGCGTCCAATTTTTAAAAAGTATGGTATTAAAAATAGGGTACAAGCAGTACATCTTTTAACTGAAATGAGTAACTTAGATATAGCCCGCGCTATGGGGAAGTTCATTCAAAAAGTTAAAAATATCCTTAAATGTGAATAGTACCGAAATACTGTTTTTTAAATATTAACAGATATACAGTATTTTATACGGATCAACGAAAAATTTAATGAATTTTAAATGTATGAATTTTTTATGATAGATTTTATTCAAGATCTGAGATTATAAGAGTCTGTATGTATGGAGATTTTACATGTTTAAGGACTAACTAGTCCAAATAAACTTTTGTTTGACTGACAATCATCTGTTTTTTTTTAAGTTACATGCATTAGGTATACCCAGAAGTGTGCCTCCTAGCTCGCTAAACCATAGGATCAAGTTGCACCTCACTGTTGAGGACCAGAAAAGGTTGAAACATATTGGTACTACTGTTTCCCCATACCAAGTAAATGTAGTTTAGAATTCAGGCAGTAATGCCCCTTTTTTGGGCAGGCCAAGGCTGGTTGGCATATGTTTGGTCTCCATCTGTGGTAGCACTGCGAGCTAAGGAGTACTAGACTGAATGAGGCCCAAAGTAATCACCAGTAGCCGAGATTCATTTATGAATTCCACTGATGCCTTTTTTTTCTTAGTGAAGTCCTAAATGAGGCTGGTATGCCCCGACGTGGGTCACGTTGTATGCTGTTCCAAGGGGCTCAAACTGCTCCTCACTGATGAGGAACAAGAAGGCTAAAACATGCCTGGGACTACATGTGCAGTCAGGACATCTTCTGGCAGTTTCTGCTGGCCTGTCCTTTTTGGGGCAGTCCAAGATGTATTTCCACGAGGTAGGTCCCTACCTGCAGTAGATGTCTGAGCAAAGAAATGATGACCTGGTATTTGGTCTATAGCAATTAGCAGGTGCTGAAATTAATTCAAGCCTTCCATCCATCTCCTTTTTGTTTTCTTCATCGAACCTGGTGCTGAACTGTGCAATGAATGAATCTGACACTCCATTTATGATCCGACATTACTTGGGCATCCAATCTAACATCTATGTACAGTTTCACCCACGGTGCTTTTTTATTGTAAATAAGGTTCCTCGACACACTCTGGCAGTCAGAGTGTAAGAATGAAAAACTGCAAAAGAGCTCTTATACTATTCAGGAAAGAAATAGTCTTTGACTACTTTAAAATTCAGCTGCTCTTAAGCACAAGGAAAACAGATCTTTTTCCATCCGTGAAAAGATTAGGGTTAAACAAAAGAGAGTAGTTCGAGCTGCAGTCTGAAGGAAAATCACAGTAATGTGGTATACATTTTCATGCGCCTCTAATTATAGTCCATTCAGCTTTAGGAAATGGCGGCTTTGAGGAATCTACCTGTCTGAATTCCATCAGCACTATATTTTTCATGATCTTTCAGACCCAGAGCGGATACAAAAAGGTATGCCTATGCACTGATAACAGAACACGGGCTAGCAAAGCGCATACTGATGCTGCAATACAGTAAGAGTCCCATCCACTGAAAGAGACAACAGAGGCACAATGATCGAGCACACCCAGGCACAGGGGACACACTCATCCTCCAGGGTGTTAGTTTGTGGGTCTTTTATTTTATCCCTGCAGTGAGGACGTTCTTAGGCAAAGGGAATGCGAGTGGACCTCTGTTTATACGACAGATTTAAAAGACGGTGCACTTGCTAAATCACTCCTGATTGTTTAGAGAAAGGCGCATTAGGTCTCATTACTCCCGTAATTGAGGCAGGGATGTATGCTCTTGCAGGGCTGTGCCTTAGAAGATGATGGACATGCTTTAGACTCCAGAGTTTTAGAACAAGGTCCATCTGTTCGCACAGACAATAAAGCCCAATGATGTATACTTTGCACATGTAGTCACAAAACTCAGGAGGGGGCTGAACATGATGTAGGGGGCTGAACATGACGTAGGAGGGTGAATTCTTTGTGCATGCTTGTGAGTTATCTAATACACTCAACTACACTATTTAGGATCATTCAGCAACAAGGTACACGTTCCAAGTACCTGTCTTGGCGATGGGGTCCTTCCAATGCTGAGGTATGTGAAAAGGGTACACCTTACTTTTAATTCTTTGGCAATGAGAAGATGGCATTGGAAATCAATGTCACTAATATCAGGGGGCGTGGCCTAGCAACGAGGAACGATGGCAGCCTAATCCAAAGCACCTCTGGCTGTCAGCACAATCAGACAATCATCCTAGGCTATCGAGGCAGTCATGGTGGCTAAAAGTAAACAGATCGCAAGAATGGAAGGCTGCGGTCATACATCTGAAAATTCCCCTCCCGTCCCAGGAGTGTATGCTTGACGGAGGCCGCAAACTGTATAGCGAATTGACCTTACACAGGTGACAGAGGCAGATCTGGCAAAGAAGCAACGACCAGCAGCAAGGTGAGCTGGAGGTGGCAGAGGCTGATGGCCGCTTGTAGAGGCGGGAAGACCCCAGAGACAACATGTGTTAGACACATTGGGGCAGAGATCAGCATACAGGGAGAAACGGATGGCCGGCCCAGCGCATTGGCAGTGAGAGGGTACAGCCTTTGATGACGCTCCAAAATAGAGCTCACTAGCACGTCGAGAGAGGCTGCCTCAAGTAAATACTTGGGTACCGGCACAATGGCAGTGAGTGTGACGAGTGGGTGTGGCCCGGGATGACTTCTCAGAGCAGCACTCATCATGAGGCGCAGTGGTGGGACCCAAATGTGAACACATATCTCAAGGGGTGATGGCAACTACGTAATGCTGGTAGTTTATGGGTGGATCATCATCTGGAAAGATTGAGACGGCTCCTAAAAGCAGAGCAAAGGGCAGGATTCTACCAAGGAGCTGTACTGCAAGTGCAGGAGAAATGGCCTAGCAAATGACAATCAGGCATAAGAGATATCCTTAGGCAAGATACATCACTTGAAGGGTAACTATAGGATAACTGATATTGGTGCCATCCAGGGTGCCACTGCTGGATCCATGATACCGCAGGACCATTTGAATCGGCACTACAGAGTGATAGAAAATATGATGGGCTCTGATAAAGGAATGAGATCAGAACAGCAGAACATATTGAAGAAATGCTGCACCTGCGGCAAAATGACCAGAGGAAAAAAGGAAGAAACTAACCCAAAAAGTTATTTGCTCTGACGAATAAATATCTCTCACTCAAAGAAGTCCTGAGGATGGTAAAGGGCGCTAGGGTTGCACTGGAGCATAAAAACAACAAGGTTGCAACGGATATCACCCTACCAAGAGCTGACTATGAAAGGTATTAGAAACATTAGAAATGGCAGAAAAGTCAACAGAAGAGCACTCCTGACCTATTTTTAATCTGAAAGACGAAATCAAAAGGCTCAAAGGGGCAACTAAAGAATGAACTATCGAGACACAGAAATCTGTTCAGGGAAGAACAATATCTTGAGCATTGGGGTACCAGGAAAAACAGAAAGAGCCTCTTTAGAGCAATGTGGCAAAATATGGTACAAGACCGCATCAAACCGGTAGAACTTTCCGAAATGTACACAACTGAAACAGCACATAGCGTCTTTCCTTAAAACTGCAGCATGTCCCTAGAGCAATCATTGCAAGAGTTTTCTACTTCTGAGAAAGATGTGGGGGGGGGGGCAATACAGCTTGAATATACACAAATCCATATCTTGCCCCTCTATACTCAAGCAGTGCAGGCTAAACAGTGAGACTTCAAAACTGTACAACAAGAGTTACATGATGTTCTTACCTGCCAAGCCACCTGTCCTCTATGAACGGAAGGAGAGATTATTTTAGACATCAAGAATAAGTTTGAGAGTGGCTAGATGGATGGCGGCGAGTAAGTGGCAAAAGACAAATTTCATCCACAGATACCCAACAAGTACCTGTCTTGTTGGAAGGATCTGAAGGCAATAGAGTCCATAGATCAGGGATGATCCAGTGACTATGAATCACAAGGGAATGATGACTCCAATGACTGAAAAATATGAAACACACAGTGCCTGTGCTACAACCAGACTTTGTTATTATCTAAAGGAATGTGTAGAGTTGTGCCATGCTCATAGTAACTTTTATAACTGTATAATACAAATGTAATCTAAATAGCTATGGAGCAGTGAACAAATTGTGTAATAAGATGCTATAATTCGATCAGTCTCATCTAGATCATACCAGGAACTACAAATCACAGTGGTAAGACCCCCTCAAGAGGGCTAAAAAGAAAGACCACACGGATGGTGGGCTATGAAGCAGGGAAACGCCCAGCTTGAGGACAACCCCTTATAGAAATAGCATGGGGTACTGGACTGGTAGTCAAGAGTAACTAAATTGGTTTGAGTTAATTAAAGGGATATGGAAGGGTGGGTAGTTGTTGGACCCACAGGAAGAGGTAGTAGGTTGGCATGGGAGTTGGGAGGGTTTAATGCACATGTATGATAAAGTAACTCAAGAGCATGCCATATACCTGAAATGACACAGAATGATGTAGGTTTCAAAACACTCTAGAACGTACAGCCAGTACACCAGAAACGTGTACGATTATAACATGGAATGTAAACTGCCTGGGCAATAAAGTTGAAAAGAGGGTAGTGACAATTTCTGGTAAAGCATAATCCAGACCTAATACTCCTCCAGAAAACACATCTGGTGGTAACAAATGTTCATTCATTAGTAAAGGCAAATATAAAATTCTGGGGTACTCAGGTTTCACTATGGGATCCCCGGGAGGCTGCAATCCATCTACATCACTCCCCCAACAGTCCTGCAAGCACATGCTGATTCACTGTGCTACTGTACAGCCAAAGAAGGGGAATGGAATGGTGAGAAGCTAATGATAATATATCAGTGTACATGCCTCCGGGTCTCCAAATAGCACAAATGGAACAGCTAGGGAAAATGATTATGGCAACATCCGAAAACCTATTGATTATTGGAGGAGATTTAAATTTAGCTATCCATGTTTCTCTGGACAAGTTAACAAGTATCTCAAAGATGAGCTTCGCCGATAGGTTTTATCAGAGCACTAGGACTCACAGACCTTTGGAGGGAGGCACATCCAGGGGAACATCAGTACTTATACTATTCTAATGCACAGAGCTCTTACTTTAGATTAGATAAAAAAATTATCACCATAACTCAAATCTGGAGATATGGGAGGGAAGAGTTCCTTGCTAAAGGCCTTTCGGATCAGTCCCTGTTGGTAACACACCTTAGTGTGTCCCTCTCCGAAGGCCAGCACAGGAATGGAAACTCAACTCTTGGGAGTTAAAAGACTCAGCAATAATGGAAACCTTAGTAGACATCATGGACTGGTACATTAAAAAGAATAATGGTTCCATAAAACCAAGAGATACATATTTGGGAAGCCAGGCCATCTCCAAAATCACAAGGAAGCATAGACAGTGAGAGGCTAAGGCTGTAAAACTTGAAAAAGTGTGGGAATTGCAGTGGGAACTCCAAGGGCTGAATTGTAAAGGATGCTTATAACGCACTTTGGCAGAGGATGACCACCAACTGACAAGCAGACGGGGTTAGGAACAGCTTTCCTGGATTCTGTGTCTGGACATTTCATATTAATTTTGGATTATACTTTATGCAGCTTGTAATAGGACCTTGCTTAATGAGGATGTAATGATGTGTTTCTTAGATGTGTTGTGGTTCAGCTATATTATGCTGATATACCTGAAATGCAATTGAGACATGTATGTTCATAATAAGATAAAATGTTATTAAGAAAATCTAAATTTAATAACAGACTGCCTGAGAGAACCTCTGAAGACAAGAAGGAATAGCCCACGCTTGATGAAATTTGTGGCAGAGATCTAAGGCACAAGGGTCAGACTAGAGGGAAATACTGTGACTCGGGCAAGCATCTGCCACTCAGCAGCACTGCCGAGTCAACTCCTAACACTTTCCTTCCATGTACAACAGCCCTCCCTTTAATGGGAGAAAGGAGCGTGAAATCCATGATCAGTTTCAACATTCTCACCTTCTCAAAATTTACAGATGAATAATCTAAAAAAGTTCATTGCCCAGTGATTTGCATATATCATGCTTTTTAACTTATAACTTGTCAATTATAATTGGATAGCTATTAAGTAGTATTATTCTCGCTTAGTATACTAAAGGCTGCAACAGAAATAACAATATAACCAATAATTCATAACTTCCTCTCTCAGCAATTATAAAGTGATCATATTATTGAAGATTAATATTTTTTCTCGGCTGGGTGTCTTACTTCAGACACAATTGGGTGAAATTCAAAAGCCTAGGGGGTTTGGAGACTGAAGTCAGGTCTCTCAGCCACAAAAAAGGTCCAATTTATAGGATCCATGAAAAAGGGTGATCGAAGGAGAAAATATTAACTGTTATATTACAAACTGTTTGCATTATGTAATTGAACAAGAAATATTTATAAAAACCCTAAATGATAATCAAAGACTTTTGGGTGACATGACTTAGATAAAAGCTTAGCTGGTACATTCCTATAATCTCGAATCTGAACTGCTCAATTCGTTTGCAATTGTGACTTCATTTTTCAGAGTGTATTTAGGTCAAATGCAATTGGTTAAAAAATATTATGGACTTACAAAGCATTATAGAACAATTGTTACCAGCTTCTAGTGATAATTCACTTAATATAGGTTGCCATTTAAGTGCAGCACATTTTCATCATACTTTTTAAATCTTATTATGTTTGATTCTGTATACACAAGCATTTAACAAAATTATAGACGTAAATATGCTCTGTCAGAATATCTTTCAGCGAGACGCAGAGCAAACAGGAGTTACTTGGACCAACCGTGGGGTTTAATGCCTTTTACTACTGATGTCCTGGGGCCCGACCTACTATGGGTCCTGAGCAACTGGGCAAAGTACCCCTTCAGCAATTACTCAGTGGTAGAGCGGGCCGAGCAGTCCAAGACTTCTAGGGAGGAGGATGGAGGAGGGAGGGGAGAGGTAGATGCAAAAGTGTGAACATAGACTCACAAATCAACAGAGACCTGAAACTCCTCCTCCTCAACCAATACTTTAATTCTTAGACTCCTGCCCTTGGTTATTATATTGTGCACAGGACTGAACCTTCTGTCATAGTCGGCTGTTTGCTTATGCTGTCTATTGATCCTCTTGAATTGTTCTCTTGTTTTGGTTTTTGTTACTGTGTTTTGTTGTGTACTATTATCTATTGAGTCTCGCTTCATATGCTTATTGCGTTCCTGATTCCCTGGATCATGTAAAGCGCTCTGACACCTTCGGGTCTAGCTAGCGCTATATAAAACTTATATAAATAAATAAAAAAATACTTTAAATAACAGCAATAAATGATTGAGCAGTCAAATATTTGTTTATATACGAACATAAAGTGAAATACATCATACAAAAGCAATTCACACAGTCCTCTGAGTGGACGTCCCTCCCGGTCGAACAAGACCGCAATCCTTGAGACATGGCTATGTCATGGTGCACACGCAGGATTCTTCTTCACCCATCACAACAAAAATCAGCACCCGAGATCCAGATATCGTTGCAGCTAGGGAACTCACGGCAGGGGTGCTTCTGTCACCAGGCAAGGGACTTTTCCATCCCAAAACGATCAAATCTTATGAGCCTTATAAATAACTCATTCTTTTAATATATATTGTGAACGCCCACATACATGCTATCCTGCCCGGAAAAACAGGGGAAGAGGAAGAGGAAAGGTTTTCTTAGAAAAAATGTGCCCCTTCTAGGCTTCCGCTAGGTTTTGCTTTGTATATTCCTTTTGACAGTTTCCTATTTTTATGTCCATTGACAATAACATGTCTATAATAATGGTTAAGGAAAAGAGGATGAGGGCAGCTTCTAAACTAGATTATGCCTGTTATTCATTTCCTGTACTATATTCTACAACAGTCACTGTTCTTTCCCTGTTACAGGATTTCCCTCACATGCTGCCATGCCTCAGTCTGCTTGCTTTTGAAGCGCCCTGTTGCGCGCTTCCATTTGCTTCGCCTGGCAGACACTGACTGTACGCAAAACTAAATCAAAGCAATACTATTGCTTGAGCAAAATCAGATAAAATACTTGACGCCAGTATCTGCTTTTTTAGGCAATCCAGGAACGCACACACCGACAGCTAGTGGACAGCTAATGCACTAAGTAAAGACAGGTTTTTCCACAGATGAAACTGAAACAAGACCGTAGGAAATAGGATTACACCACAAAATCGTCACTTTTGTCAAATTAAGACCTGCACAGCCATCGGATTGTTAAAATACTAAAGGCCCCAACACAGAAACCAGCAAAGGTTTACCGACGACTGCTGTAGCAAATCCAACCCTGACCGAAAAATGCAGATAGCCAGCAATTTCTATAGGTGTGGCGTGTCTGAAATAGGTATAACACGTTGCCTTGTTTCCGAACATCTCCAAGACAGAAACCCGTTATTTCGCCCTGGTTAAGACTGAAGAGTGTCCAGGGGACGAATACTGCAGCTTTAAATAGGATTTTATCGACCATCTTTTGGAATTCTTTCCCAATGCTTTTCCTAAAATGCATTGCTTGTTTATACTTACAAAGAGTTCTGTATTAATATGTTTAATATGATACAAAGCACAGCATGAAGCCAGAGAATACGATCTCTGGCTTTGGTAGTTTTCTGGAATAAAATGCATTATTTGGCAGTTAATAACTTGTTAATATAACGTTCATTTCTGGACATTAATAAATAGATGCTTAAGAATAAATTGGAGGGAATCCTATTTTATACACATTTTACCCACTTAAATATCAGTCTCCACTTCTTTTTTTTTTTAAGTCAAGAAGATACTTTATTTCGGCCTCACAAGACCTTAAAAGCACAGATAAGACATTTAAAAATTCAATACAATTTATCAGTCTAAAAAGTTTTTATGTACAGATAAAAATATAAGAACATTAAAAATATTTTTAAAAAGTATTAAATAACCAGATAGGTGCTAAGTATCTCAAGCATATAATGCAAAATTATGTGCATTAAAAAACAGATTAAAATACAAAGTCCCAGATCATAATAAGTACATAGAGTGGGTGGTTTAGGCTTGATCTTTCTTTAGAACTGCACGGCGAGCACACAACATTAAAAACAGGTAACGGGAGACTGAATATACAATTGGCATGCTGGTGTCATATTTAAGGATCCTATAAGCCTGTAAGCAACAAGAGGTTCCAAGGTTCCTACAAAGCTGTCGTAACCAACGAACCCTTATTGCCTTGTAGGTGGGGCAAAAAACAATACATGCAAGTCAGTCTCCGTACAGTTTTTACATGACGGGCAATCTTTCGTAAAACTACCCCCCCCCACTTATAAGTAACAGCACATAAAGGTAGTACACCATACCTAAACTGCATATAGAGTTTTTTAGCAAGGGAAGGCTGTATATCATCTATGCTAGATTCTAAGGTATATTGCAGTTTGACTTCTAAAAAGGATGATGTAAGTGTGCCTATCCTAGGGCCCCTCTGTAATAAATTAAGATGATGGTCCTTAAAGTTTTTATCAAGACTTTTCTTGGTGTTACCAAAGAACTTTCTTCCGGACTATCCCATAGGTCTCCCATTCCGATGGATAAGAAGGAATTCTTGATATAGGTGAGCCAAGGTATTTTGCTTGCTCCCCTGAGGTTAGCCACCTCCCTCAGTTCCTCCTTATACATAGATAATTCTGGAGTGCTCCATAGGCGGCGCCAGTAAAGTAGAGGTCGAAGCGCAACCTCCAGTGCCATTGGGCTGACACCCAGATCCATTCGGAGCGGTGTTAATGGGGTACTAGTGGGAAGTCCCAACAGCTGTCTAAGAAATTAATTTTTAATCCTGGCGAGTTGTTCGGATGGCCTGTGACCCCATAACTCCGCTCCATACAGGGTAGCCCCTCTGGCTTGCGCCTTGTATATTTCCAGCACCGGCCCCAGCATCTTGTGTACACACTTCCTGTGCTGTTTGGCAAGACCCCCTGACGTTTGCGTCAGCTTAAGACAAGCCTTCTTAATTTGATCACCCCACTCCATTTTCTCATTGAGGGATAATCCCAGATATTCACATACAGGGACTTTCTCCAAGAATTCCCCTCCTAGTTGTGGATTGGGTCGTTTTGAGTGCCCTGCGTTGAACACCATATATTTTGTTTTCTGGGTGTTAATTTCCAAACCCCTATTCTTACAAAATGAATAAAAAATATCCGATACCCTTTGGATACCCATCGGTGATCTCGACAGCAGGAGGGTATCGTCTGCGAACATCAAGGCAGGTACCTTGCGGCCCGCTAGCTTTGGAGCGTCTATGTCCCCTCCCGCTGTCAGGGCTCCCACTAGGCCATTGATAAAAATACAAAAGAGGGTTGGGGCCAAAACATACCCGTCTCACACCTCTCTCTATGGGTATACGGTCGGTGAGGTCTCCATTCTTCCCATATCTGATTTGAAGATAGTTGTTCACATGCAATCTTTTCAAGGTCTCGCACAAATACGGAGGCACCCCCAAATCAGATAAGATAGCCCATAGTTTTTCCCTAGGAACTAAATCGAGGGCCGATTTTAAGTCCACAAAGATCATGTAGAGACTGCCACCCTCCAAGATCACTGTTTTCCAGTGCAATATTTGCAACCTGAAAACTTGATCAATTGTGGACGTTTTTGTTTGAAAGCCGGCCTGGTTAATTCTAACATCACTGAATTGTATATTCACGAGGAAAAGCATTGCATTTGTGCGTTGCAGAAGAGGTGCTTATCAGCTGCCCCTGAGAGCTGGCTCTCTGCCTCATAAAGGACACAAAGCTGCTCAGCTTGAGTTTAGGGAAGTCTCTGCAGGACCACAAACAATGCTTCAGGAGTACAAGTTCTGCAGGCAGTGGTTCTCTTTTTGAAGTGAAAGCAAACAAGTAAACCGCCATCTTAGTTCAAGTTTGGTACTTGGTGCAGGCATGGCTCAATCTGGCTGCTGGACACAGGAGGTGGCCATCGACGCTCATCTTTGGGGGGTGGTATTGATTTTTCATTGACAGACTTTTACCCAGAGCAAGAGAAAGAAAGACAGAAAATAAAGAAGGTGGAAAAGTTAGGCAGAAAACAGTAACAAAGGGGAAAAAACAAAGATGAAAAAAAGCCTGCAAGAGTGAGATAAAGGTACAGGAAGTGTAGAGTGCTAGAAGAAGACGCCTGAGTTGGAATTAAGGCCTTGGTATGGGGTACCCACGGCATTTGCAGCAGGCCCCAAACAAAAACTCTGGAACGTTGCACTTATTGTTTTATTTCATTTGATATGTTTTGTTACCGTTTAAAAACTGAGCGGTGTGGACATTAAATAAGGACCAACAGTACTACAAGAATCACTATCAAGACCGCCACCGACAGTGGATTCCAGAGTAAAACAGTGAACAATTATCAAACATAAGGGAAGGAAGCAGAGGACATTTCCATAACAAACTTTGAGCCTAACGCAGAGTTTAAGTCTCGCTACCTATCAAGGAATCACAAGGCAGAACACAACCCAAATGTGTCCAAGACGCCCTGGAGGACTTTGACAACGACAGCATGGGCCACATTCATACACTACAAAAGTTAATAGAATGAGGCTTTCTCAACAGTGAAATTATCAAACCTTCAACTACTTAAGGGCAAGCATTGCAAACTGTAGCAGCCAAACAAGATTTAAATAGAACAGCCTGGAAGCGTAACAACCAGAGTAGTGCGATCACAACTTTAGAAGCACAAGAGCTCAACCTTAAGGAATCCAGGCTTTCGGGGGAGTGGCTTGGACGGCAGAGCTAATGGCTGCCTGATCTCGTCGCTCCGTCGGATCGGAGGGGAGAAGAACGGTCTCCCAGAGTTAACGGAACTGATGGACCCCAGCAATGACGGAATTCGGCAGCGGACTCCGTACTGCAAAAGATGATGCCAGTGAAGCGATCTCAAGAGCTCCTAGATTGAAAGCAAAACGAGAAATAAGTTGCTGCTATTGCCGAAACAACATCGATACAAAATGGCGCCGGAGCAACAGACACTACGGAGGAGTCCTGCTCACGAACACGCTGCTTCAACAACACTGTAAGTGCCCCCTCTCAGCAAATGGACACCAATAATTAACGAGGGAGACCTTAGTTAGACTCATTAAGGAGGGTGGCAGCGCGGAGTTTGCAGAGTTCGCTTAGCCAGCACGATTTTGCCTGACCCCATCATGGCGGTGGGAGGGACATTCTAAACGCCTAAACCTCGACCAACAGTGTCGGAACCTTGCGCGAGCAGAAGCGTCCTCATCAGGGGCAAAAGTTTTAAGACGCTACATAACCCGCATCCAGCAGGGGGATAAGGATAAGGACTACCGCGAGCCAACACGAGTCAATGCGAGTCAAGGCAGGAGCGGCCAATGAGCGACAGCAGCACGAGCCTGCCTGAAAACTGCATTGGCGTCGAAGCCCACAGCGCCTATTCCCAAGATTGCGCTTTGAATGCCAACCCGTGGACATCACTGTAGAGCGTCCCCCACCACTAATTAGACTGTGCAGGCCCATTGCACCAACACGCTCAACCCCTCAACCCTACACGCAAGATGGCGCCTGCAGAGGGCCTCTAAATGGAATCAACATCGAGCAAAGCTACCTTAGGGTGTTGTGCTGCAGATTGATTGTCCATCAGATCAACACCTCCGTGCTAGTCTCCGAAACGAACCGCCACTTAACTATCACACAAAGGACAATCAATTGCCAACCACGATAAATTCCTCCTCAGATACTTCGGGACAGTTGACCCGCTGGGGAAAACCATCAAGGTACACCCTAGATAACTGATCACGCGAGCCAGTGTACGGGAACAACGTGCCCAAGGGGTCCGGACTTATTGGAGTCAATCAGAAGGTCCTCTGGAAGAGCAATAAACAGTCAAGAGACCCACTATACAATGGCGGACAGAGAATCTAAACTCCACCAGCAAAAAAGGAACAAGGGTGAGTCGACACCCTCGGACTCTCCGCTCAAAATGAAACCGGACATCAACAGCACCCTGGATATGATTCTCAAAAAACTGGCGGACGTCCATTACTTGGCTAAGTCCACAAAACAAACTACAGACGCTACCCAACTTGAACTAGCGGCTATCAGGGCTGACATAAACACAGTTAATAACAGATTATCACTGGTCGAACAAAGAATTAGTGATGTAGATAGAAGATATCTCCCTTAATTCAAGTCAGGAGATGAAGGCCTTGTCTAAACTAACAACAACACTACAAAAACAAACAGCGGAACTTGAAGATCGCAATCGGAGAGGCAATATCCGAATACTTGGTGTTCCGGAGGGGGCGGAGGACTCAGCAAGCTCATGCTTAGCTTTTCTTGAGAATTGGATCCCTAAACTTACCAACTTAAAGTTCGACCGTCAGTTCCAACTGGATCGTGCACACAGAATACCCACCTTCAAAGCCACGTCAATACAAACCACACGCCCTATAATCTGCAAACCACTGAGATCTCAACATACAGAAGCTATCCTTAATCATGCTCGTAAGAATCACCAACTCGTCTGGAACGGCCATAAAATTATATTTACACAGGACTACTCTAAACCTACTGTTGACACCAGGAAGGGATTTCTTTCCTTGCGCGACAAACTCAGGAGCAGAAACATTCAATTCTCCTTTGTTGGCCCTACCAAATTCAGAATAAATGTTGATGGTAACAACCACTTCTTCAATGATCCTAGGGACCTCGCATCATTCTTGGAAGGTCCGACCTCTCAGGACATGGACGCTGTGCAGTCTACCACTAACAAAAGGAAATCTTCCCCAGAATTGGGCACAGGATGAAAAGGGAACCGGACCCACTGCAGGACAGGCTCAGTGTCTTAACCGTTATCTACCTCGTATTAACACCCATTCGGTGATGCTGGCATCACTAATATTAAAAGATGTCGATGATTATAATTGCTTATACTTCTACCTCTTATAGAGTCTACTTATCAGCTAGTTGTATATGTTCACTGGAATATGGAACGTCAAGTTATCTGTAGTTACATAATCTTAATCCAACCCACGTGTAACTTTGGGAGAATTATGTTGTTAGTTACTCCAATCAGTGAACTCTCCGAGAGACGGAATGACGATCCTGCCGTCGCACCTCCTACATTCGAGGTTTTTTGGGATGGGAGGGGGGGGGGGGGTAAGGGGGTGGGGGGAGGTACCACAGAGCCCGCGGAATGCTCTTGACAATGACTGGATATGTACCTTGGGGTTTCTAAGACCTTACTTTTTTTGTCTTCTGGTTTATTTTTCCTTTTTCACACCTTTACTTTCTCTAATCTATGTTGGGCACTCCTTCATGCTTAGACAATTAGCGAGACCTGAGGCACAAGAGCACCCGAAAATGATGCTTAGACTTGTTACTAGACTTGTTATCAGGTACATGGGGAACACAACGGAATCTTTCCCTTCTGGGGGCCTTTTGTTGTGCAGTATTGTCACATTTTTCTTCCTAGTACCAATCAGCACTCTTATGTGGTTATATTTGACGCACCTTCTGCATAACCTCTCACCTGATGGCCCATAACAACCCATTAATCCTAGCAACAGACCTTAATATAGTGTCCCTGAATGTCAAAGGTCTCAACCACCCAGTTAAACGTCGGAAAATTCTGGATTATCTTAACAAAACTAAAGGGGACGTCATCTTATTGCAAGAGACAAAGCTGTCTCTGGACGATGCTAAACTACTTAGAGGTAACTGGATATCTCAAATGGCCTGCTCCCCTGCTGATAAAAAGAAACGGGGAGTAATAACACGGATATAAAAAAAATCTAATATAGCGCTGGAAGGCCAGTCTCATGATAATGAGGGCAGACTTTTGGTTACCCATCTGAGGAAGGGAGAGGATCTAATTCATGTAGTAAATATTTATGGCCCCAACTCTGATGACCCGAAATTCTGGTCTGAGGTATCTAGTACTCTGGAAGGTCTCCCCCAGGATGACCTCATTGTAGTAGCAGGAGACTTTAACATCCCATTAGACCCTATAACGGATAGGCAGTCCAACTGCCACCATCACCCTACGAACTCACATGCCATACTCCAAACCATCTGTTCCAAATTTAACCTGAAGGACGCTTGGCGCATCCAACATCTGGACACTAGAGACTACGCCTTCTATTCCACCCCTCACAACTCCTACACAAGGATAGACTACATTCTCATCTCCGGTTCTCACACACGTTTAATTGACCACTCAGACATAGCCCCAAGACTAGTATCAGACCACTCCTGTATTAGTCTAAAACTGGCAGGGTGCCACAACGATTCCATACCTAAGAGATGGCGCTTCAACAACGATGTACTTACAGATCCTGCAGATAAAAAGAAAATCGAGGAAGCTATCTCAGACTACCTTAAACACAATGATAACCCTGAGACCAGCACTAACACTCTCTGGGACGCACTAAAAGCCACCATTAGGGGGTACAATAATTGAAATCAAGACAAAAATCAACAAAAGTACGAATCTGAGACTAAATCAGCTTGAGCAGGAGATCAAAAACTTAGAAGTGTCTCACGCTACTTCATTACATGATAATAAGATCCTCACCTCATTAACACAAAAGAAATATGAGTACAATAAAATCTTAAGTGAGAGAGCAGGGATTTGGGTTAATAAATACAAAGCCCTTAAATTATGTGAATCAAACAAGGCAGGAAAATTACTTGCCTCTTACCTCAAACACAAACTGAACCAGAACGCCATCTCATCCATTAAAGACTCACAACCAAACCCCTACCAAACATAAAGATATCCTTAAGATCTTTAAAGCATTCTATCAAGATCTCTATAAAAATGATCAGAACCTTAACTTAGAAGATTGCACCAAATATCTTAATAGACTTAACTTGCCACAACTAACTACAGAAGACACAATAAGGTTAGGGCAGGAAATCAAGCTTACGGAAATTGAAAAGGCAGTTAAAACATTAAAAGACAACAAGGCCCCTGGGCCGGATGGCTTTACAGCCTTGTTTTTACAAGACATTCCTAGACCAGCTAAAAACGACCATGAAACAAGTTTTTAACCACATCTCAACTAAAGGGATCACGTCAAACACAATGTCGGAAGCTAACATAATAGTCATTCCGAAGGAGGGGAAGGATCACCTCTCACCGAAAAATTATAGACCGATCTCCCTGATCAATGTGGACTGCAAAATATATGCTAAGATCTTAGCGGGTAGAATCAACGGTGTTCTTCCGAAAATAATAAGTAGCTCTCAGGTTGGTTTCCTCCGTACACGTATGTCCAACGATAACACCCGCCTGCTGTGCCATGTTCTAGAGAATGCAGCTACTAAATCAGAGCCATCAGTAGCTATCACTCTAGACACTGAGAAGGCCTTTGATAGGGTATCCTGGGTTTTCTTGGAACAGTGTATGCACTCCTTCAACCTAGGTGAGGACTACATACGCATGGTGATGGCCCTCTACGGAAAACCATCAGCCCGTATTGTTGTCAATGGCTCACTCTCTGAACCCTTCCCATTACAACAGGGTACTAGGCAGGGATGCCCGCTTTCTCCATCCTTATTTTTACTGGCACTGGAACCCCTCATCCAGGATATTAAACTAAATTAGAGCATTAAGGGGGTAGATATCAATGGCATCCAGGTAAAATTAGCCGCTTATGCAGATGACATATTAATAATAACAGAACAACCGGAAACATCAATTGCAGCTTTGATGGACACAATCATGGAATACTCCGGCTACTCAGGTTATAAACTTAACAGAGAACTCAAACCATTAAACATCCATTGTACAAGAGCTATTTTGGGAGAATCTGGGCTCACATGGCAAACAGGCTATATCAAATATTTGGGCATCGAATTTGGTAGTAACCTAATGGATAGTCTCCACCAGAATGAGAACACAATATTAGGGAAAATAAAAAAGCTCCTAGACTCATGGTCGTCGAAATTTATCACGTGGTGTGGCAGAATCGAAACCATTAAAATGATGATCACCCCTATGGTTAATTACCTAATCAGTATGCTTCCCCTCCTACTGTCAGACGAATTCCACCACAAACTAGATATCCTCATCAGCAAATTCCTTTGGCGCGGTAAAAAAGCACGGATTAGTATCAAAAAATTGAGACTGGATAAATCCTTGGGTGGTGTAAACCTAGCTGATTTTAGACTATACCAGCTAGCCTTCCTTGCAAAGCAAGGCTCATACTGGATCTCTCCACCTGCCGGCTACACCCCGGTTTGGCTAGAGGTGGAGAGGACTATTCTCAATAACCTAAGTCCCCTCGCACTCCTCACAACATATAGGCTTTACCCACATAGCTCTAAGTCCATTTTTAAAAATACAAAAATAGCACTTCTTAGAGTAGATAAGAAACTGGAGAATAGTATTAAAGGTTCCAAAATGGAATCACTCTGGTTCAATAGCAAAGTTTCGTATAAAGGCAGAAGTTTATCCCTAGACACATGGATTGAAAAAGGTATCCTTTTCCCATACCAACTGGAAAATGCCTCATACCCAATCACATTCTCCGACCTCCAATCGAGATATAACTTAGCTGATATTGAATTTTACAACTTCTTGAAAATCAGAACGGCCCTCTCTAAAGCCAAGCTAACCTCCGTCCAACCATCAATCCCATTGTTTGTTTCAAATGTTAACAAAATGAGCCACCAGGTCTCCCAAATTTATAAACTTCTCCGTCCAAAAACCTCCAAACTTAACCATAAGATTATCGCCTTCTGGGATCAGCAAGCTCCGGTTCCATTAAACGAACAGAAATGGCCCACACTGTGGAACTCGGTCTCACGCAATAAGATCTCCCCGGTCCTCTCCCAAACCAAATACTGGCTACTACACAAAGCATATTGGACTCCTGCCCGGTTATTCTCCTTAGGGCTCCGTAGTGACGCAATATGCTGGAACTGTAATCAAGAAACGGGGGATTTAGCCCATCTTATCTTTAAGTGTGCATCAGTGAAGCCTTTTTGGGGAAAAATCTTTGCCTTCTTAACCGATATGTTTAACTGTACTTTGACCCATGAATTCTCCACCCTACCAATGGCCTTCTTGAACGCGGACTTAAGAACTGACGCTGACAAATCTCTACTTGACCTTTTATTAACATCTGCGGTGAAAATAGTTCTTGCCAACTGGCAGGACACAAGCAAGCCATCCTTTAAAGGCTGGATAAACTGGATCACTCATCTCAGAGAGGCAGATAACATCTCTTTACAGAACTCTCCGTGGAAACCCTCATCCAGGTTGTTGTGGAACTCTTTGGACACTTATCTCGACTCTTACAAACCCCCATGAACACCAATGTATGTCGCTGAATCACACCTCGTGCCTTAATGACTCATCCCTTGTATCATATAACTAATCGTCATTACCTGTACTAGGCTGTTATGTGTTAGGCCTATTAATATCGAATTGCTCTTGTGCCCACAAATGCATAGAAGCCAGGATGTATATGTTACCGCTAGTCTAATCGTTGTTTTCTTTTTCCTTCTCCTCTTTCTCCTTTCTTTTTTCTTCTTTCGGCTTCTCTTCTTCTCTCACTATTGATCACTGGGGTTAGCATCTTGATACTCTCATAGGAATAATAACCTTTTGTATGCTTTTGGACACGTTATATTTTTGCTTTACATATATTATGTGCTAACCCTGTAACAGTAGTACTCTTTGTATCTTTCTTATGGAAATCAATAAAGTATTTTGAAATAAAAAAAATAAAAAAAGGAATCCAGGCTTTCAATGCTTCTAAAGTGACAAACCTCTTCACTAAGGCCTTATCTCGCAACAAAACACTATCAGGACCACCCCACTATGAACAAAACAGGGCCCATATCACAAGCATTCTCATGGATCTACAGACATCTTCACCTGACAGATATTACTATATGCGTGTCCCACCGAGCATGGCACGAGGTCTATTGAGATGGACGCAAAAGGGCCAGAAGGTGACAAACCAGCACAAAATATGCAACTAGATCAATACATGTTTCAAAGCAGGTGAAGTGGAAATGTGTGGACTTTGAAATCGGCAATAGTCCTCTACATAATCGTGGCTTCGGCTGGGCCCTTTCACCTAGCCTCCGCAAGAATAACATCTGGATAAACATCTTCCAAAGATTCCAGAAGATGATGAGCGATATACGGAAAGACACCAGAAAGGGTACAGGTAGGGGCAACATTGGATTATTATAATTTCATATATGAATGCTCCTCCAATGAACCACTAAGAGATCACATGAGTTTCAGACTTTGTGAGCAAAGGCTATAGACAAGATTCCTACATAAAACCATGCAACAACAGTATTGCCAAAGGTACAGAGGTTACAAGGCTAATTTGCCAGCTTTGATTCAAGGGAGACAGACAATGGTGACGTTCATGGCATGGCTTTTTAGGTAATGTTACAGACAAACATAGGCCCTCCTTTATACTAACATGGTCGATATTTGTGCACTGAGGCGGAGACACCTGAACATTTTCCTTTTCTCTAAAACAATCATAGATTCGTTTTGGGCCTTACAAAATCTACTGGGTGTTATAATAATTTTGGAGAGAACAACAATGAGCCACACCACAAAGATCTTCAGCAAAGATAACACTGTGGGTTACCCTTATCATCAATTGCCTCAGGATAGATGAAACTAACCAAAAGAAGCAGGAAGGGGGCAAAGTCATACATGCATGTGTAGTTTGCTCCCTTCACCATGGTTTGGACTATGGAAATATGCCATGAGAAAAAGATATTTTCATCTTCCAGACACTCTACAGAGATCTCCCATCACTTCGGGTTCTTTTGCTTTTCATAAATGAAGTTATCAAAACAGGAACTCCATACTTTCAATTGCATTCTGACCAATACTAAACAAAACATGATCACATCACCCGGGTCCGTCTCCTTCAAATGGCTAATGATCATTCTGCACTGCAGCATGAAAGCTGTCTGTCTCACCTATGAAGCTCCAAATAATAACACAGCAGATATCTTCTGCATTAGTTGATCTTACCAGGAGGCTGACACGCCCCTCGGAGTAACAAACATTCTCTTCTGACCTTATTAGTAAAAATAAATACAAAATGCACAGATCATTCTCAGATAATTTACCCAGAATATGGAATGCTCTTCCCGTCCATATCACAAAAGCTCTTTGCTTTTCTGTTTTCCGGAAAATACTCAAAAACATGCTCTTTAAGAAGCCCCTTGACTAAAACCATTTAATGTCTTTCTAGTTTACAAATCACTGTTCCTGCATGTGTTCAAACTCCTCACTGGATTTACAGCCTCTAAAATCTAATCGCCACAATTACTACTTCGTTCCTACTATCTTAGGACCATCATAAACAACAGAAAATAATTTTATCATCATGTCTTTTCTACTTCTTTGCCAATGTCCAATGTCTTTCCTTACTACAGATTTTCCTACATCTCGGTTTCATTACCAGCCCTTTGCTTCTGATGGTCTCTAGATCTATGACCATGACCAAATGAAATCCCAAATATCCATGAGTTATGTTGTGTGAACACCGCTCTACTGATCTGCATTGTCGAAAAATATTACAAATCTCACTACTATGTATTTCTCAGACCTAATTCATTCTCTACCTCTGGTTCCTGAATGCGTCTTCCTAACCTGCTTAATCCATGCTCAGAAGAATGGCTTGTTAGATTATCTATACACCGCTACGTATAAGGCTACAGTGACCTTCATTTTGCTTACCCTAATTCATCATCGTTATTTTCAACTCAAATCAGATTTAACACACTTTCAAAGATTACTATAAAAAAATTAACTGATAATTGATGCAATGTACAACACCTTGAAATTGGACAGGGTGAAGCTTACGCTATACAAAACAGCTCTTAACTAAACAGTTAAGATAGAAATAAGTGGCCTCCTTTTTAATGCCAATCAATAGAATGTAGTGTGTGTGTCTGAGAATTATGAAGCAGGATGCTTTCCTGTAGATTCAAGCATATTTCGGCAATGAGTGGTTAAGTCCATACACTACATCCTCGTTTCCTAAGCATACACAATTTTGTTGTTTACCTCAAGAAATTTACCACTGGCACAAATGGTTAACATAAGGGACAGTTACACACTTCCTCTATCAGAGGTTCTTAACCTTGTGGCTTATGCGAACACCCACAGAATCACTACTATGAAGCAGGGAAACCCATCCTGAGCAATTTGCAAGGTTCTTAACCTTAAAACAATACACAACTACAGGAACAAGTATACACAAACACAAATTCACAAACATGTACATTTGAATGGGAAGGGTGGAGCTTTTCAAAATTGTGTTTTATTTCTAAACAATGAAGCGCCATGTTAGACTCGAGCATCTCACCCTTCTTTGTTGCTATCGCATGCTCTCTTTGCTGGTGCTTACCAGTGCTTCCATTAAGGCACCCAATCGTCCGCACTAGATTCTGCTTGCTGTGCGTGCATTGCTCCCATGAATCAAGCTTAGGGCACCAACTTATTTTTTCGCCTCCAATTTTAAATTCCTTCAAATATACAGAGCATTTTAAAATGTTCAATTTACCATTTTGCGTTTTTATGTACATCTACTTCATTAATCTGTTAATATTATGCAATTTTTTAAAGCGATGCGGATCCGTGAGTAGGTGCCGCCGACCTCAGGTTAACAGCCAGAGCACTAGATGACAGGATCTTACAAGACAATGATGTCCAATGATTTGGTTTTCTAATCAATAAAATAAATTCGATATAGAGCACCTCATGTTTCGAATAATCTTTAATACTTCCGTGACAAAATCATGGCAGAGATTTATCTTTCGTGAACCCCACGGCAAACTAGTTCCATCTAAGAGAGATTAAAAGGACGTTACTTCCATTTTTGTGGACGGCCTTCATGAATTAGAAATACATTATAAACAGCCATGAGTGTCAAAGAGATAAAACTACTCCGAGAATACACATTAATTTTTAAACAGCAGCAGCAGTGCACATAGAGGACAGCGCAGAAGGGCTTTTGAGGACTCTGAAATTGCCTAGCTAACAGTTTATGTCTAGATCGACACCGTGTGCCACAAATAACTCAACATGTACCACTGTTTTCCATAACAAACTTTGAGCCTAACAGATGTGTATGCAATTTCATATTGCACCTAGATATAAAAAGGAAAGATATCCGAGGCAGAGCTGTTTACTTCGAGCCACATAATTTCAAGTCACTTGCATAGGTCACAATGCTTACTGTGCTGACTGAATTTCAACCCTTCATCCTAGAATCCAAACAGTGTCCCTGGGACGCCGAAGCACCTCACTCTCGTGGGTCATTTACTCCAATGCACATAGCCAATCACAGAGGCACTATTTGTTGGTACACTGGTGTCTCTAGGAAGTACGGTGGAAAGATAGAAAGCAGGAACAACAGGAAAAATAACAGATGTGACTAGAAGACAATGGAAGGATGGGGAAAGGGAGTACGATTAAGACGGAGAAAGGATGTGGGGTATTATCACATGTATTAAACTTGTTTTCACTGAAGATCTAAAGAATACTTGTTAAGACTGATATACTTTTTCAGGAATGGGGGTGAGTGATCACGCCAAAGGCCAGAATTGCCACTTGAATCAGAGCTCAGCTTCCCCGCTTGAATTCTTGTCCTAATACGGGGGCTCTGGCTTCATGGATGAAATTGGCTCCAAGGAGGAGTGGGGAATAGCTGCCGGCCCTAGGAGTCTCAGAAATTTGTTGCACGCAAGTGCCGCGGACAGCATGGCCAGAATGCGGCCTAACTGCAAGGGTAGGCCTTAGAAGGGCCATCTGTGAGCCTGAGACCTCTCTTGCAGCTCGCCTGTTGAGTTGGGGGTGGAAACATTAAACCACCCCCCGAACCCCACCCCCAAGGCTCACTCCATCAACCACGCAGACCGCTAGAGGCCCACCGCCTAGATTCGTGGTGAGGACTGATCGAACAAGTTACTTACCTTCGGTAACGATATATCTGTAAGAGACATAGATTAGTTATAGATTCCTTACCTTTTGAATTACCCCGAGGCGTCAGACTGGATCTGGAGAATTTTTTCGTCAGCAGCACCCCTACGCGTCGAAAGGTGGCGTCGGTCGGCTCTGCGTTCGTCGTTGGCGTCATAGTCGCCGGGATGACGTTGCGGTAGCTACTTAGACGCCGCCCTCGCGCGCTGACGTCAGTTCTTTTACACGACATTCCACGCCAGATGCGCAGAGCCATGCAAGACACTGACCACTGGTGCACAAAAATAGGGCCCTGAAAAGGATTCCCTGACCCTAGAAGTCAGTTTGCAGAACGGGGAGGATGGGTGGGGCGGTAAGGAATCTATAACTAATCTATGTCTCTTACAGATATATCGTTACCGAAGGTAAGTAACTTGTTCATCTGAAAGAGACAATTAGTTATAGATTTCTTACCTTTTGAATAGATACCCCAGCAATACCTACCCCGGAGGTGGGTCTGCAAACCAAGTTCACACCAGAAAGTCCTGGAGAACAGAACGGCCAAAGAAGCCGTCTCTCCGGACTTGGCTGTCCAGGCAGTAGTGTTTTGTGAACGTGTGCAGAGATGCCCACGTAGCTTCCTGACAGATGTCATTGAGGGGGACTCCCCATCCCAAAGCAGTGGTAGCTGCCGTCGCCCTGGTGGAATGGGCGCGCAGTCCCACAGGAGGCTCCTTCTTTGCCAAAGAGTAGCAAGCTTTAATGCACAAAACGACCCATCTAGGAATTTCTTGGTGCGATCCAAATAAAAGGAAAGCGCACGTTTTGGATCCAGACGGTAGAGCCTCTCTTCCTCCTTAGAAGGATGCGGAAAGAAGGTGGGCAAAGTGATGGTTTGACCAATGTGAAAAGAAGTAACCACCTTGCTAAGAAAGGAAGGCCTGGTTCTGAGGACAACCTTGTCCGGATGAACAGCCAGAAAAGGAGGTTTTGAAGAAAGGGCTTGCAGCTCACTCACCCTGCGAGCAGAGGTGATGGCAACTAGAAAAGCAGTCTTTAGAGTAAGAAGTCTGAGAGGACAATTATGAAGCGGCTCAAAGGGAGCGCACATAAGGTAAGTAAGAACCAAGTTCAAGTCCCACTGAGGCATTACGAAGGGAACAGGAGGAAAAAGATGAGTAATGCCCTTAAGGAAGCGATTTACAACAGGGGACTTGAAAAGAGAAGGCTGATCAGGAAGCCTAAGAAAGGGTGAAATGGCTGAGAGATAGCACTTAAGTGTGCCCAGAGCAGAACCCTGCTGGGCCAAAGAAAGGAGGAACAAGAGAACCTTAGAAAGAGGGGCAGAAAGGGGATCCACAGCCTTTGCTGTGCACCATGCCACAAATTTCTTCCATCTGCAGGCGTACACAGTCTTAGTGGAGGGACGCCTGGCTGCCAAGATAACATACTTAACCACAACAACCTGGAAGTGATCCAGGAAAGGGAACTAGAGGCACGGGGTATTAGGAGAAGGCAGCCTCCACATCAAACTGATTAACACACAAAGCCTCTCCTAATTATTGACCTAATTGCTATAATGCCTGCTATATGAGTGTAGGCATCTCACAAAAGGTGAAAGACTGGTCTCACACACCACCTGGTGTCATGCTTCATCATTGACCAGTCCTCGCCCTCTAAAAACTTGGTTTGATAGAGGGCGGGCATACACCTGAAGACAGGGATGCACTTCTAAAACTAAGTGGGGGCCCTTAACAAGAAAGTGAAGTTAAAAAGCCATTACGGATGTCAAACCTCTTTTTAATGTAACTGACATCTGTATGGGGTTTAAAAGAAATGATCGGTGTATTGGGGATATCGTGGTCCCCCCACCGTATAACTAATGGTCAACATGTTTCTGCCTAGTGGCCCAAAAGGGTCCGCGGCATTCATCAGGACCTATCATACACCAACGGGCTCCTACCTTACCATTCAGTGTAGGTGAGGTATCCACTATGTGGGGTGATCAAGGTCACCCACCACAAATTTGCGGCTGTATTATTCCAGCCCTATTCCCTGGGACCTACTTGCCCCATAGGTAGAGTGAGAAAGGAGGACCCCTTAGGTCACGTGCCCCTATTCCCTGGGACCTACTTGCCCCATAGGTAGAGTGAGAAAGGAGGACCCCTTAGGTCACGTGCCTGTTGTTGAAAGGATCTCCCGCTACTGCACCTATGTCTACATGTCTCACCTCCTCTTGCCAAGATAACATCACAGACTTCGGGAGGAAGGTCGAAGGCTGTCAACTGTTGCCGCTCAATCTCCATGCAAGGAGGTGGAGGCTGGACAGGTTCGGGTGTAGGACCGTCCCCTGCTGCTGCGACAGAAGATCCTCCCGAAGAGGCAGTCTGATCAGAGGATCGATAGCCAGGTTGAGCAGCTCGGGATACCAGACTCTTCGTGCCCAATCCGAAGCCACAAGAATGACTTGGGCCCGGTCGCGCTTGATCTTCTTCAGCATTCTGGGCAGAAGTGGTATAGGCGGAAAGGCGTATAGAAGACCGCAACTCCACTTGCGGCGAAAAGCGTCGCCTAGCGAGTGCCGCCTTGAAAATTCCAACGCGCAGAATTGCTGACATTGCGTGTTCTCTTCGGTGGCGAATAGATCTAACCAAGGCTCTCCCCACTGTTGAGAGAGACCTTGCACCACCCGAGTGAAGACGCCATTCGTGATCCATCATGCACCTGCGGCTGAGTTCGTCCGCCCTGGCGTTCAGTGAACCTGCCAGATGTTGAACCACCAAGGATATGCCCTCATGTTCCAGCCATGTCCAGAGACGGAGAGCCTCTTGACATAGGGTCCACGACCCCACCCCGCCCTGTTTGTTGCAGTACCACATGGCGGTGGTGTTGTCCGTGAACACCTGCACCACTCTTCCCCGGACAGAGGGAAGAAATGCTTTTAGTGCAAGACGGATCGCCCGAAGCTCCAGAAGGTTGATGTGGAGCCCGGACTCCGCTGGAGACCAGAGGCCTCTGATCTCCGCCTCTCCCATGTGGCCGCCCCATCCCAGCAGTGATGCATCGGTCACCACTGTGAACTCTGGTTGGGGAAGGGAGAGGGATCTGCCGTTGACCCAATCCTGGTTCGTTAGCCACCACTGCAATTGACGTGCAGTGCCCTCCGAGATCTGAACGCAATCGGACAGATTCCCCTGATGCTGTGCCCACTGGAACTTCAGGTCCCACTGCAGAGCCCGCATATGCTACCTGGCATGATCTACCCGCAGGATGCACGAGGCCATGAGGCCCAGCAGCCTCAGGGTCATCCTGACCGAAACCCGGGATAAAGGCTGAAAGATCGGAATCATAGCCCGAATATCCCGGACTCGGTGCTCGAGAGGATTAACCCAAAACTGCATCGTGTCCAGAACCACTTCGATGAAAAGGAGCTTCTGAGAGGGAGTCAGATGTGACTTCGGCACATTGACGGTGAACCCCAGCAAATGCAGGAGGTCGGCCGTAGTCTGGAGGTGGGAGACGACAGCCTGGGGCGAGCCCGCCTTCAACAGCCAGTCGTCGAGATAGGGGAAGACTGGAAACCCTGATCTGCGCACAAGAGCTGCGACCACCGCCATCACTTTCGTGAACACCCGAGGGGCAGTGGTAAGGCCAAAGGGGAGCACGGTAAACTGAAAGTGCTCGTGGCCCACCGTGAACCGCAGGTAACGCCGGTGGGCCTTTATCCTTCTTTGGCACCTGAAAGTAGTGGGAATAGCAACCACGACCTACTTCTGGGACAGGAACTCGCTCGATTGCTCCCTTGGCCAAGAGTGCCGAAACTTCCTGTTGGAGAAGGGCCAGATGATCCTCCGACATGCGATGGTGCTGAGGTGGCATGAATGGAGGGGTAGTCTCGAAGGGGAGGGAGTAGCCCTTCCGGACTATCTGCAAAACCCACCTGTCCGACGTGATGGTGCGCCAGTGGGGGAGGTGATGGCGAATCCTGCCGCCCACTGGCGATTGGTGGCCCGGAAAGGTCAGACTAGGAGGGTTTGGAGGCTGCTGCAGAGGGGGCGGTGGTGGACTGGCCCGCTTGCTGGCCCCCAGACCACAGCGGTGGGCCCCACGTCCCCGGCCGCGCAGGGGCTGAACAGCTTGCGCCGGCCTGTGGCTCTGGGCGGAACGTGGCGGGGCACCCCTTCCGTAGCCACGAAAGGGGCGGAAAGCAGACTGCGCAGAGCGGGTGGTGGAGAGGCCCAAGGACTTGGCCGTAGCCCGAGAGTCCTTGAAGCGCTCTAGCCTTGTCGCCGAACAGGCGACGGCCATCAAAAGGCATGTCCATAAGGGTAGCTTGGACATCCCCTGAAAAACCAGTCGACCTCAGCCAGGCGTAGCGTCGAAGGACTACCGACGTTGAAATCGTCCTGCCTAGCGAGTCGGCGGTGTCCAGTCCACAGCGAATGGTAAACTTTGCTGCGTCTCTCCCCTCGGCAACTGCACGGGAGAGTATGGCCCGGGCCTCCTCCGGGCACTGGGGCAGCACCTGCGCCACCATATCCCACACGGAGTGGGTGTAACGGCCCAACAGACATGCGGTGTTTATCGACCGCAGTCCCAAGCTAGAGGAAGAAAACATCTTCCCAAAGTGGTCCAGCTTTTTGGATTCCCTATCAGGTGGTGCGTTAGGGAATGCACCTTTGGACGTGGAGGCTTGGACCACCAAGTTCTCAGGGGAGGGGTGTTGGGAGAGGAAAGAGGGCTCGCCCGGAGCCGGGCGATCATCCTATCCACAGGAGCCCCTGTGTTGGGCCTGGACCAGGTGCCCAAAAGGATGTCAGTGAAGGCTTCATTGAACGGCAGCAGGGTCTCCTAAGAGCTCACTGCTGGTTGAAGCACCTCTGTAAGGAGGTTAGTCCTGACCGCCACCGTAGGTAGCTCGAGGTTGAGAGCCTCGGCAGCCCTACGCAACACCACTGCGTAAGAGCTCCCTCCTCCGTAGCCACGGTAGGAGGAGACAACATGCCAAGGTCTGGGGAAGTATCCAGACCACTGGCATCCCCCAACTCCTCTCGCCAGTCCGGATCATATTCCAACTGGTCAGCTAAAGGGGTCTCCAGACCCCTCCCAGTCCTCCTCACCCTCCTCTGGTTGCCAATCTGGCCTAAAAGAACCAGGGTGGAAAAGGGGCACAAATGTACCCGTCGGCGCCGGATCCGGCGTCGGTCAACGTCGGTCCAGCTCCTTGTCCACATCCGGGTGGAGGTCAGGGTCGACGCCGGCTGGGGACACAACCGGCATCGGCTGCGGACATGGTGCTGGTGGAATCGGCGCCGGGGGAGGCGTTACCAGGTCGACCGGCGCCAACCCGTATCCAGGCCTGGATCCAAGGGGACCCTGCGGTGCTGGGGCCGAAGCCGCCGGCGTCGAAGGCCTAGGGCCCCCAACCGAGTCCGCGGGGCCCAAAGGCGCGCCGGCGAAGTCGGGCTGCCCAAAGATGGCATGCATCGCTTCGTAGAAACTCCGAAGCTGGGCAGGGGTCGCTCTGGGTCCCGGGAAGGGAGGGAAACTAAGAGTCGACCCAGCGGGCTCCGCACGCAGATCCGCGGGAGGGGCACCGCCCGCATCCCTCGTCGCATCGGCCGACGGACAGGGAGCAGTCGAAGAGCGACTATGTTTCTTCGGCTTCTTCTTGTGCTTCGACTTACCTGAGGAGTGCTAAGACTTGGAAGAGGACTGGTGGTGGTGGCTCCGCGACCGGTCCCTCGACCTACCACGCGACCGGGACCTCAAACGGCACGGAGCGGACTGCCGGGCCTCGAGAAGCTTTCGGGACTGCTCCCGCAAAGACTTCGGATTCATGGTCCGGCAGTCGGAACACGACTTGGAATCGTGGTCGGGTTCCAGGCAAAACAGGCACACGCGGTGCGTACCAGTCACCGACATCAACCGTCGGCAGGAACCGCAAGCCTTGAAACCAGGCATCCCTACGTGCACCAGGAGTCGAAAACTCAAAACGGTGTTGACAAAAGACGCTCCAAAAAGTCAGTCAAAAAGTGACTTGAGGTAACGCTCTCTCCGGATCTACGCTTGCTGGCGCGGAAAAAGAAAGAACTGACATCAGCGCGCGAGGGCGGCATCTAAGTAGCTACCGCGACGTCATCCCGGCGACCACGACGCCAACGACGAACGCGGAGCCGACTGACGCCACCTTTCGATGCGCAGGGGTACTGCGGACGAAAAAATTCTCCGGATCCAGTCTGACGCCTGGGGGTAATTCAAAAGGTAAGGAATCTATAACTAATTGTCTCTTTCAGATAGACCTGACACGAAGGGAAGCATGTTATACCACTGTTCCAGGAGATGGGTAATTGGAGGCCCAGCAGACTATTAAATTACTTTATAGCACATTAAGAGCACAGATGTGGCAGGTGCTCCCTCGTGGAGGGCAGACTGACTGACATACTGCCCTCTTGTGCAGATGTACATTTTCAGATGTAAAATGGACCCTCTGATACAAAGGCATAAAATATGCAATGTTATAATATATAACCTGATTCGTGGCTAGATGGAGTGTATACCATTTCTTTGCCTCCTACTCTAGCTATGCCAGGGATGTGGCGATTATAAGTAAAAAGGGCACACTATTCTCACCGGAGCAAGTCTTCAGCAACCTGGATGGGCGTTATCTAATAGTGCGCAGCCGCTTATAGAGCTGACCAGTCAGCCTAGTCAATCCCAATACATAAGCTCTCAACACTTGGGGGGGTGGGGGGACTTTAACTTGGTCCTGGACGCTTGTGAGGGCTTCGAGTACCAAATACACTCTGCCCATGGCAGCAAAATCACTGCAGCAATCAATAACTCACCTCCAACTTGTAGATCTCTCGAGACTCCACAACCCAGACACTAGGGATTTTACCCACTGCTCTTCAGAACACCCCACTTGGTCACAGTAAGAGTACGGGCTCACCATGAAGGTGATATGATGTGGCCTAAAGGCTGGAGCTGCCGACTTTAGAGCTGAAGAACGAGGTTCGAGTCTCAGCATTGGCTCAACATCCTGTGATTCTGGGTAATTCACTTAATCTTCCTGTGTCTACCAAAAACAAAATGAATGTGTCCTTGTGTAATGTAACTGGTGCTCATGTAAAGCACTCCAATACCTTCTGGTTGAGTTCGCAAATGAAAGACATATGAGCATGGGTGACTGATATTAAACTACTGGCTCGCACACTGTCCAACCACTCCCCTTTCCACCCAGGATTAGCAATGCCCACAGACTGCTATAGCACAGACTCTGTCTCTTTCCCTCAGAGGCCTTGCTGGATGAGGCGTTTCGATCAGAATTACACACAGTGATTGTCAAGCGCTTCCATAATAACATCATCTCGGCGCCTAGCCCTGGCCGTATATGGAAGGCCTTAAAGGTATACACCAGGGTCATATGCATATCTAAAGCGTCCTGCATACTTAAATCCATTAGAGGTAGAATAAAATTCGGAGTCTGGAGAGACAAATGCTTAGCAACACCATTCCACAAATTAATAGTGACATACAAATGACACTACACAAATACCATGAAGAAGCAGACAGAGAAGTCTATTTCGTTAGAAAATATTATACTGCCATAGATATGGGGAGGGCGAATGCCCGGGCAAATTGCTTGTGGTATGATATGCAAATTGTGGGCAGCCTCAGAAATAATCAAAATACACATCACTGAAACAAACCACCAAGGACCCGTGCATTATACTACACGCAATTAGCTAGTCCAACGTAACCATACAGGTCGACAAACGAGATACCTCAATCCCTGCTAGATAGCTACTTAGATGAGATAGCGCTAGTCTGGCTTACAAATGGACACAGAGAACACCTAGATAAGGCCTATTATTCAGGAGGAAATTATGACCACTATAAACAGCATGGCAAGTGGCAAAGAACCAGGTAGAGATTACCTCACGGTCGAGTTTTATAAAGAATATGCCACCATATCAGCTCCACATTTTTTCATGGTCTATCAGGAGGCCTTCAACTCCGGCCATCTTCCTGATACACTTCGGGAAGCGCTCCCTATAAACCTGCTTAAACCTAATAAAGGTCCAACTAGAAGTGACTCTTACAGACCACAGCTACTACCGCTTATGCCCACCACTGCCCTGCTGGAGCAAGCTGACTTTGTGCCGGGTCAGTCCACAACGTTTAACCTGTATACAATATTCACCCTCCTACACCAAACATACCCAGCGATCTGTGGCATGGCTATATTACGTGATGCAGCTAAAGCCCTTTAGTCCTTGGAATGGCCATACCTCTTCAGAATCCTCAGCGGCATAGGTTTAAGTCCGATCTTCATTACCTGGGTGAAGATATAATACAGCTGACCCATGGTAATGCTGCAAATCAATTATATGGTGTCCCAAGCAATAGAAATACATACAGCATGGAATAACTGCAGGGATGCGTTCTGTCCCCACTGTTGTTCACCATAAATATGAAACCGATCGCCTGCATGATCCATCAACATCATGCCCATAAAGGTCTCTGCTTTAAGACACGCTGCATTATTATATCAGTATACTGCTATGATGATACTGCTCTTTTTGTCAAGGACCCTGATTCGAACCGGACATCCATCATTAGAGCAGTCCTAAGATTTGGAAATATACCTGGATTACACAAAAACTGGGGTAAATCTACTGTACTTCTTATAACTAAAACCACACAACCATTTCACTTAGATTACCCGCTGGAATGGGTATCCACCTCAGTAAGATATTTGGGTATACATGTCCATGTGGGCACTGAGGACGTGCAAAAGGAACACTATAGCAAAGCTCGAACTACTCTAAGTGACCAGGTAGGCAGGTGTATAAAATTACCTCACACGATAATTGGGAGAATCACCTTGATAAAGATGGTTGCGTTACTGAAACTTTTATACCTATTTAACAATATCCCTTTATATCTGACCAGACATCTCTCCCACTCTCTACTAACACTACTAACTAGGTTGATCTGGGTGGGCAAACAGCTCCATATATAGTGAAATGTACTGATTCATGCATATCGGGAAGGCTGTCTTGAGGTGCTGGACCCGCCCTTGTACTACACCTATACTCTCCGTACTTAGCACTCATAGACAACCCTCGGATACCTTTAACATCTGAACCCAAAAGTGCACAATCATGGGGAAGATATTCTATGATGGGTCCTTTATCTCCCTAGCAGAGGTCCTGGGACTTTATGGTGGTACTCCGCTGGATGCATTCCTATACCATGGAACAAAAGCAACGCTTAAAACAGATAATACACACTTCCCCGGAAGCCACCCGAGCTCAGCTTTCGTACCTTATAGTGGTGCTTGGATCACAACACATGGTCTAGAAACTCTAACTCATGTCCATGTCTGCTAAACAGCAACAATTAAAAATAAGTTAAAATGGGAGGCGAGTCATGAATAAGTGATGCCAGCCAAGCAGTGGATGTTTTGCTGTCAGTAAACAGATAAGGTTTCCAGCGGCAGCTCCTCCGCAATGGCGGAGGAGCTTCGCCCAACTGCTTGGCTCGGAGCTAGCAAATTAAAAATAAAACAATGTTGTAGCATTGTTTTTTTCATTGCCATCTGTGAGCCAGCGGTGTAGGGAGGGGCTGAGGCATGGGAGGGGGAAGAGGAGTGCTATGTTCACTCCCTAAGTGCGCATATGTGTTTTGGCAGGCCGCCTCAGACCAACCAAAACACACATGCGCACTTAGGTTTCTCCAGCCCGGCTGCTGGAGAAACCCCACAGACTCCCTGACCTGAGTGTCTTTTCAGCCCGATCAGGCCAATCCCTGCGCTGCACTGCAGCACGGTGATTGGATGGCAGTCTGTCCGGAGGGCTGCTGGGAGCAGGAAGAGGAGAGAAGGCACAACGCAGGAGGAGGCCACCGGCTTCAGGTACGTTTAAAAAAATATATATTTTATTACGAACCCCCCTGCACGCGGAGCGACCACTCCCACGTTCCCTTGACCCGCCCCATCCCCCTTTGCTTGTGGTGGCTGCCACTGAAGGTTTCTATAAACGTATGTCACAGAGCTGTACATTATAAATATCAGCATATGGTGGTGTATTAACCCCCAAGTAAGCTCCATGACCTAAGACTTCAGGAAGAAGCAATGTGCAAACGATGCAAATATTCTGAGGCAGACTTTTTCCAACTGGCGTGGCGTTGCCCACCAGTTCTACACTACTGGGAAAAAGTATTAAGTCACTTGTCCCTTATGATAGGACTCAGATGAACCCAGACCCCATTGATGGCACTTCTAGGGTATGTCATAGGCCCACCAAAAGCTGTCCGAAAATACTCAGACCTGGCGCTGCTACTACCAAAGAGACGCCTGACCTCCCACTGGGGCTTAGGTTCCCCCTCCGACTGTGGATGCTTGGCACAAGGACGTGAGATATTGCAAAGAGAACTGTAGAGAATATTCCCAAATGCAGCTACCTTGTGCTCGTCCCTGAGGTTTTTGGCAGCCACTGTGCAACTTTATAGCCAAAAAACACCCTGAAACTGTTCATGTGTTTGTGGGAATCATGCAGCTATATATGCACAGATTAATTATCCATGGTGTCCAGCCGCTGTTGGGTATTGTCCTGATGGCAGTTCTGTGCAGCGAGAATATTTTGTTACATGCAACTTTGTTCATGCTAACGTTTTACTTCTTTCTAGTGCACTTGCTTTCTAAACATACATTTAAAGAAAAAAAAGATCTCGAGAAACATTCTGGAATGATTTAAACTCTGACAGAGAATTATTCACTCTTCTTCATAATGGATGAGGGCTTTTAGATCAATTAAAACCCCACAATTGAACTATACTTCAATATTATATTTTTAAAAGTAAGTGTATAGCTTTAGTATGGGGGCACAAGGATGGGGGTCCACTACAGAAGGTCGAGAATACTTCTTTAGAAGACTCCTGGTAATCCCCCAATCCTTTCCCTCATTTATGTGTCACTCCGAGGTGAGTCTGTCTTCTATGGAGGATAATTTCAAGTTGGAACCCGTTACTTTGGATTAATATCTGGGGGGAAATGGGAGCTTCTCTTTAAAAAGAAGTGTTGGAAGATTGTCTCTCCCAGGATTATGCTCTGGTGATCCCTTGGATTAATTATATTAAAGAGAGTTTTATAGACCTAGGTTTCCTAGAGCTATTTTTTAATCCGAGAACTATAAAGCAATATGTTATGTCTCAGGTGAAAGAGGTATTCAGTGAAAGGCAAGGCAGCCTTCACATTCTGTAGTAGCACCAACTACAACCTAATTAGAACATCGTTGAGCTGCAAATTTTATTTGACATCAACTTTTAACATGAATTCTAGGTTTTATTTTACAAGGTTCCGTTTTAATTCATTACATTTATTAATGGCTTTTCCTAGGGATGTTGACGGGAGCACAACTTTGTCAAGCTGCCTCTCCGATAATACCTCCAAGCAAAGCACTTTACTGTCTCTTGTCATTTATATTCCTACCATCTGAAGCGTTTTTTGACACCAATGTTACATCTGTCCAAGATCAGATCCCATAGAGAGCCATTTATTTTCTTGCAAAAATTGTGTAATCTAGATTTCTGTGTTGCAGTGGCAAATTTTGTTTGTTCTGCCGTGAGATTTAGAAACAGATATGGGGCGCTGTAATGTATCATGTTTATTGGACTTTGGCTTTTTTTTTTTACATGGGGCTACTGATTCTTTTAAGATTCTGTTTTTAATTGTTTTATAAGCTTGACTTTATTTATGTGTGAATTGCCTTTATTGTGTGCTTTTACGGCTTTTGAAAACCAAATAAAGATTATTTGCCTGACTGATTAGTTCAATATTTGTTACAAAAATTAAATTCTAAATAATGTATTTATATTCTGTTGGCGCATTATTGTATCTGGAACTTATGGAGACAGGTAATGAGGTTTTAGTGAATTGGAAGTAGTGATCCTATTTAAAATGTTGACCGATTATGTAATAAGGTTTATTTGTTATTTCTGCAATTAAATAATATGCTCTATAGCACAATATGGTTTATGACACCAATCAAATGCGAGTAATGGTAGGATTCAAGAATGTTCTGGATTATCTTTTAGAAAGGTTTCAGAGCAATATCTTATCTTATTTTAATTCACTTTAAATTTTGAGATTTTTGCTGGTAATATAATTTGTAGTAGGTTTTGTGTGTATACTAGAATAAAATTATAGAGAGATTTATTTGTATTTGTTAAAGAGTGAGTCTTTTTACCTTGGTAATGAAGGATGGCGAGCGATTGAATCATGAACATTGGGTCTTTTCTTCGTGGAGATAGTAGTCTTTCTTTGGTAGACAGATGGAGGGTTTCTACTTACGGGTATAACGAGACACTCACCGGGGGGCCGAAACTACCTTGCCCAGCACTGCCCGCGGCAGGAGAGGCCGCCGAACGTGTGGTTGCCGCGCCTGGAGGCACAGAAAAGGGACGCAGTACTCCCGCAGCGCGGGATAACGAGACACTCACCGGGGGGCCGAAACTACCTCGCCCAGCACTACCCGCGGCAGGAGAGGCCGCCGAACGTGTGGTTGCCGCGCCTGGAGGCACAGAAAAGGGACGCAGCACTCCCGCAGCGCGGGATAACGAGACACTCACCGGGGGGCCGAAACTACCTCGCCCAGCACTATCCGCGGCAGGAGAGGCCACCGAACGTGTGGTTGCCGCGCCTGGAGGCACAGAAAAGGGACGCAGCACTCCCGCAGCGCAGGCGCGCCTGGGCCGCGACCGGGCCAAGGGCAGGCCCGTCTGCGCCTGTCAGCGTCTGGCAGTGACTGGACTGGGCCAGGCCTCTTCCATCCTCAACTTGCTACGGGTAAGAGAAAACTACCCGCAAATTCCGATGGGGGGAAAGTTAAAGCGAAGATACCTAGTAACTGTGCTTCTATTATTTCATACCTGACGAATGCTGTGGGGGTGCTAAATGATTAAATCCATGTTGTGGAGGAGCAGCTGGGTCTAGGGGGAGGTTCGGGCCCGGATAAGAACATACAGTCTAGCCCCCGGGAGATAATGAGTGGAAGAGCACGACTCAATTTAATTAGTGCTAACATTGATCCAGCCCCTGAGGTGGAAGATTTAGCTCCCATTGAGGCGACACAAGACATTTCGGCCACTGTCCAGGACCCAGTGACAGTTATTGCGGCAGCCACGGGTGGAAGGCGGAGGGGCGTTGCTTCTGCCTCTTCGACGGGGATTATAAATAAAAGGAAACGCAAAAAGGGTATGAAGACGGGTGCATATTCTGCTGACCCTATGCTTGGGGCGGGGAGCAGAGGATCACCTGACGCAGAACCCCGATCTAACGCCCGTTATGTTAGAGAGGTGGAAAACTGTATTCAAACACATCTTGCGAGATTTTTGGGGACACTCAAAGAGGACTTGTCTAACTGTATTAAAAATGCACTAGAAGCAATGTTAATCAAACTGACCTCCATAGACTTGCATTTAAGCAAATTGAGGGAGCATGAAGGTGGTATAAACAGGCATAAGGTTGTCGGTTACCGTAAAGAGGCCGTGGATGACCAAGTTGTTATTGGCCATACACACACAGGGTCGTCCAATGAGGTTGAACACACTGCCCCGTATCCAGGAATCCCCACATTTGACCTTAATAATTCAGCTCCCAATAGTGATAAGCCAGGTTTGGGTGTCCAGTTCAACCTTACAGGGCTGCGTTTTCAGCCCGAACAAATACTAACCACTGGCTGTAGTGCGCGGTTTAATCAGTCCCCCCGTACACAGGGAAATAAATGTAGGCTCCATTTACCGCCAGAGGCCACACCACTGTCAGCCGTGTTAGTAGGGGTCCCTTTTTTGAAAGACAATATAAATGAGTCCCCGGACGAACTGATCCGCAAAGTTAAATTTTGGTGTTCTAGGCTGCTGGAGGGTGGAGTCGAAGCAGCCTCACACATTAATATGGCTAGGCGTGTGGGGTGGGTTGGACAGGGGGTGAAAACCGTTGAAGGAGATTGTGTTGTCATTAATTTCAATCAGGCTAATGTAGCTCGCCTATTGTTTAGAGATCCTAGGACCATGGAGGGGGGAGAGATTAGAGCTTTACCCCTGGGGGTTTTCTATCGCCCGCCTGTGAGAAATCTAGCTAAGAATTCTATGTCTTTGCGGCGTCATCCCACAGAGAGGACACATACAGGGCAAGGCTTTACGCGTCTGCCAAGACAGATTCACCTGCCCACTCTGACCCCAAACCCACAACCCACAAGTTTGTCAACAGCTGGGATTACCCCAGGGCCTAGTCTACTGGGGAACTCATTAGAACTAGCTAATAGATTTTCCCCTCTGGGCCAGTTGGACGCCAATGACTGACTATCCGGTCATTCGCCCATACCGGCACAGACCGACCCGGGTCAGATTGCCCTTAGGCCGAGTTCCCCTATAAGGGTTGCTGGAAGAGGGACAGAAACTCGGAAAATCTTAAGTTGGAATTTAGCTGGTCTTAAGAATAAGGGGCCGATTCCGATCTCGGCCGGTAGTGCTCCGAATCGGATTCGGATTTACCGGATCCGATTCGGAGCCCTGTTTCCCAACCGAATCGTACGCGGGTCCGGCCGAGCGAGTACGATGCGGCGCCGCGAAATCGCCGACCGACTCGTACGCGGCTTCAACACGCTCCGACCGACTCGCACGGACCACGACTCGCACCGCGCTATGGAGAGCGTTTCCCGGCCGGGTAAGTACGATGCGCGCCGCAAGCAGTCCGACCGACTCGCGCCGTCTGGCTCGAAAGAGCTATCGGAGCCGGACTTTGGGGGTCCGCGTCTGCCCCCCTGAGCGCGTAGGCGCGCGAGTCGCACACAGGGGGGACCCATGGGTCCCCCCTACCTGTGCATGTACGCCGCGATGCGCATGGACGCGTACCCGCTGTAGGGGGCGCCCTTGTTCGCCTCGCACCCATAGATTCAATGGGAGCCCGCGTACGCGTCGTACGACCGGCTCCCATTGACTTCAATGGGAGTCCGACCGAATCGAGTCCGATAGCATGCGAATGCATCGTACTCGTCCGGTCGGACTGCTAGGGCCCGATTCGGTCGGAATTCTCTACGGATCCGGCTCGGTCGGAGAGATTTCCGGCCGGAATCGGAATCGGCCCCTAAGTGTGACGACCCAGGGTGGCTTGACCTGGTGAGGGAACATGACATTCTGGGTTTTCAAGAAACCTGGGAGTCCGATAATGTATTTTGGTTGGACGGGTATACAACTTATTCTGAGGTCGCACGATCCTCGGTCGCTGGCCGCTCAAGAGGCGGCCTACTAACACTGATTTCCTTAAAAGTGAGGGGTAGTCATTATAAACTAGACACAGGGTCCGTCAATTGTTTAGCGGTCGAGGTTAATCCCCCACAGGCCCAGAAAATACTTGTTCTTAATTTTTATAATTCATTTAAGAAGGTATCTATAAATGAACACTTATGCAGCCTTAATCACTTTTTAGATTCATACAGGGAGAAGCAAGCTAACCAGTTTTCAATTATTTTACTTGGTGATTTTAATATTCATTTGTGTAACAAAAAATGCCAGGTGTACGATGATCTAGGGCCGGGAGAAAACTTTGAGACTCATTTTGAACATTCCCCTCAAGGCAGATTTTTAGAGGATGTTCTAGCTGATTTTGGATTGGCTCTCCCAATTACCGCAGAAGCCGGTTTGGGTATCCCCTCGTTTAAGGGCAGGGGTCTGTTTTCCACCATTGACTATATATTTGTTAATACGATTTGAATTCCCCTTGTCCTGGTTTATTCGGCGATATGGTCACATTATAGTGATCATAACCCTATTTTCATTAGCATAAGGGGGTTTTTAAAGTCCCCAGATGTGGTAGAGTCCGGGGTTATAGAACCTATATTAAAAACCAGGGATCAAGGGCGCAGATTAAAATGGGCTAAGGTGGTTCCAGATCTTTTCTCGAAAAACTTGTTAAAAACCGTAGGGACCGAGATTGCCATCTGTCAAGATGGCACATATGGGGCAGCGGAGAGTGTTGAAGCGTTTGATAGGATTTGTAAGCACGTAGCAAGTGCCCTCTCCCTACCTCATAAAGAAGGTGCTTTTAAGGAAGAGAGATGGTTTGACCATAACTGCACAGTTGCCCACCAGAAGTTGTTACATGCCTTGAAACAAAAACCACAGGACAGAAATCTAATAGTGGCGGCTAGGTCAGAGTATAATCGCGTCCGGCACACACGCAAATCGGAAATTAAACAAGAAGCCTGGGAAGATTTGCTGTCTGCCGACGTGATAAAGAATAGTGCCAAATTTTGGAACATTGTTAATAGACCTTTCTTTTCGGGCAATGAGGGAAACACTGTGGTGTGCAATATCCCAGAAGAGCTCTGGTTTAAACATTTTAAACATATTTATGGTGACCTGTCAGATCAAGTAAACACAGGGACCACGTGTTTAACCGCTGCATATAGTCTGAATTTTTCTGTACAAGAAGTGGCCACGGCCGTAGCCCAAATGACTAGCAACAAAGCCCCGGGCCCAGACGGGGTTCCAGTTGACCTATTTAAAGCTGACATTCCTTTATGGGCAAAGCTATTAGCCAACGTCTTAAATGCAGCATGCATACAGGGAATGCCGAAGTCCTGGTCTACATCAATTATTGTCCCGGTCTTTAAAAAGGGAGAGAAGGGGGACCCAGGGTGTTATAGGCCAATATCGTTGATCGATTCAATGGTCAAGGTGCTGGGGAGAGTGGTTCTCAGCAAACTGACCGGGTGGATCAACGAGCGTGGCGTGTTGTCTGACCTTCAATATGGTTTTAGGAAGGGTAGAGGCACCCTGGATCAGTGCCTAAACCTCTACCTTTTAATTGGGAAATAAACAGTAGCCAAGAAAGGGACACTTTACCTAGCGTTTATGGATCTATCCTCGGCCTTTGACCGAGTAAATAGATCCAAACTCTGGGACCTGTTGTTAGCGATGGGCATGGATAAAAATATTGTGTATTTCCTATCTGACCTGCATAGGGATCTCTCTGCAGCAGTAAGGTTCGACCAAAAGGGGAACCTAACACAGAAGATAGATATTGTAAGAGGTGTCAGACAGGGCTGTATCCTGGCCCCATTGTTATTTACCCTTTATATTAATAACTTAGATTTGGTTTTGTGTGGAGCCGCTAAGGATATCCCCCGGGTGGGGAAACGATTGATTCTTGCATTGCTGTATGCAGATGATGCGGCTCGACTGGCGCGCACAGCGGTGAGGCTTCAATACTTGCTATCCTCCTTTTCCAATTTTATGGGCTCATTGGACCTTAACGTAAATTTTTTTAAATCACACACCATGAGCATGGGTGTCAAGCCTAGTAAAATCAAAACGTTTAGTTGTGACGGCAATGAAATAACTAGAGTCACCTCATTTCCATACTTAGGTGTTATATTTGATGACAGATGCTCATGGGCCCCGCAAAGGAGGGCGAAGAGAAACGCCATGGCACGTTCCACAGGCGCGGTACTCGATTTCGCTCGAAGGTTGGGTGCCAAACCTGTGCACACAATGTTAAAAATATACAAATCTAAGTGCATTGCTATTGCAAATTATGGCTCCGATGTCTGGGGTTACAAAAATTGCATAGAACTTCAAACTGTGGAAAATACATTTTTAAGAAGCCTGCTTTCAGTCCCCCAATCTACATCTTCGTACATAATTCATGAGGAATTGGGTATTGGCTATGTGGCTGATCTAATTAAAATGTCCCCTCTTCTCAAATGGATTTCGATCTGGTGTAATCCGGAGTTAGTGTTAAATCAAGATATCATCCGAGATTGTATGGCACTAGATAGGGCTAGCAATATCCCATGGTTGAGACATGTGAAAGGTATAACAAGGGTGCTTGGTCGCCCAGAGGTATTTGATAACCCTGATAGTATATGTAAAAAAGATCTGGTGTGGGCCAAGACCTCGTTCTTACGTTTAGCTTCCGCAGAAAGAGAGGCCACTGAATTATCGAAACCTACCGCCCGTGCTCACCAGATTTTAAAAACCTCTTACTTAATGGAACCTTATCTGGCCATAGTTAACAAGCCCCATTATCGTTTTCTGTTGACAAGATTGAGGCTTAACCTTTTACATTTTTTATTAGCCGAACCTTTGGGCTGGAGTAAGATAGAGGATCTGGGACCATGTCCTTGTGATAGCTTCTCAAGGCAAGATACCTTGCACTTTGTCATGTTTTGCGACTATTATCTGCAGATTCGCAAGCGTTTTATTTTCCCAATTTTAAAGGATAAAGGCTTCCTGCAGGTTAGGCCGGCTCTTACCTATCTGCAGATGTTGAATAGCCCTTGGGAAATTTTTAATATTGCCAGCTTTTTAGCAGCAGCAGTTAGAGCAAGGAAAGAAGGAAATATTAAAAGAATGTGGGCCTATGGGTTTCGACTTTTCTCTATGTATATTTATTTAATAATTTTGTAATATTCTACCTTATTCTATTCGTATTTTATTACATTGGACATTTGTGGTATCATAATTTTTAGAGTGTAAATTGACTCTCCCTTTTATAATATGTACTTTAAATTTTACACATGTATTTTATCTATGATGGATTATTGTAATTCTTGGTTCTATGTGATGGGTATTTTAACATGCTTTTATGGTTTTGATTAACCGAATAAAGTGATTTTGACTGACTGACTGCATGTAGAAATTGGCGGGCTTTACTTGAGGGTGTAAATAGTGTTACAAAATGACACCTGACATTTGATTGGTGTGGAGAGCATTCAAACAGGTCGGTCTAATGACCTAATCTCCTGTTAAATTCACAGGATTAGTAAGTTTTCTTATAAATCTTTAGCAAATAACGGAGATGGCTGTGATACAGAAAATGCTAAATATAAATCCAATTATCACAGAAAGATTGTATAGCTTTATTTCTCAGTTGCAATATTTAAAATAGTTTCAATTCCTAAGATCCTGACGTCAGAAGTAGGCTGTCCTTTGAGTTTCTAACTTTTACTGTCCTCCTCCCAGATGATTAACTCCTGCTAAGGGGTCACTGCTGACACCATTCCAGTGTTCCTTCTCTCAAAAAAGCAGACTGTCCTACGTAGGAGAGTCATTAACAGCCAGTCCAAAATATATATTCAGTCTCCAATTTATGATCCAAATTACCATAGTCTTAATGCAATGTTAAATAAATCAATTGGGTGTGCAGCCAATTCGTAAGTCGAGTTTTAGGGACAGAGTATGTGCACTTTCGACCTGAATGGCAGTTGCACAGAGTCATAACACCAGTAAACTACATTCATAAGTTCATAAAAGACAAAAAACTAGGGGAGACCATACATAAAAAGCACATTTCCTACAAAATACAGCTATTGTACGATGGACTGGTCAAGAAATAGTCTCATACTTCGTTCACCATCGCTATCCATTCTGGAACTGTAAAATGGAAGAGTGCAATCCTCTAGCTGAAACTGAATCACTATGTATCAGGTTTGGCTGTCTTTATTATTCGCAATTAGCACCAAAATAAGCTAAAAGAAAGACAATCACAACTGCGGAACAGAGTGTAACAGTAACTTGCATGTGAAGTGGCAAATATCTTCGGGTTCGAAGAGCACCCCTTGCCCTCTGTGTACAATGTCATGGCAGCCCTTGGCCTGCAGCATCCTTGTCAGTCATCCTTTAGTGGTGCAAAGACTTCACGCAAAGAGGCTAATCAGGGTGATCTCTAAGATGTGTGTCCTTTAATATTGCATTAAGTATTAATAACACACTTTTATAAACGTGCAGTGGCGGCCACTATTTACCGGGGGTGGCGGGAGGATGGGGAGGGTTCTAAATGAAAGGGAAAAAAACACCAACCTTCAGGCCGCCTCTCGCTCCTGGAAGCAGGAACAGGAAGCACCCAGTCTCCTGACTCCCCTAGCCAATCACAGCGCTGCAATACCAAGTAATTTGTCTGCAGCCATATCCACACATTAAGTATCACTGCACTCTGACACAACCTGAAAGCACCATGCTTCAAAAGGGCAAGCTACACAGACACGTTTTAACATTTAAAGAGCCAACCAGTGCTTTGAACTGAATTCATGGTGACGTAAGAGCTTTACAAATAACCTACAACATGCCATTTTTAACATCAAACATACCTGTAATCTGTCGACGTGCACCTTCACACCTCCAACCGTGCCTTTTTTAAAGGACGCCAGCATGTCTAAAATGGGATTAAATCTGCTTCCCCTAGAGTGCCAAAAAAATGATGCAGTTTTAAGCTTTGCAAAATGATGTTATCAACGCTGTATAATTCAGATATGCGGCAATGTACGCACCTGATGTTATCCTCCCGAATTAGGACCAGAAACAATGGGCGTCCGTGCATTTTCCAGTACTGCTTAATGAACTGCAGTGCATTCTGGAAATGTAGACAACAGTCAATGATTATCAATACAGATCACGGTAAAACGAGTAGTGCCTTTTGCTATTCATCATGCTTAATGTGATGCTGCAGAATACGTTCTGTAAAAGGTAAATGATTCAGCTGAACAGTATTTCTGAATTCCTAATAAGGTTGTAGTCAATCATCATTGCAAAAACACCTGCGATAGGCAGAAATATACAGACTCAGGGCACTCGGCAGCACAGAATGATCGTTATGCAGTAGGCACATATACACAAGTAACCAAAATACCACAAAGATATAAAAATGGCAGGTCATCAGTAACAGTAGGTTAGCCGAGAAAACATATTAACATTTCTAAGTAAATAATGAAAGTATTTGTCGAGGTTTTGATTCTATAATGCTGGCAGAATATTCGAGTGTGGATTAACTCACGTAGCCACATGGCATGCATCTCTCACAAGGACATTTCTGGAGGATGCCACTTAAGTCCCCTTAACTAGTGGATCGTGCCCATGCCTGGATACCCAAAGGAGACTGGACTGCACGCGGAGTGCAGCAACGACAATGCGCATTCTTATTCCTCTGGAAAGTGTGCCTTTAGAAACCACGCCACCGGCATCATGGCCTTCCAAAGTCACAAATGGTAGGCTGGTTGGTGGAATGGTGGTCCCTGGTCTTATAACGAAAACACTCGCAGGGCACCTCACGTCAATGTTGGAAATCTGTGCTCTGCCAGATGAATTAACTCCTTGCTCACATGGCAGTCTGACAGAACTGTTGGATCAAAAATGTGTTATACCTCAGGACCATCTAAGTGGAACATGAATTATTCTTAGCCACAAAAGATTTGTGTTTCACACAAGTTACACAACAAATATACAAGATCATCCACCAAGCGAGTGGGTTGATGTTCTTTGGCAATATTGCCCCCTGACAGGATCACAGTCATTTCCTCACTTATTAATCCTTGGTATCGGATCTCTAGCCAACATTTTGCCCAGGTCTTCTGTGAAGCAGAAGACACCGTACGATGCTCCCATGCTGACCAATGATAGAAAGGATGCAGTAATCTTCCCTCTTCTAAGAGCAGGGGGTCTCTCCTCTGAAGTAGGGGAGTATGGTCTTTTTGAAGTAGATGGATGAGATTGGAGAACAGGACTTGGGGAGGCCAAGCAATAGCTAACAGGATGGTGAAACAAGATGGGCTGCCTTAATCTGATTCGCGGTACGAGTCGAAAGGGAGGCACGTATGAGCCCCCATCCAGCTTGACATCTACTCATCTTTTAGGGATCTGGGCCAACCCTCCATCAGGTAGGCACATCTCGTACCTGGACAATCAGAGGGCTTGAAGATGGAATAGAGGGATTCCTGGGATTTTCTACTCTTGTAGAAGTAGAGATTCCAGCTTTGGTGGTCTGCTCCAGTGTTGTATATTGCCACAAAGTGAGAGACTCGTAGGAATATGCTGAGCTGTAATGGCCATTCCCACAGGTCTGCAATCGACCAGAAAAACTGGACGGAAAAGGTGCTCACTTGCTTAGTTACACAGAAAGGGGTATAGTATTGAATGTGCAAAACACTGCCACTTTAAATAACTCCAATGAAAGAAAGGCTAGAAATGCTACAAAAATTAATTAGCTTTCTTTAATGTGAAGTAGCAAAGCCATAAGGCAGTTATGGAGAGTGCCCAGGAGTGAGCACACCATCTGCATTCTGATGAGTCAGTTGAGATCATTCTCTATGAACAGGACCGGCTCAAAGGACACCCATCTAAAAGTTGGGACTGTGTGCCCACCATCCTTTTGTTCGACAAAGGTTGAAGAGGTCATTCAATCACTGAGTGCAATCCTCTCCCAGGTGACGCTGTAAAAACTGCACATAGAGCTTTGCATGGGGTACCATCCCTATGCAGGATGCCTGTAGTCCCAGGAAGTTTCTGATCCCATCAGACATGATGCACTGTTTCAATGTTCAGGAAGCGATCCACCATTTTAGGTCAGGCAAAGCGAAAAAACACAAATGAAGTGTCCACAACTGTCACAATGGAATGCATTCTTTTGGAGGGCACAGGGGAGAATTTGGGATAGTTCAGTGAGAAGAAATAACTTTATTAGGTAATGAGGGTCAAGGCTATACCAGGCTCAGCTGTCTCCCTTGACGGTGATCTGGTGAAAAATAACCAGTTGGGGCAGCAGGTACCTTCCTCAGCCACAGAATGGCCACCACCGAAGCCAGGATTGCTGTAGAGACATGGTGGGCAGAACTGCAACCACATGGTATGCCAAGTACTGGTGGCAGTTGGTATCCCACAATAAGAAACAACTATGTACTGTGTTTTCAGCAGACCAGGTACATGAAAAGAAGCCAGCCATTGTTTGAGCAGCTGACGGGACCTAAGACAAAGTTTGCATTTTGAAATACTAGTTGGTGTGGATTTCAGTTTCATTACAAGGACGTAGCATCCCTGTGACTTTTGTGTAGGAAGGACTAGTTTTATTGCTCCAAAACAAGGAGCCTCTTGACCTCCTCTAGAGGATTTGTGGATGTTGACTGGGGCAGAGAGAGAGTTCAGCTTTTTCACCACAGAGTGGTGGTTATCTCACCACATTACCTCAACCTGTTTGAAGAACTGGGACTCAATGGCCAAGGCAGGGTTCGGTGAAGGGCTGAATCGACCACCAGAATATAAACAACATGAATTATATAGTGGGAGTGGAAGGACCTAAATGGTCAGCAGTTCTAAAGCACAGCCATAACTGCATGATAACTTCTGCTCAGACTGAAGCCTTCATGGACCCCTGAAACATTCCCAGGGTTGGTGTCAGAACTCCACAAGCATCAATCCTTGCGAGGAGGAGACCAGCGGTATGGATTCAAAGGAGCGGTGCTCATCCCTGGGTGCCCAACTGAAGACTTTAGGAGATGAATACAGACCAGAAAATAGATGAGAATTTTCAGTGCACTACAGACAGGGAAAAGGTTGTCTGATACTGGTCCCTGGGGTTCGGGGCTATACCAGGATTGCCAGCAGCTGCTCCAGAGATGAAGGAAGATGCACTAGCAATGCAAACTCAGTTTTCAGAGGAGCTCCGTAGTCTTCAGCATCACACCAGATCCTCTAGGAAAGAATCAGAGCTTTGACGCAAAGCCTGCACTGGGATCCAAGGGGAGCTAGGAGGAATTTGGCAACTCCACTTCATATTATTTTTCCAGAAAGATCAGATACATCTGACCAGTCTATGAAAGAGTTTATTTTCCCAGAAATGGGGGATTTGGGAATAATCCAGAGAAGACTTGAGGAGATAGGTTGTCAGTTCATGAGATATGTTTAGCAATATCTCATGAACCAGGTATACCAGCAGTAACGCCTCCAAGGTATAAATTAGCAGCAGCATGGTGGGGTAACATATTACTGGGTACGGGGCACATCTGGCAAAGAGACTACCCAGTAAGAATACTGCATTTGGGTGATGTGAGGGGCCAGCATGTTGAGAGGTGGTGCCTTTTTATACCTTTTTTCTTTTTGTGCATTTGCAGTTTTGGAGGAAGCAAGTGGTGCCCATACATAGGGGGAGGCAGCGTCCCATACTTTTTCTTGTGCAAGTCTCTCTACTCACAGACTGGGAGGTGACTCCATTTTAAGTACCACCGGTACAGTGTGGGAGTTGGACCCTACCATGGATACAGAGGAGTTCAGGAGTTGTTTTTGCCAATTTAGGCTGTGACTGAAAAAGACTGACTGCAGAATGACCTGGGTTTGCTCGCACAAAACTAGTCTCTGGAGTCACAGATCAAATAAAGACCAGTCCCATGACTCATGCCCAGGGAGAGCGACCTGGACAACGAGCCTGCAGCATCGCGTCTGAAAGCAGACACTGGTTTGCTTTCACATGATGGCTTGGGACACAGAGAGAACTGGGTACTGTGTTTTGGTCCAGAATAACTAAATCAAGCAGAAAAAGTTGTCTGATATTTGGGAATCCTGCGGCCGAGTAGCTTTCTTTTTTTTTTTTAAATTGGAATATTTATTTATAGAGGAAAACAGGGTTACTTAATTCCAAAGCAGATAACAGTGTTGCACATCAATGAAAGCCAAGAAGAATTAGCATACAATGATCAATTTTGATCCCCATTGATATTTCACCAATAAAAAAAAACAGCAAAACAGAACAATTGTGTGCTCTTTCCAATGAAAATCGGAGGAGGAAAGTCATGGGTAAAGGCGAGAAACAACAGCTTGGGGCTGAAGGGGGAGGATGATTTAAGGGGTGGGGGAAGACAACATTACAGCCTAACACTGGCTTATAATCAACCCCAAATTTAGAGATCAAGTAGCTGCAGGTTACGGAAGTAACATCAACTGCAGCAATGACGAATAAAAAAGTGAAGCTTAACACATTATAAACTCATAAATGCCTAATCGTGTCCTCAAAATACCATCTCTGGAACCACTGGTAATTCCAAATCTGAAATTAGAAGGAGGGTGTGTGAAAGGGAGGAAGCAGCATCAGAAATGGGTACATAAGCAATAATCACAGTTCTATTAGCACAGTTCTAAGAGGACTGTGGAAATACCACTGGATCGCACTGGATCTGTCTCCTTATCATGTACATGAGGGCCATGGTCTCTGCAGCAACCTGAGATCCTATTCAGCCGGCCAAACAATCATTTCCCAGTCAATGCTCAAGAATGGTACCCCAGATGAGGTGGAACACTTCCAATGCATCATTCACTTTGTATGTGACCCTTTCAAAATGTGAAGATTTGTAAAGTTCAATCAACAACACGTCATGCTTTGGGGGTGGTCGCTTTTTTCCATCGTCCTAAGATACATAATTGATCCGATGCTGGTGAGGTAGCCAACCATCTATGGATATGGACACTCATGTCAGAAATATTGTGTAAGATAGCCATGCGTTAGGAGGATGGTATGGTGACCATACAGCAGGGCTGTAATTGATTCCAAACTGCATCCCAGTGAGTGGTTAAAACTGAACAGGCACACAGGATGTGATACAGATTGCAACAGTCTGCCATGGATCTCCAGCAATGGTCAAGTGCAAGTACTTTTGCTCTTTTCATTTTGTAAGGTGACAAGTGGCAGTCATTGAGGATTTTGAAATACAAAAATGTAAATGTTGATACTCTAAACCTCCTATCATGAACCTGCAATAGGGATGCCCAGTCCTGTAGCGTATATTCTCTTTCCAGTAGGGCCTGTCAGGAGAGTCTAGACGAGCAAAGGTTAGCCCTTGAACGGAGAAATTTAACAATGTCTCCATATTCCTGAAACTACCCCCTGTATAGACCACACATTCTTAAATACTTTGCTATGGGTAAATCTGGTAGATCATCTAGGAGTATTTATACCGCAGTCCAAAGGTAGTGTACTAGCGGCTGATGCTTCCAATGATAACCCAGTTTCCATCCATCCTTTAATCTGAGATCAGGAAATGACTTGATATGGATGTCTCGGTACATCTGACATACAAATTTTAAGCCATTCATGTGCCAGAGCTGCCAGAATACCGGCCTGTTCTCTTTCTGTTCTGATGTATTTTGCCATAGTGGCCCATTTTTATGAATGTTGCCTTAATAATGCAATTCTCTGTAGTGAAGAACGAGTTACTTACCTTCGGTAACGATGTATCTGGTAGAGACACAGTCTAGCCGCAGATTCCTTAACTTAGAATATCCCCAGGCGTCAGACTGGATCCGGAAAACTTTTTCCCCAGCAGTACCTCTGCACGCCGGAAACGGCAGCGTCGCCCGGCTCCGTCCTGACGTCGTCCACGGAAGTGACGTCAATGGAGCCATATAAGTCCCCCTCGGCGTGCTGACGTCAGTTTTCTACTGTGAAACTTTTCCGCGCCCCAACGCTGAGCCACTACAAAAACTGTGAGAGTATAGGAACAGTGTGCCAAAAAGGAGCAAAAACCTCTGAAACAACAATGATAAGAAATCATAGAATGATAAGAAACAACACCATGTTGAAAGAGTACTCAACACTTGAAGGGCCTGAAGGGAGCGAACAGAGCACACGCCCCAGGAAAAGTCCCACCAAAGCAAAGAGCTGTGCCCCCCCTAAGAGGCAACGGCAGTGGAAATGAATGGCAGGCCAAATGAAAGGCAGTTTGCAACCACAGGGCGGAACTGTATGAAAGACGGTCTGTAACCATAGGATGTAACTGTAAAGGACCACAGGACTGGAACAACATGACTCATGACAAGTGACCAGAAGTGAACAACAACATAGTATGTTCACCACACCTCCCCACAATGACTCATGAACTGTAGCATAGGCAAACAGAACCTCAACCCAATCGACTGCAGCATAGACAAGGAGACCCCAAAGAAATGGGGAGAAACAGACGAGGGTGGAGGGAGGGTAGAAGAACTTGAGAATCTCCACGCCGGAAGAACCAGGGTGAAGGAGCACTGAAGGGCAACTAACCTAGCCACCCAAGAACGATAATGGGTGGACAGCCATTGCGCCAAAATAGAATGACACACCCTGCCCCGGAGGTAGGTGAACTAGAGCACCCCTCAGGAAGACCAAGGCCACCTGTAAGGGGGCAAGGTGGTAGAACCCCACCTGGAAAGGTCCTCGCAGAATGGGGAGGATGGGCGGGCGTTAAGGAATCTGTGGCTAGACTGTGTCTCTACCAGATACATCGTTACCGAAGGTAAGTAACTCGTTCATCTGATAGAGAAATCTAGCCGCAGATTCCTTAACTTAGAATAGATACCAAAGCTATACCCAATTGGAGGAGGGTCTGCGACCGAACCCCACCAAGTTCCCAAAGGAAGAAGTCCGTCAAGAACATTGACTTAAACAAGGTGGGGGTCGCAACGCCAGCTTGGCTGACACGAGACCCATAAAGCTCAGCATTGCCAGCGTAGCTGACACCAGACCATGAAGTTCAGGGCGGAACATGAGCAAGGGAAGCAAGGTACCACAATCCGTCAGAGGACGGCACAAGTCCACCGTCGGCCAGAAAGGGACGAAACGAAATCACAGAACCAGAAAGGTTAGTGCACAAAGGCAGAATGCCAGAAATGTTTACGAAAAGAGGGAAACTGAGTAGAGGACCCCAGGATCCGTAAGAGACAAAGGCCCAACGAAGGGACTTAAACATGATGACAGATTCAGAACACACAATGTGAGCGGCACAACATCAGGTGCCAACAAATGACATGTCAGGGCAGAAGGCATCATGCTGAGACATACAAACTGTGGCTACCAACAGATACATAGATGCGAATGACAAGAATAGACGGAACAGACATTGTGTACCGTCAGAACCACACCACACAATGCATAGCTCAATGAAGCGTAACAGCAACAGCATGTGCGCGTTGACAGAGAAGACGAGCGCAGCACCAGGTAGCCAACCAGTTAACCGTACCCAGAGGTTCAACGATCAAGGGCCACCGGCAAACCGGACACACCCAAAGCTATCTCCCATGAGGGAGAGAGAGAGAAAGAGGAAATTTGGGACAATCCCCAGGAACCACCGCAGGGAAACTTCGCATGCCTGCCCCCTCGTGTGTGTACACAGCACATAGAAATACATGAAAAAGTCCAGAAGTGACAACCAAGGGTAAATTGGAAGAGTACCCCCAGAGAATAGAAAGCCGCCCAAGAGGTACCAACGGCACCGACTTCTGTGAAACGTATCAGAACATACAAGTCCAACCACAAAAGGGGGCGACCCCAACCCCCCGATCGGGAAGGAAGGACTGAGCCACCACGATACAGGTGGGAAACCGACTACCCCACCAACGAAGAAGAAAAAGTCAGTAACACTTAGACATAGAATGTCTGAAAAAGTATATATATATATATATATATATATATATATATATATATATATATATATATAGACAGGATGATGCCAGAGATCATCCGGAGATAGAATACTTCTGTTGAAATCGCAGCAGAGGCCAGGAGAAGAAACACCTGAGCCGTGTGCGGCAACAAACCGAAAAACCTGAACCCAGGCCGTGGCCCGTCAGAGGGAAGCAAGGGGCACAAGGTAAAACGTAACAGAGATCCGCTCCGGCGAAAACTCTAACACCCAAAGGCAAACCCCAGACAGGGTGAGCTCAAACCTTTCCCAACACCAGGGAAGAAGGCAACAAGAGAACGCAGCCAAGACAGTGGCTCAAGGAGCACTACGGGACCCCCGTGAGAGCACACACACAGTGCGGACCACATGTGGTGCCCGCCCAGAATACAGAAGAACCAATCTGGAGCGGAACGGAACAAAGCGACCACAGGGACGCGTACCCACGCCCAAGACAGCCAACAGTGCTAGGGGCAGAATGAAGGTGGAAAGATGAGCCAAATGCAAGGCAGGAGGACGTGCAGCCCCCTGGGGCAGAGTCGGATACGGCAGAACCCCAACAATACACCGGAGCAGACTGCGTCCACAGACGCATGAAAGTGCAACGGAACAACCGTAGGCAGCAATACAGAAGCTCCAGGAGAGGGCCACGTCAGGCCGTGGGCCTCAACAGAGGAGGCGTTCCACCACAGCAGGAAGTATGGAACAAAGGGAGATGCCCACAGCATAACCCACAAGAAAAAATCCCCAGAGGGACATGACAATAACAAAGAGAACTCCACGGGAGCCTCCGAAATTTCCTGACAAGGAAGAGCAGCTACACAATAGCGAACGAATACCCCACATAGGGTACGTCACATCCCTATAAAAAGCAAGGGACACCTCTTGAGACAAGCTCGTAGGCAGAGGTCAAAAAGAACCATATAAACAACTGGCCCAGCTGTACCAAAGGAAGGAAAAACACGGCTGAACAGCCATACAGCCCGTCTGGGAAATAATGGCTTGAACCGAGAGACGGAAATCATAAAAGCAGTGACAACACCGCATACGAAAATACAAGTCCACCATAGAGGACTAAAAACCTGGCAATCATGGAAATCCAGATAGGAGGCCCGGACCGCCGAATCGGCATGCTCATCAAACAGATGGGCCCCATAAAAGGGCAGATCCCTGAGTCGCTCCCGAACATTCTCGGGGAAACAGCCATTGCGTAGCCACGCATGGCGACAGAGAGCAACTGACCTGGCCATAGCGCGACCCACGGAGTTAGTGGTGTCCATGGCCGACCGGACGGAAAACTGCGCCATGTCGCGGCCATCCCGAATAAGCCAGACCAGGTCAGCACGAGGGCCCTCCGGCAAAGAGGGAAGGAGTTGTTCGACTGAGTCCGAAAGGTCAAAAGTAGCCCAAGCAAACACGGAGGTCGTGTTCAGGGACCGAAGGCCTGAGCTGGTGGACGCAAAGACATTGCGGCCACACGACTCCAACCACCTAGACTCCCGAGTGGGAGGAAGCAACGGAGGAGGAGAGGAAGGTAGCGCTGCCTGGACTACAAGTCCTTGAGCCCTAGGATGGAGAGACAAACAGGCAGGTTCATCTGGAGCCGGGCGATGGCGATGTGCAATAGCACGATCCACGGGGTCACCCGATGAGGGTCTGGCCCAAGTCCCCAGAAGGACATCATACAATGACCTGCCAAAAGGCAACAAAGGCTCCACATCCACCGTGCCCTGGTGGAGAAGATCCAACAAAGGATCCGAAGGCAGGGAGACAGAGGGCGGCTGCATCTGCAAGATATCCGCAGCCCTGCGAACCGCCCTCGCAAAGTCTGCGCTAGCCTTCCTTGGCCATCCGAGGTGGAGACAGCAAGTCATCCGTTGGAGATGGCTGCAGGCTAAACCGTCCACCCAACGACAGAGGCCCTGCAGAAGAATGAGCCGGCCAGTGCCCCATGAGCCCCTGCTCCGTGGAGCATGGAAAAAACCCTGGGGGCGGAGAACCCACTGGGGTCACGTCCTCCACCAGCAGAGGAACAGCCAGGGACGGAACCGGCGTCGATCGACATCGGGACGGCGTCGGATCGACGTCGACGACCCCCGAAGAGGACTCGTCCGCCCGGCATCGGACCGGCGTCGACTCGACCTCCACGAAGGCAGGAGCCTGCGGGAAGGAACGAAGTCGACTCGGAGTTGAGCTCTGCGCTGCAGCCGCATTCCAGCGGCGACGCAGGGAGCCCCACAGGACTGTGCGAAGACGCATCAGGAGGGCTAGACGTCAGAGTGGGATGCCCCTCCGGGCCGTGTCCCGGCGTCGCAGCAAACCCGGAACCGGAGTCAAGGCACTCGGTCGGCACCAAGGGCGAACCCGCCGGCGAACCCCCGACCTGAGTCCCTACCCCCACTGTGGGGCCCGAAGGCGCGCCAGGGAGAGGGGGTGACCCAAAGATGGCCTGCAGAGCCCTGGAATAGGCCTCCATCTGGGTCCGAGTCGCCCCAGCACCAGGACACAGTGGGTAGGCGGGGCCGACTCCTGAGGGCCCGTGTCCGGTGAAGACCGGGAGCAGCGGGCCTCAATGTCACGCTTGTGCGAGGTTGACGACCTCCGTGACTTCTTCCGGTGCTTACATGAGGCAGGCGAGCGACGTCCACGGGAACGACTCCGGGATCTGTCCCGAACAGGAACGTCGGCGTGGGAGGTAGAACTGCGCCGTTTGGATCCTTCCGCTGGAGACGGAGGCCAGCGCCGCGAGGACTCTGACCGGGACAACCGGGCGGACATCAATTTCATCCGTCGTTCCCGCAGGGACTTCGGCTTCAGCTGCCGGCAAGCGTCGCACTCGGCGGAGTCGTGGTGCTCGCCCAAGCACCACATACAGATCTCGTGTGGATCCGTCGCCGACATCTGCCGCGAACAGGACGCACACGACTTGAAGCCCGCAGGCATCAGCACACTGTTCCAGAAGCGAAAGGGCGTCGTGAAGGCCTGAAACTAAAACAGGCCAGAGGAACCGCTTCTCCCGGATCCGCGTTGGGACGCGAAAAAGAAGAAAAAACTGACGTCAGCACGCCGAGGGGGACTTATTTGGCTCCATTGACGTCACTTCCGTGGACGACGTCAGGACGGAGCCGGGCGACGCCGCTCCCCCGGCGTGCAGAGGTACTGCTGGGGAAAAAGTTTTCCATATCCAGTCTGACGCCTGGGGATATTCCAAGTTAAGGAATCTGCGGCTAGATGTCTCTATCAGATTAGTATTTTTCACTCACGTAGACCAGGAGAGACAAATCCGGGCGTTTCAAAGGATCACATTCTAATGCGACTCAAAGGGGTGCCTCTTCACAGCTGTGCATATTACATATCAATTGCAATGGTTATTAAGCTACATTGTTTAACATATGAGACATCCTGAGCCCAACCGCAGTTCTGTGCGACCATAATTAAGCTGCTCAGCCTTGGTTTACGCCTACACCATATTTAGGGTGTAACCACCACATTGAAAAATTCAACTAGCACGACACCTCCCAATATGGGTTTAGGAAAGGCTGCAGTATGGAGACTGCAATCCTGAACATCACGGATTACCTACATAGATCCCTAGACGATGGCCAGGCCTGCCTCTTAATCCTCCTGGACCTCTCTGCGGCCTTTGATACAGTCAACCACAAAAAATCTCCTAAACAACCTCTCACAACATGTAGGCATCAATGTTACTGTCCTTCAGTGGTTCGCCTCTTACCTAACTCAATGATCGCATCTAATCAAACTAAACAATCCCACCTCACCAGCAGTATCAGTCCCACAAGGAGTTCCCCAAGGATCAATACTGTCCCCTGCCTTGTTCAACCTTTATATGGAACCCCTTGCTGTAATCCTGAAACAAGACAAAATCGCCGAGCACCACTATGCAAAGCACACCGAACTCTACATCAAAATCTCATCATCTAAACACATCCAGCACCTAAATAACACTCTCTCCGTGGTACAATCCTGGTTGACAATAACCACTTAAAGCTTAAGCGCAACAATACCGAACTCCTCATCAGCGGCGGTTTCTGCATTAGGGCGGGAAAACGTCACCCCACCTGTTGCAGCTGCGCTAAAAATGAAAAATAAAATGGCAATGAAATTCCATTTTATTTTTCACGCAGTGCACCGCAGCCTCGAGCCTGCCCCCAGTCGGGAGAAAAGGGTGTGTGTCCTCCTCTGCTGCCGAATGGCAGCATAGAGGACTGGAGGAGCTAGCTGAACGCTCCAAAGTATGCATGTCAGTTTGGCCAGCTCTTTTGCGCCAGCCAATGTGACATGCACAATTTGCAGCTCTCCACCCAGTTTTCTGAGACAGATGGGTGGAGACCAAGCACAGGCCTCCAGGGCCTGAAGGAGTGTCCAACCAGCATGCTCCATCCAATCCTGCCGCTTCCCTTATGCTCATTACCAGGCATGAGAGTAGTGCCAGGACTGGTTAATGGAAATGGCTGGAGCAGGAGTACTCGGAGCAGAGGGACCAGAGTGAGGAGGACTTTGGATGTGCAGCAAGCAAGTTAAGTGACTTTTCTTTTTGTTTTTTTGTTAGCCACTTGCCTTGCCTGTAAGCACGCACCCACCCACCACCCATTTGCCTGCCCCACCAATATATCTACCCGCCAGCCGCCCCTGCTCCTCATCTAATCAAAAGGAAAGTCCTATCCTACCCACAACTGGCTAGACAACCTAAGTGCACTAAACTGTAAACTCTCTATCTCCAACTCTGTCAAGTCACTAGGAATTACACCTGACCAAAACTTTGAACATAAAAGACCATATTAATACCTCAACAAAAAGTGCCTTTTATATGCTGAAACACCTTAAAATAAAAATCATCCCCTTTCTAGACTTAAAGACTGTAGTGCAATCCCTAGTCCTCTACAAACTGGACTACGGTAATGCAACCATCACCGGAACCCCAAAAATCTACCTTATCCTTATGAAAACCACACTCAATGCAGCAGCCAGACTCCACTCTGGGGAGAGCCGCTATGATCCTATCATTCCCACACTAAAACATTTCAACTGGCTACCAATCAAGCGACAAGTATATTCAAAATGAACTGCTTAACCCACTAAGTCCTCTACACTGAAAAACCTATCTACCTCACAAAGAAACTACCAAAAGCTGGCCAAAAGAGGCCTGTGCGAAGCTCAAACACTCTACTCCTGATTCCGCCCAAATTTTAGAAAGAAAAATCGCTCACCCTCTCGTTCTCTGGGAATGCCCCCAGAATTTGGAATTCTCTGCCACTTGACCTACACTAATTCATTCCTTCACTTCAGAAAAAACCTCAAACTACTTGTCCTTAACAAATACCTGAACCCTACTTCCTAAAATAATCATTTGCCCTGGATACACTTCCCCATCAACCTTCAAAGAGCCTTCAACCGCCCTACCGATGGAAACAACTGTGCATTAAATACTCTCACCTATGTAACAACCTATCATCGTTACCTACGAACTACCTCATCCATCTACTTCAACATCTATTATTTTATTGTATATTTTTACCTTGTATTCTTCTCTTATGCATTCCATGTAATTGCTACTGTGTAAATTCTGTAAAGCGATCTGATACCTTCAGGTCAGGTTGGAGCTATATAAAACTAAAAAAATAAATACATATCTGAGTCAATTTGGGTCAGAAGTCATTTAGGAATTTGGAGGGGCACCATACCAAAGATATAAATATAACAAGCCATGAGGACAGTAATAAAAAGTATATTCACTATCCATAGGGTGGAGTAGGCGTCATACGTCCAATAGATTATGAAGCTCATCAGGTCTTTCAACAGTGCTGTCTGTGTGGTTATGGGACCCCCATGTTTCTACATCTGTCCAGGATGGGAACTAGGGCCAGGTTCCAATCTCCACCAAATTATACTGATGTTCGGCCAAATTTCACTAATAACTGCCATACTTGTTCCACAAATAGTTGTTTATAGATACTGGTGGCATATATCGATCCACTTTTCACTATCTTGTATATAATTTTCCATTTCACAAAGGCCCACCCGATTGGTCCATTTTCTAAGAACCCTATAGGGAATTCATTTATTGATAAGAATCTCATTCCACATTTTTATGAGAATTCCACAACAGCAATGCAGCACCCTCTAAGCCTGTTGTCCTGCTACTGCTCTACATCATCCCCACCAAATTCCTCCTGAGCTTCTGAGAGTCCTCTAGAGACACGAGTCTTCTGAATGAGCGCTATATCTGTGTTTTAGTATGTAAATACTGTAAAACCTTTCCCCACTTGATAAAATGAAACAATCAATTAGCATTCAAAATAAGAAAGTAACAATGGAAATATCTGTAGACATGTATATGAATCACATGGTAAAAGGGCTTTTATGTCAATTAGAAAGTGTGACTAGGAATTTTATGTGCGGGACCTAGTGGAGTAAAATGGAAGTAAAGAAGACAAAAGGAGGGTTGAAAGTATGACAAGTCAAAAGGTGTCAGAGGGGCAATCAGTTGAGTGAGGGGAGACCAGATAACTCACTAAAGAAGCTGTGTGAATTGAGACCCAGCCTTCTGAACAGGATGCACCTGTTAAAGTTGGGCTGAGTTGGCTAAGATTACCTGGGAGACAGGGGTATTAACCGGGGTCACAAGTGCCTGCGAATCCGCTTCAGCACGCTGGTGTCAACTGTATGTGTCCCGAGTTAGCTCTTGTGCTGCTCAACACTGCTTGTCCCAAGACCTGGTAAACATCAGTATTGCAAGTACAAAGGGGAATATCCAAAATATATATATTACCTACTGGCGGTCGCCAGTAGGTAGTTATAGTTGGGATCTCGTTTCTATTTAAAAAGCGTTTTTTCTTTTCCCAATATCGTTGGTGTCGTTTGACGAATCTTCGCAAAATTTTCAAAACTAATGGCCCGCTCTGGTCAGCTCCTGTCTTTAAAGTTTCGGGGTGATTCGTCGAGCGGGGGCCGAGAAAAAAGGGGGGTCCCAAAACGCGTTTTCCCCATGTTAATTTCTATAGGAAAAATTGGAAAAGGCTACAGCCCGAACTGCTGAACGGAATAACACCAAATTTGCCAAAAAGGTAGCCCTTGGTTCATAAAGAGACCTTTTTTTAAATGGTGTAAATCCGTTCAGTAGTTCCTGAAAAATTAGAAAAAGAAAAGTTTCTTTATCTTAGCACCGAGGAGGGTTCGCGAACCCTCCCGGGCACTGACTTCACTCTGATTGGCTGCCAACACTCTAATCCAGAATGTGTTGGCAGCCATCTTGTGACTCGGTAACCAAGTCACAAGAAAAGAGTAAAAAAAGGTGAAAAACAAGAAAAGGGGGCAGGGTAGAAACACCCTGACCCCCTAGGCCTGCTCAGGGGGTCCCACAAGCACCCCCAGGGCCAAAAAAAGCATTTTTCTTTTTTTAAACGGCAGAATTTCCGTTGGGGTCGCAAATCTTGCCGTGAAAATAAAAAAAAAACGAAGCGGGGGCTCCCGCGTTCGTTCTGGTAAAGCCCCTGGGTGGGCCAGGTCCCGGGGGCATTCACCAAATAATTTGCGGGGGCCCGCGGGTGCCCCCGCAGCCCCGGGACCGCCATCTCCCCGGGGCTTGAAAAATAAAATGCGTGGGGGGGGTCCCAATCCCCCCCACGCTGCCCTGGGGACCGCCACCTCCCCGGGGCTCTGATTTTTATAATAAATGATGTGTGGGGGGAGGAAGAGACCCCCCCACACGCCCCGGGGACCACCACCTCCCCAGGGCACTAAATATGGAAATTGGGGGGTCTGTTACGGACCCCCAAGCCCCGGGGACCACCACCTCCCGGGGCTTTCAAAATGAAGGGAGGGGGCCGTGCGGCCCCCCTCCAGGAAGCCCTCCATGGCCCTGGGGACCGCCACCCCCAGGGCCGGCTCCTGCAATGTCCCGGGTGCCCACCCGGGATATTGCCGTTTGCTATGGCAGGGCGGGAGCCATGCGGCTCCCGCCCTGTCATAGCAAACTCTGCTTGCTTCATCGAAGCAAGAGCAGGGGAACCTGCTCTCGCTTCAATGAAGCAAAGCAGAATGCACTTGAGCAAGGGGAGCTGCATGTCAGCAGCTCCCTTGCTCAAAGCAATGCCGGCTCCCGCAGGAGGCGGGAGCCAGCGGGACCGTGGGGGCATTGGTGCTCCCCCCACGGTCCCAATCACAGAGGCCAGGCCCCGGGGGATGGGGTCCCCGGGGACAAAAGTGGCCCGGGAGGGGGGCCACGCGGCCCCCCTCCAATTAAAAATAAAATATAAAAAAATTAAAAAAGGAAAAGGCCGGCCCCGGGGGATGGGGTCCCCGGGGCCATAATTGGCCTGAGGAGGGGGGCCACGCGGCCCCCCTCCATATAAATAAATACATTTTTAAGAAAGTTACGTTTGGCCATGCCCCGGGGGATGGGGTCCCCTGGGCCGAAATTGGCCTCGGGAGGGGAGCAACTGTGAGTATCACATTTGTGACTTAAAGAATCAGTCACTCTAACGAGGAGCAATGAACATTTTCAAACCTAAGAAAAGAGAATTCACATAAGAAAATGGACCACTAGGTGTCAAATAGTGAACAGAAAAGATCATATGAATTTTTGGGAAATGATAGTCTTGTGGTACGTTAGAAAGGATGTATTCTGGAATCACCTGTAGCCACACAGGTCTGATTGGACCTTTTACAATACACTTTCATCACTGATAATACTCTAGATTTTCACATATCCATTCCTTAGGGCTAGAGACACCTCCAACTGTACAATAATGTTTAAAATAAGCGATTTCCATGAAAGCTGTTAAAGCAACAAACAGCTCTATTGAAAGAATGAAAACACACAAATACAGAGCCGGATACACTGACAGACTGGGATACTACACGCAAGTCACCTCCCTGGCCTTTTATAAGGTGCGTAAGTTTACTTTCGTAGAGAAGTGTTACATTACCCCGATCTTGCATGATATAAGATCATGGTAGATTTAGGTTGAGTTGGAAAAGCACACCCCTGGATCACATAGATTTGGGTATCGAGAAGTTGTTTCCCCCTGAGTGAATGATGCAGAGAGATGCCATTTCTTAATTATTCAAAGCATCGCCACACATCACTTTATATGAGGATCATGAACCGCCCTGTACAGGGAGCCAGTGCATGGCCATTCCCAAAGCACTTCGCTCTTGGTGGTAAAAGGATTGTGTTTGGGCATTCATGAGGTAAATTAACTGCAACAGATACAGATTTGATCATGTGTCTTTAAAAGATGTTCCAACCCCGAAACCAAAACAATGTCATCATTTCGACTCCTACCTGCCACTAATCCAGCAATTTATTTTCTGTTCTCAAAGTGTCCCTCCATTAGCATGCAAGTCATTTATGGGTCGCAGCTGCGACCCCTGGCCTGCTCCTGGCACTGGCCCCTGGCACTGCCCCTGGCCCCTGGCACTGCCTTTGCGACTCCTGGCCTCAGAGGTGGAAAAATCAGTGCCAGGAACACAGGGGCAGCTTCTCCTTATGGAAGTTGGTTGGGGCTCCACTCTGTTTTCCGTCAAATTTTTTTTTTATCACACTAATAGTGAAAAATATCATATTATTCACTGTTAGTGTAATAAAAAACATGAGTACAATTAGCTGGAATATGACCTTCCCTGGTAGCTGAGGTAAGTAACAACATGCTTTTACATGTATATTGCGTGCATGCTTGCAGATGAAAGTGTTTATGTGACAGTGTGTACGTTTGAATGTGTGTGTATGTGAAAGCAAGTGTGAGTGAATGAAAGTGAAGGTCAAAGGGTGTGTGTGATGTCACTTCTGCTATCCCTGGCATTTTGGTAACTCGACGTCCATGTCCGTTAAATGTCCATACTTCTGATCTCCCCCACCTCACTCTCCTGCCATTGGAGCTAGGGTCAGAGAAAGCCACGCCTACTTATCTATTCTGGCTCCCTCTGTCTCCTTTGTAAACACAGTACAATAGCATCACTACTCGTCTTGCTTTAAATTCAACAGATCACTTTCTTTGATGTACACAAGGAAGACAGTTCTGGCTAGGACCTTTTCATAACTTATCCGAGAGTGTCATAACCTGGTTATAACCCGTTTTATTCTGTGTGTGTGGTTGATTGTAATAGGTCATTGTTGTCGTTTGTTAAAACATATAAGTACACATTTTACAAGTCAATATGTTGCTAAAACCGCTTTTAAATCAATAACTTAAAATTTACCACTATGTCATCTATCAACAGCATGACATCTTGAGACATGTAGAAGTCGCTTAAATCGAAAACAATGGGGTAGCAAACCACAGTCTTTCCAAGGATTCGATAAATCTATAAAAATAAAAAAGTGACATTGTTATCAGGTACGTGAAACAGTTGACCAATGAAAACACTATCACAAAAAAGAGGCAATGCGTTGTTAGTAGAATATCAAAAATGGGTACTTCACTTATTAGGCAAACGTGTGTAATGATCAAACTAACAATGGTTACAACAGTGCTTCTTAACAACTGGTCCGAGGCCCCCTGGGGGTCCACGAGGCCTACTAAAGGGGTCCACAACAGTTTTACAAAATTAAATAATATTAAAATTAATAAAGTATATACAAATAAGGAAGAACAATGAAAATGTGAAACCTTTTTCTACATTTGATTGTGAACTACACATAATATTTCAATATTTGAGCAGTTGCTTGGTGTATACATATTTTTGTACTTTTGTGCATAGTTTTGAGGTCCAAATCATAACAATTGCTTAAGCCGGGGGTCCCTGGCTTCCAATAATGACTCTGTGGGGGTCCCCAGATACCAACAATGATTCAGTGGAGGTCGACAGAAAACATAAGGTTAAGAACCGCTGGTGTACAATACATTTATTAACTAATAAAAAGAACTAACGATACCGATACAACAGGTACCATACACTCATACAATTGTGGCCCCCCACTCTTATGAAAGTAACAACATATTCTACAATTTACATTAACAAATATTAAACCAACACCCAAAATCATTGAGTTATAACTTGAACAATCTCAATTGTATAATCTCCTATCACTACTTGCTGTGTATGACTGACAACTGACAAGCGATGACTCAATTCAGATGAAGACTGTCGACTGCAGGTCCAAGAGGGCCTGCTCCAAGCCAGATTTTAGGATAGCCACATAAGATAAATTCCCAAGCAAAGTTCTAACTGCAAAGAATTTACAAAGATTAAGGCTAGCCTGAAGACCTGGCCAGGATCCTGCCCTCCTCAGCCTACCGGGAACACCCCTGAAGTAGACGAACAATAAGTCTATCTTGTGAAGTTTCGAGAAGTTATCTTTAGCAGCAATTAGATGCACAATAAAACTTACCTCTGATTTTTTTGGGTTATGTAGCAGGCTGGTTTCAAAACCGATTTGGAAAAGGTCAGGTTTATCCCTAAAAAGCGAGGATTCCTAGATATCATCCCTAAGCCTTGCATGAGCTCAATTCTCAAACATCAATAGTAATGAGATAAGGCAGCATTATTTGGGGGGTACAGGTGCCATTACATTTGATGGGGGACCCGGCATAACTGGAGAATCTGATCCTGAATAACCTTAAGGAGCAAGACCCTGCTTCCGATGATGCCCAAATGTTGAATGGATATTTTCTTAAACTTAGTTTAAACAACTGTGAAGCTATACAATAAAAAAAGACCTCTCTGGATGACCATGAGTGTAAAGTATTTGAAAAATAGTTGCATTTTAGAGTTTGCCTTTAAATTTTATCATCTTAATATGGTATGCAAATGTTATTACCCATTAGAACCTTTTAATTTGCAATGGGCTATAGTGTCTCTTGACAAAGTGGATGTTTTTGCCACAACGTAAAGGAAAAATGTATCCGTTCTGTCTAGCCGTATCTGGACATGTATTTAGGAAAAAGAGATTAGAATACAAGGAGAAATGCAGCTTCTGTGGGATGTGAGACCCTTTTTTCAACATTCCATGAACATTTCTAACTATTAAACAGACTTGGCTGCCAGCTGAAAAAGGACAAGTGTATTTGGTGAATATGAGAATCTTTCTTTCCCATCTGAACTCAAATCAAAACATTGACAGGCATTTTTAGGATCAATTTGGTTTTTATTAAGTTTTGCATGTAAAAGAAATAAAACATGTAACCACACCTACAACCCAGAGCCTGGACTAGTGGTGATAAACAGAACAAACAACTCCTTTAGACCATCCCTCCATCAAATTTCTGCACACATATGGTGGCATAAGGGGTTTCTCTCTTTTGATTCCATAAAGAGTGCCAGCATATTTGTACCTCCACTTTAACTCCAAACTAGTCTCCTCTCTTCTATCTCTCAGTAACTCAGTGTCCATATGCGTGGATTTTACATTAGACTGTGATACATAAGACTTTTAGGTATTCAGGGCCAGGGACAAAAAAAGGCCCAGGAACAAAAATAAAAGTTGCCTGTACTGACGAAACAGATAACTAAAAAGTGGCCTACATTTTCAAATCAAGCCAGTTTTTAACTTGCAAAGATCCACTGTATGATTTGCAGGGAACAAGATACTGCATGCCTTTGTGTTTGTTGCAGGAAATGTTTTCAATAATATCAGGGAAATCAACAGTAAAAACCATCCCACCTGGCGATAAAACAGGCCCACAAACTGCTAATAAATGGCCCACATACTGATCTGTCAGACCAACCCATCGGGCACTGCTAGAATACACTATAGGCTAGTCCGACCTTGTTCAGAGCATGTTAATTCAGTGAACTCTGTAGACCACATTGCTATAAAAAGGCAACCCCACCTCTTGGAAGGCCTCCTCCCAGGGGCCGTTCCTCCATAGGAGTCTCGCCTCCCCCACACATTGCTGCGCAGAAAGCTGGAAAAATAAAAAGGTAATAAAAGGATTTTATTACCACTTTATTTTTCCAGCTTTCTGCCGAACGGAGAGGGCAGGGCGGGCCAGTGTGTCATTGCTGCTGGTTGGCAGCAATGACGAGTGGCCCCTTCACTTTGAAGTACGCATGTTGGTTTGGTCGGCAACCTTGCTACGGCCAAACCGACATGCGCAGTTCAAACTATCCAACCCAGCTGTCTTAGACAGCTGGAGAGCAGGCATCGGCCTGCAGTGCCCTTTGGAGCACTGAGGCAGCATGATCCAGCCAAAACAGACGCTTCACTCATGCTGCTTAACAGCATGCGAGCAGCATCTGGATTGGATAAGGACCTGTTGGACCTCGCACTCAGAGGAGTCTGGAGCCGGGGACCGAAGAACATGGAGGACATGCTACAGGCTAAGGTGAGTGAATCTTTTCTTTTTTCATTTTTAAATGTTTTCATTTATTAGAATTTTGTTATTGTGTTTATGTCGCCCACTCGCCCCGCCATTTTGTTCGGTCACCAACCGCCACTGCCTCCTCCTTGTGATCAAGAGTCACAATCCGTTTTTTCAACCCCAGTAACTCCCAGATTCGGTAGAGGAAGTCTTTATGTTCAGGAGATCTATGTGTGCCCACAGGGAGAGTATGGTTTGGTGAGTGGCACATAACATAAGGGCGTTCTGTTTATCCTTCATTGATCAAAGTGGAAATGTTTATTTGGGAGTTCTAACAAGGTGTGTGCCGCACTTAAGAAATTAAGACATTTCTGGTTCTGATTGCCCTAGGTATTCTACACTTGGATCAGATGAAGCTGATGATTAAGGACACCATAGTTTTGCGAGAAGGGTGAAAGCCTCACAGACATAAAATTATAAATACTATTCTTTTGGTTCCACACATTTATGTATGCTGAAAAGAAGGGGCAGAGACATACACACAGAAGGCTACACTGCACAACTGCCATTACGTTGTAAGGAAAGAATGATGACCTAGTTTCATAATTTACAGAGAAGTGTGGCAGCGTAGAGCATCAAGATCACATCTTGTGCAGTCATCTGGCTAACTGAAACATGAAAATTTAAAGCACAATAGTCTACACTACGCGTAGCTGCTTTTTCACCTAATGCAATATTTATCTTCACAGACACACTGGGCTTTATAAAGTAGCCTGAATCTCGCTCTAAGCTATATCATTTATAAGAAAATGGTCTCTCTCAAAAAGTCCACTTAAAGTATTTGTAACGTAAAGCAAGCACTTAGCAGTTTGTAACATCTCCAAGTTATCATGGCAGAAAGGATTACTATGGACTTGCTGTCTTAGACCCTCTACTTCTCACATGAAACTGAAGGCGGGACTATAAGTATTGAGCTTGTCTGTGCTCCCACAATAACTGGCATCCCTTAAGAGCCCCACTTGTATTGAACATCTAATTATGGACTAGAATAAAATTGCCAAAGACTCCTTGTTGCAAGGAAAATATACGTACCTGTAACTCCTGGGTATCTTTCCTCGAATGCATTACCTCATGAAAATGCCCAACACACTGTGGAGTAATGGTGAAGGAAAAGTACCATTACATCTACATGATTTTTTCGTCCTTCTCCATCGATGGATTTCGCCGTAATGTATTCCCGGATATGTAGGACAGCAAGCAATACAAAAACTGGGAGAAGTTCCTTTGAGAAAGAAAACCAATCACTTTCCTCTCAACTAAAAATATTCTTGACATTAGCCTACACCACCTGTCAATAAGGGCCACCTGTACAACCGTCAGGGTTTGCGACTCACAAATTGCAATTTTTAGTGACTCACAATTCGCAAGTCACCCCCACTGATGAACAACAGTGTCTCAGACACTGTTTGCTATTCTCAAATAGGTCGCAAGGGACCTGCCTCATTAACATTCATAAGGCAGGTCGCAATTTGCGACCCATTGGGAATGGCCGGCACTCACAGGGATGGTGGTCTGCTTGGGGTCAGTAGACCACCAGGTCTGTGACTGCTTTTTAAATAAAGCAGTTTTTTTTAAAAAATGCAGCCCGTTTTCTTTAAAGAAATACGGGATGCATTTCAGAAATGAAAATGAATATTTTTCTTTTCATTCAGTGGTCCGTGGGACCACTGCCTGCTCTGCAAAAATGTTGGCGCCCCTTTTTGCGAATGGCTTACCACCAATTTGAAATTGGTTGTAATCTGCAAATGTTTTGCGACCGCATTCCCGGTCACAAAACATTCATACATACCAGTGCGACTCGCTATTAGAAAGGAACGCCCTTTACACGCCCCTTCCTAATAGCGACTCACAAACCCAATTTTGCGAGTTTGTAATAGGTTACCAACTCACAAAACAGGGTTGGTACATAGGAAAATGCATTTTACTGGTCGCAAATGCCTATTGGGCCATTTGTGACTAAATGGGTCGTACATTTGGCCCCTAATGTGGATAACAATCTTAAAGATAATGTCTCCCTTAGGGATCAACAGGAGGATTGCTGCTGTAGCCTTACCTCTGTAGAACAGGCAATGGAATAACCAGGTAGAGAATGATTAGATTTCAAATACAATATCTAATGCGAGAGTCAACCCATGTGATATTTAAGTCTGGCCCTGCAGATACTATCTGTATTAAAAATAACTGCCCTATAGGGCCCGCCACATAATGCGAGACATCCTCCGGGAGGACTTACTCGAATTCCCAGAGTTGCCAGAGGAAATGCACTGGTTACAAACGACTGCACCATATAACATAATAGCAAAACTTTATGCGTTCGCACAAGTATCATGGCGGCCGGGAATCACAATAGTTAGGCTTGTTTGGTAGAGAGACCTGGGTATCACTATCAGTGACGAGCAGTAGGCCTATTGTTGCGCCGTAGTGAAGTACGTTTGTTTGAATAGCCATCACAGGTTACTGCGTTTCAAATATCTTAACAGGGTTATTATATTTATTATTATATATTATATATATTCTGGCCCAGTATGGTTTACCTGACAGCTTTTGTTGTCATAGATGTGGCAAAGGGGAGGTGGGATTCGCCCAAGTGGCTTGGTTTTGTCCGGGCGTGCAGCGTTTTGGCAAGCAGTACCGGCGGAGCTTGGAGAGATTAATGGTGAGCGCATCGAGTGGACCCTCTTGCTGGCGCTGCTGGGCTATGACAGAGGTGTCCAAAATACTTCAATGTGGCTGGTGGCAATTGGCTTTCTGCTTGCAAGGATCAGAATAGCGATGTGCTGGGCTAAAGGGTCGCTTCCGACTCTGAAGGACTGGCATGTGGACATGGCATTTAACAACACATAATCGGATCTTTACCGTGAATTGCTACCAGCTCGCAGGAGGCCGAAAGATATATGGGGGTAATATCAGGCCTTTCTGGCTCGATCTAGTGAGGAGGCAGCGATTGATGAAGAGGGGTATTAGCTGGCGGCCCTGTAGGCATCCTGTGGGTAGCGTGGGATCTTGAGATTACTTAATACATGCCTTGTGCAATGAGTTGCGTAGTCTGGAGAAGAGCCTGACTTGCATGGCTGTGTTTGCTGCTCGCCTCGGCTGGGAGGTGCGCAAGTGTAGTTGCTCCACCAGTGGGTGGCGGGGGCTGATGTCTGTGCTTAAGGTGTACTCAAAACATGTATGTACCGCTTCTATTGTTATGTTCCTTGACTGCATTACTGACACACTGCTTATTTCCCTTGAGGCTCATTATTTTGTACATCATGACTCTGGTTGAACTGTGCCAACCCAATTACTCGTGTCATTATTCTATGTATGGTTGCTTACAAATCAAAATAAAGTTAAAAAATAAATAAATCCTAAGACTCGTAGGTCTTTGTCCTTTCCAACTAACACTGCAAGGGCTCCTGTACTGCCAATGTATACAACTATTGGGCTGCAGAATTGGGCAGGAAAAAAGAAAAGGGGGTTGACAGGTTGACATAGCAATCAGATGGCTTTTGGCCTGGAGAGAAATATGAAGAAATGCTTTAGAGAACTGCACTGCTAACCATGGTTAGATTATCACTGAGCCAGCTAAGACACCCCTGAAAATCAAGGACAGTGAATAAGTATATTTAGGATAATCATTATATGTATGTGGTGACTGGAAAAAGTTGACTATTCAAAGATGCAAGTTTAAAGCCTGACTTGGCCTGGCGCACCAAGCAAAGCATAATGTCTTTATATGGCAAATGAGAAGGTCAAGGCCCCACCAAAGGCATTAATGCTAAAACGATTTTATCTATAAATATTACAACATGCAGTGGATTGTTTGCTTGCAACTTTAAGAAAGGTCATAAATTCATGTGGGAAGATTAGGTGTCCACACTGGAGGATGTCAGGCTAAAAGCCGCCAAGCCAAATTATGTCAGATCATATCGGGAGATTTCCGGTCTTGAACCTGAGGGGCAACCAAATATGGTGCTCCTAGGAACAGTTCTGGTATGTCCATGCTAATATCAATAAACCATGAATGCTCTTGAGGCATCAGCTTCAACATAACCTGGTAAATTGGGGGCTTGGTGAAAAGGAATACCTACATCTTTTCTTTGTACACCTTAGCACTGACCAGCACTTCAAGTGAGTGGCTGCTCTTTGCATCAAATCACAACATGCAAACAGATAATCTGATATCGAAGGTTTGGACATCCCTTGAATTGAAGCAAGTCTGGTTCTCACACACATAGTTTGTGTGACACATCCAGAAGCACAAGTTACTAACTTGTGTAACGATATATCTGTAAGAGACAGTAGTTAGTGACAGATTCCTTACCTTAGAATATCCCCAGGCGTCAGGCTGGATCCGGAAAGTTTTTGTGTAGCAGTACCCTTGCGCGTCGGTAGGCGGCGTCATGCGGCTCTGCGTCCGTCGTCGGGACCGCCGGGATGACGTCGCGGGCAGTACTTAGACGCCGCCCCTGCGCACTGACGTCAGTTCTGTACACGACTTTCCGTGCCAGGAACGCAGAGCCATGCAAGAAGCTGACATAGGTGTCTGAAAAATACTAGGGCCCTGAAAAGGGTGTCCTTAACCCTAGAAATCAGTTCGCAGAACGGGGAGGATGGGTGGGGCGGTAAGGAATCTGTCACTAACTACTGTCTCTTACAGATATATTGTTACACAAGTTAGTAACTTGATCATCTGAAAGAGACACGTTAGTGACAGATTCCTTACCTTAGAATAGATACCCCAGCAATACCAACCCCGGTGGTGGGTCTGCGAACAGATTCAGACAAGGAAGTCCCGGAGGACAGAACGGCAAAAGAAGCCGTCCCTCCGGACCTGACTGTCAAGGCAGTAATGTTAGGTAAACGTGTGCAGCGAGGCCCACGTAGCTGCCTGACATATATCCTGTAACGGAACACCGCGGCCTAAAGCCGTGGTAGCAGCCGTAGCCCTGGTGGAATGGGCACGCAGCCCAACAGGAGACTCCTTCTTACCCAAAGAATAGCAGGCTTTGATACACAAGGTGACCCATTGGGAGATGGTCCTTTTGTGTACCGCCCGACCTTTTTTGGCGCCCACGTAGCCAACAAACAGCTGATCATCCACCCAGAACTGTTGTGTGCGGTTGATGTAAAAGGAAAGCGCACGTTTTGGGTCCAGACGGTGGAGCCTCTCTTCCTCTCTGGAAGGATGCGGAGGCGGAAAGAAGGTGGGCAAAGTGATGGTCTGCCCAATGTGGAAGGCAGTAACCACCTTTGGCAAGAAGGACGGACGCGTCCTATGAACAACCTTGTCTGGATGAACAGACAGAAAGGGAGGTTTGCATGAAAGAGCCTGGAGCTCACTCACCCGCCGAGCAGAGGTGATGGCCACCAGAAATGCTGTCTTCAGAGTAAGAAGACGAAGAGGACAGTTATGTAGAGGCTCAAAGGGAGCGCACATTAAGAAGGTAAGAACCAAGTTCAAGTCCCACTGAGACATTACAAACGGAACAGGAGGAAAGAGGTGTGTAATGCCTTTAAGAAACCTGTTAACCACAGGGGACTTGAAAAGGGAGGGCTGATCAGGAAGCCTGAGGAAGGCCGATATCGCACAAAGATAGCCCTTGATGGTACCCAGGGCAGAACCCTGTTGGCCCAGAGAAAGAAGGAACAGAAGAACCTCCGAAAGAGGGGCAGAAAGGGGATTCACAGCCTTTGCTGTGCACCATGCCACAAACTTGTTCCACCTGCAGGCGTATACCACCTTAGTGGAGGGACGCCTGGCTGCCAGAATCACATCACAAACTTCGGGAGGCAAGTCGAAAGGAATCAACTGCCGCCGCTCAATCTCCACGCAAGCAGGTGTAGACTGGACAGGTTCGGGTGGAGGACCGTCCCCTGCTGCTGCGACAGAAGATCCTCCCGAAGAGGCAGACGTTTCGAGGGATCGACGCTCATACTGAGTAGCTCGGGATACCAAACTCTTCGAGCCCAGTCCGGAGCCACAAGAATGACTTGGGCCCGGTCGCGCCGAATCTTCTTCAACACTCTGGGTAGAAGTGGTATAGGCGGAAAGGCGTACAACAGACCGCAACTCCACTCGTGACGAAAAGCGTCGCCGAGCGAGTGCCGCCTTGGAAATTCCAACGCGCAGAACTGCTGACATTGCGCGTTCTCTTCGGTGGCAAACAGATCTAACCAAGGCTCTCCCCACTGCTGAAAGAGACCTTGCGCCAACTCCGAGTGAAGACGCCATTCGTGATCCATCATGCACCTGCGGCTGAGTTTGTCCGCCCTGGCGTTCAGGGAACCTGCCAGGTGTTGAACCATCAAGAATATGCCCTGATGTTCCAGCCATGTCCAGAGGCGCAGAGCCTCCTGACATAGGGTCCACGACCCCACCCCGCCCTGTTTGTTGCAATACCACATGGCGGTGGTGTTGTCTGTGAACACCTGCACTACCGTCCCTTGACAGAGGGAAGGAATGCCTTGAGTGCAAGTCGGATCGCCCGGAGCTCCAGAAGGTTGATATGGAGCCGGGACTCCGCCGGAGACCAGAGGCCTCTGATCTCCGCCTCTCCCATGTGACCGCCCCATCCCAGAAGGGACGCGTCCGTCACAACAGTGTGCTCTGGCTGGGGAAGGGAGAGGGATCTGCCCATGACCCATTGCCGGTTCGAGAGCCACCACTGCAACTGTTTTGCAGTCCCCTCCGAGATCTGGACGTGATCGGACAGGTTGCCCTGGTGCTGCGCCCACTGGAACTTCAGGTCCCACTGCAGAGCCCGCATATGCCATCTGGCATGATCGACCAGCAGGATGCAGGAGGCCATGAGGCAAAGCAGCCTCGGGGTCATCCGTACCGAAACCCAGGATAAAGGCCGAAAGATCGGAATCATAGCCCGAATATCCCGGACTCGCCGTTCGGGAGGATAAACCCGAAACTGCGTCGTGTCCAGAACTGCTCCGATGAAAAGGAGTTGTGGAGAAGGAATCAGGTGCGACTTCGGCACGTTGATGGAGAACCCCAGCGAGTGCAGGAGTTCGGCCGTAGTCTGGAGGTGGGAGACGACTGCCTGGGACGAGCCCGCCTTCAGCAGCCTGTTGTCGAGGTAGGGGAAGACTGGAACCCCTGCCCGGCGCAGATGGGCTGCGACCACCGCCATCACTTTCGTGAACACCCGAGGGGCGCTGGTAAGGCCAAAAGGGAGCACGGTGAACTGAAAATGCTCGAGGCCTACCGTGAACCGCAGGTAACGCCGGTGGGCCGGCAGGACGGGGATGTGGAAATATGCGTCCTGCAAGTCCAACGCTACCATCCAGTCTCCAGGGTCGAGAGCAGTCAAGACCTGAGCTAGGGTAAGCATCTTGAACTTCTCCTTCCGGAGGAAGCGATTGACGTTCCGGAGGTCCAAGATAGGACGCATGTCCTCCTTGTCCTTTTTGGGCACCAGAAAGTAGTGGGAGTAGCAACCACGTCCTACTTCTGGGGTCGGAACGCGCTCGATGGCCCTCTTGGCCAAGAGGGCCGCAACTTCCTTTTGAAGAAGCACCAAGTGATCCCCTGACATGCGGTGGAATTGAGGTGGCATGGCTGGGGGGATGGTCACGAAGGGGAGGGAGTAGCCCCTTCGGACAATGTCCAAGACCCACCTGTCCGAGGTGATGGCACGCCAGTGGTGAAGGTGATGGCGGACCCTGCCCCCTACTGGCGTGCTGTGCACCTGAAAGGAAGGACTAGGAGGGCTTGGAGGCCGCGGGCGGGGTGTGTGGCCTGACCCGCACGCTGGTTGCCTGACCCGCCACGGTGGGAGCCACGTCCTCGGCCACGCGAAGACGCTTGCTGCGCGGGCCGGTGGCTGGGCAGCGGACGTGACTGGGCGCCCCTTCCGTGTCCACGAAAAGGGCGAAAAGCAGATGGCTGCGGAGGGCGTACAGCAGAAAGGCCCAGGGACTTCGCCGTAGCCCGCGAGTCCTTAAAACGCTCCAGCGCATGGTCTGCCTTGTTCCCAAAAAGTCCGATCTCATCAAAGGGCATGTCCATAAGAGTGTTTTGGACATCACCCGAGAAACCAGTGGTTCTCAGCCAGGCGTGACGGCGCAGCGCCACTGTCGTCGCAAGCGATCTGCCTAGCGAGTCGGCGGTATCAAGGCCACATCTAATGGTGTACTTTGCCGCATCTCTTCCCTCAGCAATGACGCGGGTAAGCAGTGTCTGGACCTCCTCAGAACACTGGGGCAGAACTTGCGCCACCGAGTCCCACAAGGAGTGGGAATATCGGCCCAAGAGGCAAGTGGTATTGACGGACCGCAAGCCAGCACTGGAGGAAGAAAAGACCTTCTTCCCAAATTGATCCAGGCGTTTGGATTCCCTATCCGGGGGAGCGGTAGGGAAGGCGCTTTGGGAAGCAGAGGCTTGGACCACCAAGCTCTCAGGGGTGGGGTGTTGGGAGAGGAACAGGGGTCGCCCGGAGCAGGGCGATGGCGTCGGACCACGTTCCTATCCACAGGAGCCCCTGTGGTGGGCTTGGACCAGGTGCCCAAAAGAACGTCGGAAAGCGCCTCGTTAAACGGCAGCAGTGGCTCCGAGGAGGTAGCCGCCGGCTGAAGCACTTCCGTTAGGATGTTAGTCCTGACAGCCACCGTAGGCAACTGGAGGTGTAAGGCCCCAGCTGCTCTACGCAACACCGTTGCAAAGTTTGCTCCCTCCTCCGTTGCCACGGAAGGAGGAGACAGCATGCCAGGGTCAGGGGAGGTGTCCAAACCACTGGCATCCCCAAGCTCCTCAGCCCAGTCCTGATCAAACTCACACTGCTGTGTGAGAGGGTTATCAGACCCCTCCCAGTCCTCTGCGTCCTCCAATTCTGGTTCAAAATATGGAGGAGGGACATGCGGGACCCAAGGTCCCATCGGCGTCGGAGCCGGCGTCAAGCGACGCCGGTCCGGCGCCATGTCCGGATCCGGAGAGAACCGGGGAACGACGCCGCCCGGAGCCCCGGGCGGCGTCGTAAACGGCACCAGAGAGATCGGCGCCGGTGGAGGTGTCGTCAGGTCAACCGGCGTCGATCGGGGTTGTGGCAGCACCGGGGTCGGGGCCGGGTCCGGGGCTGGTGTCGCTGGCGGCGCCGGGACCGGAGTCGCCGGCGGCGCCGTAGGAACCCCACTAGGGCCCGCGGGGCCCGAAGGTGCACCGGGGGGACCTTGAGGCCCGAAGAGGCGGGCCATGGCCGACAGGAACTCCTGTATCTCAGCCGGAGTCGCCCCCGAACCCGGGAAGGACGGGTAATGCGGGGGCGGCTCCATAGGCACTCCCGGCGCCGCGGGGGCGGTGCCGACAGGACCCTCAGCCGAGTCGCGAGCCCGGCGAGGGGAATTCGTCGAGCGAGGACGCTTCTTAGACTTCTTATGCTTCGACTTACCGGAGGAGTGCGAAGACCTGGATCCCGACGACCGATGAGGACTCCGCGACCGGCCCCTCGACCTCTCATGTGACCGGGGCTTGGCGTGGCGCGGAGTCGACTGCCGGACCTCGAGGAGCTTTCGAGACCGCTCTCGCAAAGCCTTCGGGTGCAAGGACCGGCAGTCGGGGCACGACTTTGTGTCGTGGTCGCAGCCGAGGCAGTAAAGACACTCCTGATGCGGGTCTGTGATCGACATCATTCGACCACAGGCGTCGCATGGCTTGAAGCCGGGCATCCCTACCGACACCTACGGAGTCGAGACACTTGGAGAAAACAGTGAAAAAACACCAAAAAGTTAGTCAAAAAATGACTAGGGCACTGCTCTTCCCGGATCTGCGCTTACTGGCGCGGAAAAAGAAAGAACTGACGTCAGCGCGCAGGGGCGGCATCTAAGTACTGCCCGCGACGTCATCCCGGCGGTCCCGACAACGGACGCGGAGCCGCACGACGCCGCCTACCGACGCGCAAGGGTACTGCTACGCAAAAACTTTCCGGATCCAGCCGGACGCCTGGGGATATTCTAAGGTAAGGAATCTGTCATTAACGTGTCTCTTTCAGATAACTTGTAAGGGTTACTGTGCTTAATGGAATCACTGACATTGAATTTCTGCAACTCTGGGCTCTGATTCAGAGTGCCTGGTGAGGGTCCTGGAAAATGACCTGTACCAAACTCTTTCTGGTAAGGAGAACCTCTATGATGAGTCCTGTCTTGGGCAGGGCCGGACCGGCGGTAGCGGGCACCGGGCGTTTCCCCGGTGGGCCGTCAGGATGGGGGCCGGTTTTGGGCCTCTGGGAAGCAGTTTTTGTTTACGGGGGACGGCAATATCACCCCCTGTAACAAAATCGGCCCAAACCGGCCCTAGCAAACAGCTCAGCCGCACTCCCCTTCCCCCCAGGGGGACCGGCCGAGCAGTTTCCCAGGGCCGGTTTCTGTTCCCAGTCCGGCCCTGTTCTTGGGGACTAACACCTCATCAACTAGAGCCCGCATTATCAGGTGTAACAATGAGCAGGCTTAAAAAGAAGAGCAAAGCACAGGCTGCTATAAGGAACATGGGACTAAATATCTGGGTGATTGGTTGGCGCTCCACCCAGAGCTTACCTGGTCCCTCAAACTCATGGCCTTTGACGCGGAAGGCTAAAGAAGAGCTTGTCAAATGGCAATAGCTCCCGTTGAACGTGATGGTCCTTATAGCCTTGTACAAGATGATGATCCTTACAAGATTTTTTTATATCTTTCAGAATCTCCTGATAGCTATATCACGTACATGGTTCCATGCTCTCAATAGGGTTGCAACCTCCTTCCTGTGGCATGGATCCAGACCCTACCTCGCCCTTGCCCACTGCCATCGTGCCCCTTACAATGGTGGCTTAGGAATGGCCAACTTACATCTTTAATATCTTGCCGCCCAGCTTCTGGGGCTACACAACTAGTTTAACGGAGGTTGGTCGGACCTGGCTTATCGTCTGGAACTATCACTTTTGGGGTTCCTCTGTATTCGGGCCCTGCTTTATGGATCCCTGATCCCCGCGCCACTCCTTCGGTGACCAGAGTGGTTTTCCTAGCTTTAAGAGCTGCACTCCACCATACACACTAGGATACCACACTTACGCAGCAAACGCCCCTCTGGAACTGCACCTGGCTGCGAGAGGTGGCAGCACTACAAGGTTTTGGGAAGTGGGACCTCATCGGCGTCTTGCAGCTTGGGGACGTGTGGACAGGGTCGCACATGTAGCCTTTTCAAGAGCTCCAGAGTACACACGTATCACTTCTACACAATTCTACAAATATCTCCAACTGCGACATGCACTCCTCACCCATGTATCCCAGACCGACTCACTCCCAGAATTCAGCCCGCTGGAGGGCAAGATTCTTATGAGTTCTCTAGGCAGGGGTGGGGTCTTCAAGATCTACCGCACATTGATAATCAATGCCCTGGGTACCCTGGACCACCGTAGGTCTTGTTGGGAGGGCTGGCTGGGTCCCCTTGAGGATGACGATTGGCGGGACGCAATGATGGCACCTAGGACCATTACCATCTCCTCCAGGATGTGCCTGATTCACACATACTACCTATATTGTACTTACCTTACAGCAGCAAGGCTACACCGAGCTGCTGTAAGGTAACCCACCTGCTCCCACTGCGGGGGTGCCCCAGCAGACTTTTACCACATGGTGTGGTCGTGTTCTAGGATTCAAGAGTTTTGGGCCATGGTGGTGGGGGAGTTGACTGAGGTCCTGGGTTGGGAGGCGCTCTCTCACTTTAGGTGCTCCTGCTGGGGGTACTAGAGGGCTTTGGGGGCTCGATGGCAGATCGAACATTCCTGGGTACAGCCCTCATGGTAGCCAAGAGGGACACATGTTGCCTGCTGGAAGAACCCAGCCCCTCCCACCATGTCCCGGTGGAGACGGGGGTAGACTGGTGTGCACAACAAGAGCGGCGCGTCTAAGAGGCCAGGGAATGCCCCCGGAACCATGGTCGAGTATGGGGGAAATGTCTGGGACCATTTGCCCAGGGCCCTACCTTCTGATATGTGTATCGATGTGTTGCCCCTGATTCACAATATTGTATCACTTTTATGGCCTGTATCGTGGTTAACTGCTGTGGCACTTAATGCCATAATAACTGTGTGCCATGCAGTACCTCTTGTGCAAAAATTCAATAAAATCGGTTTATCAAGGAACATGTGATGGGGTGGGTAAAGCAGGAGGTGTAATATTAGACAAGCATGCCACAGTAGAGGCTGGGGGGGATAGGATTTGCATATCGCTGATAGTGCTTCATCCTACCCTAGTCTCCTCAGCAGCAGCTCCAGAAACACTTGTTCACAAGAATACCTTAGCATTCTGGGTGGGTCCATTTCTTTAGATAACATGTCTATGTCCTAATGCCTTATTTCTTTCTTGGCCCATGGATTCCTAAATTTACACTGCTTTAGCAGAGCTGACGGAGACACAAATGATACCACCCCACTTTTAACAGGTGAGCAGGGATGAGCTGGCCAGCTGTGAACCAAATTGTTCCCTTTTTTCTAGTCAGCTTCTAGACTTGAATGTATTAGAGGCTTGTATGATCCCCACAGGAACATTTCATTAGGCTACAAAGATGATCCTATTATTGAGAGGCAGTGTTGCTAATACCCTTCTCTGATTCCCTAGCAGAGAATAATATTGGAATATTTGGCCACAGTGGAAGTATGGTATTTGTTAGAACTGGGGGTCTCTAGTTGGCAGAGGTAGGTACCTTTGTCCAAATAGGGACCCTTGCTTCTAGTCAGGGTAAGGGGGTACACTCCTAAAATAACCCCTACTCACCCCCTTGGTAGCTTGGCACGAGCAGGCAGGCTTATCTCAGAGGCAGTGTGTAAAGCATTTGTGAACACATACAGTAATATAGTGACAACACTACAGATGGACACCACACAAGTTGTAGTATAAAAATAAGTAGTTTTATATAGACTTAACACAAGACCACAAACGACAAAAATCCACAATACTGTACTTCAAAAATGGTAGAAATAGCTTAGTTCTCTTTAGATGTAAAATGCGACACTTTGAGTTCAATGTACCTTTGGATGCGCAACGCTATACAACGAAAGTGTTGCAGGGAAGGTGATGCGTTGGTTCCTTACACGCAAGAACGGTGATGCGTCGGTTCCCTACTGCTGCGCAGGGGACGGTGATGCGTCGGTTCTTCTCGGCGTGGAGAGGTGATGCGTCGGTTTCTTACTGCGCTTCCGTGGCGATGCGACCAGCAGCGCCGTGATGCGATGAAGATCCGGTGCAATGAAACAGAAATGGCGTCTTCTTCTTGATGCGACACGATGGGTGCACGCCCGACGGCCGATTCTTCTGAACCGCGAGAGGCCCTGCGACACGCTTCTCCGGTGATGCGACGGTGACACTCTTATCCAGTGATGTGAGGCGCTTCGGCGATGCGACAGCGGCGACACCCTTCTTCAGTGATGCGACGACAGCGGCTGCGGCGGCGACACGCTTCCGATGATGCGACGGCGTCTGATGCGACGGCGACACTTTTGTCCGGCGATGCGAAGCGGCAGCGACGACACCCTTCTTCAGTGATGCGACGACAGCGGCGTCACTCTGCTTCTTCGTGAGTCGCGCTTCCAGCTCCTTGCGACACGCAGTCCCTCAGAAGGCCCAACACAACAGCAGGCACTTTGAAAGAACTCTTGGGGAGCTGGTGGGTGAAGTCTGTTGTCCCTGAGACTTCAGCAGGAGGCAAGCTCTATCTCAAGCCCTTGGAGATCCTTTACAAGTTGAATTGAAAGTAGCACAAAGTCCTTTCTCCTTTCTTTGGCAGTCAGGCAACCACTGCAGGCCAATCCCCCAAACAGCACTCAGCTTAGGGATAGTCTCCTCCTCAGTTTCTCTGGTTCCTCTCCTCAGCAAAGGTTCTTCTTGTTTCCCAAAGTGATCTAAAGTTCTGGGGTTTGGGTCCCCTCTTTTATACTCATTTTCCCTTTGATCTCTGAAGGCAGAGAGGCCTTTGCCTAGTCCAAACCAGTTCTGGTCAGTCCTGGAGCACTTTGTTGACAAGACTCCTTTCCTTTCACAGTGTAGGCCAGGGACATCAGACGCACCACAGGAGGTGGAGCCAGCATTGTGGAGGGAAGGCACAGCCCTATTCAGGTCCCAGGTGCAACTCCTCCCACCACTCTACATGGAGATCTCTCTATTCAGCCCTGTGCTGACTCACCCTGTCTCCTGGAATCCCCCAGCCCCTGTCACTCACAAACCAGACACGGAATACACAACCTTGGACAGTTAGGCAAGAAAATACCTACTTCCTAAAAGTGGTATTTTCAAACACAGAATGTTAAAACCAACTTCACTAAAAGGTGTATTTTATCATTCTGAGTTCAGGCATACTAAATTCGTTTTTCTACCATGTTCCCTGGGTCAGTTAGGATTATAAGATGTTATAATCAAACTGCCCATTCTGGCCTATGGGGAACAGGTAGCCTTGCAATAGTGAAAAACGAAAATGGCTGTAATTCACTATTAGGACATGCCACACACACCAGGTCATGTCCTACCTTACACATACAATGCACCCTGCCCTAGGGCCTACCTTAGGGGTGACTAATATGCAGGCAAGGGAAGGTTTGGGGACTGGTAAGTGGGTGCACTTACCAAGTCGACATGACAGTACCAGACTGCCCACAGGCTCTGCAATGGCAGGCCTGAGACATACTTTACAAGCTGCTCCTGTGGGTAGCACAACCAGTGCTGCAAGCCCACCAGCAGCATTTGGTTTACAAGCCCTGGGCACACTCAGTGCACTGTACTAGGGTCTGACAAGTAAACCAAACCAGCCAATCATGGAGTCACTAATCCATACATCAATTTAACATAGGGAGAGCATATGCACTTTAGCACTGATCAGCAGTGGTAAAGTGCCCAGAGTCATAAAACAGCCAACAACAGGTCAGAAAAAATACAGGAGGGAGGCAAAAAGTTCAGGGATGACCCTGCAAAAAGGGCCAAGTCCAACAGTATTTAAGTAAACTGAGGATCTGCTGCAACATAAAACAAAGACTGAATATGAAAACTGTTGCCTCGCCACCAGCACATCATTGTGAAATTATTATTTACACAAGGATTCAATGTTAATAAATATTTTAAAATATTAAAAAGAGGACAGATTTCTGGAGCTGCATGATAGAAGCCACGGACAGGTCAAGACTCAAAATGTGGGAGGAATGTTTGGGGGTGTTGTTGAGACCACCCTGGAGAAAGATGCTGGAAGATGAAATCTGAATCCAGTGTCAGACCTGTAATAATATCAATTTTGCTCAGATATAAAATATAGTGACCCCATAGTAATCATCATCACCAATGAAAAGCACAAAATACAATGATCCTCGATGGAACGAATGTCATGCGCCGTAGATCCACTGGCAGCCAGGTCTCTTTAGAGAGCATGAAAGAACAATGCAGAGAGCAGATCTGAGAGTTACCACCCAACTTTGCCATTCAACGTTTCTGTTCATGGTTTAGGCAGGGGGTTGGACTCTGGGACAGGGAACAATAGGCAGCCATCAACTACAAAAGTATGTTATGGTGTGACATGGCCTTTGACCCATGCTTGAAGCAGCTGCTGCAGGAAGTCTCGAAACGTCCTTCTTAATGTGTAACCGGATACAGATCCCTTTGTATCAATCAATGGACATTAAGTGGGCGACAACTTGTACCAAACAGACAAGTAAATCTTTCGTACAGTCATATATGGGTTAGGTCGACAAGGACTGCAAAAAGTAGGCCTCTTGGATAACGTCAGAAAATCAATCTCCAGACTATGTGTTGGAGGTCAGAAGAGATGTGAGATACTGTAAAGAACAGGAAGCATTTAACGTCTACAATAGATTTGTAAGTGCTGAAATGGAATCACTAATAGGGGGAAAATATATATTATCTTGTGAGCAAGTGGGCTACCGGGAGGGACAGAATTTTAATGTATTTATTACAGGCTGTTGTAGAAAAGTAAACCAATACAAAAAAGTCACCAAATAAGATCTGTGAATTTGATGATTGCCTTACATTGAGATATGTTACATTAAGTCCGCTTACACTTAGGGAAACCTTTCAAGTGACACACTAAGATAATGAGGCAGCGGGAATGTTCTAATGAGCTGTAAAACTCCACAATTTGTTTTACAATCTAGGGCCAGGAATGGAAAAAGCAAACTCTGCCATCTCCAGCGGAGCAAAGGTAGGCAGGGAACAGGCAAAAACAGGGACACTGATGGAAATCCAGGGATTCTCAATAAGAGTGATTTTAGTGGGATAAAAAAATCTGTAAAAACTATATGTATTTGAAAAGGAAGCAAGTGAAGAGCTCTGAAAACAGGGGAAATATGGTCATATTGGAGGCTTTTCAACAGCAGCCTATAAGTTGTTCTTTTCATTCTGAATGGGCAAGCAAGCCTTTATGCGCGGCTGCTGTTGAATCTAAAAAAGGCTAAAGAAACTTGATGAGAAAATTGAAATAATAAAATAATTCTAAGCAAAACATATAACTCTAAGGCAACTGCAACATACAATAATAGAAATACATCTGCCTAGAGAGTCGATCAGTGAGGTCCTCAAAATCTTACTCAGTAATTAAATAGTGATCAGGCTAATCAAAAAATCTATCATCTTGCCTTAAGAATAAATTATATGTAGACCCAATTTGGTCCAAACGTTAATACAGTGCAACACCTCGATATTTTAATTGATAAAGACAGTTTTAAAACTGTTTCATTAAATGTTGTGTTTCTCAGTTGGTACCTTTGATGTTCCAAGGCATCCGATGGGTCGGTCAGGTCGCCCAGAAAGCCCAAGCTTGTCGTTGATACCCAGGTGAAGGTAAGCCTACAAAGACAAGAGAGGTTCCATGGTTAAAGCAAATCAACACGGATGTGATGAGATAGTGATAAACATACATTTGTAGGTTGTCTATGCTTTACAAATGTAACAGTGCACTTGAAGAATAAATAATGATCCATGTGTTTAAGTAACGTTTATCAAAAATAACCTTTACATTTGGTCTATGAACAGGGATCGGGGGCAGTGGCCCCCTCCCACCTCCAAGTACCATCGTTTTTAGGTCTCGCCTGGCGATAGCAGTGCATGCGCTGCTCTCGCCATGCGAGGTCCTTTTGCGATCGATTCTCTGAAAGCTTAACATGCACGCGTAGGGATGGACAAAGATGGCTGCTCTCGCCATTCATCCAAACCTAAGAACATGCGCGCGTACGTACGGACAGTGGACAGTCCAACGCCATCTTGCGCCAAGCTTTCCATTGTCATAGCAACTAAGCTTCTTATCAGAAGCTTTGTCACGCTGCCTTGTTTTTATAGCGCGAACTTCACCCGAAGGTATCGGGTATCAGAACGCTTTACATGAACACCAGTTGCGCTACACAAGGACACATATTCTATTTTGCCTTCCTCTTTGAAGTCTGTTTGTAATTTAGTTTACAGGTAGCGGTACATGAGCCTATCTCCTCACTATACTAGGTTTAAAAGAAAGGCAGCCCTACCCTGGTGCCTTGAATGTCAAACACACAACAGCCCCATCCTGCACCACAGCCACCTCGGCGTGTTTCCACTGCAGCTGGCCGTGCTCTCAAGCGCTTCCCTGTCCAACAAGCGTGCCTACTAAGACCCAAACTTAAGAAGTGCCTTTACATATATCACAATAGTCACGGGCTCCGCTCGCCCCCTTTCCCATCAACCCACGGGTTCTTGTGCTTGCTGAGCTCTCAACACCAGCAAAACCTCAACATACACCGCAGACATAATTCGTTAAGACAAGTCCCCTTAATGGTGATCTTAAGAAGCAGCACTCTTGCTTTGCAAAAAGCAGACCTACCCGCCCAACGACAAAACTGCACGCCAGGCACTGCAGGAGTCCGTAGCAAGCAGAACACTCAGCAAGCCCCACTTTTGCTCTTCAACCATTTTGTTTGCAATTAACCATATGCGAGTCTTCGTATATGATGCTATAACTTGCTATACGTTTTAGGCGCATGCTGAGCAAAGTTGAACAACATCCTTAAAATACTGCAGCTCTTCAGGGGTGGACACGAGACTGTAAAACACGTTTAGATCTGCCTCAGTCACATGATTTAGTTTCTGCTGCACCAACCTCAGACTACAATAACCCAAATAACGGCTCTTATTTACTTAATGTACGTTTTGTTCCGGTGTCTGCGGTGTAGAACAGCTCTGCCAAATTCAGCATAACGGAGAACAGATTTAATTAAAGATGTTTAATATCCGCAACTTTAAATAATTAAGAAAAATAAACCTTAAATTCACTCTCTTTCCCATGTAAGAGTAACCGTTCTCTTACCCTGTCCTCAATGACAGCTGGAGTTAAATCCTCGCATCGCATGACATCATGTGACGTACGGTAAACTGACGTCACCTGACGACACTGCCTGCAAAGACTAGTGGGACGAAGAAAGGTTGGAGGGGGAAGCTTTGTGACTCTAATGGTCGCAGTTGTGAAAAATCTGAAAGTGCTAGAAAACAGTGGGAAGTTGAACTACTTTGTAAAAAACGGAGTAAATGAAAACAAGCATTAAAATGCAATAGGTCTCGCCTTTCATTAAGTTAAAGCCATTTGCTTTGCTATACAATACCATTAGCAAAGCAAATGGCTTTAACTTAATCAAAGGCGAGACCTATTGCATTTTCAATGCTTGTTTAACCTTATAGCTGGGTTGCTTTCCCTCCCTGTATCTTCATCCACCCACTCACTTTATCTGCCTCTGACCCCATCAGTACACAGACTAACTGTTCCTCTATCTGCGCTGTGTCAAGCAGGTTGACTCTGCCTTGTAAACAATTCCAAACTAAAAGTATAGATCAACATCTGCGTCACAGTTTTAAATTGTTTTAAGGAAGTCCCCTTGTTTTTATTTCTCCATGGCTTGGAGGATATGTGGAGAAACAGGCACCCAAAGAAATGCATGCTGGAGGCACAGAAAACTGCTGCTGGATATCCCCTTGCACCTGGGTTAGCCACCTGTGCAGATTTCTTTTAATCAAATTTCCCAATATTAATAGTTGCATTCGTTTTATTTTTACTATATATTTTTTTTTTGTTTACTTCAATAGTTTGTGTTTTTCTAACATTTTGTTTTATATTATACTATTTCATACACAAAACGTTATCAAGGAGGGAGGACACCCTGTTGGAATGTGGCAATACTCATCTGATCTCTAAGAGAACCTACTCTGTCATGGCCTGTTGATTGCTATCTGTGCTTAGTCTTCCACTTGATTTCTACTTTTTTATACATCAAGATGTCCTTTCTACTTTCTCACCACCCTCACTGTAATGTTCTCATTTCAGAGGCTTCACAACCAATCCATCCAGTGTCATGGAGGAGGATCTTTTATTGATTTTATTAATGTCTCTATGGGTTTATTTCCCTCCCTTATTTCATTTCAGTGGATTGGCGAACCTCTAGTGACCATAATCCTCTCCCTGCCGCTTTCGCTGGGATATGGAGCAGGTAGATTCTCTCTCCCGCTTTGCAGCCAAGTCAAAACAACCACCCAAGGGCACAGATTGAAGTGGGATAAAATTATCCCTGAGCCCTTTACTACTAACTTAGTCACATCCTACTTCTTGGAGATACAGACGTGACTGAAAACGAAGTCCACCAACCACTAGATCCTATTGGCGTATGATAAGATGCGCACCTACATTAACACTGCCCTTTTAAAGCCCGTGAAGTCCGAGTCCCAGGCTCCTTGCAGATGGGTTGATAATAATTGTACCAAGGCACGAAAGGTACTTTGAGCTACGCTAAAAATGAATCCCTGTGATAGAGGGGAGGTAAGAAAATGCAGTGCAATTTATAAAGCTGCAGAAAAAAATAGGAAGCTGGAACTAAAGAATGAGTAATGGGAGGATCTTCTTTTTGCCTGTACCCAGAAAGATAGCACCTTGCTTTGGAAGGTGGTAAACCATCCGTTTTGTATGGGGGATGTGGTGGTGGGTCAAGCTGCTCTAGCCCCTGCCCAAGCCGGTCTTTTATCAGTCTTATATCAGGGAGAAGATTCTGTCCCCCATCCTTTGAATTCGGTTCAGGATGCCATACTGATGTTACAGTGGGAGAAGATTAGCGACGCTATTGCGTCCTTGCCAGTAGGCAAGGCTCCTGGGGCAAATGGGGTATCTGGGGACCTGTTTAGATCCTTTTTGGGCCCCTCTCCTTACCCTATACATTAATGCCGCTATTAGTAGCTCTCTTACTGAGGCCTGGTGCCATTCCTATATTGTACCTGTGTTCAAAAAGGGGGATAGGAATGACCCTTCCTGGTATAGTCATGATATAGGACAAAGGTGGTGAGATGCACTCCCGATTTATCAATTCCATTTTTCATACTTATGTTAATGTTTCTTCATTTCACCTTGTAAAGGCGTGCATGCTTGTTTAGCGCTCCGCCCAATCGCGCTGCAATCATAGAGCCGAACACGAAGGAACCACATGGTTCCCTTCCAAGCTGCACTGCCAAACGAATCCAATGAACCAAATTCATATTTAGCTCCTTAGTTGCTCCACTTTTCACTTTCTTTACTTCGTTAATTAACCCTTAGTTTATTCAATCCATTTTACTCGCTTTTCTTTACCATTCGCAGTTTTTCACAAAATACGCAGGAGTGTCTGATGTTCCACATGCCACGCTTTATTAAAAACCCAATGCATTTAGGACAACCCTTCATCAGGGGTATCTAGGAAAAAGTCATTTAAAAACCATCAATCAAATATCACACGTAATACAATGTAAAAACCACTCATTTTAAATTCCAATACTTTAAACACTTAAATGAATATAACATTTCAATGCTATTACATCCTCCGTCTAGATATCAACCATAGTCTAATTACCACATTACCCTCACGCTATGCATATCTCAGGTAAAAGCATTCAAAGTGTTTAAAGTATTGGAATTTAAAATGAGTGTTTTTTTACATTGTATTACGTGTGATATTTGATTGATGGTTTTTAAATGACTTTTTCCTAGATACCCCTGATGAAGGGTTGTCCCGAAATGCATTGGGTTTTTTAATAAAGCGTGGCATGTGGAACATCAGACACTCCTGCGTATTTTGTGAAAAACTGCGAATGGTAAAGAAAAACGAGTAAAATGGATTGAATAAACTAAGGGTTAATTAACGAAGTAAAGAAAGTGAAAAGTGGAGCAACTAAGGAGCTAAATATGAATTTGGTTCATTGGATTCGTTTGGCAGTGCAGCTTGGAAGGGAACCATGTGGTTCCTTCGTGTTCGGCCCTTCCTGGTATAGGCCTATCTCCTTAATTGACGTCAAGTTCAAGATCATAGGCAGGGTCACACTGAATAGATTAACTCATTGGGCAGAGGAACACAATATTCTGTCGCACATCCAATATGGGTTTCACCCAGGGAGGGGCACTGTGGAGTAGATTCGCAACCTCTATCTCATAATCAACAAGTACATCAGAGTTAAAAGGGGTTCCCCCCACCTCACCTTCATGGACCTCCGCTCCATCATAGATAAGGTTAACAGGGACAAAGCTGTGGTCGGAGCTGGAGTCCATGGGGTTGGAACAGTCTCTGGTGGATTTTCTCAGGGATCTACAATGTGGGTTGACGGCCTCAGTCCATTATGGAAGCAATGGGGAATGCAAAATGCGCTTTGCAGATCGCGAGTCAGGCAGGGTTGCATTTTGGCCCTGTTTCTTTTTATTATATAAACAGTGCTTTTGGTACAAGGTGTAGATGTCCCAAGGGCTGGGGCAGATTGCTTCCAGCTCTTTTATACGCAGACAATGCTGTTTTAATTGCCCACACTGCCAGAAGTTTGCAGCAGCTTTTAGACCTCTTTGTTGATTTTATGGGCAGCCTGGACTTGCTTACCAATTTCCAAAAATCGCATGTGATGGTCCTAGGGCCGAAAACCATGATAAAGTGCCTTTTTTCTGTGCAGGGCCAGATTTTAATTAAGGTTGATAATTGTAATAATTTTGGAATTTTAACAGACTCAGGACTCAATTGGCAACCCCTAAAAAAAAAAAATAATATTGGAAGTTTTAAGAGGGCGTGTGCTGGAGTGTATGCCTTTTCTTCCTATCTTGGCCAAAAGCCACTAAAATCCATGCTGGAGATTTACAGAGCCAAGTGTATCTCAATCTCTACTTTTGGCTGTGAGATTTGGGGCTACACGAACCTAGGATTACTTGCAGTGGTGGAGAACAAATTTTGCTGGGCCCTTTTAGGAGTGGGGCCCAGTACCCTTATCGAGATTTTACATGAAGAGCTAGGGATTAGCTATATAACTGATTTTGTTTGGTTGCTACCCCTCTTGTTGTGGCGTGCTATTCGTCTGAAGGATGAATTAAATCTCAATAAGCAAGTTATCTTGGATTGCATGAAGTTGAATACCATGCATACTATTCCCTGGTTGGCTTACATCAAGGAAATCTTCAGAGTCCTTGGAAGACCCAAATTATTTTTTAACCTGCAGAGTATGATTAAACAAGTTACTGTTTGGTTGAGGCAGATCTTTCTTCGCAGGGTGGCAGCCGAGAGGGAAGCCCTCTGCCTTGGCCAATCATACAAGAAATTTGTCATGGTGAAAACAGTATCACAAATGGAGCCATAGCTCTTTGAAATGCCAAATGTTAAGCGTTGTTTACTAACTTATCTCAGGCTGGGTTTGTTTAATAAATTGCTTTATCCTGTGAGATCATGGTTCAAGAATTCGGGGATGCCCTAATGTTCCTGCGACTAGCTTTCAACATGCGATAATTTGCACAGTGTACGGATTTGCCCTTTTTTTTTATATAACTTTCTGTCATAAGTTTATAAAACCTCTATTTTTAGCCACTGATTTTTATCAGGTTAGACCTGCCTTTTTATATCTGCAACTTTTAGTCACGCCTAAAATATGTTTGTGTGTGTCAAGGTTTCTTATGGGGGTTTACAGTTCAGGACGGCAGGGTGCGTTATCTGTGTGTGGGAAGTAAATGTTCTTTTTTGCCTGCTTTAGTCCAGATATATTTATGTCATATGCATAACAGGGGTATCTCACCTTTAAATGAGCTAATGTGGTTGTTTTTACTGTTCATCTGTATAATTTTATCTCTTAAAATCGAATAAAGATTATTGATAGAACTAATCCATGCTCCTTCACTTCATTAGCCACAAAGAACACAGATTCAGGAAAAATGGAAAGAGCTACTGTGGTGGCTGCTTCAATTCATAACATTTACTGAATTCCGAACTCATTATTTGTACAGCAGGTACAAACAAACAGTGGCGGCTCCTCCGCTAAGGCAGAGGAGCGACACCACACTGCTCTCGGAGCAGTGTAAAAGCAAAAATAAAGTGATAATAACAGAAGTTATTTCTGTTATTATCATTTTATTTTCAGTATCAGCAAGGGAGGGCGGGGCAGGGCTGGGCAGGGCAGGGCTGGGCTCCCGTTACGTCCGGGAGGAGGAGTGGTTGCTGCATTACAAAGTGGGCATGACTGCTTGGCCGGCGCTCTCGGGCCGGCCAAACAGTCATGCGCACTTTGCATGTTTCCCACCAGGCTGATTTACACAGCTTGGTGGGGAACATGCCCGACCAATCACAACGCTACATTGCAGCATTGTGATTGGCTTAGGGGAGGGAGCCTGTGTGCTTTCTGGTTCCGGCGGCCACAGAGAGACGCAAAGGGACGACGGCGGCGAGGAGGTAAGTGTTTTTTTTTCTATTTTGTACACACGCCTCTCCACTCTCGTTCCCTGCCAGCCGCTACTGGGTACAAATGGTGAATGACCAGATACACTAAACACCAGCACGCAGAAGGACAGCATTTGTCCGTGAGCCTCTACACACTGACAGATAACCCAGGGAACCTGACACAAAGCGTGCAAGCCATTCAGCAGGTGAAGTTTGTAAAATACACATATTCCTCTCTTACATTTCCTGCAAACTTTATTTCTTTCAACAGCCCAACACACCAAATAGATTTTTAGATTTTCAAAAGACATGTACATATGGGGCTTGCGTCTGCACCATAACACTCTAGTGAAGGGAAGCAGTTGGCATAAAATAAGAAAGAAAGCCTACCACCACCAAAATACGGTTGAATGTTTGATCTTCATGTTCAGGATCAAAGCTGGCACAGCCAAGCAGGTCAAGAGTGCTCCAGAATGAACCTTACTATGGGCTGCATGTCATGAATAGCTGGAATCTACATACAAGTCCGATTATGGTGACATTTTCTGCTTTCCGGTAACAGAGGGAGAATATGCAATCATTCCCCCCCACAACACGAGGTTTTATGCGATTTAGTTTATTGGAAATTGATTTCTGCAACTAATTTCTGCCAGTGGTGTTATTCTGTAACAGTCATAGAGGCTGCAGATGTGACTTCATGTGTCATTTGACCCATACATTGCATGGAAAGTGACATGAGGTGAAGTGCGACAACAACCATGACAGTCCTGCATAGGTTTTTATTTATTAGCGACATTTGGCACAAAGTTATTTTGCACAATGCAATTGCCAAATACCTTTGAGAAGATCAGCAGTCTGACTAGTTAAATGGCAGGCTTTGTAAGATTTAACAAGAGGGCAACTGCGATTGTTACCCTAAGCGGCCCATAAATGAGGCCTTTAATCATTGAAAGACGTTTGAGAGGTGCTAGGGGAAGAAGCACAACCAACACAGGAGGATCTGATCTGGCCCTACTGTGTGGAGATCTGTTTTCACAGTCTAAAGGCAAGGGCTCTTCTGATCTTGGAATGGGGATCTAAGAGACATGATCTAGGACCTTGGCCTATGCTTTCAAAGAAGGACTATCTATCAATGGTCACCAATCGATCTATGACCTTCACTGGTCACTTCAACAGATCACAGGACAGTCATCAGGTTTGTAGCTTCAGACCTGTCCTCAAGGCCCACATTAGGACATTAACAAGGGAGATTAGTCTGATAAACTACCTGTGACCACACATGAACCCCTACAGAGAGTTTAGACAGGATCACAACATATCATTTATTAAGCTACTGCTGCCGAAATAAAGTGTATTACAGCAAGCTGCACCCGAGCTTTGTCTCAACAAGGAAGAATCATAGAGCCACTGAACAGACACAAGTGCCATTAAGATGTAGACAATCAAACAGCACATTCAGTAACATAATAAGGCATGCTACTTGAACAAATATTTGCAAGATAAATGCATTTTCCATTTGCAAAGCCTAAAAGGCATCATACACACGCCAAGCAGACTGGAAACCTCCTACGCAGAAGCAAGTGTTTCAAAAACTGTTGCTGCTTCTTGGTTACATACTCTCCCCGCACAGAAACTGCATAGCTAGAAGCACTCACAGCACAGAAATGCACGGCTGCCTACCAGTATCAGGATGGATTCATTATATGTGCTGAGAACTGTCAACAGACAGACAATTCAAGACTACAATCTATTTTCGTCCTCCTCAACACTTATTTCTGATGGGCAAGAAAAATTAACTTAGGATAGATTAAAAATATATATATATTTTCTGTGTGACAACCGTTCACCTAAATTCAGGATCCTGATTCACAGAGCTGCACAGGGTAGGAAAGATACAAATGTGCACGGGGTACAGAAAGTAGGGTCGCTCGTCAAATATTTGAGTTGGCAATGTAGGAGGTGTTATGTCTTCTGCACAAGTCTTTGAAATCTGAGAGTTGGTGGCCACCTATAAGTGGATTACTTACCTAGTCTCATATTGCAGGCTGGCCCTCTTAATGTTTGAGATTCTGAGACTTGATAAAGGTCTTTGGACATTTCAAAGGCTTTGTCAGTTAATCTTGCCGGAGCGTGTCCCCGGCTGCTGTTAACCCATGTTTCTTTCCTAAACAAAGTTCTGTTTCACAGACTGAGCAGGCACAGCAAAGAGTTGTATTTTAAGTAGTACTTGCTACTGGGGATTTGCCTGTTTCTTAATTCTACCAATGTTGGCATAAGGAATACTGAGACAAGGGGAGATTACTCAATTTGCCCACAATTTGGTCAACGCAGTAAGGTGAGAATAGTATTCAAATCTCTACTCTCTATAGAAACTACTTAATCCAAAATATCACATCTGCCTTTTTCATCATCTATCAAAGGCACTCAGGCCTTTCCTCTTCAGAATTCACCACTCCTGTTAGTTCTGGTCTCCACGCTTCATGTTGTTTTATACAGTTTAGTCAGTTTTTTTTTTTTCCCAAGGAAGTCAACATATCTTGATCTATGACTTTTCATAAGCTATTGCGGGTCAGTGGCCGGGAGCAGAACAGACCTATTGTGGCCTTGCTTCCAGGGCCGGACTGGAAACAGCAATACTTTTGTTGTGACAGGGGGCCGATATTGCAGCATTGCTGCAAAACCGGCCACCGTGGTCACAAAACCAGCCCCACCCCTCTGGCCCACCGGGGAACTGCCCAGTGCCTACAAGGGCCAGTTCGGCCCTGCTTGCTTTCTTTTATGTCTAGGAAGACACAGAGCCTATGGGTACCTCTCTTCAAGCTGGACAACATTCACCAGCAGGGTTTGGTAGTTAAGCGATGAGAGCTGGTTGTGGCTGCCTGCAGACTGCGCATTTGATTGCTGCTGCCACAGAATCTTTTCTAGCTTCTGGGGCTGCACTGGACCGCTTCCTTCTGAGTGAGTACCTCGGTCATCAGGTAAGGGCCATACGTGGGACACCACTATCGCATATCTACCCCTCAGCAGCTGAATATCAGGAGGATCATGTGCCCATGATAGTATCAAGGTAGGTACTTCTTCTCTAGAGCAGAATCGCCTTACAAAGAGTTCTGTACTCTCAAAATGACACTGTGCGGCCGATCCCCTGTTCGCTTGTATAAGATTGTGATACTTCTGACACAACATTTTTCAAACAACATAAAGCATTTGATATTCAACACATGGTTTTGCAGAGCCACAAAGGGAGGGATGCTTAATTAAAATGGGACATTACTAAACCAAAATCCAGCATGTCTTCTGCATATCCAGTATCATTAGGTAACACTAGATGGAGCCCACTATCTCTTAGCAAAAATGACATCTGTTGTAATAAAATAGATTTTCAAAATGGAAATGTATCACTCACCCGTGTATGACAAGCCAGCTGCTAATATATTTTTATTTGGCGTTCCTAACCCAGTTACTGAAATAAAACTCAGCAGATTGAGTAAAGCAGTGTGCACCCACCACAGATGACCGCAACAACAGTGCTGCTCTAGTCATCACTGTGCACAAGGCATATGCACTCCAATTAGGCTCTAAAAGGCACAAAAGGGACTTTTGCCCGTTTTAAAATCATTCAACATTTACCTACAAATATCAGATGCTAGAAGAACATTTCCACATCCTGTCCTTCTTGATGAAAATTAGCAAATATCAAGTGATGTATAACACTACTTCATTTGCAAGCCGAATATTCGAATTGCTCTGCTTTGAGCTTCCTGGGACGGGCTCTATGACTACAACACTTGGATACAAGCTGTGATAGTGAGAAACGCGTTTAAATGTCATTATAGAAGGGGAACATGACTGTGCAAAATCCAATGGAATGATAAAAGAAAAAGAAGCTTTAGGGATCATTTTAACAATACTATGCACGCTGTAATGGTTCTTATTCAAAGAATCGTCTAACTGCAGAGTTTAAAGGGCCATTGACTTACAATGTCTAAATGTATAGTAGTGCTGAGACATAACCAACACAAAGTAAAACATACCATAACGTTTTTTATCCCATCATACCCCATAAAATACCATACTAAAGCGCTCTTCACTTAGGAAATGTTAGTGCTAGAAACTTGGTTTTTGAGGGGCTTCCACCTACGTAAAATGGGTGTTTTTGCTGAATTGAAGCCGGCCCGCTTTACACAAACCCTGGAGGCAAGCTGAAGAACTTTAATCCACCCACTTTTGTTGCTACAAACTAACCATTAAGACAGGTGCCCTAGGAGCACTGAAAACGTAACATATTGAACTTGGCATGGAATAGTCACAGCAGCACCCTACGTGAATACAAATCCCACCTTGAGGATACCATCCACAAGAAGCATCATACAAGCCATAGGATTTTCACTACCTAAATCAATACAACGTAGTCACCTATAAAACATAAAATAGCTGCCCTCTGGACTCTGATTCCAGTGATCCGAGCACAAATCTCTGTGGGAACTTAAAAGGCAGGATGAGGGTAACCAAGGAAATGCAGAACACACACAAGACATCCCAAGACACAAGGCGCAGTGCGCCTCCCTACACACAGAAGGAAACAAGAGGTAGATGATTTCACATGACACAGCCGCCTCCTGCTCAATAACTGCTCTGATTAGGCGAGTTAAGGCACCACTTAGGAGAAAAGAAGCAGACGTCCAGGTTCTACAATGATCACGAGTCGCCCTTTGAAATGTTTCGAAGAGCCGTCACGACCAATGTTCTATGACAGTGTGAAATTAAAAAGGTGCACAGGCTGTCTGCAGCATGGACAATGCATCAATAGGAAAACCAGAGAGAAAGCTGACTTTGTATTTCAGCTGAGCTATTTAACTTAAAAGGGCAGCCATGATACCCCTTAATTCAAAAACTACAGTACCTAATTTACAGTGAACAGAAATACCTAGAATAAATGAACACATTTCCAGAGAACACGTCTGATCATTTGTTTTTGATCATTTTGTTACATTTCGATATATTTTAAGGCAACACCTTCTGACCGGTTCTCTTTTGCAGGAAACATTTTGAGAGAACCACATACTAAAGATATTTTGAACTCCAATTTGAGTTATTGGAAAAAAACACATGGTTCACTGGAATGCCGTGGCTGTGTGATAAAACACATCTCAAGAGACGAGCATGTGTGATGCGGATTTAAATTAAAGAGACTTTCCCTCCAAGTTGTCATCGGAAAAATCTACATTTTTATTAAATACACAGGCTTTAAATAACTTTGAAAGACAGACAGGCTTGGGTTGCGTGACGGAATACAACTTGAAACAGAGAGATTTGGAACAACAGTGCATTTTAATCTCATGAAGATAAACGTTTCCAGACAGAAAGACCGCAATCGTGCCAGATTTCACAATAGGACAGATAAACATTTGTAGCACCAATTCAATTTGATTATCACTTTAACTGGTTAGCCACCCCCCCCCAAAAAAAGTTTGTTCCTCACACACGGTACTTGTTCAAAACCCAGCTTGTCTGTGAAGATGGTCGCATAATCAGGGTTAACTGACAACGTTTGAAGTTCGCTAAAGTGACCTGCAGAAGCGATTGCAACGAGCAAGACAGTTTTGAGAGTAAGACGCTGAGGAGCGCAGCTATGGAGCGGCTCAAAGGGTGCACATATCAGAAATGTCAATATGAGTTAGAGGTCCCTCTGTGGCATGGCAAAATGAGGAATGGGACATATATGAGAAAGCCCATTAAGTAAACACATAGCAGGTGACCTGAACAATGGGGGCTGACCTGGTAGATGGCGAGAGGTCAAAAAGGTTGCTAGATAACCTATAACCATGTCCACATCAGACAGTTATGCTTGTAAAGAGTCGACATGCTTCAACTCACACTAGCCCAATGTCCTGGGTATATGAACTTGGTGGAAGGGCAGTGAACAGCCAGGATGATATCCACAACTTACACCAGAAGGTCAACGCCTCACAGTTGGATCCACTCAGTCTAAACGCGTAAAGGTGTAGTGTGTGGAAGCTGAAACACCTTCCTTGCTGTGACAGCAGGTTCTTAGAAAAGTAGGCTAAACGAGAGGGTGGATGCTCGCGGTCAGAAGTTCGGACTACCAGACCCTTTGAGCACAATTCGGGGCCACCAGAATGTCCTGTGCTTGACACCCCCTCTCACTTTATTCGAAGCACAGAGAATTTGTGGCAATAGAAGGAATTCATACAGAAGACCGAACTCACACTCAAGATGAGATTTGGCCCACAGACAATTTTGAGGAGGGAATTGAAGCGGGCAAAAAGCTTGACACAATGTTTTTGGTGGTTGAACAATTTTTTACTAAGGCCGTGCCCCACTGAGCGAAGATCTCTTGTACCATGACTAAATATTGCTGCCTTTCATGACAACGCCTGCTCTGCTCACCAACCCTGGTGTTGAGGGACCTTGCCAGATCCTTCAGCTTTGAAGAAGTATCATAGAGCGCCAGCCTGATCCACAACCTCAACATCTCCAGACAATATGCATACGAGTTCACACCACCCTGCTTTTTGTAGTGCCAAATGGCAGTGGTGATGTCAGTTATTGAATTGACTGTGGCTGATGGCAGAAAAGCCTTGAGAGCCAATCATATGGCTTGCAACTCAAGAGTTTTTTATTTTTTATTTTGGTGGTGTTGATCCAACGGGGACTAGAGATTCCAAATTTTCACTTTGTCCCCGTGACCTCCACAACCGATGGACTATGCATCCATTAACACTGTTGTCACTGACTGATTGGGTAGGCAGAATGGCCTTCCGCACATCAGACTGGTATCATTCACCCACTTCTGAAAGCCCTAGAGACCTTCCTGGAAATGCATATCTTGTGCAACAGGCAGCCCCAAAGCACGCTTCGCTGCAGGCATAAGTTCCACTTAAAAGACTGCATGTGCTTTCAAGCAAAGGGCACCTAAAGAATGCGGGAGGCTAACTGGCCTAACAGCCTCAAAACTGTTAAGGCTTAAAGAAGAGCGTTTGCCCAAATCATCGTCATTCTAGCCTGAGTATCTTGGACTCTCTGCAGGGGCGTAAAGGCCTTCAGAGTCATCATGTCCAATACAGCATCAAAGAAGGGCAGCCTCTGCACGTGCTGGAGGTTGGACTTAGCCTCTTTGAAGGAGAACCCTAGCTTTAACAGCAGTGACATTAAGCTCTGCACATGATTCAAGACTAGCTGAGGTGAGCCCACCTTCAACAGATCGCCGTCGACGTACAGGAACACATGCACTCACACCCCGGGAAGATGTGCTGTAACCACCAACATAACTTATGTGAAGACTCGAGAGGCTGATGTAAGGTCAAAAGGCAGGACACCAGAACTTCCTGTGGGACTTCTGAAATTGTAACTCAAAGTAATGATTTCAAAGTCCAGCAGGTCCAGGAAAACCACCCAGTCCTCATGGTCCAAGGCCAGCAGAACTTTAGCAAGTGTCATCATTTTGAATTTCTTCATCTGGAGGAACAAGTTAAATAGTCTGAGGTTCAGAAGAGGTCGGAAGCCTCAGTCCTTTCTATGGACTAGGAAGTAACAGGAGTAACATATGAGCCAGTTCTCACTTCAGGCACTATTTCGATTGTGAATTGGCAAACAACATTAGCACCTCCTTGGACAGGATCTGAGCACAAACCGCCAAAATTGGTGTGGAAAATAGAGGTAGATGGGGAAGAGCTTCCAGAAATTGAAGGCCATAGCCAACTTGGATGATCTGTGGGACCCACTGGTCTGAGCTTATCAAACAACACCGGGACAGGCACTGTTCAAGTGACCCCCTCAGTGGATGCTCATGGTCGCCCAGGAGGGTTTAAGATCAATGGTCAAAATCCGTTATCCTGTACGTTTCTGCCTCAGAATGATAAGACTAAGATACAGTCCATGACAACCTTCAGGTGGGAAACCACTCAATTAAGTATTGAGGCCTGCAAATCACGAAAAATGTAAGGGATGAAGAGAAGCAAATTGGATTAAATTAGTTAAGCAAATTCAGGAAGATTTGCAGAGATGAAGCTCACCATATATTTCTTGGATAAAACACACAAATGTACTGAAAATGAATATTTTACCATGAGTACTCTATATGTTTCTATTTTTACCAATAGGTAGCTAAGCACTACAACAATAACTGTTAGCATTTGTCTCAGCAAGGAAGAAAGCTCAAATCCAAAAGAAAATCCTGAGGTTACATAGGGGATGGGGAAGATTTTCGTATCCCGATTTACTGAAATATTACAGAGCAATGCACATACACATAATAGTTGAATGAGCAAGCATAGAATATGAGAAAAAAATGGATCTATATGGACACAACATTTTTCCTATAGTAAAGTAACTCAGTAATTTCTTAAGAGAGAAAGCAAAAGCAATAGAAAATTATAGCTCTATTGTATTTTTCACTTCCACAGGGAAATCACTGAGGGATCTGGTTTGGCTACAGAAATCAAAATGCCCGCAAAATACAGTGTACTTATTGTAACTAATTAGCCCGATCACTGAAGTATGGGATCAGGTATCAATAAAGGCAGACTGACACTTTTCCCTCACGAAATACACCATTAGATCAAAATCCAGATTTTAACCCACGGGATGGGTCACCTAGCTTTCCATAGATGGTCAAACGGGGAATGCACTTTCCTCTAAGACATGTTTCACTGAGGCAACATTAGAACTTTCCTAGACTGTAAATCAAAATACCAAATTAACAAAAGAGCCCACAATATTGGCTAACCCAACATCGGGTCCTTCAACCAAATTACGTAAATTTAGCCATAAGAGATCTAACACTCTTTGAGAAGTTAGCACCCAAACAAGTAGGATGCAAAAAATGAATATCAAACGTACATAAAACACTGCAGAAGAGTGAAATAAAGCATCTTTGTAGATATTAAGAAAGGTGAGAGGACAGTGTGAATGGAGACTTTCCAAAGTGTCAACTAGAAAGAGACCGCTTACATGATAATGTATCAATGGTACATGATGTCAAATCATTTACACAACACATTACACACTGCCTCAGACTGCTCCTGGAGACGTGGCAACCACAGAGGGTCCTTCAGACATACATGATGGTCAAGCACACTAATAAATCATAGCCACATACAAAAACACAACAGAATAACTCATTCCAGAAGAACCATATGTAGCGTAATTGAGGATGGCACTAGATAATATTGAAGGTCTTCCATTTAAAGAATGGGTGTTACTTCCCCACACTGAGTGCAGCAAGACAGTTAATAGCATTGCTCTGGAAGAAGAGTCACACTACAGATATCGAACTAGTTTGTCAGACTTTAACACATAGTAGCAATAGAGAAAATAATGAGCACCATCAACCAAAAAGATAAAAAGTTCTCCACACAACGAGCACCTCTGATCGCATATTTCACCAAAACGGAACATAGTCGCCCTATACCACCCAGACTTGGAGCATTAGACTTGCTTAAATAAGTCATAAGGAAAAGATCAGTGGAAAACCTACGTCACTCAAGCGGATCAGAAGAATCCTGCAAAAGGGCAAACTAATGTATGCAGTCGGAATACAAGCTGATCGTTGAAGACAAAGCAGAATGGTCATAAATGTAATGGAAAGAATACAATCACATATAGTACAAGGGCTCTGAATTGGGAGAAAAGAGGGATTTTTTTTTTACTGTGCAGAGTTTGCACCAAAGCATGCTAAGTATGAATACTGTATATAAGGAAAAGTACAGCAGTCAAGAATGCCACACAATTGAATGTAATGTATGTAATTATATGAAAAATAAATAGTTTCTCCTGAAAATCCTTAAGCACATCCAGGCATCTATGTGGATAAGTACACTGGATCATATTGCAGGGGCAACTGAGTCTGTAGAATCCAAGCAACAACGCAAGAATGTCTTGACTTCATCCTGTCCACCCTGAACTGTCTATGCATAGGGCCAGAAGGTAAGAAACACTAAAAGAATGCAGCGCAAGAAAAAAACCTTACCCACTGCACTAATCAATTGCTACTCTCTGCCCAGAAGAATCGAAAGGAAGGAATAAGGATTAATCTTGCAAGTGGAGGCTCACACCATCAGATGTCAAGGAGTGGGATGCTACGTCAGAAACGTTGGGCCTCCAAGAACTGGCCTGCGGCATCTGGCGATGAGGCGGCTAAAAGCAAGGACAGAAAAGGGCTTTGACCAAGTTGCAAGTTAGCATCATCTAGTGCCTCAATGAAGTTTGAGAGTCTCAGACAGAGAGCCTTGGCTGTAGGATAGAATTTCCATGAGCAAACTGTCTTTTGTCTCAACTGATGTAAGTTGGAGTACCAACCTCTCCACACTTTTTCTAATAACTAATACAAAGGAGGCACTATCCTCTCTAGGAGAATCATTAGGCGAATCAAGAGCCAACTTAGACCAAGTGTCAAGGCCACTGGCATTATGCAAGTCCAGGTAAAGGCCAACATCATTAATATGCGAGAGAGTAAGTTGTCTGCCTCCTCATCAACAGCATCGCCATGAGGAACTAGGTAAGGCATCGGAATCAGAGCCGAAAATGGCTTCCAAACTAGCAAAACATTGGATTTGAGAAAGTGGAACTTCTGAAGAATCATCAACATAGGGCTGCTTTTTAATGGTATTGTACAACATATGGCGGACTCCAACCAGATTCAGTGTCGATGTTGCAGTAGCCGATGGCGGTGCTAATGAAGCAAAAGCAGGCAAGGCTTTGGGTAGACGTGTGAAAGCATGACTGAGTGACAATGACAGATCGGACATACATTGAGGTGGGGAGGATCTGAAATGTGGCACATGGTTGCTATAGCTCTTTAGGGCCAGAGAGTGACCCAGAGGCAGCTAGAGCCCAGATGAATATTTGTAGCATGGCCCATTTGAAACCGCCACCTGCTGCAGAGTCCAAGATGGTCCAGGCAACTTGAAGCATATCAGTTTGAGATTCAGAATGGGTTCCAAAGAAGGAAACTAAGCAGAGATTAATTCCCGTGAACTAAGTGACCTCTCTTCTGAAAAGGAGAGTTTGAAGGTATGGAATCTTGTTTGTTTTTCTTGTGCTTCTTTTTGAAGCCTTATTCTTCAACTTGCCTGACAAAAGCAACTTGGCATTTTTTATCTTCGGCCATGTAAACTTTGATCTCTCAATACCTCACCGCCTTCATGTGCATTACGGAGCATTTGTCGCAGTACATGGAGTCAAGTTTGGCCCCAGACATAACAGACAGACTTTGTGCAAGTTTGTGACCGACATCTGCTTTCGACAAGCTTGGCATGGTTTCAGCACTGTCTTCCTTCTGCAACATCCCTGATACACTGTCAATATATGTATACAATGGAGGAAACAGACCCGGTAATAACTGATAAAAGGGTACAAGCAGAGCACAAGGTAATCATCAAAGAGTACAGAACAAAAGGAACTGACATCAAAGCACAGAGAAGGAGCCTGCATGGGACTCAGTATCGTGGTCATCAGGGTGGGATAGAGAATGATTGAGTCACCTACCAGTACGCAGGAGCTATTGCAAAATTTAAGGTCTAGTCTGGCACATGGGAGGAATCCAAAGGTGGGGGAAACTGAGAGCAGAAGTATCCATCATAAAGTAATCAATTGTTTAGCAAGATTTTCTGAACTGGAGGATATTTATCATTTACTCTTAGTTCCTCAATCATCTGGGATGTGTATTGTGCACATATTGGAGCTGTCAAAAGACAGTTTAGGCAGTGTCAAGGATTATTAAAATGGCACAATCTTCAAACTGCATATGAACCGTCAGGAGGCATCAAGGAACCATTTGATGGACATCAACACTGTTTCCTAGAAGGTTTGTATTGAAACAAAAAATGATTTTCTTCTAGTCAGAAAATGGGTTTATTTTGAAACCCACATATGTTCCTACTATCATGCTTCAGATTTTTTTTTAGTAAAAACATTTAATGCTTTAAAAAAAGATAACAACAAAGCACATTGGCGTAATTTATATAGCAGCCAGGATTGACATAAGACGTGAGAGTAATGGCCCCTTGGCTGCCTGAGGAATGTGAGTCTGCTTCAAAGGCAACTGAACGAACTGCAAACACAAAGCAAGAGCAACACACTCAACCTAATATTACCAACATTACACATCACTAAGGTTGAAGTTCCAATCATAATCAATGGGTCAGGCCATAACATACTTCCCATGTACAATCACCACAAAAACGTCAGTCAACAACAGCTGATCAAAAACAACAAAATGCCTACGGTAAGCTCTAAAAGACATCTCCAAAGATCAACTTTCCTAGGAACTGAAAAAACATCTCAATATCTTTAACAACATAGAGATTCACAGACATCACAAACTAGATCAATCAAGTAATTCAAAGCACAGTAAATACACTTGCCCTACAAAGCCTGAAATCAAGCAGAGAAAGCGGTACCCAACATTCTACAACAATGTCTTGAAAAACAGTAAACGAGCAACTAGAAAACCTGAAAGGTCCACTAGAAAACTAGTACCAGAATCTTTTCCAGAACTGAAAAACTGAAAGAAAATTTCACAAAGACCAAATAGAAGGTGTAAACCTTGGGAGTCACCTCAAGACTCAGCCGGTAACTCCAAACTGAAGTCAAGGGGTCAGTGGTGTACACTGACGATATACATGAAGTTGGTTAACATGTTGAGAACGATGACATGCACCGGGGCTAGCGACAAAGCTGGAGATAACAAAGAAAGGACAAAGACTCTGGCATGGGCATGGGCATGACCCAGGATGTCTGGGCCTATTTATAACAGTCATGTGGACAAGGAGAGGAATCGTCAACTTGAATTATCATGGTGGCATTGCAATAAGCTCACATTGTAGGACCAGGGTTCTGGTCCGAGACCGCCTGTGTTGATGGTGAGTCACGAGGGCCCTGAAAGGCACGCTTGTGCTGGCCCTCCAGAGTTAATTTTTAAAAGAATTAAAAGGCCTGCTGCAGGGTATGGAAAATGTGTTGTTTCCCATGATAAGCAATCTTTAGGCGGCCGAGTGCAGCATAGCATGTGGGACGTTTGCCTTGAGTAGCTGTTGTTTGACGGTGATAAATTTGCGCCTCATCTCCTGGTAGGCTATGGTGAAGTCCAGGAACAGGTAGATATTTTATCCTTCTAAGTTCACCTTGTGCTTCTTCCGGTCTAGTTTCAGTGCTGTATCCCTGTCCTGGAAGTTCAGAAGGTGCACTATGATGAGGCGGGCTGGAGTTACTGGAGGTGGGTGCGATGCCAGGTTCTGTGCGCCCTTTTCACCACACGAAGGCACAAGAATGCTTCTGAGCCAAAGATGGTCAGATGTGGCCACTTCACATATTCCTCCATGTTTCCACAGTTGGCAGACTTGGGTATACCCAGGATGTTAATGTTAGCCTATCGAGATCTCACCTCTAAATCTTCATTTTTTTGTGCTATACCATGTAACACTTTCTCAGTGCTTGTGAGTGTGTCCCTTTTACTGACCAGGCTGTCCGTCACCGCAGAGATTCTCTTCTCTGCCTCCACAAACCAGCTATCATTATTCTCCAGCCTACTGGAGATGCTGTCCAATCGTGAATTCATGGTGTCCATCTTTTGGTTATTGATACCAGGTTTAGTTGCATGGCTTTGAGGAGTGATTTCATGTCCTCTTCCTGGACTGCTGTTTCAGTGCCAAATCCCGCGATTCTACAGGATCACTGTTAGCGGCCATCATTCTTGCTCCCCGCATGCCTCAAATAGAAATTTCTGCTGCTTGCCATCTGTTTTTCCCATTATATGTAGAGGAGATGGATATGAGACCAAAAGAATGGGGGGGGGGATAAAGAGGGGGCGGCAACCACCCCTAGAGTAGCTGCAATATGCTGTTTTGCTTGGTGGAAAAGTTTGTGCATGGCTACTAGGCCTCAGATGTGGAGACATAATTATCGGGTTCATGGGGAACAATGCACTATTTTGTGATGTAGTCATGTTGGCAACTGATATACTATCATTTGGTTGGCTTATGGTAGATGTCTTGTGCATTGATCTCGGTCACCTTTCAATGTTTATCATGCACCTTGGGTAGGTCCCTCCTCATCCCTGGATTATTCACATGGCTCAGGTGGGGGAAGTGCACGTGCAGACCTAGGCCCCACAAATCTCAAGGGCCCTCTACAGCCCCCAGGGCAAACACAGATTGGAGCAAATCCCCTGCTAGCCAGAGCATGGGCCGAGCTGGTGGGCCCAGGCCACCCCAGCCCCCCAGTGTCTGTCAAAAAGGGGCGAGGCCCAAATCTCCAGATTTACCAGGCATGCGTGGTATTGCAGACATGGCAGCCGTCGCTCAGTCCAAGGCCAAATTCTTCCACAGTGAAACTGCCATGGAGAAGCCTCCACAGAGGTCTCACCTTCTCTTCTCCTGCAGTGGCCTAGGAGCACCCCCAATAGTATCCTGTTTGTTCAACCACTGAAGCACCCCAGGCTCAGTACAACCTTCGACGCCAGGGGCAACCCCAGGAGGATCCTCACCTGCTCCACCACTCGGCTGGGCCAGGCACAGTCAGTTCTTAGTCGGTGTTCATTTTTGGGACAGCAGGGCCACAATTTTCCCAACATGACGCTAGTGGATTCACTAGACCAGGGCAGAAAATGGTGCAATTCTTCTTTATTTATGATGTAAACAGGCGTCAGCCGTTATCCAGGGTATGCAGGACGATTCTGCCCAATTTAAAAGACAGCTCTTGCAGTGCTAAAAAAAAGCACTGTGTCTGATTGTAATCCCGACAGCAAAAGCCTCACAGAGGTGCAGCCATATTGTGGACCAGCTCTCTGGCCCCTCTGTCAAAAACAACATTTTAGATCACAGTATCACCAGCTCTGCTTCGGTGTTCCTCCGAGATCAAACTTATCAAGCTGTCTGTTTAATTTGTAGGTGGTGTCTTTGGGCCAGATGTTAACCACGAATGGGATAAAAACATGCTGGTATTTTAAAGATAACCTTATTTTGAAACAAGCTTTGGCAAAGCCAACCAGTCTAGCCTTGTTAAGCATGTTGCAATTGTTATATTTTAAAGGCAAGTATATGCCACACAAAAAAAACCTGCTACCATCTAAGCGTGATGGCCATATGATTACAATAAAAGTTTTAGATAAAAAAATAACCAGTGCTTATAATTGTAATAGAACAGTAAGGATATTTCCTAGCAGGCAAGTGTACTTACATCACGTTTGGAAATGCGTTTTCATTTCAATGCACTTGACATGAAAAATACATTTCTAATGAAAACTACTATTGGCTTGGAATTGTAATAACTTGAATGCATAGTTTAAACATGCAAGGGTGACAAAAAAACGAAAAAAGAGATAATGGAAGGAAAGAAAATACATTAAGTAAAGTAAAGTGTGGGCAACCCACCCTCATACCCTTAACCTTCTTCTTAGGAAGATATGTACATGATTCGAGTTACAATGCAGCCATTCACAGCCCAAAAGAGCCAATGGCTGAAGTGGGCTGATCCACTGTCCTATGCCGTGTGCTGTGGTGGGTCAAAACAAAATGTGAATGACAGCTGAACAGATCAATGGGAGAAGAGGGCTGACAGTCCCTCAACCTATTTATATACATACATATTTTCATTTATAAACCTTCTAGATCACATACTTCTGGTAAGACAACGGCTGTTCTAGGCCTGACACTAAAATGGATCTTCTAGCTTATGTAGCATCTCAAACACAGGAAAACATTTTCCTTGGTTAACACATTCGAAGAGGGTGCTTTCTTGTTTAGGACCCAAGAATAAACGTACTTACGTAAATGTCCTCCATTTCAGAAAATCGTACAAAATACTTATTTGAAGGCACTTTGCTTTGAAAAATTGAGTTTACTAGATCCTATTTGTCTCATCATGTGACGAAGTGCCCTTAAGGCAGGGTGACCAGACATGCTGGATTTGCCGGAATAGTCAGGTTGTTTTACCGTTTGTTCTGGCACATTTCAGTGAATTTAACATCGGTCATGGTTTTCAGAGAGCACAGAGGGAGGTAGGTTTTTTGTATTCCAGTGCAGGTTTCCTTTGCAGCGTTTATCAGAAAGCAATTTAATAAACAGGGCTGTCTTGCAGCGCAAAGTGATACAGTAACTGACCCACGACTTCACAGAAAAGATTACACAAAGAAGAAAAGTACAGAGATCATCTTAAATCTGTCACTACCGGAGCAGGTAAGAAATAAGTTGAAATCAGAGATTAAAAACAGGCTGATGTTGGAGAGAACTCTAAAGACCTGGTTTAGGAAGGCGGTAAAGATGGAGGTCACAGCGTAAGACTGCTCCAGACCTCCTCCGGCATCATTCAACATCCTGATCAGCCCATACACAGTTGGAAGGTCCCACCGCACTCCTTTGTCAGTCCCACACTGAGATTGCAACTCCCTGCCACTGTGGTCCCCGGGAACACCGTGGCCGGCAGGGCACTGTGACGCTCAAGAAGGCGGCCTGGGGCTCATCGAGGCTGGTGATGGCCTGCTGAAGGCCAGAGAGTCCCAGTGCTGCTCCCCAGCCACGCCTCAGGAGAGACAGACCCTGCCACCAGCAGAGAGGGAGTAGTGCTGGACCCCAGGGAGGGTTGCACACCCACCTGCACCGAGGGGACAACTGGCAATCAAGACGTGCTCTCAAATCCCAATATCTCGGCGGGGGAGAAGTCTGGGTCAGCCGCAGGGGCCCCCAGGTTTGGACTGGATGCTTTATTTTCCTCCCGCTAGCCACGCGACCTGTTAGGATAGGGCAGGGCCCCAGGCTGTTGGGACTGCCGGCGAGGAAGTGGCCTTGGGGAGAGACGTAGCTTCGCTGTCTCTTCTGAGAAGGCCAGGAGAGAAGACTTGCACACAACCATGGCCCAAACCAGCAGCAGCAGAAACAGGGCCAAAACTATAGGTGGCCAGGACCTCACTGCAACAAATCTCGTTAGAGGAAGCCAGACAATGCTGGGGGGCGACAAAGAGGAGGGTATACGAACACAGAGATAATTCCGGAAAGCTCCTGTACTGGCTGGCCACCAGAGAGGTTGTCTCCAGAATTGTACCCCAGATCTCAGAAGGCCTTCTACAGAAGTGCACTCCCAACCTACTGCAAGTGTTCGCCAAATCCTACCAAGACTTATATGGTTACAGACAGCGACCCATCAAGAATCAGCACACCCACTATTGGCTGACACTACGCTGCCTTCAATTCCCCCCCTTGCTGGCCTGTGACCTCGACCAACCAATTACAGCTGACGAGATACATACCGCACTGTCTGAAATGACAGCTGGTAAAACACCCGGCCCGACGGATTCCCCATGGAATACTACCATAAATTCCAAACTGAACTGACCCCTAACTTGCTTGCATTCTTTGTGGAAGCAACCGCTAATGGGACCTTTCCCCATGGAGCTGTTGTGTAGTTCCCACTAATCCGTAGGACCTGTGCGTTTATTTGGACAACATAAACTTTGGGCGAGGTGCTTAGACTGATTCCGAGCACCCCCGCAGGATATGTTGTCCTAGAGACCAGCTAGCTCACAGTGCCACCGTAAGCCCCCTTAACCTTACCAGGGAGCGAATGGTTTCTGGCAACCACGTAACATGACAACCCTGACCCCTCAGGGATCGTTGAAACAGATCCGAATCTTTTGCTCAGTCACTCGTGCTTACTTGTGCTCAGAGAAATATACAGAGAATACACAGCGGGACATTTTCAATATATTTATTGAACCAACGTTATTCTTGTATAGAATACACGTGCTGCGATAATCAGAAGCAGATGAAGGTGATTACAAACACCAAAAAAGTAAATAGTAGATACAGTTTGACCATGGTGCTAAAACAGTGAATATATGCAGGCATATAAACAAAGCAGTAATCAGGTGTACTCCTACTATGTAAACTCTACTCCGAGTGTATCTAGAGTGTGTGTAGGTGTGAAGCCAAGAATCCCCCCAAGGGACGATCCAACCCCATTACCTGGCGGGAGAAAATGAAGGACCCCGTCTTGGTACTGAACTGGACACCCCTCACGAGATGTCAGACCGCTGCTTGGTGAAGTCTCAGAATGCAGGGACCTCGGTGTCAGCTGAAGTGCCTCCTCTGCTAATCTATCTGGATGCTCTTTATTTATAATAGAAAGCAGTCTTGCGATGTATGTTGTAGATTAGCAATGTTATTGGTATGTAGATAGCTCTGTCGCACCGTGGATGAAGACAGAATGACATTTGTACATAGTGCGTAAAGAGGCCTTGTACATGATGTTCGAAGCATCGTGATAATGTTGTGCGAAGCTAGATGTGTAAACAAAGCAGTTTCAGAGAAACTAATCCAACATTGTCGTGTATGCAAATATGTGCAAAAGTTCATGGCAGAAATGTTATTATGAAAAAAAGGACAATGTAAGAAATTAGCAGCTTCGCTACTAGGGCCTAACCCGGGAACATAACAACCACTCCTCATACTAAAGGTCGACATACAAAAGCTATCTAAAAGCCAACAGACCATAACTCAAACTAAAAAAGGTCTAAAACCAGTTTGAAAATCATCTAAAAGCAAGCTTTCCTTTAAAATATTCATAAAAAGGTCTTTGCTCAAATCGTTCCAGAAGCTACAAGACGACTTCCAGCTCCATAAAACACAATTTCATAGATATCTGCAGCTCCGTCATGCCGTATCTCCCCTCATTAGGGATCTCACATTTCTGCCTGAGTTTCACCCGCTCGAGGGCCGCCTGCTTATGGGGGATTTAGGGGCCCACAAAATTAGGCAGGTATACCAAACAATCACTACACACTCCACTACCACTATCCACAAGACTCGGGCGGCGTGGGAGGAGGATGTGCCCACATTGACCGATGATGACTGGGCCGACGCATTGGCCAGCCCTCAGTACTCCGCCGTCTCCACCCGGTATCGGTTGATTCAATTCAAGTAACTCCACAGGGCCTATTACACACGCTTACGCCTCTACAGGATGGGGGCTATCCAGGGGGCGTGGCCAACTGCTGAGCATGGCGGACGTGAGCTGAAAGAGCTCCGTCCTCAACCCTGACAAATAAGCGGATTATCCTGCCCTAACTAGACCGGAAGGGACCTGGTGAGCCTCACCGACCGGAGGATGATCCTGAGCACAATCGGGAGCGGAGGACAACCTGCCTGAACTGCTGTGCACCGCCGGGGACCCTGTGTAAGCTCCGGGGCTGTTGACCGGCAGAGAAGGTTGCGGAGTCGCGTTCGCACAATGGCGACTCCGCGGACGATTGAGGCCGCCTGTATCCCGTGGTCGAGACGAGCACTGCGAGACCTGAGATAGCGGCGATGCCCCTAGCCTGGACGGGGAGGCGTCACACAGCCGAACGGCCGCTACCCCACCAGCGGAATCCCCAGAGACGACGCTGCACTGTGGGCCAAAATGGCGGAGGTGGCCTACTGAACCTCCGACTGCCTTCCTGAACGGCGAGATATACTGGCGATGCATCGGGGGGCCGACCGCTATACGCCGACATACAGGCAGCGGTGAGTGATGGGGGTGAACAACCGAGACCTTCCCCCCCCCCCTCCCCCATCTCCATATTGCTAGCGCTGTCTATGCGCGCCACCTAGGCTGCACCCTGTAATTGGCTGGGGGACGACGAGAGCGACGCTGCTGCTGTGTCCGGGGCACCCGGGGCAAGACTGCGGAGCACTCTGGCCGCGCGCCCTGACTTC